>JBBDHG010000037.1:11500000-13900000 GCA_037951165.1 Lophius americanus | reverse complement strand
TAATTATTATATAATTTACCGAAAAGAGAACAAGTACGTAAAGCAGCATGTTCATGAGGTTTCCACGTGTTCCGGCTTGTTTTGTGGAATTGGCTCCAGCCAGAGAGCAGCAGCTGAGATCATATTTGGCTGACATCTTTCGGGCAGAGCAGCGAACTCTATCATACATAATGTCCCTCTGACGGCACAATGGCAGAACCCAAACCCTCCTGAGTCTGTAACTGGCAGTTTTTCCTGTTGTGTTTAGCTGTGTGAAGACACAGATTGTTGGGTAAAGGAGCCGCAGTAACCACCGTTCACCCCCGCTCAACCTGCTTCTCATTAAGTCGGGGTTTCCTAGCTCGCCGGTGCTGCCCAAGCCCACCAAGAGCTAATTTGGTGAGGTCACACCCTCTGATGACATCATGAAGCACTCCCTGCCTTCCTCCAAGCTGGGCCACATGACAAGTGAATTTGAGCTAAACTTGGTTCCACATAGGATGGAACATTTTTCAAATGTTAAGTGTCTCTGAGTTCCGTGCTCTGGATATAGAGACACAGGAGATTTGTCTTGAGGTCATAATGTTAACATCACCATAGTGATCACTATAACGCTGGCATGCGGTAGAGCGGCATAACCCAGAAACCATAATTTAAGGATTTGCAGCCCCCATCCATCCGTTTTCCTCCTTCTATCCGGGGTCACATTGTTGTGGCATCAGCTATGCAGGGTATTCCAGACATCCTTCTTCCCGGCAACACGCTCTGGGTTCCTACATGGGGGCATTGCATCGTGATGCCAGGTAAAATGAGGTATGCTATTCCTCTAAGGGGTTCTAGGTCTACCCCAGGGGTCTCCAGCGGAGGTCATCCTAGTCAGATGCCTTAACCACCCCAACTGGCTGAGACTTACTTTGGGTTGTGGGCCAGGATAAATCTTATTCAATTTTGATGTGGATTCAAATAAAGCGGCTCTTTTTCTTTTTTAGTGTGCTTTAATTTTTTGAGATGGGGTAAATCTTTAATCGTAAAAATATTTCGGTCGGCCACAGACTGCTGCAGGATCTGGAATGATCGCTCCGTGGGAGGAGAGAAGAAGCAAACTCTTGGTCCACGACCGGGAAACAGCGAGATTCTGGGCGGGGACGGGGCGCTCATCGGGGAGATGAATCCCCCGGGCAGTCTGTTAGACGAGTCTATATGTTTGCTTTAAGGGCGAGGTTTGGCCCTACTTTGCTTCTCCTTTTTCATCTTCGTCTTTCGCAAGCTCCCTTTAACCCGATCCCCAACCAATTTGGTTTGGATATCAGTTTTGTGTTCCACGTATTGCTTTTGCATTCGTTTTACGCCTAATGCCCTTCCTAACACAACACTCCCTTTTTATCCAGGCTTGGGACCGGCACTATAAATAAACCGGTTTGTGACCCCGTTGTGTCTGGGTTACTCCGTTGCTTTTTCTTGTTCTAAATCCGTAAGATCTAAGTAAGATCTTCCATTCGTCAAAACAGAGAACAGTTTTCCAGTATCAACCTAAAGACGTGAAATCCCTTTCCAGATCCAGAGTCTTGTTTATCCATCAAGGCAAATGTAGAAAAGATGGCAGCGTCCATTTAAAAGTGATGCCCCCTTCCTGTGGCGATAGAAAGGGCTTTATCTGAACAAGTTTTAACAAGAAATAAAAAATAAAATTATTTTTAGGCGATATAACACACCCTGAACACAGTTATGAATATTGTATTTCATTTATTGTTCAGCCCATTTACCCCTAAATTCTACACACTGTACCTTGAAACTCTCAGGGAATAATTTATGGTTATTATTTGTATATTTGTTCTTACTATTATCATCCCTTCTTGTGCCTCTCCGACCGCAGCAAGCATCTAGACCCACCTTCTTTGCCAGGAAGTTTGAGGCCAGCGTCAGCCAGGAAATCATCAACCAGCTGGACTCCTACCTGTTCGGAGCGTACCAGTCTGGTACCCCGAGCCTCCAGGCCTACTGGGAAAACATCTACGAGCAGGATACAGACGGCCTCGCCAGCCTGTCAGATTCCCCGCTCAGCAACTACCACGCCTTCGCTCGTATGGGGCTGACCCGCGCCGCCAGCTCACTGCAGGGCCATCCCAGTGACAACAGCTGCAGGTATGGACATGGACACCAGATGTGGGTTGTTGCAGAGCCAGGATTCTACTCAGTTTGTCACATTCCAACAGAAATACAGTAAAACCCAGAAAGAGTATATGTCCTCGAGATACCGTTATAAAAAAGAGTAACTGACTTAAAGGTTTTAACCTTTAAACTTCTCCTGGCACCAGGTTTATGAAGTGCTTTATGGGGTTTAAAAGGTTCTTGAGTAGTTCCAGAACATCGTAAAAGAAACCAAAAGGTATCAGACAGAGTTCTTCTCTGGTTATTGAAATGATTAGGGGGTCCTCATCGTGGCTCCATCAGTATGTGAGTGGGGTCAGGTTGCAAAGTATGGAATTCTGATTTACTTAAATCACTCAGCACCTAATTTTGCAGCACTGCAGCTAAAATTAGCTTGTCTCCAGCCAAGACTGCAGGTAGTGTTAATATGTGTACAGCTACAACGTCAGCTAACAATTGCATGTCTGCACCAGGCACTGTAGCTAGTGTTAGCATGTTGGCACCCAACGTTGTAGCTCACGTTAGCAGATCTACTGCCAGTATTGCAATTAATGTTAAAATATAAGAGAACAGCGCTGCATTTAACATTAGCAAGGCTACTGCCAGCACTGCAACTAACATCAGCGAGGTCATTGCCAGCACTGCGGCTCAGGTTAGCAATTCTACCGCCAGCACTACAGCTAACTTTATTAAACCTGCAGCCAGGATTGCAGCTAACGATAGCAAGTCTCCTGCAGTTAGTAGCTACTTATATAACGTATTTGGACAGCGTTGTGGTTAATAGCCTATGTTGGGTAGCTGCAGCTTATGTTAGCACGTCTTCATTTGCTCATTCCTAGAGAGTTGAGCCCTCCATAAAAACTTGAAATGAATTAGTTTGTTGGATAGTTTGCTGTTCAAGATTACCTTTTTTTTAAACACAAAGCCAGCAACTGATTCCGATCCTAGGCTGAAAAACAAGTACGTAAATTGTGCATCTTTTACAGTGAGATACTCCAGTATTCAATCACTGTCTTGGTGACAACAACTATGAATGGGGATGGCGCTGTGTCTCACTCATTCTTTGATTTTATCCGTTACGGCAAATATGGCATCAGTTTCTTCATGAAAGTTTGTACAGCTATTCCCAAAAAACTGTTCCAGAAGTACTACTGGTCATGAGGGCAAAACTGCAGGTATTTGTTCTATATCTGTTACCCAACCCTAAATCTGAAGGAACTCTAGTGTTTTATAAGGGGCTCAGGGAGTTTCGTACAGACTGTAATGGTTATGATATTGGTTGAGGGGGTTTCTTATTGCTGTTAGGTTTCAGTGATTTATGAGGGTGTTCCAGGAGTTTGTCTGTGGGGTCCACTGGTGTTTAAAATGATTATAATGATTATTGTAATGATCCCAGTTAGACCGGTCATAAACAATGGTTCCCCCCTTATTTTGGCCCCCCTCAGACAGATCCATAAATAAAATGGTCTGTGACTTTATGGTTCCAAGCTGGAACAGGTTTAGTCAGTTTCTACCAAACACTAGTTTGCCTTTGGTTTGGATTGTTTAGGCTGGGTTTAATGCCGTCAATCAAAAGCTGGTGTGAAACAAACAGCTCGACCAAAACTGGCTAAAAAGTGGATCTTTTGTCTGCCTTCATTTCTGCTGCAGTTTGACATGTGGAAGTCAGGGAAGGGGAATCCTAAAGCACATCATTTTCTGCACAAATTGACAGCCTATTTCAAAAAGTTAGATAAAAATAGAGATTCCAGCTTGTTTTATACTCTCTTCTTTTCAACAATTCCTTTCAATTTCGTTCAGCAATTTCTTATCCCAGATGGGAAAATTGGCTTATAGTCAGGACAGTCAACAAACAACAAGTAAAAAGAAAAAAAAATCATTTGAACATACAGTGAACACTTTAAAACAACCTTTTAATAACGATAGTTACATTTTTATTTGGGAGCCTGATTTTTCACAATATGAAATAATAATAAAAATAATTAATAAGATGGATCAGAGAGAAATGTCTGTATGGTGGCTTCGTTGCATGGTCTTGGTGTAAAACAGGCCTCACATTAATGTTCCCTCCAATTATTAGGAGGGTTGGTTGGTCCTGATGTTCAGCCCAGATTATCCAGTCATGTGAGGTTTACAGTTCCGGTCTTAAACCTTCTGATCTTTTTGGACTTTGGAGACAGCCTGATCATTTTTAAACACATTATATATTTAGGAGGTTCAAGCTGCATGAATTCATCAGTGGTGTCTGAGTGAGCTCACTATAGCCAATGGGATGGACAGCCCGGAGCCGCTGACAGTGCTGCCTAGCACCACTGAACATTTTAGCCACATTGGCCATCTTTCTACTGTCTACCGAGAAATCCTATTTGACGATAGACAGCAGCGTTGACCATGTTTCTTCATCAGCAATCCTTCCCCATAAGCACACAGTCAGAAATTATCTTTAGACTATTCAGGTGACAGCTGTCTCTATAACGGCTGTTATCAGAACCTGGTGAGATTGTATTTAGGGATTCTCTACTTGGATCTGTAAACTTGGGCCGTCTGCTCTAACATGCTGCACGATCACTGCCTGAGGGCAGCAAGGAGGACTGAAAGATGAAATGTGTGTTTCCACTAAACTCACCACCGCCGCTGGTGTTTGTGAGTCCAAATTAAATATGGAGATAACGCTAGCTTGTCCCAGAGCACAATCAGGCTACAGTGTCTGCACAGACGGGATTTTTCCAGCTCCGTGTGTGTGTGCGTGTGGGGTGGAGATCCGCTGTAGGTACAAGGAGGTACTTGTTGCAGTTCGGGTTGCGATTGGTTGCTCCAATGGGTGGGGGCAGTGTTATGAGAAGTGTGTGTGAAGGAGGGGTAGTCAAACAGGACTAGTCTGTTCCTTGAAACCTGTGATTTCAGGACCACGTCCCCACTAATGGAGTTACGTTTGTAAACACCAACATGTCAAATGTCAGCACTAAGAAATAGCAGATTGGGTCGACTCTTAAATCATAAGTAAAAGGGGAACAGAGTTAACTTTTTAACAAACTGTCTTTCTTCTGGTTTTTGATTCTCTGATTAAAAAGATTAAAAAGTTATTTCATCGAGTGAACTCCCAGACCTCCTCTTGGAAACCTTTGATTAAACCACTGTTTTACACTGATGCTGTCCGACTACAGCCATGCTATGCCGGTTGTAATTGGGCGCAGTAGATCCTTGAGCTAAATGCTAATGCTGCTAAGCTAAGTTTGTTACTAGTAGCTTCACAATGACGATGCTAACATGCTGATTGTGTTTTCCATATAACCAATGATTATGCTGTGTTCATGATACAGTGGAAAATGTGTGCTTGATCAGTTGAAAGGAAAAGTTTGGAAATCCACTCTAGTAGACTCCCCCGTCATAATCACCTGTGCCGTAACCGGTGTTTAACTAGTACATTACAATTGAATATGATTTCATACAGAAGGGAATGTATGTTTATTATTATATTAAAGAATCTTGCAGCGTTGGAGTTTTTGCAGTGACTTCAGTTTTAACTGATAAAAGCCAACTTAACCTGCTCGATCTTTTTTGATTTGCTGTGGAGATGGTCAATCATTAGGACAACCAGTGTTTTCCAATTTTTTCCTTGGTTAAAAATTTCTAAAGTTGGGATATCTAAGTTTACTGTCGTCTTGAATGCAACATTAACACTAAATGGTAATTTAAAGTCCATCTACGTATGAATATGAATGTCTGTTTCAAACAGTGTATCATTCATTACTCCCAAACATCCATGCAGACTTTTTGATAAACAGCCACAAGAGGGCGGTAAAGGGTAAATTGTTCCAATAGAGCAAAACTGCAGCAAAAGCAGAGGAAGGGATCTAAGATATGAGATAAGATAAACCTTTATTAATCCTGAATGCCTTTTAATGAATTTTGACATGTAGAAAAAGAGTTATTTACCTTGGTCATTTGTGCTTTGATTACGGCGATGCAGTCACCATTAGTTTCCGGTGGTATTGCTCTGTTTTGTCTGTAACCGTAATCTGTGCACCAATGTGCATGAAATGTACGCAGAGTGAAGTTGGAAGACTCTTAAGTATAAATGAGTCTGAATTTTAAATGCTCACCAATTAGCCCAGCATGCTCTCAAGTAGGCCATGGCATAACCATGGGCTAAAGGGGTCATTACGTTGGGTAATATTTGGACTCTTATATGTGTGTAATCGCTAACTGCTTACTTGAAACCAGTTCACGTGACGCGGTATCCTGATTTAAAGAAGCGTATACATATCTGTATCCTGACTATAATGCAAGCTGCTCCTACATCCACCCCTTAATCCACCAAATGTTGTTGTCTTCTTTTCCAACCCTCTCCTAAACTCCTTAGCAGAGATAAGCAGGTGACGACCAACTACAAATCTAGACATACTCCAATAATACTGTTCCCCACACGGGAGTATCTCCAACTTACCTCCACCCATGGCATAATGTAATTCTTCGATGTCCCCACGCTGGTTTTATGGAGTTTCCAATAAAAGAAGAAATATTTGTTGTATAATCTGCATTTAATTGTAAATTCATTCCTGACTGATGCTTTTAATCATAAAGCCTTTATGATTTTTTTTACTTAGATATAATTTCTATTATTTTCTACACCTCCTTCTGTTATTAAAATTATGTGAATATATTATATTGACTAAATTAATTAACTTTTGCCCAAATTTTCCTGCAGGTATATATTCTGAAGAGGCTCAGGGTTCTGTTAGTGCTTAAGATCATTCACCAGCTTTTTCTGTATGATAGATGCATATTTAAATGTTTACTGTTTCTACCATCTCAGCCCAGTGCGTATTTGTGCCTCAGGTATGTGGCCGTGAGCCACCCAGTGTCGGTGCACCTCTACTTCCTATCAGACCAGTTCCAGGGCTACCTTGTGCGTCATTTGGCCACGAACCGAGCCTCCGCCCAGCTTGAGAACCTTGAGACTTGGGTGACCGCCCGAGACCACTTCAGCCTTACCAGCCCCCCACACCCAACCAACAGGCTGCAGCACGTCCAGGTCAGATTCTCATGATTTGGAGTAGTTTGCCAACAAAATCCAGTACAGGTATCGTAGTGCCTATAGGTTAACTCATTTGCAACGCCGCTCTCTAGAAGGGCTTTTTATAGCAAAGGGAATAAAGAGGAGAAATAAACAAAGGTATACTGAATGTAAAGTTGGGTAATCCTTTTCTTGATTTTTGGATGGATTCATTATTCAACAATATTTTTTTTATACCATTTGTTAATATATAATATTTTATTTACCAATAGATAATGTGCAAAATGCAAATTATTCCACCTCCATCGTATATTAGTTATTTCTGGAATATAAGTGAGTGTGTTTTTTATGCTAAAATTTTTTGGTATAGGTCTTAATCATTAAACCGTAATCATCTGAAAGATTCCTACAGAAAATCTGCACACCAAATGATATATGGAAAAGATTGAAATGAAGTTAATGATGAAAATTTCATATGGAGCTTGGAAGCCTTTACTTTATTTATTCTTAAACCAGGACTGTTTATAGGACCTGAGTAATCTATTATCAGACGACCTAAAATGAACATCCTCTCTTCCTGTCCATCAGGTTGGAACGGACTGGGATCCGAAGGAGCGCATCTTCAGGAACTGGGGGGGCCTCGTGGGGCCCGAGGATGAGCCAGTGGCCGTTCAGCGATGGAGCCGAGGCCAGACCAACCTCACAGCCACCATAGTATGGGTTGACCCCACCAACGTCATCGCTGCGACTTATGACATCCTTGTTGACGCCGCTGCTGAGGTCACACACTACCGACCGCCGCTCACCCTGCCGCTGAGGCCTGGCATGTGGACACTGAGGGTGCTGCACCACTGGAATCCAATGGGCCAGACCAGCTTCATAGTGGTTCCACTGGAATTTCACCGACAACAGCTCCTCAAGCAAGGTAAGCAATGCAGTGATACAATTTAAACAGTTATTTAAGGGCGCTAATTAATAATAATATATTATTGTATTATATATAATGATAATTTAAAGGAACAGTTCAACCAAAGATTTTGTCCGGTGAAGTGTCTTACTCCACAAAACATTTCTGGAGCTTCTCAGTATCGCAGTGTTCTCCTAAACAGCTGAAGTTAATGGGGACTTGTTTTAAACAGCTATTATAACTACAAAAATCATTCAGAGAGCGCAAACCACCACCAAGGCACACCTGTACCCTTGGTCAAGGGAAAATTCATGCAGATTTCTCAGGTTTTCTACCGACAACTCCAACAAACTCTGAGACCACATTTCATTTTTCTTTTCATTGTTTTACATCCTTGAAGCCTCGTGTATTTTTTTAACCGTTCCTGCAGGAAGAAACAAATTTCCAGCAGGTTGGACTTGGCTCTGTGTCCGAGATGCATGCATGCAGTTCCCAGTATCTAATATGAGGAAGAAAAAGCAAATAAAAGGAGATAATGCCAAATTGCCCATTATTTTATTCAGTTTGGCCGTTGACGTCTGTTGTCAGCTGGTGGTACCATCAACTACTGGTGGGCGGCTGTAGCTTAGGAGTTTGAGCTTCTGTACATCAATCAGGAGGTCGGTGGTTTGATTTCATTATCTCGTACTGCGTATGACTAAAAGTGATAAATATAAGTATACGTTAATAGTCCTAGTAGCCAGGATTAGCAACGAAAAATTACGAACCTTGTCTTTTCTCACAATCATGAGAAAAACAGGTGATATTTTTCTTTTTACCAAAGCACTTTGCATTCACCAAAGTTTAAGTGTCGATCTTCTGAAACACCTGTTGAAATGATATTTCAAGAGCTTTAGGGTCACTGTTTGTATGTCCACAGCAGATCTAATCACAGAGCAGAGGCCCCTCACGCCACAGCTGTCAACACCACGCATACGTATATTTATAGCGTCAGTCACTCATGCTCAGGGTCACCTCTGCCTGAATGAGCCGACAGGGGTTAGCTGCACAACTCAGAGTAAAGCGCGCAGGAATAGACAGAGAGGTTTTATTAGCTGGTGTCAAAGTGAAGGCGGAATTTGACGTGATCTGATCGGAGCGTGTTTATCTTGCTGTGTTTTTACATGACTCTGTAACCGATGGTTACATAATAAAACAACACGAGCATTGATAAACACATTTAAAAACAACAGAGTCAAACAAAGCGCTGTACAGTCGATAAATAGTCGAGCCACACAATGATAACTAAAAGCTTATGTTTAAGGAGAGACCACAATAAACAAATGTACAATTCTCATCCTAGATTAAAAGCCAAGGCATAAAAATGTGTTTTAATGGCAGGATTTAAAAACAAGCAGCATGGGGACTGACCTGACATAGGGTGCCAACTCGTTCCACAGATGGGGGGGCTCTAACTCATTTTTAGCTTTATCTTTGGTCAGCGGACCTCAGGGACCTGGAGGGTCCAAACAACAGCAGATATGACAAGGAGTTCTGGTTCTCGCCAAAAAAAAGTGAAGTAGTCCAGACAGGTTTTGATAAAAACATGTATAACTTTTTCAAAAATAATTCAATGATAAAAAAGGTCTAAACCTTGCATAAAGGCTAAAAAAAATTTAAAAAATGGGAGGAGCCCAGGTCCATAAAATAAGTTTAACAAGCACCATCTGGTCCAAACTCATGACATTACTTTTACTATCATCAAAATTTTGAAAGTTTACGACCATCCAGACTTTGAGGTCCTTCAGACACTACAGCAATGCTTTTAAGGAGTTGCCATTGTTACTTGGCAAGCGCATGTAAATTTGGGAGTCGTCTGCAAAGAAGTAGAAGAAGCCATGTTTCCTTCAAATCAACCCTTAGGGGGTAGATATGGAGAAAACAAATAGGGGCCCAAGAATTGAACCTGAGAGGAACCCAAATGGTAAAGAGGTAATGGATGAAGCACAACCAATGAAGCACTTCTCTCTGAAAAGTAACAAAAAAGAGACCTCTAATAACTCTTTAAACCACATAAATGTAGAAACAATTCAGAATAAAATTGCCTTTTTCTTGCTCACGTTTGCAATAAAATGAAAGCTTTCTTTTAACAGACCTCCTGGTTTGTTAAAAGAAGAATCTGATTTTCGGTTTTAAATTAGAGTCACAGATTTTTCAGTGCAAACCTTAAAATAATATTTCACCCTAAAGCCAGTGGTTCTCACCCCACAGCGAAGGAAAGTTCACAAGAGGTTTCTTGAATCCATTTCCAACCAAAGAAGTTACAGGGCTGCTCAACTTTTAACCAGTTCTTTGTGTTTCCCTGCCAAAGAACAAACTCTCCGCTAGGGACCCTGGTGTAAGAGTGGAACCAAAAGTTTGCCGGTCCACTAGCAAGAACCCGTTACATCAGAGGATGAAGGCGAGAGTATCAATTCGTGTCGCACCAATCAAAACAAAAAGTTATCTCAAGGCACTCTCCATAAAGTGCAGGTTCAGACAGCACTCTTTTTTTTCTACAGAGACCCAATAATTCCTTCATGAGCAACAATGTGGAGGAAAAAATGCCTTTAACAGTCGAAGACTCTGAGCAGACATAGATATATATATATATCTATCTATATATAGATATATAGATAGATATATTGTCTATATAGATATATCTCTATCTATATAGATATCTCTCTATCTATATATATATATGTATATCCAAATAATGTTTTAATCCATTATCAATCAACTATCGTAACCTCATAGGTATTTTTGAGATTTCACTCTGTCGGGATGAAAACATCTTTTAATGTTTCAATTAAGTGATGCCTCAGAGTGAACTACAAACATGTCCAACCACATCCACACTTCATAGAAATGCGGCATTTAAAAGTCTATTTTTGCCCCAAGCGACGATGTTGAGGTGTGGAGCAAACAGGTGTGGTCTCTCTGTCCAGCCAGACAAGACGGAAAGGAAATAGTGTTGGTCTGTTTCTTCAAGGATTGTGCTCAAGAATATAAAATATAATCACATTTGTAACTGAAGATAGACACTATTTTGAAGGGTAAATTCTGTGCTTTTATATTTGATCTTTAATTCTCCTTGTCTTTCCCTGTACCTCTCCTCACCGCTGGTCTTGGGATCCAGATGATGCCCTGCGGCTGCACGGCGGACCAGCCAGAAACTCCTACATGGAGCAGAGTTTCCACGGCCTGAACCCGGTGCTGCGGCTACCGGTGAGCTTGGGCGCTGTGGAGGAGGCCGAGGCCAATGCCGGCCTGACGGGGGCGCCGCTGAGGCGTTGGCGGGACCAGCTGCTGGAGGGCCACTGGTCGGCCGCGGATGTCTGTTCGATGGGACCCAGTGCCTGTCCGGTCATGCAGCGCTGTCATCTCACCCTCTGGAGTTCAGCCAGCCCCGACCCCAAGTCTGAACTGAAGCCCCCCAGACAGGACGGACGGATTAGGTAGCAGGCAGACGGAGAGATGGAGGAGAAGAAGAGTAAATGAAGGAATTATTTATTTTGAATTTGTGAAACGTCGGTGGGGGGTCCAACTTTGGAGGCAGTGACAGAAGGAGGAGACACAGACTCAAAACGCAGACGAGATAATCTCCTCATTCAGTGTGTGTATGGTTGTGTGTGTGAGTGTGAGTGAGTTGTGAGTGTTTCTCTAGTTTATGGAATGTAAGTGCTTCACATGTTCAGAATCTGAAAACAGATGCGGTTCCTTATTTTTTAGGCCCATTTTGCAAAAAAAAAAATCTTTGAAGGATTAGTTGTGTTTCCATTTCTTTACATAAATACTGATATTTATTTTGCTTCAGCCTGATATCCCAAGATTACAATTTTTCTCATAGTTTCCAGTGATTGTGGAGGCCAACTAAGCCCTCATTATTGCTAAAATCAATTATAAATTTACCATAAACGGGAACTGAAATCAAGTTGCCCTTATTTTTAAAACTGAATAATTTGGTCCGACTTTTTCACAATAAAATGAGTCGATGATGTAAGACGCAGACTCACCTTTTTTGGTGAGTCTGCGTCTTTGCTGCCAGTTGAAAATGAAACTCCCATCACAATGGAAACTCAGTGTTGAGTTTGAGATAATAACATTATTCTTGAGGTTACAGGTCTGACAAACTAAATAGGAAATACTATAATACATAAAGATTCTTCAGAGATTATGGGCTTAAAAAGTCATTAACAACCATAGACGTTCCCATACAGAGCAAGGCTGATGTTGGGGTGCAAGATATTTTTTTATTCATTTAATTTGGTATATTTTTTCAAAATTCTCGTTGTATTGATCAGAACACTTCGCTTGATTCAATCGGCTATTTAATATTTTAAAGAACAGGAACTGACAGAGTACTGTGGATAGGACAAATACTCAGCACCTTTAGATAAATATTGTAAAAATAAAAAATATACATCAAAATGTAAATACACGAGTATTACAATGTAACAAGCCCTCACCTTTTAATGTGTTGCGTATAGTGTTATAATGGGCTGTTATTGTTCTGGGTCCTTTTTCCTGAAGTAATCTGTAACTAAAGCTCTTGCATACATACTTAAGTAAAGGTATTCGGTAACTAGTTAACCCCGACGTCAGCTGGCTCTGTTTCCTTTACGTGCCATGTCTGAATCCCTCAGACTGCCTGTTTAGACTTGAAGTGTGAGCCATCCGCTATGCTGGAGCTCAGAAGAAAAAAATCACCTCTTTGTATTTTTACTCGACATGTTTGTTTGTTTTTTTATGTTTTGTTTTTAAATCTGCTCTGTGCTGTAGAGACTGATGTGAGTGTGTCAAAGCGTGCAATGGCTACGCAACTAATTTATTCAGAGGTTTATATAAACATTTGTGTTTTTTTAGTCAGTGACTAATATTTGATAAGCTGATATTTGGTGCAATGGGTTTGTTTTTCTCTTGGACGAACGTCAGACTTTTATCTTTGAAGGCCGCCTTTGAGTGTTTTTTCAGGGCTGATGGTTTAATGTTTGTGGCGGTCTCCTCTCTTCACCGACTATAAACTATTTCCCAATTAAATATTGCTGCTCTGCTCAAGTTAGGATAATATTTAAATGAATTAAAGGATGTCTGTCATGATTTTTTTGGGGGGAGATACAGGGAAATAACTGATTTAATCCGTCAACAGATAGCAAAGCAGAAGCGAGAATACATTTGTGCTACATCTAAAAAGGAAAATATATATCCAAAAAAATAAATTTAGGTAAATTCACATCTGATCGTATTACGTAATTTCAATATAAAGGTTCAAGGCAAAGTTTTTTACCCCAATATTAAACCTCTTATTCTGATTCATAAACCCTGTGTCAACTGTTTTATAAAAATCAATAACAAGCTAATAATTTTCATTGTTATTCCCTTTGATTATGTGACCATTTAAATTGAACTTTTGTCTTACATTTTAATGGAACATTTATGATTATGATGTTTAAGATATAATTTTTTACACATTGGGTGTAAATGCCTTTGAGCATTTTATATTATTCAAAATGTTTAAAAATGGCGACCGTAATCAAGAATTTGAGGTTGGAGGAACTAGAATGAGATGTTAACATGGGATCAGTGTGGTAGGGCGAGGTCTGGTAAAGGAGGGCTTTGTGGGGGAGGAGAAGAAGTTTAAACTGGATACACTGTGGGCTTGAGTCATTGCAGGTTCTGGAGGACAGGGTTGATGAAGATGTTATGGATGTTAGGGAGGGAGTGAGAGTGGAGTTGTTGATGGAGAAATCGTTTAGTTTTGATGAGGGCATTGGGATCGATGATTATCATGTTCCATGAATCCCAGTTGGGTTTGAGGACGCTGGCTTTCATCCATAATTTTATCTCCAGGAAGCAGCTTGTCTGGGTGGAGTGAGCTGCAGTGGTTTTGGTTTAAGTGGATATGTAGTCATAGCAGCAGAAGGGGAGACCATGACGACGAATGACGTCACCAAGGGGGAGAAGGTAGTGGATAAAGAGCAGAAGACCGAGCACCACACCCTGAGGGACACCTTTGAGTGTCCGAAGCAGTGGACGAGGAGCAGTTTTAGAAGTTTTAGCATGACACCTTTCAGCAAATCTGCTTTACCATTGCACATACACACATTACAGTGTTTGTATTGAAACCGTATATTGTGCAGCTCTTAAGGACTCACGGTGCAGATGTTACCACACATTTGCTGTTTGGATCAGAATAGATTGTGTAAAAGTCCAAGTTCAGTCTGATCACTAAAACTCATGAGTAGTCCATCTTCATCATCATCATCATCATTCCCAGTCACGTATTCATATACTCCCTGTAGATACCATGACTCTGAAAATACTTCCACATGTACCAACAGAATCTCATGGGAATAAGAGCAGTGACGGATAGTAACCATTTAATTATGTCATAAATCATAACGCAGGTAGATCTTATGAAAAGTTTAATTTTTAGAGATAGTTAATTCTCAAAGGGCCTATGCCTAAACATTACGGAAGCAGTGACATTTTATTTTTCACAAATGTCTGTCAGGGTTCTAAACCTTAGCATACCCAATTATGCCCAAAAGGTTGCCTTCAAGTATATCAAACACATAAAACATCTATCACATTTTAATGCTTAAGTTAAATGTTAAATTTCAAATTTAATTTAAATGTTTTCTACTATGTTCTGTTAATGACGATTAATTGCATCTTGTCAAATGAATGCAAACTGACATAAAATGTGTGCCTTTATTCAATTATAAATGAACTGAAGGAAAAAATACCTAAATGATTCTAATGTGTTTGTTCCAAATATTAGCAATGAATATTAATGAGGCACATTAAATTATGTCTCGTAATATATTATAAAATTACAAATTATCTGCCTCTCTTTATACTGACTCATGACGATAGTGTGCTCAATAAATAATAAAATGAAAAGTAAATTCACATGTTATTAAAATATACTAATTTGAGTGGAGGGAAGTCTAAAGCGGCTATAAGGTGATCCATGAATAGGCATTAAATCTGTCAGTTTTAACATGTTGGAAATCATTTTAGTCTAAAATAAAAACCTGAATATTCAAACTTACCAGGCTAATATTAAAAATAAAATCAATTTAGCTGACTGTTCCTGCTCATTTAAATATAAATCAAAGTAACTATGTCCAGTGTGTGTTTCTCAAAAAACAGGCGGGTGATGCAAATTAACATTTTGTAGAATACTCGCACTTACAAAAGATATATAGTTTTCAACTTAATAAGATCGAATGTGTTGTGATGTCATCACAGAGGTCATTTGAGTGTTTTTGAAGACATATTTAAAAATGTTAAAATGTCCAGATGTGGATCGGATTCTGGAGGAAAATCTAAGCGCAGAGGTTTATTCTCATCATACCTTTTATATTTGCATCCCACTTTATTGCTGTTGCCTCTTTTGAACCAAATACCAATTATTACACCATAATGACAGCATAGGTTTTTTTCAGTGCCATTTCTGTCTTAGTGACTGTTTTTTTCCTGAGTTTGTTCTCTCTCTGGGGTGTTTGCTGTGCCTTGGCTGTACTCTCGTTACAGGAAACCCGCTCTGAAGATCAAAATCTGTCTCAAATGTTCTAAAACCAAAAAAAGGACAATTTGTTGTGAATGTCTTTTATACAAGGTTTGAAGAACGGCTTTTGAAAATAAAACAAACAACCATTAAATATGTGCCTGTGTCATTTATTTTACGCTCATGGAATAATGCACTTCCTGTGTACTTGGTTGCTGTTGGCAACTGCTGGCTTCCAGTATCAGAGACGTAAAACACCACGATAAAGAACATTTACTCAAGTAAAACACACAAAATGATGGGTTTGTAACATGACGCAATTCAATTATATATTTTAAATAGAATTACTGAAACACAATATAAACAAAACTCAATGAGAAGTTACTGAACACATGGATAATTAGTTTGGATAAAGTGAAATAGTTGGCCACGAGAACGACAAAATTCTATTAATGTCTGTTTTCCCCAAAAATGTTCCAGCATGAGTTAGGGTGGGAGATACTGTGGCAGCTGATTGGACCTACTGCTGCTCGGGGCCTCCCTGAGCCACAATGGTTGGTCCCTTAGCATCAGATGATTTTAACAATTTCACCTACTCTATTTCTTGGAATTTCATGTGCTACACACCCATTATAAAATCTGAATAATGACCAAAAATGTTCTCAAACAAACTGCATTTATGTGAAAACTTTTCTAGATTTAAAAAATATTTGGACCCGAATATCGTGACCCATACAAACTAAATTACATTTCTATATATAGGGATTGGTATTTACATGGCTCCAAATGAGGGCAAGTTTTATTTCTATTTTTTGCTAAGTGGTAAAAAAATTTTTTTGAATTGCTAACAAACATCCCATCATAACATCACAATAATGCAAATATACAATTTCCATATGTGCAGGCAATGCTGCAACTCTACTTGCATGGCAAAAATATGAGCAGAAGAAAAATTGTCACAACATCCCTTAGAATAAAGTGGCAACATCGTGAGATTAAAGTTGCAACATTACGAAAATAATGAAATTTTCTTCATCGCCGTTTTCTAAAAAACGTTATCTCTCAGCTCACACTTTATGATCACATCTTGATAATTCCTTTCACATCCTTTCAGCAGTGCGGGTGTCTCAGAGTTGAAAATGAATATGTAATTTTTTGTTATAAATGATATTGTATGCCTATTTTTCTTGTTATGTTTAGTGTTGTATAAGAATTTCACCTTAATGATGTAATTTTATTTATTTTTAAAATTACCTGTGGGATTGCGATATTGCACATCGCGTCTCTTGTACCTCCTGGCTTTCCGTAGCTCCTCCCAGGCTTTCCCTCGCACTGCTGTATGCACTGCTGAGGGTGAGTTGTTCTTAAATGCTGACAGATTTAATAATTTTCTTCATAGACCTTGCTCTAAGGTGAATACTATTAAAGCTAATTCATTAACAAGGTCCATTGTGCTGGTTTCAACAATTTCGTTTTTTTTTTCTAGTCGATGTGAATTAACTTTATTGGTCGCGATTTGTACAACGGCGGGAATCTGGGATCATGTGACCAATGTGGCTTAATTCTCTAGGAGAACTGTATTTTGTATGTTTAGGAGCAGATGTACAAGGAGAATAATCAGGAGATTTGATGAGTGTTGTTTTGTGGCACAGGTACGTTTTTTGTTCATTTTTGAAAGTGTTTTAATTTATATTATCTCTGTTTAGCCTGCCTTATTCATGCTCTTTTGTATGTTATCCATTAGATGGCAGCGTCTTGAATTACATTAAGCACGTTCGAGAAAGTTTATATTATAAATAATGATTCTTGGTAATATATTTAAAAATGTATAGGTTTAATGATATCATCTATCTTATTTTATAGGCTAGTGGAATATTTGTTTATCAATTTAGTCTAAATATATATATACTATCTAAGTTTATTTGTGTAGTGCTAAAGATATATACTTAAATATAAAAAAGACATTGCTGAATGCACTGCTGAGGATGTACAAGGAGAATAATCAGGGGATTTGATGAGTGTTGTTTTGTTGCACATGAGCAAATAAATGTCGGAGAATTTTTTTCTGTAGGCCTGATTCTTCTGTACCATCTGCATCTATTACCCATCATTGATCAAAGTTTATTGATGATTCCATCACCGCTGGCTGTGGGTGCTCTTCACAACAGAAAGGAGGCTCTGTGAAAGTTCAGTTAGGGCAATTAGGAAATTCTAACAAGGTTAGACTTGCTGACTTACGATTCAGTAACAAAATGTACTTTATAAAATTATTTTATCATGAATATTTACTATTCTGTAGGCCATTCTAACTAGAAAATATAATCATCTAATCTTTATTCACAGAGCACTTTCCAAAACCTTGTGACAAATCGTGCTTCACAAGACCAGCAAAAAAGCCAATATATGAACGTAGCAATTGTTAAATAACAAGTACAACAATTTACATATGTTAAGCTATTTAATATATCTCAAAAAATATATAAAAACAGATCAAATTAAATTAAGATATATAAAATCAAATCAAGTACTGCTTTCCAATGAATTCCCTAAAAAGAAAGATTAAATGTTCTATTGATGAGAGCTCACAAATATGACCAATTAAAGAGATACTCAATTGTGTGAAGCCGTTTGGATGATGTTATACATGATTTGTTTAATGAATCCTTCTTATTCATGTTCATATTCCATAATTGTCAAACAGTGACTTGAATTAACTTACCTTAGGTGCATTTCTGCATTGTCAACATCAATAACAGAAAAGGAAGAAAGATGGTTAAAAATAAGTCATAAAAGTAGTTATGTTTAATTGCATGTATGAGAAATCATTTTATTTTCGAAATGAGATGGCTAAAATTGTGATAATAATAAAAATGCTCAGAGCTTCCATTGGCTAGAAATACAGGATATTATAAGTTATTACAGATGTTAAGTAAACAGAAACTCACTATAGCTAAAATAATCAAACTTCAGCTTGCAGCCTGATTAGTTCCACATGTGAGACAACATGCCTGCTGAGATGCCAGCATGCAGTTCTTCCCTCGTGCAGCTCCAATGGGTCAGATGTGACTCTAGTTACACCAATGACATGTTGAACACCCAGGGAGACGACGAGAAAGAAAACAGACAATCATCCGTATATCACCTTTAGTACAATAAAGCTAGTGTTGACAAACAAATCACAAAACTATTGTGTTGCAGCTATATGTTTGTAAAGTTTGGGAAGTTTTAGAACAGCTTTGGGAAAAGAGAAAGGTCTTAAGGAATGCAAAAGAAGCATGCATGGCTGAGATTTGAACTCTGGCCTCCCACATGACAAGCACGACTTCTACTGAACCATCAATAACTCTTTGAATAATTTTTCCAACATAAAACTTACAGTCCTAAATACAGAGCTACTATTTCACTAACTGTAAGTGATTACAAACATGGAGTTTGATTTACAATGTAATGTAGTTGATACATATCTGTAATAGTGACTTCTCCGATGCAACAGTCTGTTTTCGTCTGCTTTTGACTGTTCCTGATTAGATTTCACCCAAGCAGATTTTTCTGCTCCATCTGCCTCGTCATCCCTTGTTGTCTCACCTGTCACCCTTCATGTCCTATCTCACCATATCCCTGAATTTTAACAAGTGCTGATGATGTACTCCCTAGATTGAAACTAGTATATCTGTTGTTTGTGTGCGGAACATCGAGTTTCCTCTGTATTAGACCCTACTTCTTTTTTTTTTTTAAAGTAAAAGGTTCTGATTTGTCATAATTATTGTTACTTGTGCATCTTTTGGCCTCTGCCCAGGGACTTGAGATGAAATTGAGCTCTTTTATATTATATTGTATATATGGAACTTTGAATGTATTGTGCATTACTGCTTCTAAGTAAACAATAAAATGAAGATACAAATAAAATCAATTTACATTGTTATTTGTGTTGTTGGGACGCCCTCATGTGGTGAATGGTGGTAATGGTAGTGAACAGTGAATAATGACTAACAGGCACGTAGTATCCACGGCTACAGTAAACACGGTTTATTGTAGTTTCTCAGAAAAACTATCTATCATTAGAAAATCCCGCATATGGACTTCTATTTTCACCATTACAACGGATTATCAATGTTGTTACTGATCACACATAATTTAATGTGCATCACACATGTTGACTTGTTTAAACGGCCAAAAATTTAATTTGGCCTCCATGGCCATGGAGTTTGCAATTTAAGACATCTAGACGATCAGAGGAAGAGGTGGGCCCGACACCGTGTGGGCAGGTTGTTTACTTTGGAGGGAAGAACATTAAATATTTGTTTGGCAGACAAAGGATTCGTAGATGTTTCAACAGTTCTTAAGCTACTTTTAAGATAGTGCTACGTGTCAAGAAGAAAAAGTATTTGGTCACCAGAGATGGTGGACGTAAGCCTAGTTACGGGTTGGGGCTGGGATGAGTAATAACATGAAGATAGGAAAGGAAAAAGAAGATAGAACATTCAGACGTCGTAAACATACAGTTTAACTGCGTTGACTAGTGGAGACTGCATGCCTGTTGTCGTTCATGCGCGGCAAATGATTCCTGCTAATGAAAAAAATTATCGATTGGACATCAAATTAATGATTGATTTTATATGTCCTGTTACGCAGAAGTGTTATTGAACTGTTATTATTTTGAAGAAGAAGAGGGGAAATAAGGTTCACTAGTTTTGTGTATGTGTGCTGGCTTCATGACAGGGAAGTACCAGCGATCCTCGTCCTTAAAATTAACCTAATTATCGCATCCGCACTAGATTAAAAAAATAAGTAAGAATAGCTCAGGTGTACCTATTGACAGAGGATTTGCTGTCTATACTAGCCAAAGGAGAGTGCATTGGCCGGGAATCGAACCCGGGCCTCCCGCGTGGCAGGCGAGAATTCTACCACTGAACCACCAATGCTTTGAATCTCCAGTTGTATCTTTCAGAAGCGTCTACTGATATCCTATCTGTTGGTCTGCTCTAATACTACAATAAAGATTTTGTGTTCCCCTTCCAATTGTGTCTCATTGTGTTGTTATTCAGTGTAACTGTGTACTTTTCTTTCTGTGCCAGTTTGTCGTTGTTGTCTTATCATTACACTTTCCAGCATTCCTTTTACATTCTTTCATTCCCTTGTGTACATTTTTCGAGTGCTTTTGTTTTCTTCTTCACCTTTTTGGTTGCTATTTTTGCACTCTTTTTTTTTATACCTTTTTATTTTGTTCTCGTCATGGGATGATAATTTGGATCCTTGAATGTTTATTGAATATTGCATTTTGGAGGGTGGATTTTTATTTGATTAAACAACTGAACTGCATCATCTCTGCATCCAGTGTGTGTTTGCACATAGAACCTGTTTGTTAGGGTTTTCTGATCACATGCGTTCTATCTTTTTTGGTACATTCGTGTGAACATGGGTCAGAAAACATTTGAAAGCATGCTTTTTGGGAATCATTAATTTTATTCGTCCATGGTGACTCATTTTACACATTAATACAATTACACATAAACAACTTCTGTATGAATAAGGTCCTTTAAGTATGTAATTGTCAGCATGGCTTCATTTTCATTCCCAGATTAACTTCAGAGACAGATCACCAAGTCTCTCCTGAATGAGTTGATCAACTCTTTCGCTCTGAGCTACAGTAAACACGTTCTTCCAGTCACCGATCTTACCTGTAAGGAAAAAACAAACAAAAATGTACGCTACATCTGATCTATTCACATGTTTCTGCACAGATGCTACATTTGTGTTATCTTACCTTTGCGCATGAAGTCGCCCTTCAGCTTCGTCTCTGGGAGAAACTTATAGTTTGCTTTTGGGTCCTCCATCATGGTTTTGAATGTAGATTTTTCCACAACATGCTCAATGGCTGCTTCACTCAGATTTTTCCCTAAGAAGGTGCAGATCTTAGTTACCGCTGCCTTCAGGTCCTGAAGGAGCAATAGACCAAAATAGAATTTCAAAGTACTGATATGAAATGTATTGCACCAAAGCGCCATTTTTCAACAAAGGAAATAATCTTACCATGACCATGTCCTCATAGGTCAGATAGAGGATGTTGTACTGGTCTCTGACTGAATGCCACACTCTGATATGGTCAAACCACGCGGATCCCATCACTGTGTAATAGAATAAAGTACTCTTAACCCCTAATTTATGTCAGTAAACATTTGTTTTTACTGAAGGAGTCAATACTTAATGGTAAAATAGTTCTTGGCCAAAGAACCTAAAACATTCATTTGTATTTTAGTAGTCACGGAGCCCCTCTGGTATCACATGAGATAATTCTATTGTCAATATTATGTTAAGTATTGGACATCTTTCGTCTTTCATTGTCAACATAGTATAAATTCTACTTCTCCCTCTACCATCAGCATTTCAGTTTCCTCATCTGTGCGTATGAATTTAGGTTTGGCTCTTTCTTTGTGTTACACAAAGGGGGCTATGTAAACATCTTCAAATTAAATTGTTGATGAAATGTTCATAACCAAGTACTTCGTATCTGCAGGTAATAACCCACACAAATTCCAAATTCTTTTATTCATTAGTATAGATCTATAGACAAACTGTAGACTGATATCGTGTGAGAGAATAACTAAAATCTTTCCAGTCTTTGTGCAAAGTCTTAATGATAACACTGACATTAAGAATTTTTCTCACCATCGCCCCTCAAATACTTCTCCAAAAAGTCCTCAAAGCTCTTTGGAGTCTCCAGGAAAGTGCAAACTTGACTGAAGTGATAAGAAGAGACGGCGTTGTCCTTTGGATTCCTCATCACATAGATTATCTGACATGGAGACAAACAGTAAGCTCTTAGTTTAAAGTCTTACATAATCCTCTTTCCTCCATCCCAAACTCCATAAAACAATTCAATGATGTCTTCAGTTTCATTACCCAACTAGACAAAGCCCTCTGAGAGCTCAAACCTCCGCCCAGAGGCGAAACCTACTTCTAGACCTACTATCAAACAGAGATTGTATTGTTATTTCTTCTCCAGAATAAAACATCAAAGTAACAATGCACAGCAGATCCCAAGGTTTAGTTCATGGAAAAATTCATGGACTCCATTAATGTCTGAGTTATTGCCCGCCTTTAAATCTACTGACAACTCCAACAAACTCTCTGAGTCTCTCTCAAATACTCTGTATCTGGTCGTCTCCAGCGCCTTCCACTAGGGCGTCTCTGTTCAGCCAACAAAGCCCCCATCTCCAACCCCAAAAGGAAGATAAGGAATCAAAGGATCAAAGGCAGCAATAGCCATATTTCCAAATTTACCCCCCTTCTAGAATATGCTCAAACCTATATTTCTGGTTAACATTTCATGCAAATCCGTTCATTAGTCTTTCAATAATCTTGCTCACAAACGCACTGGGCTGAAAACATAACCCCATTCCTCGGCAGAGTTAATATGGAGTACTTACTTGCCAGCAAAGAACAACAAAACTAAGCAAAACTAAACTAAACAAAAAAAAAACACAAATCTTTCATTTACAAATTCACAATTTCAATGAACTGCATTTAATTGTGTTGATTAGTCAACTGATCACAACACATTATTTTCAAAGGATTGTTTTTTCATGTGATCATTCTGACCGTGATCATATGACTCTTTTTCTGTTTCATTTTACATGATATTGAATATTTTTGATGGATTTTTGGGTTTAAAAGAAAAAATAATAAATTAACTTTTAAATAAATTCAAGGGATTATTATTTAATTATCTATAATCTAAACTTATACCTTTTTTATACCTTATACCTTTTTTTAGGGTACAATTATTCACCAAATTGCAGGTCTTGTTGGGTATTGCTTGTCAGCAGTTGTAAGTACCTACAAAAAATGATCCAAAGAACCAGGTAACCAGCAACACGGTCATTAACACTGATGAAGAAAAGTCTTGTCATCTGATTATTTGAAGAAAAGGAATTAACTCGAGGAGTCCTGGATGTCTTTCTTAGTTATATGGGTTTATTACAGACAGATCTGTTATAACAGAGACGACCCTGGCACGCTCAAGTGCGAGTCTCATCCCGGAATTTTCCCATTCAGATCCGGCAGGATTGTTTTATGCTAACAATGTCAGGGCCAATCTACCCGGTCAGTCTTGGGTCCTTCAGACTGACCACTGCCCACAACATTTGACACACAAAACACAAGGAAAGACATGAATAAACAAGTAGGGCAAAGGTGATATTTCCATTTCCTTAACATGCTCCCAGGGCTCATTGATATGGGTGGCGAGTGAAGGCCAACCTGTGTTGGCACAAAACAGCTACAGTTGCACAAATTTCTGGAAAAGTCTATGTTTTATTCGCAATAGAGCAGTGCATTGTGGTTTGATGTGTATGGGGCTGCATTGCCACATGTTGAAAGCAGTGCTTTGGTCACATCAGCATTAGTACTGGACCACAGTGCAATGGAAGGAGGTGGCTTAACCTTAAGAATCATGTATCGTTTTTTTTGTTTTTTTTTAACATCACGTGGGTGGTTTGGTTCATGTGCATTGCTTAGCCAGGATGGGATAACATCAAGGTGCACAGTGGGGGAGATATTGTGATCCTTTGGGCAATGGTCAATTAGGAAACGTTCTGTCTTTCCAGTGTGGAAGTTGCTTTTACATATTCCACCTACCTTAACAAAGTACAACCCTTGATGGACAATGGTGTTTTCTTAAGGGAAGGGGCTTCTTATCACACTTAAATGTTCTACTGGCAATGTGTGACATCCAGACACCTCACCAAATTCTCCTGTCTGGTGGAGTCCATATCTCAACGGGTCAGGGTTAGGTTTACGATTACAATGTTATGGCTATATTCCAGACTCAGATTCAATTACATCCACCTTGCAATTTATACAGATTGTTTTATTTTTGTATCAAAACCAATTTAGATGGAACTCTATTGATGGAAGGGGGCATATCCAGGTTTTATTCATTATGAGTATTTGTTGGGGAAACTGGTGATTGCTCAGATTTTAGTGACACTGCAACTGATAGAGGTATGACCTCTCTGACTAATTAAGAGTTATTTCCTTTTTGCCTGCTAAGATTAAGCATCTAGACAATACCAACTTTTGCTTTCTTGTCCTTCAGTCCCGGAGGCATGAGTTCTGGTGTGAGATGAGAGGCAAAGAGCCGTGGCGAGGATCTTAGAGGGTAATCTTTTCGACCCCCTCGAAACTCCAGCCACGGCATTTTCTCCTTATTGTTGGGATATCCAATCTGAACTCCATCTGACTCATAGATGGAGACAATGATCTGCTGCATCCATATAGTCCCTGTGTGGACACAAGACAAATTAAGAAATGTTAACCCTGATCAGTATATCTGTCCTCAGCCAGAGAAAAACTGGGATTGAAAATTAATCAGCCATAACATTAAAACCAGCTGCTTCATATTGTCTTGGTCTTCCTTTTGCTGCAAAAACCACTCTATGAGGAATAGTGCCTTCTGACCACTTCCTATCAGAGCCAGCGTTAACTTTTCAGAAATGTGTGCTATAGTAGCTCCTCTGTGGGATTGGACAACATTGGCTACCTTCTATCCCACATGTATCAATGTACCTTTCATGCCTATTACACTATTTCTGGTTCACCGGTTGTCCTTTCTGAGGACACTTTGGTGGAAACTAGCTCCTGTAACCCAACAAGACCTGCAGTTGCTCGGACCCATTTCTCTAGCCATATCAATGTATTCCTTGTCACAATGACTTAGTCCCTTATGCTTGCCCATTTTCCTCCTTACAACAAATCAACTTAAGGAAAAGATGTAATTGTACTCATCACCATCACTTGTCAGTGGTTATAATTTAATGGCTGATGGGTGCTTGTCATATAGAAGAGTTTTTCTCACTGACCTGATTTTGGATGAGTGACAACAATTAAATCTCCATCTCGCACTTCAAAGCTCTGGAGTGAATCGATGGTCTCTTGGGATGTTAATTCGTTCACATAGGTGTGGTTTTTATACCTGCAGAGGAAGTCGCTGACTTTTTCCATGTTACCTCTAACACAGAAAAATGAGAAGATGAGAAAAGAAAGGGTAATGGGTCATCTATATCAGGCTTGTGTTTTGAACTCAGGACTTGACACATTTCAGTGAGTGTTGACATCTGCCTGAATAGGCCGTTCAAGGATATACTGTCCCCTCTATACACTCTGACACTGACAAAATGTCATTGAATACTGGTAAATTTATATTGGAACATACTAAGGCAGTCTGTCAAGAAACATAACCAATGTGTTCACACACAAGTATTAAAAGACAAACTGAGAAAAACAGCCGGAAGGCCTGATGTTGGGCTGAATGTGAACGGAAATGTTTCTATCTATGACACCTGTGAATGAATAAGAAAAATTCTCCAAACGCATAATTTGATTTGTAAATGTATTGATCTTGTCTATAGACAAGTCTATGAGTGCATACATAGATATAAAAAAATATTCTGCAATGCATGCCTCCGGAATTACAAACAAAATTCAAGTGGGTCTGTAAACTGGCTGTATGTTTAATGGGGACTGGCGATCAAACCTGCAAGCCTGTCTTCGTATTGGTGCTTGATGTTTCGTAAAAATTTGGACAAGTTTGTTAACACTCAGTTCTTCCCTGTATGCCCTCGAAGTTATCAATTTGTGCATTCAGATGTTGACAACATTTTTGCAACATTTAGGTTTAAGGTTGACTGATAAGGATGGTACAGTCAATAAAATGAGGAATTTAAATAAGAAATAATTGAAAGAACTCATGTTCCATCTAAGTAACCTGAAAACTTGATCAATAGACAAGAGTAAAATCCATGAAGATGACTTTAATAACTTACCCGTGGTAGCTGAAGTAGATGACCCTGGATCAATGAAAATATTCCAACCAAGAAGTAATGAACCTTGAAAAAACTAATAGGTAACTAAGCGAGAGGAACAGATCTGGGCTAAAACTGACCCATTGGTGAACACAGGAAAATACACATAGAAAGAACAAAACACACAACAGGTTAATATAAATGAGCAGGATAAAAAGTGTCAGTTAGAAGCAGCTGAACTAAGCCAAGCAAGAGGCATGTGAAATGACAAGACAATCAGCAAGTGACAGATAATCAGGACAGTACACATAGTGACAGACAGATGGAGCAGAAGTTGGAACAACCAAAGATCAAACTGGGGGAGGACATGAAAACACAGAACATGGAACGGAGGGGATCAAAGTACACACTAGGCCTACGCTGTCGACCCTGACAGCAAGCATTCAAATTTTATACCCAAAAAAGACGTTAGTGCCACGAAGAACTGGAGTGATTTTGGGAAAGGTCGGTTGTAAATTCCCAACACTAGGGGAGCTTTATCTTCATATTTATCTTTTATATTTAGCCATAATTTCTCTTCATGGCCAAAAACTATTGTCTTTCAGATTTCGTCCAAATCTGGTACATTTGAATGAAAAAAAACCCTGTGGAAATCAGTCAGGGAGATTGCTTGTATGAAGAAGGGGATTGGGGACAAAATCATAAACTAAATATATATACATACACACAACAAAAGACAGGGATTAAAATAATAAATAAAATAAAATAGTAATAATATATATTAATTAAATAAATAAATAAAATAATAAAAAAAATAAAAAGCTAAGCAGAAGAAACAATAAAGATACTTAAAATATGTAAAGAAAATAAGGGTGTGGCATGTCATGGGAGTAAGCAGAGCAGCTGGAGTTGACTGACTGAACTAGCTTGCAGGGTTTGCACCATTTGTTTAGACTCTAAACAAATGGTGCATATTTGTTTAGAGTCAAATTTTGTTGGTATTCTAGACAATACCAACTTTTGCTTTCTTGTCCTTCAGTCCCGGAGGCATGAGTTCTGGTGTGAGATGAGAGGCAAAGAGCCGTGGCGAGGATCTTAGAGGGTAATCTTTTCGACCCCCTCGAAACTCCAGCCACGGCATTTTCTCCTTATTGTTGGGATATCCAATCTGAACTCCATCTGACTCATAGATGGAGACAATGATCTGCTGCATCCATATAGTCCCTGTGTGGACACAAGACAAATTAAGAAATGTTAACCCTGATTAGTATATCTGTCCTCAGCCAGAGAAAAACTGGGATTGAAAATTAACCACACAGCCATAACATTAAAACCAGCTGCTCCATATTGTCTTGGTCTTCCTTTTGCTGCAAAAACAGCTTTATGAGGAATTGTGCCTTCTGACCCCCTCCTATTGGAACCAGTGTTTACTTTTCAGCAATTAGCCCTATAGTAGGTCCTCTGTGGGATTGGACAACATACGCTAGCCTCCTATCCCACAAGCATCAATGAGCCTTAGAGAAATAGAAGTGTAGCTTCCTTCAAACCTGTCACTTGTCCAATCAAAAAGAAAGCAGCTACATCACCAGACGTTCCGCCTTAATGAGGAAGTATGAACAGCCCTTTCCTTCCCCCTCATCCAAATACCACCTTTCACGTCATGTGTTGTGATAACGTCACAGTGAGCAGATTCCTACCATCCTCCATTTTGAAATCTTTCCGCTATGGGAATGGGGGTTGTACCGGCTTCATTTTGAATGTATCCATCAAGGTAGGTCCGTCCCCCTCCCTTCTTTGGGCTGAGACGCGGGTAGGGGTTATATTATTACTTTTTTAACTCCCCCAAACTCCCCCAAAGAAAAATGTGTGGTAAAAACACGTATCCATAGACACACACTCTATCAGATAAGGTCTAAAATATCACTCCTTCCCTTCAAGATGTGCTCCCTTTATCACCTGTCGGCTGAGAGATGGTATGGTTGTAATTTATTCAAATATTGTAATCTCCAGCGTATGAGATAAAGGGGAAAATGGGCTGGTAGAAAAAAATATGCACACGTATATTCAAACACCAACTGCTCATTCTTCCGACACAACTCAGACACACACACACCTTTTTCCCACTCGTTCATCACACATCCACAGACAGACACACACACACACATCTCCCATCTGTATGTGGCTTGCTCACCGTTGCTATCACACCGGAATTTGCCAACTGTGGGAGCAACACTTTCTTATCTTTAGACTCATGTTCTCTTTTTGATTCAAGGAAACCAAACGTTTCACTCTTTATGATAACTTTGTGGCATATCCAGCTGTTGGGCTTACTTCAGACCAGAGTGTCAGTGCCCCAGCCCTAGCCTCCCTAGACCTCCATCAACCTCGGCGTCCACTCAGACGCAACCCTCCGTAATCAGCATCCTTATGTTGGAGTGGAGTGGGTTGGGAGGAAACTTTTGATGGACCATATTTGAAAAATAAGCCAGCATTTGAATGAATATCTGACTTTATGCCCCCAGTCATAGTGGGTGAGAGAGAGTTGGAGAGCAAGAGAGTGTAATTTAACCCCTGACATCAGTTTTGTCAACAGGTTCAATCAATCAATCAATCTTTATTTATATAGCGCCAATTCACAACAACACTTGTCTCAAGGTGATTTCCAGAAAGAGCAGGTCTAGACCAGACTCTTTATATAATTATCTACAGGACCCAACAAATTCCCCCTCGAGCAAGCAACAAAAAACTTCCCTTTAACGGGCAGAAATCTCGAGCAGATCCAAGACTCAGGGTGGACGGCCTAATGCCATGACCGGTCGGGTTTGAAAAAAAAGAGAGTGAGAGTGAGAAAGAGAGAGACACAGGTTAGGAGAGATACAGACGGGGGAAAAGCAGCAAAGATATCAGCTATAATCCACTTTCTCCAACCGCTCCATGGTCGGGCCGCGGCAGCAGCAGGGATCCCAGGTTGATTATAACATTAATATTAATGTAACATTTAGCGATAACTTATGGGGAAATACTATACAATAATAATAATAACAACAATAATCATCATCATGAGCATCTTGTGATCATTGGACATCCAGCAGGTCCACAGCAGCAGATATAATCACCAACCATGTGACCTTACAGGGTGAGAAAACACAAAAGACTCCTGGGAAGAAGTCAAGTTAGTGACATGCATTTAATCCATTAAAATGTATTAAACCATTTAACATGCATTAAAGTGAAGGGATGTATAAAGAGGGACAATGAGAGAGGAAGAGAGAAAAGCTCAGTGCATCATGGGAGATCCCCTAGCAGTCCAAACCTATAGCAGCATAGCTAAGAGCTAGCTTATGCCACCCTTAATTATAAACTTTATCATAAAGGAAAGTTTTAAGCCTACTTTTAAATGTAGAGAGGGTCTCTGCCCCCCGAACCAAGATTGGAAGATGGTTCCACAGGAGAGGAACCTGATAGCTGAAAGCTCTGGCTCCCACTCTACTTCTGGAGACTCTAGGGCCTACAAGTAACCCTGCATGCTGGGAGCGCAGAGTTCTGATTGGACAACATGGAACTATGAGCTCCTTCAGAAACGTGTGTGCCTGACCGTTAAGGGCTTTGTAAGTGAGCAGAAGGATTTTGAATTCGATTCTAGATTTTACTGGGAGCCAATGAAGGGAAGCTAATACAGGAGAGATGTGTTCTCTTAACCTGGTTCTGGTCAGCACCCGTGCAGCAGCGTTCTGGATCAGCTGGAGGGGCTTCACAAAACTTATTGGGACTACCTGCTAGTAGGGCATTACAGCAATGACTTTATTAACTTATCATTATTTTTAAGCTTAATTATGATCCGATGATAAATGTTATTCCTAACAGCCGTTGGTTCATAGGACAAATGGCAGGATCAGATTAATGTTGACAGGAACGTACAATAATAAGAATTCAAATATCAGTATCATTATTATATTATGTTGAGACAAGCTTTACAAAACTGAACTTCATTAGAACAAATCTCCACCCACCAGAGCTTTAGAGTAGTCTGACTACCAGAAGCATTCATTCAGATCAGCCAGGGCACCGGTCACATGATGACCTCACTATTCATTCTGCAGCTGTAAAAGGCATCCTTTTTGCAAATCCTTGCAGCAAATATAATTACTTAATGTATATCTAAATTTTATAGGTATATCTTTTTACAAAATAAATAATAAAATCAGAAAAAGTACATTTAATTGCTGTTTGTGACCACAACTTTACTCAAAATAAGTTACTTATGTTGGGATTTGGTAACTTATGTAACGACTGGCTGCTATTCTATAGGAAAAAGTAAATTTATAGCAGGTATTATAGCTACACTCTAGCCTAAAGTGTAAACTCTAGTCGCTTCTTAGAAATAACATAAGAGGATCGGAAAAGTTGCGTGACATAGTGTGACATCTCTCACACACACACACCTTACACTTTTTAACTTCCAAATACATACCGTAGGCAATTCATTCATAATTATGATGATTTCATCAAATAGCCTGTGACATTACTCATATTACATGCACTGGAAAAAAAAGAAGATAATTTTAGGGATTTGAACACGGCACTCTCTTGCTATGGGGCATAAAAGTAAACTTGATGGGACTGGAATATTGGAAGTTGAGACCCAGAGTGTTGAGTATTAAAAATGATCTTTTGGCAGTAGAGTAATCTTAGCGGCTGTTTCAATGATAGTGTTTTTTTGCATTAAGTGGAAATCTTTTTATGTGTTTTTTTCCTCTTGTTAATAGAACAGGTCCAAAATGTAAGCGTTTGAAAATTCCAACGTTACCTTTTTGTATGAATGCATTGAAACAGGGTATGGATAAAATGCTTAAAGATATTTGCACAAAGCTTACTCAGTTGAGGACTTTTCATTTGCACTAACAAATCTGTCACTTTGCGGGTATACCTCTAAGAAACAGGGGAGTTTTATTGTTTTATTAAAATAAATCTTGTAGATGCAGGATTGTTGTTAAACTAAAAGTTTGAATATATTACTGTTCTAGTTGAATAATGCCATTTTGGCATTGTATGAATGTATCATGGAATGAAAGACTCATGTCATGCTGTTTAGAATATATAATATATAGTATAAACTGCTTAAAAAAATTAGGGGAACACCAAATCGTATCTCGGACCTCAATGAGCATATTAACAATAATCATCAGGAATCCTCTGGAATATCTTTCATAGGCTTGTGTGATTTGTTAAGAACAAAATGACGTTAAAACTGTCAATAAAAGCCAAAATCATGAATCCATTGTTGCCGGATTCCAAATCACACCCAAAATTTAAGTTAAAATTTTTTTGTTCCAAGCTGTGTGCTGTTCTGAATTATTTCATCACAACTCAAAATGATGTTCAGCCGTACATTTAATTTATTTGGTTTTGGCCTGGGATGATTAATAGTTGCCCTATTTATATTTTTTAGCAGTGTAAAATCATTTAGATGTTTCTTTTGTGTAATCACTTGGTGGAAGTGATTTCAAGGTTAGTATGGATATTATTGAGATTGGAACCATCATACCTTTGTTTTGTATCATGTGAATCTGAATGACGTTTCCATTTCCTCACACCCTTTTTCAAGGCCCTTCACTGTATTTAAAGGAAATAGGCACAGCAAATTTTATAGATGTTTGGACCGCATGTTGGTACTGAATAAATTAGTAACTTTAAATTATCTGTGTTTTTCATTCCTTGTGTATATTTAGTTAAAATTGCTAATTGCTTGTCATGTCATCTCTTTCAGAAACTAAATTAAGTACACTATCATGCACTTTTGAGTTCAGAATAATACAGGTTTTAAACTATAGTGGAGACAACTAACATCGTCTTTGTTCAGTTCAAATTAGGTTTTTGGTTTTTTATTAACTCAATCTGTTAATGAGAAATTACATACTATTATGTTAAAGGTAATTAAGATATCTGTATTTCAATTTGTAGTTAGAACCAAAAATAGGAAGTTAAAGAGACCTAAAAAGAAGTGGTTCATAAACTTAAAATATCAAGTTAATAACATAAGAAATTACAGGCTAAAACTACGTAAAGGAACATTCTTTATTAACCTACAAAATTTAGTTACAATTACTTCAAAATAAATCGTTCTTTAACTTAAACTAACTTAAACTATTAAGCTAATGTCACTAAAATGTATAAGTTAAAGCTACCAAAACAACCATTTGTTATTAACTTACAAAGTCGAGTTACCTTAAATTTATAAAAAATTATATAATCATTTTCAACAACTGTTCTTAAATTTATATTAACTTATCGGGTTTTGCAGTGTATATGGGATCATGAGTCAGTCAGAAAGTCCTTTAGCACTTACACAAATTATTCAAATGCATATCGTGAAGCTTGTCAAACCCTCAAAACATGACTCACACACACCCTTTTCCTCATGTCAAAATGTCATAGGATGACTCAGCATATATGTGACAACGTCAGTGCCTTATAATATTGTTTGTATCATTTGGAACACCGATTAGCATGGTTTTTGAAAAATAGAAGCTCCAGAATGAAATCCCTCTGAATCTGAGCCTTGTGGTGGTAATTTTAGAGTTGTAAACAGACTTCAACATAGAGACTTACAAAGTGTCAGTGCAGCTGCGTAGGAGATGTGAAGGAGTGTCCTTCTCCCATAGAAGTTATCGGAGAGATGCCTGGAGGGAGGAATTGAGTGAAACCATGATTCTATGCTTATCAGTCTCTGTCCTTGAACAGAAATCCTTCGAAGCAAACGTGACATCCACGGTGCCTCACAGCCCCGTCTCTGAGACGACATATGGGCTTAAATACTTGAAAAACATGCTTTGAAGGAGCGCTTACACTTAAATGTATTAAATGTATATAATGCTGGAATTTTCCATGACAGCTACCAATGTCATCATCCAGTTGGAACTTCTTATCAGTGAAGGGTAGTGGAGGCAGGCAGCAAAGAAAAAAAGAAAAATCCAGTACGTTGACTGCTGATGTTTGTAGAATTTCTTCTTTACTGGTATCCATCATGTGCCTGTAGATTTATTGGTTTATCAGGGGATGAGAAAAATATGATCTATGAAGATAGATTTCCTGGAGTCCATTCATATGCAACAAATTTGGACTAAATTAGACAGCTGTTGCGATATTATGGCCTGAAAACTTTTGGATCTAAAGCTCCCCCTAGTGTAAGACATATACAACCGACCTTTCCCAAATTGTTACAGTTCGTCCTCGTGCTAACTACTATGTGGTTATAACATTGGAAAATGATCATGACAAACATGACACAGGTCAAACATGACAAAGTTTTTGAGTTAAGGCATTGACCTGCCGCCAAGTGCTTACTCACGGAGAAATTTGTTGGGTTTCTGTAAGATAATTAGATAAAGAGTTTGGTCCAGGCGCTATATAATTAAAGATTGATTAATTGATTGATTGATTTCTGATGACTATACGATGGGACAATATTCTAGATGTCATAAAAGGAGGGACGGCACTTTGGCTTTTGGGGACTCTAAGGAGCACACGTAACCCTGCATCCTGAGAGCGTAATGTTTTAGGTGGATTATATGGGATTATGAGCTCTTTAAATTACGTTGGTGCCTGATCATTAAGGGTGTTGTGGATGAGCTGTTTGAATATTTGCTTTTTACTTTACAAGTAAATTAGTGTGGGAGAGATATGTTCTCTTGTACTTGTTCTGGTTGGCAGACATGCAGCAGCATTCTGGATCAGCAGGAGATAGTTCATAGGTTTATCAGTGAGCGGGATAAAAGGGAAGTGCAATAGTCTGGACTGGAAGTAACAAATGAAGGCGATCATTTTCCTTTGTATTTTTGAGACTGATTTTTTCAAAGTATTACAAAAGAGGGCAGTCCCAGACATTTGTTTTATGTGGGGATTAAAGGGTATAACAGCCATTTTAAAAAGCTTTTGTATGGGATATTCCGACAGTTGTGTACACGTTGCCATGGCAACACCTGAAGTCAGTATGCGTGATGGTGGTTAAGAGTTTTCTTCAGCAAGTATAATACACCTTGTTTTCTGTAGCTTTGGGTACTGGGCATGTTAGGGTCGTATTAAGTTTATTTGCTGGTTTTGCGATGATGAGTAAAGTTTTAAAGTCATATAACTGCATAACCTGGAAGTTAAGCGAAGCTACCACGGCTAATCAAAATATCATGTACATTTGTATTATATACGTTTTATTCACTAAATTAAGTAATAAAGAAGCGTGTGATGTTTGATGATGTTGATGTTTGCAGTGCATTTTTCCCTCTCGTTCACGTAATTAAGGGCATGATTCTACATCAAACCAAAATCGAGGTGAAAGACCAAACTCAAGTGCTGATCCAACTAAAGTGAATTTTATCACGACAACTCATAATGTGTCTCAGCAGTTTGTTCGGTCCCCGCGTCCCTGCTTGCAGTCCAGACAACATCTGGGCATCCAGATACCCTCTCATCAGAAGCATGCCCTGATGCGTACAGGAGACGCTTCTGATGCGTATTCTGATCACATCAGGACATGCATCAAGATCTGCTCCTGGGGGATCTCCTCCCAGAGACATAATGTCTTAGGGTTTCTCCGTAACATTCAGCTCAGGGGAATGGAGGCCCAGGCAAAATGCATAAAAATACTTAAAAAAAGATTAGACTATCACAACCCTTGTTTTTGTACAGAAAACCAATTTATATACCCATTCTTGTTGTAATTTATTTGAAAGCTACCTATCCTGTTCCTGTGAAAAAAATGTTGGGTTTGGGATCAATTTAACATTTTGATAAGAGGAAGCCTATTCATGAGTTAATTTAGCCTGGTTGTGTTTGTGTTGTTGTGACCTTCTGTCAACTTGAGTTTCCAAATATGAACTGTATCGTTTTAGAAGGGTACTTTTTCTTTCGTTTCGTTTTAAATTTAATGTTAATCTGATCTACATTTTGGTATCAGGTGTCCATATGGTAACTGGGTTTTTCCCCATTTTTGCATCTTGATCTCCAGGAATGACAATGAAAAGTGTGTAGTGTGTAGCTTTATGCCTGGTTCAGGAAGACGTGGCAGAAAAGGGTCTCCACAATGAACCAGGAGCATGAGTCTCTAGTACTTTTATCCAGTTTGAGAGAAAGGTTATAGTATAGTATTAGTATAAGTAAGAATAAGTAGCATTTGGTATTGCACTTGGGAAAAAAACTGTGAATTATTTACAACTCATCCCCCAGGCCCTGAGGTTCCTCACCATTGGCTTTCAGATAATCCATTAAAAAATGCTCAAAGCTCTCGGGTGTATCGATGAGGCTCCAGATATGACAGAAATGATAATAAAGGCGATGTTGTCCCCTGGATTCCTCATCACATAGATAATCTGACATGGAAACAAACAACAATTATGTATATATGATTACAATATTATGTAAGCTAATGAACTCTCCCCTCTATGGCAAATGCAACTCCAATAAGTCACACTGCAATGATATCTTAAATTTTGGCTGGAGAACAAGTCAGTGTGGAGAATATTAGTGCCAGCGAAACATTTGGAATATACATCCTCACTGATTGAAAGAAAATATATGCTGATTAGTAAGTCAATATAAAATTAATCTCGTCCAACTGGGACAGTTTGATGGCTGTCCACATTGTGCATCATCCTCTTTATTCTGTCTTTGGGTTTTGGACTGTTGGTTACCAAAATATCCAATGTTTTTCTTCAAAACTTTGTTGCAAAGAGCTTCAAACAACCAGCAAATATAAATAGTTCACACATCTATGGAATGATTGAGTTCCATAACACACTGACCTTTGCCTTCTTCTACTTCAGAAGAAGGCATCTACATTCCAGGAGGAATGAGATCCTGTGGGAGATGAGAGGTGAAGAACCGTGGTGAGGGTCTTAGAGGCTACATTTTTGGACCCTCCTTTGACTCCAGCCACGGCATCTTCTCCGAGTTGTTCTGATTTTCAAGTGTTACTCCATCTAACTCACAAATGGCGATGATGATCTGCTGAGTCCATACAGATCAATTAATTGACATTAGTAAATCCGATTGAATGCAGAACTAAACTGTGAATGTAATTAATGTGATATAGAAGAGTCTTACAGTCCTGCTTTTGTTCCGCATATTGATTTGGCATAAGTTTTACTCTGGGTGCCCTTCCTGACACAACATTCTCCATTTATCCGGCCTATAGACCATACTGGAAAAGCACTAAATAAGTATGGTTTATTTACCATTACCATTTACAATTTGTTAGATGGCCGATTTCTTCAAGGGAATGTTTTACTGAGGCTTTTTTTTGTTTTTTTCTATTGGACATAATCCTGTTGGCATGACCTATTTGAAAATGTCTTTCCAAAATGAAACCCTTTATAGCCCTTTTATTCACATGGAGTTGTGTGACTGACTATGCGAGTGCCTTTACTCGGTGGAGCTATTAGACCTCAGATCTGTCCCACAGATAAACTATAACTTATCTGCTTTTAACTTGTAGCACTTTGAGATTTGATCCAAATGTAAAGTGCGTTATATATTAAATGTATAATAATAATAATAATAATATTAATTATTATTATTATTATAAAAATGTCATTCATGGTTTCATATTGTACAGTCCACTCTCATATAGGACAACAAAGGTTTCTTGTCAAACGTGGTGAGCGACCTAAATGAAAAATAAATAAATATAAAATACAATTTTCTGAATTTCACTGAAATAAGTCAATCGATCAATTTTTTTTTCCATCATTGTTTTTTGCCAAACATTGTGTTACAACTGTTGATGGCTGATAGTAACCCTAACCCCAAAGATATGGAAGAATGAGCAGAGAGCACCTTTTACAAGGGCTTCCTGTTGGAGATGATCTCATACTGTCTGTATTTGTTTTTCTAACAACAAACAAAATCACACGCATAATAACGGCGGCATGAATCTGTGAACCGAAGGTTCTGCCACTTGTTTTGCTTCTTCCCTGGAATGACAAATAATCTGAATGAACGTTTGAGCTGTACATTTCTCACTCAAGGCTCATCTCTGGCACAGAAATGAAAAGGAATTGAATGGGTGAGCCACATTTCTCTCTCCTTTTTAATTTCTCTGACCTTCGAGCAAGCTTGTTTTCTGAACTCTTGTTTGGACTCAGCATCTGGTTTCCTGTCCAGTCTCCACCGACTGTCTGCCAGACCTTTGCACTCTTTGCCACCAGCGAGGTCACACCTCTTTTCTCTTCTGCCTCCTCTTTAGCCTCCTAACTGGGTCTGCCATGACAAGTCCCTCTCCCCGGCCTCCTATTTTGATGGATCAGGGTTCTATGCTTTGTGTTATTGATTTCCTGTTTGAATTACCAGTGTGTTCTTCATGGTTCTTGTTCCGTGTCCTCCACCCCACCTCTCTGTGTTCCTCTCCTTTTTTCCTTGATATATCTGTCTGTGTGGGAAGGCGTTCCTCCTTATGTCTACTTTCTGATTGTCAAGATTGACAAGGGGAAAACTGGAATTTTCAACTCTGAAAGGCGCTTTTCCCCCTTGTACTGATCTCTCACTGAATGCCACTCTCTGATATGGTAAAACCAGGATGATCCTAACACTGTGTAATGGAATAAAGTACTGCTTATACACCAGTTTACCTTAAATATTAGACAATATCATTACCTGTCCTCCTCCCCACCTCTCTGTGCTCCTCTCCTTTCTTTCTTGATATCTTTGTCTGTATGTGAAGGCGTTCCTCCTTATGACTCCTCCCTGATTAGCCTCACCTGTCCCCAGTACAAATACACCTGTACTGTATTTTTTTAAGGTCTGCAGTTTGGTTAATAAAATCTCTGCCTTGAGTTTTCATAGTGATCTGACTTTGCCTCATTGGATGGACTCTTACCTGGTAATTAGTTAAATTTTTTATCACTAATTGTACTCCTGCCTTCCATGTCATCTGCATTTGGGTTGTTATTGTAAAATGCAAATAACTTTCATAACTTTAAAACAGCAACTGGGACTTCCTCTCAGTTTTGTAATGACACCAAAACAGAGTGTATGAACCCTGTATCATAAAGAAGAGTGAGCGCATTGTTGAATGTAGGAACTGCTCTCTCCCACAACATCTACTCTTGCTGGGATTCCAGCAATCAGTGAAATCTAACAGGTTACTAGTGAAATGATAAAGATGTAACATATTCGAGATTTTATGTAATGTGATCACTGATGTCGATTTATTTATCCATTTGCCTACATGATCTTGGACCAAGGAATAGTTGAATAAAGTTTGAGATGGATCTGTTACAGATACAGATTCTGGATGTTTTTTCCCCTTTTCTTCAGCTTTGGAGGGTCAGGACCTCTCAAACCCTTTTACCAATACCATGAAAAATAATATCAATCAAAATACCCCCCCCCCCCCCCCCCCCCCCCCAAGGTGCTTTTGGAATACAACATTGATCAATTGGCGCTTCATAAATAAAATTGATTTTATTATAAACGCTGGTAATGTGCAACACGATTCAGGAGTTGAGCCTGGATGTTGCATCCTGTTCATTGTGACTTTATTCTGACCTTTCATTTCTCTGGTGTTCCACTTTTCAGGACAGAATATGACATTTGCATCTGTTCACAAAATTCTACGACCTCTCCTGCTTGCCACTGCAATGCTGGCTTGCCTTGTGATGATGATTTTGATGTATTTTAAGCCATCCACAAGTTGGATATTGGGTCCTGTAGATTCAACAACCTCGACAGACCTAGTCAAGAGCCTCTTCTCCAACAAGAGCAACACAAATGTGACAATCGTCCTGGTCTGGCTCTTGCCCTTTGGAAAAACTTGTGAGATGAATGTGTGCAGCTCTCTCTTCAACATCGAGGGCTGTTTCATCACAGCAGACAGGAATTTTTACAACATGTCAGATGGGGTTGTTATCCATCATAGAGACATAAGAAGTGACCTGTCCAACCTGCCTCAGATGCCTAGACCATCCTTCCAGAAGTGGATATGGATGAACATGGAGTCACCCACACACTCGTCTACGTATCCTGGGTTTGAGAACTTGTTCAACTTGACACTCAATTACCGTCAGGATGCTACCATCACAGTGCCTTCTGCGTCCATTATAGCGTTCGAGGTAGAGGAAGACTTCGTTCCACCTGAGAAAAACAAGCTGGTCTGCTGGATTGTGAGCAACTGGAACCAAAATCATAAGCGTGTGAAATACTACAAGGAGCTGCACAATCACATTGAGGTTCATGGGTACGGACAAGGCTTTGGGAAGTACCTTCCACACAAAGATTTATACCCCATCATTGCCAGCTGTAAATTCTACCTGTCATTTGAAAATTCCATCCATAAGGACTACATAACTGAAAAACTGTACAACCCGCTCTCTGTGGGAACAGTGCCAGTGGTTCTTGGCCCTTCCAGGCAGAACTACGAGAACTTTATCCAGGGAGACGCCTTCATTCATGTTGACGACTTCTCCTCGCCAAAGGAGCTGGCTGATTACCTGCTGCTGCTAGACAAGAATTTAGAAATGTACCTTAAGTACTTTGAGTGGAGGCGACACTTTACCGTAAAGAAAGTTAATTTCTGGGCTGAGCACACATGCTTGGCTTGTGATTACTTACGGAGGCACAGGGAGTACAAGGCAATCACTAACCTTGATAAGTGGTACTGGGGATGATAGTGCTTTGAAGGTTATGCAGCACTTGCGCTTTTTATGGAAATACGCTACCTTTTTTTAAATAGCTAGTCCAACCTCTGTTTTAGTAAACATGCCCTCAACCCCTTCTGTTTTAAGTCTTTGATCCATTGTTGGTATAAAAATTTAATTGCCTAAGAATTCCTGCAAAACAGGAAAAAAAATTATGTCAAATTCATGATAGTTCTTGGTTTATGTTTTAATCAACGTTTTTGAAGTCGCACAAGCAGAAATAGATGATGTAGATGGCAGAAGGCGACTGACATTAATAGTGATATTTATATCATTGTATTTAAGTCAGGCATTATTTGAAGGTAATCATCTCATCTGAGGAAGTGATGAAGTCCCTTGCGCAGTATTGACTGAGCTGTGAAGCAGTTCATGTGTCATGTAACTACTGTGTGTTTTAAAAATGATGTTCCTCTCATTTTTACATCCCCAAAGGAGGTTCTGTCCAGTGGTTGGTTAATTGGTTTGGTTGTTTTTCTGTCAGCATGTTTACACAAAAACTGCTGTACAGAGTTTATTTAAATCTGTTGCAGATCCAAATTAAGTAGCAGCTCTAGGAATAATAATTCCTTTAACGTTTTAAGATGGGACATTTTTCAATATTTTTCTAATCATGCAAAAACTACTGATTTCCACAAATATTGTTAGCGGTTGGGCTAATTTCATGGCTATGACATTATTACTTTGCATTGGTGGCAAAATGCACACTACTTAGTGCCATTTCAGTTTCCCATATTTAACTACATTCCTAATTATATCATGACTTTGCACTGCTAATCAAACTGTTCCCTTATAGTATCCCCGAAAAGTCGGGGCTATTATGGAATCATCATAGCCACGTCCGCCAGCCTCCGCATATCCTTCGTGTTAATGCAATAACTCAAAAACAATTTAAAGGCTCATTCTCAAAATTTATACCCATATAGACCTTAGACCTTAGTATGAGGAAGTTCACATTTTATTTTGAAGGTTAATTTCTGTGTTTATTTCCTTGTACCTTCTCCATGAAAAACATTCAGTGCGTTCCACATACCTGCATTAGTTTCTGCTCCAATTCCATCCTCATCTCTTATCGATGTGTGGGTGTGTGGCCCTGCCTCCTATTGTGTTTTCCTTGATTGTTCAATGTTCTGGACTGTACTGGCCCACACCCGTTCCCTATTGTCCTCATTACCCTGTGTATTTTAGTCAGGGTATTGCTTTCCATTATCTGCATTACTGCATGTGTTCTCCCCCGTGTAAGTGCTTGTGAAACTGCACTTTGAATCAGAACCTTTTTCAATAAACATTACTCTTTCTTGTATTATTGAGGGTTTGCTTTGGGTCCTAAATTCTGAATTGAACATAAAGGTGTGACCTATTCAGTCCAAATTCGGCGAATATGAATCAACATGAGATATCTTGTGTTTATATTATTTTACTCTAATAGTTCATATTTTACTTACTATTGATGACTTTTTTTTCAGGAAAAAAAAACATTATTTCTGAGATAACTTTATTTTGAAGAGTTCAATCAGGAGGATTGCTTGTAAAACAAATAGGACTGGGGCTTTTATATTAACAAGGCTCTCAGTCTTTTCTGACCACTGGAAAAATTCATACTCTTCTCACAGATGGGCCATTAAGAGTCCTCCTTCTTCTAATATTGCATCTTTTTGGACTGTGGTAAGAAGCTGGAATACCTGAAACGGTCCATACAAACAAGGGGAAAACTGGAATTTTCGACTCTGAAAAACGCTTTTCCCCCTAGTGGATTTGCATACTGAATATTTTTGCATCAGTCAGTGATTCCCCCCATGCCACCATGCTGCCCATTGCAACATCAGCAGGTTGAAGTTTTGGGCTAGATTTGACAGCATACGACCCATGTATTTTACTGGGGCTAGGTGAACTAGCCCTAACTTAAGCATCTTAAAGTCAGTGTAGCTTTTTTCTAATCAAATCAACAGCTTCATGAAGAAGGATATGGAACCATTTATTGATTTTATTCCCAGATGAACTTCAGAGACAAATCACCAAGCCTCTCTTCGAGGAGTCGATCAACTGTCTCACTCTGAGCTACAGTCAAGGTGTTCTTCCAGTCACCGATCTTACCTGTAACAAACAAACAGAAACAACATCTCATACCTGCTTCAAGTGTTTCTGCCCAGGTGCTGCAGCCAAGTTACGTTACCTTTGCGCAAGAATTGTCCCTTCACGGTCTCTGGCACAAACTTGTAGTTTGCTTTGGGGTCGTTCTTCATGTGGTCAAATGAAGATTTTTTAACGACTTCCTCAATGTCTGCTTCACTTAGGTTTCTCTCTAAGAAGGTGCAGATCTTAGTTACTGTTGCCTTCAGATCCTGAAAACAATCATAGCATTAACAACAGATTTAAAAAAAGTTCCTTCCCTTCCACCAAAATAAATTGCATGAAAATCTTGAGCCATCACAGCAAATAATCTTACCATGATCATTTCCTCATAGGTCAGGAAGAGGATGTTGTACTGATCTCTCACTGAATGCCACTCTCTGATATGGTTAAACCAGGATGATCCTAACACTGTGTAATGGAATAAAGTGCTGCTTATACACCAGTTTACCTTAAATATTAGACAATATCATTATTAGCCGGTCAGGTTTCTTAGTCCAAATCCAGAACAAGGGAGGAAACAAACTTAAAATTTCTGCTCAAAGCTTGTATGGTGTAATCCAATTCTCCTGAAGTTTATGAAGTCAAAATGGATGTTACCCTATTTTAAACTGAAGGTTACTAATCTAACACTTCTACTCTTACTGCAACACATTCAGCGATTGGTGAACAACCTCAAATGTTCCGCTGTTGCTGCAACACCTCCTGCGTTCTCTCACTTCGGGATAGCATGTAGCACTGGGTTATTCAGATAGGATGTTCTAGTTGATCTGGTCTAAATCTAGACATGCATTTAGAATTGATCATCATTAAACTGGGCATGATCACCCAGACTCTGAAGTTTCTCACCATTGCCCTTCAAGTACTCCTCCAAAAAGTTTTCAAAGTTGTCTGGAGTCTCCATCTCGGTACAGACATAGCTGAAGTGGTAATATGAGACCATGTTGTCCTTTGGATTCCTCCACACATAGATCATCTATTGCAACATGGAAACAAATAACAATCCATCTGCAGTTTCAACAATACACACTGCTGGAATTCTGCTATTATGTTCCCTAAATTGCTACTAACAAAGGACATCAGGCATTGCACTGACGGGTGAGACAGATTAACAGCCTATTGATTCCATGGCATCTGTCAGTAGGTGGGATATATGAGGCAGCAAATGAACATGTTGTCCTGATGCTGATTTGTTGAAAGCAAAAGAGAACGTACAAATTGTTATTGTCTGAGCACCTCTAAAATGCAGGTTATGTTGGATGTTCTTGGTGGACAGTGTTTAGTTCATACCAAAACGGTCTAAGGAAGGACAACTGGGGAGCCATAACAGGATCATGGGCAGACAAAGTATGGTATCTGACATTAACAGTAAAACCACCTGCTTGACAGTATGTAGCCACAAAAAAAGCCGACACCTTTCACTAAGAACCATCAGCAACCTTTTTTTTATTAATCTGTGCTAAAGTACAGATTAATCAAGTACAGTTCTTCTGTGGCACCAGGCAACACAGGCAAGCCTTCAATCGCTACATGCATCAATGAGCCTTGTCCCTTTCATAGCTTCACATGTGGTCCTTCAGTAGACAACTTTAGTTACAATGTTTTGTACAGGTGATATAGCTTCTGCTTGATATATAAGCCTGCCGCATCCCAGGCGTGGCCCACCGGATCAGCTGTTTGGTTGTCAGCTGGAGCCACCGTTGACTGATGTTTCGCCCCCTTCCCAGTACATGTCCTTCCTGCCACCCCTTGCAGCTGACCCTGTTGGGGCCTTGTACCCCAAGTGCCATCCATCCTCCATAGCCACAACCAGTAGCTCCTCTTCTCTGCTTTGGCTAGCTCTTTGATAGCCCTCTGCAGCTTCATCCCGGTCATTCCAATTGCATGCAGGAGTTGGCTTGTAGATTTCCCACAAACCCCCTGCAACCAACTTCCACTGGTTGGATGATCCAGCTTACTTGAGCCACTTGAACTTATTTGCTGATGGTATGCCTTCCTCCCAGTGGACAGTGATTTCAATGATAATTGAAAGATTGAGAGATTGCGGTGGCATGGAAGAGTGTCAGACACTGCCCTTATCAGGGAGCTGAACCATTCTGCTTTGCACTTTTCCTAGGAGCTGTTTGTGCTGCAGCCTGCCGATGGCTTCGTCCAACTCTGCTTTTGACTTCCACTTCCACCCTGTACGGACCTGTGTCTCTTAGGGACCCTGGAGTCCCTAAGCTTGAGTACCAGGCGTATTTTTTTTTCTGCCTATACCCAAGACTAGAATTTTCAATGGAAGCTGCAACGCGTTGGCGCCAGAGAGACCCGATCCAGAAAAGCAGCGGGGGAGGCCCAGCCACTTCCTTATGTAATTGTTGGCGATGCCATCTATCCTACGGACTGCTGATGTTGGGATTTCGCACACTTTAAGTGCGCACATTATCTGCTGAAAAAGTGTGAACTGGTAACACTTCACCTTAGGCTTCCCGGGAGTTGGCAGCTGTCAATTACTAACTACAGTAGACCAAGAACACTCTACGAGAGCAGAAGATCTGAAAATGCTCTGACCCAGTTGTCCAGCCATCAGAATTTGTCCCTTTTGAAAGTTAATTGTGTGTGTTCACCTGATGCCAAATAGATCCCAACCATTGACAGGTGCCATTTTATTGAGAAACTCAAAGCTATTCAACTTAATCTATCAGTGGTTATAATGTTATGTCTGACTGGTATATGCGTGTGTGTTCACACCTGCCTCCAACACATCAACTTCAGGACAAATAATCACTTGCTGCCTAATCTATCCCACCCACGGACATAAGTTCCTGTTTATGATCAGTGTATCAGACGCAGTACAAGGATTAAACTTTTGGATACGACTTGTAATGACACAGTCAAACAGTTGTTTTTTCTTTTAGTTTTTTTATCTAGTCATTACAGAACGGTCCAGGCCCATTAAGCCCACCCACAACATGGTGTCTGATTTTTATGCTTTTTTTTTTGACTGCCTTTGTAATTCTTGCATAATACTCTTTACCAATAGGATTTTGCTTCCATAGAAATACTTACCTTTGCTTTCATGTCCTTTATTCCTGGAGGCAAGATGGCTGGTGTGAGGTGAGTGGAGAAAAGCCGTGGAGAAGCTCGTAGAGGGTAGGGATCCGTTGTCCCCAGGTATTCCAACCATGGCATCGTATAGCTGTTGTTGGGATAATCACTCGGACATCCATCTAACTCATAGATGGAGATGATGATCTGCTGAGCCCATATTGTTCCTGTGTGAAGGCAAACATTGAATTACATGAAACATCATACCTGAAGCCAGAATGAATCTGTGAAATAATGGGATATAGAGGAGCTTGTCTCACTGACCTGACTTTGGATAAGTGACGACAAATACGTCACTGTCTCGAATCTCAAAGTGCTGCAGTGAATCGATGAACTCTGGAGTTGTGTAATGAGCGTTAAAGATGTAGTTTTTATACCTGAAGAGAAGATCGCTGATCTTTTCCATGTTACGACTGACTCCGATAAAAGGGAAGGAGACAGAAGATTTGTTCGTAAAGATCATATTTTAGCTTAACGTAATAATTACAGCGTAATGTCATTATTATTATTATAATAAATAATAGTTATAACTACAGTCAATAAATACAAAGTATAACCAGGCCTATGCTGTCTTCCCCGACAGCCAGGGTATATCCCCAAAAAGTCCCCGATCCCCTGCGAACAAATTATCCCCATGATTGAACTCCTCCCCTCTCATCACCCTAATGTCCAATATTGGTTAAATTATAATGTAAACTGATGGTCTTATGGTTCATAGCTAGGCATATCATATCATCCCAAACCGTAATGGTATATATCCCAATTCCCCTGCATTGTACAAGAAATCCTTTTATTGGACTCTTCAAATTAAATTTGAGGTTGAGTCCACAGTTCTTTGCTTAAAAAGAGAAAAAAGGTCCCTGAAGTTAGTAAAATATGAATTGTTAGTATAATATGATGTATAAATTACAGATCTCCTTGAGACATTCATATGTACAAATTTGGAATAAATCAGAGCAATGTTTGAGAAATGATGGGCTGTAAACTTGCCCTAGTGTTGGAAACATATAACCGACATTTCTCATACTAAGGTCTATGTTTATTGGAGAATTTGAAATTTTGCTGCGTTTGGGTTGAAAAGATAACTACCTTTCTTGGCGGAGGTAATGACTTTGTTCCAAATGAAAATCAAAGAACCAAGCCATGAGCAATAATGGACAGTACTACAAAAAATAACTACTACTGACCTCTCCTGTAATGGTTACAGTTCTTCTTCACACTAAGGTTTATACGGGTATAAAAATTTGAAAATGAACCATGGAATAGTTTTTGTTTATCGTGTTAACACAAATGATCTGCGGTGGCGACATCGCAGATATCAATCCACAGCAAAAACAGCAGAAATATTGTTCAAAACTTTTTTCTTTAATACTTGTAGCCTTTAACAAACTCTACTGGTGGAGAAAAAAGAAGAAGCAATACTTCTATTTTAACTAAGTAACTATACTTGATTAAAGAATGTGCATTTTCGTTTCTGCTCAATGCACTAGAGTATTATAAATAACTAAATTTACAGATTAATTTAGTGCAATCCCAGGATAGATCCAAATATGCCCAGTTGGATATTTAAACTTATATCATTCACGTTTTAATGATTGTGGCTAAACTAACACAATCATTAAAAACTGCTTACCTGGCACACTTGAGATATGTCAAATGAAAAGAGTTGTCACGGTGCAGTCTGATGCTTGCGATCCTGGCGAGAAAAGGTTATATGTTCTTTGAATAAGAGATGCTCCTGTGACGGTGAACCTACTCCACCACTGACTGGAAGAATTCTGCCTTCTTCCGTTTGCTCAGAGACTGTTTGCAGCTTGTTTCCATGTTGGGCGTGGCGAAGGGGGAAAAAAACGCTATAGTTTTGTTCTAATTTCCATTTGCAAATAAAATTACATCTTTCCTTAAACGTTAAAACAGTTCCACACATCAGGTGTATTTATGTAACCTTGAGAAGTTAGTCTGCAAGTAATCCGTCATTAAACATAAAAATACCGATATTTCTATCCTCGCTGAATTTCCTTTATATATATATATATATATATATATATATATATATATATATATATATATATATATATATATATATATATATATATATATATATATATATATATATATATATATATATATATATATATATATATATATATAAAGGCTATACTATTATTACAATAACATAAAACAAAACAATGGAGTGAATTGTGAATTCAGTGAATTTTCTTAAAGCCTCTGATGACTCCTGCCAAGAATTGAATAGAAATCTAACAAACTGCATGTTACTCCACACAGTTTTTGTGGGATTGGAACAGGGGGACTCTATTTTTACAGTGTAGGAATGTGCAATTCAAATTAAGTGAAAGCATGAAGACACAAGCATGGAAAAGACACAATAGTAATCATGCGCAGTGTTTTGTGATGTTTATCATTTTCATTTTGTAGCAGATGTGGATTTAAAAAAAATAATAATTAGTTAATTTGTATAAACATTTGTTTATCATCTTGATGATAAACTGAGCTGAGGAGGAGGAATATTTGTCGACTTATCTGAAGGAGGGCAAGTTTGCTCACCAGATTGTGTGGGACGATCGTATTTAACGCTGAGCTAAAGTCTAAAAATAGCATCTGCACATGTGAGTTCTTCCCTTCCAAATGTTTTAAGCTCCGTTGGAGTGCAGAGGAGATAGCCTCTTCTGTGGATCTGCTAGGGGCATAACAGCCTTTGAAAGAACTTCATCAGGATAGGGGTGAGTGCTACAGGGCGGTAATCATTTAGGGAGGAGAAACATGACGGTACTACAGCCTGGTTCAGGGAGAGGTTGAAAATGCCGTGGTCTACACGTCAATGTGTCCTAAATATATCTAAAAACATTACATATCTAAAGGCATTAAGTAAAGTAGATTTTTGGCCAAAAGTTTGTGGACATCAACTTTACGTTTCTAGATTTGGTTGAAGTTTATAGCCTGTATTTATTAGGTTTTACTTGTTGGTATGATAATTGACTCCATATATTATACTGATTACATGAAAAGTAGTTTGTAATATTTTGACTGTCTACTTTCACAGCAGGAGAAGCCAAAATGTTAACAGTCCTCTCTCATACGTCCACTTGTATAAATTATATGCATAAACTACAACCTCTGTGACATATACCTATGTTTTATTATAGTCTGGTATTGAGCACAGTAAAAAGAAACTGGAAAAGAAGCCTGATTATTTGCATGCTGGGTAAAAAATTTGAACACAATGCATTTATGATCTGTGCCATTATGTACAACCTTACAACACTTTAATTCTCTATTATTATTGTTGGTCCTCCACCTTTGCCAGATTCCTGAGATCTTCTCACTGCAGTAGATTATTTAATAATAGGGTCCTCCTTAGGCCTCCAATATTTCTTCAATTAAGTCTAATGCCCGAATACATTGGCGAGGATCGCAAAGTGATGCACACCTGAAGTAAATCTCTCGTCAGCAGCTCATCGGGGATGAGGGTCCGCAGTGGTGGCTACTAATGGGGAACGGCTGAAAGGACTCTCACACACTAAGTGTGTGTGAAGGTGATGCAATATTAAATGTATTTCTGTTGTAGCAGTAGTCTGGGACACTTTTATCGAGACAAAATGTCAAATCCGTCACATTACACGGATTAATCCATTTATCAATTGAAGAATATAGCGATGCGGTTTTCATTTAATAAAAAACTTTTATTTTATCCACTTATCCTAATAGAATATAATCGATTGATGGAGTTAACGTCTGTACATTATTTTACACTAAAAAAAACGTTGAGTCCTTCTCAACATTCATATTAAACAACAGATTGGTGAAAGTAGTCGGTAAGTCTTTTCTTTCAACAGGTCAGAAAGCATTTGGAAGCCCACCATAGGTGAGGGTTGAAATGTAGATCGACTGGTATATTAGGAACTTTGTCGTACAGCCCAGCTCTCTCTCCACCACAATGGACATTGCCCACAGTACTACTGATGCCACAACGAACCGCAGGTCAAGCTCATGGTCCACCCTACCATCACTCTTGAACAAGACCCAAGATAATTTAACTCCTTTTGAACTCCTTGATACAGCAACCCCCACATCTTATATTGCCTTACCTTTGTGCACCAAATCTTTCGACACCCTCTCTTCTGACACAAACTCGTAGTTTGCTTTTAGGTTTTTCTTCATGTTTTTGAATGTAGATTTTTCTACAACCTTTAAAATGCTTACCAGCTTCACTCAGGTTTTTCGCTAAGTAGAAGCAGATCTTAGTTACTGCTGCCTTCAGGGGTCTCGATGAAGCCACAGACAAGACTGAAGTGATAAAACGAGAAAAAGTTGTCCTTTGGGTTCCTCATCATGTAGATTATCTGATATGGAAACAAACAACAAGCAGCCCATAATTATTAATTACACTGCTCTCTCCTCAATAAAAAAATGTTTTTGTCCATGTCCTCTCCAGGGCTCCATAGTTAACCAACAGTGGAAACAATATTTTAAATATATTCAAAACAAAAAAGATATTATAAAATATACTAAAAAGCAATGAAATATAACTTTCTTTACTGTATATAATAAAAAATAAAATGAAAGAAGATTGCATTACACTCCATTTATTTCATTTATGAAGCACATTTGTACAGACAGACAGACAGACAGACAGAGAGACTGAATAGAAAATGAGGTGAAGAAACGAGAGGAAAAACCTCACTGCTCTCAGGTTTATAGCTTGATTCTGGACTTTGTTTGATAAAACATGATAAGGACTGTTTACCAATTCTGTTTAGGCCAATATTTGAAATACTGACAACTGTGAACACAGTGCTACAAAGAGAAAGCTATGCAATGAAGTGTATTGTTATAATAAACATCATTTTTACTTTTTTAGTAGATATTTACTCACTCAGTAGCTACAAAATTAATTATTGACTGGGTATTCAAATATACCTTATTGTATGCCACTATTGTGGAAAAACATGATAAACTTCCCTCTAGGATGCATCTCTACTGTGCAAAAGGTGAAAAAGACCTACAAAACAAATGTTTCTTTGCATTTTAAAGTAGTTCTGCTCTCGAATGACAACATTGATTGAATTGTTTGCACACCGGGCCAGTATTTTTAGGCAGTTTACCTTTTAGGATGCACCGGCATACAAACACTTCCTGATGTAGCATGGTAAGTGAATAAATAATGATGAGATGAGATGATAGCAGGCTCGAATTAGAGTGCCCTCCTGGTGAACAAAATGTGATAGAACACCCTGTAAGGTGACCTTCCAGTGGACAAAATTTGATAAAGTGTCCTATAAGGTGATCTTCCAGTTAATAAACTGCAACCAAATGCCCGTAAGTTGATCTTCCAGTTGTAAATGTTACAAATCACGCTGTAAGGTGACCTTCAAGTGGACAAAATGCAACAAAGTCTCCTTTAATTGAACTTCCAGTGGAAAAGATGTGGAAAAGCACGCTGTAAGGTGACTTTCCAGATGACGAAACGTAACAAAGTGCCCTGTAAAGTGATCTTGCAGTGGACAAGACGTTGAAAGTGGGCTGTAGGGTGACCTTCCAGTAGATAAAATGCAACAAAGTCTCTTGTAAGCTGACCTTCCAATAGACAAAATGTTACAAAGCACTTTAAGGTGACATTCCAGTGGACAAAATGCAACAGAGTGCCTTGACCGAGTGAACAAAATCTGATTTAACACTCTGTAAGGTGACATTTTAGGGGACCAAATTTGACCTATTCGATGAAATGTCGTTTCGAGGGCGACATAACATTAAATAGGGACTTGAGAAAAAAAACCATAGATTATATTACTGTTTCCGGACAAACACTAGAACAATTATAAAATATTTAAAAATTAAAATATAAAATTATATATAAAATATATTTGTTGTGTGAAATTTAATTTGGAAGATCATATTTTTTCTGTTTCCCTGCTCCATAATTTGGTCCTCGCCTGTTCCCCATTTGTCCTTTCTTTTGGTATTTAACTTGGTGTTTCTTTGTCCTCTCAGTCAGTCAGTCAGAGTGTGTGTTTGTGTGTTTGTGTGTTTGTGTGTGTGTTTGTTTGTTTGTTTGTTTGTTTGTTTGTTTGTTTGTTTGTTTGTTTGTTGTCATGCCTCTGTGTTCCTTTCTGCCAACTGGCACAGAAGGGAAGGTGAGGACAGACTTTATACACAGATGTAACGAGACAATGAGACACAGCTGGAGGGGAAACACAGGTGTGCATGATGACCAACCAATCACAAGACAGACACAGAGGGGGAAAAGGACCACAGAGGCATGACATTCTGTTCATTACCAAGATTACAGAAAAACTACAGGACGGATTTGCATGAAATTTAACCCAGTGGTATGCATTGACATATCCTAGGGGTGATACAATTTCGTTCACGTTCTGTGTTTTGCAGCGTTTAAAAAATAAAAATGAGCCGTTTAGACCTTTGATGTTTTATATTTTATATGTACAATTAAAAGATACACAGGAGCACAGATAATTCTCATGTATACTAGTGAATCGTCTAGAGTGTACCTTGCCTCTTGCCTAGTGGCAGTTGGGATTGGCTCAAGCTCCTCTTAACATTTAATGGTAGGACCTTATAAATAATCAACATACAATGCTGCTCCCTTCTCTCAGCCAAACAACCACTTTTTCATATGGGAGATAATGGTGATAGAGGAATTTATGATGCATGATAAAGTACAACAGACTGTAATACATGGAGTCCAGAATGGGAGATATATCTATATATACAATATCCCCATATTCAAAATTTAAATTTTGACTTTCAGTTTAGAGGATAGTTGCTCAAAATGAGTCTTAAAGATGAGTCCTTATGGCCTTAAGAGAGATCAGAAATACCTCAAAGGAAGAAAAGAATAGCCAGTTGCAAATAAAATAGGCCTCATCTGCAAAAAATGAATAAAAGAGGATCAAGAATGGACCCTTGTGGTACACCTGCAGTGAAATTAAAGACATTAGACTTGGAGTCATTGGAGATGACTGCCTGAGTGCCTGCCTATCAAAAGATATTTGACTCAGATTCCGACTCAGATATTTGACTCAGACTCTGGCTCACAATAACAAGTTTTTCGATTGATGGAAGAATTTTCTTTTTGTCGGTTCTTATGCTTGAGGAATTAAGATAGCCTTCACAGTACCAGTAGAACACAATTAGATTCCTTTTGATGATTTTTTTCTGCAAAAGTCTAAACATGGGTCAGAAATCATGAGTCATACTTTTTTTTTTTTTCGATACTTTTTCCAAATGAACAGCTGCATGAATACGGTCATGTGAGCATATTATGGCCATGTTAATGGTTTGTTTATTCCCAGATGAACTTCAGACCCAGATCACCTAGTCTCTCCTGAATGAGTCCATCAACTCTTTCACTCTGACCCACAGTAAAATGGTTCTTCCAGTCACCCATTATACCTGTAATGGGAGAAAAAACAAACTCTTCCTGACATCTGTTCACATGTTTCTATAAAGGTGCTATAAAAATGGTATTTTACCTTTGCGCATGAAGTTTCCTTTCACTAACTTTTCTGGCACAAACTCGTAGTTTGCTTTCGGGTCTTTCTTCATGTTTTTGAATGTGGATTTTTCTACGACTTTCTCAATGTCTGCTTCACTCAGGTTTTTCCCTAAGAAGGTGCAGATCTTAGTTACAGCTGCCTTAAGGTCCTGAGGGTAAAACGGGGGAGGCGTACAAGTTTGACGAATCATTATAATTATAGTTATATTTATAATTTTGAATAAAACATTGTCTTACCAAAATCATGTCCTCATAGGTCAGGAAGAGGATGCTGTACTGGTCCCTCACTGAATGCCACTCTCTGACGTGGTCAAACCACGAGGATCCGAAAACTGTAGAAAACAATCTTGTCATTTACAATCAAAGTGCCTTTTGAATATTGGTAACGATTGCTTATAAGTTCAAACAGCATGGGGCAAGAAAGGTTTTAGCTAAAATGAATGGTGTCAGGTTAAGATTTTATCACCAATATCAAGCACTTTAAATCAAAATATAAACTTTACAACAGAATGAAATGGTTATTATCTAAAATGTTACAGCACTGGACTGGTCACCATCATCCAAACTCGGTGGTTTCTCACCATTGCCATTCAAATACTTCTCCAAAAAGATCTCAAAGTTCTCTGGTGTCTCCAGGAAGCTGCTGATTTTACTGAAGTGGTAATAAGAGATGATGTTGTCCTTTGGATTCCGCATCACAAAGATAATCTGACATGGACACAAAACCACAACAAACAACTTAGTTTAAAGGACAAGGTCAAGGTAAACCTTGGTGGTACATAATGTTCTGCATTTCTGTTTATTACTCAATAACATGAATCTGCTCTCCAATTACAATAAAAATATAATAAATAATATTACACATTTTAATAATAATAATAGTAATTATTTTACAAAATAATTAATAGTTCCATCTTCTCATGACTGAATGTTTGGATGACTCCCCCTACACCACTGGATTGCAAAGTACCCGGTTCATTTTTGAGAAATGAAGCATGACACATTGATTATAAATATTGTGTTCTTTTAATCGCTATTTTAAATTTCTTTTTGGAACAAAGTAAATTTTTTATAATGGATATTAAAATAGAAAAGAAAAATCATCAACACACTATTTGAACAATCATTAAACATTAATGAACAATGTTTTGTTTAGTTTGTCATTAATTCTCTGCAAATATTTGACGATGGCACAGCCTACCAGTGGAATGATCAACGGTGATCTGAAAACGCCTCTCCACGGTATTTCATCTGATAACATTTTGACCTGGCAGGATTGAGCTCCAAAAGATTCTGACCTTTGCCCTCTTGTCTTTCAATCCCAGAGGCATGAGAGCTGGTGGCAGATGAGAAGCAAAAAGTCGTGGAGAGGGTCGTAGAGAATAAGGCTCTCGATTATCCAGGTACTCCAGCCATGGCATCTGCTCATAGTTGTTTGGATACTCATTCAGACCTCCATCTAACTCACAGATGGAGATGATGATCTGCTGAGTCCATATACTTCCTGTAGGAGGTACATGGATGAGGAAATTAGAGACATAAGATCTGGTCAGGAAAACCTGAACCAAACCGTGAAATAATGTGATACAGAGGAGAATGTCTCACTGACCTGACTTTGGATAAGTTTCAAGGATTATGTCACTATCTCGAATCTCAAAACTCTGCAGTGAATCGATGTACTCTGGAGTTGTGAATCCCATGAGGAAGTTGTAGTTTTTATACCTGGCGATATAGTTGCCAATGTTTTCCATGTTATTCCTTACTCAGAAAATTCGGAAATGGATCAAAAAGAAAAGCCGTAGCACTCACAGGTGTAATAGCTGGATATGAACTTTGATAGGCACATGATAGAGGGTGTTAACACTTTCTGATACAGGCCTCAAGCTCATCTGATTAACTGACGTATACGCCCCACCTTGTTTATATAACAAGTTATGTCACACTGTCATATCATCTGATCTCCATGCAACTTGCTGGACGGGTTAACCTTTGGAGTCAATCTGAGTTATGGGGTGGATCTGAAATTAGTGTTCATTTATTGAATTTACAGGATTATGCATTTTTGGACCTTCCAATCCATCATCTCAAGTTTTCTCAGTAGCCAATTAATCAAAGTCAAAGTCACAATCTTAAACTTACAATATACAGTCAAGGAATTCAAATCAGCAAAGAAGCGTGATTTCTGGGGGTGACCAACCTCCAACAGAAAGCGAAACTCAACCATTAGCAAACCCTCGTTTGAAAACCTGGAGTATCACCCTCCACAATAACCAAAGTCTACCTGTCATCTACATCTGAGCAATCTTTGAATGATGTGCACCCGCCTGGATCAAACAACTATGACAACCAGCTCCAACTTTGATAGACCATGAAGAACAAAGCCCTGAAAATGGTCCAGAAACTCTCAGCATACATCAATAATAAACAATAATACATTTTATTTAAAACACACTTTACATTTTGATCAAATCTAGTGCTACAAGGTAAAAGCAGATAAAACCATCAACAACAAAAAAATACAATAATAATAACAGACCATAAAACAGCTAGTATTACAGCCACATCATCAAGTCATTAGGATCAAAACATAAAATTCTGGCACTGAAATACATGAAAAAAAACATCTGATCCTCCTGCCCTACAGATAACAATAAAAAAAAAACAGAGCAAACAATCAACACTCCCTTTCTTTTATCCAACAGTAGAACTCATGAATCATCATGCTTGATGTTAAGTTTCCCACAAGCTAAATAAACTATGTAGAGTAGCTCTGGTGTCCTCTGGCCCGCACTGGAGGATTCTACTGGAGGTAATGAGAACAAGGTGACTTGACTCCCATCTGAAAAGAGTTCTTGTTCCCTTTCATCAAACTGCGGCTGAATATTCACATTGAACACACACAAGAGAGAGAGACATGGATAGGAGAGGGAATAAGACAAAAAGAAGTAAATTATTGAAGGGAGATATGCAGTTGACAAGGAAATCAATCCAGAGAAAGACAATAATTGAGTAAGATTAATTAATTATCTATTCTAACAAAGCAATGTAATAATATTCTAAACCTGATTACATTTTTGATGCTAGCATAAATTTAGCAAGACATTTTTGGGAGCACAAAAAGCTGGTATTCATGATTAGTAAGATTTTCATATACTTACAGAAATGGCAACAGTATGTCTTGAGGTTTAATACAATTGGGAGGTTTTTGCACAAAAGCATCTCAGAGAGAGAGAGAGAGAGAGAGAGAGAGAGAGAGAGAGAGAGAGAGAGAGAGAGAGAGAGAGAGAGAGAGAGAGAGAGAGAGAGAGAGAGAGAGAGAGAGAGAGAGAGAAAGGACGGAAATGAATGTTGTCCTTGGAGCTTGGGAGAAGTACTGGAAAGATAGGGGGTTAAATTAAGAAGCGTAGCCGCCCACTTAAAGCACCGGTTACAAAATAATAAGTAAGTAAGTCTATCTGCTGGAGGCCTACTGCACACTACACCCTCTTTGAAAAGGTACTTAGATTTGTTTGCCTCCCTGTTTAAGAAACGCTGCTGTGGGAGTTTGAGTTTTAATATACCACAAAGTAAAGGCATTTAGTTTGTTTTAAAAAGAGACACCATACTGTCAGTGGACACCTTTACAAGCAATCTATATCAATACATTTCACTTTAAAAGAAGAATTAATCTCATATAAATAGGCATGCACAAGTAGACGTTACAATCCACTAAAAACCACGTCACGACATCAAGTCATGATCACTTTTTCATAACCACTGCGAGATAGGGCCCTTTTGGAGTTTTTTTCCCAAATAACTCAGAAGTTAATGTATAGAACATGCATGATGGAATTTTATCAATGCTTACATTACATTTTACCACAATATTGTCTACCTAGGTACTGTTGTGCCTTGGCAGAGGTATGCAATCTTTTTAGGTAATATATAGTTAATGCTTGCCATTTTAGAGTTTAGTCACAACAAAAATCTGAAAACTACTGTATAAGTTCAAATTTGTAACTTTTTTTTTTTGTTGCTGTGTTGCACTGGCATTGTCAGCACTTTATACATTATAATTTGAATCTTGGTCTTCAAATTAAGTACAAAACAAGTACTTGTTTAGAAAAAGAACAAGTACTTGTTCTCGGTGCTTTAGAACACAATTCTCAACACAATATAAGTCATATTGTGTTGAGAATTGTATACAACACAGTTGTATATTGCGTTGAAAGACACAAAAAAATAAAAAATACTGGATTCTGGGAGCTCAAGGAACTTTTTGGACTAACTCAACACAATACAAGTGTTGAATTCACTTGTATTCAACAAGTGAATACAATTCTAACTTATTGACTTTTAATTAACATTACTGTTTGCTGCTTTTTTGCTAATGTTTTTATATTAGCGTTATTTTATTTTTTTATTGATGCTTTTATCTTGTTGCACTTTGAGATTTGATCCTTGTGTAAAGTGTGTTATAAATAATGTATTAATAGTATTATTATTGTTTGTAAGACTGTTAATGGGTTTATGTGACCGCTACACTAGTCCTTCCACCTCTTGTCTCATTTTTCTTCTACTTATCGCCCCATCAGATATCTCATCTTCGTTGTTAAAGTGTCACGGGTTTCTGCGCCGGACCCAACCCTACACAATTATCCGGGCGGGCCTTTGTTTTCCCCCAGTGGCCCGGGTTACTTCCTCCACTTTTTATCAATCCAAAAACAAAGAATGTTGTGTTTCTTATCTCCAAACCACATATTCTGACTTTAAGGAGTTTTGCTGTGTCATATGGTTGTTAGCTGACTGCTCTATGGCGCTGCTGTGACTCAGCGTGGTGGAATCTATGTGAGTTCAGCCCCGGTGAACTATTTTCTCTCTATTGGATATAAAAACATACCCAAAATTAGTGTTACGAATAGTAACGTCTACTTTACGCTTCATTTGTTCTTTCACATGAAAGTTACTCTTTAAGTTCTTCCTGACATGGATGTCCCTATATTTTCTTTTATTTATTTCCTTTCTTTCCTTTTTTCTTGTCCATCCCTTCCTCTGCACTTTACAACAGAAATTTTCTTCCAATAAGTTCTGCTCGCCTTCAAAACATGGATTTTCATTTTTTCTGAATAGGTCATCAAATTCTTTTTATGTTCTCTAATCTGATCCTGGATCTGTTCAGTCATGGCGTTGTTTGACAGCAGTAAACAGATCATTTCAGAGAAAAAAATAAATATACTTATATATTTTAGTTTGGATATTATCATAATAAAAATAAATATATATATATATATATTTATTTTTTCTCTGAAATGATCTGTTTACTGCTCTCAAACAACGAGAGGAGTATATATATATATATATATATATATATATATATATATATATATATAAATTGTTGTACTAAGAGGTTTTGAAAATATACCTATCCACCTCTGTGGCGGTTTGTGAGGCCATTAATGTATTGTGACGTGGACAGAGAATATGATAACTTGGCCATATAATTGCCCATTGCCATTTACAGTCCAGCAAATTGGACAGATTGCTAAGGTTATTGTGGAGACATTTCATTAAACATTTAAGAACATGTTCGTTTAGGAGACTGTATGACAATATGTACCATTCTTTGTCAGGCACATCTCTGATGATTTTGAGATTTCTTCACTCTCATACATAAGACAATGTGTAAAGCAATGGATATAAATGTGCTCAGGATTTAAAAATATTTGAAGCTGCTGCTGAGATTGTAGCAGCAGCGCCGTACGCATGTCGACGGGGCTGCATCGACAGGCGTACGATGCAGCCCCATCGTACGCCTGTCCATTGTATAAAGTAGGGTAAATGTAGGAACAGATGAAGGTGCAATTTAACTGACTGTCATTGTCATTTTAATCTGATGCCCAAAGTCTCGTACATGATCATGTGATGTTGTTGTCTTTACAGATTATACTTGATTATTTTCTGAGGCTGAGTGAGGACACAGGGGTGGATTGTATGATATATGTTGCTACTGGGTTTAATTGCGCTAGTATTATACTGAATAGTAGTCAGGGTGCCTGAGCGCCGCTCACTAACATGTAATTAAGACTGTAAGGATTGAAAACCAGTGCCTAAGGGTCCTTTTCACAACAACTGCTGTTTTATGTAAAGGCCCTTTGTTGCAGGCTGACCTTTTATTCATATGACAACTGTGTTTTGGGCTTTGAGCATTCAAAGTGTTATTTTTTGAAAATGCGCCATTCCCCTACTTAGAACACACAGGAATTCAATTCTCATGAAAACAGCGACGACATGGCCCCACCTCATGCATGGCTATTATCTTTACCAGCACTATAGCTGTGCAGAGATATTTACCATTAATGTGATCATTGTTGATATTGCATGCCCGCCTGTATTATTATTATTCTATTTTGCTGATGTTGGGAATTAGTCGTGTATAAACAACTAATTGCTGGCCTGGTACGCACGCCCAGAGCACACTAACTTTTCCTTGTAATCTAAACAGGACCTAGATCTTGGAAAAACACTTCTGGGAATAACCTTTATTTCTGACAGTCCGTGAAGGGAGCTCCGGAACAAGAGAAGTTGTGTTGCTGCAACCAGAAGGACAAGTTCCCATTTATGGTTTCAGCTTCCGAAACAAATGAAGGATTCCTGACTGTTGAGCATTGAGTGAGACAGGCGTAGGTGACTTTTAGCCTGCTGAGGCGCAGAAAGGAAAGAGAAACCAAACAGTGAGCTCGGGCAGAGTTAACAATAGGATCTGAAGTCAGGATCTGCATGAAGACAGAGAAACATGTCTGCAAGGTAAAGAGTTAGAACCGAGTATTCAGGCTGCCTTTAGTTTCTTCTGTCCTTATTACATTCAATTGATTATTATCCTCTGTTCCTCAAGCGTGTATATCCTCATGTACGTTTATATATATATATATATATATATATATATATATATATATATATATATATATATATTATATATGTACGTGTATGATTGGATGTGTGTGTATCTGCTTATCAAGATGTTAAAGGCTGTAGTGCTAGTAAATTGTTTTAGTATTATTAGACAACGGTAGTATCTCAGATTATACCTAAAAGGCCATTAATGAAGAATCCTTTAAATTTAAACATTTTATAATAAAATCCATTACGTACTAAAAATATCTACAATATTTTCTGATGTCAAACAAGAGTTCCTCCTATGAAACATTCTTCTTATTATGGTTATTGCTTCGACCTGTAAGCTTTGGCGACATCTGTTGGACATGTTTTGTAAAAGCAACTAATAACTATGAATTGTGTGGAAAATACCTTTGATTTCTCTTTCTTCTCTTGATTTGTCAGAATCATTACTTTTGTAATCCTCAGTCATTTCAATTCTCTTTTGAGTCTTTATTTTGCATTTCTTCAATGTCTTTTCTTTACCCATGTTTAATAGATGGTCTTTTTGTGTCTTTTCTCAGTAGTTCTGTCTCTTTGTAGCTGTTACGTGTCTCTTTTTTGTCATCTTGAAGTTATTGTTTTTACTCTTTATAGTCTTCTATTGCATTCTTACTCTAACCCTTCTGTGGTCAGTTAAGAAATTTGTTATGCATTTCTTTAAAGTCTTTTGTATGCCCTCTATATTGGGATTTTTTTTTGTATTTTTGCATATTCACTAAATACAGGGAATCAAAGAAAAACGAAAGACTACAAAATGTAAAAAGAAAACATGCAAAAATACAAAAAAAGTTGGGTAACTCTCAGAGTAAATCCGGCATAAGGCCTCCAAAAGGGTGAACTGTGTCTGGAGCGACTGACTATATAAGGATTGATTGATGTTTCTCCTAGATCTTTATCTGGCAGCATAACAACGCTTTATCTCCCAGATGACTCCACAACCACAGTGCAGTTTGACTTATTTTCAAATCTCACAAAGTATGTGTTTTTTATGTCACTGTCAGAAACGAATTAGAGGAGGCCTTGCGCTGCTACACCATTGATACACTCATCTACATTGATACAGTGAGAAGATTCTGGGAGAGGATCACCAAATGGATGCTCCAGAGGGAGTCAGAGTTACATATGATGCTGGACATCAAGGACCGGGCTGACGCCATCAACCTAAACATCAGCCATTTGACCAATTCAGAGGACAAAGGGAAGGCCTTTATGGAGTACATGAAGAGCAAGGTGACCCAGGTGACTGCAGACGGTAGGCGTGCAGATTTGGAGAATGAACTGTCTGCAGTGCTGAAAGAAACTGTGGAAGGCCTAGAGACACTTGACCGCTTAGTGGATGCAGTGGAGAAGCTGGCGGTCACCTCTGTTCATGTGTTCATGGAGAAGAACCAGGTGATATATCTGCCGGCGGGGATCAGCCTGGAACATGTTCGGACTCTAATCGCTGTAGCACAACTGGTCTGCCCCCTCTTCCTCGAGTTCAAAAGAGATACAAATGTCTTCTTCCTCCCCAGACTTCAGAATGTACAAGTACTGGCATATCAGCTGGACAAGTACATACAGACCACCCAGAAGATCTTTAAGAGATTTGAAAAGAGGTAGGAACCCTTTACATAACACCTGTCTTACACGGTTTGCATGATCGAAAAAGATTATAAAGAATATACAGCTGTATTTTCCTGCTCTTACAGTGTCTTGTATCCAAAGACGACAATGGAAACTCAGATCGACCTTGATGTTGATTTGTCTGACGAACAGGTCCAAAGGATGCTTTATCTCATTAATCAGCTTGATGATATCAGGTAAGCTACATACACAAGTGTCATCAACGATCTCCTGAAAACTCATCAATAGAGTAGCAGAAGAAACGGTTTAACCTTGTTAAAGTAAAAGTGGCTCACTCAGAATCTTGGAAATATTAATTTCGGATCAAGCCCATTATTTAGTTGACCAAATCATTCAGTCAAACCTCTGCAAGTAAGGAATTCTAGTTCACATGGATCTCCATTTTCTCTTCAAGAAAGAACATTTTGGACAACTGCTTTGTCTAAATATGAAAATTACACACTAAACAAACATAAATATGGGTAAGTGGTACTGAGCGAGAGTATCAAGATACCAAGATCCCTTTTTTAACTATGACTCGTGAGGAGGAGCCAGAGGGGAAAACAAATTTGAATCCTCGTTGATTTTACATAAAAGTAAACCATAGAGAAGGAAACTAAATTCTTGACTCTTGGTCAAGAATTTAGAAAAAGAAACATAAGAAATGCCCAAATGGGCACAAAGGGCGCAAGAGAAGAGTCTCAAAGCTAAGGACAAAAAGAAGATGGTAACAAATAGAAGCCCCGGGATGAAAGTGTGGTTTCATTTTATATCTAGTCTTTCATATTCTGTCTATGTACATACATAAAAATACAGTCTAATTCAGTAATGTAATAACTTTGTGGCTTCTTATGGATGGTCCACATTATTACTGCGGTAGAATCCATCCCAGAAGTTCCCAGTCAATAAAATTCTATGTTTTTGCCTGCTGCAGCTACAGAGACCAAATTTACACGGATCTCTTACAATTAGTGAAGAAGTATTAATAATAATAATAATAATACATTTACCATTTTTCTATGCGTTCTATATGATGGTTTTCCAAACTACATGAAGATTTCTTTGTTTGTTTCCATATATTAACACGGTCCTGGCTGGCTGTAATATTAGATAACCATTTCAAGTCTGTATGAACTTGAAATGGATTACTCTGAGGAAACCAAAATGTCCTTTGTTCATGGAGGTAAAGAAGATCCTGCTTCCTGACGAGGCCCCCAAAGCACATTCCGGACTGTGATTCAAGTTTTCCCTTCATTTTTTTGAACTGTGTCTAAAACATAGAACCCCAAATTACAACTAATCATCTGCTTTTCACTTTATCAGGATGAACCAGAAGTTCAGGATGGTGTTCTTATTCCAGGATGTTTCTTGTTCTTGCTTCATCGATGAGTTCAGCGGTCGCCAAGCCAGGATGCTGCAGTTTCTAAAAGACCTGGAAGAGAGTGCTGTTCGGCTGGACAGTATGAGTAAAGGAGCGAGGATCTCCAGTGTGGCCGGCAGTTCAGTGGGGGCAATAGGAGGTGTGCTTTCCATTATTGGTTTGGCATTAATTCCGGTAACTGCAGGATTGTCTCTAGCTCTGACGGTGACCGGGGTGGGGCTGGGAGTAACCAGTGGTATCAACAGCTTAGTCACCACCGCCACAGAGACTGGAGTGAATTTTACACAACAAAAGAAAGTCAATGAAGTTCTCCAGAGCTTCATGGAGGATGTGCAGATGCTACAGGATTGCCTGGAAAAGGTTATCAAAAATGGAACCAGCAAAATGGATGTGGCTGTGACTGTAGGCAAAATGTTTCTTAAAGTTGGTGCCATTGGGAAAAGCATTGATTCAATTGTTGATGCTGCCTCTGCTGTTCAGATGTTAAAAAACAAACAGACAATCACAATTGTTGGCAGAGCTGCTTTGCAGGAATCTAAAGCTTTAAGAAACGTGCCAAGGGTAGCGTCAGATATTCCTGAGATGGGACAGGCAGCAGTAAAAGGGCCTCTTGCCTTAACAAAGTCAGCCAGGGTGGGTCTCATTGCGGCCAGTGTTCTTTTCATTGGTCTTGATATCTTCTTCATCTGCAAAGACAGCATCAGTCTGGCCCAAAGCAGCAAGACTAAAATGTCACAGTTCATCAGAGCCAGAGCTGCTCTCTTGAGCTCAGAGATTGACTCCTGGCAGAAAATCTATGACTGTCTATGTGAAGGTCTGCCGAAGTCAGAGGAAAACAAAGCTATCTTGGAGACGCCATTTTACCCGGAGATGGAGTTGAAGAAACACAGAGAAACAGAAGCAGGACTTCTGGCAGATGAAGTGGATGAAATTCCTAAAGAAATCCAGCTGTGTCTAGTACAGTAGTGCTCAATGGGATTAGACTTTTAATGAATTTCCTCCAAGGGAATGAATAAAGCTTTTATGTATCTATCTATTAATCCATCTATCTAGACTGGGACTTCAGAGTTTTGACACTAAAACCAGATATTAGTTCTTAGTGATTAGACCATGTAGTATGAAAAGTCAACTCTGTTTTTTTACTCTACTTTTTTAACTTTTTGAAATTTATACCCTGTACAATTCTCTTAATATTGTACTTATCATTCCTTTATTCAATGTATTTGTTGATCCTTTAATCCAGTTATTTAAATCTCTTTATTATAACCATCAAAAATTGGGTAACATGTTTATCCCGATGCTTTGTAAATTAAAGAAAAATGGGATGGAAAGCAAATGTTCTTAATTAACGGAGCACCTTAAATATGAGAAGTTCATTCTCCACCTTAATCATCTGGCATTAAAGATTTATTCAACATCTTTAACAATCTGTCGAACTATACTAACTATTCTGTGTTATTCTTACTCTGTAACATGCTCTGCTGCTGTAACATTGCAATTTCCCCATTGTGGGACTAATAAAGGCAATCTATCTATCTATCTATCTATCTTGATACCATTGCTCCCATTAAACTCAAATAAAGTCACCTGCAGAAACCCTCTCCCCTGATTGATTGATTTACGAAATTTGGAAAGTGCAGAAGAGCAGAAAGGAAGTGGGAGAACACTAGCTTATAAGTAATTTCTTTTGTATATGAAATACCTCATGTCTTTCAAAAGCGCACTGCTTCTCTAACCCAATCACCAGTCAACATAATCTTAGGTTCTTTTTAATACTATAAATAAACCTGTCCACCCTTTTCCTCCTGCCCTGCCAGACTCTTCAAACGCTGACTGTGAAAGGTTTTTATCAAAGCAGAAAGTAGCTGATATTAGTAGGAATATTACTATTATACTTCTTTTTACAACAGTTTATCAATTTTCATCAAACGTATTGGCTAAAGGTCATCGATATTGTCACATACACCCCCCTTCAAGCCTTTTGACATTTTTCTTCTTTTCTGAAAGAGGTCATTGGTGCCCTCTGTCCTAGTTTACTTCTGAATTTTAACTGTTACATTTTGCAAAGGTAGAAATTGCTGAAGGACTGGAAATTGATATTAAAGTTTTTTGAAAATAACCGGAAAAAAATATTAGACCTCAACAAAAAAACAAACGCAAAGTTTAAAAAAGTTGTCAAGAAAATTTAATGTGTGCCACTGTGTGAACTGAACTGCTTCACTGGATGAACCTGGAGTGTTTCACAGAAAGAAAGAACACAGTTACACATATTAGAACACACAGCAAAACACAGTTACTCACAACAGAACACAGTTACTCACAACAGAACACAGTTACAGATAACAGAAAATCACGGCAAAACACAGTTACTCACAACAAAACACAGTTACTCACAACAGAACACAGTTACAGATAACAGAAAATCACGGCAAAACACAGTTACTCACAACAAAACACAGTTACACATAGTAGAAAAACACAGTTATACACAGCAGAAGATTGCTTATGTTGGGGGTTAAATTTGAAGATCCAAAACCTTCTAGTATAAGATACATTAAAAAAATGAATAGATTATTCATGGTTGGGGTCGAATCCTTTTTTATAGCACTGTTTATCACATATTGTGGAAGTAATATCCAATACATCCAATGATCCATAATGAAACCTGATAGTCACCTTTGGACATTTCCTCTAATCAGGTTGAATTACTGGAGATAGTAATGTTCAAAGTACAACGCTGTTTTTTTTTTTCCCTTTTACCCCGGAGGACTATTTATTGGAAGCGCTCCCTGAGCCACAGCTCGAAGGCTCCTCTAACAAGGCCCCGATTAGCAGTGGATTTGCAGCTTGCTGAGTTAATGTCAGATCGGCATAAAGAGTCCATGTGGGACAAGGATGGGTGCGGGTGTGGGACCCGATTTGTGCACCCTCCTCGCTTGTCCGGGTAATTGTTTAATGAAAGCTGAGTGTTTCCCAAATCCTGGCAAAGGGGGGGAATCAGAGCGGTCTTTAGTCAGGGCTCGGGGTCACCCTCCAGGGAGAAAGGTTGGTATCTGAGCGAGAGGCTCACAGTTTACTGTAGAATTAACATTGTTCCCATAAATGTCGAAGAACTGATCTGCATCCACTCACTGGAGGACCTGGTTCAGTAAAGAGATTAATGTGACCATAAGAATGTGAAGGAGAGCAAATTAAGAATTCATATTTTCTACTGTTTCATCACAAGGTTTCACTACATTTATTAGACTCTTGTAGTTCACATTACTTTGCCTAGGAAGCTAAACAGAATCTAACCTAATTTCTAAAATTGGACAAATTAAATTACACATTCAATGCAACAGGTGGAATACATAAATCCCAATGCTGCAAGGTGAATGGTAGTGGTAAAGAAAAAATACAAACTAGATCAGTCCCATTGTCCGGATCCCCTTCCATAAGATTTATCAGGTGCTTTAATATAACATGCCTGAAAGTATACAATTCTTATCAACATCATTTCATGCATACTAACCAATATTTTTGATTGTCATTTAATGACTTCCATACATACATCCAGGAGAGGTCAAAGTCAGGTGACTGTGGTCATCTAACCTTCGTTGTATTTGTCATGTGACCAATGGTGATACTTTGAATTGTTTCATAAAACCCTAAACCTTATTTATTAAGTTGTATGTAGAAGAATGTTCGTTGGCTTTGGGTAAACCATGATTTAGTTTACTGACTTCATATACATTGATGCTAGGGCATATTTAGCTAGAGTTTTCCCAGCATGGCTTGTGTTTTGGGACTATGAGTAAAAGGACATTGTGGCCGTTGCACAATTCCAAAGTCCACAGAAGTCTGCATATGGAAAAACAGCCCGTATTTAAATCAAACAATCACACGTTGATAGACTACTATCACTTTTGTGCTAAGACACTTTTGCATCTTGAGTTAAGTTGATCTCACTTTTGTTCAAAATCCCGCCTGTGTGGTTACACTCTATAAGAGGGTTGTGCTCAGTGAAACAATGTCAATACTCATGGATAAGAATGTCACTGGATTGGATTTAATAGACTTTTAGTGAGCATCTGAGGCTGTATATGTTGGAAGTTTAAAGAATGGAAAAACAAAGAAATCTGAGACTACGATCATGTAATTTAACATGCCTTTCCATATATCCCAAGATATAATACATATTCCATTGCCAACGAAAAACATCAACAAATTGACTGTGGTTTAATAGTGCCCCTGAACAGTAACGTCTTATGTCATGTAATTTGGTGTTGGCACTTTTACTATGGTCCGATCGACATAGCTAACGTAGAAAGGCACAAGGTTTGAGGAGTCGACTCTAATCAAAACTCCACTGATGTAAAAGACTTAAAAACAGGAGAGAAACATTTCTGGCATGTCAGAAATGTATTTGATAATCAAAGGCAACATGTCCAGGTTTACCACACCGTCATCTAGTGGTCGATGGCTCAAATAACCGAAAGTGATCCATTGCCGTGAATTTATGACATATTATTAAAATACTTTCGTGTATATATTTTTATTTACACCAAAAATGGAAATGTAGTAGTTTAATACTTGGAGATCCCACACCAAAAACAATTTATATGTATATTACCTGATCTGCTGTTAGGAGGAGAAATCTACCTACCCATTATTCTGTTTTTCAATCTTTACTCTGCATCAAACATTTTTGACATGAATTGACTCAGCGACGATGAATGCTTACCTGCCTGTAGGAATATGTTCCCCATCTGACACCTGACCTGTGGCCCTGAGGCAAGAGAGAAACAAGATGAGGACTTTTTTCACAAGACGTCCAACCTGTTCAGGTTTTTAATTGGTTGGTTGTACGAGCTGCTGACTAATATTTGCCTTTGCCATCAGGGTTGTTCTGTCTCGACACAAAAAACAAAGTCTGCTCATGACGTGCTGACAGAGGCGTAAATGATTTTGGCAATCGCTGACGTGAACAATTTTAGTCTTAACTTCCATGGCAGATGTGACAAACTTGAACAGCATGTTTCTGAACATGCAAGCATTTCCCTATAAGTTGACTTCTGTTCACAGAAGGCAAAGATGGAGACTTTCCCCCTCAGAAACTTAAAGCTGAATAGATAAAATAGTTAAAACAGTCAGGAGGGACGGGTTGATGTCAGAAAGATGATATGAGATAATAAGTTGGCCACAAAGTTTTTGCCGTTTGGAATATTCAGGGAGATTGGCATTTGCACTGAGAAACAGCAACGTTGCAGATCAGCCACTACATTCTAACCACCGATATGTGAAGTCAGCAAGGCATTGATTACCTAGTCAAGATATGCATATATCTGTAGCACATGCGGACACAAAAACAATTCCACACATGCATTAAGATCAAAACTGTTTTTTTCTTTGTTTTGTTTTCTGGATATACAGAAACACAAGCCCATTTGCACCATCTACGGTTCACAATGCTAAACACTCTGGGCTTGGTCTAATTAATGACCCCTGCATGTCATGAATATGCACACACTGTTATACTTGACATGAAACCCAAAATCACCTGGAAAACGCAAACCAACTATATTCTACTCTGACACAACTTATATTTTAGCGGGCTGCAGGTGGTTACACTAAGGAGTTGCTACACATTTCCTTATTTCACAGTAAAAAAAAGAAACACTGTCATAAATCTCGTATATGCCCTACTGGTTGTCCCTTGTGTTCACACATTCTTTGTACCTACATTTGTTGCAACTTTGACACAACGTTTGACCACGTTAACTCAAGTGGAAATACAGAAACACGACCACAATAGCACCATCTACACTTCATACTGCAACGCACTTTGGGCTTGATCGTTTATTATAAATACCTTCGCACTGTAGTATCGTCGAGGACCCCCGAGCTGCCTGAAGTTCCTGTGTGAGCCTCACTCGTTGTAAATATAAAATAACCTTCTCAACCATGGCAGTTGTTGCTGTTGCAAATAAACATATGTCAGATTGCAAATTAACACAATATATGTGATGACATTGGAAATAATATATCAGGGTGAAGACGTCGTTTAATGCCCATTATTATTTTTCACATGAAACGCAAGTGAGCATTTTGTTCCGAAATTGATGTTGGGGGCATGAAAATACACAGACATAAAGTTCTGAGCGACTCTGGCAAACCTGTTCTGGTCTGCAATGGTTTAGTACCCACCAAAAGCTGTCTAAGGAGTGACAATTGGTGAACAGGAAACAGGGGTCATGGGTACCCAGAGGTCATTGATGCATGTGCATCAGGAGTGAAGGCCAGTCTGTGTTGTCTGATTCCACAGAAGAGCTACTCTAGCACAGATTGCTGAAACAGTTAATGCTGTTTATGAGACAAAAGACTCACAACACACAACCCAGTTTTGGAGGCAAAAGAGGGACCTAAACTATTAGGCACATGATTTTAATTTCAAGGCTGTTTTACTAGTCTACTAGTCCTTAAGAGACGAAGCATGGTCACATCGCGTGTCTGTGTTGATTCTCATACACCCAGGTCATGGTAATACATGTGGGTTGAATCCAAAGCAACTGGACTTCTGTTTTCGCTTGAAGATGTTTCACCTCTCGTCCAAGAGGCTGAGGTTAAGATTATTATAATATGTGATTTATTATTAACTAAATTTAATCTATTTTACCTAGTAATGCTGTGGCAATCCATTTACCAATTTCTTTCTTAAGTAAAGCAAAATTTGAACCTGAGCGCGAGCGTCAGTAAAAGTTTAATTTTGGGATGTATTTTGGGGAAAAGACATGTAATATCTGTCGTATTGTGCAGTTCAGCTCATAGTTTGCTTACGATGATTGATTGTTGCAAATAACTGATAAATAGTACATTTTGCCAGTAAACATGGTATATAGTTGAGTTGAGTAATTTTACGTTTAACGGTAGTTGTAATGAGGGTTTTTGGCCAGCAGAGGAAGACAAACTCCCAAGTGGGGGAGAATAGCAAGTGGAAGTTGTCTTTTCAGCACTCTCACACACATCATCATCATAATATCGGTGCTCATTCTGCGCAGTAATTACACAAGAGACAATCTTTAAAAATTAATTTACATATACAATAAATTCATCAATGAGTTAGTTCATGCAAACCATGAACAGAATACAGCTTCATCCTCTGTCCTCAGTACCATACATGGTGAATAAACTCATCTATAGCTGTGAGCTGCAGCCTTACAGCTTTTACATACCATTATTCATCATATCGTGTACTTAAGTTACATGGATGAATTGTTTCGCAAGGGAGTGCATCAACAACAGTATATAGTAAATAGTCAATAGTAAATCAGAAATGCATAAATCTCAGCCTTCATGTGCACACAAATACAATCTCCATCTGCCTACCCAAAGAGAGTCCACCATCACAACACCCCCTCCTTCCGCCCCCTCTACGCACAGAATTTAAAAATCTTTAATATCTCTCCAACAACGAGCTTCCATTGCAGCCCCCTCACACAGGCGCGCGCACACACTGTGCGCCCTTTGACCATGTAGAAACTCCCGGAACCAGCTTCTTCTTGGAAATCAGGGACAGTTCTATTGGATTCGTAGCATCCTGACATCGTGACAACACCAGCCCTGTCGGTGGAGCGATACGCGCTCCTCCTCGTTGTGTCATATTTTCCTGCAAACCTGCACCCGATCGCGCAAAGACGAAGAAGAAGAGGAGGAGGAGGGGAATGCAACATTCATCATAATTTATTTTTCTTCCTATTACATGGCACAAGGGCTACACGAACGGGACCGTCCTGGGTGTGATACTGCCGATCTGGATACCCCAGCAGCAGCGGCATCCTCCTGCATCCACGGAAGACGCATTAGCGCCCACACCACCTCCTCGTCCTCCTCTTGCCAGCTTCATGTCGAGTGATGGTCGGCTTGCCTTGCTGGATGCGCCCCGCTCTCTCCGGATCATCGCTGACCGCAGACCCCCATTTTCGGCGGAAACCCTCCAAGAGCTATAGGGCTCCATATGGAAACTGGGGATCAAAATTTTAGGAAAAAGGAAAATCTACGTTGTTAATTTCATTTTTTTTAATCATTATAATTTCCAAGCCTATACCTTGATTAATTAATTATTTCCCATCGTGTGTAGGGTTGATTTATGAGATTTTTTCTTTCAACCTTAGAGTGGGTCGTTATAAAACACCAGGAGCATTGATTTTGTTTCCCTTCGACAGGACTAGAATAAGTCTATTTGTTTACTCTCTGTTTTCCCAATAATATGATAGATCTCCCTTCCTTTGCCTACCCTGATTATAATCTTGCCTTTTCTCAGCCCTGACTAACTAACCACATTAGAATAGTAGTATTATTAATGAATAGTCTTTTAATATTTAGCTACATGTCTGAATTCTTACCAGTTATAACCTCTGACTAAACTAACTGTAACTCACTGTACCAGACATATTGAACTGTTGTACTGTAAGCCTGTTATTACTCTAACACCCAAAAACCATCTCTGTGCTCCATTTGAGCTCATGTTCTGTGCTTAGCCGCAACCTTTACAAGTCAAAGAGACTCTTTCCATGTTTCCAGGTTCTGCTCAGCCGTTATTGGACATTATTAATTCACTTTCTGTGCTGCAGATTAAGGCCTGTTGAAGGGCTTTCACTCTCTGCTCATTTTCAATCTTTTTTGGGCTCAAAAGTAAACCAAGAGGAGAGAGATTACTGCCTCTGTCTCTCTCTCCACCATCCAAAAACCCGCCGTCCTCAGTTTTCTCTTGTTTAGGTCCTCACCCAAACGCAACCATAAGGTTCCCACCGCATCCTCCACCTCCTTCTTCCCTCTCCTTCCGCTCCAGTATAGCCCGTTTTTTCGGTTTGGTTTGGTCCCGAAAATTTTCAAATATTTACTTCCTGTACATCAAGAGGAAAGGGGGTCCCCCTTTCATGGAATGCGGAAACATGGGTCTGTTCGACCGCGGAGTCCAGATGCTGCTGACCACGGTGGGAGCCTTCGCGGCCTTCAGCCTCATGACCATCGCGGTCGGCACAGACTACTGGCTGTACTCCCGTGGTGTTTGCAAGACCAAGTCCATGAGCGAGAACGAGACCAGCAAAAAGAACGAGGAGGTGATGACCCACTCAGGCCTATGGAGGACATGTTGTTTGGAAGGTAATGAGCATTTATTTTTCCTGTCATGCTTTCTTCATTAAAGACAGAAGAGAAGTTTCTGTTGCCTTTTGCTGCCTCTGTTTCCAAACATGCAACGCACAAGCAGGACTCTAACTGGTGTTATCCTCTGGAGGTCATGCCCATGTGACCCGAATCCATCGTATTAGGTTAGGGGTTTATTGGGTTCATTAATATGTTCAATATGTTCTTACATTAGGTTAAAATGAAGAAGATGGCATGGGGATTATCCCTATGCCGTATGAACTCTCAACCTATTAAACAAGCTTTTGGGTTCAGTATAGATATGTTAAAGATAATTATGAGTTTATATATATATATATATATATATACATACACATATACATATATGTAGAGACAGCACTGGCTAGCCCTCTCTCCTCACATGCATCAATAAGCCGTGAGCATCCATGAACCTGTCACTGATAAACAGGTGTTTTTCCTTAAACTACTTTGAAGGTACTAACCACAGCAAATGGGAAACACACAACAAGACCTGCAGTTTTCTAGCCACCACAAGGTGCCATAGATCCATACACACTGGATTTCATGGACAAAATATGAATTTGCTGCCAAACCCATCCTCAAACCCCTCTGACAGGTGTCAGGCTAACATGATGATAAATGTTATTCTGGCTCAATCTGTCAGTGGTTTTAATGTTACGACTCATCAGCGTATATGTATACCCATCACAAAGTCACAGTAATGATGCTAAGAGAATTGTTGAATTGAGACTAAGACACTAATTACACTGAGTTTTAAAACGGCGGCACATATCCTCACCCTAGCCCTTTATACACCACATTGTATAATGTCATACATAGCAATGTTGTTGTTTTTTAACCTTAACATGCTGTATTAAGATGCTGAAAACAAAAGAGTTAGAGTTAGGAATTGCACTGGCATGATCTCAGACTCCAGAGGGTTTAGAGAATAGTTGAATTAAGACTAAAACTCTATAAATATTTGGGGTTGTGGTCACTCCAGCATGAACCTTAACCCAAACCTGACTTTTATTCTTCTTCGTTTCGTGAGCCTGATAAAGAGCCATCACAGCAGATTTTTCTTTCCATTTCCCCTGTCCTCTGCATCCTTCTCCGTCGCACCAGCCACTTCCATATCCTCTCTCGCACCGTCCACGGATCTTCTGTTTGGCATTTCACATATTCTCCTGCCTGACAGCTCTATCCTCGTCATCCTTCTGCCAACATATCCTGTATATCAACAACTTGTGGCAGAAGCATGCCAGATAAGGGTTAGGGTTATGAATCACACTGGTGTGAACTCAGACTCTGGAGGGTTAAAAGGTGTGGGGTCCCAGAAGTGGTCAGGATGCAGTCAATTAAATGTATCAGCAGAGATAATGGTTGGACCAGGCTTTTGAGACTGGTTAAGCTTAACTCATTGAAGGTGAAGATAAGGCTAAGGGCTAGGGCTGTGGTCATGGGGGGTTGTTGTTAGGATAAGGATCCAGTTGGGATTGAATAAGTAATGGCTAATTCTATCCATCTCAAAGAAGGTTATAGAGAGGTACACACACACACAAACACACACACACACACACACACACACACACATTCAGTGTCGCCTCTCCTGTAGCTGATCATGTTTGTGCACACTTTGTCTGAGGAAAGTTAATGAGCTCCAATGCGTGAGCATGTACATTCTGGTGCATAACATGCAAGTCAACGTACAAATTGTAGTTAATAAATAATATAATAGCAGGAGGCAGCAGGAGGCAGCAGGAGGCATGTGCAAACAGTGTCTTGTCACAAACATGTGGCAGCACATGTCCGGTGTGTGAGTGGAATAGTCCTGAGAGGTGCATTATTGTAAAACAATACCGTGATAAGTTATGGTTGGCAGCTTTAGCTCAGTGGGTTGAGCAGTCGTCCCTCAACCGGGAGATTCAGATTCAAACCCAGCCCCTGAGACAACAAGTAATGGATCTTGAGCAAGAGCCTGAAAACTTTCAGCTCCCAGGCGCTTCACCCACTTGCTCCCCCAGGGATAGGAGTTAAATGCAGAGAAATATAGGGAGTGGGTTAAATGCAGAGAAATGTATCTCTGGATTAAATGCAGAGACGCATTTCACAATGTTGTTGTGTGTGGCATGTGATAAATAGAGGATAGATTATTATTCCATTGGGAAATCACTATGTCTTCCAGAGGAGGGGGTCTCAGTTTCCTTCCGGGGTGGAAGGGACTGCAATCTTTCCCGTGTACTTCAGGCTCTGGGAGCTGTACAGTTCCTGCAGGGATGGCGGATAGTAACCGAGCTGAGAAGCAAGTCTATGTGCCAGAGGATTCATTACTCCAGAATACATCAGTATGTACCTGCAACCCAGGAGTTGCATTCAAGAAAGTATACATGCAGTCATAACCTCAGACCACCGAGGGTTAAAAGACAGAATATCTACCAGTATTGCTTGCAAGTGAGCAAATCTGACTTCATCTGTGCACCTAATAAAAGCAAGGTTCCTCTGTTGGGATATCCACCAAAGGTTGCCTGATAGGTTGGAAGTTTATTTCAAGGACAGAGTCAACTTCTTCTGATTTATAACATTTAAGTTCTGTTTCCTCACAAAATGCTGCATTTGATTCTTCATGTCCTCATGCCATTTCAAGATTTAGGTAAATGAAAGGCATCAGGTTTTTTCTTTACAAATATCTATATAGTTGCAAGAGATACACGCCCAAAAAGTTCCAGAGGAATAAAAAGTCTGCTGGACACTTACTACACCCATCTGGCTCATGACGTTTTGATGCACTCCACTTTGAGTGTACATTCATGCACGGCAATTGGTGTCAGATACGGGCTTGGTGATGTTTCTGGTTTGGGACCCCCCCCCCCTTTAGTTTACTATAGGGGTTATAAGCTTATTTAAGTAATAAGGAGAGCTATCTCAGTCAATCTTTTCTTTTTTTGCTATGTCCAGAATAAAATTTTGCAAAGTACTATCTGTTGAAATGAAGCCTGCCGGTGATAACTGCTGCCTTTTTTAAGCTTAAAAAATGCATAAAGGCAATCAAACTGATAATCTAGGCAGTGTTGAAGCAAGATTTTCGTTGCACCTAAAAGCTGTTGCAGAAAAGCATCCCACACCTCTATAAAATATCTTATCTGGTGATACATTAGAGGTTAAATAATGAAATAATAACATATATGGAGGGCTGTATTTATGGAGGAACTTTTGCAATACATCAGCCTGATATGTTGGAGAACTGTTTCTGTCATCCAACCCTAATTAAGGGAGGCTGCAGTGGTTCAGTCACCTTAAGGAGGATGTGACAAAGGGTCAACAGTTCAGAAAGGATGTTTATTTAATAAGGTTGAGGTAGCAGAGATGTATTTCTATCAACAGGTGACCTACCTGACAAACCCAATGATGACAGGGCTCTGCTTGTCATGCAACCTTTGACCTGTCTTCCTGAGCTCGGTTTGTGAGGCGTCCTCCCATATCTTCCCCGTCAGATGGAGGCCGCATATTCCTGCCATGTTTCAGTGGATGCTGACTTTGACACTATAACCTTCCACGGGTGCAGAGCATTACAAATCTCTTTCGTCTGCGAGATCCTTGAAGGCCGTGGCGTCTGATGATGATTGCTCCTCTTTTTCCTGTGATAAGCAGCCAGACTATATGCACCTTCTGTTCAAAGCTTAACAACTGGTTTGAAGTAACAAGTCAGTTCTAAACAATAATCCATCCAATCCAATAATCCATAATCACTATTTTTATAATGGATCTAGCAATCCAAGATTGTGCAAAATACTTGCTCGTACTTATACAAGAATTATCACCTGGATCTGCGGCTTGTCTCTGCTTTACGGAGCTTCATAGTGAGATTTATAGTGAGTTTCAACTCATAGTTTAGCTGTCCAACCACAACTTTCCCCTTTTCCTTTGCTCCATCCGTAGGTATAAAGAATTTTCAGACCAAAGGAATCAATATATAAGATTTGTATTATGCAAGAACACGGAGCGATAGCAGGTCTTATATTCAAGTAACTGTTTAAGCTTATACATCAGAATAGCTGTACTACCAGCACAGGCAGAAAGAGGAGGGATATAAGTGTACTGTAATTGGTTCAAACATTAGTGTGTTTTGATTGTAAGAAACACTGCTGTTGGTTTAATGCAACTCCTTTTTCAAAATCGTGTAATCCTTCTTCTTCTTCTTCTTCTTGTTCTTCTTCTTCTTCTTCTTCTTCTTCTTCTTATTATTATTATTATTATTATTATTATTATTATTATTATCATAATAAGATTATATTATAATAATGTTTGTTATTATACATAAAAATATATAATTATATTATTGGGTATGTTGAGAAAGTGGAGAAAATGTCTGTATCCCAGATCAGCAACTAAATACAATCACTTTTTCCTGACCTATGCACCACCTTCCCACTAGTTTTCAAAGAAATCCATCCAATAACTTTTACTTGCTGAAAAAAAACCAAATCGAACAACTGACTCGGGTGAAAACATAGTTGAGGGGAAAAATAGACTGCTCGTGGTATTAAGTTCTCAGAAGATCGCCCCAGTGGGCACTTCCTCTCAGATAGTCCACAGGACTGTTTAGTCTAAGACGGTAATGTAATCAAATGCAAGGTGAAAACATGCAACAACTTGCTTAGGTGCAAAAAAACAGTGTTAGGAATCGAACAGTGGTCCTCTTCCCCTAGCCTTGAGTAGAGCTTCATTACTCTTTGATTATTGGATAGTTCTCTTGTCAATATCTACCCAGTGCCAAGAGTGGGCTCTGAATGCTTGACCAGATTAAAAGTCTTGTTTATATGTTCTTTGATTTATCGGGCTGAAGTTCTTGAACGACTCTCTGTGTTCAAACAGCTACAGCGGGTCGTACACTAATCACAGCTTGATCCCTGACTCCTTCTGATCAGGAGGCAGAGTTTCTTTGTGCACAATACTGATGCTAGTATTTATTTATTTTTACTGTGAGGATAAACTACCTTTTGAAGAATGGAAAGAAGTTTTAGTTTAAGTAAATATACTGGAATTCATTTGTCACTTTGTTACAGCTTTCTAATGACTGCATTTACGCCTCAACTGTTCCTGAGAAGCTGCTCAGGTGTCAACAGCAGAAAACTGTGGTTCACTGGAACAATCTCACGTGTGAGTGTTGTCTTTGCCAAGTATGTGATGGTGTCACAAAAAGTTTTCATCCGTGTGGATAAAAAAGCAAACTCCGATGGCTGACACAGATCCTACAAATAACTAACTTTAATACACATGGGATTCATCGCAACTGTGACAGTGACTGGCCTTTATTCCTGCAATGATAGGATTTAATTGGAAAACGAGGGGCAGAGAGTCAAGATTAGACCAGGACAGTCTTGGTTCAGTGTTAAAAGTCTGAAGTTTATGGATCAGGATCCTTGTATACGCATGAGACACAAAGGGTGAGGAGTTGGATTTCCCCCACATCTGTGTCGGTTCTCTTCGGCTTCCTCCCACAGTCCAAAAACATGCAGCATATAAGTGGCTCTAAATTGCCTTGTTGGTGTTAGTGTGAGACGAGTGGGAATGTTTGTGTGCCTCTACGTGATGGATGCACCCCACCTGTAGCCTCCCAATATCAGCTGGGATAGGCTGCATCCACAAACAACAAGGACAGACTATTAATGAAACACAGACTTGAATAAAAGATGAAGTAGAAAATTAAACAAAGGGGACTTCATTCAAGGCAACCAGACACAGGTGAAACAGAAAAAGTGACCAACGGAGGAAAGGCAGCTGATCCCGGACAAAAACAAAAATCAAAGTCATAACACCAGGGGGTCTGACCTCTGAGGTGTCTGCAGAGGTAGTAACGGAGGCAAATCCCACAACCGGTGAACTTAAAAGTAGATAGTAGCAATTACATCGAACGCAAAGAGGATCAACTGAAATTTTTTTCAAATTGGGGACAGCATGACATTTGGGAGCTAGTCACCTTCCAATCAGAGGACGAGATCACAAACCCGTAACAGTGAAGGTAAATCATTGTTTTTTGCCAATACATTGTTTGGAAACAGCTCACATCAGAGTCTATTTTCCTCACAAAAACCAAGCTCTCTATTTAAGCACAATAACACCAATAAGCCATGTTCCACTGTTGTTTAAAATAAATGTAAAAAAAAAAGGTCTTGGGTCATCATTGCCATGCTGTTGGCAATCACTGTATAGAAACACTTGTGACAGCTCGAGATTTGTGCACTGTTGTCTGCAGTGAGCCTCTCCCTTTGAATCTGAGATCAAAATGGCATCAAATAAACCCAGATTTGTCGTTTGTGAGTCATGAGTGAATCCGGCCCAGAAGAGGCAAAAACGTGAGAAAGGAGGCCAATGGATTTACTTATCGGGGTCAGATTCATGTAAACTCAAATTCAATGGACTTCCTGGTCAGGAAATCTGGAATTATAAAGGGATTTTAATCAGAGGTAGTTTGCACCTTTTAAATCAAAAAATTGAAAAACAGAAAAGTGCTGAGCGGATGCAGCCAGAGAGAGGCACAGATAAGCAGGCTGAGAGGCCAGCCTTGCTTCAGCTTAGAAACAAGGATATCAGGTTTAAAATTCAGATGTTAATAAGGCTTCAGTTTGCAGCGCAGCACAATTAATTCAGAGTGCCGAGATGACGAGTGTTCATCCTCGCCCCCAGCTCCTCTTAAATGAAGTCTTAGTTTTGATCAGGCTGCAAATGGTTGAAGCTTTGTCCTTATCGCAGCAGAGAACACACAATGTGAGCTCGGCAGCGCAGGCCCACACATCCTGCTCACAGAGTGGACACAGGTGGGCGACAGTTTGCGTAATCGGCTACTGGAGAGGAGAACCTGTGAAAGAGCATAATGGGAATACCCACACTGGGTGCTTCAACGCTTTGACCTCTGCTTCACTCACTCCTCATCAGAGAAACAACAGCTGAGAACAACAACCTCCTGAGAGAGCAGAGAGCTTCTACTGGAAGGGAGTATACGCTTGAGTTCAGTCAAAACCAAGTCAAATATACAGAAATTAGCCATAACATAACAGACAAATCCAGAATAAAATTGATTATCTTGTTACCGTGGTTACCTGTCAGTGGGTGTAATACATTAGGCAGTAAGTAAAGACTTCTTCTTCTTAAGTGAAGTGTCCTGTAGTTTGATGTGTTGGAGGCAGGAAAAATGAACAAGCAAAACAATATGAAAAACTTTGAGAAAGGGGAAATTTAATGGTAACAGGCAGTCAACTGGATCAGAGTATCTCTGGAGCTTCAGGTCTCTCTTGGTGTTTGCACTGGCTAATGGCTACTAAAGGGGTCTCAAGAACAGGTGAACCAGCCAGTGGGTTATGGGTGGCCAAGGCTTGTTGATATGCCTGATATGCAGATGCTTCTAGACACAACCGAACAGACTTACAACCAATAACAGCCACGAAATGTGTGATGTCACTTTTAGTGACATCACACATTATAGTGATACCTGCAAGTGATGTTTCAAAAAAGAAAAAAAAATTGCTCTGTCAAAAGTCTCAGATCATACCTTAATAATAGTTCACTAGATACCGAATATCTAGTAACTCAGTATCATATTTCTAAGCAGCTCTGTGTTTGTTGATTGTTTGGTCATCATAGCAGCAAATCACGTGACTTTTCAAATCTAAACTTGTAGCTCCTCTGTCAGCTATTAAATCACAATCTACCATATTGGTTTAATGAAATCTGTGTGGTTTTGAGATTGGCCAGAGATCTCCATCAGAGCTCTGTGGGAATAAGTATCGGATCAGACTGATTATCAGCAGATACTTAATTAATAGACTTAGAACGGGATTGGGCCAAAAACCCCTGCTTGGGATATTACTGATATATCTATGGTGTCACAGTATTATTGCTTTTATTATTACCATCCAAAATTTCCACCAGTCAGTGGTTATAAAGCAGCATTCAAAGTTGAGTGGTGTTATTCTGGAATGAAGTTCTCTCTGGGGATGGATCATTTGTCCCAAGATCTGATTGGCTCTAATGAAGTCACATGATTTTTATTGGAGATTACTCTAACACGGACAGTTTCATAACTACATTTTTTGTAATGGAAACATTTTTTGTCATGGAAACATTTTTTGTCATGGAAACTATCCCAACAATTAGCGCTGCTTTTAGATCTTAGAAATAGGACCCAGAATGGAGATTGAACGACGTGGGTAAAGTGCAGTTCAATGTTTTAATTGGGAAAAAACAAAAACCTCCAAAAGATATTAGTTCATAAAATAATGCAAAAAATTCAAATGTCTGAAAATCTAACAAAACTAAGAAGCAGGCACATGAGACATGCGCATCAAACTCCACAAGAAACGAAGGAAGGAAGGAAGGCAGACATACTTAAATCCAAATAAAGGAAGAATATCAACGAACTACCACAACCGCTACATTGACTTCTAACCTCACGCAGTCCAAACCCTAGCAATTTTGATGGCCCCTTCTCGCCAATATTAGCTGGGATCTCCAGCCCCCTTTAAACCTGCACAGGACAGGTGGTTGGAGAGAGAGAGAACTGAAGGGTGGATGGACACTTTGGCCATGGAGGTGGTTTTTCTACAGTGCCTCTTGGTCTTAGGCCAAAGTAGATCTCTTTAAGTGTGCGGATTGATCTGGATCTGGATTTTTATTATTATTATTTTTCTTTTTAGCCTTTAGTCAGGCATATAAGGAGGCTGTATATGAGAGTGTTGAATCCTGCAGATCTAAAAGTTTGTCAGTCACACATCCAGAAACCTTTAATTTAGTTTACTGTTATGGTTTTGGATAGGAGATGATTGAATTAAAGGGGATAGTTTGACCTTGGATTGTCATTCTTTGTTGTTCATTCTTTCTTTGTTTATTTCCCTCCAGGCTTTGCTCCTACTATCAGTTTTGTAAATTAGTTTAGATGATTTTGTTAGAGCCAGGGTGAACGATTTGACTTCATGCTTTCAGCTGTTTGATTTTATTGACTGCAGCCAGACGGCGGCTCTGACTGTTTCAACCTATGGACGTGAAACCTGCAGCTATCGGTCCTCTGCTGTTGCTGATGCTGCTATGAAAGTGTGCAATCCATTCTTACATTAGTTCAGTGATTGCGGTTCCACAAACACAGATGTGGCTGCAGACAGTGAGGCTCTACATAGAGAGAGATTCAGCTGGTGAGGGATGAGCCCGGCACACAGTAAACATGCGTGTTGCTGATGAATTGGACCCTGGAGGCTGCCGCCCCTCCTTCTTATCTGGGACGTATTGAGGAGCAGCTGCTGCCCCCCCCCCTCTGTCCTTCCAGCCAGGTGTAGCGCTCTGCTACTTCTAATCTCAGGCATTCATCTTCATTACAGCGCCACCCTCAGGCTCAAGGAGGAGACAACGCCAGGGAGGGGGTGTGGGAGAGAAATGTTGGACCCTGCGACGAGGGAGGGCCACCATGGTGTCTGATGTTTTGTCTTTTATTACCTACAGACATGCCTGTCAGGCTTCATAATTCAATACTCTAATTTTAATAATTAATTATTAATAAATATTAATTCTAATAATTTTCTCTCCAAAGTCAAAAAAACATATTCCAACAGTCTTTCCTGCATGTCCACAACTCTTTCCTATTTTGTAATAATATTTGGACTGAATGTTATGTTTCTTACATCGATAATCGGCTGTTAATTAATTTGTCTGTAAAAAATATCCGAAAACTATGAAAAATTGTCATCACAGTTTCCTTTTAGTCCAAACGACAAGATATTTGTTATATATGTTCTAATAATGTTCAAACAGAGAAATCTGTCATTTTCTGGTTGGTTTAATTTATTGACCTCTAACCAGAATGCAACTGAACATAACATGATTTAAACTTCACTTCGGTTCCGAACATTTCTTCCTGTCTCACGCTGGACAGATCTTCAGAGGCTGTGTATAAAAACAAACCCTACAGATCCCATGATTCCAAGCAACCTATGTCAACAATCCAACACCCAAAGATTTGAAATTTACTGAGAAGATACAAAATCAAGTTTTAGAACACCGAACAAGTTAAGTTTTTCCATTAATGCCAAACACTCTGAGATCTACGGACACTCTTACTGGCACTGGCATTTTTGTTGTAAAGATCTTGATGATAAAATGGCATTGAAATATAATTTAGATGATGCCGGAAACTGTAGACTCTCCTCTTCCAGATTACTCTCACAGGATTCTGAGAAGAAAGCTCGACTTGTTTGTCCTCTACCCTCTCGTGCGTGGCTTAGTTGATTTGTGTGTGTTTTTTCTTTTTGAGATTTTATGTTAAATGGACATTTGATTTGGAAAAAGCCACTGAGCCACTATATTTTTGAAACTACGACACTTGTCCATTGATAAACATAGCCAGCTGGGAATAGACGAACAAAATAAGAAAAGATCTATATGACATCAGAATGCAACAAATGAAAAATATTTTGTGAAACTCAACTGAGGCCGTATAGAAGATTTTCAAACATCCCAAAATCACCAACTCCTGATCTGGAGAACTTTTATCTCTTTGAGAGACCAATTATTCATTCCATTTTATTCTAAATTTTATTCCACTTCCATTTCATTTGTTCTAACAATGTTAAATCAAAATACCAAGATGTTTTATTCATCATACATTTATCTCCTGCTTTATTCAATTATTTCACTGCTTCTTTAAACGAAGGCTTTTAAAAGCCAACTTAAAGCAAGAGAACAATTCATCCAACCCAGTCAAAGCATGTTTTCACAATAAATTTGAAGATTTACATCTTTAGGTTTTCAGTCAAATCGTCTCTTTGCAAACGGGTTATTAAAAGTTCAAACAAGTCTACAGATGTGCAAGCAGGTCTGTCAATCTCTTTTGTACTCCTTTTGACAAAAATTCTAACAACCGCAATGCTAACAAGCTCACAATGACAATGCGCGCAAGTGTTTTTTACCATTCTAGTTTATCTTACTAGAATGCAGAATTTGCTAAACTGCAATAACTGCATTGTTGAGGAAGACGGAAATGTCCTCAGGTTTGCAGGTATAACTCAAACTGAAATTTTGACATGGTGATGGCTACACCCTGAGCTAAAAAAAATGATCAGGCGTAATGGATGAAATGTTTAGATATTTTCTAGAGGCCATGAATAAGGTGTCATTTGTAATGTAGCACATGCTGTTTTTAAGAGAAACTTTTTGCCACGCTCCAACTACATTTAAAAAGTCACCTTTTTTTTAAAATCATATTCACAGCAGCATTTATGAACTTAGTCATATTTACAATCTGAGGAAATATATGTTGAATAAAATTTTAAATATATATAAAATAAAAAAATAAAAAATAAACAGTAGATCTAAATATAATTATAAATATAAAGTTTGAACCTAGATGTTTAGCACAAAACTATATATTTAGCTAAAATGCAATTTGCACCAACATCAGCGTAAGTACCAAAATGATGAAGAAAATCACTTTTGAGCAAAGGTTGCTTCTACCTGCAGAACCAAAGAACACATAACTTTACCAAATGGTTGGACAACAAACCGAGGATATTCTAAATAACGTTGGGTAGTTGGGTAGTCATGTAGAAACAACGTTTGACAACTTCAGCTTCTCAAACATGGTGGACAAAAACGTTCAGCTTGCTACGAAAACCCCTGCCCCTTGCTCTGAAGTCACTGCTTTTAAACAGACGAGCTTTTGGTAAACCTTAAACATCCGTTTTTAGGGTGATGTACCCCTTTCTTAGTTCTTTTGTGTTATTTCTCATTTATTTTAGTATCCTTTTTTTTTTAAATTTTTTGTACTGCTCATGGTTGAATCGGTTGAATGTCAGTGTATCAGTTGTGACCAGTGAATAGGGAAGTCTTTGCGAAAACCCCCCAAAGCAAGAATTTTTGGTTGGTCTTAAACAGCCGTTAAGAGGTGCTAGGGGGATTTCTTCTCTGGTGGCAATGCTAAGAATCCGCTCCATGTTAGGGACTGGCCCAGAACTTTGGTTCAAAATGGAACCACATTTACCGTGGATAGAAGTCGGATAGAAGTCGAGCTTTTATTGTGGTACTTCCGCTAACTTCAGTGTGAATTTGCATTTTAGCAAAAATGTTTAGTTTTACTCTAAATATTTAGGTTTAATTTAGGTTTAACATTTATATTTAGATATAATATTTAAAAGTGATATTTAGCTTTAGATTTAGCATTTAAGTGTAACATTTATATTTATATTTAATATTTACATTTTATTCAACACATATTTCCTAGGAGGGTATATATTTATAAGCCTATTAATGTGATAAAAGAGTTGACTTTAAAAATTTGACAATGCTTTTTAAACGTTCTTTGGGGCTTAATGTGGCACCAAAAAAATGCCGTTAAAATCAGCATGTGCTACTTTACAAACGGCGCCCCATATCCATGAAACCAAATTTCAGGGGAAATTATTTCAAATGTGATTTAATCCATGTTACCCAACTGCTTCTTTTCTTCATCCCCTTTAAACTGCAGATGCATGCTTCAATATCTCTGTTTTTACAAGCACTTTCATGCATTGCAGCAGTCTTAACCTCACAGAGATTATTTACAAAATAAGTGCCCTCTATTTTGAGCTAAAATAGCAACCAATTCAGTCACCTCCTACATCTCCTGTCAATCACCACATATCACAGTTAACATAATTTGCCTCATGATTTTATGCATGAGCATGTAGGAGTATCAACGTAGTTCACATTCATGCATTTCAAACCACACGTGGGAGTGTGTTACATGTGTGTGCGTGCACACGTGCTTTTATGTACTTGTTTGAATTTATGTGTGCAGAGAGGCAGGAAGAGAAAGAGATATAAGTAGATAGCAGAGCAGAACGGCAGAGAGGAGCGGGATTAGTCTCATAGTCCAATCAGATAAGGATTACCCAGCAGAGTGAGTCCGCCTAGGCTAATTTCCCAGCCCTGAAGTGGCTTTACGCCGCATTATGACACCGATCCACTGTACACCCGGCTGGATTACATGTAGTCACAAATTTGGGCGAGGGTGGATTAAAATGCCTTGCAGCCACTTGTTGCAACAGACTCTGATTCTTCCCTCTTTCTCTCGATCCTATCACTTCTTTGGGCTGCCATGGCTGATAGCAGAGAAGTGACTGGGCTCTTCTGCGCTGCACTGTCACTCTGCCCCACAGCCAGCGATGGATGGGATTCATTTTGCCCTTGCCTGCCTTTCATCGGAGCTCCGCTGAGACTGCAGACCGTCACTGCCGACTGTTTTATTGGACCCCACCATGCCCCCTCCATTGCCCACTAAAGCCAAATTACAGGCCAGACATTACTAGATTAGGCCGTGGCCAGAGACGGTCTCAGAGCGAAAAAGGGATTCGGTTGTGCAGCTGTTGAGGTTGCACTTTGTTATAATTTGTCAATTACAGCTGCATCAACAGACTGGTAGCTGCTATTGGAGTACAGTTCATTGATTGTGTTTGATTGCAGCCTCAGGTCTGTTTAGGTTGGACACCACTGCACTTATGGAAGAGCAAATATAGTCTATCACACTGGCAAAACAGAGCAGAACTGTAAGTGTTTAATTGTGTTATGATGAGCTATTATTTCAGACTTAGATTTGCATCAGTTTTAATCGATGGTTAATACGGAGACCCTGAAGTCCCTTGAGGAAAAAAAAAGTGAACTTATTATCTAAGAGGATTTACTGTTAATATCTCTTGATGAACAAAATCAGCATATAATGGAAGGAGTCGAGCTTCTAAAGGTTTATTTTCACCTCGGAATGTCATACAATCCAATTCTAACAGCTCTTGCCCGTAGACATGGGATCGTCATCTGCAGGAATCATCTGCTGCGCATACTAAAGGACGACAGGCTCAGCCGATGGAAGGACTATGTAGATTTAGGCCGTGTCATTGATTTCCTACAGGAACAGGTAAAGGGTCCGGGATTACATGCTAAAAGATGGATTTATACAAAGTGCCAGGATAATGGCCTGAAAACAAAGAAAGTTAAGAATCATACCAGCTGAACTAGATCCTGAAGGATAAGCCCACATACAGCGGCTTCAGGGGAGACATTACTTCTCCAAAGGACCCAATTACATCTGCCGCATCGATTCCTATGACTAGTTAAAACCTTTTGGGTTTTGTATTAATGGCAGAATTATTGGTCTCGGAAAATGTCTCGGAAAATAATTTGGCTGAATGCCTTCAAACCAGCAGTGAACCAACAGTTATTGGGGGGTACTTTGTTGAAGCGTTTGAAATAGCTTAATATCGTCCCAAACTTGTGACAACTGACCGTGGTAGTTTGACGGGAGCTGCACATACGTTAACGCAGAAATCATGGCGGCGATTTGTCAGGAGAGCATAGCTGCCTCACTGGAGTGAGTAGAGCAAACCAATCCATTGAGAAAGAAGGAGTTGAGTATTGGATCCAGCTCCTTCGGGAAATACGAGAGGAAGGGGCATTTGATGGCGCTTTATTGGACAAGGCTTTACTTCAGCTATATGTGATGGAAATAATTTAGGTAGGATGATTGGGTACCACAGTTTTTTCCAGTTGTTTATTCGTGACATTAGACTGATCATGTAGAGTGACTCACAGCTACACACAAAACCCCATCACTCGCTTAAATGCTTAGTGTGTGTCCCAAATATTACACTTCAAATATTACACCTCAGAATATTTACTTCCCATAACAATGCAACCTTTGAAAACCAAAAACAGCAAATTTTTGGACATAAATGATATTCAGATAGAAAGTTATTTCCTGGAAGTGGAGTCTGTATAACAATTATAGATTTTTACACAGCATCACTTTCGCTCACATTTATTCATCATCATTCCATTATATTCCATGTGTTCATAAAAACTGAATTTTTACTTTATTGCAAGTCAATGTTATTTGAAGAAATGAAAAAAACAAACATCTAATTCATTAATTTATTTATGAGATCCTGAGAAAGATTTTTTTGAAGGACAGTATTTGTTTTCCATAAAGTCCAAAGTGGAGACTCGGAATCAGCTCATTATAGTCACTTTAATACAATTTTCAAATAATGCCATTTACATTAAAATGATTTGGTAAAGAGGAAATTCAGATTTCCTATATTTGTGATGTTCTATGTACTACCATTCATACAAAACAAAATTAAGTTCCTCCTCAACCATCTTACAAAAGAGTGCAGATCAAATAATCCTAAAAAGAGAGAAATAGATATTTATAAATTATGAAGTGCATTGTTTCAGTGGTATGAAAGTAATCCATAACACATAAAACTGAGGTATATTAATAAGTGCATTTGTTTTTAAGTCCATCAGCAGCCTCTATATCTGTGTTAAAGAGTTCAAGGGAAAAGGTTGACAGAGTTGGATTGGAAATGCATGCGTGGACTCGATAAGCAACCTCCTGGCTTGTAAAGCTTTTTAGAAGCCAGGCGGTTCTTGTTCAAGTACTCCTGTATCTCATTCAAGACTGCATAAGAGAAAAAGGCTGTGGGAGCGGTGGCCAGGGTTGCTGATGACCTTGAGGCTCTGCGGATGCTGCGTTGGTGGTAGATATCCAGCAGGCATGTCAATGGGGCATCAACTATTTATCCAGTAGTTCTCATTTTATTGTTTTGTTGATGTTTTTCTTCGGCAATGCTGTTGCCAAACCAGGAGGTGATGCAGTAATTGAGTGGGCTTTCAATGGTTCCTCTGTAAAAGATGTTCAGGGCTGGAGTTGGAAGGCCTGCTCTCTTTAGCTCTGGAGAAGAAGCATCCACTGCTGCGCCATCTTGATGATGGAAGCATTGTTGCTGCTGGAGGTTAAGTCCTCGGTCAGCAGCACTCCAAGGAATGTGGTGCTGTTGACCCTTTCTACAGCAGAACCCATCATATTCAGTTGATGATGGTTTGAGTTTGCCTTTCGAAAATCAATGATCATTTATTTTGTTTTATTCCCGTGTTAAGGGCAAGGTTGTGTATTTTGCACCAGGCTACGAGCTGCTCCATCTAAAACTTAGGTAAGACAGACTTTAGACTTGCCTCAATAAAATCCCCCGCAATCAGATAAAAAGCATCAGGGTGTTTCAGCTGCACACCTGGTGACACTGTAGAGCTCGCCTATAGCGTCCTTTACATTTGCAATCGGGTGAACATAGACTGCAGCAATAATAACCCACGGCATTTAAAAGTCCTGGTTTCAACGTTTTGAGACCAGAAGTGCGATGTTGACCTGTCGTCCGGACACCAGGAATTGTTGGTGATCAGACTGCCTACCTTTAACTTGCAAGATGATGTCCACTCTGTGGAGAGTTAACTCCTCGGGCTCAATTCCGGTGTCCGTGATGCTATTAGTTAGCCACATGCTGCCGTCCATCATCCCTCGCTGAGTTGTTCCCCACAGCCTCATGTCATCTAGTCGCCATTAAATATTAGATTTATCTAACTTGAATGCTTGGCCAAGCCACACTTATTGACATAACATTTTGATGTTAAAAAGAACAAGAAAAGATCAGGTAAATCCTCTTTAAATGACTGTATGGGCTGTACTTTTAGAAAAATCTTACATTTAAAACATTTTAATTCCTGAAATCAAAGTTGTTTTTTTAACAATTCAAACTTTATGTTTAACAAATTAGTTATTACAAAGTTGTTATTTTCTTCTTAGCGGCAGGAGCCCAACATGATATCCACCATCACAATGCTTAAATACTGTATTGGTCAACCATACTGTCCCAACACGCATTATTGTAATGCAACTAAACTGTAAATGTCTTCCTCACATAATGCAATTGTGTTAAGTTTCTAAGTTCCAAATACAGGACCCAAATGCGAGGCACACAATAGTCACAAAATATTGTTTAATAAAGAGTCTGATTTACAAAACAATAAACAAGAAGCAACACACTAAACTTACAAACTAAGGCACAACAGACGAAAGGAAAGTGACAGATAATGAGCCAAAGCACCAAATAATAATCCATGAGAAAACCTAGGAGGCAGAACAGAGGACTAGAGACACTTACAAGGGACAGAGAGGAAGACACAGACTTAAATACAATGAGTAACGAGGACAGCAGGGAACAGGTGAGGGCCGGGGACAGGTGACAACATTCAACAATCAAGGATGACACACTAGGAGGCAGGATTCACGCTCACACATTCAAACAGACAGGATGGAAGGAAATGGAACACAGATAAATTGAACGTAGGAAGTCAGAAGGAAAATAGAGTCAAACAAGGAAATTAACACAGAACTAAAAAGTCCAAAGAAATCTGGCAACAACCTTCAAACTAAACAATAGCACAGATGAAGAACCAAACCATAAGAAATTGCTCACTGGTCAACCCTGAACAAAGTCCTGATGAAAAAAAACCTTGTACGCTTTATTGTAAACATGTTGAACGTGCATAATGAGCAATGCGATCTGGGTGTGTCCGACCACAAGGCCGTCTCCATGGAATTGTCGCTTGTGTCATCCCTCACTAAGCCCAAACGTCAAATCTACTTCAGGAATCTGAAAAACATCAACCCAGAAACCATGAGAGTCGACCTCCAGCATCTTCTTTCTGTCAACTTTGTATCAGCCAATGACTCAGTAGATTTCTACAATAAATCCCTGAGTAGCATCCTGGATCGTCATGCCCCTGTAAAAATTACAACAGTCACCTTCTCCCGCTCAGCCCCCTGGTTAACCAGCGAGCTACGGAAAATGAAGGCAGCTGGGCGTGTCCTTGAACGGCGTTACAAGGCTTCAGGTCTCACTGTCCACAAGCTAGCCTTTAGGGAACACCAAAAGGTCTACTCAAAGTCGCTTAGAGAGGCTCGGTCACTGTTCTACTCCAACATCATCAAAACCAGTCCTGGAAATTCTAAGCAGCTGTTTTCCACTATCAATCATCTCCTTAAACCACAAACTCCCTCACTTACAGAAATTACAGAAGAGCACTGTAATAATATCATGGCTTTCTTCAAATCAAAAATTGACTCAATCCGTTCTGTCCTTTCTGGTTCCTGCTCTCTACCTATCCAGTCTGCTTACTCACAGTTTGAGATCTCCCAGCCTCTAAGGTGTTTCCCAGAAATCTCACAGCAGGAGGTTGAGGTTATCATCAGGACGATGAAGCCCTCCATCTGTGCCCTCGACCCCTTTCCACCAGCCCTAGTGAAAACTAACATCCCTTCCATCAGTCCCCTGATCACCGCTGTAATAAATCAATCCCTCCAGGCCGGCTTTGTTCCATCTGCCCTAAAAGCCGCCATAATCAGACTACTCCTCAAAAAACCTACTCTCGATCCAGAAGTTTTTGCTAATTACAGGCCCCATTCCAAACTCCCATTCCTCTCCAAAGTTCTGGAAAGAGTAGTTGCTGCCCACCTCCAGGTCCTCTTCAAATACAACAACCTCTTTGAAACCTTTCAGTCTGGTTTCCGCTCCGCCCACAGCACAGAAATAGCTCTGCTTACAGTCACAAATGACCTCCGGATGGCAGCAGATGCTGGTTCACCTTCCCTCCTGATTCTCCTTGATTTGTCTGCTGCCTTCGACACAGTTGACCATGGAATACTCGCCTACATCACACCACTGGTCTCACTGCCACCGCCCTAAATTGGTTTCAATCCTACCTCAGTGACAGAACAGAATACATTTCCCTTGGAAGTTCAAGGTCCCGGACACACAAAGTCACTTGTGGGGTCCCCCAGGGATCAGTCCTTGGCCCCATTCTCTTCATACTATACATGCTCCCCCTTGGCCGTGTCATTAGTCGATATGGACTCTCATTCCATTGTTACGCTGATGACACGCAAATCTACATAAAAACTGACAGATGTTCCTCCTCAGCCTCTCCATCCTCACCATCATCATCATCTCCCCTGTCAACTCTCCGCGCTTGTCTGGAGGAGATAAAGGTGTGGATGAAAAACAACTTTCTCCAGTTGAACAGCTCCAGAACCGAAGCTATTTTAATTGGCACCCCACATCAGACCCAGTCTTCATCCATAACCAGTTTTACCTTCTCTGGTCAGGACATTCCCCTCTCTTCATCAGTCACCAACCTCGGCGTAAGATTCGACCCTCAACTCACTTTTGAATCCCACATCAAACACATCTGCAAGATGTCCTTCCACCATCTCAGAAATATTTCGAAACTCCGTTCTTCACTAACCCTGAGTGATGCTGAAAAGCCGCGTTTGTCTCCTCCAGACTGGATTACTGTAACTCACTTCTCATCGGGATCCCTGATAAAAGTCTTCAAAGACTTCAGTATGTTCAAAACAGTGCTGCAAGGACTAAACACGAACACATCACCCCTGTTCTTCATTGGCTTCCCATCTCCACCAGGATTGATTATAAGATCTCTCTCCTCACTCACCAGTGCATCCATGGTAACGCATCCCTTACCTAAAAGAACTACTCACCCCGCTGATCTCAACACGATCCCTCCGTTGTACCCACTCATACCGCCTCCTCCTTCCCCGGATTAAGCTCAGCACCATGGGTGATCGGGCCTTCTGTTCTGCTGCCCCTCGTCTGTGGAATGCCCTCCCTGACCATCTCAGGGCTCCACAGATGACTGACACATTTAAAAAAGAGCTTAAAACTTTCCTTTTTAGCAGAACCTATAACCTTAATTAACATTGCTGCTTTTTGGTCAGGCTTTTATATAGTTATTTTTTTTTTTTTTTATTGATGCTTTTATCTGCTTTTGGTTTGTAGCACTTTGAGATTTGATCCAAATGTAAAGTGCATTATAAATTAAATGTATTATTATTATTATTATTATTAATTTGAAGCTTATACTGTATCCACCACCCACAATTTGTTCTCAGATCTGGATAGTTCTGATAATTAACGGGTAAATTGCGATAGCATCCACATTTCTTTACTTGACGGACAGTGGTTTCAATTAAGTTAACAGTGATGTCACTTCCAAACAGAAGATCAGCACCACTACAGAAGTGAAGAAAGAGCCGCAAGTCTTTTGAGCCTACTCCCTTTTTAAAAAGATCCATTTTAAAGTTTTTCTTTTGGATTGAAAATATACTCATTGTCCTCAATCTGGTTGTCACTCACATTTAGACCATACTCCGAATCAGTGCTTTTCTGGATACTGATTATCACATGTTCCGCTTCCTCACTCCTCATTCACTCATTCATAACGTCTGGTGTTTTGTCAATCTGGTTCTGCAGTTCCTGCACATAATTTCTGTCTGAAAAGTATGTCTCATCTACAACCACAACAGTTGGTACCACATCCACATTCGTGTGTTGACTGAGAACTGGAGGAGGTTGTTCATTCTCATCAGTAGTAGGCTGAGGTGCAAGGACGACTATGTCATCTCTTTCTTATGGAGAATCGTGTACCTGCTCCCGCACCCTGGTGCAAAGATATAGTCTCAGAATTTTCACTTCACTATTTTCATATAACTCTTCAATCGTATACTCCTCATCACTCAGCCTGTGACCGATGTCTCCCATGACAGAGTGAAGACTTTTTTAGCTCAGATGCTTTGATTTCCTACTGGGAAGAATAAACACTCTTACTTTTGTATATCTCCCTACTCTAAAATGACTGGTCGCTGTTTGAAGCTCAAACCTGTTAAAACTGTCCATCCTCATCGCTCTAGTTCATCCAGCCTACTTTCAGTTAGTTTTTTCGGCAGAAGAGTCTCCCATGTGTCTACCTGAAAGATTGTTTCTGCTTTTTCCCTTTATGGAACGGTCACAGAGTCTTTACCTTACTTTCTCTAACAACTTCTGATCTTTGTCCATCTTGTCGCCATCTGATGACATACCAGGATATGTACTTGAAAAGTTCATGATCGGACAGCAGAGGAATCCCAGCAGCATCAATCTGTAACAAGGACATTTTGAGAGGGTTTGGTATAGTATAGTAAGCTGAAATACTGTGAGACAGAACTATTTTAATCTCAAATCTATGATAGCCAGAAAATCTATTCAGGAGAATGTTGGAAAGAGAAACTAACCAAAGTAAACAGAAACAATTATCTTGTGCGCATATTATTTTTATTTCCTCAAGGGACTTCAGGGGCTCTGTAGGTAAATGGATTTTACGTATACAACTATCAGCCACAGCATTATAACCACTGACAGTTGAAATCAGAGTAATATTGATTATATCATCATAACGGATATGTCAGGCAGCAAATCAATATTTTGTCCTGAAGTTTATGTGTTGGAAGCAGGAAAAATGGCCAAGCGTAAAGATCTGTGTGACTTTGACAAGGGCCAAATTGAGATGGTTAAGATTAATGGTTCAGAGTATCTCCAGTACTGCAGGTCTTGCTGGTTGTTAGTAGCAACCAAAGTGGACCAAGTATTGACAACCTTACATACACAAAATTAGGCAAGTGGTTCTAATGTTATGGCTGATCTAGGCTCATCAGAGGGATGTGGGATATGTCATATACTGGTTTTAATCAGTCAGTGTTTAATCATGTCATATTCAGATGACTCTTGCTAAAAAAAAATCCAAACCTTAAAAACATCCAAATCAATTCTTATGAAATATGACCAAGAGTTTCAAATATGTTCAGTGCATTTGGAAATTATTCACAGCTCTTCACTTTTTACACAATTTGTTATGTTACAGCATTATTCCAAAATCAATTAGATACATTTTTTTCTTCAAAATACTACATACAATACCCCATAATGAAAAAGCGTTTGTTTGAAATTTTTGCAAATTTATCAAAAATGAAGAACAAAATACAACATGTACATAAGTATTCACAGCCTTTGCTCAATACATTGTTGAAGCAACTTTGGCACCAATTACAGCTTCAAGTCTTTGAGTATGATGCTACAAGCTTGGCTCACCTATTTTTGGGCAGTTTCTCCCATTCTTCTTTGCAGGACCTCTCAAACTCCATCAGTTTGGATGTGGAGCGTCGGTGCACAGCCATTTTCAGATCTCTCCAGAGATGCTCAATCGGGTTCATGTCTGGGCTCTGGATGGGTTACTCAAGGACATTCACAGAGTTGTCCCGTAGCCACTCCTTTGTTATCTTGGCTGTTTCGCTTAGTTGCTTAGTCGTTGTCCTGTTGGAAGATGAACCTTGGCCCAAGCCTGAGGTCCAGAGCGCTCTGGACCAGGTTTTCATCAAGGATGTCTCTGTATATTGCTGCTGTCATCTTCCCCTCGATCCTGATTAGACTCCCAGTTCCTGCCACTGAAAAAACATCCTTACAGCATGATCCTGCCACAACAATGCTTAACTGTAGGGATGATATTGGCCAGGTGATGACCAATGCCTGGTTTCCTCCAGACTTGATGCTTGGCATTGAAGCCAAAGAGTATATTTGTTTCATCAGACTAGAAAATTTTGTTTCTCATGATATGAGAGTCTTTCAGTTGCCTTTTGGCAAACTCCAGGTGGGCTGTCATGTTCCTTTAACTGAGAAGTGGCTCCTGTCTGGCCACGCTACCATACCGGCCTGATTGGTGGGATGCTGCAGAGGTGGTTGTCCCTCTGGAGGGTTCTACTCTCTCCACTGAGAAATGCTGGGGCTTTGTCATAGTGACCATCCGTTTCTTGGTCACCTCCCTGACGTAGGCCCTTCTCCCCCCGATCGCTCAGTTTGGCAAGGCCGCCAGCTCTAGGAAGAGTGTAGTTAGTTCCAAACTCCTTCCGTTTACGGACGATGGAGGCCACTCTGCTCATTGGGACCTTCATTGCTGCAGAATCTTTTCTGTACCCTTCCCCAGATCTGTGCCTCGATACTATCCATATCTGTGATCCGTGTGCTGACATGCTGTCAACTCTGGGACCTTATAAAGACAGATGTGTGCCTTTCCAAATCCTGTCCAATCAACTGAATTTAACACAGATGAACTATCAAGTTGTAGAAACATCTCAAGGATGATCAGTGGAAACAGGATGCACCTGAGCTATATTTTGGGTGTCAAGGCAAAGACTGTGAATACTTATATAGGGCTTATTTTTTCTTTTTCATTATGGGGTATTGTGTGTAGAATTTTGGAAAAAAAATGAATTTAATCCATTTTGGAATAATGCTGTAACATAACAAAATGTGGAAAAAAGTCAAGCGCTGTGAATACTTTCCGGATGCACTATATCCTGTGCATCTGCTCTAGATGCTCTACACTCACCCAAGCTGCGATGGTCATGGTCGTCATCTTAGATTAGCTGCCTGCATCATTAGTATTAGCACTTAACACGTTGATCAGTTTACATATCCCTGACTGAACTGCAGCATCTCATCCCTTCTAAAAAATAACATTTCATCCTGAATTATACGAAAGCTGAAAGGACGATGAAGGACGTCGGAGTTTTAAAGTATGCACACAGACAGTAAAGACACCATTATAATTTCCTCCTTGTACATTAATAGTCATGGCTCAGTGTAGCAGCGTTTGCTCGTCCTGACCGAGTGTCTGAGAAGCGTTGGACAGCAGACGTGTGTGATGGCATGGTAATTGGATCTGTGTATGATTAATGGCTCGTACGGCTTTGGTTGATGGGAGAGATGCTGTAAACTTCAGTAACACTCCCCCATAAATATTGTCAAACCCCTCCCCTCTTATCCTGGGCTATACATTAGAAGAAATAATAATGAGAGTACAAACATTTAAGATAGGACACGGGTTAAAGGAGGAACAGCTGCATTTTGGTTACTTCATAATAATTATCCTCTCTGACCCCGCCACCATCACAGTGCAAATGTGTGTGTGTGTGTGTGTTTTTGGTTCCAGTCTTGATTTACATGTGTTATTTTTAGCTACAGTTGGTCCTGTTCGGTCGGGTTTATCTTTATCCTACATGACTAGGGAAAAAATCAATACAAAACTATAAAAATAAAAAATGGTCAAGGTGGACAGATTTTCATGTGAACATGAAAACAGGAGGGAAGACAAATTGACCACTGGGGATCAGGGTTTAACTATCGACAAGCGAGAACCAAACACAGGTGAAAATAATCAGTAGGGAGAGCACACAGGAAACTTGAAGGACAAAATATGACAGGGAGGTAACAGGTGTTTGAGTACCTCTTCACTAACGTCATGGTTCCTGGTTTTTTTAACAGTCAGATTTTGTGACCTTCAAACAGCATCAGGCTGGCGAATTCCTTTCTTTCAAGTCTCTGAGCTCAGGTATCTTGTTGATACAAACTTGCCAGTTTCATATACTTACAATGAACCGGTGTGTCAAGTATATTTGATAGTCAGATGTGTCACATTGTTTTGCCGCAGTCCTGCGGTCCCAGGGCATTTTTGACGCTGCTGAGTCTGTATAGAGGAGCCTCTACGTGATTGTGGTCTCAAACAAGATGGGAGATGGTTCTATTTCAGAATGCAAAATACACATTAATCGAGTTGCTATTGGCTGAAATAAACAAATTGGCAAAAAACCTGTAAAAAGACAAGGATTTATAAATGGTACATAAACATATTATAATACTCACCGATATGCTATAACATTATAATCACTGAAAGGTGTTGGCAGAATTACACTGATTAACTTGTCTTGTAGTGGGTTGCACCTGTTGAATCTATATCCACGCATAAACATGATGTATCATACGTAATAAATATCATAAGTAATAAACCTCTTTACATCTTGAATTATCATTAAAGGTTTAAAATGAAATGATAACAATTAATTAAAATGAAGGTGCAATGTTTTCTCTTTTTCATTGTTACAGTGTGGAGTATTCTAGAACTGCTTCCATGCAAAAGTGCTCTGACATTTGAGGGCCGAACTGTGCCATATAATGTTATATAGGTGGGGCCGGATGCCAGTTTCCTAATTGTTTTCAATACAGTGGGTGTGGTTACGTATTAGGCATATAGTGAACATTTTTGTCTTGGATTTGATATGTTGGAGGCAAGTAAAAAGGTCAAGCAAGAGGACCTGAATGACTTTGACAAGGTCCAAATTGTGATGTTGATAGTACCTACCGAGTTGGAAGATATCTACTGCTCTAGGTGTTATGGGTGCTCCAGGATCATCGATGCACTGGGGGGATGAGAGTTAGTCTGTATTGCCTGATCTCATACAATTGTTGAAACGGTTAATGCTGGTTCTGATAGAAAGGTTTCAGAAGACACAACTCTCTGAATTACTGAGCTGTTTTTACTACACAATATTAGGCAAATGGTTTTAATATTATGGCTGATTAGTGAACATGTACGGATTTGGTATTACTATATGAATATCAGAATTGGAATCAGCTTTATTTGCCATGTATATACAAACAAGGGATTTGACTCCGCATTATAAATAATTTTAAATTAAATGGACAAGGCAATAAACAAATATACAAGCTATAAACATATGGAGATGATCTTGTGTACAGGCTATATACGTTTCAATACATATGTATTAATATGTATATATGAATATATATGCCAGTGCAAAGATGTCAGAGAAATGGCGGTTGGAGGTAGTTATTGTATAATGTGGTGACCCAGGTTATTGTACAACACTGACACTGGTTTGATAGTTTGTCAGGTTGTGGCCGGTGGTAGAGCAGAATCTATGATAATTTGATGATATTGATTAATCAAGTCATGTATGAGCCAAAAATGGGGAGCATTTGCTAGTTTTAAATAGAATAGAAAATTTGTTGGATTGTGTGTTTGTCATAGGTTGTTAAAACAGAATATTATATTTGGGTTTGAGAAAATATCAGGAGACACAAACGTTTTTGCCCGTCTGGCTCAGATAAATTATATTTCAATTTTTTTCACTATTCTCTGTGATAACATGGATAGAAATAATCATAGATTTATTGTGAGAAAAAGTGTGAGGGCATTAAATAATAAGAATACCAAAAAAATAAACAATAAACAAATTTACTTGGCTTTTCATCTCAAACAAAAGCTTTTATCTTGAAAATATAAGTTTCCTCATTCAAGTGGCTTGACTATCCACCCGAGTTTCAGTAAGATTGCACTCTGATTACATAGAATTGATCCTCTTACAATGAAAGTGTAATTACCGGCAGGCCAATTTCTGATTCCATCGCAGCGGAGCTCCTCTCCGTTCCACTTGAGCTGCCGTATCCTTAAGCCGTGGAAACATCCCACAGAGACCCTGTAGTAATAATAATTAACTGCAGATGCAATCCATTAATTTGAAGGAGGTGCGATTCACTCCTTCTTTTATTTCCTGCAATGGTGTGGAGAAAGTACGAAAACTTGCCTTTTGATTAATTGGTGATGTCCGTGGCGCAGTTCATTTGCAATCTATTATGGCGTGTTTGCTTTATGTCAGAATGCGACCCAGACACACTGCATCATCTAAGAGATGGTGGACGGGGCCAGCGCAGAGTTTGAATCTGTTTGGTGGCTTTACCCCAGCGGACTGTACGCCTGCCGGCTGATAAAGGTGCTAATGATAATAATAATAATAATAACAGTAATCATTGGATAATGGATGTATCAAGGCTGCAAAGATTATCACTTAGACCCTGATTTATTTTTGTAGAGCTTTCATGTGTGTCTATTTTACAGTGACATTTCAACCAAATGACAGAAACACATTTTCTAACATTTTGGTGCAGATTTCACTTAATTTTTTAGACTGTAGTGTTCAGCTACTAAATTACAGTAAAGAAAAAAAAAAAATTACCTTGATCTTGTGCCATGTGTTTGTCTGTTGCAGTAAACAAACAACAGCAAACAGGGTGTCACATATTACACAGCATCATCAGCATCTAGTGTGACATCTTAAACATGTCGCAAGCAGTACTTTGGGATTGACATAGTAAAATAGAGCTTCACTATCAAGTAGTGGTTGTACTATGGTCAGGGAGTATTGGGATGCTGAATGAATGGGAATCCTAAACGCTGTACTCCAAATTTTGAGGCATTTTTGGTTGATTTGTGCTTCAGGCTAGGTGCTACTAGTTGCATATATGTTTGTCGCTGGGATGCATGTGCATTAAGTGTCTTCAACTATTTCCAAAATCTTCCACAACAGTCTGCACACATAATACGCGGCAAAAGGATCACACTCCCGTCCTGCTGTTTTGCCTCATCCAATTAGCCGCTATTGCTACCTCCACTACCTTAACCGAGGCATATTCTCACAGACGCATTATTACAAAAGAAGGAGCAGAAGAGACAAATAAACAATAATCACAATTTTTGCAAAAACTGTGATGACACTGCGGCCTCATTTTAAACATGGCTAGGACGTGTTTAGGTTTATAGCGTATCCGGAGAGAACAGCACCAAAAACAATGGCGGACTATTTCCTTTGTACACAATTGCATGGCATTGCTGTGTGCTGTTAATGTTGAAAAGATACATCGCTCTCATTAGATTGCTATGTGCGAAAAAACATTGTGCTTGCGCTATTGATTTTATTTCTTATCATCCAGCGCTACTAGAGCTGAAATGACTTTTGAAAACACTTTTAGATTACATTTAGGTGAATTGACCTTTAAACACCTAAGCTAACTGATTTCTAAGATTGTTGTAGCTCCGGCCAAATAAAGCTGAAGAGAGGCGACAGAGATCTTCCCGCCTCTTAGCACCTGGTGGGAGACTCTCAGGACTGAACCGCGGTGGCAGGGGGGTGCTGTAGGTTCCTTTAGCCAAGCTGTGGATCAGCGGCCAGGGCAGGGTGGAGGACAGAGGAGGACTGCTGGAGGTAACACCCGCAGGGTAGAGTTGGAGGGTAACAGATGGAGAAGTGAACAGAGGGCAAATATGGAGGACAGGGAGGATGGAAGGAGAGAGAATGGTTCTCTCATACAGGACTGCCCCAGATGGCTCAGAGAAGACAGGTGTGCGTCTTACAATTACAGCAAAGGCTTGTTGGTGAGTGTAGATATTTGACCAATATGTCCAATATGACTGATTTGTTTTGCCAATTCTGAGACACCAGCAGCGTGGGAATTTCCGACAGATGGTTGATCTGGATTGATGTTTCAGCAGTGAAAGTTTGGGTTCGGTTTTCACTTTTCATTATACTGAATCAAATGCAAATGATATAATGAATTATATGCAATCATTTACTTTATTTGCAATCTGATGATTATTTTTATCAATCATTTGATCCATTCTCATATTTCAGAACAGGCTTTTAGTTGTGGGTTGAATACATTGTTTGCACAGCTTATCTTATTAAAATGTTTGGTGTAAGTAACTGATTATCAAATGAGCTGCTGATTAATTTTTCTGCTTATCGGCTGATGTGTTCAAGAATTAATCATTGTATAAATATGTACAGATTTTGTACAGACATACCATTGTCATAGTTCTGTTTTCTTCTGGGTTTGTTGGGGAAATGAAAATACTCCCATTGTACTCCCCTCGTCTTTTCGTTATGTTATGTCTGACAAATGTGTTCCCCGTTCTGTCTGAAGGACAAGATAGCCTGACCTGGAAGATTAGCTGACATTGTAAGCATATAATGATCCTGCTGGATCTGAATGGCAATATACTGGGATGAAATTTGCATCTGAGGGGGCCAGGATCTTCTCTGCTAAATTAACTGTGTGTAATAAACCAATATATCTAAGAAAGACGACTGACACTCCTTGAGTTAATTCCTTTTCTTCAAATGATCAGAAGACAAGACCCTCTCCATGAGGGTTAATAAAAGATTTGAGGATGTATTGTTCAGCTTTGTGCACTGAATTCCATCATACTGTACCCTAACTACACTAGAGGATGAAGTGAATGGTACTGGTTTGACAGGTCATGTACTAAATTATTGAACAGCCTGATGATGGTGCTTTAGAGGGTCACCATAGTGTAACCATTGTACAACATTGTGTAATTCATAAAGCAACATCTCTACACATTTTCAATGAAATCCTTATAATTGGGGTTTATTTTTCAGTCTGGACCAAAGTTCTGAACAATTTAACGGCACAGCTCTAGTTTCAAATCCACCTGCGGCTCAAATGCCTGTCTGTGTGGAGTTTGTGTGATTGTGTATATTCCTTTAAAGTACTCCGATTTCATTCCACACTCCCAAAACATGCAATATGGGTGAATTGGTGAATTACTTGTAGAAGTGAATGGTTCTCTGTCAATTTGTGTCGATGCTGTGATGAACTGGCGGCTTGCCTAGGGTGTACTCCACCTCTTGCCCAGTGTCAGCCTTCAACAAGCTCAAGCCCCTACTAAGTAGACACCACATGAGCTAGCTTCTTGTGATGTCTTCGGACTTATGGCATGAGCTTTTGTGGCTGTGTTGGTGAAGACCCTGATGCACTGGAGTAGCCTTTGCTCCTGCCTGTCTGTCTCTGAGGACATGAGAGCGCCCTGTCAGTGTGACGCGGCTCAGATTGCCATGTTTACCGCACACTCCAGGCTGGCAGGCCCCAGTCTCGCAGAAAATGGTGCTGTTGGGATAACAAACAGTTGTAATGAGATTGTGTCTTAAAATGAGAAATTCTTTAGAACAGGGGAATAAAAGGAGGTCGCAGAAACAAAAAGTGGTGGGAGGTCGTCCATGGGGTTGATCCGAGGTTTGACATTTGGTTTGAGATTATTTGTTGGAGATGTTCACACGGCTGAAGAATAAGGTCACTAAAATTTAGCAAACCTTGAACGTGACCTAACTTGAATTGATTTAGTTTGTTCTTTCACTCACATGTCTCCCTGGAGCAGTGTGATGGAGTGAGGTGGGTGTTTAACCTGACGAATGATGATTTAATAGGCTTCCTACAGGAAATGATGTAAACCTGTTGTCTGGGAAAGGCTGACACTCTATTATTCACGTCTGTGGAGGTACATACTGTGACTGTAACACTTAGACAAAGCATCCAACAAACTGCTGACGATGCTGCTGATTTTTCCTGGGATATAAAAACAATGCCGAGCTAATCCGGAGATCGGAGCGAATCAGGGAATTTGTCAAAATGAAGTGGCCGTTGTTATCATCGCTAGGTCCTGATGTAGGCCAGGATAAGGTGTTGCAAAGCCCACTGAGGATGATGATGTAATTTCCAAGAGAGCATGCTGCTTCTCTCCTCCCCCTCACTTCTGTCCTGTGTGTGTGTGTGTGTGTGTGTGTGTGTGTGTGTGTGTGTGTGTGTGTGTGTGTGTGTGTGTGTGTGTGTGTGTGTGTGTGTGTGTGTGTGTGTGTGTGTGTGTGTATGCATGCATGTATGTGAGCACTCACCTTCATATCTCTGTGTTTCTGAGAGCAGTAAGGAGCTGGATACATTTTTAATGAGGAGCAACGTGGCTTCCCTTTGCCCCCTCAGATCTCTTTCCAGGACATGGAATCTCTTATGATCATAGCAGCATGCACACCGCCTGCTCTCCGTGAATCACACACACGTACAAAACCATGTTTGAAGAAATGAATATAATAATAAACTGAATGAATACGCTCTTGCTTAAATGGGTTTCATATAAAAAAGGACATGATGAAATTACAAAGAAGAATAGACATGTAATTTGTTGTGTCTGTGGATATAATGATATGACTGTTGTTCTCTTGCTACACACAAAATATGTATTAAAAAGGTTATCTCAAAAGTATGAGTCCAGTTAAAATGATCACTTAAACAAAGTATTTTTCAAAGCAGGACATTGGCTCAACGGTCTCATCAATATACAGTACACCAAAAATCAAAAGAAATTCTAGAATTATAATGAAATCCTTCAGTCTGGGAATGACCATATTCAGAGAGACGGTCAAATGAATCTAGCGTAAGAAAGTGGTTAAAACAAGGTTCAACAGCTATGAAAGATAAACAATAATTACATAGCCCCACTGAAACCATCAAAGAACAAGAATTACATTATGCTGCCTCGTAAATAGATATCCCACCATAAATGATTGTCATTATTACTAAATAATACATTTCCAACAACCAGTCACATTTACTCATACGCTCACAACAATGCCATGAAATGTAAGAAGCACAATCAGGATTCAACAGGTTTTCCTCACAGACTCCGGCCAAGCTGCTGGGCATAAACATGCAGTACATGACGAAAGGCATACTGGCTCAGTCACACCACAACAGCCGCAATTATCTAAGGCAAGCAATAATCAACAGTTATTTAGAATACATCAAAATACATTGGACTCACCAAAGCTCTTCATCATTTGTAGAAAAAGTCCATCTGCCTTTCTTTCTTTAAAAATAGCTCAATGACACAGTGTTGTATAGTGTCAGTGTCAGTGTCAGTTTCATTATAAGCTCTTTTTTTCCATTGACATGGAGGTCATAAGTTTTGACGCATACTCAATTTTAGCTCAACAACTGATTCGCTCTATAAGGTAATACTGATGCACCGACTAGGTAAGCTAGAATCCTCTGGTGCGCAAAATAACGTGCCCAACATGATAAAGTCGAAATTTGATTAGTTAAAGAATATGACGATCAACAAAAATCATCCCGTTTATTTTTAACAGAAAAGGGATTCACTGTAAAATGTGAAGGGCTCAGAGTACATTGTTTTCTATTGGAGAAAGCAGTGGAGAAATCTGATTGGTAAAAACATAGCTCTAATTTAGTTCAGCTCACTGGAAGCAGACAGGGAGAGAAGCAATTGAATGTCGCTAATTAACTCATTGGAACTGATGTGAAACTCATCCATATTCAAAATACAAGTACTGTCAATTAAATCTTTGTTAAATTATGAAAATACATTATTTATAACTCAAGACTTATTCAAGAAGTCAGAAGTAATCAAAATAAATCATCCAAGTAACTATATGCCTCCCTCGCTTAAACAAAGGAGGTTTTCTAATCTTGGACCTTTAAATAAGTAATGTAGGCACTTGTGATACCAAGGGTACATCCATCCATCCATCCATCCATTCATTTTCTTCTGCTTAACCAGAGTCAGGTCGCCGTGGCAGCTGGCTAAGACGACAAAGTTACAGAGAGATGCATTTAAATTAATACGAAGTCTATCATCTATATCTATTAAATATCTATTAGCTTTCGCCATAATTATGAAAAACCGTGCTGTGCTTTAGCATAATGCATGAGGTCATGTTTATTAAACCAAATATAAGAGCCCAAAGGGTTTCTCTTCCCTATCCACACGTCTGCATTGATCACCAAAGTAACTCTAATCATCTTTGAAGCAGATTGCACCATGACCATATGAGTTGAAATGTTAAGATGGTGAGTCTTTGCAGAGCAATTAGATTAGATAGATGATTGTTCGCAGGTTACATGTTGTGGGCATGTGGACATTTCAATCCTCGCCATGATTAGGACAACGTTTCAGAAGCCGGGGTCGAACATTTAGGGCTTAAGGCCATCAGAAATCTTTCACAATCAATGTCCATACAACAGATTCTTATTGATGAGTGCTGCTAAAAAGGGTTACATGATTTAATAAGCCAAATTATTACCCAATTACAGATGATTATAAATTGTATTAAATTGCAAATTAAATGAGAGAATACTTAAACGTGAAGACTCTGACAAAGCTTATATGAGCACTTTACACTTTTTAGTATTCAATGCTAAATTAATGTTGGCTCTATTCCAGTGGTGACATAGTCCTACTATTGAGCATACAACCTAACTAGACTAGCTTACTCATTCATGTTATAGTTACAGTCTGGTTTTTCTCTTTTGTGTCAAGACACACTATCTTCTTTGAATAAACTGGGCTTTGGGGGATTTCTGAAGCAAAATGAGTAGATAACAGGTGATTTGCTTACTTTCCTTAAAATTTTATTTTTATGTTGTGGAGTGTGTTTTATGTTTTGTTTTTATGTTGCTGAGTTAATGAACAACAGCATTTGCTTTCAATTATTTATTTAAGCAAGCACTTAGCGATTCTGTTTAAAATGAGAATCTCAATTTTTGACTAGAATTGATATCACTATTACCCTGTCCTTGTGTAGCGCAGATAAAAGCTATAACATTAACTACCGACAGCTGTACTACACATCTCCTCCACGAAGACTACCTGTTTCAGGAGCTACAAAAGAAAGAGATGAGTAGACTTTATGAAACATGTGAGAAATAGAGTGGTTTATAGAGTGAGCTTAACTGTTTTTTCCCCCTCATATGACATTAGGTGAACACTTTTATAAATGTTCATTGCTGCTCCTGTGGCTAAAGCTATATGTAATACGCATTTTTTAACTTTCATGTCTCCCATTTATTTAAAAGGCTCATGTCTCTCGTGCTGCGCAGGTTTGATTGAACACTCAAGCTCTCACAAAAGCTCTTATTTATGAATCAATCGAATAGATCTTTCTGAACAAGAGCCCTGAGTAAAGCAAGATTTGGAGGAAACCTTGATCTCAGGCTTCAGGTGTAACTGGTGGTCCTGTTAGTGATCAATGTAAAGACACTGACTTTGATTATAAAGAGTCTCCATCTGGAAAAAGTCTTCATCTCCACTTAGTTTTTTCTGCTCACGCCGCTTTGATTCAACCGTCAGATTGGATAGGTATTAATTTTACCAAATGACACCCCTGGTGGAGGTGTGCCCTTGAAGGGTCACCTTACAAAGAGGAATGTACATATTTGAGGCACACATTTCATTTCTTTCATTAACTATATTGATAATCTGTGTGTATGTGTAAATCTCAGATGTAGGTCATACTTTTCTTAAAAGGACAGCTCTCAAAAGAGTGCTTGTAGTTCGCAGAGACATGCCTGTCACTGCAAACATGACCATCTACAGGCCCAATTACAACGATTAGCCAATAGCATCAAATGCAGATCTCACAGCTTCTGATCTGTTCTCACCTGATCCCATTCCCTTTTTTTGTTCAGAGACCATAATATAAAATTTCCTCAGCAGCTACATCGGGGATTTAACAAAGGAGAGAAAGACACAGGGAAGGATGGGAGGAGGAATCGAAAGAGGCAGTGAGGAATTGGCGTGGAGGAAACTGTCTTCAAGATGACGTTTGTCTTGTCTTATATCACGCCGTGGGAGGAGGGGAAGGAGAGGATGGCGAGGTGGGCTGCTAACACACATAGACACATACATCCCCAGCAGCATTAACATAGATGTAATGAAAGAGGGAAATGGATGAATACATGTCTCCCCCCCACCCCCACCCCCACCCCCACCCCTTAATTTCCCATCCTCCCAGCATGCCGTGCTGCACGCCGCTGCAGCAAGGCAAGAGATGACATGTGGACACTCAGTGAATTGCCAATCGCCACAAAGAGAGGGAAGGAGAGAGAGACTAAGGGGAGGTGGTTTGACGCATCCAGACTGCAACCATTGGCTTTTTTTTTTCCTACATTAAAGATTATAAAAAAGAACTGCAGAGAAGCACTACACTGAATACGGATGTATCCCCCCAAACACACACACACACACCTCTCTCCATCCTCAACCCTTTGCTTCTCTGACCCCCCCCCCCCCCCTCGCCCCGCCCTCACTCTCTCTCTCTCTCACACACACACACACACACACACACACACACACACACACACGCCCACACAAACTTATACTTTCAGCTCAGGAAGAGAAATCAATAGCCACAAATTAATCATTCTGCCTTGGGCAGTCCTAAGGAGGAGGTGGGGGGAGGTAGAGTGGGGGAGTTGGGGAGCCAGAGAGATGACCGTTTAGAGAGCAACAGAAAGATATTAGGAGCGATTTCTTCAGACGTTAAGAATTTAGGGAATTTGGGACCACATACACACACTCTGACCATAAGCAGAGAAATACTGCATTGGGTCGGCTGATGCTAAAGCAAAGCCGTGAGCTGGAGGGGGGCATGATGGGAAAACAAGGAAATCCAATAACAAGAAAGTTGCCGCTATAGAAGTTTACTTTTAAGAGTTGTGTGTTTGCCAAGATCTGGCGACTATACGATACATATCACCGTACTGTAGGTATTTTAGAAAAGTTATACAGAACTGTGAAACAGTCTTGGAACTCCTTCGGATTTATTTGGTTCTCCTTGCCATCTCATGGGGTGCGACGTTTCTCAGCCAGTTCAGGGAGATTCCTCGATGGAACTGCTGCAGACACACATTACATTCTTCATCTTCCTCATTGGCTATCGAGCTCCACTGTTCCTATTTGAAGGTCTGTTGATGTTGTGGAGCTTTGCCCACTCTTTTTTGCTGAGCTGCTCTGGTGCTGCCACATTGGAGGGTTTGTGAACATTAACTGATCTTTTCAGGTCCCACCACAGCATCTCAATGGGGTTCAAGTCCAGTCTTTGACTAGACCACTCCAGAACTTTAATTTGATTTATTTAGATCCATTCAGAGGAGGACTTACTCTTCTGCTTGGGACCATGTTCTTACTACCAGTGACATTTTATCTTCAACTCATGGACTGATGACCTGACAAACTCCTTCAGAATCTTATTTAGAGAGCAAAACTCACGTTTTATTATATTATAGCAAGATGTCCCGGCAAACGCGAAGCATCTCCACAACTTTCCATTGCCACCACCATGGTTGACCCTAGGTCAAACATTCTTCTAGTGGAATGCAGTGTTTGGTTTACACCAGATGTAACAGCAGATGTCACCAAACCTTTGAGGGTCATCAAGGTTGCCAGAATAGATGGGCCTTGATGTCCTTCTAGGTTAGCGGTGGCATTCGTGTCACATTCCCATGAAGCCATTTCTGCTCATTGTCTTTGATAGTGGATCTATGAACGCAGACCTTTGCTGATTTGAGTTTCAGTCTGAGCCTTTGCTGTGCACTTATGAGAATTTTGGAACACCGGCCACTTCTGGAAAGGTTCCCTATTGTTCGGAGTCTGATTACCAAGGAAGGTCAGCCTGACTCGCAAAATAAGAATTTATCAGACGTGGTTAGTTGCCCAGCAGTCACTCTTAATTGTTGGTTTAACAAAACACTTCCATCTGACGACACAGCATTTGGTATTTTCTAAAATAAGCTTTGAAACTTTATCAAATAAAACTGAATAACAGCATTTTAGTGGTCAGATATATCACATCGCCTCAGACAATTCAATTTGTAATTCCGAGCATAGCGCGGCTGTCTCACAGTGCTGGAATTTGTCTCTGCTGCTGATTTGTCATGCCCGGCTGAGTTACAGTATTGCACCTCAGAGAACGTGCTGTAATTGGCAGAGAAGGGAAAGGTGACTTTGTCAGTGTGAGAGAGCATTTTCTAATTCAGAACTGTTATCTCTGCTTTTAAAATGAAGCTCACATATCCTTCGGATGAGTCAACAAAGGCAGGGTGCTGTTCGCTGTCGATGGAGCAGCTCCAGGCTGTACATTTTGATGACATCAGACTCTTTGACTTGACGGCAGAGAGGCTCATGAACACAATTATTGATCAGCTTGTCCGAGGCCCCAGGAATCATGTGAATTTGTAAACTGAGTAATGTTTCCACTTGAGAGGCTACCAATAGTATCCCAGACAGCACTTTATTAGTGGGCCTGGGATATTGTGTTTACAGTAAACCAGCATTGGTAACTGTCAACAGCTTATTTCCCCCCAACAGCATAATCTTCTCTGGTTGTATTCATCAGTTCCCGAACGTTACTGCAGTTACCTCACTTCACCTTTATTGGAAATGGCTGCTCCAAGTTTGGCTTTCATGCCTCTCAGTGCATTTGTCTTTGAGGTAAGACTTTGTTATCTCTTCCCAATAGCCTTATCTCCTAAACTGCTGAAAATGTTGCTGAGGTCTGCAGTTTTCAGGAACAAGAGGATGCTGCAGGAGTTATTTAAATTGAATGATAACTCTATGTGAATTATTTTTTGAGCATGAGGAGATATATGTATATTCTATACTGCCGACATGACAGCTATATTATATAGTTTAATGTCTTATCTAGTGACACAGTGATTGATTTATTGGAATTTTCATCATATAACATGAAGTAGCTCAACTGCAAAATTCAAAAACTTTCAAAGCAATAACTTTCAAAATAAGTATATTTCGATTTTCATAAACATTTGTTAAAAAACCGGATGTTGAATTTTATATCCAAAAACTATGCAAATGTATTAAGAAGAAGATATAGATTGAAATCACTCAGTCATTTAAACTGTGGGAAAAAAAAAAAAAAACACCTAGTGAGCAAAATATGAACAATTTGGGTAAAATATTACATATACAAAATAGATCTCCTCGGATCAAATTATATTCACTTTCGGATTAACCCTCCCATAGTGCTAGAATGATGCAACTTACTTTCACAAAATCGATCCAGTTCTTCCTCCCATTACAGTCAATGAATGAAGATTTGAAAATTATCCATAAAACAGTTTTTGACTTATCAGTTGAAACAAAGGATCTGCTGTGAACGCAGCCGTGGTGGCGATTCCATGATATCCCCCACTTTTTGGTCAATATAATTATTTAAAAGTTTCTTAACAAGCAAAAAGTTAAGTGTTTAACAAAGTTGACAACAAATAGTGACAATATTGAGGTGAAGGTATCCAAATGAGAAAACAATTAAATTACATATCTATTAGTATGTATATCATTAAGATGGTTAAGAGTAATAAATAAAATTAGAAATAGAAAAATATGAAGTATAATTGTATGAATGCATAATTGTAAAAAAATGTATCTATTAATATAAAAGGATGCCTCACACAATCGAACTATACAAAAATTAGGCCGACAATTTCCACAACTAGATCTGGACATGCCTTTAAAAGGTGTGTTCTCCATATTCCTATCATCACTCCATTAAGAACAACAAGTACTTCATTTGCCTGAGGAGAGGCTTCACACAAACGGTAATCCGGGCACAGCAGTGGTAGGAGTGATGTTTTGTCACAAAGGAATAAAGAGAAAAATGATATTAGGCAATCGAACAAATGAGAGGAAAGCGATGGTGTTGAGATTAAAATCATATGCCGGGAGGAGAGGGACATCAAGGCAAGAATAAATCTGAGAAAATAATCTGTTTAAGTGGGTCAGAGCCAATTTGAGCGTCACTGGTGTTCTGAACCGGCCTATGTCGACACAGATGATGCACTTCTTGAGTAGCAGGGAAAACTGCAGTGCTGGCTTAAACACTCTGGGTTTTGAGGTCACGAAAAGTGATCCCTAACTCTTTAACCTGAACCGGGCAGGTTTTTGTTTTCAGTTATTAATACAGTATGTCAAAGAGAGGGAATATTTGTCAGGTCATAATTGCTGAAAATAGATAGCGAACACTGACATTATAAACCGGATTTAATGTAGTTTTCCAAACGCCTGGTTAGGTTAGGGTTAGGTCACCACAAGACCAAGACGCTGCCATGGGTGCACAGATGGGTGCTGGTACATTAATGCTGCAATGACACCTCTGCTGCGCTGAGCACAAATAGTTAAAATAAAGTTCCAAAACCATTAAGTTAATATTATTCCAATGAAAGCACCTTCCACTGTCCACTTCTCCATCATGCATGACATCATCATGACCAACCACCAATGAAAACAAGCTTTTTCAATCCTTGACCAACCCAGGTGGACCCTGTGTCTGCTTCTCCTGAGAAATCAATAGAGAGAAAATCCATAAGTTTTCCAGGTGTTCTGTAAGAGTCGCCATGTGTGCAGGGAACGTCCAATTTTGGGGTGGTATGATAAACTGATACACCAATGTGACTCCAAAGCCTAGGGGTCGGTCTTCATGATCAAGGTGTTTTGAGATAAGGGTGAAATGACATTATGAGAATCTGTGGTGCCTTGGTGAAGGTTTGCACTCTCTGAATGCTGTCTGGTTAATATTACTAGACATTTTAATTTGTCAAAATGGACTCGAGCATTTGTGCTGTGTTCACAAGCAAAGCCACGACACAAAGTAAAGGCACGGATTGAAAGATTTTTACAAGGGTGACAAGTCTGGGTGATACTGTGACACGAAAGCCTGTCAGGGTTGAGATTCTTGAGACGTCAGGCGTCTGTACGTCTTTATTTTGGTCATGGTATCATTTCCTACAGTGGCATTCGCATGAGCACAGCAAGTAAAACAAAATGAATAGATTGATGCAAAAATGTATGTTATTTTCAGTGTGAATGTAGATTTAGAGGCATTTAAGTTTTATTTCAGAGTGGAAGATGTATCAGGAATGAGGTCACTCGGTCAAATGTTGTTCGACCACCAAGCACTGCGGTCATTCTTAGGCAGTGCAGTAATAAGGAAATGATATAGCAACGCTCATTGGGTTTTTGATTAATCCATGACCCTTAAAAACCCCCTCTCTAAACAATTCCATGATTCTTTCACTTGATTTTCCGGATTTTATTATTTTATTTATACACCGATTTAGCTGTGTCGTATACTATTTAAATCGGCTGTTTTTAGATCACACATTGTCAATAATCCCTTTGTCTCAACTTGCTGTGTTTCGTAGAGTTGCAAACTTCCTCCTCCCACATCTTCATTTTTGTATCTATCTCTGGAGGAGAAGCTGGCAGGGAGTGACTGGACCTCTCCTCAAGAACGTGGTGTAACCAAGCCATTGGTCCATGTGTTCTTAATAGGATATAGAAAACATAACACAATGAAACATCTTGTTTTCCCTGCAAAGAAAGACATATGAATATAAGCATGAGTCATAATAACTGTAGATGTAGCCCACTGTAAAAAAGTATCTCCCACTCTCCCTCTTGAATCTGATGATTATGGCTTGAATATTCAGGGTGGATGGATGGATGGATTCTTTGATGAGCTTCACAATATTCCCAATCCTCTCTTCTGTTTTTATTTTGCTTGTATATAAGCTGAAGAACTGTTTTAGTTTGAAGCCGATAGAGGGATAATATCAACAGCATTCAAGACCGCATTTACCATTATTACTAAACGTTATTCTGATGTTGCATGGCGATATACACTTGTGACGCATAACAATAAAACCACCTGCCTAATTTACTAAGTCTCAATTTTTCTGCCAAAACTGCCTGTCGATGATAGGGAAATGAAAATATTCCCTTTGCCCCCCTTGTTGCTTAAGTCTTTCCTGGTGTTATGTCTGGCAAATTATATCTGCACCGTCCTGTCTGTAGGATGCAAGATAGTCTGACCTGGTAGATTGGCTTTGACATTGCAAACATATAATTGTCTTGCCGGATCTGAGTGGGAAGATTCCAGGATGAGACCCGCATCTGAGCGTGCCGGGATCTACTCAGTTAAAACACATCTGTCATAAACCCATATATCTAAAAAAGACAACTGAGAATCCTTGAGTTACTTCCCTCTCCTCAAATGATCAGAAGACAATTTTTTTCTCATCAGACATCGTTTTATGTTGTGAAAACGTTCTATCAGAGTCAGCTTAAACCTTTTCTAGCAATTTCTGCCAAACTAAGTTTTCTCTGGGAGATGACCATCATGTCTAAGTGTTTATGGTCTGTAACAAGTATGTGTAGGTTGTTTCCCTGTAGATTGGGAACACCCCAAAACACCTGCAGTACTGGAAATGCTCTCACCCAGTCATGGCCTGGTCAGATTCTTACCCTTGCCCATTTGTCCTGCTTCCAATGCATCAACTCCAGGACAAAATGTCCCTTTGCTGAAAAATATATCCCGCCCCAAACTGGTGTCATTGTAACATGATCATCGATGTTATTCTCACTTCACCTGTCAATGGTTATAATGTTATGGATGATTGGTGCAAGTAAACGTAACCAACCTAAGAATTATTTTTCACTCACACCTAGTAGTTTGTTTAGCGTATAAACCAATCAAACTACAACAATAGGTCAGGTGACCAATGCCACATGGGGCTACATAGCGAAAGTCAATCAACTTTTTATTTCTTATATAGGACAGCCGTTCAATGTCATGAATAAAGCTTAAAACATTTGAAATGACATTCAAAATGTTCCAGGGCTTCTAATATATCCCACCAAGTGATGGCTGAGATAATCAATGTTGTAATGACCTCATTTGTCCATGTTTATAAAGTTATGGCTGATTTGTGTATCAGGTAGAATGACTTGGCTCTGGATGCACTGTAGGTATAACCTGATACTCTGTTGGTGGCACTGTTGGCAGAGGCCCGGCTGAACATTATGTACAGAGGGAACGATCCGGTGCATTACAATATAGAACTGCTGGGGTAACAGCTCAGGGGATTCAAAAGCAGATTTAGTCAGTTGTGACTCTCTAACAATCATCTGTCATTTAGTTGTCGTTTAGTGTAGTTGGTACAACTCAAGTTCATTTCAAAGGGAGAGGGTGGGAAAACAAAGATAGATGTTTTTAGAGACAAATGCACACCAATAAAAGATCCAACAGAATTCAGCAAAACTGAACTATCTTCCACATCTCACAGACACCACATCTTGATCACCACAAAAAAATCAAAGAATGAACCAAACTAATTTGGGTGTATTTCTATAGAGAAAATGTGAAAGATGACTTTAAATGTAATTTTCTCAGCAGGTAGTTATGGTTTGTTTTACAGCACTTGAATAAAGATAACCTCCTCCAACAAAGACCTGTTTTCATCCAGCAGATCCAGATCAAACAGGCAATCTTAATCTCTCCAAACAAACGGATTTACATTGATTTTTGAAAGTTTTGATTTCTGTCTTTTTAAAACTCACCAGCTGCCACGGGTTCACATACTTTCACTCGAGTCAAGTCGAGGTGGTATCAGCTTTCTTAAGGCATAGAGGTACGTGGCCATCTCGTGGTCTTTGCCCTTAAACTTTGGTCTCCTTTGCTTTCTGGTAGTAAGTCAAAGATTTTGTGGAGGGGTCGTGAGGCATTCCTGTCAATGTACAGCAATCTGCACTGTGCAAGCGAGTTCTTGCACAGAGGGTAGTCAGACCCATCTTAATCCTCGCTATTCCCCTAACTAGCTTCTGCAAGGTCAGCCACCTCGCAGTAAGAGTACCTGGGGGTGATGTAGTACGTGAACACTCTCAAAATCACCTCAGTTTCCTTAAGATGTGCCATACAGTTCTTGATTAAATGTGCTCAGTTTTATTCAAAGCCTTATATCTCCTGTATTAAAACTAGATCATGATGATTATTGTGTAATAAAACATCAAACTTATATCTGTGAATGAACCCAAGCAGACAGCAGCTCTGCAGTACTTTTGTGATATCATTATGGAGGAATGTGTAAAAACACTTCAGCATGGAGAAGAAAGGAGGGAGATATTTTTTTATAAATAGTATATAGCTACATATGGTTGTTTTCATGCCATTGTGATATACGCCTGTGTGTGAAATGGTGGTTTTCACTGAATGCAAAGCATACTTGGGGAGTGTGAGTGTGTGTGTGTGTGTGTGTGTGTGTGTGTGTGTGTGTGTGTGTGTGTGTGTGTGTGTGTGTGTGTGTGTGTGTGTGTGTGTGTGTGTGTGTGTGTGCGTGCGTGTGCGTGCGTGCGTGCGTGCGTGTGTGTGTCTGTGTTTGTGTGTGTGTGTGGGTTTGTGTCCCCACCCCACCGCCCTCCAAGCAGGAGGATGAGTCAGCCGGCTCTACAGGCCTGAATTCCTGATCATTTCACCACAGATTATGTAAACATGATCATCTATGCTAACAAAAAGGAAAGAGACGTTGCACATATTCTTGGCTAACATGATCGGAAAAGGGTTATAAGATATTTCTAATTTCCTATAGTATATAATTTCCTATAGTATATAATAGTTGACTGTTTTAATGAAATTTTATGAATCCTGATGGTACCAGCGCTGGTGTAAGAGGAGTACAGTTAGTAGCATGCAGCTAGGTAGCATGAGCAGGCTTACCAGCTAACTCAGTGTCTGATTCTACCTCTCCTATTTGGTTGTTGTGTTCTACAGTACTTTGTGAGTACTTTCTACTTTTTGGGTAGAAAAAGTACCTCCTTGAAATACCTTCTTCAAACTATTTTTCACACTTGCTTTTATGTGACGTCATCCTCTTTATTCTTTCATCCTCTTATTTTATTGTGTTGTTTTTTTCTTGCTTGTGAGAAGCTGCGTTTTATTTATTAACTTTTATTGTTTTAATCCCTTTCTGGGTTTAGTTAGAATATTTTCTCAGACTTTATATTGCCCTACCATGTTCATTCTCTTCTTTTATTATTTTTATTATTTCATTATTACTGTTATGTTGACTGTTACTGTTGTATCTCTATCACCTTGTTTTATACCATTCATTCCGCCTGTTGTCTTAACAGTTATTTTGCGTTGTATTTTCGCTCATCATCTTTTTATACAAACTATTTTATGCCTTTGTATTGTCTGTGAATGTTACTCTGTGAGTAGCTGTTTTTAAAAGTGCTATATAATAAAGATTAATGTTATTATTATTATTATTATTATATCCTTTTCAAGGAAGTTTGTGCCCATCTGTGGTCGGGTGAATCAGCAGTTTATTTTCTGAATAATTGTCTACTGCCTGCAATGGATGACAGCTGTTTGCAGTTAAGTTTCATCCAAAGTAACGATGTCATGGCGGCTTGTATTAGCATTTCTAAATTGCTAACATCTGTTAATTCCGATATTAGCCTGACCTATGACCCTTTTCTTAAGTGTCGATGGGAGGGGCTGCTCATTCAAGGAGATATGCTTTTGATAATATTCAAGTCATTCAGTATTTAAACCTCTCAAACCAGGCTCCAATTTCATTTTTTTAAATTCCATCTACTAGTGAAAGCCCAGCTTAATCTCAACTTTTAATCGAGCAATTAAAGTCTAGTTTAATGACTTTCATTTGATGCCCTTGACTTTGGTTTTGATAACAAATTTAAAACCATAACGCAAATTCCTCCAGATTAACTGCACTGATGTGTCCTTCACTTGACCATATTAGCCAGCATGCTCTTGTCTCTGACTATTTTGTCCTCTTTGATTCTCCGTATCTTTGTTTACATACACATTACAGTTTAATTGACACCTTATTCAAAGTTATTGACACCGTACGAGAAGGGGGCTGCTTCACTGTCATCCTCAAGGACACTTTGATAGGCCGCATGATCTGTACCACACAGACCTCCTTTGATTATGGAATGGGGAAATTTAGCTTAAAGTAGTTTAAATAAGATATATTGATATCTTCTTTAATTCAGTTCTCGCTGCTTATCCAAATGTATCGGCAAACAAGTTTAAACTATAGTTTTTAATCAGTGAAGAACTCGATCTCATTGGTCATTTTTATTTTTATCGCAGGACACAGTCGTTATTTTGATGGGCTGACTGGTTTGTTGGTCGGTTTGTTGGTCATTTGGTTGGATGGTTCACTGTCTGTTTTGCGGGCTGGCTTAGCTTAGGTATGCACTCTACTTAGGGTCATAACTCAGTTGAAGTTAGCATATAATAGTATACGGTACAATATTTTGCCCCAGAATTATTTTCCAGTAAAGAAGCACTAAATGTCTTTAATGAAGTTAAATACCTCTAAAAAAAATCTTTTGTTTCCTCTAACATTCAATTATAATAAACTTTTATGAGCAAAACAAAGGTCAAAGAGAAAAGAAACATCTTGGAATTCATGGCCTTGGATGACCAACCATGTCTGGGACAAAAAAGAATGTATACAGTAACCTGTTGCACCTTTTTGAGACAATTATCCAGTAATTTAGTGCCTTAAGAGTGCCTGTTATATTGCTCTGTTGCACCTGTTTTCTTTTGGAAAGGTAAAACATCTTCGAGTAAGTGAGATATTATGCACTGCGACTCATTCTGCATACAACTTGTATATGGAATTGTTATTTTCCTTTCAGGAAAAGCTCCAAAAATTTGCTGTCAGTTATGTTTAAGTGGAAAAAGAAAAAAAAATCAGAATTCGGTCTGCATCAGTATTGGCAGCTCAGACTTAAAAACGAACAACAATTGGTAATTGGTGCATCTCTGCTCTCTATCATTCCTGCTCTCACTGTATCTACTCCAGTTATCATAATCTACTGAAACAGCTGCATCGACTGCCTTGGATTTGGGATCTTTTATTGTTGCTCCCCACTGCTTAGATCTGTCCCCACGTGTTCGCACTGTTATTCATGGCGGTCAGTCGTCCAGTTGATTGAAATAAGAGCATGGCGCGATCCTATTGTCAATGTGCAGCTGTTTTAATAGTGAATTTATGATGGCCAGCCATCAGCCCCCTGTGCTCCCTGTTCAGTTTTTGCACTTAGACTATGAGCTCACTACCAGGTCGCGGGATGTAAATCATAGGAGGAGGCCAGCTTCGGGGTCAAATCATTTAGCGTTTCATCAAAACGAATGAGCATAGACTACAGCTTCATCACCACCAGCGCCGAGAGGTGAACGATCCAGACACCTCAGTGCTGCAACCAATTTATTAAACTGAATCTGGTGTGATGTTTGCCACGAGGAGCACCCCATCTCCTTTGTTTCTGTGCAAACTCGAAAGCAGGCTGAGAGTCAAATTAGCTGACCTGAAGTGATAAAAGTAAAGAAACTGAAGTTGGAAAAAGACAGATAAAGATATTCATTGCTTTTGATTGTGTTTGTGGTGTTTGTGCAGAGCTCTGAACCGGAAATACACTAAAAATATTCTCCTTGCATGCAACATGTTCAGCCAAGAATGCATGTAAACACTTATTTATTTATAACATAGCTTGTAGTCAATATCCTTATGTAATAATAATAATAATACATTTAATTTATAATGCACTTTACATTTGGATCAAATCTCAAAGTGCTCTAACTGAAAAAAAAATAGATCAAATCTATAATGTGAATTATTTTATATTGACTTTGAACAAAAGAATACACTCTGAGAAGTGAATGTTGTGAGTTATTTTATTCAATAAATATAGTTATACAATTTTAATTAATTAATAGGTGTTAGCTTTTTAAACATTGCCCATTGAGTAGAAGTAATCGTGGTTCCCAAAATATTGTATACTATATATCAGTTGTGCCATAACTTTTATATTCTCTATATCAGTGTTTCTGATATTTTTATATCCTCTCTATCAGTGGTTCTGATATTTTTATATCCTCTCTATCAGTGGTTCTGATACTTTTATATCCTCTCTGGTTCCAATTATTTTATATCCTTATGTAATTTTTTTCCATCCGTTTATGTCCTCTGTATCAGTAGTTCCCAAACATTACCAATGTTACTCCAACTTGTATTTCTCCATATCAGTGGTTCCCAATCTTTTATATTCTCAATATCAGTAGTTCCCAAACTTGTATCAGCAGTTTTCAAATTTTTAAATCTCTATATCGGTGGTTCCCAAAATGTTATATCCTCTGCAACAGTAGTTTCTTAACTTGTTTGTCTACTGAATCATTGGTTCCCTTTAGATTTATAGCCTCTATATCATGGTTCACCTAACTATGGAATCCTCTATATATGTGGTTCACAAACTTAAATAATCTACGACTCAGTAGCTTCCAGAATTTTATTTCCTCTCGATTTTATATAATATATATAATAAATGGAGCAACGCCTGCGAGCTAGTTCAGTCAGTCAACTCCAGCTGCTCTGCTTACTCACATGACATGCCACACCCTCAAGAACCATTTACCAATCACCGCATCCAAATTTGACAGTATATTTAAACTGCAAAATTTCCCATCTCTCCCCTCTGCTCTTCTTATGCCGCAACTGCCCTGCATCAGCATTTGCTACCTGTTCGTTAAAGCCCCACCACCACCCCAGCATCCACTTAGAGGCTCTGACGGGGCGGTTAGGATATTTGCTCATCACTTCCCAAAAATCTTGCCATAAATTATCTGCAGGGGGTGATGAGGTGGGAGCCTTGACGCCATCATGAATATTTTCCCTTTCGTTAATCTGCTAACATATTAAATGTATCTGTGAGCAAAGCAAGAAATATTTTGACAGATATGCTTTAACTGATTAATGTTGGAAGTTGGCACATTAATTGATCCTGCATATAATCACTGTTTATTAATTTGCTCCACTTGCATCCCTAGTACAATCAACTGCTATGTGGTTAATGGTTACACCAAAAATAAAACTGCATCATGTCAGATGTGTGCATTGATCCGACTCCTGCAGATCATCACTCATGACATAGCTATGATGTCATGAGATAGCTATGATGTCATGTCTGAGGGCGCTCTTAGGTTCCTGCAGGTCCATTAATTCAGGATTTTCAGAGATAAAAAGTTAAAACTACAAAAACATATAAAAAACATTTATACTGTGATTTACAGTATTATGTGTGTGATTTGGTGACTCCAAATAGCCTTTACTTATAAATATCTGAGTCAGTATTTCCCTTCCTGTTGACCCTATGATCGGCTGGTTGACCAGTGGGCACTCTAAAGGTTGCGTGAAACTTTCAAAGGATAAGCGGTAACAGAAAGTGGATAAAGAGTTTTAAAAAAAACATTAAGACCTGATGATAGCATTTTAAAGGATCCCTACTTACTATAATCCATCATTTAATTAAAATCCAATTTATTATGGCTTATATTTCTCATCCAGGACCAAAGTTCTTAACAATTAAGCTTAAGCTATTTACGCTAAATTTCCTGGGTAGTGTTAACGGTGGTCTGTCTCCATGTGTCTGACAAGTAAATAAGTCCTGACTTGTCCAGTGTGTACCCCCTCTCACCCAAAGTCAGCTCAAATATGCTCCATCTCACAACACGGTTGCATGTATGGATGGATAGTGATTCAATGAGGGTTATAGATTCTTCATTTTTATGCTGATGCTGAATTTTCTGCCAGGTTTGGTAAATCAGCACATGATTCATCAGTGTTCATGAAAACTAAACAACATTTCAGAAGCGTTGTCTTTTCCAGCTCTCCCTCACTGACCTCTGGTTAATTGTCATTCTCCTGACTGACTAGAGCTATTCTCTATAAGTATAAGTATAAGTCAAATTGGAATTGGAGTCAAGTCCTCTTTGATGAGATTTATTTTGCCGGTGGCAGAAGCGCATCCAGATTTCGGCATTTGTATCGTTCAACTGACTGTGGGTTTGTTCAGTCTTGCTCCAAACATGTCTTCAGTGTATTTTGAAATCATTTGAAAGACTCTTTGGTGTGTGCTGGCCATGACGGCGTAATCAATTCAAGTTAAAGGTAATATTTGTGGTCAGCTCCTCCTCAGATTGAATTTATCACTGACATATTGGATAATTCTGTTGTGTCCATGATACTAAGGACAAGCTAGTAAAAGAACACAAAGTACATCTTTATAAACTCTTTTATCCCTAGTGAAATGATTGGGAAGGTTCCTTTTGCATTCACTGCTATTAGCGCAAGGTGTTTACTTGATCTACATTCTGGGAATGCCTCACTCCGAGGGAGCTCCTCTGAGAACCGCCAGTTCTCGCTCTGTCTGACCAGAAGGCAGTGACGCACTTTGCTGTGACACCAGTGACTCACTGTCTCCCTGTTCCTGTATCCGTGAAATCTCATCCTAACCTTAATCGAAGTTCCTCAGCAAGTCCGTGACCTCGTCCGTCCCAGTGTGTCCACATGACTCGATTTGTCTTGATGGAGAAGCACGTAGGAGGGCAGACAGGAAAAATCCTTGCGCAATCCTTTTTACACCTCAGTTCTGACTTACTTGTCTTGTCTTTGCTGACAAGTAAAGTAAGTCTGTTCACAACGAGAACTGAGCGCTCTCGGGTCCTAGGACTTTTTCTTCGTCTTTTTGAATTAATGAGGTTGTTGCATAACAGTAAACCATTTCATTTCAAAATATAAAGCCTTGTCTCTGCTTTTTGTAAGATGAGGTAAAACTTCAGGTTTACGGAAATGTCCTTATCCTTAACCCTCTTCCAGGGATCGTACTTTGATGGTCAATATCAAGCAGGTGGAGGATGTTGCTGAGGATTGTGGTCATGAAACAGCAATCAGTTCCGATTTTCTTGCTTAGCTTAACTTCCAAAAGCTCTTCCCTATGACTGCGTTTACACGCCCACAAAAATCCTTGTTTTTATCCTGGTTATGATTCAAACAACATTTAAACAATTTTCCTTCTGTCAGCAACCATGACTGAAGTAAACACAGCTGCTGCGTTGCATTTTTTGTGGAAGTCGCAGGCAAATCAGACTTCCGGATGTCTTACCTTTCTCAATTCTATTAGCTATTGCATTTCGCAAAATTCTCTTCCGTACAACATTTTTGGCACGAGTTCCCATTCACCTGCGGCTTTTATTGATTTTATATTGGCATATATATATATATATATATATATATATATATATATATATATATATATATATATATATATATATGTCAGGAACACCATAATGACATTTAAAAAGCATTAGGACCGTAAACCAAAAGTAGCCGAATTTACTATAGCCAGCCAAATTAATTTTAAGTTCAGCATGCAGATGTATGAATAACTACATTTCTGTGTCCTCCACGCAACCCAATATGATCAAAAAACTAATTAGATCCTCCTCATACCTACTCCTGTTATAACTATTCTGACTGCTAGACCACACATGGACATTTCTCCTGGAAAGACACAAATAATTTACGAGGCATCCAAAACACAGAGGTATGACAGCCACTATCCCACCCACTACTGGTGGCTGGGATAAATTACCCTGCAAGTGAACAATTTTTCCTTACGTTGATGTGTTTGTAACATTATTAAGCATAAGAATCTGGGTTACTGTTGACAAGGGCCAATTTCTGATGGCTAGCATACTGGGTCGGAGCATTTCCAGAAATGCAGTTCTTGCTGGTTGCTGTTGTACTTGAGTGGTTAGTTACTACCAAAGTGGCCTAAGGAAGGTCAACTGGTGAATTGGTGACAGTGTCATGGGCGCCCCATGCTCACTGAGGCATGTGAAGATTGATGGCCGACCCATATATTCTGATCACACTGAAGAACTACTGGAGCAAAAATTGCTGAAGAGTCAATGCTGGTTCTGATAGAAAAGGTGACACACTGCATTGCAGAACTGTTTTGGCAGCAAAAATGGGGAACCACACAATATCAGGCATCTGGCTTTAATCTTATGGCTGATGTATGCCATATGATTTTAATTGCTCAGTAATTGATTCGTGCAAATGAACTTTCTTCAGCTGAAATAACCTGGAACGTGCATTTACCTCCGGAGCGGTGCTGAAAATGAGAATGTAATGTCAGGAACAGAAGAGTGGAAACAAAAGCAGAAGGCGTGACTGCACATAAAGTTCCTGTGGTGTAAAAAGGGTTGAAGACAGTAGGCTATAAATAAAGAGTGATTTGAAGGGAGGACCTAAGAAAGCAGTGTGGTGAACCAAATATCAAGGAGACGGTCTGGCACCCTGCAGGTTCGCTGCTCCTTTGGTAGCGGTTCACAAACGATCCCTGCCTCCTTTGTTTATCATCAACCCTTCGTCTCAGGAGTGAAGAGGCCAACACACACAGGCTGTTACCCGCTCTGTATTACATCAGAAACGGTGGACATGCCAGCGTTTAGGCCAGAGGGGAGCATCTTTGTTGGGAAAGGGCTCAGAGGAGAGTGGTGGGTGGTCAAATGACTGTCTAATGTCTGTCAGTCATCCTCCAACAAGCTGAAACCTGACGGCAACTCACTGCCTCCATTTGTCTTCTTTCTACATCACCTACAGCCACAGCTGCTGTGTTACGTACCTGCCGACTTCTCCTCAGGCTGAGAACCATGCATCTTTATTTACAAAGCTGCTAATGCTGTGTTCTCCCTGGCTGTTGGAGATCTGATGTTGAAAATAAAGTACAAGACCCTGAAAACGCGCTGATATGAAAATGTTATTTTCCCAAACAGACATGCTGTGTGTGTCTGTGTGTGTGTGGGCGTGGATGCGTGTGTGTGTGTGTGTGTGTATCTGTGTTTGGGTGTGCGTGATGGGAGAGGGGCAGCAAATATGGACCACCCTGCCTAAGCGGAGCCATTACAAAGATGAATATAGTGATTATAAGGATGAATAAGGTGTAATTATGACAATGAATAAGGCGATTAGGGATCTTGTCACCGCTGCTAGGGCGGTTGTTCATTAGAATGAAGAAGGTATCACCGTGTAACATGCGTGAACTCTTACCTTTTCACCCACAGGGGATATGTAGGCACATACCTATACATGCATTAGAATTCTGCAGCGCACGAACAGCAGACCAAAGAAAACCATTTGTGTTAATTTGTTCGGGTAAATGACCCATGTAAGCAATATATCTTTTTCCATTGGCTGTTCGGAGCTATATACCCGCTTATGTGTTTGACCCTAAAGGACGCCAGCATACCTGACTAAAGGCTGCTGTGTGGAGCCTACGATAGCTTTGCAGGTCGCTCCTGTGGTGGTAGTTGAACAATGCTGCATGCTGGGCATTCAGAAGATTCAGTCATGATCTCCTCCACCTCCTACTGATGGATGGCAGCATTGCTGCCTGCTCTGGCAGAACAGGAGATGATGGGTATTTTGTTTGAAATGTAAAAAAAACCTCCATACAGCTCTTATGGTTTGATCCAAGTCCGCTGAAGCCAAGAGATCCCATAATGAATTAAAAATAGCCTTTAATCTCAGTGGGAGTGAGTATATGTGTCCTTTAGCTACTCTCAATTAGGGAGCACAGAGGAAGCTCATCTGTATTGTGGAGCTGCAGTTGTTTTACACCAGATGCTCTTACTGACAGAGCCCTGTCCAATTCTTCCGGTTTTGGGTCTGATGAGCTGTGGCTGGGTGTGGAGGTCCAAGTGGGATTCTTACTCCTGATCTACTCCTGAAGAGAGATTTACACACTGGGGAATTCTGTGAAGCTCCAGCAAAGTTTTGTGAGCTACGAAACCTCAAAATCAGCAGGGGCTTGATTAGATTTATTTGAAATTGAATTGTTACTTATGTGATCCTGGGAGGTGGGAGGTGGATGTAAGAGGAGGGTTTCTGGAAGCTGACGCATTTTATTCCTGCCTGCAAAGTTTTTGAGAATGCCACCCACTGACAAAACAGGAGTGGGCTCGAATCTCTCTCTAACTCTCTCTCTATCAAACGGCACTTCCCACTCAGTCAAGAGTTCTCGTGACCCCCTGCTCCCCCACCCCCAGCCTCCCCATCCCATCATGCACCTCCTCTGTGTTTGTGTCTCATCGAACCTTTGTCTTTGTCTGCAGCGCCGTGGCTGCTGTGATCATGTCTGATCGCTGTGGGAGGATTTTGTGTGTGGGCAGGTCGGTCCAGGATGTCTCTCCTCGGGCTTGCAGGAAGCATTTGTCCGGTCCATCACTTTCATACCTGTGGAATAATGTCAAGATCGCCAACGCAAATACAAAACGGAGAAACAAATGTTTTATTTGCATATCTTGGTATGATCTAATATCTACAAAAGAAATAGCATGAGTTGTTAAAAGACGTATCAGGTGACCTTGTGTTTGTGTGGGACTTTCATTCTTGTGGAAAAATGTGAATGCTGCCATTTTCTTGGAGGGTTTGAGGGGGATCAGAACATTTTTACTTGATAACATATCAGCTTAGTGTTCGATGATTTATAAATCGGACATAGAAGTGTCAGCAAAGTCTCCAAGTGTTTATCCAAAAACGATATACTTGGGCTCCAACAGTGTCTTTAACTTAACAGTTTGTCATGGTGAGCATGGCTAACTTGTTTTTTTGCTGTGCAGGTGACTCCTTCAGTGTGTCGAAAGTTGAATTCCAACAAATGGGAACATTTTCTAAAAGGAACGGAAACAGTTTGAACTCGTAGCTTTGGGTGAATTTAAATCTATTTTGAAGGGTTGAAACTTACTATTGGTCAATGAGACAGTTTCGGAAATTTCACTGAGATCATTATGCAGCAAGAAAAGCCCTATTTCAAGACAGGCTTGGTGCGTCTTTACTCCGCCCTTGGTTCCATACAATTCCAGTATCTAAACCGACATTTTTGGCAGCTAGACAATAAATATTATGTGTGCAGCCCACAACTGGAAGGCCTACAAGCAGCAAGTTAGCATTAAGCAGCTAGTAGTAGTTATTAGCCCTCAAAGAAGAATCAAAAGATAATTTTACATTGAAGAGACAGCGCGACACAGAGCAGTTCCTCTTACCCTCTGTGATCAGTCCCTGTGTAACTGTGGAGGTCTTTTTTTCCCACATTAATCTATGTTTTAGAAAGCACTGCTCTCATACACAAGACACCACAGTAGATGTTTGTGCCCCTCTGCAATATGTTACACCTCTTTTGCTTGAGGAAGCCCGGGTCGCTATATTACATGTCACAACAACATGGGACTTCCCATGGTGATCTTCCCATCGATTTCTATTGAAATCCCTTCTGAGCCTGCAGCCACCGCGAATCAGCCCCGGATAAGAGGAAGAAATTGAAGAGTGGATATCACCATGGTGCTATTCCACCACTGTGCTATTCAGTGTAAACAAAAAGAGGGGTATCAGGAAAGGGGCTTCATTGCAAGGCATTCACTTTGTTTTAAAGTTTTGTAGGCTCTCCCAGTGGGGATTACTGTGATTATCCTCTGTACGATGTGTGGTGCACATGGCTTCTTCTCCAATGGTAGCCTTGCTTGGAAAATCGTTAATTTTGCTATCGAAGACGATAATTCAAATGGAAAGACAGATTATCTCCACAATAAGCGGCTCCTGTAGATTTTGAACACACTGGAGGATGTCTCCTGAATCATTTTGAAAGAAATTGTTATCAGACATTAGCTCAGAAATTATGGTACGGTCATTTCCAGATTTCAAACTAAGGCATACATTTGTGACTGCCAACTTATTTTTGTAGATATAGAATGTACAGAATTTTATGTTAAAATGTGAATTTCAAAAAAATCAAAGATACCTGAAGTACTTTGTCTTTTCCCACATTTGCTTTAACTTCTAGACGGTGGCTGAAGGTATCGACAGCAACACAAAACCCGTCTTAGCCTCGTCTTAGACCTCTTTTAACCAGTAAAGTCCCCTAAACCTTGGAATATGTCCACATTCAGCAGAGCTCAGCCTCAGCTGGGGCTGTTCCAAACCCAGCACCTCCAGCAGCCTGGAGGAAGATCTTTTTAAAAACATGAATTAACAGCAACATGTCACGCGCCCAGAAATAGCTTCTCCTCATGGTTATGTGTTTGGGCCTGAAAATGGAATTGAGGCTAACTGGATCAACCCCATGTCCCTCAGGAGCAAACCCTCACTGTTGTGGGTGACCATAAATCTATAACCACCCACCCTCCCCTCCAAACCCCTTCTGCACTCCACTCCTGAGTGCTTTTCTCTCCAGGCTCCGTGGTAATGAAGTGCTTTATCGTTGTATGGGGCATGAGGGGACGCGGGGGGCATGGGGTTAGCGCATAGCTCACCCGGACCATGCGGAGTGGGGACAGCGCGGCCAATGAACTGAGTGAGTCTGGACAAACTTCCACACATAGCCCAACAGAAGTGTCAGAGTAGGTTTTTGGTAGGTGGATTAATCCCAGCAGGAGATCTCTGATAACCTGCTCCCTCTTTTAATGACATATCATCACCGCATGATTCATTCGGGTGATTCTGGCTGAGTCGTCTACGGTAACCATCTTGCTTTCAACCCAAACTGTGCCCTCTAAAAAGCTTCAGATGGATGCTGTTTCATTTGTTGTATTTAATTATCTGTAGCCCTTTCAGATGGTAATAGTTATTAGAGGCTACACTAATACATCTGACTCTCTGCCCTTTGTATTCAGAAAGAGACGCCTTGTTATTTAGTTCTTCTTGTCATAATGTTTGTCATTACAAAACCTTTAGCCTCCTTTCAATATCCAAACCCCATTCTATTTTCCTCCGACGGAGCTGAATTATTTGTTTTTCTCTTGGTAGCTCTGAACTGAGGACACTTAAGATGTAGCTATTGGAAGGATGAAAAATAATGCTGCGTTCACACCAAACACGACACAACAGAATTACAATAAAGGGTAAATGCAAAGCTGAATGTGTATGATAGGGTTTAGTATTGTGGTGAATTTTCTAAAATGAAGTGGCAAAATACCTCCTCTGACATGACGTGCCCAAAGAATTTAGGGAAATGAATCATGCATATACTATTTAGAATGCATCAGTTGTCAATTTTATGCTTTTAGGTCTAATGAAACATGAACATGCAGATACCATATTTGTAATGTTTGGTGTCTTGGACCTCCAGGCGGTGGTCCACGGAAGCAATTATGTCACGAAATGAAAATGGGGACAAGTTAGTTCCATCTTCATCTTGGGGATAAGATCTACGGGTCCCACACTACCCCAGTCCTCAGGAACTTGGGTGAGAAGCCACTGGGTAAGAGATAGCAGAAGACGTGGAAAAAGTTGCTGCTCTCCAGTTTCAGAGACATCGAGGATGGAAAGAACCAAAGTGAATCTGTATGATCATTCATACAGCTGAATATTTTTAGAATGAAAGTTTATGCTTCACTAACCCGCTAAATATAAGCATGTTGGTTTTGTGCTCTTTTTAGTGTAAACCCCTCATAAACTGCCACCTGATTCACCTGGTTTTGAGTTGATAGTGAACATTTGCGATCTTTGGGGGACTATTAAGCTCCAATCTCCTCACCCTACAACCAGGTTTTCATCCCGTAAACTACAGACGTGACACAATTTTTATGGGACTTAAAAGACTTGCAACATGATCCAACATACTTTGCTGAGAGTGTAAGTGTTGCTCTGTGAACACAGGTGTTTCTCTTTCACCTCTAAGCGTTTTGACCCACTTCACACCTGAGCCTCTGGTAACATCTCTTCATTCAACAGTGGTCCCCCTGCCAGAGCTTTAAATGGCCAACTGGCTCTCACCTTGCCTCTGCCCTGTGCTCACACTCATGCAGGGAGGTCCCCGAAATGAAAATGCCATTATGAAACATTTACCAGCCTGCTGAGTTTACATGTCTTACCAGAAAAGGACCGTTCGGAGCAGTTAAGTGTTACATAAATCTTTCAGCATGCTAATTGAGGTGGTTCCCCCAATAGGCCCCTCTCCACAGCTGCTATTACAAAAGTGCGGATGGGACAACCAGCTGCAAACCCAATGTAAAAGCCATTTGATAATGTTGTGAAGACACACATGTGGTGCTCTGTGGATTGCTGCTGCTAGTTTGCTCACATAGCTCCACCGGGAGCGTGCGATGTAGTTGCATGTAAACATAAGTCGTCTTTCTGTGAATTATGCTCTGCCAGGCAGCACCAGTTTGTGCTCCCTCCCCTCTTGAAAATGCAACTTATTCAAAGCTATTGAAAGTAGGCAAGTTGAAGAGGAACATGTTTATATTTCCAGCAGCTGCTTAGGGGAGTAGTTGCAGGAGGCAGAGTTACACCTACAGGTGGCATCAGCTCCCATCTGAGAGCTAGCGTGCTACAGTGAGACGCCAAGCCTCTCCACCAATTATTCAGGGAATTATAGGCTCTTAGCTCTAAGACACCGCGCTAGTTAGCAGAGATCTACCTCCATAGAGCCTTGAAAACCCATTCTAACCACTACTGATCACTCTGTTTGGATGTGTATCTCATTCTGAAATGTCTCAGATCCAGACATCTATCAGACTGTATTAACTGGTTTCAGTTGGACTAGACACGCCCAGCCATGCCACATCATCACTACGATAGACCACTTTCAGAAGCAGGAAGTTGGCTTGAAGGTCTCACTAGTAGCACACAATAGCAAGACAGAATAAATTCAACAGCAGTTGAAGAAGACGGTGATTGAATCAATCTGGGGATGGTCTAAAAGTTATTTAAAGGCTCTGGGACTCCAAGGATCCACAAAGAGATACATTATCTCTGAATGGAAAAGACTTGGAACAATAGTGAACCTTCACAGAAGTGGCAGACCTTCCAAATTCAAGGATATTAAAGCTTATTCAGTATGCCTCAGAAAAGCCAAAGAAAACATTAAAGGAACTCCAGGCATCTCTGACTTTAATAAGTTGACTGTTTGAGGACAGGGGTTCTGTAAATCTAATGCTCGTAGAGCGTAGACCATCAGATCTACGGTCAAACATGGAGGTGGAAGTGTAATGTTGTGGAGATGATATGCTGCTTTGGGGCTAGAATGACACCCCATAATCGAGGGAAACATGAATTCTCAATGACATTTGGTGACAGTTGTTTCTGCTGAAGGTGGAACATCTAACTATATTTTTTCACACTGAAAATGTAGGTATTGGATAACCTTGTTCCGTTATTAGATAAAATTATGATGAATAACTTTGTAACTGCCTTTGTTTTAAGGCAGACACAAACACAGACACAATTTAGTCTGAGATATACAGACAAAAATAGCATATAAAATGTGAAGTGAAGGGGTTCACTACTTTTTCACAGCACTATGACTTACTAGAACCAGCCCAATTCTGATCTCCAGTTTCCCTACGACATAAACAAGAATGTTTATATCGTAGCTTTATGAGAGCTCAAAAGTTTGCAGGTCCGTTAGACTCTGGAGGGCTTTTTCATGGCTCAGCAATTACATAGGACTAAACTGTGACACTCAAACTTGATGTATTCCACCTCCCACTCTATCTTCTCTCTCTGTCCTTCAAAAGCCCACTGTTCCCTGCCCTTCCAATATCTAACTCTCCTCCTCCTTCCAATTACTTTCTCCCTGCTCTCCTCTCTCTATCGCTCCCCCTCTCTTGGCCTAATTGCCTCAGCACCTGTTGATGAAAATCAATAAGTGTTTTTTTGACTGTGGGCCAGAGGAAAGAGTGGACACACAAAGATGGTAGGTACATGGGATTGTGGCCACAGAGGGTTAGTGGGGGGTTTTCATGCAAGGTTCCCAAACTTGTCCTGATTCACCCTGTTTTCCATTATGAATTTTAGTGAAACTAAGATTTCACAATTTGCTGTACACTGAACAAGCTCTATTAAGCTTGTACAATGTAATCCAAAGTACCTTTAAGATAGCAACAGTTTTGCAAAAACAGATCTTTTTCCTGTGCCTTCCAAAACAGTTGTGTTCATTCTGACTCGTACCAGCAGTAAATGGTATTTAATTTCAAAACCACATCACTGAACAATACCCGGGTTCTTATACGAAGAGAATGCACTTTAAAAAACAGAATTTTTGTCAACAGCAATGAAATAAATTTTTTTCTTCATAATGATGCGTGTAACTACAACATCTCTGCTGAACACAGTAATGGAGTCGCCAAATTAAAGTTTTCGGAGTGGTTCATTTAGCGGTTCTGTGTTGTCAGTTTTTGCAAGAATTGTGTTTTGCCAGTTCACACAGCGACAGTTACTGTGGTATTTTAAGAAGATCGCATTTTAAGGATGCTGTCATGTTAACAGCGCAACAACAATGCAACAAAACTTCCATCGTATGCGTAAGAAATGGCTCGAAGAAGCTCTGGAGTTCCTTATTGATTGGAAAAGATTTTATTTATCAATCGTTTAGAAGATATCATTTTAACTTTATCCTCTGAGCTGATAGTGTCAGTGCACGTCCGTCTGAATAAGGTTTAAGGCCAAACACGTGGGAATGAGAACAAGTCAGTTCTGTAGTAGAACTGCAGGACTGTTCAGCTGAGGCTCAAAAACATCTCCTGACCTTACATTGGCATGAAGGAGAGTAAATAATGATTGTAGCTCCTCTTGCGATGAACTGTCCCTTCAGTAATCATTTAGCAGGGCCACATTTCTGGACATAAGCTCCACATCTGGATGGAAATTTGACAAAAAATGACATTGAGATGTTCAAAACAAACACCTCCCCACATCTTAGCACATCCGTCCTGAACAGACAGCAGCTGCATGTGGGAAAGAAGATCGAGGTCACTTTGAAGGCTCCTTCTTTCGAGGCAACGCTCTCTAATGTCTGAGTGGTCATCACTGGGGGTCCCTCTCACTCCGCTGCATGTGGGACGTTCACAGAGTAATAACTGCACCCTGCTGTGCCCATCACACCTCACTGCCAAATTCACCTGATTAGAGGGAGAAAAGATGAAGAAGCGGATGAATCGCTAATCTGGCCCAATCAAACGCCAAGGCATCTGCCTCCTCTCTGCAGCAGCAGGTCGCTGTAATGGCCGCATTATTCGCGCCTCCCCTGCCACACCACCTTGAGTGAACTCATCAATGCCAAACTCTGCTGAGAGGATGTGAGCAGACTAAAGCAGTTAGCAGAAAGTGTGAGGGAGATGAGAGGGAAGCCACCAAGCTGCTTCCTGGATGGACAGAGTAACCGGACGGCGAGGTGTCAGCCAAATGAGCGAGCGTTAAGAGATGAGGTTCCCTGTGCACAGCAGTTGGAGCTGGTCCAGATCTCACCAGCTGCACTGCTCTTGTTTACAAGCCGACACCTGCTGCCGAAGAGGCTTGGTGCTGTAGCCTAATTCTGAAGATCTTCTGGTCTGTATGAGAGCAATGACCAAAAACATTATCTTTGCTTTTTCTGAGTTACTAAGAAGTTTACGAAGAAGTTTAGAGATATGGCTGTAATTCTCATTGATGTCAAGTATCTGTCGATCTTATCACAAGTGTTCATCTCTAAGCTAAGCATAAATAAAAGATTCAATCACACAGACCATGTTCATGGCATGACACCAAACAACACGATAGGACACAACACCATCCAACAAAATATGATACGACAAGATATGATACCCGACATTATGATAGAATACGATTCGGTGCAATGCAAGATGACACAACCTGACACGAAAATGACCAATAAGACACCATACAATACCAAATTATCCCAAATTACATGGTACCACAAGACATGACACGATAGGAAATTATAGAATACAACACAAAAGAAGAGGAAACAATATGGTAAGATACGATACGATACGATACAAGCTTGCACATGTACAACTTGGCATAATACAGTACAATAGGACACTATATCGTATGATAAATGACGCGATTCAGCTCAATATGATACAAAATGACACAACCTAACTTAATGCAAAACGATAAGAAATGACATAAAAGGATACGATATACTTTAATGTCCCCATGAGTGAATTTTTCATAGGTTTGGGTCTGCCAAATTTGGCAATTGTTGTCCCACAGTTAACATTTGATAAGAAGAACAGAGCAGAGGTATAATGTTTTGACAACATAAAATACAACAACAGGATTGGCTTATCCCCGCAATTATCCCTAAAAATTCACCCTGGGTGAATTCCTCAAATTAAATGTAACGTTATGTCCAAAAAATGTCACCCTAGTGAGTAAAATATGAACTATTAGCGTGAAATCATTTTTTGACAATTTAGGGGATAAAGCTCCCCCAAGTGTCAGAAATCTATAACTAACCTTTCCCAAAATCACTCCAGTTCTTCCTAACACTAAGGTCTATGTGGGTATAAACTTTGAAAATGATCTTGCTCTGATCTGAAATTAGAGCACGTAAGGCATTAGTTGTTGTTTTTTCAGGATAAAAAACAAAGGTGTCGCAGAGAAAGGTCTTAATTGTGGCGGTATTGCGTGATCACAGTTTAAAAAGAGTGAATTATCCTCAGTGAAAAATGAAGGAAACATAGAAGCACACCGAGTGTCTGATTTCCTTCTCTCATACCTTCCGAAAAAAGCAGCAGGTGTTTGTGAACATGCCACCCCCTGGATAAGTATTCCCAGACTACTTCAAAAAATGGGCCGTTTTAAGAGTTGTTGAGTCACGAGAAAACCCTGCAAAACACACGCCTAAATCATGTGTGTCTTCTTGTAAATTGAGCAGTTAAAATGCCACATTAAAACCTTTCCTTCCTTTTGAAAAGTGTCCGTTCGTCACTTTTTGACAGGAAGTGGAGGTGTTTGTATTACTTGTGCTTATTACTAAAGGGTGTCAAAATGAAAAAAATAATCTTATAATTACATGCTTATGTAACTATTAATATTTGCCTTGAAAAGCATTTTAAAGGTTGTGAGTAAATTAATGAATAGACATTATAAACATACTGTATTTTAGTGGCCGATCATTCAGAGCATTTTTTTTCTACTGTGATATGTAATCACAAAAAAACAAAAAAAAACTAGCCAATAACTGAGGGAAAGAAAAGTTCCCTCAGTTATTGACTCAGAGTAACTGATGACTGTCTTCATGGTTCGTGTAAATGAAAGACTAAAGTTTCTACCCACTGCTACTGATGTCTGCAGTCACATTTGGATTGTTTTGAGGTCATATGATCCCCAGTCATGTCATAAGTTTGTTTTTACCAACACATAATTTCTGGTCACTTTTCGGTGTCATTGAAATGTTGGATTTTGCACATAATTTTGTCTCAACAGTTGTTTATAAGTTGTGCACCGGTATATTTACTCAGTTTGCATCTGAACAGGCTGGTGGTTCACATTAACGTCAGCATCAGGTGCTATGCTAGCTCTGACCTTCAAGTATGTTGCTAGGTGTGTTATTGTTAGGGGATTTTTCAAGCTTTAAGTATTCCAAAGGTATGAGCGTTCTTTGGTGCAGTAACTGCACAGCACAGTTCTGTCAATAGTTACATCTTAAATGAAAAAATTCTAAAAACTGGACCAAGTACAACTTTGTCTTCTTCCCTCTGTGCTATGATGGGAGGCAAACAGAGTTAAGGTGCATTACCACGACCTGTTGGAAGATGTGATCTGCAGGCAGTGTAACAACTAGTAATAATGAATTAAAGGCAAATCAGATCACTAATAATAATTTTAATTCAAGGATTTAATCACTTGTGGTATGAGTGACTGTTTTCACCTGTTTTTCAAAAATGATGATTGCCCAAACTCAGTAAGTAACAAATTAAAGTCTGTGAAGTGTTGGTGCTGAGGGTTGAAGATTATGTTCTCTGCTTCGTCCGCCAGAGAGGTCACAATCCTCCTTATGGTGTTTTCTTTGCCTCAGTTTATTTTACCAGACCAGCAGAAAGGAGTTAAATTGGAGCATGTATAAGGTGGGTTTGGTCCCACATAGATAAAACATCCACACTCCCTTTAAAAATCGCTGTGTCCTAATCATTATGTGTTGTGGAAATAGGATCCAATCAATGTCGTCCGGAGACGTATTATAATGTCAGGTTATAATGTCAGGTGTAACAGCTGGAAGAGCTGCACACTTCGAATCATCGAGGATGGCTTCATATCAAGTCCGAACTGACTGTTTCTATTTATCCCAACAGGAAACTTCAAAGGGATGTGTAAACAGATAGACCACTTTCCTGAGGAAACGGATTACGAAGCGGATCCGTCGGAGTACTTCCTGCGTGAGTACCTTATCTTCTAGAATCCTTTTGCCACATTAGATTGATGGTCCTTACAGTCCCATCTGGTTTCTCTCCCATTTTTTCTCTTGATATTTACTTTATTTTTGAAATTAGTTCCACTTTTTACTCTGTCTCAGACTGGAGCACGGTGCCAGAAACTGCTCTTGGCGAGGGTGTCACTGCTGGCTCTGCCGCCTCTTAGCATGAGTCTGGCCAGGCCGAGTGCTGCCAAGCAGCTCGTCTGTTTTTACTGCTTGGCTGTGTGTAACATTAACGTGTAGTGTTACAGTCGGCTGTGTACCCTGTAAACACACCCCATTGATTTCTGTTCTTTTTTCCTTTGTGCAAGCAAGACGGAGGTGCTTGTTCGACTCATTTACCTGCTAATCCTAAAAATCCCAACAATGACTCCGAGCCCATGATGTACTGTTAGTGAGGTTAGCTCAATAATCTCATCTTATTGCCCAATAAATGTGCCTGAGGCGTTATTTATGACTGAAAGACTCCAAACTAATGAAGTTACGGAGCTCACATTAAGGGAAGTACATCTTTCCAAAAAATACAGGAGAATTAGGGAAACATAGCTTACCATTTTTACCAAATCTGCATCCGTAAGCAGTTTGTTTTCTTGCTCAGTGGGATGCTGCTAATCTGCTGGAAGGTAAAGAAGCAAAATAGATAGAAGGACAAAAAGATGTGTGCAAGAATTCCCCTTTGTTTTGCTTTACAAATTATTTGTTTACAACTTTTTAGTAAGAAGCTTTTGTTTTTCATATAAATGAAATAAGTCTGATCACATTATGAATAATAAATATTAAATGGGCAACATCACAATAATCTTTTTAGTATATTTTAGGATTCTTCATAATGCGCTAATCTTCTTACATAACATAATGTATATCAAGATCTTGTTAGTACTGGGTAGCACTGTTGTCTCATAGCAACAAGGGTCTAGTTTAAAATCCACCTTGTTAACAACAAATCTGCGATAGATTATTATCACTATAATCCCCTTTATCTCAAAGTAACCCAACAGTGGGCACGGTCTTACTCCAAATTATTCTGTCCACCCTTGTATGCCAAGATGAGGAGAAATAAGCTTTGACTAAAACCTAAATTATATTAAACTAAAAAAATGACTTTTTGATAGAACATTGCAAAATCATGGAAAGTATCAATGTATGGTTAAATGGGTTTCTTTCCGTGTTTAGTATTCATGCTAGGTCTAATTTAAAGCATTTCGTTGAAGTTAATAGAATTTATTCGGGTTGATTCCACTTAGGTAACGGGAATAGGTCAAACTGTATTTGAAAGGTTTGGTTCAACTTATTTACAGAAGTAAAATTACTATCAAACGGAAATCATTGTTGCAGATTTTGTGAGTAAACTATCAATACCTCATACATAATTCTCGGTGCAGTACCACTGGAAATCTTAGCCTTCCTCTCTCTTAACAGGTTGTGGTCTCCTATCCCACACTTCCCTGCTGTCCATGACAAAACAAATAAAATAAAAAATTCAAGGATTTATGTGCTAAGTTTCTTTGCTCGCTGCAGCTCTCTAGATCTCACTAGAATGTGTTTCTGAGAGACCGACAGGTTTGGAAAACGTTTATTAACTTGTCATCAATCAGTCTCAGTAGTGCCATTTCAGTCAAATATGCAACTTTTGGAATGGGTCCAATATTTACATAGATTGAAAGAATATTTCATATTCTGAGCCGGCATTCACTTCTGCCATAGGACTGAACAAAAACATTTCCGAAAGCCCCATGGCAAATATATAGGAAATTATTTTTCAGTGAGCCTTTGGGGGTCTAAAGTTTGAAAATGATCCATGAAAGTTATTGAGGTATGTCTGGAATAACGTATTTTTCGTAGAAAAGCTCCTTAGTGAGTGAAATATTAACTATTTGTGTCAAATTTGGACTAAATCGGACCAAATTATTTTTTAGATAAATCTCCCCCTGGTGTTGGAAATATACAACCCACCTTTCCCAAACTCACTCATTGTTAAATACAGACTTTTCTTTCTAATTGAAGATTTCAGGTCAACTGTTTACATAAGATCTGATCTAATACAGTCTGGTGTTCAGGGGCAGCAACAAATTTAATTGGACATGACATGAGCGAGACTGCTGCTCTCTGTTGATCTAGTGACTGCTGTATATAGCAGTTTACAGGAGCTGAATCATATTTACCAGCTTCCACACAGCTCTGCAATGAAGGACGTTATTCAAAAAAACAACAAAAAAAAGGTTTGAAACATTGAACATTGAAACCTGAACGGACTTTGAAAGACAACCAACAGATGCCCGAAATGGTCACGCTAGGTCATTTCTCAGAATGCCCTTACGCTGGCTAATTTAAGTTAATGTTGAGTTAGCTAGAGAGCCATGTTCTGTGGGTGATTTGACAGAAATGCTATCATTTGCTTCAACAGTATCTGGAAAAACACTAAAGACATAAGACTCCCTTACATAATTCATCATCACCCACATGCAATGCAGAGAGATCATTCCATTGTGTTTTACTTTGTTTACCTGTATGTGATTAATGATGATTACATTATTATTGAGATGGTGGGAATGCACAGATTTAGCCAAACATATGATAGATCAATGGTAAAATTTTGCTGTAGAAAAATTTGCGCAAAGGTTTTTATATATGGTTTATATGGAGCATTTTAATTGTGATTGGGCTTTTAAACTCATCATTAGCATTCCAGTAAAGTCAGTTAAATATTATATTTTGCACTTCATAAATCGATTATTTGACCAATTCATTGTCTTTCCTTCCCCCGTCTTCCTGCAGCCGACATCGGTTTGAAGCTAGAAGTCCAAAAGTGTCCCTCGTCTCTGTCAGTTGGGACGGTAATTGAGGCCTCTAAGAGCGTCGAGCAGTTTGTGACAGTTCTGAAGATTTAGCACAGACAATTAGGCTGTGTTTGACTTAGCGCTCTGAGCGTTTTTTTCCATCCACATGTACCAGAGAGATCGGTTATGATAGCGTCTCTGGTAATGATTGTAACGATGCCAGAGCCTTGGTGAAGGCAGGTCAGGCTCATGAAGAGGCGTCTCTCAGGCTGAGAATGACAGCATTGTGGGGTAGAGGCTGCAATCTGGCCCTCGGACCACTGAAGATTGTATAAACATACGTGTGTGTTTGTGTGTGTGGCAACCTCTCCCCAGGCTTTGATTGGAGGAGAAGGCCACGGTGCTCCCAGTGGCTTGCCAATTAGGACACTCATATCCATAAATATTTCAGCCTCCTTATGATATAGGTCAGGCCTCTCTCCATCGCTGTCGCTCACACCCTGCCTCTCCTCACCCTGCTTATATTCCATGTCAGAACTTTTAAAACACCTATTGTCATCTTTATGGCTTGAAATAGTAAATTGTTTCTTGGGTGCATGAGGAGGTCACAGAGCACATCTTCTTACTTTTGTATGAATCCCCAGTGTTGCCCAACTTCAAGGACGCACACCTGGTATTTCCATAATGAGGAGTTTCATGCCGCCTCTGATTGGTCAAAGACTGAAGAAGATCTGAAGGAGAAGCAGAAGAGGGGGAGAATTATGCAACAGAAATTATGTCACTTCAGGTGAAGGCCCACCGGAAGTGACATCACCGGAAAGTTAGCCGTTTCAAAATTAAGGGGATACAGCGGCGATGTCATCAAACAGCGTTGGAGAGATATTTGGTGCTGTGGTTGCTGAGCAGAAACTCTGACTATATTCTCCTAAACAAGCATACCCACAAACACACACACATACACACACATACACAGAATATCTGTCTTCATGCTGACACACAAATACATACACACACATATCACTGTGTTTCGTGAGTCCCAGGATCTCCCAAGAGCAAGAGAGTTTGCACATCCACACGGGGTTATATAAGCCAGCTGAGGCAAACTAAAGCGCCAGTGGGTTTTTAGATCATGCCGTGTCGGCGCTCCCATCATCCACGGCTCTACTGGGCGCTAAGCAGCTGAGAGAGAACAAAGAAGGGAAGAAAACGCCCAATTATGCAAGCTAGTAATATTCAACCAAAAGACATCGCATCACTGTAAGACAGAGAAGATGTGAATGCAGGATTTTGGACCTTTAATAATAATAAATAATAATACATTTAATTTATAATGCCTTTAAATGCCTTTTATTAGTATTATCTCTTGATAGTAATGTTTATAGCTATCAAACATCCTTAATAGGATCATAATCAGTAATAATAGATAAATGACAACTCAATCAGTTTTCAAACAAGTTGGTTTCCAGCTGCTTGAAGTGAGGATACAGCACACTACTGTTCACACAAAACACATGATTTAATACAAGTCAGCTTTTGACGCTGTCATTGATGTGGTTCTATTCTGATGGGAGTTATTATAAGATTTTAAATACCAAACACCATACATTTCAAGTCCTATACACCTGTAAGGATTTTCTGCATTTCAGGGAATGCAACCGATTTTCTTCAGGAAAATATGAAGTCCGCCTGCATTGTCAACCCATTAAAAATCCTATTTCAGGGTCATAACCATCATACAGTCTAGTGGAAAAAGCATTACAGTTTGCACTTAACCATTGAATACCAAGAACACTCAGCAAGACATGCAGGTCTGGAAATGTTCTGACACTGTTTTCTAGTCCATCACAATTTGACCTTTTTCAAAGTCACCCAGAACCTTACACTTGACCATTTTTCCTGCTTCCAACCCCTCAACCTCAGGACAAAATGTTGTACGTTGTGCCCGGATCCCTGCGGTGCTGTGTTCTCTGCGTCCTGGCTGTTATAGCGGCTCAGGGGGGCGGGGAGTTATCCGGCTTCTGTTGGACTTTGAAGAGGGCCCTGTGCATTGGTGGGGGACTAACTGCATGATCCTGGCCCATCACACCAGCTTCCACCAGACCCAATCTTCCGTGATGATTGGGCCACCTGTGGCTGCTGAGCCCGTGTTTCACCACTCTGCGCTCGGCTCTCTGGTCTCTCTAATATCTGCGCTGGCTGGAACACGAACCACTACACCGATCATTAGTGTTACAGCCTGGCATTCCGTCCTTATTTGTCTTGTTCTGTCTTTGTGTTTCACCCAAGGTGGATCCCTCCCACTCTGATGTTTTTATTTTTTTTATGTCTATGCACTATGCTTCAAATCAAAATGCCCTCCTGTGACAAATAAACTTGAACTTGAACTTAGTATTAAATTTGAATAATGCAAGAAGGCTGATGGAGGTTACATGCACAAAAATCTGCAGCAAGATCAAACTGCATGTACCTCTTATGAAATTATTCATAACAATCTTGATTCAGACCATTTACAGTATATTTACGTGCAAATAAATTAAAAGAGCATAAAAAGAAAAGGAAAAAAACCTCAGGACTGTCTGATATATCCCACCTACTTGCAATGCTTTATGTATACGCTGTACACCTATCCCAAACAGTGTGAAGTTCCTTTTTTTTTTTGTTATATGTTGCATGAAAATGGAAAAAACGGACCGCAGAGAGAAAGATGTTAACATACCCGTCAGCAAACTCTGTGCCACCAAACTGAGAGCAGGTTTCTACAGGAGCATTGGCGATGCTTTACCTCTGCTTAACCTGTCTCATCACTCATCTCTCTAACCCGCATGGCAACACTCTTTATATCCTGCCCAATAAATTCTGATTGGTCTGAGAGCTGAGTAATCACCCAATACAAGCAAAGTAAGACAGTTTGATACTCTATGAGGTTAGGTTGTCAAAGCAACGTAGTACTATTATATGCTTAGCAGGCAAACTAGCTTAATTAAACAACTTGATCGTCTTGATTCACAAACAATTAAAATTGCACTCTTGACTTACATTTTCATTTATTTGGCTTTTAAATGTACTAGTAACTTTATTTTAACATCTTAAATAAACTTGCAATTATTAAATCTTTTTTTTAAAAGAATTATTTAATTCTGTTAACATTAACTTGTTTCACTGATGTCTATGAATGACATTATGGACAGGGCTGCATATTTCTAATGATGTACAGTAATTCTAAAAAGAAAAGTGAAGCTGCTGCCAGTTGATTACTGAAAATTCAAATTTAAAAGTTTTACAGTGAAATCTGCACACACTCCTTACATACTGCTGATTGAGAATCTATGAACTTACCAATCAGGTCGTCTGAAACATGGCCTCAATTTAGACTCAGGCCTCAGCACTGGGCTCACATAATTCATTTATATTCACCCACATAGAACTGGCTTTATCGTGTGAAAAGACAGAAAAAGGAAAATAAATATTTAAACCGAAAAATTCATTTTCTAATTAATTCTGAATGTTTTTGCCCCGAGTCAGCATTGTTCTGTGCCAGTGGTGTTTGCATTCGTTCATCTGAGATTATCCTTTGACATTGATTACAGAAGGGCAGCCCTGTCACAGCCGTGTCACCCTGAGGCCAGCCGCAGACTGGACATTGGCCTGATCTGGCCTTGACGTTGCCCGATAAAATCTATGGGTCTGGGGCATAACACGCAGGGGCTCGGGGGTGGCAGCAATACTGCCATGTGGACCAGAGTAGTCTCTAGTACCACTGTCAGTGGGGAAAGAATAAGGGGGCCTCATCAGTTGAGTTTCATCTGATCACATGACCTGAGATGGGGGTTTACAGAAAATATTGGAAGCTCATTTTCTTGTGTTTGCTTGCGGTTTCCCATCCGGGCGTGGTGACATTGAGGGTCCTGTACTTCTCCGAGTATCCATAGGATATATTAAGGAAGTAATCGACCAATACATAAAACACAAGGCACACAGACAATAAATAAAAGCCAATCATTTTTGTCCTAGTTGACCGAGTGGGTGCTAGCACTTTATCTTTAAATCTTATTAAGGGGGGAATATGGAGACGCCGCAGCTTGTAAAACACAGAGGGGAGAGAGTGTGTCCTCGTATAAAAGGCAGATAAGAACAAACAGGATGAGCCGCGGCATTGGGCTGTCACCGTGGCAACATCAAAAGACGCCGGCGTCCTCTCAGATCAGTCTCACGCACAGCCCAAAATTTTCCTTCACTGGGACAGAAAACAGCAAATTAGTTATTCTTTTTATCTGTGAATATAAAGCGATGGAGAGTCACATTTGAAAGCATGATGTGCAGTAATGAGAAATTTTGCTGTGGTAAACCAGGAGGAAGGTGAGCCACATGTCATCAGCTGAAAAAACAAATGGTCATGTCAGTAGACGTTTTGGGTGTTAATCTCACAATGAAAATAAAGCTACTGACTGATATAATAATCTTTCAAAACATTAAAAAAAAGCTCTTTGTTTTAATTCTCGCTTTGATTTGTCAGATATGGACTGCTGAAATATGCAGAAATAATTGGACACATTATTATCCCTAATTGAACAACAATAGCGTGTCTCTTGCAGACATACAATTCTCTGATTTTAGCTTGTAAAACCATCATTATGGAAAATTATAATACTTTGAGCACTGCTTGGTTCATTTGGCCATTTTTGCACATGGAACGCCAGTGCACCATTTACAATTCCACATTAATACGGCTGTCGTTCCGTTATTGTTTAGTTCAGTGTAAAAAAAGAAAGGCCTCTAAGTATGTGGCACAATCTTGAAAGCGTCGCCGATGTGCTGTATGTATACAGTATACCATCTAAAGTCATGTGATTATCACAATGCCACCTTGATTTGTTCAGCATAAATAAAAAAGGGAGCTGACTAGAGCTGTAAATTTAGTTGTGGAGTCTTAATATAGCTTTTTTGAACTGATTAGAAGACAAGTTAAATACCTTTAATCCCCTATTCCTGTCCATAAGTGTCATAATTACACTGTAACTTCATTTTTTGAACCATTCCAAAGTCTTTTTCGTAAGTTATTTTAACAAACACAAAAAACATAACACAATTTATTGACAAAACCTTATAGAGCATCTAAACTGAAAAAAAAAAAAACACGATTATGAAATACAAAAAAAATTTAAATAAAGTCTTATAAATAGAAAAATATGAAAAGTATATATACCGCTCTACCATCTGAGCCACCATCGCCTCAATTGTGGCACATTTAACTTCAGATGCAAAATTGGTTGCAAAGTCTTAATATTGTTTTTTTTTTACAAGAAATTAGGAGTCAAATTAAATTTTGTAATTTATATTGTTTACAGATATTGGTCCCTGTTAATTAGGACTCTTGTAATAACAGTGTAATTAAACCAATAGTTTTTCCTCAATTTTCTTCAAAGACACAAAAAACACAAAGCATTTGCTTGAGAAAAACCTTATAATTAATCTAAACTGGAAAATGAACGATAATTATCAAGAACAATAAGAAAAAAGTCAAGAAAATAGAAAAAAAAAAAGGTAAACAAAACAAGTAGTAGGTGAATATATAATTATTAGAATTAAGATTAAATCTCTCATGAATACAAAACTTTAGAAAATGTTATTTTTACATATTTCAGATGGAAACAAAATGTGAATGAATATTTAGGATTTATGAAAGTAACCAAAGATTCCCCACTGATAGGCAATGTTAGTTGTGCTGAGATCTGGCGCAGCATTGTCATAGGCAGTGGAGTGGAGGGTAATTACAGTAATTGAAATGTGTTCTGTGGCGGGAAATTTGATTGTCTGAGCGGGGCTGTCATGTGAAATGATTTCAGTTTGAAGAAGTTCTTGACCCATCTGTGTGTGTTGCTAACATGACAGAGCTGTATTCAGTGGGCTCTAATAGTAGCTCAGTGGATCTGTCAGGATTGTTCATGTTCTACTTTATATCTCCCAAGGTTGCCTGGGATAGGATGGAGAGAAAGTGCAGACTCATGATATGTACTTTAAGTATAAAAGTAGCCCTTCAAAGGATATTTCAAGGGGCTGGTTCCATGCACAAAAACTGCCATAAATAAATAATCGGGACGAGGTAAATGAGTGTAAACCCAAACTCATGAATGAATTCCCAGAGGTCTCCTAAACATCAAATCTGAACATCTCACCTCTCACTCTTCCTCCAGTTTAAAAAATGCCAGCGAGTGAGACTTGCATTTATTATCTAATCAATTCAAGTCACATTGCATTCTCCCTGTGAGCAACGTTGTCGAGATGCCTCAGCTTTCAGATGCAGGCTGAAAGCTGCCTAAGCCTTCCTGCACATGTTGAATTTAGCCACTAAAGCTCATTTCCTTTGTTTATGCGCATCTTTTTCCACTGGGTTTTTTCACGCAGAGTTGTTGCCTGGAAGTTTGAAGCCTGCTGAGACTCCTGGTGAGGAGGAGAACGATGCAAGGGCTCAGTATTGAGGGACAGGATGGCGGAGGACGAGGTGTGGAGGGGATTAATAAGCGTTTGTAGTATTAAATCAATGTGCCTGGGAGCTGAGGCACCTGATTAGCAGACCCTGTCCTGCACATCAGCACATTCTGGGCTCGGGGAGGCTGATTAAGGGCCAATGCTAATTTCTTCTCAACCCTGTCAATTAAGGAGAGAGAGAGAGAGAGAGAGAGGAAGAAAGTACGAGAGAAAGTGGAGTAGAAGGTGCCGAGAGACTACTTCCTACAAGAGGACAGTCAACACATGCCTGCTCTGCATTTATAAACTGTTTGTACATGTGTAATTAGTTAATACATTTCATTGATGTTTGATGAATGTGGGGAGGTCATGCAGGAGGCATAAGGATCGCCTCATAGAGCAGTTTTAGTGGGAAAACCATATTTTTCCCCCTAAAAACAAACCAAGTGAAGGGAAGATTTTTTTTGATCCATTTTTGCAAAACTTACCAGCTTCCTGCACCATCCTGTCTTACATGTATCCTTCTAACTCTCATTATAAACTGGTTCGTTTTATTCTGAAATTTTTCCATGGGCTTTTCTACGATAACCAACCGTTTCCTTAAATTAATATAAATATGAATATTTTCAATGTGCGTGATCAAGAAGGCAAACTTTATACGTTAATATGATATTAAATCCAGTGTGAAAGTAGAACAAAAGACCTGGCCTGTCTTTATTTATATCATACAAATCAAGTCAGAAATAACACTGATTGATGCTCTATGCAGCAGAATAATAGAGGATTGAAAAATGTGGTTTAAATGAGCCTTAAATGATCCCTGGTGGAGCCAGTCGGTCATACATGCCATTAGATTATCTGCCTGTACTTTCTAGTGCTCTTCTTTACCGATCTGTGTTTAGAGTAAGCTTTGGATGTTTTAATGCAATATTTAGAGTTTTTCTCTGTACTTGAAGATGAATATTAAATTCTGGGTTCCCTGTTTCCGTCCCTTGGTCCCTTGTGTGTTTGAGTGCAGGAGGAAATAAAGCGCAGAATACCTCTAAGTATTCACATTATATAGAATTTGAACTCCAGTGGCACTGAGGAGGACTAGCTGCTGTAGAAACCCAGCCATGGGCCTGCATGGGAGTTGAGTTAAGTTGTTAGTCAGCCAGTACTCTGACACCAGCCTGAGCTGCAGCCGTGCCAATCAATACAGTACACAGAGTATCCGCTCTTGACCTGTGACTCTGTGAGCAGGTTGGCACAGCCACCAACAGGCCAGGCAAAGCGAGATTGCTGCTAGCTGAACACTGCTGTCTTGTAAAGACCAGAAGAAAAAGCTATTTGCATATATTTCATCACTCTCCTGTCAATATATAGACAAGGTGGGTCTCCATTATCAGCTATCGGGTGTTGTGCAGAGAACCTGCAGCTCACATCAATATAACTAAGTACCTGAATGTTGCAACTTTACCCAGAAAATGAAAACCTAGAAATTACTACTAAGATGGCATAGTATGTCTTGATTTTTTTTCTGTAAACTTTCACAGAGTAGAAAGAAAAAAAATCCTGTGAAGAAATGTCCCAAATAGACAAGGGATGTGCAAAAGAAGAAAAGGCTCTGTAGCTCAGAACATCACTGGTTCGCGTCGACCAAGCATTAGTTATATTTGCGGGGTGACGTTCCTGTGCAGAGCTCAAAAGATACTATGAGACAACAGCAGACACAGCTTGTCAAACCTACTGCCATCTGGCAAACGATACAGAGGTATCTGGTGAAGAACCCGGGTCAGTTGGTTATTCAGTTCAGTATTATGCAAAAGAAACTGAATAAACTTCCAAGTGACTGTATATAAGGCCGGCCAGTAACAAACTCAATAAATACATTTTGGTATGGATCCGATTCCAGCAACAAATACAGGTTTTTTTCTTCCAACCTCCTAGATCTGGCATTTTGGATATATCGCCAAACTATACAAAAATGAAAGAACCAATGTCCACTAAACTTTGGAAGGATGAGTCAGACACAGAGAGGTGGACTTGTTGGAGGTATGTCTCTAGAGCATGCAGTAAAAATTTGTCAGCAGCATAAAGGGACAATACAGCTAGCTTATTGTTTTACAAATCCTCTGTTTAAACACAGTGTGTAAGTTAGTCTTCTTACTCTTTACTTGATGCCTGCTCAATTTTGCGCTAGCAACTACAGCTCTTACCTTAACTGGACCAATTTTACCCCAATTTCACCCCACAAAATGTGGGGAGAGAAAACTGAAATAAACTTTGATTGGTCCCAATGTCCAGCCTGCATTATCTGCTACAGAGAGCCTTTACTGAACCAGTCTCATCCGTCCCTTTTTTTTCACATTAGGTTGATTTTCAGGAATGTTAAATTGGAGGATTGCGTACTTTTCAGAACTTGACCACATTAGCCTTTAAGACAGACATCTCGCTGTAGCTGTTGGTGCTGCTGACAAAAGTAAAGACACTTTCCCTTAAGGGTTAATGTCAGCTAGCCTACTTGTGTTAACAGATAGTAAACTGAAGTTCTTGATGAAGAATTTACAGCCCATGTTGTATGCGTCTTTTCAACCATTTCCTCATCCCCCCCTTTGTCTTTCTGTTTGCTCACTGTAAACTAGGCCAATCAACAACTTCCACCATCATTATGTCTGCTACTTCAAGATCCAGTGAGGTGAATGTTGAAGTAACAGTAGCACCGTGTCTACGTGGGATCAGAGAAACCAAATATTACAATATTCAGTCTTATTATTCATTAAAATCAGATTAGATGAGCTCTCCTCCATCTGGGGAAAGTAAACTTGTATGCCAATTCTTGTATCATCAATTGACAGGAAAACAACCAGCGGAGTAAGTGGCACATAGAAAGGGGCCAACCATCACAAGATAACTAGAAATCAGCTTTGCGAATAGCAGTAATATGGTTATTTTCCGTCTTCGAAGATTCTGTTCTGCTAGAATAGGACTCACAGGAACTTGGTGCAACTAATATCATTATAGCTCACTTAAGTCTGTATGAAAAAGGGGATTAACTCAATTCTAAAGGTGAGAAGCAGGGGAAATGAGTGAAATCTGACGGATACTGTGTTTGCTGCTACATGTGAAACTTCTCATTATGTAACATAGTAGACATAGAAGATATATCATGAAAATACACAATACTTTTTAAATAATTTGTTTAATCAGACAAAAGCAGCTTCTTGTGTGTTTATTGCTGACGACTACAAACTGGACAATGCGGTATCAGGGTTGTTAGCACTGTTGCCTCAGAACATACATGTTCTAGGTTCAGATCTACCTGTGGGCCTAGAGCCTTTCTGTGTGGAGTTTCCTCTCACTGGGTAATTTAGAGTCACATTAACCGGTGACTCTAAAGGTGTCACATGAATGTGGGTGTCATGGGGGGGGGGAAGTGCCACTCCCTGTGATTGCAACCTCGACCCAAATCAAAACAGTGACCTCATTGCTTATCCCTAGTGCATCCAATCAAACTGGCTAAGATGAAGGCTTCAGAAACGCAAGACGCTGCAGAGGTCACGGCTGTCATTAGTCATTAGCACAGAGGTCAAAGCTTTCATTTTGCAGGATATTGACTTAACTTTAAAGTAGGAGAGACGCCACAGTTTTCTCCCAGGACTGCAGCAATACCGTCTGCCCTTTGACAGAACGTCATCCAATAATAATCACCGGTACACACACTAGACGCTGTTAAGTTACACAGCATGTACATGTACAGATAATGACGTTGCGGTTAATGAGCTGCGGCTTTTATTTATGAAGTTATATTTATTCCACCACTGGCAAGAACAAATTCAAATGTGAGTTAATAATAATAACAATACATTTAATTTATAACGCACTTTACATTTGGATCAAATATCAAAGGGCTAAAATTGAAGCCTAAATTAAATCCACTCAGTGCTAAAACTGAGTTGAAATGTATTTAATTCTAACGTAGAACAAAAAAAAGTAAATATTAATACATGACATACTTTTTCCAGTCTATTGTTTCTATCTGTACATACTAACATGAAAATATATATTTTCGGTAATATCATTTATGTAGGGTAGCTCTCTCAGTAGCCCTGAGTCAGAAAAATGTCATCCTGGTTAAGATAATTGCCATTTTTCAAGTATCACAGTTTCTTTTCAGCAGTTTTTGAAAATATAGATAGACTATTTATAAAAACCTGTACCAAGCCAAAACATTATCACCACTGTTTTTCTGACACTGAGATCAAATCCGAAAAACATAGATTTTGACATTACCAGGGCATTGTGTCCAGCCGTTGATGTGCTGGAAGCAGAAAAATGGGAATGCATAACTATTTGAGCGATTTTGAAAATTTTGCCAACAAAAAGGGACCTTCAAATTCTTAGGAAACTGGTTTTAATGTTATGGCTCATAATGGTGTGTTTTTATGATAAATGTGTATGAAATTGATAGAAACTTTTTTAACACCACGAACAAAATGAAGCTTGCAGGACAATATCATTTTTAAAGTCCAATTAAAGTTTATTGTTGTGGCACATTGATGTTATTTTTACGTTTCATTCATAAACTAAAGAATATCTCAACTTAATGTAATTAATTGAGGCATCAATTAAAAAAAATTGCATTCTCACCCTAACCATAATACTTATGGACATACATATTTAATATAAATGTAAGCCTGCTCGTAAGATTAATGAATAATACAGTACATCTGTTAGATTTTGTTTAATTCGTGATATCAATCAACCCCCAAAATTCTAGTATTACTAAGATATTTTCTTACATTTATTTCGGCATCTCTTTTACTTTGAACAGCTGAACCAATAAGAATTAACAAAGAAAAGAAACTCATTTCATTGCAGTTTCCGTGAGTCTTTGCACATGTCTGATCAATAAGACATCTTCAATATGTCAGAGGTGGCTGACATTATCAGCCAGTAGCTAATGTTTAATAGAAGGTCAGCATCAGCGCAGTATATCAGCAGATCAATACATTTGTCTCCGCCTGTGCGAAACACTTGAACATGCTGTATCATAGACCTTTTCTTTCTGAGCTCACCCGTCCACGGCAGAATCTAGTCCCTGTCTATCTGTTAGCCCGTCAGTCTACCTGCCTTCCTCCCTTCGGCCAGGATCCAACATCCTGACAGAGGCCTCAGCCGGTGTGAAGATGTAAAATCCCGAGAATGTGGTGAGGATTGATTTTAAATCGGTTGCCTCGCTGATAGAAGCAGCTTCACAGCCTTGGGGCATTGTTTTTTTCCCGTCGTCCTCCAATGATTCCCATCGTCGGCGCCGGTAGCGGGCAACAAGCTTTGTGAGTCTCATATATACGCCATGTGAACATTGACACATTCAGTAATACTCAGGAGAAAAGAGTGCACCCAGACATGAAACGTCTCCGGGGAATTCAGCCCTTTCTGTCTCCTGAGGTAGAGCATGGTCAGCCAAAGCCAGGGGCAGCCCACTTAAGCCCACACTGCATACTAGGAGGTTATTGTGAAGGTCACTGCACTTTTCTGCTGCTAAACATGCATGTTAATGCAGAGAATGCGTGGAACTACAGAAGCACTGCAGGCCAGCCAGTCCTCAAAGTCATGCAAATGAGTTTTTATCCTCTGCTCTGGAAATGCCAGCATCACAAGGCTTTTCTCTGAGGCGAAAGAAAATATAGAGACAAGGAGATCTTATATGTTTGGATAAAATGTGTGAAGAAGCATCCATGTGTTAGCGGCGTTACAACAGTGTTACAGTGTGACTACCTTTGGTTCAGTGTTTCTGGAGATATCCATGGAGTTTTTGAAAGAGAATATTCTAGTCTATTAAAAATAATCAAGAGCAAACTGTTTAGGGCATCATCAGTCAGAACATTATAACCACTGACAGGTGATGTCAAGACTTACATTGATTATGTGGTTACGAATGGCACCTGTCAGTGGATGGGTTATATTAGGCAGCCAGTGCACACTTTCTCCTGAAGTTTAAAAAAGGACAAGCATAAGGATATGACTTTGAGAGGGCCCAAATTGCGATGGCTCTGCAGTGGCTTATACCTACCTACCAAAACCGTGAACCATGAATCAGCGACAGTGTCATGAGAGGCCAATGGTCATCAATGCTTGAGGGGGGTGGAGGTTTGCCCCTGTGGTCCATTCACACAGAAGAGGTCCGTTAGCACAGATTGCTTGTTTCTGATCCATCTCTCTGGTAACTGGTAATCTGGTCGTGTGCTTGTAGCCATGTAGCGATGGTGATAAGGAGCAGCTACAGAGGCCTGGTTTTCTCGCTTCCTTCTGAACCCGCTCTAGTAGATAACTCAATATAAAACTTTGACCAAAGCTGACTCAAATGACATCACAACACATAGATTGTTCTGGACACATGGTAGCTTTTACTCAATGGATGAAGGTGTGGACCATTTTCTGCTGAAAAAGTTAATACCAGTTCTGATTGAAATTTATCAGAACAGAGCCAAAAGATGGCCAGGTGGTATAATGTACTGGTTGGCCAGTCAGTGTATACCATAATGCCATAAACATTGTACAGCCTCTGTTTACCTCTGTTTACGAGCTTAATTTGTTCCGAGACCTTACTCACAAACCAAAAAAGTCGTAAACCGAAACGAATTCCCCCATTCAAATGAATGGAAATCCCATTAGTGCGTTCCTTATCCCAAAAATATTCATATAAACATAATTTTTCATGTTATCTTATACAGAGTAAAAGTAATTTTACTAACAAAGAGCAATGTTAAATGATTTAAAGGCCTCACTTACGGCAGATCCTGACTCACTTAACTTTGTCTCACTGGATTCCTTTCGAACATAAGCGGGTACAAACGTACGGTTTCTATTCTGCGAGTGTATGATGCTAACTGAGTGCAAATGCTAGAGAGGCTGACCTGAGATCCATTCATTTTACGCTCTAGTCTTGGGGCGAACAAAGGAAGCCGAAGCTCACGTCTTCCACTTGTTCTAACAGGATGCTCGTGAACAAAAGCAGAGCACTCTTATACCAAACAAGTTTCTTACGAGATACAAGTACTCGCTCGTATCGGGAAAAATCCATGATGCGACCAAAAAAAAAAAACCCTCGTAAATTAAATCATCGCTCACAAAGCAAGGTGCATTTTCTGAAGAATCTTTGCTCGTAAATCAAAATACTCTTGAAGCGAGGCACTCAGCTTACCTCAGTTGACTGAGGTACAACTGTACATCCTACTATGATGTATTCAACCCTTTTTCCTAGAATATACATTAACACACAACTAATTTCCAGCAGTACAAATGTAACAAAACACAATCACTGCCTGAGTTTGTTTTTACTAAATGAAACAATACATTTATCTTTCACGGGAGATACTGAGCATTTAAAGTGCCAGACAGATCTTTATACAGTTTTTTAGGTTTCGGTGACAATATCATTTTGGTATATGTTAGGAAAGATAATGTTTTAGTGGCATTTTTAGAGATGCTGCACGTTTAAGTTGATCAGTTCCTCTCTGAGTTTCCTTAACTTTCATGTCACCTTGAGCTCCTGCAGTGTTACACAACCCCACTTTCAACAATCAATTAATTTGGCTAGACCTCTCTCCCTTCTTTTGTCTCTGCTAATGAAGCTGATGGATGAAAAAAAAACATCCTATGGCCTCTTGTAGGTAATACGCTGTGAACGACCGAGTCAATATCTTCAGGTTTAACAGGATGGACGGATGAGACGGAGGGAATGTAAGATGAACAATGAAGTTAGAGCGGAGCACAAGGGCAGGGTCAACTCACAGGACAACTTAATATTTAATCAACCCACCTCATTGGTAACTCTAAACCCCACAATCCCCTCTGGTTGTGCAAGGAGTAAATGGAAGTGGGAGGAGGAAGACAGCCGGTGAGGGTGAGATGATGCTTTATCTTTAAAATGTTTGGGTGCTTTGACTGAGTGACAATTAAGCTATAAAGCGAGAAAGATGAGAAGGGGGGGCAGTCAGATGACAAATAAGGTAAGATTATAGGAGGGCAGACAGAAGAATGGAAGTGAGGGAGGACGAAAAAACCCCATTAAAGTCTCTTCATCATGGAGTGGAGCTCAGTCGCCGGGCTCTTTGAGGCACGGTTAAAGAAACGGTAAGCACATCATGATGTTGAGTAATGACCTGATGAATGCAGGTAGGACAGGGGTTCGAGATATTTCAGTGAGGGGTCAAAAACACACTCTTTAAATTCCTTGGCACCGATGTGAAATGTTCTCTTGTGCCAGCTCATGCTTAGCAGGATAGTTTAAAACATTTTAAATTGATTTCCATCAAAGCTGGTTTCTGGTTGATACAATTTTGAAGATGGTACTGATCCAGGACTATTTTTTTTATGAATACTAGTATGGTGATGCCATATAAATTGCCAAACTCTCAATCTTTTGGTGTGATTAATATCAAAGTCTGTCAGTGAGGAGCCAAGCCAATAAGAAGTAGAATAGGGTAGGTCGTGGTGTTGCCATAGAAGCTTATTGTGAATTTGATGTGTTGTAGGTGTGATTGATGTGTTTTGTTGGGGTTCCAGATTGACTGCATATCAGATGTGCAGAGCTATGCATTCTACTGTGAGCCAAGTTCTACCCCAGTAAATAACCTTTATATGTGTGGTTGCATGCAGAACTAAAGGGTACTTGGAAAAGTGCACATCTCTGCCATTCAAACTTAAGCCTCCTACTATGGCAATGCCATGACCTTATAAGTGCTGGCACCAATAAGTCAGTACATGATGATAATGTACTGCATGTCATGTAGTTCCTCACTAAAAGGACTTTAACTTAGTAAGAAATGTCCTTGTCATGCCATCGTCAAAAGCCAATCAGAGGTAGGTTGTCATGGTTGCTAAAGAGGGATTCATAAAAGAAAGAATTCCTGGATCCATTCCATCTTCTTTCAGATAAGCCTCAACATCTAATCACCTCTTGGCCTCCAGAGGGCTCACCTTTATGTAACATTTCAAACCCATTTAAAACTTTAAGTTATCCTCAAAAAGTTTTGGAGGTAGGTAGCAGCATACATATTTTATACATGTCTGCTTAGCTTCCCTGACACATGCACCACAAGATTGGTTCAATAAATTTTGCATAATGATCCTCGCTAAGCACTGTTGGAAGATGAGCGATGAGCGTTCAGCCAGCCGTGGTCGCCGCTAACCTCAGCTGCAGCTGTCCATCAGTCCGCCTGAAAGCTAAAGCTGGCTTTCTAGCCCAAAACTAACAGCTTTGGGGGTAGAGGATAAGTGAATACCTAGTAGAATGAAGGGTGTATAGAGGGGGGAGAATCTCGGCAGGTATGGCGCCAGATGGGCCACCGGGAGCCCGGGCCTGTCCCTGTGCCCCTAGTTCAGCACAGAGCCAACCAGCCCTGGCGTCAGCACATTGAGGAAAAGCAGGTAAAGTGCTGAGGCGGCAGCCACGTGGGGAGATGTGGTGAAATTTTAACCAGCCTGATGAAAGTTTAAGTGTGCTTGATAAACAGGAAGATAAGGAGGTATAGTGGGGAAGGGGAAAAGTGGCAGTAGGTGAACACCTGCTTCTCACACTAAAATACGACTTAAAATTTCACCTGACAGCTCTTTGCTGAACCTGGATTGACCTTAGAAGTAACACCATATCCCTTTTACACGTTTTGATTCTTGATTAGCTGCAAGGTCGCCATTTCTTTTTAAGGGCACAGGCTGCATACCTCTGCACACACTTGGCTGATAGACACGCCAGCACCCCGTGGCATTATATCTGAATGGGGTTGGTATGATGCTAGATAAAGCAGCCAGATAGCTACGTGGTCTGAATAGAGGAGTGCTGGAGAGAAGGAGGCAGAGACAAGCAGTGAGATTACATAAGGTTGGGTAACAGGCTCTCTGTGGGGGGTGCTACCTCACTACACAGTGTTGATGGAGTCTTTCACAGCCCTGATGGGGTGTTGATTGGGATGCGCTCACACACAAATAGCATTAGCTGAAAAGGATTCTAATGTGCTTTTTCTTTGTTTCCCACTTCTTTCATCCTTGCTTTGTTCCTTTGTTGCCCCTTTGACTGTCCTCCTCTCCTGATGCACGCCAAATCACATCGCCTTCTCCCTCTGTGTCCATCTTTTCCATCTGTCGCTGACCTCCAGGTGCCGTGCGAGCCTCCAGCATCTTCCCCATCCTTAGTGTCATCCTGCTCTTCATGGGAGGTCTATGTATAGCTGCCAGTGAGTTCTACAAGTCACGCCACAACATCATCCTCAGCGCAGGGATCTTCTTTGTGTCCGCAGGTGAGTTTTTATTGAATAATGGATTACCACGCTCACTGGCCTCCATGACTGCATCCTGCAGAAGCTTCACAATAAAAGGTCACCTCAAAATGATTACAGTCCACTGGAATCTGAGGGCATTTTTTACACAACATCTTAAATTCACCTCTTTAACTTAACAACTCCATAATACACTAGTGTTTTATAGGACAATCTCAGATGAGACCCACATTTGTCCCAGGTCAGTGTGTAAAAAGATCATTTAAACCGGAAAGGTTATATTCCCTTTAGTGAAAACACACCTTTACCCATATGTGAAAATTAAAATGGATTAACCAGACTTTTCGGTTCACAAAGGCAGTGGGAGATGTAATAAAATACAATTGTAGAAAAGGAAGAGAACTGAAAGTAAATTTGAGTGGTTAAAAACTTTTTTCTTTTTTTATAAATATATGACACTTAAAACTGACAGGATTCCATCTATAAATTCACAGCGAGGCAAATAACCAGCATGACTTGCTCTCTCCTGATGTTATATAGGTCACTATCACTTTTGTCTAATCTCATGAGTACGGACCAGGAAGAGGAGTCTCTTATGTCTTTCCATTGAAGACACATGATCAGCAGTGAGGATGAGAGCTCAATGACTTTGAGGAGATAATTTGCGCACTATGTCGAATGGAGCTATGTCAGAGATAAAACTTTGTTTTTGAAATGCTAAAACCCAAAATCTAAAAACTTGATATTATTTTCCTATCTACTTTATTGTCAACTGTTGTAACTTCTTGTGACTGGTCCCAAAGTCCAATCCAAAATGGCATAATGTAAACAAACCAAACTATGAACCAAGAGCACCTCCTTTTTTTGGACAGTTCGATCCAGACTTTAGTTCAGTTTTGGTCCATATCGAATAAAGAATTACAAAACTCTTGACCAAATGTGGTAGGTGTGAAAGCATCCTCAGTGTGAAAGGAGTTAGTCTGAGGGAACTTCTGCTAGAGTTTAGAGATAGAAAAAAACATGGTAACTGAGTTCTACTGAAGCTAAATGTCAACATGACATTTGCATTTCCTCATCATGTAGTGTATTCAATTTATTCAACTTTGATAAGACTTACACTCTAATGGTGGATCAATTATCGCAATTATGTGCATTGCTCTGAAGCCACAAGTCTCTTCCCTCTTCTTTTGTTCTCTTTTCTCCTGATACTGTTGCTGGGCTAAAAGACACCCATTGGGACCAAATCTCTAAAAATATGGTGTCCCTGACACACTTTCAATATTTTCCATCCCAGCGTATATGAAAACGTCAAACCCTTCTCTCTCTGTGACTAAACAGACCTATGTAGATGTAGATAGGTGATGGGATCCAACGCAGAACAAAGATGGATTAAATCCCAAATTATCAGCATCAAGACCCAAAGCCATGTATTTGTAGTGAGAGAAAATATTAGGAATCTAAGATCAATCATGTTGGACGGAGAGTTGGACAGGATGGTACAGGGCATGAATCAGCAATCTAAATGTATTTGGTATTGAATACTAAGTAAAGTAGAGACTAAAAATAGTTCAGCCTATGAGCTCATCCTGACTGATACTTGGTGTCTTGTTTTCTTCTTTTCTCGGTCCTGTTCCCTATGAATCCATCATCCAACCCCCCACCCCACCGCCATCCCCTCTACACCTCCAACCCCCCTCAGGCCTGAGCAACATCATCGGGATCATTGTCTACATATCAGCCAACTCGGGAGACCCTTCAAAAAGCGACTCCAAGAAGAACAGCTACTCTTACGGCTGGTCATTCTACTTTGGTGCCCTCTCCTTCATCATGGCTGAGATGGTGGGCGTGTTAGCCGTGCACATGTTCATCGACCGCCATCGACAGCTCCGGATAGGAACTCGCGCAGCCGACTACCTCCAAGGCTCAGCCATAACGCGGATCCCTAGCTACCGCTACCGCTACAGACGTCGCTCGCGCTCCTCCTCCCGCTCAACAGACCCGTCACACTCCCGTGACGCCTCGCCAGTGGGCCTCAAGGGCTTCAGCGCGCTGCCATCAACTGAGATCTCCATGTACACGCTGCCCCGAGACACCCTCAAGTCCTCAGGCACGCCCACCGCCACCTACGACTCTGAGAGGGACCACAACTTCCTGCAAGTCCACAACTGCATCCAGAAGGACCTGAAAGACTCGAGTCACACCAACACAGCGAACCGCCGCACCACGCCGGTGTGAGGGAGTCCAGGCAGACCAGGCCATCTCGGTGACCAGGAGACATGGGAACCCCAGTGGGTGCTAGACGCCCCCCAGAGAAGATGGATTTCCATGTTAATAGACATTTTTTCTTTTAGTTAAGCTGCATGACTTTTCCATAACCATTGTTGAGAGAGTTTCAACAAGTCCGGCTGCGTTCCTGGATCGAATGATGGAACAGTGAGAGTGAGATCCGTCATTTTGCGATAAGGGTTTGTTTATGAGGTTTGGGCTCTGCAAGAGGAGGATGGGTGGCAGGGAGCGGGCATATATGAGATATAGATTTCATGATTTCATAGCCCTTTGGTTTGACAGTTTTGCATCGGGAGTTTGGTTGCAGCAACAGGTCAAGTTCCCCCTCAGCCAGCCCACCACTCAGATATTTATTTATTGACTCATTTTTGCATTAAAACTGTGAATTGTTACAGTTTGGGACTCAGTAAGAATCAACCCAATCTGTTATCTCTAACAAAGGCTATATATATATATGTATGTATATATATATATATATATATATATATATATATATATATATATATATATATATATATATATATATATATATATATGTATATACATACATATATATATATGTATGTATATATATATATATATATATATATATATATATATATATATATATATATATATATATATATATATATATATGTATATATATATATACATTACAACTTTTATAAATAAATTATTACATTATTAATCAAGTTAACTAAACCAAGTGCTGTTGGTCTGATGAGAAAAGACTCTTTTCGTATCATTGGTTCATTAGAAGGTTGAGACCAAGAGGAGGGCGCTGTCCTGTTGCCAGCAGATACAGGAAGTCAGCGCAAGAATAATATCTATTCGTTTAATAGAACCTTCTCGTCTTTTTCTCAGTCCCTGTTCGCTTTCTTTTCTCGGGGAGTGTCGTAGCAGGAGAACTGGACCCCTTAACAGAAAGAGCAAACAAAAGGAGGGTCAGCGAAGAATCAGCTCTTCACGCGACTTCAGTAAAAATCAGAAGGAAGGAGCAGAGAGGAAGGGAAAGAAGAGGACGCTAAACTCAAAAATAAAAACAAGTAAAATAGTTACCAGAGAAGTTAAGTGACTCAGAAATTAAATGCATGCTATAAAATTACAGCAAATCTGCTCTTGAAAATCTTAAGTTTTAAAGGTTATGAATTATAAGGGGAAACAGTTTAAAATATTAATGTTTTCATGTGTATTTTTTTATTTATTCATTTTGAGTTATTGCTTTTGTGAGACAAACCAAACAATCCACATTGAACAGAACTGCTTTTTTTTTAAAGGGTTTGGTTGATTTCTTAATGAATAAATAAATAGATGTATGTATGTACTTTATTTTCAAAAACTCACAGAGCCTTAGCCATTTCTTTGTTTCTGTTTGATTTTCAATGTGTTGTTCAAACTGAAAATGAAATCTTTAAAGGTGCCAAAACCGAATGATCCTATACTTGGATGCATAAAGTCCTGATGAATAAAATACGAACCCTAGGGGGAACAAATCACCATGTTTCATTGCGTGTCTCTAAGACTGCCTGTTAGCTCATTTTCAGCTTCTCTGTGTCCAATCATCACATATACAGTGTAATGCTATATATCACATGTGGTCTGGGTTCATATTGGAATTTAGCCTAATCCAAACCAAGGTTTAATTTATCACAAACCCTCAGAAGCATGAGGTTGTGCTGGAATGAACCCTAAACCAGCTGTTACATACCGCAGTGAACTGTATTTATCACTCGGGGACGAAGGTAACGTCAACATGAGCTCGATTCTTAACCCGGTTTTCACCTACACCACTGAATAAAGTGTAACCCTCTGCGGTTTAAGGTCACGCTATCATGAACCCTTCCTCATTGCTTCCAGTTCCGACTCACGTCCCAGACGCCATACATACGTTGCAATCTTGCTTCCATCAGATACCGTCTTGGAGAAGAAATTTACAGACTCAACAATAATCTTTTTCCTCTCTTGCAAGATTAAAACTGTACTCCCCAAAATAATCAATGAAAGAATACCTTTGCTAGCTCCCTGTGCACCTCCTGGTCCACAAAATTCCAGGCCACCCAAACCTAACTTGGCCAATATACACACAAGCCCTCTGGTGTCTGATCCCTAACTCAACCTTTTATATACCTAATTAAATAATGTATGAGCCTCCGTGTCTGAGGTCCTCCTGAAATTAAGCCTAATCTTAACCCGATCTTTATATACCTGTGGTCGGGGGGTTTGCTGGGAAGAGCTCTAACCCATCCTTTATATATGAAATTAAAGAATGTTTGGATTAAATATCATGACCTCATTGTGGACATGCAATATCAATATTTTGACCAAACTAATATCTTAGTAAGAGTTTTTAGTCCATGCCTCATTTGAGCCATGACAGTCCAAGTATATTTTCTGCAGAAGACCATGAGATGTGGCTTTTGTAGCTCATTCATTTAGCTTTATTGTATTAAATGCTATGGCCAAAACCAGCCAACCAAATAGGGATGGGTAAAAAAAGCTCTGTGATGCACTGGGCTTTCTGACACCTTTCTATCAGAACTGTCATTAATTTTTTCAGCAGTTAGTGCTGCAGTAACTCCTCTGAAGAATCAGACAACACAGGCCAGCCTTTGATCGCCCATCATGAATAGACCTCAGGGACATGCGGTCAGGGGAAGAAGGTGAAGCAGCTATGAGCTGAGCCCTAATCTCAGATTGCGCAGTCCCTCACAAACTGGGTTGAACACATACCTTTTCTCTTTCTCACTGTTTGTCACCAATGTAGACTACCAATGTAGTCATTTTTATTATATTTTCTCACTTTCCATAGAACAGGTCATGTATTTCACGTGTGTGTAGATCATATTTAGTCTTGCTGATCTGACATAAAACCGTAATGAAAAAGCAGGAGGTGAGACAGCCAGTACCTCTGCCTCACTGAAGGGGGCGTGCTGATCCCACGGATTTATGATTGTTCTGCTGTTTGTCTTCTTCTACGCAGAGACAAAATCAGAGAGTCAAGTTCACTACAGTAGTCCGTTTGTGTTATGCTCTGATTGTAAAAATGGTAGATTCTATATCCAAGCAACCTCAGGAAAATCGATGAATTATTACATTTTAAAAATGAACCTATAATATTGCATATATTTTGTTTAATCATATTTTTTCGTGTGTAATTGAAAATGTTTTCAAAACAAAACAAAACAAAAAATGTATGAGGAGTAATGATAAACTTTATTTTTAAACAGAAAATACAAAATTAAATGTTTTTTTTCTCATTTTTATAACTTTTTTTTTATTTTAAATTGGGTGTCCCAATGATTTTTCTTGCACTGTATAAATTGTAGAATTGTGATGGCAAATTAAGAACACACGAAAGTGCAGAGCAAATGCGCTCTTTCTCTGAACCGATACAAATCTAAGGTTCTTCTTTGGCCATATATACATCTTCCCTATGTGTGTGTGGAGAATTCTGATATTAAATATGAAACACAACCAGTAGTCAGTGTGCAAGCTGGCAATTAAATAGTAAATTTAAGCTCCTCTATTGGGTTCACATATTTGTAAATCTGACTCTGAAAGGGTCAGTGCCTCACCTACCACGAAACTCACCGCACGTCACTGATGCGGTGAGTGACGCCGTGAGTGACGTGCCTTTCAGTTCTGAACCGAAACCTCCCATGATCCTTTCAATTCAGAACGAAGAAGCTTTTGGTGGCGAGGTGAAACCTCTTCAAACCAAAAAAGATGTCCGGTTGCTTTGATTTTTATGAGATACTTTTTATTTGAAAAAAAAAACACATCCAAAAAATAAGACTAATTTTCCATAAACAAAGCCTTTTTTTTGTCAATTATTGGTATAATAATAATAATAATAATACATTTAATTTATAATGCACTTTACATTTGGATCAAATCTCAAAGTGCTACCAAGCAAAAGCAGATAAAAGGGATCTTTCCGACTGTTTCCGTGCCTATCAAAGCATGTTTTAAATATGAAGCCCTTTGAATTCTAACTACATAAAAATTTACATCTAAAACCGATTCCTGCTACACAGATACAGCTATATTATTCACCAGTGAGCACATTTTTCTCTCTCTCTGAAGGGTAAAAAGCCATGCAGAAGATATCTTGTAAGACACAGAAAGCCATGACTTCATTCTCAGACATTCTCGGGAAAGAAACACAATAACACCACCGGGTATATTCTTCCAGCGTCTCCGCGTAGGGACAACATCTATCACCTTTCTACACTACTGCTCTAAAAGCATCACTTTCAGGGTAAAACCCTCTGCAGCGAGTATGTGTCTGTGAGAGACTGTGCTGTAGGAGCAGACATACAAAACAAATCTATTTGTGAGACAAAAGGGCTTCATTGTTCAAGCCCGAGGTGGGTTGTATGTGTGTGTGTGTGTGTGTGGTTGAAGTGTAGTGAAAAAAAAATTAAATATGTGGAGACACACTATCTGTTTGACTGTCTGCGCATGCTTTCGCAAGCTATGGACAAGTTTAGAGGACGGTAGATTAATCTAAAGAGGGACGGGAGAAAAAAGTTTCCATTAGAAAAAGTGCTGAGATCCGGATTTGTCATTGTCTGTGTGCACGGACACAAGCCGCTCTCCATAGATTTCAGGGGAAATATGTCAACGTAGCAGTCTAAATTAATAGGGTTTATTTTTTGTATGGCCATCTTTGTTCAAAATTCCTAAGGAGAAGTCATTGTACCAGTCCAGATTATATTAAAGAGAAAATGTGTGTGTTCGTGTGTGTGTGAGAAGGAGGTTTAGAGATACTGGTGCTCTCATAAAGCAGTACCTGGCTCAGCTGTCATTTTTAATATGTTTCAGGAATGAAAGAGTTCCTCCCTATTTGTCTGCCTGTCTCATCTGACTTCTATGGGCTGGATCTGCTGGAACGCTCAGTGTTGCAGTCTGGCTTTTTTATTAAAAATTCTGCACCTGATACTCATGTAAGAGAAGAAATTGTTGATTTAATTTGGACATGATTGAACTTTATTGTCTATGGTTTGCAGGTTTGAGGGGAAAAAGGCGCACCACCTTTCAAATTCATAAAACTGTTCACCAGCTGATAGGCTATTCTGAAACCAGCTGGTCAAAGCTAAGAGTCGCTCTCCTTCAGTCGGGTTCTGCTAGAGGTTTCTGCCTGTTAAAAGGCAGTTTTTTTCTCACCACTCCCATGTGGGTCACTGTAGATAAGGAGTACGGACTAAATCTTCTACTTTTGGATTGGGCCTTGAGATAACCTTTTGTTGTGACCGGACTTGATATTAAATAAAAGTTTCAAATGCTTTAAGCCCCATACGCTCCAGAAGTAATGTTTGGATTAGGCAGGATCCACGGAAGCTTTCTCTCGTGAACATTTCATCAACACATTCACTGCTGGTAGATATGAGTTTGCACCTATAGATCAGTGGTAGTGTTTTAATGATTGCCGTGTTTTTCTTGTACAGCTGCAGGCTTCAGATATAACATGGGTTTACATGGTGACGTTCCTTCATGACTAACTGAAATCACTCCCAACTGAATATTTTGCGTCAAATGAAGATCTATCGAAACTTCTCTAAAGAGAACTATCCCATCGCAGACTCGGGCCACAGTTACTGCTTATTCCTCTCTGTTATCTTTAGCCAGTCATGCTCAGTCTCAATTACCAGCGCCAAAGACTTTTTGGCGGATTGATTGTCACACATCTGTTATAATAAACATTTGTCTTCTTTTTTTCATTCTCCTTCTATTCTGACTGAGCTTTTAACATGAGCTGTGATCTAATGGGGACTGGTGTTTGTATGAGTTTATGCATTTAATCGGAACAGCTGTGTTGCACCTGCAAAAATGACACGTACATGAAGAGTTGTGTCAGACGATGGGTGTTTATCGTTTGATCAGGGCTGTTTTCTTTGTTATTGTGATGCTATTAATCAAACAGCTTCATAATAACACAAGCTTAGTTCTACTGGAAGCTATTATAGGAAACCAGAAAGCCATATTGATACCTCAATGGTGTTAATTTGGCAAACATTAGCTAACATTAAGGCCATGTTGTGCAATAGACATACAAAAAATGTTATGTTCACATCAACATCATCCAAAATAATGATGAAAGCAGAAACTCCTCTACATGTTGAATGTCCTTGACAAAGATGCAGGAACTTAAGTTGCTACAGCAGCATTTTGTCCTGGCCCCTAGTTCAAGTCCCAGTGGTTTAGAGTGACAACAGCAAAATGGTGCAAAACAACCCAAATATAACCCTGAAGCCATAAAAGTATAACTTGACACAAGAGACATTAATCTGTGTTACTTTCCATCTAGCTCTTGACCGGTTGGTTCACTGTGCAGGCGTGGAATGAAGAAACTCGCCATCCTCATCCTCCTCTTCCTCCAGTTTCTCGAAGTGGAATAGAGTCATGCCCTTGAAAAGACAAAGACATATTTTGGCAGCCTAACAGAGTTGGAGAGCCGTGTCAGGGAGGGTCGGGCCCAGAGATCTGATGCTAATACTAATGATAACAGGGCTGGAGCTCTGGAAACTAATGATGGGAGCATGGGTCCATAATGCATAAAGGCCATCTACGTGCTCTGCCTGTTGGAGGGTACATTGGAACGGGAGGCGCACCTATGTTTCCAGCCGTTGTTTTTTCTTTAGTTTAGTTCAGATTTTCTGCAGTTGTTTAGTTGAATATTGTTTTATGTGAAGTTCCACCCGACTTTCTTTCAGCACAGGGGTGATTAGATAACGACTGAATTTTCTTTTCCATAAGCCTGAACCCAGACCCCCCACAAAGGAAGCTCATTTCCGCCACTTTTATCCTTGACTTTATGAGGTCAAAGCACGTGGAGCTGACACAAACAGTTGTAACATGATAGGGATGCTTTAGTGATGCTTTAGGATTTCAGTTGGGGCCAGTGCCTCACTAGAAGCGGCTTGATGAGCCCATGGGTAAAATCCTCTCCTCTCAGGTATCTGATCCCACATCCCTCTCCCTTTGACGTCTTTCCCTCGACCCTCACTGTGGTGACAAAAACATCTCTGTGGTGCTTTGCGGTCAGAGTGGGAACAGCCTGGTGTTCGAGGTGAGGTCACCAGTGCGGGATGATGGCAGGATGAGAATATTAAGAGCAAACTCTATCTGCCTGAGCCTGGCTGTGTGTCTCTGGCTGAACCGCAGGATTACATAACCTCACATCAATCCCACTAATGACCTTTCTCTGACTTTACTGGACGACGATCTGGGACAGGGAAGCAAGCACCCATAGGACCTGCGTGGGCGAGTCACCCAAAGCCTTCAATTTAAAAGTCACTGATAGGAGTCTGCAGAGTTTGACATTCATCCTCTGGCAACAAGATGCAACCTGAAATATGATGAACAGGGATGTTTATCTTTTTCCTGTGCGTGCAAACACTGAATCTGCATGTTCTAACCACTGTGTGTGTGTTCATGTGTGTTTGAGTGGGTGTGAAAGAGAGAGAGTAAGAGAGAGAGAGACATAAAGACAAAGAGATGCAGCCTGTTGTTTGTGCTGACCCGAGAACCGTTGCTGACTACGCTCACCCCGGGTTGTTTTTGGGTCATGCAGAGTTGAGTTGCAACAGAGAGCTATAAGCACGGTCAACTAACTGAAAAAGGAAAAAAAAAAATCATTGGAGCAAACATAGTCTGAAATGACATATAATCCCCGCGACCCAACTGCTGATACAAGCAGTACGAAGCTTCAACATTTCCTGAATAAAAAATACATTGCAGTGAAGAGGAGTGTGAGCCGTGTCTCTGCTACTTTACAGATCATCTGAAGCTTTGAATCCAGCTCTGAATGGAGGGCAGCATGAGAAAAAAAGACGGATAAAGAAAAGGATCCAAAGTAGGCTACTGCACACAAAGTGCTCTGGGATGCGTGAAGCAAAAGGGAACGTCATGCTCTGCCCTCTGGTGGTGTGATGGGAAACAGAATGCGGGCCGGCCTCCTTCAGCTCAGGGAACGCGGTGTCCGTGAACGGGCCTGGAATACTGATGCCACAGTGCAGGGGTGCAGGAACTGCAGTCTGGCAGGCCCAAGAGGAACGCTCAGGCCCTCAGATGAACTGTCCTTTGCAAAGAGGACAGTGAAAACAACTTTTGCTGCTTCTGTGATAAAACATACAACATCAAACATCAAGTCAGATTCACATATAAGTGGGATGGGAATCTTTAGCATCCAGTGATTGACAAAAATCGCTTGTACTTCTTTTAACACCTGCCAGGAAGGAGTGCAGTGACTTACTACTGTTCATTATTTGCAAAAAGTCAATCACTCCTCTAATATGAATGTACAACAAGTACAATGTTCACGAGTTCCTCTGTAAAAGCATCCTCATGTTAGAGGATTTTATGAAAACGTGTGTAAATTCATCACCATGAAGCAACCAGAATTTCACTCTGGGAAGAAAAATGCATTCCAGTGAGGTTAAACTACCCAAAGGTAAGAATGAAGCACAAACAAAACTTCCATTTATTCCGGTCGCAACCACAAACCTGTCAACGTTTCAGCATTGTGGACTTCATCAAGCAAGTGGATACAATAGTCAACTTGTCCTGAATTTGTTTCTTTACTGTTGAATTAGTCTGTAACTACAAACAAATATATCATGAAGGTGCATCATTTACAAAGATCTAACTGCACTAATGAACCACAACATTAAAAGCACTTGCCTAATTTTGTGTATGTCTGCTTTTAGACTCCAGCACAGCTCTGTGATGTCATCGTGTCTTCTGGCACCTTTCTCTCAGAACAGCATTGACTTTTTCTACAACACTGCAACAGGACCACTTCTGTAGAATCTGACAATACAGAGCTTTACTCCCTGAGTGCATCAATGAGCCTATGATGTCCATGACTCAGAACCGGTTCACCGGTTGCCCTACCTTTTAACACTTTGGTAGGTACTAACCACTGCAGACCAGGAACACCAAACAAGACCAGCAGTTCTGATAATGCTATGACTCTTTTGTTAGGCCACCACAATTAGCCCTGGTCATGCATGTCCATTTTTGCTGTTTCCAAAACATCAACGTCAGGACAAAATGTTCACATGCTGCCAAATATATCCAATCCACTGACAGGTGCCATGGTAACGAGATAATCAAACCCATTCTGATTTTCTATTCTATTCGCCTGTTAGTAGTTATAATGTTATGAGTGATCAGTGTATCTAAAAGCTAAAATGTAAAAGCAGCAAATCCGGATTCTTTTGAGAAATGAAGCCTGAAACCTAATGCATTTATCCGTCACCCTGTATATTAAAAACTTCATTTTGAGCAGTCAAAGCTAATATTAGATAAAGAACATCCAATATTCCGTCTTTCTGGATATTTGAAATCGGCAAATCATTACATATACAGAAATGAATCGATAAAGTTTTCAGGGACTTTAAATGATTAATTAACACCTCACCTGTCAATCACCTTATCACTCCGGCCCAAATTGACCCAGCTCCGTAAGAGCAATGATCCTAACAGCATTCAAAGAGTTGATGAGTCAGTCACCATTGTGCAGTGGTAGCCAAGTCGGCCGCCTCTTTCATGTTCTTTAATGGTCTTTAGTCTGTCCTCCCATTTCTAAGCTCCTCCACTCCCACTCTTTAGGACGGCATTACGCTTAGTCTGAGCCAGACGACTGAGGTCGATGGCAAAACATACCAACACAGATGCAAACATCTACATACTTGTACTACGAATGCACTCTCTCACATATATCCAATGCTTGGCCCTCAACTCTGCTGTCCCAGCATGCACCCTGTTACCTGGTTCTTATCTCCGGAGCAATTGCTGGAACCACTGCTACTTGAAGTTCCACTACACAACAACACACAGACACACAGAGACACACTAATACTGCTACATAAAGAAGAGATGCAGAAAAATTCATTTGTTAATTGACCCTGACTCTGGGAAGGATTGAACCAATCAGGAGACAGAAGGGCCGGCATGAGGGCACTGCACCACCTCACATACGAGACAACCAGTACCAGTGTAGAAAAATGGCTACAAAGCACTGGGAGGTGGAAAAACAACTACAATGGAATGCAAAAAACCCCCAAATGAATCAAAATGACAACAGTACAAAATTCCCAATTCATAACAACAAAATGATTTAAATTTACAATCGATTCCCAAAGCAACCACAAAATTACCAGAATTTGGTAAAAACAACTACAAAATGACATATGCAGTGATACAAACGATCGCAAAATAATTCAAAAAGGCAATTATAAAAAATAAAATGACAGAAAATAGTGGAAGGGTGACAAAAAGCAGTGCAAACGATACAAAAATAAAGGTTAAAATTACCACAAACAGAATCAAAATCAACACAAAGAGACACAAAACCTCTCAACAAAATAACTTAAAAAAATTACATGAGAATGGCAACAAAGATATGCAAAAACAACCACTAGAGAATGCATAAAATACAGCATAAAATCTAATCCATTAAAAAACAAAACGATCAAAAGTAAAGAGAAAATCATTCTCACAGGGGCACAAAAAAAACAAAAAATGATTCAAATGGCATAAGATCTTTAATGACTAGAAAATGGTTACAAAGTAACACAGAGGTGCGACAGTCAAAAAGAAAGGGAACCAGGACCCCCACAAAATGATTCAAAATAGTGATAGTAAATCAAAAATCAACCACAAAATTATTCAAAACGGTGAAGGTGAAATACAAATCAATGAGATATAAAATTACCGCAAAATAGAGGGAAAGGGGCTACAAAGGGACAAAATAAAAACATAGTAATTATGCAAATTCACCGCAAAGCATCATTTTTTGTTAGTTCCAGTGTGAATGTCTTACATGACCGTGTTCAGTGCACCAATGCGTCATCTCTCTGTTTCTATGTTTGTCACTTATGTTAATGAATGAGCCATTTCACTAATAATAATGCACATGTTCCAGGAATCAAGGCTATAAATTTGAGTCTGAACCAATTTTTACAGTTTTCAAAATGTAACACTTTTTTGAGGCTGAGTCTGGTTCCATGGTCCAGGAGTGTCCTGTCTGAGGAGAACTGGTCTTAGATGATGGTGAACTGAACTTAAGAATGGAATTTGCTGACAGGCCTTTGTGAAAAGTGTATAGAGTTGCTGTTTGAGCAGATGCACGGGGTCATGAAGAGGGGCGGCCCCCTCTTCAATGGCAGGATTCTGGGCTGTTAAATGCCATTAAACAGAGAGGGCATTATGTAAAGAAAATCATGGTGGGAGCAAGTAATGGAGCTCTGCTTGTGCTGCAGCGGGGTCAGAGGTCAGAGCCTCAGGACGTTATGTAGTATCAGGGACATCTCATGACTGTCCTCTGGCCACGGTAACTGTTTCCTCCTCCTGCGGTAGATACATGGTCAGCAGGCTTTGTCATCTTCCCTGCAGAACTGCTTTGGTGGAGAAAAACGTCAGATTCCTGAAATGCTGCTCGACAGCGAACAATTGTCCTTCAACTCCCTCCACTGTATGTTAATGGGACTTTGAAGCTCCTCACAGAAAATCCACATTTTGGCTATGAGTGCTGAATATTATGCAGGACATCTAAATAGCCCGCAGAGCTCTCAGGGTCTACCTGCTGAAGGGTCAGAATGGATGGAGCTTAATTTCTTTTTTTTTTAATTTTTATTAATTGGAGTAACGATGTCAGCCGAATAGCAGTCTTCCAACTCAGGGACACAGACCAGAGAAGATGACATCCAATAAGCCCAGAGAGCAGCGGAGTAACAAAGTACATTCACTTCAGGAAGTTGTAAAAATGTTGAGTTTGGGACATGCTTTTAGGTCCCATTTTTTCTTCCCGACATGCTTTTATTCAGTGGGTTATTTATACTTCGAGGGTTTTTCATTATTCATTTAACCAATGCGTTTTGTTTCTTGTATTTGATCACATTTACTCATTTATTTTAATGTCCGAGTGTGTGGATCAGTTTGTCCTTTTTCTAAAGCGATCTGAGCTTTCCATACTGCCTCAAAAACAGTGACATGTGACCGAACACCAATACAATGTTGTTTAACTGCTGGAAAAAAGTTTATACTTAATGCATCCTCAAGAGCAAGTCAATTTGTACCAGAACATTTTGCTTTACAAAAGGTGTTATACAAATTTCAGGAGGTATAAGATTCTACCTTTGACTTCCCTTGATCAGAAGTCAAATAAGATCTAACGTACAAAGATCTCATTAACTTAAAATTGCTGTTTTGACCTTCATAACTTTCCAAAAAATTCAGTTTTCAATAGTGTATGGGGCACAATAGGTAAAAGAATTTAACAAAAACCAATTAAGGCATCATTTGCAGTGATCCAGGGTTTGGCAGGATGTTATTCTGGAGTCTGCCTGGTTTTTAAAACTTATTCCAGGTCCCCCACTTCAGCCAAAGATAACTTCAATGCAGCATTAGCTTTAGGGGGATTTCATCAGGCCGCAACTCCTATCATAGACTTGGATCTTCGGGTTGGTGCACTTTGAATAAACGCCAGACAATCATCCTTTTTTTCCTCCCCATTTTATTAAATAACTCTGCAGAACAGTTATGATGGCGACACATGATGCAGCAGAGACTTTGATTCTGGACAGAAAACTCAAGCAGTCTCCTCCTTCGTGATGCGGTCCTTCTTGAGAGGTCCCTGTGGAGTAGAGAACAGGATAATTTCTACATTAATACCGGGTAGTCCACTGCTTGCCTGCAGTCTATATGTGGGTCCAATGTTCCCAGAGAGTGAACAGGGAGCAAGCACAAAGAGACACTGCTCCCCTGCCTCACTGGAACTCACTATGGCACTGGAATGGAACCCAGAGTTCATACTGTAGAATGAACCAGGTTACGAACAGTGCGGAACGACAAGATTTACACACTTGAGTCAAAGATTCTTGAAAACCACTGCTATAGAATTCATCAACATTGTACCGACAGATAACCATTAGTCTTACCATGAAAGCCTTCTTTTCTTCCACAGTCTGGAAGCGTCCGTGACCAAATTTGGAGGTGGTGTCGATAAACTTGAGGTCGATCTTCTCCATGGCACGTCGGCTGGTCTGCACGAGCAGAGACTGGAAAAGGAAACAAATAAAAGACAAGCCAGTCAAATACAAGAGCCAGTGGCCATTTCTCCAAGCGTCTTCCTTTAATCTAATTTCCTCTGAACTGCAATGTGGACTCACCTTACGCAGGGTCAACACCCTCTTCTTGGTTCCCACGACACAGCCCTTCACCATGACAAAGTCATTGGTCACATCTCCATAGTGGACAAATCCACCCTTTTAGAACAAAGGCAATGTTAGTTGTCTGCGTTCAAGATAGTATGGAAAAAATTCTGTTCTTTGGACTGTCACTCACCAGCGGGTTGATGCTCTTGTTTGACAGATCGTACTCCGTGGAGGCGTTGTTCTTCACAAGCTTTCCCTCCTTGGTGTGGTAGCCCTGTCCGATCTTGTAGATCTTCTTGTTAATCTCTGTGCGGTGGTGGTAGCCCTTCTGACCAGCACGAGCCACAGAGAACGCCACACGAGCAGGATGCCAGGCACCAATACAGGCTACCTTACGTAGCCCACGATGGGTTTTGCGGGGAAGTTTCTTTGTGTGCCAACGGCTGGTAACACCTAGACGGTTAGTAGATTGTTTAGAACAAAAACTATTCTAGTCAGGCCAGTCAAAATGCTCTAATTTTAGTATCCAAGACCTTACCCTTGTATCCGTGGCCCTTGGTGACTCCGATTACGTCAATCATCTCGTCCTGAGTAAAAACGGTGCCGATGGCCACAGCCTGCTCCAGCTTCTCACGGGCCCAGTCCACCTTATCAGAGACGGTGCCACCATTCAGCTGCACCTCCATAAGGTGAGACTTCTTCTGCCTCAGGGGCAGCAGGCGCATCTGAACAGAGTAAACACATTTAGAACGGAAGCTACACACTTAACCATACAGTTCTTTGAAATCTGTCTAGTCTCAGAAGGAAGGCAGCGGAAAAAGTATCCTCATGTGTTTCGGGTGCCATGCCTGACACGAGATCCGTGGTCTCATCACTGACAGACAAAACATAATTCATTTGACTTAGTATACTAACCTGTGTGTGGGCAATTATACGGATGACCTGGCAGTACTTCTTCATGGAAGCAAAGTCCTTTTCCAGCTGCTTCTTGCCATCTTCATCCTGCCATTTCTTGCAGTATTTAGTGAAGGCCTTCTTCTTGGACTTGTACCTGAGGGCACGCAGCAAAGAATGGACGCACTGGTTTGCAAAGGTTCTTCATAGCCTCAAAGGGCCAGCGGAAGAACACGATGCATAGCTGCTCGCTCTCCTCTCCATGTGGATAAGGGGGCAGGATCAGCTAATCAAGATTTCAGCTCATGGCACAGTTTCTAAGAAGCTCTTTCCACTGGCCAGAGGAGCCTGGAGCTCATCAGGGCACGTGGCACCTGAGCGGAGCTGCCACAGGGGTCACCGTAAAATTAGATCTACTCCGTGACAACGCTATCATTTCCACTGGTCAACTCAAATCTGCTTCAGTTTTTCTTGCTAACTGGGATTTATCAATGAAATCTTACCAGTTCTTGTAGAAGCGACGCTTGCACTCATCACTGACGTGCTCGGCAAAGATTGTCTTGAAGGAACGAAGGCCACGGGGGGTGTTGACGTAACCAACCACTCCAACCACAATCATGGGAGGAGTCTCCACAATGGTGACAGCCTCAACCACTTCTTTCTTGTTCACCTCTGCAACAGAAAGACTAGTGTTTAGGCATATTGCAATAATAGCTGCACCGTTGAGACTGACACTGGTTTTATGTACTACATCGCTTAGTTAAGACTGCGCTCAGTTGTCGACATTCAGCAAGGGGTATAAAACCCATTATGTCCGCCCGTCGAGTGTATCATCACAGGCAGATCACCAAACTTTATATTCTCAACAAAGGTTGCAACAGTATAAAATTTTCATGTATGGCAATCAGCAGTTATGCAACCTAAACCAGCCCATCATAACAATTGACAAAAACTAATGACCATATCAGTCTGAAGCTGGAATTGTGTAAATTATTCCAGTTGCAACTAAAAAAAATATCAGCTATGTGATCTTTCAATTTAATTGTTAGATGTGTCCTAATGATCCGAGTTCAAGTGGGTTAGAAAGTTTCATCTTTTTCCAAAAAGAAAATCCTGAATTTAAATACAAGGCCCAGGAACTATCAGACCTGAACTCCTAATCTTTCACTTAGAGGTACAAGGCACCAATATTTTGGATTCATCCATCCAAATGAATCCCATTTCTTTATCTAATAAATTGCTGCTGGTGAAATAACTGCTTTTCTCAGCTTGTCTTCTGCAGATAGGCAGAAGAGCAACTGGCACATGGCATTCATCCATTTAAAAAAAAATCTATAACGGAATGAGGCTTTTGCATGAAATTAAAACCGTTGCAACCCTTTCTCATTATATTCAAAATAGGCATTTCCTCAGTTCATATTTAAGACATCGATCCGGAATTCTTGCACTCACTTGATCCAGGTCTGTCCACCTCACGGACGATGTGCGTCATGCCGGCCTTGTAGCCCAGGAAGGCAGTCAAGTGTACGGGCTTGCTGGGGTCATCTTTGGGAAAGCTCTTAGCTTTTCCACGGTGACGTCGACTCCTCTTGCGGGGCAGGAAGCCCAGGGATCCGTGGCGCGGAGCCGAAAACTTGCGGTGGGACTGAGGAGGAGATAAACTGTTAGCCGACCCATGCTAAGCTACTCACAATGTCTAAATGCTACATGAAAGCCTACTGGAGTCAAACTATCTGTCGAAAGACATTATTAATACCATATATTTCAATTATCTGAACGTATTTCATGCGGAAATGTGTGGACGTTTATCATGCTAGTATACCTAGCTAGCCACCTGACACAACGGAGCATGCGGCGTTCGTATCGTTTTCAAGTTATTTTAGGTCACAACCATTCAGCTGTAAATATACGTAACAGCAATTAGGTAGAATACAACAATTATGAGTCGATAATTTCTCCTGGAAGTTGTAGATGCGGCCTAATAAAAAAAAATCACCTTGCCCATGTTAGAGCTGGAGGTGGCATTGGGGCTGAAACACTTTATGTTAAAATACAATTTAAACGTCAAAGTACAAAGGAAATTTTTACATCGAACGAATAAAAACATTCCATCAAAGGTAGCTGTGTGTCTAAACAAAGTAGATTGTAATGGATGGTGCAGATGGAGAAAAGATGCATGTTCAGAATTTCTTTCGTAGTTCTAGCACACTCACCATCTCGTCTCCAATCCGACTGAAAGAGGACGACGGAAGGGATCACAGCCTTTATGTAGGAATTGAAATATCGCGAGATCCAGCCGTCTGAGACTATGCAAGATGTTTATCGGCTTTAGCCACTAGATGCCGCTTTTTGCTGTAACAAACTCCCATCAAAAACTCACATGACCTAAAAAGTACATTTTTATTGACAGCTAAAACATGAGTATAGCAAGTATTCTTTCATTATTCGCCTCGACCCCGAACGTCGGGGCGGGCTGGAGCCTCTCTCAGCTTACATCGAGCGAGAGGCAGTGTACAGTACACCTAGGATGAGTCCGCTGTTCATCACAGGGCCGACACTGAGACATAGAAACATTGTACCTCTTACTCCTACGGGTAATTTAGTGTCACCAATCCAACTATATTGCATGTTTTTGGCTTGCGGGAGATCCCACACAAACTAAGGGAGAACAAGCGGACTCTGCACAGAAAAGCAGGCATAGGTGGATTCGTACCCAGTAGCTTCTTGCTGTAAGGCAGCAGCGCTAACCACTGGCTTAATTAATATTTGGCAAATACTAACGATTGAATATCTTTAAAATGTTTGACTTTTTTTTTTACCCTCCACCCAAAACGTTTTAATTAATTTAATTTTTATTTTATTCTGGCGTATTATCTATGTTCCATCTTTATTTTTTTTCTGGAAACACTTGTATTAATTGCAAATTATTTTTCAGTTTCGCTATATTGTATGGCATTATCGTTCGCGCTGCACCCTGAAAAGCCCTATAGAATCTTTTCTAGATATGTATCATTCAAGTGCTATGCATCCTAAATATTGTCTTAAAACAGGCATATTGAAGATCTATATTTTAATTCTATGATTGAACAATTTTACTGATTTGAATAGAAAAAACTTTGTCTAAGGTTGCAAAAAAATAACTATTTGAACTTCAAATTCCGCATTAAAGAATATGTATATTAAGATTTATTTATGCCTACATGTCCCTAATTTAGCATTCCTCTCTTATTTTAGTATTTTGCATATATTTCTTATGTTCTGGTGGCGATTTACAAACTTGAGAAAAAAAATTCATGCAGTAAAAATTAGGATGGCTTAAAATTTATTACAACTTTGTTCATAGAAAAACAAACTAAAGGACCAACGTTTACGCCTCTCAGCTTAATGCAACAATCATAAATGATCCAGTGATGCAACAGGTTTTGTTTGAGATAATCGGTAATCTTGCCATAGCTATAATGCCTAGCCTTTCATGTTACCCTTCACCCATAACCTTAAATTACCTGTTAACTCCTTTGGCTGCAGTGGTTTTCATATAAACATCCAATGTTCAGAAATTCTAATAACATAATTCTTGCATAAAAATGCTAAATTCCATGCATCAATGAAAATGTCTTCTTAGAATACTTGCTTTTATTTTTCATGTCAGGCCTTATGTTTGAATGCTATAATTTTCCTCCAGTAGAAATAAAAGAGGCATACAATCAAACAAAACCAGTAGTTGTTTTTTTTAATTTCATTTCACAGCTCTCGCCTTGCATAAATGCTACAAATGGTCAAATACATCCAGCGTATAAAACAGACCCGTCCGTTATCAGTTATGTATGTTTGGTTGGATGGATGCAGTATGTATTATGTATCTCGGACCAGCTGATGAAGGTTGTACCAACATTACGATCTCATGCAAAATGTAGTAATGACCATATATCCATACAGCCACAGCTGTCTACTTTCATTAAATTAGTTTTCCCATCAAATGTCACATACTCCATGTCAGGCTGAATCGATGCTAGCATTTAAATCATTTTAAGACTGGAACAATTTCAAGTAATAATAAACTCATACACTCTGCATTCCTACAGCTACTGTACGTCATCTGATTTGTTAGAAATTTCCTCGTATGTTCAAGAATGCAAGTGTGTCTTCTTACAATTTAAATGTCATGAGTGCAGATTTGCATCATCTGCACCCCTATTATGTGGACATATCATTCTCTGATAACAGAAATGCAGGTGCAGTTCAATGACTCCCCGCTGTGCTGATAATAAAGTCTGCAAGGGCTGCTGTTAGGAATCCTCTGCCAGCAAATCCGATCAGGCTCGATCAAGGTTCATCTCGTTGAAGAAAGCTTTTCCAAACTCATAAGTGCTTATCATTATTGCACAGGCTGGGGCCACTTTAATCACTCTTGGCATGAAACCTGAGGAAAAATAAAAATGTAATAAATGTCATAAATATGCATTCACTTCTAAGAAAAACAAGCAGGAGATACTCAGGATCAATCGTTACTGGAGCATTTTATTGAGAAAGACATGAAGTTATTACGTCCTTGTTGATAGTATGAATGAGAAAAAAATGTATTTCTCAAAATACTAATTCTTAAAAAATATCAAAACATATTTCTCCAGTGTATAGGAGATACTTCACTTATAGTAAAAAAAATATTAGGAAAGAAACGTTTGACATATATCCAAGAAACTATCAGCTGAGAACCCACCCAAACAGCCTATTTTCAATCAGTAACCATGGAGACAAATCAAGTTACTAAGATAAAAGTTCCTAAACATGGATGAAAAGAAACCAATTCAGTATTTGGTTTTTGTGTGAGGAACTTGTGTTGTAAAATATAGGGTAATATTTTACATCTACTCCAGAGACTAGAAAAAACACCAGGATAAGGCAAAGTGTAACTCGTAACCAAGGAAACAGTGAATATAACATTTTATGTTTAAGGACACAGATGCGGCCACTACTGAAAAATCTCAATTTGTAGCGATGTGGATAGACCATAGCCTCCATCATAGTAGAACATCTGCAAACTGATATAAAATTTGCTTTTAAATAAGCAGATAAAAGTTCAAACGAGAACTTTGAAGAAAAAGAAAAGGATGGATTTTTGAGCAGAGGATGCGGATAGACTGTTTCCCAACGTATGAATGGACAAGGGTAATGTTATATGGTGGGGTCATAAAAATAAGATGTATATGATGTTTAACCTTCAATAGCAAAGTATATAACCATAGTACTAGAATTGCTGTGTGTAGAAAAGTTTTATTAGAGTAAGAATCCTTCCCATTATCTTACTCCTCACTTCGTTCGTGGTGGGGACGATTCACCTTTGTGTTCTTAAGTTTGCCAAGGACTGTTCATCTGAGAAAAACCTACAGAACCGTTTTGAACAAAACTTGAAGGAGAAGATATTGGCCAGGAAACAGCCCAGTAAAGTTGGTTGTAAATCTGGATAAGGGATGGATGCAGGATTTGTTTGATGAAATAGGTGCAAAATTACCGTAAGAAACGCAAAAAAAGGGCTATAGCACTCCCTTTTGCTCAAAAGTATTAAAATGTGCAACAACCAGAATAGAAAGCACTTCATCGGATTAATAAATGCTACGGCTGGTGGGCGACGAGCAGAGCGATGCTCAATTTTGGTTCATTCGTCTTTACATAAACTCTCTTTGTGTTTCAGGAGTGTGGGTTGCAAAAAAGCAAGGCGGTAGTACAAACTGTAATTCAAACATAAAAATGTAGTCAATATTTTTCATCTACAGTGGATAACAAAAAACACATCATCTGGTGGACAAAAGAGGACGGGTCTCTGGTTGTAGGCAAAATGGAGAGAAGCCAAGACATTTGTTAACACACTGTCCACATGGGAAAAATAGAAAACTGATTGACTGACTGATTCCCTCCAACAGAGGACAGAGTAAATATGTACCTGCAAAGAGGCCCCTGTAGCCCAACTCCGACCAAATGTTCTTCATTATGAGCCATGTAGATGTGGTTGTCTTAAGGGAGGCTAAGAGGAATAACAATCACTGTTAGGAACATGCTACAGATAAACGCATGTAAACGCTACATCAGCACATGTAAATACACACCTCCCAGAGCGTCCATCTCTCCCAGTTGGATCTGTCTCCGAGTCTTCACCACATCAAAAGGCAGCGTGAGGATGGCAGCAATCTAGATGGTATTGCGGACAAAAACAGTCAAAAAAAGGTGACATGCAGGAAACAGCGTCCGTCTTTTAGATATCACGTGTATTCATAATGTCATTCATATCAGAAAGGCTGTTGCTTAATTATTGGACAAGCATTATAACATTGAATGTGGGTCAGACATTGGCCTGATTCTGTGAAATATTTATACAGAGAGGTGACTTACAGTGATTTGAAGTAAATTACAAGATTTGTCGAGGCTACTTTTTCGTTGAATTAAATTTTTCTCACTTTGAGTTCAAGCTGAAGGTCAGCCATACATCAAATCCCTCATATCATCATATCAAGTTAGCACTCTCCAACATCTACTGATGAACAAAACACGCTAGTTTGCTTTACCAAATATTAATGAAGTAATGTACAGGGGTTTTTAGATGGAAAGTTCCACCCTGAGTGCATGAAAACATTTGAGGTTACCTCCCATGACAGGGTTTCCATCCAGTCATGAACATTAAAGAGCTTTATTTTAATTCATGAACCTTGCAGTCTTTGATTATGTTTAATACCGGTGACTGTGGATACCTATACGTTGTGGTAGACAGAAACCACTCTTCGTAAATATCTTTTGTGAGAATATTAATCTCCCAGGAATAGTTTAATTATTTTCTGCAGTCAGCAGCATCGTTGTACTTCATTCCATACTGCACGCATGTGACTCAACTGCACTTTCTCGAGACAGTTGGCGAGGGACACAATGACCGCAACATCCTATCAGCAGCCTTTAAACTTGTGTTGGTGAGTATGAAAGTGTTTCCTCTTAAGGAATCCAAGGCTACGTTCATATTACAAGCTTCACTTTTCGGAGTTTTTGTTCAGATCGGATCATCTTGACAGTCACATTCATGATTCCAGTGACCTGTATCTAGTTTTGGTGTGAATTCATTCGGCACACATTTTTTTTTACCAGTCACTTGTGTCATAACCACTTAAAATATACTATTTGTGAGACAACTCTTGATATTCAAACAGAAAAGGACACGCAGGTAGTATCTGTATGCATGACCTTCTGCTCTGAAGGACAGCAGATCATGGACTGCTGAGGATCTGCATGAATTTATTTTTGGATTCTCCATCAATTTCAGAAAATGCATTGACACCGCAGCTGAAATAAATAAACCAATGGATGTTGGTACATTATCAAAAATCCGACTACTGTACCGTTTCTCTGTCAAGAGGGGATGTTGTTAAAAAAAACTTATTCCCCTTTAAAGGAGAGCACTTACAGCTCCAGAGATAGCTCCTGAAGTGAAGCTGATGGAGAAGTTGCCCTGAGTCACTTGATACTTCTCACACAGCTGGGCCTTCAGCAGTTCATAGTTAAACCAGTATAGAGCTGCAAACACATCAACAGACACAATTCAGGTGTTCAATGGATGCTTTGCTGTTAAAAAAAAAAAGAAGAAAACAACAAAAAATAGGTGCTTTACTCTATATCACATCGATCTCATGCTTCCCAAATATGTAATACTGTGGTCTGTGACACATTACTATGAATGACCTCTGCTAAAGAGGTCAAGTTCTCACACAGTAAATCTGCCAACCCTTGGATAATATTTGCACGATAGTGAAACCATAAAGCCAAATTCAATTTCATGTATTTTATGTTTTGTCAAAACAACCTTTTACAAAATTGCTGCTGCGTCAGGTTATTGAAAGAAAACAATAGAATCATACTTATTCTTCAGAAGAATAAGTATGAAGAATATGTGTGAACAATTCACATCAGTTGAGAGGTTGAACCCCAGTTTAAACCCGTTTCTGATATAGCTTGTATATATGTAATTTGTATTGGATCCAGATGAAAGGGCAATTGCATTTACTTTGCATACTACTTTAACATTTTTACAGCATTTTATCAATAAATGACTATATTAAATATTAAACTCGTTGGGTTCGAATAATGATTGAAATTTGGGATTAGGCATTCATTTAAGTAAGTCACCACTGGGACTCTGTGGTAGAATGTTGTCTACTGACTGTCCTTCTAGTTTGTAGTGTATCATAATATAGTCCGTTCTTATCACTTTATTAAATTTAAATTAATATTTTATTTATTTAAATAATTAATTAATTCATAATAAAGGTTTTTTCTCGAGCTAATTGAGAATCTGTGGATGTAGACAGCTGTAACCTGAGCAGTGTCCAAATCTTGGGTAATAAATCTAAATATTCATATTCATGCACACGTCCGAAAAATGGCAAAAATGACAATAGTAAAACCGGATAATAGTAAAGTACGGTTATCAGCTGAATGGGAGATAAATTGATGCAAAATGAAGGGTGGCAATGATGGCAAACGTTGCAAGGGAGGCTTGAAAAGTTTCCACTCCACTGAGGTGGTACCCATATATCAAGTCTCCATATGAACATCTTTGATTGCCTTCTGTGGTGCTGCTCTCACCAGAAAAGGGTACGTCTCTGAAAATGGTGGGTCCCCAGCCCCGCCACAGAGACATCAAGCCGTCATGAGCCACAGATGTGCGGATACACTCTCGCAGCTCGCTGTAAGGCAGACGACGGGACTGCATTTTAGTCCTGACAAGCTCCAGAGGGCTGATCACTGTCACAGCCCCCACTGCAAAACATACAAACCCAAACAGAAGAGTCACAACTATAATGCAGTTAGGATATCAAAGTTTGCTTGTGTTTAGTGGACTCACATCTGGCCACAGCCCCAGCAACCAGAGGAACGAGGTTGCTCTGGACTCCCATTCTGTATCTCATTGAATCCCGTATCTTGTCATAGCAGGTGAAGTAGATGACAGTGGCAGGTACAGCCATTACCCTGCACACACATAGAGATGCAAATAAACAAAGGTTTCAAGCTAGGCCTCGATGTCATCCTTGAAATCGAGGGTATATCCACGAAAAGTGCACAATCCCCTGCGTTGTACAGATTGTTCCCCTGATTGAACTCCACAAATTAAATGTGACTCAAAAACTAATAATATCAAACAGTCCATATTCTCATTCCCACACTCTGTAGTCATTAATAAAAGAAGACAGATTTCCTTGTGTCAATTCATGAGCTAAATTGAGAATTATGCCTGGGAAGTTAGGGACAAGAAACTGCGTTCTCCAAAGAAAAACTCTGCATAATGAGTAAATTATGAACTATTATAGTGAAATAATATATATAATAGTTCTTGTGTAGATTCATATGAGCCAATTTTGACTTGATCTAATATCAAGATGGTATGGTCAAAAACTGTCACCTAATGAGTGAAAAATGACAATTACAGAAAAGTATGAGAAAGAGAAGTTTTATCTCCTTGAGGTGGTATATGAGATGAATCTGGACTAAATCAATGGTTAGGAAGTTATTACCGAAAAATGTGTATTTCTAAAAAAGCTGCCAAAGTCATTAAAATTGGTTCTTTGCATTTAACCCATCCCAGAGGAGCAGTGGGCAGGTATCTGCAGCGTCCCATTAGCAGATTGAGGTTCAGGATCTTTCTCATGGACCCTTCGACATATGCAGGACTTGAAACGGATTTCCAAACCATATCCATTGAACAAATACAGTCACTGGTACTGTTAGCCAGTAGGGACCGGCGGTACCCATGGATAGAAAGAAGATGATGGTGAAAGGGAACAACCGAAAGATAAGGAAGAGTAAAATATGATATGCAAAATAGATCTCCTAGAGGGATCCATGAAACTGTTTTTGAGTTATCACATTAACACAGGATCTACGGAGGAAACATGAGTGAGTGCTGGATACTCTGTGCCGCCACATCGATGTAAATATGTTTAATTTCTTTAATTTGTGGCTATAGGTAATAATGTATCCTTTATTCATCACATACAGCTACACACAGTACAAAATAGGGAAATTATTTCTCTGCATTTGACCCATCCCTGAGAGCAGTGGGTGGCCTCTTTGAAGCGCCCGAGGAGCTATGGTTTCAGGGTCTTGCTCAAGGACCCTACGACAAGTCGACCCTGCTGGGATTCGATGCGATGTAGAGTTTAAATGCTGTTTCCATCACGGCAGTCAAAGTTATTAATGCTAAAAATCATCGTTATCTATTGCCCACATCTGCACCATTATGACTTGAATACCCTTGCCGATCTCATCCTAACATTTTGCAATTTAAAACCTCTTTTCAGTGAGATTTCAGACACTCACAGTGTTGGTGGTAGCCCGCTCCATAGAGATCCGAATCCCTCGTATCGTATGATTTTCACAAAGGCATCCTACGGCGCAAACAAAGAAAGATATTTGACACATTCCCACTGGTTCTCTGACAAAAGCAAATCTGCTTAAGTGATCCTACTCACAAGTGTACCACTGAAATGCGTTTGTGATCTGTGCCAGCTGGTGCAACTTGTTCGATTCTGACACACATAGATGTGATCCATCAGTCCGTTACAATACAGGAAGCATTTCCCTGTGAGAGACAGAGTAAACGGTGGTTAGCAGTAGATTAAAAATTATACCTGCATCTGGACATAAATGCGATCATCTGTAAGTCCTTCATGTGTTGTACTATAATAATATGATCCTTGAAAGAGGAGAGGAAGGTAAATAACAGTGCATGTGATGGCATTGACCAAAGAGTCAGTTCAGATGATAACATCAGGGCCATTCCTCTCACTGCTTACACTGTCTGTTTATTTAGAGCTGGCTCAAGATCAACTATTGACAAAAAATTCAAACAAACTCTAATAAAAGCCTCATTTTATAACCTTTACAACCAACCAAAAAACAACATTCACCAGGGACAGATAAGCTCACGGAGTGAGGTTTCATTTTAAATAGTGAGGTGTAGTTGTGGAAATAGTGGCAGTGTTATTTCCTGAAACTGTACTGGCATGAAACGAATATCGAAAACGATCTACAAAAGTAGAACCACACTCACACAGTGAATCAACTGACATTTAAGACTGAAGGGAAATAGAGACATGATCATCTAATGTGATAACAAACGTAATTACTAAAAGGCGTTCATTTTTACTTTAAGCTGTTACTTAGAGCCAACATTCTGGATCACAGTTATGGACAGGGCAATAAACTGAAACCAATGTTTAGAACCTCTCAACACCTTAACGTTTCTCGTGTTAATTCATTCGAATCAATAATTTCATCACCAAGTATGCTCATAAGCCCTCCATACAAAAAAACAAACAAAAAAAATCAAAACACGTCAGTCACGTGCCTCCACAGGAACAAATAAAATTAGTAAGAATGAAAGCCAATTAAAAGCTGCATGGCTGAATTGAGTTTAAATACAGACCCAATAAATGAGTCTCAACCAGATGAGTTTATACCTCAAAGACTGCCATGTAACCACCCAGTACAGTGGACAAAATTTGGCTTCACTGAAAGAATATTGAAACAAAAAAGAAAATATTCCAGCCTCTAGAGCTCAGCAGATTTACAGAACAGCTCTTGTTGTAACACTTTGTAGGCAATCTAATAATAGTATATATTTAGCCCGGGAAATTACTCGTAATGAAATCAAAATACATCTATGATTTTATCCCCGAAATACATTTATCCTGCAGTGTTTTCATTTGGGACAACAGCAGCGCCAAATAAGGGATTCTATTTTTCTTTTTTTTTTATATCTTACTCATCCAAGGAGACCAGCCCAGACCGACAGTAATAAAAGGAGCCAGAGAGAGAGATAGAAACACCAGTGGATTTGTGAGGGATTAAGTTGGGAGAAAATACCAAAAATAAAAAGGAATGAATCCTGAAGCAAACCCCACGGAAGTGAGGAGGAGATTAATTTTACAGATTAAAATGGGCTTCTGCTTTTATTGAATTCAGTTAAAATAGTTAAATTTAAGAAAAAGCCTTATAAAAAGCAATTTCTTTCCCCAGTAGCAGCAATACCTCACATTTATACAACACCTTCAAAGCCACGTAGTTTCAAATAGGGGAAATAAAGCCGTGCATTTACTAAACAGCAGCCATTTTTTCGACATGCAGCAGCGGGTCATTTACTCACATTTGGAAGGGCGGATGACGCCTCCCCACGGAGTTGATTCACAGGCCACAGCTATCAAACAGAGCAAAGGCAGTACAGAGAGAGAGAGAGAGAGAGAGAGAAGACAAGCATGAAATACACAGGATCCCCGACCACAGGTGCATCCCAGTGAACAAATAAAGAAGTTGTTTAAGTTGTCACCGATAGCTGCAATTCTTCAGTTATGAATAAGAAAAGAAAAGAAAAATTCCAAATGAAAAAAATAAAATAAAATGATATATATGTATATATATATATAATATATATTTGTGTTGCTGCTAAGGGTCCGACAGAACAATGAAATCCTATTCCAGCTCTCCTCACTTTCTTCGTGGTAGGGGATAAAAAGAGGTTAAAGGACAGTTAAAAAGACACAAGCAGCAGGTTTAGTGGATTTAGTCAAGTATTCAGATGCATCTAAAAGCAGCTAGCAAACATGAAATTAGTGTCCTTGGATGAAAGTTCATAGGAGACTAGAATCACAGAAGAAGACAAGCCCCATGCCCTACCTTGGTGGAAGGGTGCCTGCTGAGACTGGAGCCTTATCTTCACAACATCCAGCGGTGTGACTGTAAATCAAACGAATACATTCAGTCATAATAACAGCCTGTCTACTAAAGCCTCTTGAAACTGAGGGGGAAAAAAGGTCTCTTTGATTTGGAAGCCATTTTGAATTGCAAGGAAGAGGAATATCCCAGTATTCCAAAACATGTGGTATCATTGGACAGTCAAGGATTTCCTCTTTAATATACAAAACTAATTAACAGCGTAACCTGGAGCTGGGCGATTAATTGTAAAAATATTTCAAACTCGATTCAATTGATCTGCAATATAATTTCTGTGGTACAACGATTCTGCAGCTTATCAATTCATAAGATAATCGGCCACAGCTGCGCCTGAACGTTTCACCCTCAGACAATGACGGTGCAGAATTAGGTCAAAAGACGCAGAGATCCAGAAACGAAACCACAAGACGAGTAAGAGACACAAGGACCAGAGGAGAAAAGCTGTCTGCCCCCATGAGAGATAAATACATTAAAAAGAAATCGGAAGAAAACCCTGCCGACATAGGTGAGAACTTCATGAATCCAACCAACTGCTCTGAGTATCAGCCGAAAGGGCATTTCATGCAATGTTTTGCCAGAGTAGCAGTCGCGCAGATGTATGGATTCACCTCAAAAATCAAACAACGAAGTCCTCCCCTAGTGTCACAGTAAGGAAAAAGAAAAAGCCATGCCTAAAACCGTGGACTCTGTTTACTGAACTTGTCGCAATTTGATTCAACTGGTGTTCCACCAGCAGAAACGGAAATGGTAATTTCTTATCACTCCTAAACTCCTTCTTCTGGTCACTTAATTTCTATTTCCTCTCATTCTACCACTTTAATTCTCTGTTGTTTCACAAGGGCTCTTTATCGCTCAGTCTCACCCACAGATCCTGTAGTCTGCATGCAGACGTTCAGCAGCCGGGAGTTGACCCTTTAGTGCCACCATACATCTATCTGGCTAAAAGACAGCGTGTTTTAACTTCTTACGAATAATTTATCTTATGATAAACATAAGTTTCATAAGATAAACATATGTTTCTCATATGATGTCCCTCTCATGTGGGACATCATATGATGTTAACTGAATAACGCTTAATTTGCTGGTTCAGGTAGTTGAGTGCAATTTTCTCATTTTTTTTCCAAAACATCCAGCTTTAGTGTAGATCAAATAAGAAAAAGGAGAGTGAAAACCAAAGAGTCTCCTGCAGAATTCATGGGTGCTGCAATTAATGCTGTCTTCATGGAGGTTATTATATCAAGCTGTGTAAATGTATTTAATACAGGTGGACAATTTGGAGCCGTTAATCAAAATAACTAGAAGTCACAAGATAGCGTGGTGTTGCTATGGTGTGCATGTTCTCACCAAAAATAGATGTGACCAGGGCTCCAGTGCTTGACGCCATCATCTGCTGCACCGGAGAAATCGCAGCCACCGGTCTGTTGGCCGTCCGCTCCCCCATTCTGCCCACCTGTTGAATAGGAAATAAAAGTGCCACACCGAGAACACGATGTCCATTACCTTGACCAAGTACGACTCTTGCAGTCAGATATTGTCCTATCAAACACCTAAAACCGTCTTTTGAGGCTAACATAGATCTGTTACCATGCAGAAATAAAGCGAAAATTATAGACTTTACATCACTTACTACAAAATCGTCAGGGGATGTGCTTCAAACAAACCTCACTTTTTATTAGAAAGCTCAAGCTTGTCGTCCACTGCTGAAACAGTGACTGAGAACTTACTGCCACAGACCTACAAGTTTTTGCTCAAATCCCATTCATTTGACTTGTTTACCTAAGTTCATTTACGTTCATACTTAGAAGAATTGTGTTGAAACTTAATTTAAATTTATGTTAAACTTAGGAATAGTAAATGTTTGTATGATTGTTATTCTGATTCTGTTGTGTATAGGGTTCCAAAGAAAGTAGCTTTGTTCCTAGTCTAACAATTGCAGTGGATGCATTAATGTGAATAGACTTGTGGCAATTTATTCATTGCTAATTACGGTATCTATAAAATACACTAAATTAAGAAATTATACATTTGTTTGCTAGTTTGCCCAGCCAACCTGAAAAAGTTAGATATTTGATTCTGTACATCACCTTTTTGGCAGTTATTCAAATTGATTTCAAATTCAAAACAGAATCCAGTTTGTTTAATTTTAGTAGAAACGGAAAACTGTGGAAAAACTGAAAAAGCTGTTCAAAAGTTCAGCCTCTCGAATTCACATTAATTTAATTTAAAATGATTTAGTTCCCTTAGTAAAACAAGCTGCTGTTATATTCACCTGGGCAAAGGTTACATTTGCAGCTTTATGCTTTATTTTACTATCCTGTAAATGACTGCAAAAAGACAAATTAAGGAATTTCCACTTTCACAGGTTAGAGAAAACTGAGAAAAATCCGGTCCAAGCCAGTATGAAACATAGTTTCCCTTAAATCTAAATGCCAATTTCCTCTCCTTAGATGAACTGGGTATGAATTGATGCACCTTCATCTTACTTTAAGCACGGTTCAAGATGGCAACTAAAATGGTCGGTAATGCGACTCAACTTTTAATTTTGCATCCTGTTTTTTTTCCATTCAGTCGCCAATCACGACAATCCAGACAAAAATATACAATACATTCAGTGCTTCACACACATTTGTTATAAAGTGGTGGGCCGCGGACCACAAAATGACTTAAAAATATTTTCAAAAGTCTACATTAAAGATGGTTAACGATGTGCTTTTCAGCCACTGCTCCTTCTATCCATGCCATCGAGGTGCATGCAAACAAATCAGGATGGAACCCTGATTGAATTTTATATTTTCTAAAAAATAAGCCATTTCAACAAAGGTAATCACCCTTGCTTAATGTTTTTGATGGCTCAAATGTATAACCCACTCCAATTTATTATTATTATTAGTTGTTTTTTTTAACCATTGTGAACTATGTTAAATTTCTTTTATCATGCATGAGCGTGAGTTTTTGTCGTGTCACTGTTCCTATTAATACAACCAATGCGCTGGTGACTAGATTAGATTGCTCACTAGAATAAAAAATGATTTGAAGAGCACAAAATTCATTATAGATTTATAGTCTTAATATTGCTCTCAAAGTGTAGCAGATAGATGATGCATTTAACTTATTTAAAAAACGCAGAACACTACTGGTTCGATTCATTTCAAACAGAGAACTAGCTTGGTGACAGTATAGTAAAAAATATAAGAAGGGTAGGGATTGTATCATTGTTCAGATGGGAGATACAGGCATAAACATAGATACAAACTCAGAGCCTGAATAAGTAGGAAGAAACTAATTGTACATAGTTTAAAAAAAAAAAAAAAAAATTATTCATCCACTTTAACATGTTAACATGTACTTAACCCCAAAACATGCTTGGTTAGAGATCAGTGAGTCGGTGAGTCGGAGGCTTAAATTTGTAAGAGGAGAGAATAAAAAACTTTTTAAAAAGCGGTCCTAATTCCAGCCAAAAAGATTTTTGCCCAGTGGCAGAGGCCTCCTCAAAATATTATAAGTACTCACTGACTCCTGAGCCTTTTCCGCATGTCCTACCTGGAACTATCATAAACATGAATTAATAATGCAGGACCAAACAATTTGGTGTGGAGTACTCTGATATCAGACTAAAAGATCTATCAGAAAAGGAACGCTGTTATATATATAATATTGCTGCTTTGATGTTGGTGGATGGGGGTTGGGGGGGTGGCGGTGGGTGGGTACAAAGTTATAATTTAAAATGAACGGTATGTTATGTTCAGCGCAACTGTTGACTTGAATAATCCAGTAAAAAACAGAGAGCTAAAGGATGATTTCATTTTTGCAGGACACAAATTTGGATCTTCTCGACTGCTATGAAATAATGCATTTGCTTTCCTTTTACTGTAAGCATAAATAGTCCGGTGCAACCTGTTCAATGTAAAATGCAGTGAATGGAGAAACGTAATTGCAATACATCAGATCTTAATTTATTTACAAAGTCTGAATAAATGGAAGAGAATAATAAGGGTGCAGTTTAATAATAGGAGCACCTCTCTCTCTCTTTCTCTCTCTCGGTTTTCCAACGGAGGATTTTCATTGAGGTCGAGGTCTATAATATGTGATCTTTTTCAAGTGAGGTGCTTGTTAAATACCCAGCACTCCACAACCGCACTGCAACTCTTCCACCAAATTAAGAGCAAAAAATATTATTTTTTGCATTTAGAACAAGTTTTTTCCCGTCAAATAGATCTTTAACTGATTTTAAAGAGATTTTTTTTTTTTAAAGGGATTCACACGCATTTACATTGAACAGCTACATTTAGTTTTGTTTCTTTGACTTATATAAAGCTAAATATTTTTCATTTCCATAATTTAAAGATTTTAAGCCAGAAGTGAAAGTAAAAACATTGATTCTACTATCCTTTGGTAAAAACAAATAAAAAAGTAAACCCTCATTGTGTAATATGGGTAAGTCTAGGCGGGGTTGTTATAAGGAGAATATTGAAACATTGATAACTTATCTATGCTGTGCATGTCACCAGACAGTCAGAGGCACAGCCCATATGAGAGCTACAGGACTAACATGGAACACAAACTAATGAAGATGGATAAACAAATGTATTCAAATGAATTCAATATTCATAAACACTGTTTTTCAAAATTAAACACAGTGTAAACAACCAAAATGGGATGGAACAGTGTAAATACCTCTTTAATAGAGTTTTCTGGTCTCTGTACTTTATTTGGGTATTCATTTTTCTGAGGACTATTTACCTTCACTCCCTACATTCAAACACATATAACTGAGCTGAATATGTGTATTTTGACCCTTTAAAAGTGGAAATACGTCGTGTAGGATAATGACATAACGGCAGTTTCAAAATTTCGAACCTATTTTATTTTTAGTCTGCCCTTGGCCTCTCCTATAGTGACAGTTACAGTTTACTTGTTAATCCTTAAAGACAACAAGCTGCTTCCTCTGAAACAAGTATATAGCTAAGGGGGTCCTGAAATGAGATGTTTGAATTGTCTTTGTCACTTTGGGCGACATCCAGAGGTTGGAATTAAGATAGTATAAATACTTTGTTCCTGTACTTACGTAGAGTTTTCCGGTATCAGTACTTTCCTTGAGTATTTATTTTTCCACCCTACATTCTTACATGAATATCTCCTTACAATTACAAAACAAACAAACTCATTGCTTGAGTTCATTATTTTTGTTAAGAATCATTGTATGTATTCCTGACATTTCACCAAATTATGTAAGAACAAAAATTGAAATATACAGAACCAGTCAGAAATTTGGAAACATATCACTTGGATGCTGCTCTTTACTTTCATAGAAAATTAATTTTTACTATTACCATTTACTTCAATAGGAGTACATAAACACTTTTTTTTACTGTTATACTACTGATTTTTACTTTAAAACGTTTAAACCAGTACCTTTAACATTTACACTTTTATTTCAAATTTCATATTACTCTTTTTTCTTTCATACTATTAAAGTCCAATGCTCTAGTATAAGTTTCACAAGCTGTACCTTTTCGCTTCCACTTGAGTAAAGAAGTTGAAACCAATCCTTTTAAAAGACTCCTTTTTTCACACGAATAACTATACTTCTTACTTGCATAAATATATAATGTGCATACTTTTACGACCTCTGATGACATCACACAGCATTGTAAGGAGTATTGTGTCTCATGATGAAAACCCTAACGTTCCACTGACACACAAGTTAAATAAATTAGATTAACACTTAATTCAATCTAATACATGTGTTAAGCACGCCATGAGCTTTCCTGTCCACTGTTTACTAACTGATCTAGGCTTACCAATAACATCTTAACAGGCATTTGATTAGAAAAGGAAAGTTAATACATTTATTTATCAAACGTACTGAAGTGAAAAGTCTTAAATATTTGTCTGTCAATGGTTGAGTGAATTCTAGCTAACTAGCTACCTCTTCAGACACACTCCTGTGAGATATGGTATGCTAACCGTAAGCTAAGAGGACAGGCTAACGGCTACTCACCTTTTCTTTAACTGCAAGAGTTATTGAGAAATAGACCGCTCTTCTTCACCCATTTCATTAAATTAACCCCTAACACTGCAACATTTAAGAGCAAGTAAGTTAAGAGGCAACATGATGTTTCTCAGCTGAGCACAAACAGAAGGCACCATAATGGATAAAGGTTACGTCAGAGCACTTCATGAGCGCGTGTCAATATATTTGTGCACGATTTCACAAATCTACATAACGGTAGGGTTAGTGATAATCTCGTTTAGTGATGGTGCTTAGCCGTTTCCATATCTTTTGAAGATCTGCGGTAAAGTGGCTGTATCTTCTTGGCCCCGCCCTCTGCATCGCCTATGGTATCTATGGCGCCACTAGTGGACACTTGAACACAGTGAGCTGAAGCTGTCGGAAGTAAACAACTAGTGAAACATGTTCTATATGGGTGTTGACGTGTAACACAATTTTAATGTATTATGATAGATAGTATTATTCATAATCATTGTAATACAGTAACCGACGGAAGCGCTTTTTCCTGTAATGCTATAATTCTATAATAATGATAATTTTTTTACGTTTTTACATGATTTTTTTTTTACCTTTTCACATGATAATTTTCACGTTATAACGTGACAATTCTCATGTTTTTACATGATAATTTTCCCTTTTTCACATGATAATTTTATCACGTGACACTGATTTTTTTTCAGTGAAGCGCTTCTGTAGTAACCATATAGAATCATTACAATAATATAATTGTTGAATATAGTATATACATTGTTGATGTAAGCAATGTAAAGGTAAGCAATATAAATAATTTAAATGAATATAAGATGTTTTATTTAATTATAGAATACAGGAGAATCATTGTAGACTAAGTACACCCTCCACACACGCGCTCTCTCTCTCCCTCTCTCTCTCTCTCTCTCCAGTCTGTCTGTCTTTCTCTAACTGTTTAATCTCTGTTTAATCTAGGGAGGTGTGTTCAGTCAAATGAATATATGATACTTGATTTTAAACAGGGTTACTTGTCAAACAATTGACAGTCCATAACAGTCTTCCACCAAGGTAAGAACAAAATTCATTTATTTTAGTCCTTATACTACTACAGAAGCTAATGAAAAAAATTCATATCAATTCTTGCATTATTATTGTGGTACTTATAGTTTTTTTTTACGATCATACAAAGCATCTGAGAAGAGCTGAGACGATAATTATCTATTCTTTTCTGTTCTATTCTATTCTATTCTATTCTATTCTATTCTAATCTAACTTTTGATAATCATGCACATATTTGACAGCTACGTTTTTTGTCTTATTTCTTTGATTGTATACATATTGATAATTATAATCCCACTATGTATGATGTCCAATTTGTTCTGAATGGCCAATATTTCTTTTTCAAATACAGACATTGACAAATAGTTGATCTATTCTATATCAATGGCTGTTGTGTTTCTATATTCACTGCAAACAAATACAATGAAAACAAGAACAGACATCTTAAGGAAGTTTTCTAATATAATCTCAAACATTATTGGATGTTAATGATTGATGGGTTATTTTTTGTTTTTTTCTGGGTCATTTCATCATTCACTTTCCTTTAATTAATGGTCCCTGTTTGTTTGTGTGTATATCCTGTATCCTGTTTAGATGAAGAGGGTTGTTGTCACATATTTGGCTCTGCTGGCCCTGGTTGGCGCAGATGAGTGTGCAGATGGAGGAAGATGTAAAGACGGTCAAACCTGCTGCAATGATCCAGCCAATGGTTCTGAATGCTGCCTATTTGCTGAGGTAGACAATAAAGTTCTACACTTTCTGAACCACAATTTTCTTTCAGAATACAAACTGGAGGAAGTTTAAAATGACTCCACTATATTCCTTAAGTAGTAAACTTACTTTCAAGTGATAATATTATAATATTTATAGATATTAAGTATTTTCACAACAGAAGTCGGATAGTTGTGCATTAATTTATTTGCAGTTCCTCTTATTGTTGGAGTATGCATCTAGTATCTCTGAAATCTCTGAATCCAAATGAAGATGACATGATAGATCTGTTGGTGAATTACACAAGTTTAAAGATAATATTTGGGGTTTTTTTATAATAATAATAATAATAATACATTTACTTTACATTTTGATCAAATCTCAAAGTGCTACAAAGTAAAAGCAGATAAAAGCATCAATAACAAAATAAAATAATAAATATATAAAGACCTGACCAAAAAGCAGCAATGTTAGTTAAAGAGCAGTAATGTTAATCTCTTAAATGTTTATCTTCAATCTTGCACCGTCACTTGTATACTAATTGTATAAAGGAACTAATTTAGTGTAAATTTACTCGGAAATACGTATCTGCCAAAGAATAGAAAAAACAAAACATGCAATTTGATAACTGTCGGTTTGTGATTTAAGTTTGCACACTGGCCCTAAAAAAATTTTTTTTTCTGCTCTTTGACCTTTTAGCTGTTATTCAAATTATATGTAAATTTGGATAAGCCTCTTGTTTGTTTAAAAGTAAGCCTAACATAGCAAAAAATTCAGTTAAAAAGCTAAAAGATAAAGAAAGAAATATTTAGTACACAGTTGGAGGAAGTGTGCTAAATCCAATAGTGATAGCTATACATACATCTGAATGCTACATTTAGCTTCTTAAGAGTATTATTAAAATATGTATTGAATTATTTATATAATGTATTTAAAATAAAAAATGCTGCTTTATCAACAGATATATTTGCATTAATTTATATTAGTTACTTTTTCTTATTGTGTATAAAAGAAATATGAATCTGATTTGTATGAATTTAGAAAAGAAGAAAAACTGAAGATAAAATCTAAAATGCAAAAAAGTGAGTGACTGAATCAAAATAAATCAAAATAGTTCTTATATTATGTAAAATATTTAAGAGAAGATTAATTTAATGTTCAAATAATTTTTACTTGTCAAACAAAAACCTCAGTTCCCCTTAATCTATATGCTACATTTACTGCTGACAGTTTCATGAAAATTAAAGTTGATAAATTTTGATGAAATGACAATTTGTTTACATGTTATGCTGTCACATAAAAGTAAAGCAGCATATACACTGGGAATAAAAACACCAAAACTGATAAAAATGTAGCTTCCTTCAGCGTAAATGGAAGCATTATATTAATTTTAAGGTCAAATGGTATGGCTAAAAGGTTAATTTGCATCTTTTTTTAGACTTTCAATTTTAAGTTTAGTTTTATACCTTGTCCAACGATGACAAATGATTAATTTCAAATTCCCCTTGTTTTCATTTATAATAATGTTGTTTCATCTCAATTTATGACGTCTTTAATGAATGTTTTTGTAAATTGTCATTTGTACGTATTCTGTATGTCTGCAACTCTCTGCTTCTACCTGTCTTGGCCAGGGCACCCTTGAAAAAGGGATTTTCTTTAATCTCAGTGTTTCGTTCCTGGAAAAGTAAAGGTTATTTAAAAAAAAAAACGGGGCTGGAAAAAAATTAATTAATAAGCTTATTGAAAAAAAGTAATGTACACAGGAAAGATCACTGAGTCATATCAATTTCAAGCTGGCCAATATCTAAATGTGACTATGAAATGTGAAAGTTTTTTGTCATTGACATTTGTACATTTTGACAAACTTAAATCATGGCAACTTGGTGTTTTGCACTCATAAAGCTGCAGAAAGAAAATTCCAAACATTAGAATGAGAATATCTACACTGTCAGAAAGGTAGCAAGCTTAGCTTCTTAGCGTAAATGAGAAGTAATAACGCTACCTCCACTTTGAAATATCAGAAGGACCTTGCATCCAGGTGAAAATTTTATGGTACACCATTGTACACATTATCTTTGTGTATCATTTGTTTGATTTGTATCGCTGTAGAAGAAACCTACATAAAGGGTTTCATTAAATAGAGTGAGAGCCCCTGACTCCAGAGAAGTCATACAACATAAACTCTAGTGGCATGTTCCAGCCCTTTATTCATCCCGTAGGGAAATGTACCTATGAGATAACGCTCTCTTACGCCCTTGAATAAGGTTCTATTCATGAGTGCTCTTCTACTACGTTATATCGGACAGATAAAAGCTCAGGCATCATTTGGCCATTGTGATAGTGATGTAAAAAACTTTGACAGTCAAAGTGTGTCTGCTACTGCTGTTATTGTAGGCTGTGTGCTGCGAGGACCACAGGCACTGTTGTCCTGTGGGTACGACCTGCCATAAAGCCACGTCCAGCTGTGTCAATGGCACCACCTCCACCCCCTGGGTGGAAAGCAATTCTGCTGATCAACCCAGGCTCTCTAAAGTAAGAATAACAGACATATGAAGATGGAAAGACAGAATAAAGTGTGATCATTTTCCCATCATGCCCCTGAAGTCCTTCAGGATGATCAAAACAAACATGGGGGAGGAAGATGACAACATTTGCCCCGACCAGTCCCGGTGTCCTCCTGAATTTTCCTGTCTGAAGGCCTTGACGAGGTTTGGTTGCTGCCCCCTCACTCAGGTACTCAAACTCTGTCCAACTCAGATATAAGATGCATCATCAATATATACCGATAAGCCATAACATTATAACTACTGACAGGTCAAGTCAGAGTAACGGCACGATCCAATATACTTTATTGTGCCCTGAGGGATTTTTTTTTTTTTTTTGGGGGGGTCTGGGGGTGGGCTACATACAGTATATCAAATGTCATTCAAAAAATAATTCCGATTAAAGAGTTGCTTTGTTACAAATAATAATGTATTAGAGTAAAATAAATGCATAGGGGAATGTATTTATGAGGGATTTGCTGACCTCTGACAGGGAGTCTCCTGCTCTGATGGGAAACACTGCTGTCCTGATGGCCACCAGTGCAGCGCAGACAGCCGCTCCTGCATCAAAAAAGGTGAAACTCCTCTACCAACCAGTGCAACATACAATAATGAGGCAGTCTGCGTGGGACTGTCTGGCACAAGTCTAAACTGGTTTGAATCCCGTCTATAAGATTAGACAACAGCAATTTTGGCCATCCAAGTGAAAAAAAGCAACAAGTGCAGATACCCAAGGCTCAATTCTCTGGCTTCTCCTGTTTATTTGTATTAGTTCAGATTCTGGAACATGCTGAAAAATATTACCAAAATTGAAAAGTGTATTGACAAAACTTTGATTTTAGTCATGGAATTAAATTTTGACTTCAAAATTGAACCAAAACTCACTTTTGAGGAAACCAATGCTAAATTTCCTTTATAAGTCTCTCTAAAATTAATCTGCAGCTGGTTGACAGATGTAGGAAGGGCAAACTCAGAAGTATTTATAGTCTGTTTATACTTTCAGTTCTTTTAAATCGATGCTTTTAGCCTTTCTGGCTGACAATGATGATGAGGTTTAATGCCTCTCTCAGGGGCATCAAGTTTTCAGTTTCAAACTCATGATTAAATCTTCAAGCATTACACTGCAACCATTCTGTAATGTTTAGATTTGGCTACCTTTTTTTTCCTCTTATTTTAGTTTTATTGCATATATTTATGACTATTATATTTCCTATTCAAAGCCCTCCCACTTGGTTATAACCTGCCTTACATTTCCTTGCTCTCATCAATCAATTGATTGAATCCGAGCACCCAGGCTTATAACTGACGCATATTATTATACAAACAGTATTAAAAGATTTCATGTTACGTTATAATTATGTTGCAGAGCTTGTGACTACGATTCTGTGCGGTGACAAAGCATCGGAGTGTCCAGAAGAAACTACCTGCTGTGAAAACTCAGTGGGGACATGGGGCTGCTGTCCTATGCCAATGGTATGAATCTTTTCATTATGGACATGCAAAATGCAGAAGCTTTAAAATGCTGATGATATTCTTATCCAAATGTGAGATTGTGAGTGAAGAGTCAAATGATGGAGATATGGCCCTAACTCAACCACAACTATCTGGACTTTTTGGTGTCTTAATTGCACAGAATTTCTTTTTTATTGCCCTGATAGGCTGTGTGCTGTGAGGATAAGATCCATTGCTGCTCAGAGGGGAGCGTGTGTGAAACGGAACACTCCAAATGTATTTCCTTATCTACCAAGAAGGAATTGCCCATGTGGGCCAAACTCCCTGCGAGGATCAGAGCAGACTGGGAGATCCAGAAAGGTCAAGATTGTTTGCTTCGATCTTGTAGTAAAATAACTTCCTGTTTATGATTAATGGTTGTCAGATTCTGTGTTTACGCATTTTTAGAAGTTCAACAAGTGAAGGCCGAGACCGTGGATGATGGAGGCTCAGAAAAAGTCCCTGAAGTCACTACAATCGTGAATACACTCTTCAGTACAGGTGAGATATTCACACTATTTAAAAACAAGTATCTCCCTGAAAGTAAAGTAAAAAAGCACCATAAATTTTTCATACAATGCAGTTATGATTCACCCCAAAGCAGTTTTGAAGCTGCGTTATTATCTGTTTGCCCCTCAATCTGCCAACATTCTTTGCCCCAAAACTTACAAACTCAAAAAATGTAAACTTGTGCTGTAAAAAGAAATCAGTGAAATTTACGGTAAAATACTGGCTGCCGTGGATGCAATAATTTATCCATAAAAAACATGGTTATCATGTACATGTACAGTAAATAACAAAAAGTATACCATAAATGCTGTAAATATGTTTAATGTTTACGGTAACCTTTTGTAAAAACAACAGATATACTGTAAACAAGGTGCGACTGTATGATATATTATGGTGCTTTAACGTAATGTTCAATTTTGAAAATTATTAGCAGCTTCAGTTGCCAGACTTTCGCACAAAGAAGATCATGATTGTGTATAGGACATTATTTAATTACTTGCTTGCAAAGTTTTTCCATTTGTTTTACATAAAGTTTGTCTGTTCACAGGGAAATGGTATATATTCAACATATTCTGACGATAACAAATTTATTTATTACCTGTTTATTTTTATTTTATTTAGGGTCATTCACTGTATGTGTTACTGTACTGGTTTGGGTTTATCTGTATTTAATTGTTGCCATTTTAACAGTTCTTTACCTTAATTTCTAAAGTGTTGCCAACCATCAACTGGTTGCTATTAAAAAAATGTTCTCTGTCAAAAACATGCAGTATTTTACTGCTAAAAATTCTCCACTCAAACATCTGGACAAAATGTTCACATATTCCACATTTTCAAAGTATTTAAATTATTCACAACGCATTCATGCATTTTCAAGAAATTTCATTTAAATTTAAAACCTTCACAAAACCCTGAAACTTTCTCAGGATCATTCCATTTTATCAATATTCTCCAAAGTCTTAACACAATCAAAAGTTAAACATTATTGAATTTCCAGAAATTGTCTGGTTTATGAGTAGGTGACATCACTGTTAGAGTGCAGATTAGTGTAAAAAAATATGCTAAAAATCGTCTAAATCTTACAATCGTCACTTTATGTCTATAATTTTTGCAAAACAATTTAGGAAAATTGTTCTGGCTCAGTTTGTGCTAGACTGGAAGCAAACAGACTTCAGGGGACCTGGAGTCCCAGGAAAACCCACAAACTGTTCCTTTATACCCCGTTATAGGTGCGGTACACGAGGAGCTAAGAAAGGAGCAGTCTGAGGAGGAGAACAAAGAAGTAGTGGGGATGGTTCAGTGTGATGTCCACTACAACTGCCCTCAAAACAACACCTGCTGCTTCATCAACTCATCTCAAACATGGTCTTGTTGCCCTGTGCTAGAGGTAAATACTGTTTCCTCATTGCTTATTGTGCGTGTGAAAAACTGTGTGTAATATACTGTGTGTGTGAGAACTGTGTGTGTGAAATACTCTATGTGTGATATACTGTGTTTGTGAAATACTGTGTGTGTGAGATACTCTATGTGAGATACTCTATGTGTGATATACTGTGTGTGTGAGAACTGTGTGTGTGGTATACTGTGTTTGTGAGATACCGTCAGTGAGATAATGTATGTGTAATATACTGTGTGTGTGAAATACTGTGTGTGTGAGATACTCTATGTGAGATACTCTATGTTTGATATACTGTGTGTGTGAGAACTGTGTGTGTGAGATACCGTGTGTGTGAAATACTCTATGTGTGATATACTGTGTTTGTGTTAGATACTGTGTGTGTGAGATACTGAGTGTGAGATAGTGTTTGTGTGAGATAGTGTTTGTGTGAGATACTGTATGTGTGAAATACTCTATGTGTGATATACTGTGTTTGTGTTAGATACTGTGTGTGTGAAATACTCTATGTGTGATATACTGTGTTTGTGTTAGATACTGTGTGTCGGATGACATTGAGATATCTGTCTGAGGGCACAGTTGTCCAAAAGTCTGTATTTCCTTCTCTCAAAACAATTTTCAGTTTGACATCCTCAGAAAGTGGAGTCATTCCCAAATGGGACACTACTTCCTCTGTCACAATAAGGGCTTTCAAACACTCTGATCAGTGAGTGTTCTGATCATTCATGATGTCAATGTAGCACTCCCTCTCACACTCTCTCACATGTTTCAACAGGCTTTGTGCTGCTCCGATGGGGTCCATTGCTGTCCCAACGGTTACCAGTGTTGTGATGGAACGTGCACTAAAGGAGACAAAGTGATTCCTTGGTACAACAAACTTCCAGCCAATGCCAGCATCCAGACCAGTACTACCACTGTGCATTGTGCCGATGGATGTCAGTGTCCTGATGGTAACACCTGCTGTAAACTGGTCACGGGCGACTTTGGGTGCTGCCCACTTCCAAATGTGAGCATGGCCTTTGTGTGTGTGTGTGTTTATGTGAGTGTGTGTGTATATGTGTGTGTGTTGAAATCAGAGTGAAGAGATAACTACTTTGACGTGAATATATAACACACTCTAACCTGCACTATCAGTACATATTAGCCTACAACATGTCACCGTCACAGTCATACAGGTCCCCCACCGCTCCCACCAACACCACCAGATCATTCCCATTCTCCTAACAGGTCATCTCTTTTAATGCCTGTGTATTAATATGCTCTCACTGTACATAGTTTCACAGAGTCTCACTCTGTACCTACTTATGACAACACGTGGTCACTTTTTCAACCACAACCGGATCCTATAGGGGCAGTGTAAGCCTGAAACTCTGGTTTTACCCCTTCATGTGTACTTTTGTGTCTCCATATCACCTGTATTTCACTTGTCTCTCACATATAATTTGTTGCTGATGTAACACTGGAATATCTGCATGTTGGATGAATAAAATATCTTCTCATCTTATCTTATATTATCTTATCTGAAAAACATTGATAAAACATAACAAAGCCTAATTTTGCACTGCACTCAGGTCGAGGGCCTGGGGACGATCTAAATAGTTTGAAAAAGCACTGAATATAGACAGCTGATAAAAGGTTGAAAATAGAAAAACTATGATAAATTAACTGTTATACAGTGCCATCTCATAAAAATCATTCTACATATCTATATACTACTCCTGGTTATACTACAGCAATAGTTTAGGGAAAACGTGCGTTCGTATGATTCATTGGGAATATGCATTGTGGGAAGTATTCATTCAATTCAAGTTACAGTGTGTAATGGAGTTCATCCATCAGGAGTTGGACATATATGTGCTACCATCTCACTCTTTACCAGCAATCTTGCAACAATTTGGTGGACAGAGTTGCCATATCCTTTCACTGTTTTTTGATCCTTAACTTTCCCTGAAAGTTAGCATCCATTTTTCTCTTTAATATACTTGCAAAGTCAGGTTTGTCATCCTCATTCAAAATTACACTTTTCAACAATTACACATGTTAGCTCACATTTTACTTCTTACAATGTGAATACACATGAACATGTGAAAAAAGAAAACATGAGTGATGATGTGATTGTAGCATTTCATCTCTCACCTCTCCACAGGCCTTGTGCTGCTCTGACGGGGTCCACTGCTGTCCCCACGGATACCAGTGCCACAATGGCTCGTGTACTAAAGGAGATGAGGTCATTCCCTGGTACACCAAACTTCCAGCCAATGCCAGCATCCAGACCAATCCTACCACTGTGCAGTGTGATGCTATGTCTCAGTGTCCTGATGGCAACTCCTGCTGCAAACTGGTCACAGGCGACTGGGCCTGTTGCCCACTGCCAAAAGTGAGAGCCATGTCTGTGTGTGTTGAGATCAATGTGAAGAGAGCAACTGATTTGAAGAAGATCACCGACCCACTCATGCTTTTCATCAATTAATGTTTAATCATTTGAAAGAAGAAAAACCAGATTCATGATCTGAAAGCCACATTTCCTCCCTCCCCTCTCAACAGGCTTTGTGCTGCTCCGATGGGGTCCATTGCTGTCCCAACGGTTACCAGTGTCATGATGGAACGTGCACTAAAGGAGACAAAGTGATTCCTGGGTACAATAAACTTCCAGCCATCACCAGCATCCAGACCAGTACTACCACTGTGCATTGTGCCGATGGGTCTCAGTGTCCTGATGGTAACACCTGCTGTAAACTGGTCACGGGCGAGTTTGGGTGCTGCCCACTTCCAAATGTGAGCACTCTTGTGTGTGTGTGTGTGTGTGTGTGTGTGTGTGTGTGTGTGTGTGTGTGTGTGTGTGTGTGTGTGTGTGTGTGTGTGTGTGTGTGTGTGTGTGTGTGTGTGTCTGGGGGGGTGTGTGTCTGGGGAGATCACTACCAATAGGACAGCTAATTTTAAAATGAAAACATACAACACTCTATCAGTGTGCATTGCCTTGTAGAATAAGGGATGTCATTCCCACTAACGTTGAGCATGTTGCATCTGCAGGCTGTGTGCTGCCGGGATAGGCAGCACTGCTGCCCACAGGGTTACACCTGTAACGTCACTTCAAACTCCTGTCAGAGGCACATTATGCTGCAGCTGAACGCCTTCCCGCTGATGCCTGTGGATCTGCCTGTGATCCAACTCCAGCTCAGAGAGACCCAGTGTGATGAAAACACCAAATGCATTGAAGGAGACACCTGCTGCCTGATCTCCACTACTGCATGGGGCTGCTGTCCTTATCCTGACGTATGATATACAGCAACAGCTTCGACCTCTAAAAGAGTAGTGCATTAAATGTTCAACATTATCAATTGACATAAATCTCAATACAAAGTTTATTGAGGTTTATCCATCCAAAAAATATTTCTGAACCTTGACAGGAAAGCAGCCGCAGCAACATTATCTGACACAAATGAAAAAAGTTACTGTTCCAAATTTTAAATAAAAATGTCGTGTGTATGTCTTCACAAGAAAATTAAGCCAGAAACATTAGAAATGTTAAAATTATAAATAATTTTCGATAAATTGATGTTGACGGAGTTACAAGGCATGTTCAACTAGTGAAAATGTTTAATTTAATAATTGTATTTTTAATTGCATTTACTGCAGGTAGCCAGCGCTCCTGTTGACGCACCGCAGCAGGTGCTTTTAGTTTAAAGGCAACGATCAGGATTTGGGATTTTCACTTATGTGCTGCAACTGATTGGCTGTGAAACTCCAGAAACGTTTCATTGAAAAAGAAACTTCATCAAACTTTCCATGAGCATGAGTGCAAAAAGACTGAATGTTCATTCAGTTCATGTTCAGTTCAGGTTTAGGTGAAATATTCCTTTAATAATGAAATCTACCTCTAACAACTATATGTTGAAGTAATTTACATTTTATTTCTAGTCTGTTTATTTAGTGAATAGCCAGGCTATGTGTGTCCCATGGTTTGCAGTTAACAAAGTATCAATGATCTTCTCACCCAATTCTCAGCAAACAAGAACATAAAGAACAATTTATTTATTTTTTATCATTCTAACTAAATATAGTTATGTTGATCCAATGATAGATCTCGAATGAAAACACCAAAATTAGTTTTAAAAATATGTTATTTTCCATGATTATAGTATCTTTTTTTTCTTACTGTTTCTGCTTTAAAGGCAGTCTGGATTGATTTAATATGTTACATTGTGGTAGAAAGTAATCAAGCACTGCACTTAAACCCTGTTTTGAATATTTCACAGAATTTTGTTTGAATATCATATGACAGGTGTAGTTGCTTTACATATTTTTTCATACAAACTTTAGATCCCCATGTGCATCAGTGACCCTTGGGTGCCCATGACCCTGTCCCCGTTTCACAGGCTGTCCTTCCTTAGACTGGTTTGTTAAGTACTAACCCGTACAGACCAGGAACACTCAACAAGACCTACATTTCTGGAGATAATCTGACCCAGTTGTCTAGCCTTCACAATGTGGCCCTTCTCAACGTCGCTCAGATCCCATTTTAGGGGCCTCATAACAGAAAGCTCACTTGCTGCTTAATGTATCCCACCCACTGGCATGTGCCACGGTAACAATATAATAAATGCTATTCTCTTCAACTTTCAATGGTTACAATGTTGTGTCCGATCTTTGCATGGTCTAACATTATAGACCAATCATGTAATGTTTCACTAAACACACTTTGTAAACAGTGTTAGTTAACTGATTTACTCTCTCTTCTCTGCAGGCGGTGTGCTGCAGCGACATGAAGCACTGCTGTCCCGCCAACTACATCTGTGCTGAAGGAAAAGAGTGCAAGAAGAAACGTCTATGGTTTAACTGGCACATGCACATCACCAGCAAAAAGACATCTGTGATACTGTGAGGATTGCTCACCTTCACGGTCATGTGTCTCTGCAAGCAGTACAGAAATGGAAAATAGTGGCAATTATCAAAATTATTTCCTATTTTTGGACCACCCCAATTGAAATATACTTGCTTGAGGAAATAAAATTGTGGGATGTTTGTGTTTGTACAGCAATGTGCATCAAGTAAAGATTTATTAACAAGTTCTTCATTCAGCTAAAATAAGTCAGTCTGTTTCTGAATGTTCTGCTTCATCCGCATTATGATGTAAATGTACTGTCATATGAATAAAGCAGTTTGGAGAATCATTTTACATGCAATCTTTTATCATGTAGATTTATGACAGTTCTCCGGTCAGTTCATCCGTTTTTTGTTTTTTTTATTGGTGGTGGTTGTCGGGAGTCAGATAGTTCTCTATATATTCCACAAGCTAACAAACAACTATCTAATGACACTTTTCCAGCTTCTGAAATAATTTCAGACATATACATAAGGTATGTGTTCAATTTTCATTATAGCAATAAAAAATATTAATGTTTAGATAGATAGCTAGATAGTTAGATAGATAGATAGATAGATAGATAGATAGATAGATAGATAGATAGATAGATAGATACTTTATAAATCCTCAAAGGGGAAAATTAGTCGTTACAGCAGCTCCGAACGACTGATATTCTAAAGGTGACAAAATGTAAGACATTTTTTTTAGACACTTTATTAAAGGACATCTTACAGACATGTATGGATCCATGTATATATATATATATGTATATATATATATATATATATATATATATATATATATATATATATATATATACATACATATATATATATATATATATGTATATATATATATATATATATATATATATATGGATATATATATATATATATATATATATATATATATATGTATATATATATATATATATATATATATATATATGTATGTATATATATATATATATATATATATATATATTATTATTATTATTATTATATATATATATAGAGATAGATAGATAAACATATATATTTATGTATATGTATGTTATATGTATGTTTATGAAACATGTTCAATATATATGTATATCTTACACAGTACAGAAAATTAAGAAATAAAAAAATTAAGATATAAAAATACAAATGACATTAGAATAAAGGAATAAACTGCATGCAGATATAAAAAAACGGGAAAAGTTAAAGAGTCCCCATCTCCAATGACATACATAAATATGAATTAAAATAGTCACGGTGCAGATGTGCAATAGTGCCTTAGAGGAACACACATGGTGTGTAGTCAGTGGATGTAGTATCAGATACACACATGGTGTGTAGTCAGTGGATGTAGTATCAGATACACACATGATGTGTAGTGAGGTAGATGAATGGTTGGTTGCAGGCTTCTGGGTTTCACACACAACACAGTCTCACAGGGATTTATTGTAGAGTCTGAAAAAGGCCCTGCGATAGGGTTCTATCTTACACCATGGGTGTCACATTCTGCCACTGAAGGAGCTACTCAGAGCTCCCACAGGGGGGTGAGAGGTGTAGTCCAGGATGGATGTCAGCTTGGTCAATATCCTTCTCTCACCGAACTCCTCAACACAGTCCAAGAGACAGTCCATAATAGAGCTGGACCTCCTGACCAGTCTGTTGAATCTCTTCCTGTCCCTGTCCGTGCTTACTCCACCCAAGCAGACCGTAGACGGTTGCAGAGGCTACCAGATTATCATAAAATGCTTTTAACGTGGTCCTATATTCCAGTATACTGGAATCGTCGTTGCTGTGTCTACGTCCACTGCCGTGTCCGCTGCCGCTGCAGATCCTTCGTGTTTAGTAGTCAAAAAACTATTTCATGGATCAGTTTTATAGCCACATAGACATCTGTGTGAGGAAGAACTGGAGTGATTTGGGAAAGGTTGGTTGAGTGGACCCAACTCTATTGTGAGCTTTATCTCTAAACGTTTTTGGCTATAAACTCTCAATCATATGTAAGATTTAGTCATCAGATTGGATGAATATGAATCTACTCAAGGAGATATATCTTGTACACATAATTATTTACTTTGAGAATTCGTATTTTACTTACTAGGTGGATCTTGTATCTTGTATACACAGTGTTTTACTATAATAGTTAAAATTTCATTCCCTAGGGGGTATTTTCAAACAGAAAAAAATTGTTATACAGACATAACTTTCTAACCATCAGTTAAATTTAGTCCAAATTTGGTGCATATGAATTGACCTAAGAAGACCTCAACCAATCTTTTAAATATCATAATTTATTCTGAAAGTTCACATTTTAGTCACTAGGAGGACCCTTTTTACTAAAAAACACTGTTATCCAGACACACCTTAAAAATTATTTCATTGATCATTTTCAAACTATATATCTCATTGAATTTAGTGCAGTTGTATATTTCAGAAAATAGGGGGAGCTTTGCTTACAAAAGTTTTCTACCATCATATCTCAACCTTGAGGCAAATATAATCTAAATTTGGTGCATATGAATCAATTTGTGGAGATTGGTCTTGTTTATGTCATAGTTTATCCATATTTCTATCTAATAGCTCATATTACACTCACTTTAGGCCATCTCTTTAGGGAGCTTTTTTTTTAACGAAAAATACTGTAAAAATGCAATTAATCACTCAATTTAATTTGAGTGGGGCAATTACTTGTACAAAGAAGGGGATTGGGGACTTTTCGGGGATATACCAATGTTTTCGGGGACATACCATTGTTGTCGGGGACGATAGCTTAGGTCTAGTTTTATTTTTAGTTTAATACGGCCACTTTTATTCTGAAGACAAATTAGATATACTTCCGGTGTTTCCTTGATTTGTTTGACGTACTTCCGTTCTGACGCATGAATCATCCTTCCAAAAATGGCGATACACCTGTCCCTAGACTTGTGATACCTTGTGTTTGCGCAGCATAACAAAAAAACTTAAAGGCGATTATTGAAGTCGCTCCGCAGATAAAGAGCTGAAGTGAACCACAAAAATGTCCACAGAGGAGCTGTCAGCTTCGGATAGCGAAAATATCTTCGCTGTCGCAGGGGAGCGATGGGCGCCGGTCGGCGCTGTGGCCAATCCCGAAGATGAGAGCGGGAGCGGGTCAGCTGGCCAGCAGTCTCAGCAGCGCTCGTCCTCGGCTACAGGGGAGGAAATGGCCGTTAAGCTAGAGAAGCTGGAAGAGGAGCAAACCTTGCTGAACTCGTCTCTGCTCGCCCTCACCTCTCACTTCGCACAGGTCCAGTTCCGACTGAAGCAGATCGTTCACGCTCAGAGCGAGGAGAAGGAGAGGATGCTGGTGGAGCTGGAGGAGTTCGCCTTCAGGGGCTGCCCGCATGTGGTGGGCTGCAGGGCTCTGGATGCCAAACAGCAAGAGAACTCGGTGAGGGTTTTATCATGATTCCATACCAAAATACAACCAGCAAAATGCTAGCACACACTCCAGGTCTGTTTAGTAGTTACTCTTATTTGCTAATGATCCTGTTATATCACTATTTACATTTATTTTTGTCAGCTAGAGCCAGGTAAACAACTTTATAATTAATCGATTTGTTTAAAAAACTGAAACTATTATTTTAATATATTTAAGACATATCACTCCGTGTTGTCAACTGATTCGGTGATTTTCGTATTTGTTATCTTTGTAGGTTTTAAGCTGTTACTGGGATAACAACGGTAATTAGCAAACGTCATTCAGCGATATAGAATTAAATTGAATCCATTATCTATAATAAGGTATGATTGTGACTCTGTTGCATCAAGGCAGAATGGTTATGATTTTGAATCCAGATCAGAGCTCTTTGATCAATGTGGGTTCGATCCAAAGCAATTGGGCTTCTGTTTTGGCTTTAAGACGTTTCACCTCATACAGAAGGATTCTTCAGCTCTAACTGCCTGTTGTGGAGTTAAGCCGGGCCTGAAATGTACGATATGAGCCCGATTCACATTTGCAATTGAGCCACGACTAACTGGCGGTGTCAGTCCTTAGTCGTTTGTCTTGCAGTGTACGCGGGGTCACCAGTGTCAATAAGGAGCTTCTGGACAGGGGTCTGACGATCGAAAGGTTTTCTGGAGGGCACAAATTTTGGCAGGGTCTCGACTCGATCGGCTGACGTCAGCGCCTTCTTTTTCTCACTGAGTCTGTGAGAGGTGGCAGAGTTTCCTTGGTGACACGACGTGCTGTAATAATAAAAATATTTGTAATAAGTAGTAATACAATAGAAAGTGCAGTTTTTGGCTAATAAGAAAGGACAAATAAGTGAGGTCCACAGCTGCCAGAGAAGGGATTGCTCTAAAGTTACCTCTACCTCAAAGTCTCTCTGCAAAATAGACCCGCCAAGCTGTCCACGGTGTTCCTGACACTTACCAGGCCAGATACTCCGGAAACTTAAAAAAAGAAAAGAACAAGTTTTGCAAAAAAATAACCAAGACATCTTGTTTCTGTCTTGTTAGCATGTTTCTAACAAACACTATTTTCTGCCTCAGAGCTTTCAAACAAAACTTTAATGACAGTTGTAAACGCGACAACAGGGTGCAGAAGCCGGGTGATTCCGTGATAGCGTTCATATCGTGCGGGAGGATCTGACCAAACAGTGTGAGCAAACCAATCGTGAGCTTCCGCAAACGTTTGATTCTAGCAGTTCGAGTTGAACTTAAACGGCCACGACTCTATTGTCGTACAGTGTAGGGGCATAGGGGTCTTGATTGTCTGCTGGGGTATCATGTGAGTCGAATGCATAATGTGAATCCAGGTGTGGACGATGGTGAAACCGTCTCGGGAGCTGTATGTGGGTGATAGGTGGTGGCGTAGACTGTTTTAGAAAGGGCTGCTCCACATTGACATAAATGGCTTCCTTAACTCCCATCTCAAACCATCTATCATCTCTCTCCCAAATGTGAATATTGTTGTCCTCAAAAGAGTGTCCCTTTTCCTTGAGATTCAAGTGAACCGCTGAGTCTTCCCTGCCTCGCCTGAAAAGTGGTTGTTTGGTCTCCCCTATATTCAGAGGCCCTCCTCGACTTATTGAACTGCATTTGCAGTGGAACACATGCTTTGTGCTGGAGGGCACAGATCTGTATATAGGGAACAAAGACAGCCAAACACATTCACCACTCTGTACCCAAAAAATATAAGAGTACTTGCTCCAGTAGCCCAGAACCATCTAAATAAGAAAACCAATTGTGGAATGTTATGCTGTGGAGCATTGGAACAGAACTGAAACTGCTAGAGTGTTGTCTGGAGGATAAAGAAGAAAAATCTTACCATTTGTGAGGAAGCTTAAGCTTGGCCATCACTGGGCATTCCAAGAGGGCAACGATCCAAAGCAAACCTGAATGTTTACCAAGACTTGTTCGGAGAAGGAGCCCAGGGGTTTTCTAGAGTGGGTGAGTCAGTGACCTGAATTGAATCCAATTGGTTATCGCTGGTGGGATTTGAAGAATATGAACTGCATCACTTAAGGCCAGGAATATTTGAAAACTCTCATTCTTCCTAGGCATAACTTTGCCAAGGAAGGATGGTCTTAATATTCCCCAGGAGCAATGAGAGAAGCTATTGTATGTCTATGCATCATGTTTGCAGTTCAAGGGTCTCTACAAAGCACTGCAGTCACTTGTATTTAAGTGCTTGAGTCATTTTGAGAATGCTATTGACAAGAAACTTACTTTTTGGTATATTGGAAATAAAAAAAACTTTGTGTAACTGTTACATTGTGCTATTTGACTGTTATTATTAAATTAGGTTATTGCTGACAGCTTATTAATATTATAAACTTAATGACAAATTGATTCATGAGTTGAATTTTATTTTTATTTTTTTCAAACTATCAAAGGTCCTGTGCGTAAAATTTGGCCGGGGGGAGGCACTACAGGCATTCCTTACAATTGAGTTGAATACCGTGGTAGCCTGGCGACTGAGCCAAGTTGAATCCTCCAGACTGCCGGAGGATTCTATATCTAAATTTTTCACGAGTCTTAACTTTTGCCTGTGACGAAGTGGCTTGGCACTCAATAGCATTTTCAATTTCTACATAATAAATACGATCTTCCGTTTGTAAAAAACAGTAACAACTTAAAAGGTAAAAATGGCCTATTCTAAATAAACACTGAAAAATAATTTTAGCTGAAAGTACACAAAAAAAAAAAGTTATTAATATTATGTTCCATTTATTCAAATAGATACCACTAAATGTCCCTTCAATCTTACACACTGAACCTTTAAGTTTTTGTAGAAAATGGATAGATGGATTATTATTATTATTAAATAAGTAATGAAAATGATGCAGGCTTTAGTCAACACTTGCATGTATGCACCACTCCAGAGGTGGATACAGAAGGCTGACTGAAATAAACAGATAAAAGAAACATGAGATTTCTTAATAAATTTGTTTAAACCTGCCTTTCGCGTCACACTTGATGCGACACTCGCCTCTGTTTTGTTTCCAGAGATCTCTTATCTCTGCTGGAAAATAGTGACTCACTAGGCTTCCGCCTCGATGAACGTTCCTCCTGCAGGTCGCTATCTATTTAATAAAGGCCACTATGTACACAACAGCTTTCCTCCCATTGCTCAGTCCCAGCTTCATTATATTTAGTCTTACCTGAAGCTAAGAGTCGTAATAATTGTTTGACATGAATGCTAATCCTGTGCTTCACCCTAAAGGTAATTTTATGTCACTTTCCTCTCGTCGCATGCTTTACTTTTAGGGAGATTTGGTGAGTATGTAACTTAGGTGTCCTTTTGAGATGTTGGTTTGTGTATTTTGTCTTCCTCTTGGTAAACATGGTTAAGACCCCACATAATTAAAAAAAACCTGTTCTCTTTGATATTCTGGTCACACAGTACTTTCTGCAATCAAATATTATATCATGTGTGTTTCTCCTGTCAGAGTGAGAGGGAGAAGAGGGAGCGCCTGGAGGCTCAGAGGGAAAAACAGAAGGATCTCATTTTTCAGCTGAAGACACAGCTCGATGATCTGGAGCACTTTGCCTATCAGGAAGGCAGCTACGACTCCCTGCCGCAGTCTGTCGTCATGGAAAGGCAGAAGGTGGGAAATGTAACGTTCACTACTGGAGTTGGTTCCGGTCCTGTCACATGCTGGTGTGCCACATAATCTGCAGTTTGTCTGATTAACCTTCTATCCTGTTATCTTAGAGGAGGTGATAATTACAGCTTGACATTTAAGAACTTCAAAGAAGCAATATACATGTTTGTGTTGAACTTAAATGATCCAAGGCGCATGTCTGTTATGTTGAGCACATAGTATGATGTTTGATGTCTGTTTCAGGTCAGATGTGCAACTTTTGTTCTTAATATGTTTCAAGCTTCGAACAAAGTTTCACTTCATGAAAGAAAGAGAATTTGTTTGTGAAGCTTAAGCAAATAATATTTTTTCCAGCAAATTTTGCTTTTTTTTTATCCCCTTGTAATAAAAATGACGGTGGGACATAGTTGTTGGTACGTCCATCTGACCAAAATCATATTGCCAGACAATACATATCAGCCTCACCAAACTTAAACCATATATTAAACATTTGGAGTGTAGTTTCATATCACCTTGATATTCAGAAAGGTTTTGATGGATGTCGGTGGGATATGTCGTCTCCAGATGACTCACATTATCCTCGGCATGAAATAAGTTAGGAAGAGGACATAGGGATGGGGTCCATCTGTCCTGTCCGTTGGTCAAGTTCCGAAAGCACAGCTCAAAAACGATAATTTTTTTGGGACGAATCGAAGTTGCCAACCCTACAGCTAAGCCATTAGAATGGCTAAAATTTTCATAATCGGAAGGCAGCTTCTGAATATAGCGCTAGCGTAATCACGACATTTAATATAGATGGATTATTTGACAAATACCCACAACACCAACCCTTTTGTACAGATAAAGTCTTCACCTGTATGCACAAACTATCATGGTCTGTAATAGGGCTGCTGTTTTAACGCTGAGCGTCTCTCGCGTTTTTCAGGTCATCATCGATGAGTTGATAAAAAAATTGGACGTGAACCTGAACGAGGATATCGGGAACTTGACGCCTGAGGAGCTGAGGCAGAGAGTGGACGGAGCCATCGCTCAGATACTGAACCCAGCCAGGGTCAAAGAGCAGCTTGTAGACCAGCTCAAAACCCAGATTAGAGACCTGGAGATGTTCATCAACTTCATCCAGGGTACACGTTCACATTTTCAGTTGAAAATAATTCTTGCCGCTGAAAACTCCCTGTATCTGCTCATTTACTTTCAGAATTAACTCTGTCTTTACTGATTTAATGGATGACTTTTCTTTTCCCTCTTAAAGATGAGGTGGGGAATCCACTCCTTTCAGAAGGGGGGCACAGCCAGCAACCGAAAGCAGCAGGGACCAGTGCTAGGAGTCCAGGAGTGAATAAGAAAGGTTAGTCAGCTCATAACTTATGTTTTTACACTTAGATTTATAAAACCAGCTGATGTCTGACTAGATGTATTTTGGTATCGCAGCTCTTTGCCCAAACACATGAGTGTTTCCGTGCGTTTTTAAATCATGTGTTAGAGTACAGATACTAACATGAAATGTTCCTTGAATACAATTTCTTTCATTTTTATTGTTGCAAGTTAAGCTTTACTCCCTTGTCTTGTCTTGAGTTTCACAATCTGAACAGATGAGATGCATTTTATTTATTTTTGTTGTAAATCGCGCTCTATGAATTAATGATCCTATCGGCATGACCAGATCTATACCAATCAGAAGACCAAAGTGTTACTTTTCACACCAGAAAAAAAAAGAGAAATCCAACGTATTGACCAAAAGTTATGTATTAATTAAGTCCAGCCTCAAATTGGCAAAGACCAAAGGATCTGGTCACAATTTCAAGATTGAATTTCGGGTTAAAATCTTATTATCCATATTGTTTCTATCTGATTTTACTGGTTGACCAATCACCTAAATGTTTTCAAAGATGTTTTTTTTCAGCGATTTTTAGCATGCGGGTCTATAGCGGTTTGTATTGGAAAGCAAAAATGATATTGTCCTGTATAAATATACTCCACCTCTAACTGCAGTGGATCCGGAGCAGGCCCAAAAGATGCGGGAGACTGGCCTGCAACTTATCCAGAAAGCCCTTGCCGTGCTGCAGATCTTCGCTGTTAGCCAGTTTGGGTGCTCACCGGGACACGTTCCACAGACTATGTGGCCTCAGGAGTCTGCAGGTCATGACTACGGGCCCCTTCTGCAGCGTTTGGAGGTAGCTGTGGAGAAGGTGCGAGTACTGGGCTCCTGCAGACAGCCCTCCTTCGAACATGTCGTCAACTACACCAGCAACACGTCGCTGGGACCTCGGGATGAGCTGACGACGACCGTGAGGAAAGAGCTGGCGCTTGTTCTGAAAGACTTGTTGGCACATGGGCTCTTTGCCCCCTCCCAGACCATGAGCCTGGTGCTGGCCCCCATCTCCTGCCTGCTGCCATACAGATCAGCCCCACAGACCATGCACCCATGGGAACTTTTTGTGAAATACTACCAGTCCAAAAACGGGAAGGCTTTTGTGGAGTCGCCAGCTCGGCAGCTTTCACAGTCCTTTAGCCTGCCGGTTGGGGGTGGCCCGATGACCGTCACCCCTAAACAGTCTCTGCTGTGGGCGATTCACACTGTGCTGAAGGAGCACGGGCGTTACAAACGAGGACCAGACACCGAGTTCAAAGCTCTGGTTTGCATGGCTCTGAACGAGCAGCGCCTTGTGTCGTGGTTCAACCTGCTGTGTAAGTCCGGCACTCTGATACCCCCTCACTATCAGTCCTGGAGCTACATGGCCCAAACGGGCTTTGAAGGAGCCCTGCGAATCTTGGGACGCATCAGCCACCTCAAATTCAACCTCCCAGTAGACCTGGCTGTTCGGCAGCTAAAGAACATAAAGGATGCTTTCTGAGGAAATAATTTTATCAGCGGCATTCAGGACAAAAGAAACACGATTTTGTGCTTAAGCTATATAACCTTTGTAAAGGTTATTCAAGAAGCCACCCATTCAAAGTCAAGTGTGTGACGTCTACAGTACATGCATGGATGGTTTTGTCGTGTCAGCTTTGGCCAAATATTCTGCACATATATAAGATCTGAAAATATCTACTTGTAATGTAAACATGCCTTAGAATGGAGACTGAGATTACCTCATTTTAGTGAAGCCTTCCTGACCTATGCGACCTGTGCTCATCTTACAGACACATTCCCCCAGTGTGCAAGACTGCGCCCTAATCCATGGGTCCCTAACTGTTTTTGCACCAAAGACCAGTTTAATATGAAGAGTATTCTTTCGGACCAGCAAATGGGGGTGTGATGTTAGTCAGGGTGCCCTTAGTTTGCTTTCGTACAACAATATGGTCACATTGATAGGCAGTAGGTGACAGACCCGATGTGTGCTCCTCATATCCAGGCTTTGCGCACTTAAGTTTTTGTTGCATTGTTGGCCCAAAAACTTTGGCAGCATTTTCAGCATTGGCAAAAATGTTACATTAAACATTTTATCGCACCATTATTTGCAAGCTCAAGATGTTTTATCATCTCTCTGTACTGACATAGACCATTTGCTAGGTCCGTTCACAGAGGGGTCATGAATCCATTCCTTTGAATGTCTCAGGTTATTTGCGGTATGGGAGCTGGGTGGTTGAGCACGGACTAGGATGACAACGTCCCAGATTCTCTCTCATCCCAAAACCCAGCAGGATGTGAAAGGTATAGCACAGAAAGAATGTTTTTTTCTGAATCATATTGTCTCCATGTGACCCAGTAGCAAGTGCTTTTCGGTCCGTTGCTGGTCCAAAGTCCAATTGTTGGGGACCGCGGCCCTAAACAGTGCAGTAAAGAGGGAGGTGACAGTAATCTGTACTCGTCGGCACTTGGACAATCCAGGAAGAAAATAATCGTGCAGAAAAGCTTGGCAATGCTTCTACACATTAAGCAGGAGCATGTGATGCTGCTCTTTTCTTCCGTTATGAAATTAAATGCTGAGGTGTTGAATCTTGTGTAGCAGATTGGCTGATCGTAAAGCCAAATAGCAGCTTGAAATGAAAGGAATGTTTATGCTTCCATCACTATGGAAATGTGCTGTGTAAAACTTTGCACCATCCACTTTTACCCTCTGATCACCTCCCCTGTATGAACTGCTGCATTTCTCCTCCTCCAGATGTAGCTCGCATCAAATTACACGGTAGACATTTATTTAATGATGCAATCGCTTACATTTAACATAAATTAAGGATATAAAAGGGTAGGTTTCTACCTTTTCGTCAGAGAACTTGTTTTTTTATATTCCTGAGACAGCTGAGTTGCACGTATCATTTAAATATTGAATGTACAAACCATAGATGCTATTAAACACTGAGGTTTAAGTTGTATTTGCAGACTATGGTATTGAACTATCAGTGTCCAATATGTGTTTGTCAAACTTCTGAGAGTAGTTATGCTCGGAAAAAGTCACTATGGTTATATTTCCTGAGATGAAAACAGTAACGATGCACTGTGATTTGACTGCACCTAGACAGATTTTATGGTTTATTTTATGTTACTAAAAATGGAAACTTTATTCCTGCCTTTGGGTAATTTGTTGTAGATATGTTAGAGTTTGACTCCAATTTTCACAATTTTGTTGTGTTTTATGCAGCTGTTATGTTTTGGTTTATATGAAAGAACATTTATTTATTGGTTAGCATGTTTTATCTAAAATCTAGAAAAAGGTGTAAAATATCTAAACACTTTGTTTTAGTAGCTGCTTCCTTTAAATCAAGTTATTTAGTGTATTTTTTTTATACTCCATTACTTTAATCATATTGGGATATGTGAATTGTAATAATGTCTTCGGTTTTTATCATGTTTAAAGCATTCCAACTGCTGTAAACATATTAAACAGTAAATCAGACACTGTACTGCTTCCGAGTCTTCTTTCTTTCTCTTATCAAAGTAATAATCATCCAGTGGGCAAGTTTAAAAAAAATTAATACATACATATTATTTACTGTTTATGTGACTATGTCTCAGTTATATATCTTGTTAAGATATATAAGGCCTTACTAACTTCTGTCACCAAGTACCAAGTGGCCACAAATTCTCCACAGTTCTCCTGCTCTAAGATAATAAAAGAAAATACTTATATTTTTCTTTAAAAGGTGGGTATGAATGGATTTTTCTATACAATATCTTAAACAGCATTTTAAATGAAACTCAAAACACTTTACAGAGTTTAGTTTATAAAGTTGAACTCATATTCATTTGTTAGACTTTTACAGGCAATTTAGGGTCATGGCCACCTAGATTAGGTGCCTGTATTTTGACTATGAAGAAGCCGGAGAGAACCCACGCGGTCACGAGCGAGTTCAACTAAGCACTGCGCCACCGCTCCATGGTTTATGTAACATTTATTTTTAATGGGTTCTGTACAATCTAACCGTTATTAATATAATTTAATCATTGTACCTTGTACATTAATCATTTCACATTGTGGTATCTTGTAATTGTACTTATATTGGATTCATCCGGTACAAACTTAATCAAATTAAAATTGATATAATCTAAAAAGATTAAACGTAAAATAATCACTGTTAACATTTATTTAGGTATAATTTTTTATTTTTTCACTTTTAATTCCCTTTATTCACAACAAATACATTTGTTAAATTAAACAGCCAATGGAAATAAGAGTTCCATCCTCCCTTAAAAGGGACCTATTTTTTTTGTTGAAAAATTTGCTCAAAATTCTAGGATAATGGTGCTGTTAATTCAGAAAACTGGGCGCATTTTTTCTTTTATTAAGAACTTATTTAAAACGAGCTTCCCTGCTGTTATACATGGTGAATTAGACTAAAAGTTTTGATGGATTTTTCCATTTGATCATTAAATGTAAATACATTATTTGTTTTTTTTATCTTTTCTCACTGTACAATTCATTATGAATGTGAACTTATCCTCTACAGTTTTTGGAATCTTCTATAACTATTAAATAATTTAAAAAAACATTCTGCTTTATTATTTTTAATTTTTCTTTTTAAAACCTTTTTTATTTTTTTTAATGATTTCAATGACATTTTAACAGCCAAGGATATAAAACATCTTCTATTTTAAATTATTAAATTTAAAACAGAAGATTATTAAATTTTAGTGTATTATAAATTAAATGTATTATTATTATTATTATTATTATTAAATTAATCGATAAAAAACGGCCGTCGCTCATTCAAACGCAGCAGGAAGTTACGTACGTGACCGGTGGGGTCAAAGTTGAGAAAATCCTTTTCCACTTCCTTTCCTGTTAGCGGTGGCCGCAGAACAGCATCAGTGAGTGAAAATTCCCTTCAAACAATCTTCAACCATCTCTAAAAATCCGGCTGATTTTATTAGTTTTATCAGACTACATGTTGGACAATCACTATTTTTGCTTAAATAATGGTCATATTTAAGAATATTTCATCTGAAGAGGGGTAAAAATAAGATGTTAACGTAGCGTTTCATCTCCGGAGCGCTCATTTGAACATGGCCGCCTCCTGTATTTAAACATACAGGAGCCAACTAAACTGTCACATAAGGCCAATAGTTGATATGACCAGTAAATAACTGTTAACGAAACAGTAAATATCCGGTTGTGATTTTCGTCATAGCCAAATTAATGAATAGTGCTGTAGTTGAAATCTGTCAACTAGCTCTATGCTAGCTAACTTAGCTGTATAGTTAGGAACGAAACACAGTTTTAATCTGGTTCTCCGTGTTTGTCTTGGGTAGTTTCACATTAATATTGCGCGTGATCCATTTGTTATGACATTCAGATTCATCTTTGTTTTTTTTCTTGTTAGAAATGGGCAAGTTCATGAAGCCTGGGAAGGTGGTGATGGTCCTAGCTGGACGCTACGCTGGACGAAAAGCTGTTATCGTGAAGGTAAAGAGAGGTCTAGGATAAATTCTGCATGTTATAGTTATGGACCTGCAGAAAAATATATACTCTGCACATGGTTATAGTGGAGATAATGAATGTTATTTCCTTCTTGGGGCTCAGTGTCCATCTATGATAGTTAGTACAGTTTTAACACGATGTGTGTCAAGAATGTTTTCTATGTCTTTTGATACATTCAGGAAATCCTATTGTGATTAAAAGCACATTTGAAGTAGAGATCATGTTATGGAATAAATAGACACACCCAATAAATATATTAATTAAATTCCCCAGTCTGTCAAAACCACTGGCAGGTTAAATGAAAAACATCTTTACAGTGGCATCGGTCAGTGGGTGGATTATATCAGGCCAAAAATGGTTTGTCACGGGTTTGTGTGTGAACCAGGGAAAATAGTGGGTACATGTAAGAATCACATTTCTACAGAGGACAATATGTGATGGTAAGGAGGGTAGAGCCTCTCCAAAACTGCAGGTCTTAGGTGGTCGTAGTATGCAGTGGTTAGAATCTACCAAAGGTTGTACCAATGACCCACGTGGATCCAAGTGGATGAATACCCGTCTCCTATGATTTCACAGATGAGCAATTGTTGCACAAATTGTTGAAAAAGTTAAAGCTGGATCTGATAGCAGTCGGAACACAATGCACCACAGACCTGTTTTGGTGGCAGATAGGAAAACCACACACTTTTAGTTCCAATATTGTGGCTGATTGATATATGGTCAGTAATGGTATAGAGTCAGTAACATCTCAACTGTTCTAACTGTTTTTCAATCTCAGTAGGGAGATGCACAATGCCTGAATTGAGTCAGTTTTGTGTGGAACCTTTGAAGTCAGTCCCTCTTGTGATCTGGTGTCATGACAATTAGTTCTGAGGTCTACTAAATATTTCAAATGTCTTGAGTTAGAATGGCGAGGTCTTAAAAATAAAGCTGTGAGTTTGAGGGTGCTTTCATCCATGTCATAACTGTTGGTAATATTGAACTGCAGGGTGCTGTGGTTGACAGTCCAGTGTCCATGGGTTTGAATCGAAGTATGGAAATTTGCAGGAATCAAAGAACCTTATTATGTTTAGTTGTTGAGTTATTGTTTTTCTGATGGCACAATCCTATCTTATTGTCTTTTTGCAGAACATTGATGATGGCACAGCCGACCGTCCTTACAGCCACGCTCTGGTCGCAGGCATCGACCGCTACCCCCGCAAGGTGACCAGCACCATGGGCAAGAAGAAAATTGCCAAGAGGTCCAAGATCAAGGCCTTTGTCAAGGTGTTCAACTACAACCACCTCATGCCCACCAGGTCAGTCTCAGGAGTTGACGTATTTCCAGTGCTTGGAAATTCTTCATTTTTTCTAAAATTTCTCGGACATGGCACTGGGTGACCTGACAAGGGAAGCTCTTTGCGCGTTTGATTAACATTGAAGTCTCTCTAAAGATGAGCAAAATTTTTACTATTTCCCATGTATTCATGATCAAATTTGACTTGAACCCTTTTTCAGGATCTGTTTCTATTTTGGTTCTGATGCTTATTGCTCTGGGAAATTACTTGCTATGTTCTGTGAAGCTACAACAGACTAAAAACAACTGTAAGGTGCTTTGTTAACATTTTCCTAGTTGAACTGATGCTTTGAGTTAAGTCAAACTCATAAATCTGTGCATAAATGCAGGAGGGAAACCAATAGAAATCTCAGGTTGCGGTTTGGTGTCTAGTGGCGGCAGTAGGAGTGCCTTTATTATAAATTAAATGTATTATTATTATTATATATGCTAACGAGGGTGCAGTGAATTTTGGATTCATTCTTTGCCCATGAAATAATACATTTAATGAATTGAGTGGGGGTGTTGGATTTATTTCTGCATTTATTCATGATTCTAACAGACTGATTCTCTGGGTTGTCTCTTCGATACTAAAGCACGCAAAGCGGGTCGCTGTGTGAAACTGAAAAGAAACTTGACATGATAAACGTTTCATTTCTCAAAATCCTGTGTTTGAGTGTGTGAATCCTTTGCAAACGTGTTTTACTTAATGATTTGGTCAGACACGAGCAGCAATTTCCTTCCCAACATTGAAACTTGGCATCATAGCTTACACAGTATAGAGATCTAATTTTTAATCAGATAAAGATTGCGTTCTCACCTCAGTTATATTTGTGATCTAATTTCTGAAGTACTATCATACAGCATTGTATTTCATAAACTTCAGCAAAGCCAACGCCCAACCCTTGAAATTTTACAATTCAGGCTTGTCCCTTTTCAGAGGGGGATCTTATGAGTGTGGTGTACCCGTGTTGTGGGGCATTATGGGATTTGTAGTTTGGATATTGACTTCAAATTTTGTTTCCTTCAGATACTCTGTGGATATTCCTCTGGACAAAACTGTTGTCAACAAGGACGTCTTCAGAGATCCTGCTCTCAAACGCAAAGCCAGGCGAGAGGCCAAGGTCAAGTTTGAGGAGAGGTGAGACACATCACATGCTCTGTGTTTCATAAAATCTGAAATCAGTTCAGGTGTCTGCACAATCTGGATTTTCAAAGGCCATATATTGACTAAAATTCCTTTTTGAATTCAAACATCAACTGGACAAACTGTCTTTAGCTCACAGTGTTGATGTGATGAAACTCAAATCCTGTGTTTCCCTCAGATTCATGTTTGGTGAATGCAACATTTTTCATGGTTATTGATGAAAAGGGGAGTTAAACACTCCCTTTTTCATCAGACCCAAAAGATTTTAGGTTACTACTGTCTGTAAATAGTCCTTTTTCATGCCAAGTTTGTTTGGTTACTTGTTATCAAAATAAATGTTTATTTCCGTTTTTCTCTTTCTAGGTACAAGACGGGCAAGAACAAGTGGTTCTTCCAGAAGCTCAGATTCTAAAGTCACCCATTTTCACAAATAAATGTTTAAAAAGGATTATGACTTCTGATTCTTTATTGGTATTTTCCCTTTTTTTCATTGTAGGAGAAGCTGGAGTTGGTAAAGCCAAGTTTATTCTCCTGATGGCCATCATTTTTGTTTTTAGCTTACTGTCTGCCGAATGTCCTCGTCTGGTTTAAAATTGGATTATTATTTGTGTAAGATTAGGATATTAGAGATATTGTGTGTGCTTGCTTATCTATACATGTTAGAATGTACTTGAAATTGATTTATTAAAAAAAAAAAAAAAATATATATATATATTTATATATATATACACACTTGTAAAAAATCTTATTCAGGATGGTTATCTCACAATTGGTTTTCAAACCTGACATGATTGTTTTATGTATTCGGCTCTTGTTGCAGGTGGACAAAGGTTGCTCGCGAAGACAAACATTAATGTCCTTCATATTTTCACAGTTGACTTATCTATACAAATAAAACATTTGAAGTCAGCTGACTAAATGTCCCCATAGTTTGCAATGGTAGTGTTTTAGATCCTCATTAGCCGGCTTAACTTTGAACTCAGAAGTCCATCAATTATAACATGCTTAAGATAAGATAAACCTTTATTAGTCCCACAATGGGGAAATTGCAGTGTTACAGCAGCAAGAGCATGTTACAGAATAAGAATAACATTATGTACAATTAAATTAAATGTGCAGTTGTGGACATGTTGGGTGGCGTATTGTCCCATAGTGCAAGTGAGGTGTGTGTGTGTGTGTGTGTTACTAGCAGTGCTGGTTAAAAAGTCTGACTGCTGCAGGAAGGAAAGTTAGGCGGTATCCCTCCTTCACACTCTTGGGGTGAAGGAGCTCTCCAGTGCAGAGATGGTTTCCTGCATGGGGTGGGAGATTTTGTCCCAAAGAGATGACAGCTTGGCCATCATTCTCCTGTCTCCCACCTCCTGCACGGAGTCCAGAGGACATCCCAGGACCGACTGGCCTTCCTCATCAGTTTGTCTAGTTTCCTCCTGTCAGCAGCTGAGTTGCTGCTGCCCCAGCGGACCACTCCATGAAAGAAAGTAAAGGTGTTATACTTGAGTTTGATGAACAGGCTGGCAGGATTAACAGATTTGAATGAATTTAGGGTTTAAGGAAAAATGCAAAGACATTAAATTTCTAGTAATTATTTTTGACACATTAATTTTAGATCTAGAATAAGGGAAAGTCATCGCATAGTGGTTTTCCTATATTATTGAAATTTAGTCATTCAGACTATCCACCAGTCGGGTAAACAGCAGGATGAAATTACGCTGCATTTGGCTCAATAACAAAATAAAGAAAAACAAAAGTAAAAGGGTAGTCACAGCAGTAGATATAAAGATGGGGGGATGGGGGGATGAGTAGTCTGTCCATGAAGTCACGGCTACTGCGCAGGAGCAGGATTACTACACTACCTCATTGCTTTAGGCACTAAACTGTTAATTTCAAATATTATTTTGAAATAGTGACTTTTTAGAATATAAAGATACAAATAGATTATTTCAAGATAAGTTCCTTATCTTGGGAATATTTTAACACAGCGTTTGTTAGTTTCAGACTAATTTGAGACATTGCACTTTGGGATCCATAGTTCGTCATTAATGCTGGATAGCAATTTTTTACTTAGTGATAGGCAATATTTGAAGTCATTAAGATATTCGAAAGCCTTTATCTGAAGAAATGTAATATTTCTTATACAGTCGCGTTATAGAAACTTTGGCGCCCTCTGGTGGTGGAGAAATTAGACCTTCATGGATGCCGGGAAATAGAAACTGAAAGAATTATTGTGACTTTTAAGGCAAAGATCGTCGATAGGTGAGTTTACTGATTCTCACTGAAAATCTCATATTAAGTTTAGTTATACACAACCGCGTTAATTCCGAGTTGATTTAACGTCAAGGTGTATTCATTTGTCATATTTAGAGTCAATTCAAATGTTTTTAAAGTTGCTGAGGCTGTTTTTGTGACAGGAGGGCCTACCGTCTATAGTATTTAAACTTGATAAGTCTTTGTTAGTCAAATCTTGATATGAACATTCTAAAACACTGATTTTGGTTAAGGTCGTATTTAAGTTTAAATGTTTTTAATTTTTGTTTTCTAGATTACTTTCACTATGTCTTCAGAAGAGGTGAGAGGTCATTTCCTTTCAATTGATAACGGGGTATATCAGTGATATGATTGCTATAACTTTAAATATCTTTACTTAGTGTTGATATTCATTTGAGAGTATTATGATGATTTTTTTGATTCTCATATCAAGTATTTGTTTTTTAGGATTTCTGTCTAGTGACTGACCTCCATCATCCAGCAGAAAACACTTTGGAGGGAGTGAAGATTTTAATCTCCAACCACAAGGTGCAATGAAAACAGAATGTTGAGATACCTATTGTATTTTAGAGTTTATATACATTAATATATCACAAATGTATACTTTAACTGTCCGTTGTAGTTTCTTTATGCTTCAACCTTAATAACGGGCATCTCCAGGACTTCATAAAGACCCTTTAGCTGCCATGACCTGCTGCAAACATGATGAATAGACTCCTACTCCAGGCAGCATTCCTGAGGAGTCTTGTCTCATTCCTCATGCTCAAAGGCCTCCATTTTTTTAATATTCCTTGGTTTATGTGCTGAAGCCGTCATCTTCAAATCCCACAAGAGAATTTCAATGTGATTCAAGTCAATTGGCTCTAGAATGTTCCAGGACTTTCTCTGGAACCAAATCTTGGTGGACTTTGAGGTGTGTTTTGTAGTATACTCAGTGGCTCCCACACATCAGAAGAAGACAGCAGCTGTAGGAAGACTGTTGAGCTGAGGATTTTGTACATAACACTTGAACTGAAAACATTTTATATACAAAAAAAGATAAAATATGGGCAGGAAATTTGATGCATATAAGATTTTTAACTGCAAGCAATATTCTTTGTTTTAAATTACTCTTTTATCACAGCTAATATTGGTCACTCATTTGCACATTTAGTCATTATTTCTAGACACACAATTCTCTGTTTAGATTTTTTTTTCTCATAGTATTAACATCCAAAGTCATTTCATTTGAAAAATAAACCAGTGTTGTATCAAATTTTATAGTTGTGGTATTCTGATAAGCTTACTTTGTTTGGGAAACCTGATTCTATATGAAGACATTTTGAAACAAAGACACTCACAATTAAGTTAAAATCCATAATTGAAGGTAAACAGTACAATATTTATGATAGAAAATGTACAGAACTTCAAAGTTGCCACTATGAACAAACAATGAAAACATCTATACATAAATAATGATATCATGTCAAATGGAATATTTCAGCAGGTAAATAGGGTTTTGATAACAAGCCTGTCAGATCAACTATTTCAAATCAGACAAACTTGTTTGTAGGAGTATAGTTAAATAGTCAAATTTTACAGAGGTGCCAAAATCATCTTGTCCAATGATGAAGAAACCTTTGTTTTTAACTATTTAGAATCTTGGCTGACTTTGGAGTAGAGATGCTTGAAGGGATTCAGAGGAAATGTAGTTTGTCTTGCAGCGATTTCATTTCCATGTAAATAAAAAGTAAAATAAACTAGTGGACTCTGCTTGTGTGTCTGCAGAAAAAGCACGAGCAGCTGCTCCAGGAGCAGAAGGTGCTCGCCACCAGCAGAGCCGACCAGCGGCATCTGACTCACGAATTCAGACAGCGGACTGAGAGACTGACCCAGAGTCTGAAAATGGAAGAACAGCTTTACATGAAAGAGATGGAAAGTGAAAAGGTTTGGGTTTTATAGATTTGTCTTCCTTCGAGCTGATGTTGGAGCTTCACTGCAGCCGCAGCCGAGAAGATTCACAGCACTACTGTTTTTGAATATTTGATCAAACCACTTTCTACTTTGACTCCACTGTCACTAAGTGGTTTATTGTTCTTTTTATGCTTCTACATAAAGGAGGCCAGAAAAAAAAACTTTTTTTTGTGTGTATCTCAAATTATCTATATCAGATCTCCTGTAACAGATCAAAAACATAAGGAACCAGGTAGTCCAACACATTTTCACAGCCTTGTGTTTCCAAAGATACCGACTGTTCCTACAAGCTATGTTAAAATCATTCCAAATTCATTTACTCAATAACCTGAATATTTACATATAATATGCAAAAATATACCAAAAAGAAACAGTAATTAAAATAAATATAGCTTAAAATGTTAAGGGCTTATTAATTGCAAAATTTGCAATAAAAAAGTCGGTAGTTTTATCAATGCTGCAATATTTTTCTTTTCTTTTTTTCATGAGCATTGGGAACATTGTTATTATAGCAGTTTACCGGCAATTAAAGCCTAAAACTAGAACAAATCTCATTAGTATACCTATCAGCGTCTGCCATCAGGCTGTGGCGTTCCGTGGTAATGAGGGAAAAAGGTTTGTCTGTCTGCAAGATAGTTCAAACATTTTTCAATGGATTTTGTAGCGATGTGCCCATGACATAGGTCGACTACATTTAATGCAGATTCTGGATTTTTTTTTTTACACTTTTAGCATTGCCAGACAGGGCCTTATCAATTTTTGGTAATCAATACATTTGTTGAAGATTTTTACTTAAAGTAAAGAATGTCCACCACTTAGTGGCTCAAGAATGAAAGTATGAGTTTGGTATTTTTCAACCTGAACCATATTTTTATGAGTTTTTTTGTCTAAGCTATAATCGTAACCATTATGTTCTAAACTGGATCCATTAGAATCCAGACCCCATTTTTCCTCCAGGAACACCTGTCAGCGGTTATTTTTCACCCGCTTGTCAGCGATCGATGGTTTTCATGGTATTTCTTCCTAATTTGTAAATAGATCAGTATGGCAGTCCATATTTTCGCCTCCTAACAAGGATCACATAATACCCTTTATTTGTAATACTACAAAAAAATATATATATAATATATCATAAATATATAACGAAATTGTAGCTTAACAGAGGTTTTAAAACATGTAAATAGAAAAATAGCAATAACACTAAGTTGCTTTACATACAGTTGCTCATAGTTTATTATTAGAACTGGTTTCGTTGAATTTGTGGCATGATATAAAGAATCCTTAAACTCACATTTAGTAACCAAAAACAAGCAGGAATTTAGCACTCTGAGTTAAAAATAATGTTTAAAGGCTCCCTATGGTTGTATTTGGGCAATCCTAATTACCCAAATACAACCATAGGGAGGAGGTGATTAAAATGATCAGCTTTAAGTGAATATCATAATAAATGCAATGAAAAATTTGAGTTCTCTAAAAAAATAAGTTATTTGAATTTAATTTTCTTGCCTTTTATTTCATTTTCAATATGGCCAACGTGGTTCAGACATCTCTGAAGGTTCTCTGTCTCGTAGGCGAAGCTGACTTTGCTCATTCAGGAGGAGGTTGAGCTGATGATGGAGATCCAGAAGGTGGAGGCCGCCCTGAAGGAGAAAGAAGCCCAGTGCAGCCACCTAAAACAGCAGACTGATGTAGGTTCACCTCGCACCACCCAGCTTCGCCCACTGTCATCCAGCACACATTCACTGCAGCTCACTATGATTTCAGGTTCTCACTGCTTCACCGGAGAGGAGGGTTTACTTTAACGGAGCGACAGCAGAGGCAGACGGCGCACAAACGTTTGATGTGGAACCACGGATAGTTTACCCGATGGAGGGGGGGACAGTGCTCGTTACATTTGAGAAGGAAGAAGGTCAGTTGATCAGCATTTGGTATTTTATGGAGGTGGACTCCGATTTTGCTGGTCCGAACAAAGTTTACCTGGGAAAATTTTGATTTTGCATATTTGTTGCAAAAACAAAAGCCACTGCTACATATGGGACCTGAATTCATATAACATATGAGTAGATTCAGCAGTAATCTCTCTGTTTACCGGTGGTTTTACAAACATTTCAAAATATTTTGATCAAGTGGAAGATCTTTGGAATATTCAGATTTCTCCTATTCAAATTTGGCAGAGGAGAACAAATGTATGGCTCCCTGCAGATGGATGGTCTTTGTAAGAATGTGTTGCCCCGTTTGTAAAACGGATCTTCAAACATTGATGATCTAAAGTTTGACTTAAGCAGAAAACCATGTAAACAGTCATCTTTAATCAAGCCTAATCCAAAGTTCTGTAAAACTTCCATATTGGCGTAGTGCACCATCTCTCAGGTGGTGGCAAACACGCTCATGCTCCACCTCCCTGACAGAGTGGGCGAGTTTGGTCCATGGTGGTGACCCACCCCACTCAGAACAGTGCAGGAAATTAAACTGTAGCTCACACGGCAAAAATAAAGCCAAGATAGATGAAAATAAGAGAAGTGACAGATTTTGTGTCATCTTGTCTACACCATGCATTGATTAACATTTTTCATCATAGTTTTCGTAAACCAAATGAACACTAGTGCTAATCATATCCTCAATATCTCCATCTCTCTTTATCATCAGTGGCCAAGAAGATCCTGGACATGAAGAAGCACCAGGTGGATCTGGGAGGGGAATTCAGCATCACAGTGGAGGCCAGACCAGTTTACCTGATGATGCCCAGCCTTCTGGAGGTACATCACAGACAATCGGATCGGTTCTCCTCGCCTTGAGTCTGACCTGTCAATACTGAAGTCCTGCTGCGCCCCACTGTCCTGCAGGTAGACGTGGAGGTGTGCCCAAAGCGAATATTAATGTCCAACCTGCCAAAGATGGACAGAGAATCCGTGCAGGACAAGCTGCAGATCCACTTCTCCAGGAAAAGAAACGGGGGCGGAGAGGTGGAGGACTGTGACCTCGACGCTGACTCGTGGACTGCAGTCCTCACCTTCTTGGAGGAAAACAGCAAGTGACCCCTGATCTAAATGTTTTTTAATCAAAAACAGAAATAAAACCCCCCATCAAAAATGCTTTGCTACGAGCAGCTGCTGCTGAAGCTATTTCAGGAGATTCCTCTTCTTGATGGTTGCAAAGAAAAGGAGAAATGGATACAGGGAAAAGAGAGGATGGCGAGAGAGAGGGAAAGAGGATAGAAACGCGGAGAGACCAAGATGGCAGCAAGAGAGAAAGGGCAGAAAGATATTGGAAAGGTGAGATCTGGAAAGCAAAGGGAAGAAGAGAAGGGGAGTTTGACAGAGAGAGAGAGAGAGAAAGTTAGAGAAAGCACACCCCCAGAAGTTGCAGGTTAGACTCATGAGAAGAACGACGTACCCCCTGGTGTAAGAATTATGGTCCAGCTTCTGTTTTGGTGTTTTCCAGCTAATTAAACTCTCTCCCTCTTTCAGTTGCCAAAAGTTTGACAGATGCAGAGTACCATGAGGTGGAGGTCCGCCAGAAGAAGCACAGAGTGAGAGTGACTCCTTTCCTCAACGGAATCATCACTAACCTGAAGGTAGGCGTACCCCAGGAGTGGGTCACGAAGGTCTGATGTTGTCGTCACCTTTTCCAGATGAAGACCTTGACTCCTGTTTCAGACCAGGACGTCGGCGTGTCCTCGGACGCTACTGCTGACAGGAATCCCAGCAGTCAAGGAGCAGGAGACGCTGCAAGATATGCTGGAGATCCATTTCCAGAAAACCTCTAACGGTGGAGGGGAGATCGAAGCCTTATTCTGTAACCCGCTGGGCCAGAATGCATCGGCTGTGTTTGAAGGCGTCTTTCCAAACCCAGAGGCGGACTTGGCCGTGTGAGCCAGAAGATAATCCACCACAAAGTTGTTTAATCTAATTTGGGATTGTTTTTAATATTGATTAAACTGAAGAGATCTCTGATAGTTAACTTTCTATAACATTTATATATTGATCAGATGTTATTTACACTCTGCACAATTATTAGGCAAGAGAGTATTTTGACCCTATCATACTATTTAGGCATATTTTCCAACTCCAAGCAGTATAAACTTGAATGGTTAGTGGAGGTAAGCATGTCAGGTGATGTGTATTTGTATAATGAGGGAGGGTATGGCCTAAGGAGATCCAACACCCTATATCAAGTTGTGCATAATTACTAGGCAGCTTCTATTCCTCAGGCAAAATGGTTCAAAAAAGTGAGAGAGATGTTTAACTGAAAGGCCTTACAGAAAAGTCAAAAATTGGGGCGTGATCCCAGAACCATCAAACGTTTTGTTAAATAGTCAACAGGGCCTCAATAAACGTGTTGGAAAAAAAAAAAGAAGACGCAAATTAACTTCCAAAGATTTGAGAAGAATCAAACGTGAAGCTACCTATTATCCCCCAGTGCTGTCACATTCCAGAACCTACCTGGAGCGCCCAGAAGTACAAGGTGTTCATTTCTCAGAGACATGGCCAGGGTAAGGACGGCCAAAACCCGACCACCACGGAACAAGTTACATAAGCTGAAAAATCAAGACTAGTCCAAGAAATATCTGAAGACCGATTTTCCGAGGGTTTTATGGACAGATGAGATGAGAGTGAGTCTTGACAGACTAGATGGATTGGCCCTTGGCTGGATCTGTAACGGGCACAGAGCTCCACTTTGACTCCGACGCCAGCAAGGTGGAGGTGGCGTACTGGTATGGGCTGGTATTATTAAAATATGAGCTACTTGGCCCATTTCGGGTTGAAGATGGACTCAAAATCAACTCCCAAACCTACTGCCAGTTTTTAGAAGGCACTTTCTTCAAACAGTGGTACAGGGAAAGTCAGCCTTTTCCAAGAAGACTATGATTTTTATGCAGGACAATGCTCCATCGCATGCATCGAAGTACTCCACTGCGTGGCTATCCACTAAAGGCCTTAAAGATGAAAGAATAATGACATGGCCAACTTCCTTTCCTGTCCTAAACCCTATTGGGAACTCGTGGGCCATTCTTAAACGGGAGCTTTACGGTGAAGGAAAACAGTACATTAAGTTGCCTAATAATTGTGCACATATATATTCTCCTAAGGAAGCCAAAACCTCACTTTTACTTTCTCAAATATTCAGGTAGGTGGATTAACATTTTGGATTGACCGACAGCACTGTAGTTGTTCAATAATAAAATGAATTTTCAAAAATACGACTTGCCTAATAATTGTGCACACAGAATACACCGATCAGCTATAAAATTATAACCACACGACTAATATTGTGTAGGTCCCACTTTTGCCACCAACACATTTAGCAGCAGATCCAGCAAGGCCTGACCATATGATATTTTCCATAAATGGGGGGCACTTGGTCTGCAGCATTGTTTAAGTGTCAAATCAACATCCGCTTGGATTGAAGGAGCCAGGGTTTCAAAGCAGAACATTGACAAAGCATCCCAGCCTGGTGCCAATACTTCCTCTGATAAGCTAAGCATCTGGTCGTCCCCATGATGTAAGAGTAAATTTGATGGATCAGACCAGACCAGCTTCTTCCATTACTCCGTGGTCCAGCTCCTGATGCTGTAGGACCTTTTGGCAGTCAGGGGTCAGCATGCTCACTCAGACCGCTCTGCGGCTGCACAGCTTCATATGCAGCAAGCCCTGATGTGACTATGTGTTCGGATAGCTTTCTATATGACACAGTCAGATTTTCAACACAATTAGGCTCTTGTCAAAGATGCACAGATCCTCAACCTTGAGCATTTCTTCTGCTTCCAACACATTTAAGGATGAACCTCAGGTACAGTTCTATAGAGTATTGGTGCATCCTTAAATGTTTGCAAATGATTACCACCTTGATGAAGATAAAAAAAAACATACAGAGCCTCACCGCTAAATGTAAATTAATGTTAGTCAGAAACAACTAAATAAAACTTAACTAAGATCAGGTTTATTGTTAAAACGCAATACAGGAGTAAAGGTAACAGCACATTAAAAAAGTACCCTAAAACAAGGAAACCTGATGTAGATTCCAGCTTTATCCCCTAGTGCACACTCAGAAAGCCTAAACAGCAGCTGAAGGTCCAGAGGAGGAGCAAACAGACGGGAGTCAGGCACTTAGACAGGGGGGCAGGTATATATAGAGCGCTTTGACAATTAAATACATTCAAAGGAAAACACGGGCGACGGTCAAGTACACTGGAAGACATTTAGGCCTAATTTTAAAATCCATTTCAAATATTCAAAAATAACACAATCCATTAGTCACTATACATGTTTTTTTCATAATGCTAACACGCACACACACAATAGTGCAGGAGTAACAGATCGCTCTCTTCTATAGTGTCTGGGCCTTCTGTCATATTTGTGCATGCTAAGCTTTACTTAGACTGCTTTCTTTCTTTTTAAATTAACTTTGGGCAGTCATACTCTGCACAAACTGAACCAACAAACATAAAAGCCCGCTTATTGTTTCTTTTCTAAAAGCTGAGTCACACTCAGATACATATCTGACATTAAAAGAAAGTCAGTGCAAACTCTAGTGTCAGAGCGACGGAGCCCCGCGGAGACAGCGTCGGTACTCTCTGATTGTAACAAGACATCCCAGGACGCTACGTAACATTACAAGGCTCAGGAGAAAACGCAACAGGTTGTTGCTGCAGTACAGCTCATTGTTCATAATTCTTTTTTTGCCCTGTTAAATACATTTGTTGATCAGAAACTGTGCAAAGACACCACACGCTGTTAGGAGGCGAACATCAACAACACAATCTGTTGATGTAGTAATGCAAATATTTCACATGCACGTTTGAAATGTTAGTTTGTGCCTTTTTGAATACCAAGTAGCTAAAAATGAATATTTGTGATTTAACAATAAGCCCTATACTCACAAAGGACTAATAGAAAAAAAATAAGATCCAACCCTTGAATCCTCTGCTGTTAATTTTTATGCGAGCAACGTCTTATTTTATATAATTTGATCAAATCGCCATGCATTTGCACATTTTTCATCTGTTGACTGTAATTTCTATTTTTTCGTACACTCCTGGAGCGTCAAATAAAAAACATATCCCATTTCTGCATATATGGCTTTTTGGTGTGGCTGTGACATTCCAACCACCAACAGTATATTCCTATAGGATTCGATAGAGGCGGGAACATCCGCAAAGTTTTTAGTGTGTAAGCAGGAGTGTAGTAGTGAGTGGAGCGAGAGGCTGGGTGAGGGGGCAGGGGAGGCTGCTGGTCATCAAAACTGGAATACTGGGACTAGCTGCTGATACTTCTGGCCCGTTTATACGACCAGTGGTGCCCATTTGCTTGGCTTGCGTCCGTACTAGGTGAAGCAAATGGAAAAAGATGGACAAGCAACATATGAATGAAAACGTGTACAAAGGTTTGAAATAAAAGAATAGATCACTTGACATTAAAGCTGCAATTAATGTATCAGAAACATAAGCAGGGGTTAATTAACCATAAATAATCAATGGTGTTGGTTTCTATGCAATTATGGTAAAAGATTAATATCATGTATCTAGATGAAGCCTCTCCTGCGTTAGGAGGGATTTGGATCTTTGCATTAAGTACAAAAAAGACACATTATAAAGGGAAACTGACTTTTAGACTATGTTTTCTAACAGACATGTTGGCTATGATTTATGAAGCGAGGTGCATCTATGAAATCTTGCAAAAGGAATTCCTGCTCATTATCTCAAGCTACAGACTTAGATGAGACTGCACAGTACTGCCAGAAGAATTTCTGAAAGGTCTCGAATATGCATGACAACAAAAGTAGTAATATATTGACTTTTGAAACAAGTCGACTCTTTAACATTCATTGTTGTATGCACAATGAAGGGTTAGTACAACCTCTAATGTATAATAATGGGCTGATTGGTGTACATAATGCAAAAAATAAAACCAATAACAATTTACAATAATAATGTAATCATCATCATCTTCATCCCAATTATATGATGTAATACATGGCAGCTGGAAAGCTCACTGGGTTACAACACTGACTTTGGTCCAGGAGACTGGGGTTCCGATCCCAATCAAAAGAGGATGTGGCATAACAGTAAATACTATAATGTTATATAACCAAACACAGTTTTATAAAAAGATATCCGTGTACAAGGGGATCTTTGATCAGCTTTTTCTTGGAAACTTTTTAAACCCTTTAATCACAAACATCTGCAAAAGCAGATATTGTTGGAGAAAGAACTTTCCTTGATCTTTTTCTAACAGTTCCCTTTTGTTGCCACGAGATGTCATCGACCTTCAAGTATATCTGGCTGCTTAAAGGAGCGGAAATTTAGTGTTTATACCTGAATATCAGTCAGCTCTTTGTAGAACCTCTTCGCCAGGTCAGGACCATTCTGCATCGTTGGGATGTCGTACGTCTGAGAGGGATGGTGAGACGAAGACACTGACTTAACATTTCAGATATTCAGGCTTTTCAGTTAGCCAGAATGATTTACAATCTGTTTACAGTTCTCATGAAAAAGAGAGGTGTGGTTATTGTAATCAGGGCATGGGTTTGATGTCCCAGGTAGAATTCTGGTGCAGATTTTTATGCCATGAGTTCATATAAATGATCATTTATAATTTAATGTATAAAAGGACAATAAACATGTCAGTTTCAAATATTTAATCCGTCAATCCCCACCATGTATCTTTTATTTTGACAATATGTCCACAAGAGGGCACTGAAGAGTCAAACTATCCAAAGACAATCATGGCGGAGGTAGAGGAGGTTGTTATAATGTTACTGTTAAATAAAAAGGACAACAGCACAGACAACGGTGTACTTTGAGGCCAATACATCATGACATGTAGACTGAGTTTTTTTAATTACTTTTACACTTTTTTCTTCAGGGTTGTGTCCGTAGACATCATTCAAGTCCTGTTTGAATTGTGGTTGAACGGCTCCCTTTTGTTTGTAGCCTGGAAAACTCTCGAGAAATCTCACAAAAATTAACGTGATGATCGCAGGAATGTCAAGTTTGCTGTTCCGCCCGAGAATCCCACTTCTGACCTTCTACGCTTATAGACTTATGTTTTTATTAACTTAACCTTCCTTAGTAAAGAAATAGAACCTTTATTGTCACTTTTTATTATACTACAGAGTGCAACATTGTGAAATGGTTCTCTTCATCAACCAATTCCTTGGGAGCAGTGAGCAGCCTTGTACCAGGCCGGGGGTGTTGGACTTAGACTCATTGACACACACTCCCTTCAGTCCAGTTCCTCACCATTTCCATGCAATATACAGAGGTTACTGACCTTCTCAACAGTTCTTATAAGCTGAAAATGTAATGTAACATGTAGTCTTGCGCATTTCACACTGATGTTAACCCCATCTATCGCACACCCCTAGAATGCAGAGAAAATATCATCCCAACCGATTTGTGTGAATAACATCTTGTTAAATTTGTTTGGGATCTTACTGCTTTTTATTTACCAAGTTTAACAACCTGTTTTAGTGTCACCGTTTCATAAACGTTGTTCCGTTCCTTCACTAAAAGCAGGTAATCGTAACATTGCTGAAGATTCAGAACAGTATCATCAAATTTGTAAAAACAAAAAAAAAAGGGCTGAAGAAGGCAGAGTGGCCTCCAGCAGGCGAACGCCTACCTTTCCTTTATAGAGGAGGCTGCCTACAGGACACACAACACAAGCCGTCCCCGCTCCAAACACTTCCCGGATCCTCCCAGCATCCAGAGCGCCCAGGAGCTCCTTCATGTCCATCGTGCGCTCAGTCACCTTAAACTCACCCTGACACCAGAGAACCAGGAATGAGAGAGAAAGTTTAACGATCGGCTGCAGACCTTCATGAAACTCTCTCACTTATTAAACATAAATCAATATGTTGGCGATCCATTTTTAGCAATGGATATCAATGAGTAGTGATTTTAATCACTACTCATCTCACTACTTTCTCACTGCTTTTTAGGTCTAAAATGTTCAAATAATCCACAAGTCTCGGCAGATCATCTCGTATAAAAATAATTAGCCTATCCGAGAAAGCAATGTTACCATCAGTGTAATTTAGGGGTGTTAATTTTTTATTTTTTAAATCAAATATTGGCTCATTTTTGTTTAACTACTGGATGGAGTTCCACCACTCCACCAATCATTAACGCTTTTGAAAATGTAGATATTATTAACGCTCTAAACCACAACTATGAAATGCCAAGCAGGAAACAATTTTCTGTTCTGCGTCTCAGACTGATGAAAGATCCGCTACTACTGAGTTGACTTGAAATTAACAGCGTTGTACAAACGTTAATTCAGTTCAAGAATATTGTATTCCTATAGCAAGTTTTTTAAAATAAAAATAAAAAGTATTTAAATAATTACCTTTTTTGTTGTTATACTCTAAGCATAGTGAAAACATTTAAAAATTAATATATGACGCATTCCCACCATTTTCTGAGCATGTAATATTCTAATAGCCTAATTACCCTAAATCTTTTCAATATATTGCAACAAGCATTATAACAGGAAAATTAAATTTTTTCTTCCTGATCCACTACATTGTAAGGTTTCAAAATGTTCCCTTTATGTCTTAAAACAAAGGAGGCGATTTCCATGAAACTTCCATGAAAAAGGCGTGAGGCGTATGTCAGACAAGGTACAGTCTGCCAATCTAGTTTCGTGTATTTTACCATTTTTGTTTCGGGGACGATCACTCTGTACTTTAGGTGTATGTATCAACTCAGGGTGGGAACCACGGATCTACCAACTCAAATACAAAACAACAGAATAAAGATGATAAATATGAATAAATACAAGCAGAAAGCTCAAATAATATTGTCCCAAATAGTTCAGCTCAACCAATCTCTCAACAAGATGCTTCTTTTAAAGTCATCAAATCCCATAACGCTTCTATGAACCTCCCTTTCACATGTCAAAATTAATCTAATAAAAATGAATTAATAGCTGTGCTGATGACGCGTCTCAGGCTTACCCAGTCTCTGGCCAGGTCCAGTAGAGACTGTCTGGTGACTCCAGGGAGGATGATGCCGTCTAAAGGAGGGGTCACCAACTCTTGCTCTGCAGACACACATACACACATATCACATCATCTAACCGGTTGAATCTAAATTAAAGGGACAATTCACCCAACAATAACAATCTTGTCAATATCCACTCCCTCTCTTTCAAACTCATGGTATCCAAAAAGAACCTGAATGCTCTAATAGTGAAAGTACACATGACATTTTGCTCTGGAGGACAGGAAGCACTTCAATGTGTTCATGACCAGGAATCAGATATGTACCTGATTTTGGTTAAAAAACAAGAAAGATTCAAATCTGACCTGAACCTTGTTTTTTTGGGGTTACAGCAGCCGTGTAAAAACCAGATTAAATGTCACCAGATCATCGTCACACCATGTGAAACGAATGAATCCTCGATATTCAAGTGGCGTTCTGTATTCATGTATTTTTTAAATCCTGTCTTCATCAGCATGTATTGGTATTAGAGCAAAAACCAAACGACCAGAGAGGAAAACTGACAACAATGTAGATCATGGTCAGTAATGCATGTTTTCAGTACTAGCGCATCCATTTTGGTTTGAATTCCATGTTCTCACAAAAATGCTGTTGATGTTGGTGATGACTCGTGCAGAAACACATCAATGCACACATTTTTGAGGACAGATACAATCACATTAGGCCTTAAGAGAGGTCACTATGACCCTGAACGTGAATTTAGATATATTTTTAGATACATCTCAGATACACATAGAAAATTTAGATAACTAAATCTAATCCATGCAAAGAAAGATTTGCTGACGTGTGTGTGACAGGCAACCTAGCAGATATTGAGCAGACAATACTATCGTATGTGGAGCTTGCCAAGTGTCCGACATTGAAAATTTCAGTTTAAAAACTTGTAAATAAAATTTTAAATTTTAAATTTTTCCCAACTCAGTTTAGGATTCCAGAACATTTGGTGTCATTTATGTTTGTTTGAAAGAATAATGTTTTTTCTGTGACGCTCCAGACCTGTTATTTGGACTGAGAAACTTCACTCAACTTTCCAATGCATTCAATTTCTTTTCTGTGAACTGTTCCTTTAAAATCAAAGGCTGTTAAATTCTTCTTTCCAGGATCAGATTTCCATTTTCTACAAAGACAGAAACAGGAGAGTCTGACCTCCTTTGTCATTGGTCCAGTAGATGAAGAGGTTCATGGTGCCGACCTCTGTGATCTGCTCATTCTGCCCATACAGCCAGAGGACCTGCTGACAGCCGCGGTTCACCGCCTCGTTCTGCACGGCTATCGTAGGACCATAGTTACTGGAGGGAGAAAATAAATCACAGATAGACAGAGGTGTTAGCATCAAGAGAAAAGCAAGCCGGAAATAAGAAAAAATGGATGAGGAACCGAGTCAATAAGTTCTCCTAATATTCTGATTTTCTATTTTTCCAAATACAACAAGCATCACTTTGGATGCCTCGGCGTCTTTACCCAGGAAATACACCTCAGGACAAACACCCAATAAATGCACCTTGATATAAAGTATTCCTCTTTCAAATTAAATTGTTCCCTTGCATAAATTGTAAAAAATGATGTTTAGGATATTTAATGACAAATGAAAATCAACAGATATTCCTGATTAAAATGAAGCAGTGATTCAGATGGAAACATGGAAAAAGGAGTAAAAGAGAAGCCAAAGCCCAAGAAAACCCTCCATCATTTACATGGTTCAATAACAACTACAAAGCTGGTCATTTATCCTACCGGAAATATTTTGTGGGGATTAGGGTGAACTCGGCTAACAAAATGATTGAAAGGTGAGAATTGTTGAAAAAAGATTGCGGACCACTGCACTAGATGGTGCTGTGGTTTATTTTTCCCGGATAATGTGGGCAAGGGTGACCTCCTACATGCCAGAGGACGTTTGTAAAACAAAGATGTAAAGATCGGAGTAAGTAAGTAGACATGTGTGTTTAAATGAAAACCTATTTTAAATTTTCTAGAGAAATAAAGGACGAAGGAGGTGGGTAAGACACATGGGATTTACAAGAAGTAATTAGTATTATATTTGGAAAACTTCTCTAGTATCTGTGCATTGAGCTACTAATACTGTTATTTATTTTTTGCAAATAGATAACAAATAGCAGATTTCGCAAAGAAGCCCCTAATTAAAAAATGCAAGATAAAAAATGTTTAATCCTCTCATATCTACATTATGTTGTTTGTCCACCAGAGGACCCTGACAAGCAGATGTATGTGTAAAATGTTCTGAATGACTCATGGTCACAGTAAATAAAAAGTTAAATAAAATCTAAGGGATATTGTATAATGAGATCTCCAGAAGTACCAAAGAGAAAGCTGAAAGCTCTGTGCAGGAAAATAGTGTCTGAATGAAAGAAATTCACAAGGGTTTCAGCAGTTACACCTGGATCGACTTCTTTGAAGAATCGTGCATGCTGTTAAATCAGGCTTCAGAGTTGAATCCTAGTCGTTCCTGGGGATGGGACCTGCTGGCTTAGTAATTATGGTGGTGTTACGTAACGACGCTGAGAGCTGAGCAGGTGTTACTGCAGTCTAGCAGACCGGCGGGGAAAGTAGGCCGGCAAAAAGATTAGAGATTGTGTGCAATGACTGCAGATTACGGGAACTCAGACAGACCCTGCATGTGGGATTGAAAGCTTCAGTCTGCTGATGAGTGGGCAGGATAAAGAAAGTCACCCAGATCTTACACTTGTCCATTTTTCCTGCTTCCAACATCAACTTCAGGATGAAATGATTACTTGCTGCCTGGTCTATCCCACCCACTGACAGGTCAAATATAGAGGATCACAGCCACGACAACTGGGAGACATGTGGTTGTAAATAAAACAATTAATGGAAAAACCTTTTGCGTTTTTGTGTGCCTGCCCTCAGCCTGAAGTGCGGACAGACACAACAGCAACACACTAATATAGAAGTATTTTACTTCCAACTGCAGTGCTCCACAGTTTTAGACAAGTCACAGGAAAAAGCTCACGTGTGATGGTGACTAAGTCCAATAAATCCACCTGCATTTGACAAGTCAGACTGGTAATATCAGTGAGTGTCAACATTTCGACATGTGGCAGAAAGTAGACTGCATTCCACCTCCCTCCCTCCGGGGAATCAAAAATAAGCTCTTACATAGGCCTGTTCACCGGCAATGTTGACACAGTATTTTGTCTGTTGTGGAGAAACACAATGCCTCTGCCCCTGATCCATGAGCAGAGTGGAAAATTCTGAATAAAAACAATGCTGTCACTAGGAAGCACCTCAAAGACTCCCCTCAGCCATGGCAGTGTCCTAAAGCAACTTACAAAGTTGTTTTAAAAAAACTTTCAATGAAGATCCATTTCGTCTGATTTCTCATTCATATATTTCAAAAATAACTTCTCATGATTCATCTTTTAAAATGAATGACAGCAAACCAATTTCTTTATTTTCAATAACTTGACCAAAAGTTATTTTAGCCTAGTGAGCCTAGTGCAAGAACAATTAATGAAAGAGAACTTTAATTTTACCAGTAAAGGACTTCATTGATTATCTTGCCATTGAATTGTCCTAGAAAAATTAAACATTCCACCGATCCATTTTCTTGTGCATATTCTGGATTGGCTCTTGAGGGAAACACGCCAATCAGAGAAATCTCCCTCTGGATATCTGAGCTCCATGACTCATCTCTAATATGGAGCTCAGCCACTCTATGAAGCTCAATTCAGCCGCTGGTATCTGTGACCTCATTCTTTCATTCACTACCCAGAGCTCATGACCATAAGTGAGAGGGTTGAAACGTAGGTGGTAAATTCAGAGCTTTGCCGTACAACTCGGCGCTCTCCCCACCACAAAGGACCGTAAAACATCTGCATTACTGCTGACGCCGCACCAATCCACACGATAAGCTCCTTTTCCCATCATTTGAGAACAAGACACATAGTTAAAACCAGCTCAAAATCCATGCTCTCTTCATTATATCTCCACCATCATAGTTTGCTATTTTACAGAGAAGTCTGACTTTATTTCTTTATTTCTGATCCAACACAGCACTTCCCAAAGACAATTGTCAGATACCTTACCAAAACAGCCCTCCAATTCTGCAAAGCCTTTATCATTACAGCAAAATTATTACTCTAGTTATAATTAATATATATCGTTCACTCATTCATTTTTTGCAACCGCTTATCCTGTTTCGAGTCAAGGGAGGGCCGAGCTGTTCCTTGACAGCTTACATTGGGCAATAGGTGTATAGAGGAATTTTCATTTCACTTCCATTAGATTGAGAGATGGTGGTTCTCCACATTTTCATAAATTTTTCTTAGAAAAAAATGCAAAGATCTTGATTATCTTGGATGATCATGGGGTGGCTTTAGCTCAGTGGGCAGAGCAGTTTGCCTTGAACCGAGAGACCAGGGTTTGAGACCAGCCCCTGACACAACAGGCTGTGGGTCTTTAATCTGAAACTGAAACCTCAGCTCCCCGGGCGCTTGACAACAGCCGCCCACTGCTCCCTCAGGTATGGGTTTAATGCAGAGATAAATCTCAAAACGTTGTACTATATGTATGTACTGTTTAAGGTGTGATGAATAAATGAAATTGGATTTTGATTTGATGGAATTAAGAGGTTGTGACCCCTTTGTGGTGGTATGTTATTCTAGGCCACATCCAGCATGCACAACAATTATATCCAGCACGGGTGACAATATTTAATTTTTATAATAACTGGCTCGCTGGTAAACAGAGCAAACACCACATATACTACAAATCCCAGAATGCAGTGCGATAGCCGGCAGGTCAATCAATAGAACCAGCCCTTTTCCCGGCTTCACTGTAGTCAAACATCATTGTTCAACCAGTCACTCTGATAATATTTGCTCATCCTTAGAGGAGATGCTACGGAGGCCCGGAGATGGACTTGGTAAATCTTTTTTTAAAACAATAAATAATAAACGTATTAGTATGTTGCTCGTGCGTATTAGTAAATAGAACGCAGTTTTTAATTATCCGGCGAGGTGCATTAATGTTCTCCAGCCGTTTTACATGATGTCTCTTTAAAAGCAAGAAAACACATGGAGTTCCACATGGATTACTTCCCCTGTTCATGATTGTTTTCTCATTTTACTGTTTATTGTGACAAAACACTTAAATGGTTGAATTAGTCCAGCCATTTAGCAAGTGACATTTAAAGTTCATGTTTAAAAACTGATTGATTTTTAGATGTAATTTTTAACTTGTAAAATATACTTTTCTGGGTGCTTTTGATGCTTGTGAATAAAAACTTTTCTTCAATATCTCTAATTTTGGCTCCCTCTATGATTGAGTTCGACAGCAGGATTGTTTCTGTTTAAATATTAGAAGATTATTGGGTTCATCAGTGTGTGGGAGGATAAAAAAACAGATTATGAAAATAAAAAAATGATAAACTCTGTACACCAAACTATTGCTGTTGTTTTTGCCAGAAAAGTTTTCTGCTTTTCACTTCATGCCCTTCACTTTATATTGCATATCACTTTGCTCTGATAATATGAAGTCTTTATTAACTGTCACAATGTTAGACTTGTTTGTGTTTGCAGATTTCTGGAGGCAAGATTTGAAGCGCAGCAGTGTGAAATTCCGGTTTACAATTTGTTTTGTGCATGGAACTCCCCTAACAGAAATGGAAGACACTTGCTTTAAGGAAACACAGGTTGGTTCATCTGATCTATTCATATGATTAGAATGCCACCGAGTTTACTTTGTGATGTGGTTTTAAAATCACAAAGCTAAAAGGGACAGTTTACATAATAAAGCAAATTTAGATAGACTTAGAGAGAGAGAGAATACCAAACTCACCCTCCCATTTTATAAGCCCCGACACCGCCCTGCCATGCTCTGACAAATGAAGGGTCCGCCAGCAGAGAAACGGGGTTAAAAGATCCGGTGGAAAAGTAAGGTCCGACTGGGCCAATGATGACGAAGATCATGGCTTTTTCTGACCGAGACACGCCAAGCGAAGGCTGAAGGAGGGGTGAGGAGGAAGATGAAACAGGTCATCTGGAGCAGGAACTCAGTGTATCAAAGTCATATTTAACACTAGCTGATTTTAAGACAGAAACTACTCGACGCTAAACTCACATCGATTCCGATGAAGGTAGGTCTGATGTAGAGACTGGCGTCCAGAGAGAAGGGAACCCACTCCTGGTCGACCTCTACCAGCTTCTTGATGCAATCCAGCAATTCACCTTTTTCAAACAACTGCAAAATATAGAGACAGAGATGTTCACTGGTGAATCCGCACTGCTGTGCTCTCTCTACTCTTTTCTCTACTTAAGAAAAAAGATGTCAATGACATCTTACAACAACAACAAAAAAAAGAAGTAGATTTGAAGAGACATGTGATATAAATTTTAACACAACGGCCACAAAATTATATCAAGGTTTGTTTGTAATAATCTTTCACGATGTTTGAACTATGTTTGTAGGTTTTGATATGCTTTGCTTCAAAAACAGGTAACTTTAAGAGACGAAGTCTATCGTCAAATGTTAGAAATGTAACGTATTACATGTTTGTTTAAGTATTCCATTCAGGTAAAAAGAATTATATAAACATGCTTCAGTCATCTGCCAGATGTAACCCTATATTAATCAACAGTATGTTCTCAATATTTTTTCTGATCCAAATCAATTCACCAATTATAAGCTGAAGTTAACAAACTTATGACCAAGTGGCTATGTTAGCATAACTTATAAATAGAAGTTTTGATCTATCAGCCTTACTTGGTTTGGGAATGCCAGAAACTTTACAAAGTTTCTGGCATTCACCAATGTTTTCTTGTTTTGGATTTGTTCCAAAGTAAGAACAGAATGTATAAAACACCCATGACTTCTTAGGAACAAATTTAAGAAAATTCTGTCCTTTACAATAACATTTTAAACGAGCCAAAAGATAGGAGAACAACATAATTGGTGATTTAAAAGGATGTTGTGACAATTCATTCATTATCCTCCGCTTGTTCGGGGAGGGAGACTGATTGATGCCTTTGATTACGGTTCCTGTACTTCTCTGCAAATATTGTATTAACTAGCTTAAAAACATATATACAGAGAGTGAGGAAGAATTATGGGTGATCGATACCATCATGGCTGACAGGATCCTGACACGAGAACAAATCCTCATTGAAGGTTTCCAAAATATGAATTAGACCACAAACTTACCGGAAGGCAGCTTCTGTCTGCGCTCCGATGCATCCTCTCCATGTTCAGCATTGGTCGGAACAGACGTATGTGGTTGTCAACTCCACGAAACGCCTTCATACCTTCAAACAGCTGGAACAGAAATATGATGTACGGTGAGCTGGGCGTTCCTGGCTAAAACGTGAATCTCTGATTTTTTGCTTGGAATTGAGATGACAATTCAAAATCTTACCACTCCAGCTTACATTATATTGCACTTTGTTATGTACCTGAACATAATAAAGAACCATGGACTGTCTATGTGTAACACAGATGTGTGTGGGCACTAAAAGGTTAACTCCCACAACTCTATTGCGCACTTGAGCCCGGCTCAGTCATTAAAGCCTGACTGAGTATAGGACACTGCTGACTGAGCTTGGCCCGAACCCAGCGGACCTTCTGCTTTCATGTCTGAACCAGTCCGTGTCCTTCACAGTTAAAACTGGCTGAAGCAGTTTGAGTTTTAACGCTGTCACACAGTTGTTATTACCATGATTACTGCTCATCTATTTACCCTGATTAGAATGTCGGCAGAGTAAACGGCCGTAGAAGGGTCTGTATTTGGCTCAATGTCCTTAGCTGGTGTTTTACCCCATAGAACATAAACATTATAAACTGTCATCAGCAGTTATACATTTACATAACTGGAGTCTTCCAGGTGTCTTTTAGAACTACATCAAATTGCCTCCAAACTATTGGTCTCCCTGTGTGGTTTTCAGTAATTATAAACTTTACAGAAGACATGTTTGGTTTTTTTAAGACTTTCTTGGTTTCAGCTCGTCTACTACATGAGAAGTTACTGATGAAAAAGTAGCAGGTGGCCCATTGTGCGTTCATGGGCAGATTGCAATGTGACGTGAAAAACACATCCAATACTGAAAAGTTGGATAGGCCAAGAGACACACAGAGACACACAGAGACACACAGAGACACACAGAGACACACAGAGACACACAGAGACACACAGAGACACACAGTAGATCTATTACTTGTATTTTACTGGTATATCGGGTTTTTGCTATTGTATCTTGAAAGCAATATGTTAAATTGGCTATCGTGACCAAATCTGTATTTGGCTATCTCTGATGTGACACAGCTCAACTTCAACCAGAACATAATTTATAAATATTTGTCCAAACCCGCCCCAAGTCCGAGATTCTACTGATCGAGCCTGGCCAAAACCCGGCGGGCTTTCAGTTTTTCACATCCAAACCCGCCCAGCCCATCGGAGACTGACGTTAAAGGCCAGGCTAGGCTGGGTATCTACAGTCTAGTGTGAACCTCCTCCACGCTGTTCGAGTGAAAGAGATTAGTAGACGCAGAGAAAATATTGAAATAAAGTGGTAGAACGAAAAAGATGACACAAAGAAGGATATTGGACAAAATATTTCAGTGATAAAATCTTTAGTATTAACATTTTTCATGATTCTCTCCCATAAAGCGATTTGATATTACAAGTAAAACAGCTAAAAATTGCTCCTTCTAAAACTTTTATTCAAGTTTCTTGCCAAAAAGTAAATTTTCAAGATTGTTTTTGAACACATCTTGATGACTTCCGCCCGAAGCTGTTCTATACTGAATGGAAATTGAACACATCATGTAATTTATCTCAAAGCAATATGCAGCTCTCCTGTCAATGTCAACAGTAAACATTTGTTTGATTTGATGCTCAGACTTCAGCATAAGAGTTGCTTTTTCAGAACGAAATAAGTAAGTAAAAATTGGGAGCACTGAATGGTACTGGAAATTTTTCTATCTGGATCGTGAAAAAAAAAACTGGCATAAAAAACAGGTCGCAATATCAAGGTGTTAGTTGCAATTGCGACCATTTTAGTCGCCATCTGGAGCCCTAACGCAATTAATTCTGATGACTGTAGATTCAGAAACTGATGGTATCTTTAGATGATCTCCTGGCCCTGTTTTTTTTTCACTCAATCTAACTTCAGTTATGCAATTTTGGCAGCTATGTTTGTTTAACTGTAGCACACGTGTGGGCTTACTTCATGACGCAGCAAATGCGTAGAAGGGGCTTTGAGGGGCTTTTTTCCCAATCAGGGATTGCCACAGTAGGTTCATAACTCTAATTATAATGGTATAACAGTAATAATCCATCTGCATGATGTACACATTAGCAGTTTTGTGTATATGAACAGGTAGGAATTGCTAAACAGATGTGAACGCCGGCTGAGCATTCTGCTCACCTCTATGGAGTAGTGCAGGGCAGAGCTGGCAGGGTGCAGCGACAGGTTCTGGAAGGGTTTGATCTGTGGAGTTTCCCAGCCATCCTTCTCAGACCAGTTGATGGTCAGCATGTGGTCTGAGAACTGTTTGCCAAACACCAAAGAGGATGGGTCTGGCTTGGGCTTGCATGCCGTGCTGTGTTCGATGATGAGATCTGCTGCCTGTGTTGAGGATGAACAAGCAAGCAGGAAACGAGGAGAAAGGGAAGAGAATAGCAGACAGGAAGAGCAGAGTAGGCGACGAATACAATGATCGTTTTTATATTGTCGTTATTGACAGTGCATGCTTAAAAGGGCTATTAGTTGAGAGGTACACACAGTCAGTGGAAATGCTGGAATATCTGGTCCATTAGACAATTAATCAAGAGCAATTACACTGAATTAAAGAATTATAACATGCAGAGAGAAAGACAGGGGAAAAATAGTTAAATACTAAGAAACGTCCTGCGACAAACATCACCTGTTACTTCCCATAATAATCTATGACCTGTCTGGCATGTACAGAAAGATTGGTTGCTGACGCAGGTGTCACATGGCGCAAGAGAAAATATTTTACTCATTACCTTAAAGGAGCTGGCAAACCGCATCGACCCAAAGGAGAAGGGGAGGGCCTGAAAAAGTCTTCCATGGAGTGCCTGCAACTTGAACATGACAAAGACGGACTTAGAGACAGGTTAAACAACACACTCTCTCTGGCAGTCATTTACACTCAGTAGTAGTCATGATGTATAACTTGGCAAATAGCTGCCATACAATAAGGAACAAGGACTCATCCAGCCTTAGAATTACATAAAGACAACATGTCTGACATTGTGTGACTCTCCTTCCTGTCACTTTGACTGTAGTTGATGGTACGCAGCTTGTAACATTCCTGTAGCTGACAAAAAGCTCTCGGCACTAAGGCAGCTCTGAGGAATGCAAAGCAATAAAATAATAGGGAAGGTGACAACAGGCCACAAAAGGGCTGGAAAAATCAAGAAGCGAAATATCAGATAAGGCACTAACAGTAGGTGGGTTCACATGGACAGCCTAATTCCGATTAGATTCAGAAAAGGTGAATAATCGGAAAGAAAATGCTGCATGTAAACACACCTTTCTGAATGGAAAGAACTTTTCCGAAATAGATTTCATTCCTTTGCAAGGAGGTAGCTTAAATCCTTTTAAGAAAGAAAGCCTTTCCGATTGCCAGTCGCTGCATGCCCAGCGTCGTGACCTAATGCTCATCTGAGTTTTTTCAGCGCCACAACGCATTTTTAACATGGCGACTTCAAAAAAGTACCGGTCTGTATCGGAGAGTGATTTATTCATTGCGACTTTGAAATAGTTAAACACATTTGAACTGCTAGATAGGCGAAAAGTCACTTTGGCGCATAACCTCTTTATCGTAAACTTCTTCTGGAGGTAAGTTAATGGTTGGCACCCAGCTCATCGAAGCATTATCACCACCCTATGAACTCGAGTGTGGATCGTCTGCGCATGTGTGAAAGCGTTTCCGATTAGGTGAGTCGATGCATGTAAACACCGGGTCGGAAAAGATCACAAGACATGTGATCTTTTCCGACCCGGTGTCGGAAGAGGCGACCGACATTGCAATTTGGAAAGGTTTAATTCGGAAAGGAGAAAAGTGTCCCATGTAAACCCACCTATCAATGGCTTACTGTTACAACAGAGGACCTACCACATGCCAAATTATCTTTGTCACCTGATACATGGAATACGTGCTGCACTCAAGAAATTAAAAAATGCATCACTCAATGCCGGTTTGTTGATTTTCTTTTCATAGAGAAAGTTTGTGGTCGTTTTCTTTATATAATCTCAACACACACACTTGGCTGGATTTTTTTTTGGAGTCAGAAAACATTATTTTTGGAGAAATATTTTGAGTATATTTATCCAAGTCATCCTAGATTACCATTACATATATGTAGAGGCATAATTTTGGATTCTTTTGAGATACACTGTTTTATCAATAGGGTTCAGCACAGTTGATGGTCAACATAGACTGCTGGATTTTTCACACACCACCACCTAGACATAACTAGCCATACACATTAAAGTCAAACACGTAGACTCATTTTGGACTTGTTAACAAAGAAAGGATGAAGGAGACGGATGTGACACATGGAAGCAGTTTTGTATGAAAGGAAAATACTACAGGCACGAGGGTTCACCTCAGGCTTCACGGGCCAGACATAGTTGGCAGAGGCCAACATTGGACACAGTTAGCTTGGCAAAGCTACCTCCTAATTCAGAGCACGTTAAGCAAATAACACAGTCCACCACCTACTTCCGATTCAAAGATCTTCGACTTTTCTTCAGACATTGTAGTGGAAAACAATGGCTTTTACCATCTGTTCAAGATCCGGAACTTGGGACATGACTCCAGAGATAGTGATTCGAAGCGTTAAGTCCAGGACAGTTTGAGTACAAGTGAATGGTTTTACATTAACCTACAACTCATGGACATCACGGGCACTTGATTCACATGTGACTATAAGAGCTCATTATATCACTAAGAACTAAAACCGCTGTCTTTTGTTCTCAAAACTAGAGCTCTAGTTCTATATACCAGTAGTGCAGATATATTTGCAGTGAATTATGACTAGCTTGTAAGAAAAACAGTTCTGTTTGTCAGGAGCAGCAACATTTATGTCTAGACAGGTTTTATGACGTGTTGGTCCGTCTATCTGCTGGACGATCTAGTTAAAAGCAATGCATTTTATTTCAAGTGGTGGATAGAATGAGAGCGTTATCTGATTGGGGAAAAAAAGATGGCGACAAAGGAAACACAATTTGCATTTTTAAAATAAAGTAATTAATTAAAAATATGGTTTTGCTATGTACGGCATTTTGCAAAATGTATGGTTAGAATCAACATAGATGTGGGGTTGATTTTGTATAATCCTATTAAGAAGTCCCAAGTTTTTTATGTTGCATCTTGCAATAATTCTTTATTCTTACAACTCTTTAAATTACCATATGAATCAAAAATGAATATGGTTTTCGTTTGTATGCAACTGAAACTAATCAAGCAAATTTGCAAATCAACTTTTAAATCTATTATTATTATTATTATTTGATTATTAAATGCAACAAAATGGTGGAATGGAATTTAATAGTTGCTTAAATAATAAATCCTACATTAGGATAATAATAACTTATGGATAATGATGAATGAATGTTTCATTGTTGCAACACAGGTTTGACAACAAAATGACTCAGCAAGTCATATGATATTCAAACTGCAGTTACAACAATTGAATGAACTCCAACCCAGTAGTTTTTCAGGCTCTCCTACAGATTCATAATGTTATTAACTGCTTGCATAGGCATTCATTCGGAAATAAATCTTAAATATGCAATGGTGGCCTCTCACTAAAACTTTATGTTCCCAATATTATGCCAAGCTTGGTTCTCATATGTTGTACATTAAAGAAGCAGCACCATATATGTTCTCATCTGAACACAGCAGTTTGTATTCTAATGAGAATGTAATATAAGTGATTCACACAAAAAGCTGCTGTAAAATTCAGGTACTTACACACGTTAGTGTACTAATCCATTAGTGCACTTTGATGAGTGGATGATGCAAGTTTAGCTTGTGTTGCGATCGTGAGCATGTGTTACAGTAACTTTTATGCACATTAACGATTTGACGTTCTTCTCAATAAATTTAGATTCCAAGTGTACAGATTTATTAAGCAAATTACAATTTGCATTTCTACCATACCTTTGTATCAAACAAAAAGCCAGCAGTAACATTGAACAATTTGAGTAATAACAAATGCATTATGACCACAATGAGGTAATACTGTGTTATATTGATACTTAAATGTTTATCTCGAAGTTGTGAATTTTAAGCAGTTACTTGGCTTTACACCATACTCCACTCACTTCATCACACAATCTGATGGAGACTAACTTCTAGCTTCTCTCACAACCTCAATGAAATACACTATAGCACACTAGTATAAATAAGAAACATTTTTCAATTCGACATACTAACGATCTACCAATCACCTAATTTGATTGCGCATTATCCGTAATACAAAAACCGAGTTAAAAGGGTAAAATGTGGAATATTTGTTGACTTTAAAACAACAAATTTCAAATAAATAATTAGTAGACTTTATGTTTGCCGATGTCATGCTTGGCCGTTGAGGCGTTCTATAATCCTTTCAGCCGTATTTTATGGTGTGTTATTTTTTGTCCATAAGTAACAAAATAGTTGTTTTCCAGATTTCAGCATGGAGTTTGGTTCAACGACCTCTCCTTTCGGTGTTGTATTGCCCCTTCGATGCTATCGGGACACACACATATGACTCCAACATGAGATAAGGTTATCTTTCTCAGTACTTGCCGTTCGAATTATCTCCTATTTAAGTGAATCATTTACCCAGACAGTCATCGCAGAGACAATAAAGACCGCACATTCATTATTTACTGTACTCACCGTTCGGAGGGCTGCCATCTCCGCTACGTTACAAGGATAAACGAGATTATGTGTCCGTGTGGAAACAAAGTCAAATTTGGTTCCGCCTTAAAATCGGACACGTTACTAAACTGAGCCCAGAAATCTCCAACACAGAAAAAAAACAAAAAAATGTCAGAATTTAAGCCCCTGATGTAAAATGAACAAAACTCCAGTTTATAATAAATTACTACGTTTTTATATATATACATATATATATATATTTATGCGTTAATGATTGAACACCCCGTGAGTTTTTCTGTAAAATGAACGAAATTCTTAGAGGGAAAAAACTGCCATTACGTCAGTTCATGATTGAATGTGATTTTAGTGAATGAATTTAAATGTATCAACCAGTAAATATCAATGATAGAGGTTTCGGAGGCGTGAAAAATACGTGGCATCTGATTGGCAGATCGATGTTAACTAGAAAAGGAGGTCAAAGGGGTCACAAAGCTTGGCGTTGATTGGTCAGGAGGAGGGGAGTGGAACAGTGTGGTTTCAAATTTCTTCAGGAAGCCAAAACTGGTTCAAAGACTTGGATGGCATTTTTTCACCTGAGTTTTTGATGGAATTTCTTTAAAAATGCCTATTTTCATCGCCAGGTTGTTATGTCTTCCCTTTACTTTCTTTTAGGGTACATTATTCCTGTAACACCTGCAGGGTATGCAAAATTGCAATCCCTCCTGATGTCTGCTTGCTGTAAAAACATAAGCCAACAGTTAGTTCAACAGTTACCTTTGTTTCTTCCGACAGGAACTACCTTCCAGTAATTTGTCTTTCTAGACCTTCTGTTAATGTCACATAGCTCCAGGACATTCATTCATGCTGCATACCACACGTGTCTGCCTATATCAAGGCGATCACAGACCGCCGTGTAATCTTATATTCAAATTCACATCTTTACATTTATTGGTAAAAAGCAACATATTTATTGTCTTTTATAAAGATTTTAAAAGCAATAAAAACTGCAATAGCTTTCATTAGTTTTAATCATATTTTTATGTACATTTTAGATTTATTATTTCTACTTCTGTATTTTAATCTTTTTTGTTTGGACTTTTTTGCTCATTGTTATTTATTATGTTGGAATTAATGGATTTTTTGCATTGAGCTGATTAATATCCAAGAAACTGACTCAATTTGAATTGAATTGAATAAAATTATATTTATATTCTTTTTTTTGGAATTAAAACTAAAGGGTATTCCCTGCAGTTCTATAATAGGCAGACCCAAAAACATGAATGATCTTCATTTGATATATTAATCTGTTAAACAAGAAAATGTTCTATTTCTTTCTGGCTGTAGCTCAGTGGGTAGAGCTCTGTTGTTCCCCTATTGGAAGATTGGCAGTTCAATACCAGCCCCCGTAACCTACATGTTGTATGGTCCTTGAGCCAGAGTCAACACAAACATACTGTAATGTTCATCATTCTCTTTAGAAACCGCAAGGAGTCCGTGGAGACAGTAAGGATGGGATCTAACCCTTGAGCCCATAGTCAAGTTCAGCTCCGCCGGTGAGCAGCAGGTCTATCCCGGTGCAGAAAGTAGCATCAGCGGCAAGGTATAAGGCTGCAAGCCCACACTCATCCGTCGTCCCAAAGCGACCCATGACCTGTTGGAGAGAAAGCCAGTCATTTTTCATTCCTTCTCAGGTTCCCTCTGTTCCTTTTTGCAGTCACTTTGCACGTCTTCCTTGAGTTAATGTGTGTTTCACACTCTGGCAGCTGCTTACACAGCTGCGTCACTGGCAATTCCTTTGCAAACTATATGCAATGAACGTTTGAAAGATGTATAATTTCACAGTCAACTGCAGTTGTTGGGAAGTTCGAAAAAGTTCTTTACGCTAAAGGAATGAGCGATTCATTTAACCTCTAATGCCTCACAGGCTGGATTTGGATTTATTTATTTTGATCAGGTATGGTGTATTGTAAAAGACTTGAATACATTGCTAGAATGTTCAAAAGTAAATGAAGGATAAAGCCCTGAGGTGTGTCAGTGTGAATCCCTTCATAGCAGCTCATGAATTATGAATTATTCTTTCATGTGGTTTTTCTTCTACTCTTTCACATGAAGAGAAAGCTGAAACTCATCAGGGTTTCAGCTTTCTCTTCTTTGTTGTGTCACCCTGTTACTTTTCTCAGTTGCAGCCCAAAAACAGCCTGCTAACATTTACAACCAAATAGACAGACCACACTGGGACTTTGGATCATTAACACAACAGTTTGAATCATTAACACAATAATGCTGCAGCAATCATGAGCCACAGGGGCGTCGCTGGACATGAAGCTCCCCCGGGGTTCCGGCACCTACCGTTCAAATCCCACTGTTCCTAAAACAGCTTCTGAAATGAGCTTCTCACAGAGCAAAACGAACTATCCCACTTTTGACTTTCGGCTCTACCCTTTAAGGGAATCATCCAGAAACCTCCTCTTTGGTCTTCCCCTCTTCTCGCGCCTGATGGCTCCATCTCCAGCATCCTTCAACCAATTTATCCACTATCGCTCCTTTCCATGTATCCAAATTGTCTCAATCTGGTCTCTTTTACTTTTCCTCTAAGATGTTTCACCTGGGCTATCCCTTTAATGTGCAAATTTTTTAAGCTTGTCCATCCTCGTCGTCACTCCCAAAAAATATCGGAACATCTTCAACTCTTCCACCTCCAGCTCAGCCTCCTGTCTTTTGGTCAGTGCCCCCCTCTCTCAACCATACAGCAGAGATGTTTTCCCTACAGTCTTGTAAACCTTCTCCTCCAGCCTGTCCATCTTCAAGCAAGCAAATATTATAATCTATTTTGATTCTAATATGTATTTTTTATCATCTGCCATCTCACAGTAGTGAATAATATGTGAACCCTTAAAAAACAAAACTTTCTGGATTAACACGTCTGGAAAATTACTTGGATCCATATCAGACTTTTATGTGTGTGAGATCTTTTAATGATGCCATCATGTAATTCTTGCTCAAGTATTGTAGGCATTTTCCATCAAGGAAAAGTTGGTAAAAATTGTTGTAATTTTTCCTGACCTATGATGGCCAACAATCTTTTATATAAAATATTGATCCAGATGATGATCAAGATCACCACCAAACAATAAAGGATTTATCCTTGAGTCGTGTGATAAATCTCCAGAAAATGTTATCAAACCCATTCATTTATTTTTGGGTAGAAGTTTTAAAATCAAAGGAGAAGCTTTTTTAGTTCTTTGCAGGAACTTTTGTCAGAATAACAGGGTTTGAGTTGTGCGTCTTGTGAGCACAATTGCTTTGAAATTGGGGATTAAAAAGAACAAACAATATTTCCCTGTATTAATTATTCAATTTATCCACTTTAAAAATATAGGGGAGTTTATTCAGATCTAAATATGAGAGTTTAACGAGGCCAGTAATGGTAGCCCTGCTAGGCCACCTCATAGTCTGAAGAACTTCAGAATTTAGTGACAGATTGAAACCAAATTTGGCTTTTATTTAAATGATTTGTATGTACTCACAAGTTATTAGTTGATGTTGCTAGAAAATGAAAGTTCCCACACTTACTTTCAAATGACTATTGAATAGTAATAGTCTATAGGTATAAAAGAGCTGCATGGTTAATCAGCCACGACACTGTGAGAACCTACCTGAGCTTTCGCTCCCGCTTTAAAGGTTGCAGCGGCTTCTCTTGTTTGGTGAGCCAATTCTTCCCACAGAGGCGTCAGCACGTTACTTGGAGAGATGCTGCAATACATGGTGGACGGTATCATAAGACCAGGAAAGCAAATATGTCAGAGTCAATCCTGACAAGGCTTATAATCTATACATCAGTGATCCCTTTTTACAAAGAAGATGCCCAAATATGCAGATTACATTCTTTTCTACAAATACAATGCTTGTTTTAATGTTTGATACCATATAACATGATAGTTGCAACCCATTGCGATAGTATGAGAGGCAGTTCGAAACTAACGTACTTGTTAATCTTTTGTGCGTCACTTTTTATCACATAATTTTACTGAAGATTGAGCATTTTTGCAAAATTGTATTTTTATTTCCGTAAAGAATATGATAATTTATTTTGCTTCTCGAAGAATTACTTAAATTGATTAATTTTTCTCCACAAATTTCCTCATGGTTTCATATTTGTCCATTTGATGGTTGTTAGCAGGAAAACATAAAATCCACTGAACAGATTTCTATGAATCTTGGTGGGCGTATGGTTCCTGTCTCCAAAAATTTGGAGAAGATCAGGATTTTTTTCTCACTTTTTTAAAGATCTCAATGAAGAAAAACAAGGAATATTTAGGGGTTGAGTATCGATGAGTTGGTGAAAATTTGGTGCAACTATAAATAAAAATCTAGATCCACCAAATTTAAATAATTTTCTGTTAAAAATCCAGTAACCTTATATATGGTTTCAATTTACATTTTTGATAGAGATGGATTACGTTAAAGGACACTGTTGAGTCTTGGTGGATTTCATCTTAATTATTACAATATAACTAGTTTAAACAATATTACAGACTGATGACCTACTGAAGGAGACTCACCAGTTGACCCTCACATTGTAGCGACTCTCATCCACAGCCATGGCCTTAGTCATGGAGGTGACCGCCCCCTTGTGGAGAAAGAGAGCATTACATATATCTGTATCTCAAAATGAAGGGGTTATGAGTGTGCAGGTACTACTCAGAACTCACCTTGGTGGCGACGTAGGTGGCAGACTCCTTCTGACCGATGATGCTTACCAGACTGGAAATATTAATGATGTTTCCCTGACGCTGTCGAAGGTATGGTAAAGAGTACTGTAGAGAGAGTGAGACCTCCAATAACTTCAAAGATCCGATATAGGGATCCCCCCCCCCCGAAAAAAGTAGTTTTATTGACAAATTATTTTATTTAATACGTGCTTGCAATAATCATATCACATAAGAGCAGTTTTAAATATTCCAATGCGATAAAGTTTAACCCAAATTTAACAAAAAAAGCAACTTCTACTGATAGTCTCAAAAGGTCTTTATAGATACCCTTTTGCTGTAATGACTTTATGCTCCCTACGTGCATAGCTATAAAAGTGCATCTGGCAGTGTTCCTGAGGATTCTAAACTCATTTCTCAAAGGCAAAGGTCAACAGTTATGTAATATTCCTCCATCAAAGTAATGCAACCGCCACCTATAAATCCCACTGGAGATTCTATACTGGATTGACGTTTTTCCCCCCACATTCAACATACATTTCTGCTTTTCTGGTTACCGCTTCAACCCCAGAATCACATCCCTCATAAAAGCAGATTTTAGTTAATCAGATGTGAAAACATTGTGGCAACGTTCATAGATTCTGGGAAGGCCAGTGGTTAAAGTCAACATTCTGTCATCTTTGCACCAAAAAGTCCCACTTTACTGTCTTTACTGTCAATACTGCTGTAAGTGAGTAAATAAGCTCTGGGATCAGAGCTCACTTACTCACATTGTCATATTACTGGAAATATTAGAATGACATGTAATAAACTATTAATTCATTAAATATCAAATTTTCTCTGGACCTATATATTGAGTTAGTCTCTCTGTTGTCACTGTCTAATAAAGGCATGGATTTTCCAAAATAATAACTTTCACTCATGATTCCCTCTCAAAATCTTTTTAGCCATAGCCCCAGATCATTAATGAAGGTGTTATAATGAAAAATTTGACTTTTCAAGTTTTAAGACAAGCTGGAAAACCTACTTTAGAGGTCAAGAAGTAGCTGATGAGGTTCAGATTCAACAGGTCCCGAAATTCCGCCGCCGTGGTGTCATCCACAGTCTGAGGAGGTGGGTCTGAAGAAGGAAAAATAAGTTGCATGATTTATGCAGCACCAGGAGTTTCCATGCAATATATCTGCTGCTGCAAAACTCACGCCACCCTGCATTGTTCACCAGGCAGTCAATGTATCCAAACTGTTCGACTGTGAAGGCAATTAAATTCTGTATAGATGGTCACATCGGTATATGAAGAGCGAGCGGGGAAAAAAAGGTTCCAACGCAAACAGAGAAAAAGAACAGGACATTAATTAGAAGCTTTGGAGAAACTGGAATTGTTCATGTTTGAATTTAAGTCAGATCACAAGTTTGTGGCCATTTAACCAGAATAATCAAGCAGGCAATATCAGAATAGAACTTTACCTTTATATTATCCTCTTTGGTAATGTCAGATGTGACATATTTACACAAGCCGGGCCCTGCTTTGTTCAGCTCTTCCTCTAGAGCCTCACCCCCTGAATCTACAAGAATATAAGGAAACTCTCCCTTCAATGTATACTCCACACTTTAAATCAGAGTTTACAATGACCTAACCCGGTGTACCTGTGTACATAAATCAAATACGCCTTTAAAATGAGATGTATGGATATAGTGACTCTGTTATTGTTAGGAAAAAAAGATGAATGAATGAATTCTACTGACCTGGCTTGGCACAAAACACTACTTTGGCACCATTCCCAACTGAAATACAAGATGCAGAATGCTCACTTTCCCCCCAATCACAAACAAACCAAAAGCTGCTAATCTTTAACAACGTAGACTAACTGATCAATCTTGTTTTCCGGACTTTTAAAACAATATACAGAATCAACAGTTTGCAAAGTATAGTTCATGTAGCCGTTAATGAACAATGATCGCAACATACCGAAGACTTTGACAATCCCTTTGCCTATTCCTCTAGATCCTCCAGTGACAATCACAACTTTGTCGAGATAACGGAGGGACATCCCGGCTCGAAGGATGATGGTGGCGATTATCACAAAACTGGTTATAAGGTGATGCACAGCTCAGAAACCTCTTAACCGTTGCAGTGATAATTGAGCTGTTTATCTGTGGTCCCGTTCCGCAGGAAAAGCCCGATCTGCCAATCCCTCTGACGTTGATCAACAGGGCTTGTCCTGTTGCATTCAGTTGCCCTTAGAACCATGGGCAAACACAGGAGCTCGTTCAAATGCTTTACAAGAGGGCAACTATAAAGAGGCCTCTGCATGTAGTCTAATAATGTTGTCGCTCATGCCAAAAATAATTGATTAACTAATAGATTAACTACTAAATATGGCGTCAGCGTGGGCATTGCCCGTAACATCCAACAAATCAAGCTTCGAAGTCACAAACTCACTTACTCAGATTTACCGACTGAAAGAATATTCATTGTATTTTATAAATGACATGTAATTTAGAAACTTCTTTCAAGAAATCTCAGATTCCGTGAGCAGAGTGGAATATTAAAGTGATTTTGTAAGCTGAAGGATTTAGTACACATCTCAAGCCCTTTATTTTGGAATTTTTCTGGACCTTTTGTACATCGGCAAAAAGCTTTCAAAAATAATTAATAATCACTTTATCTTATCAATGGCGGGTTTGGCTTGTGTGGCGCCCTGGACAACCGTCCCGCTCAACACAGTCTTGTATTATAGGGTACGTGAATACATAAACCCCCCATCTCCCACCTGTGACGGTCGGATTCATCCTGCAGGAGGAAATTTGTCTGATCACAGACCAGAGGACAGTCCACTCCGATCATCTTCATGAACCCACGTGTTGACATTATAACCTGCACAACGTGCAGGAGGTTTTTTTTAATTGATGCGTTCGCCAAGCCGCCCCAAGGCATGATGCCAACCAAAGCTAAATAATAATAATAATTATAATAATACATTTAATTTATAATAAACGTTACATTTGGATCAAATCTCAAAGTGCTACAAAGTAATAGCGGATAAAAAAAATCAATAAAAAATAAAATAATAACCATATAAAAACATGAACAAAAAGCAGCAATGTTAATTAAAGTTATAGGTTCTGCTAAAATAGAAAGTTTTAAGTCATTTTTTAAATGTGATTAGATGAAATGAAATGAGAAATCCACCCCTGTACCTTATCCTCAAATAATTTCTTGGTACAGGTTCATCTGATCTATTTAATAAATGTAGCATTATTGATTGTTTTTGAAATGTACATATAATCTTTCTCTAAAATGATTCTACTATTTTATGTACTTGACGTTATTATCTGTTCATGGTGGTTCGGAAGTTTTATACATTAAATTTTTGAACCAGAATAAAAAAAAGAAGCAACTGAACTCATTCAATTGTTAATGTTAAATAAAAACATTTTTTTTAATAGATTATTTAGCTTTTTCCAACACAACACAATTTCTTGTAGACTCATAAGGCAAAAATTTGGCATTTATGATTTGAAACACTGGAATAAAATCTCATATGCCGCACAGAGATGCTGCACTGTTGACTTCATGAATAGCCCCAGGCATCCAGATTTATATTTAATACAAAATGAGGTCAAGTTTCTGGTACCATCAAGTGTGTGCCATGCTTTAAATTCAGGAACAATTTTGCATAAGCTGCAGCCAAATATTATTTATATAGGCAGGTGATGCCATAAAAAGCCATGACAGCATTCAGAAGCTGCACGGAAACAAAAATAAAAGCAAAATAAAAATCGCTGACAATAGATAATGACAATCGAAACCACAAATGCAATACTCTTTCCACATAAATCTGGCTTCTGCTATGCATGCAAACATACGCAGTATGTTTAAGAGAGAGGGAGGGTTTAAAAGGTTGACAGCAAGAGCTGTTCGGTGTTTGGCGGCTCAGAGGGCGAAAGATTAAATTTCTGCCCAACAGCATTCCCCGGAGAGCTACTGAGGGGGAGAGGGAGCACAAGTGAAGACCTCCGAACAACCCTAACTATCTTATCATCCCCCATGTTGCAGGTTAACACTGCAGCACGCCATGAAGAAGCCACACTGCTTCATCTTCTGCCTCTTCTAAACGTGACACACAAAGGTGGGACGACACTGAGGAGAAGGAGGAGGGGTCAACTGGACATCATGGTGAGGAAACTGATACACAAACTGTTGCTGAAGAAGGTCAGCCAATAAGGCAACCTGCGGTGGAGTTGCAGCACCAGAGGCCTGCTCACTGTGTGGAGGTGTGATTAGTGTACGGTGGCAGGCAGACCGGTTAGATGAGGGGACCAGTCTGAGTTTCTACTGGGTGCTTTGGACGCGAGGATACACTGCTGATGAGGTTGAACATGAGGTTGACTGCATGTGTGAAACTTTTCGCATGAAGGATGAGCACTAAAGTGATTTATGGTCAAATGTTGTAAAATTCGATGGAGAGTAAAAATTTAAGGCTTTAAAAAAAGAAAAAGACAATTTCAGCATTACTGAAAGCTTTATCCATTTATATTTAGGATAATTTAAATGTAAATGGATTTGCAAGAACTATATTTTCCCTCCACCAGTTATCTGTTGAGATATCTTGTTCTCTCATCACTAACTAAGTGCAGATGACTCTGTATCATATGTCAGAGTTTTTGTTATTTCGTATATTTCCGCTGTGTGGTTTTATCGCTCGAGTACAGTTCTCTCTTCTAATCTACTAAAAATCCTAAAATATAAAAACAAAACTGAAACCCTTACTGCATGTATATAAAAATAGAGAAAAATTGTAGTAGCATTAGATACCCAGTGTCCCCCTGCAAAGGTAAGTTTAATTGAAAACAGTTAGGAAGACTTAATCTCAGTTAAGTGCAGCTCTTCTGAACTCGAATTTGAGAAAAAGTTACATTTTCAAAATAAAGAAAAAATAAACATATAGAAAAATGATGAATGTTTTTTTGCCACAAGAACCCTCCTCTGGAACAAATCTGTAACCATGGAATTGAAAAAAAAAGGATAATGTGTTTCTGAATAGTAAAGGTACCTTTTCGGCATTCGGTTGTTGCATGTAGTAAATACTGTAGAGGGGTTTGTTAGATGTGCTCGGGAAACTAAACCAACCACCAAGATTAGCCAAAGTTCCGCTTGAAACCAGAAACCACTTCATTACTTGGTTGTTGCATGTAGAAAGTATCATTAAAAAATATTCAACAGTATTTGGGTTATGATCTGGAACCGTGACAGCCAAAAACACGAAACCATTCCTCCCTTCTATTACTCACTTTGTTGGGGCGAGGGGATAAACATATCTTCTTTTCTTTTTTAGAAAATTTCTGAATTCTGATCTTGATCATCAAATTGTTGTGTTATAGGAAGAAAAACGTATCTATTGTACTACCTTCTCCTGGAATGCATTTCTTAGTTCTGGTGGTGGCTTTATTTGTATCGCCAGAGGAGATATGTCTTTGAGTTTTATGATCGTCTGACTTTGCTGTAGTTATGCATTGTGGTAGCTGATAAGGACAGAAATTATATGCCTGCAAGTATGAACACGCATATTGTCTTATGTTAAGCATGGAAAGTGAGATGGGATGTATTTTAAAGGAATAGTTCACCCAGATATTAAAATTCAAACATTATACTCTCTTCCTCACACAGATGCAATGTCAGACAAAGTGTTTCGGTTTACGACACAGTTATGGACCTTCACTGTGAGACTGCACTCTCCTTAACTAAAGGACAAAGGACTTGTTTTAGACAGAAAAGAAAAATATCCCTACCCCTATCCATGTAGCTCATATGGTATAATGCAGGTCACCTCACCTCAGTATTTAACTCCTATCCACCAGTAGCATCACGCACAAGATGCTGTAATGAGTGCCTTTGTCAGATTTTAGGTGCTTCTTTTTTTGTTTTTTGCTTAGATAACAAACCACACCCGCCTTTATTAGTAGCATGGATTTCTATTTTAAACTGCCCTTATATGTTTATCATGATTACCATTAGGTGTTGGCGTCTGTCAAAGTACTAGTTGATTATACAAATATGTTAATGAACCAGAGTAAAAGAATCAAATGAAAATCATTAAGTGATTGGATTTTTCCCATTTTTCCCACCTCTAAAAACAACAACAATCAATCAAACTATAAGTAAATAAATATTGCAAGTTTGATGGCCAACAACAGGTGGGGATGATTCATTTTATAAGCATCAGCAAAAAAGTGAAACACTGTGCGTAACCAATCAACCATCTTTTTCAAGCAGCCATTCGGTCAGACAGTTTCAGGCAGTATCCAGTGGCTGCCAAAGGTCTCCAAGCTAAAGAGTGGAAAAGTAATTTTTATTTTGTGTTTTAATCTAATTTCCAGAGTGAAGAGTCAAGAAATCCAAGACTAAGAGATGTATAATCAAGACAAGGGAGGAGGTATAGCAGGAGAAGAAGAAGGAGGAGGGGAGACAAAAGAAAAACAGAAATCTGAGGAGGAGGGTGATAAATATAAGCGGACCAAAGATAAACACAATAAGCTGGAGAAGGAGAGCAGTGAGAAGGAGCCGAGCAGGGAGGCCAAAAGGAAGAACCGTCAATGTCAATGGAGGAGCGGTTGGGCTTTGACTGAGCGCCTCGCCATCAATGTGTCAGGGATGCGTTATGAGACCCAGCTCCGAACCCTGGCCCAGTTCCCTAACTCTCTGCTGGGAGATCCCCGGCGTCGTCTTCGCTACTTCGACCCCTTGAGGAACGAACTTTTCCTGGACAGGAGCCGTGTCTGCTTTGATGCTATCCTGTACTTCTACCAGTCAGGTGGGAGGCTACGGAGGCCCGCTAACGTCCCTTTGGACATGTTCCTGGAGGAGCTGCACTTCTACGAGCTCGGAGAGGAGATCATTGATCGCTACAAGGAGGATGAGGGCTTCCCGAAGGAAGAAGAGAGGCCTTTACCCGCCAATGACTTGCAGCGTCGCATCTGGATGCTGTTTGAGTGTCCCGAGTCGTCCAGTGGGGCTCGGATCATCGCCATCATCAGCGTGATGGTCATTGTGATCTCCATTCTCATCTTCTGCTTGGAGACGCTGCCTGAGTTCAGGAATGAGAAGGAACAGAGGGAGGTGAGGATGGGTTTCACGGTCCTTACACGTACAAAAGCCATAATAGAGGGATGGGCATTGGTGGGTGCAAGGAGAATATAAGTTAAGAAGTGATGAGGTGAATTCAGGTCGGAAGTTGCTGGCAAGTGTCCCCTGTCATATCTTGTGGCATAAGCTTAACATGTCTTCCCCAACACTGAGGGAAACACAGCGAGTCAAACCAGAGAGAACAATGCATCACAGTTAAAAACCTGCTCCACGGAAGCAAAGCCGGCAGAGGCGAGGAGAGCGAGAGGTTTTCATGAGATTATTTTAGACTTGTCGTTAAATCTGATCCACTGAGATTTAGCGGAAGGAATGAAGGGGATGAGGAGGGCAGTTAAACTGCTGATGGAAATATAACTGCAAGGGAAGAAGGGGGTAGACAGAGATGGTTGGATGGAGTAACAGGAAGGATATGATGTGGAGATGATATGGCCACTCAAGGACGACTGCACAAGCCAACTAATACACTAAGGTTGATTCAAAAGTACGGAGAAGAGAAAGAATGGAAGGAGTTACTGATAATGGTGCAAAAGGGAAGGAAAGGAGATGAGCTTGTCTCACGTTACTCCTTGGAGATCGAAAGGGCTAAATATAGAGAAAGGACAACCCTCATATCATATCAACACATAAGCAAATGTCTGTATTAATAAACACTATGACTCACTGACTAGACTTGGAAATCAGGATGGAAAAGAAACTCGCAGATCAACTTTTCTGATGACCGGCAAAAAGGAAATTAGCCCCTGACAACCTTCAGTACCTCGATGGAGATTTTGATGGCAGAAGTAACATGTAGCAGCTCTTGCTGGATTTATGTTACCTGTCACCACTATCACAGTCCCAATACACAGATAACTTCCGGAGAGTATTTGATGCCTCTGAAAAATATACAAACAAACATATGCACAGCTATCCTCATGCAGTTTCTGTGGTGAGCATTTGTTTGTTTAGATTATCATGCAATACTTGAGGTTGGTTCTACGGTGCTGTGCAAAAGTATTGGGCCCTAACCCGATTTATTTTATTTCTGTGTTTATCTCTTAAAAAAACTGTGTCGGCTTTTCAAACAACTTCAACATAAATCAAAGGCTATCCGAGTAAACACAAAAACAAAGTTATCCAATATCGATGTCTGCGTTCATCAAGAATATCAAGTTGTCCGACCTTTAGCAGCAACTGCAGCCAAACAGTTCTGATAACTGGGATCAGTGTCTGGCATCACTATGGTGGAATCTTGGCCCACTCTTCTTTGAAGAGCTTAAGTTCAGCCGCACTGGATGGTTTGTGAGATCAAAACAATTTTTTCAAGTCCAACCAGAGTATCTCAATGTGATTCAGGTTTTGACTTTGACTATGAGACTTTAAAACTTGAATAAAATTAATTTTGACCCATTCAGAGGTGGACTTCCTCGGATTATTGGGATCATTGTTTTGCTTTATGTTTGCGAGTTGCCCTTGAGCTTCTCCTCACATACTAATGATCGGACATTCTCCTTCAAAATTTCTTGGTAGAGAGTTGGACTCTTGTTTCTCTCAAACATGTCAAGTCACCCTGTCCCTGAAGCAGCAAACTTTACACTGCCACCTCCATATTGACTATGTGATAATGTTCTTTTTGGGAGAATGTTGTTTGGATTGCATGAGATGTAACCTAACTGTTCAACTTTCAACTCACCAGTCCATAGGATATTCACCCAAACGCTTAGCGCCAGATTCCTTTGGATGCCCTTTTTGTCTAATGTCACTCAAATATCGTAGCAATGAACTCTGACCTTTATTGAAGCGAGAGACGCCTGCCTCCATTTGTAGAGAATGTATCTCAATGTAGATCTGTGGAGTCCAAGAACCTCAAAAGTTGCTTGGGAATCCTTAACAGACTGATGTATTTCAGTCACCTTCTTCTGCATCTCTTATGGAATTTAATTTAATTTTGGCATAGTGTGCTACAGGTTAGGCCTACAAGAAAACTTCCTGCTTCTGTTTTTATACAAAATTTTGTTGGATGATCTATGAGATATACACAAATTTAGGAAACTGTGAGGTGGTCCAATACTTTTTCACAGCACTGTATACAAAATGTCATCTCAGGTAAAAAGCTCATGTGAAGTTGGTCACTTAGACAGGGAAAGCAAATATTTTTGGGGTTCAAAACATTAAAACCTTCAAACATTTTAACAAGGCTAAGGGGTTTTCACAACTGGCTCATGTGAAGAAGTTGTTTGAAAAGGAGAAGATTTCTCCCTTAAGATCAGTTAGTTGGGCCATCATAAGATGTGGGGTAAAATAAGAAGGTTGTGTTCGTCAAGAAAGGGCAGTCTGACTGCCAATAAAACCATGGATTGGTTTGCTTGCCACATAAAAGCCAACGAATCAACCACTATACCAGAACTAACAATTTGTGCGACAGTAGATCTTCTGTCGGATCAGACAACACCGGCTAGCAATTGCATCCCACACTCATCAGTGAGAATTAGGCTCATTACCTTGTGGCCAGTGCATCAGAAGTCTGTTTGTTTGTCTGTTGGGTGTAAGAGCTGGTCTGGTCTTTACCCTTTCTCATTTTTCCTGTTCCATTGCTGCCTAATATAGCCCACCCACTGACAGGTCCCATGCTAACGAGATAATCAATGTTATTCACTTCACCTTTAGATGGTTAAAATGTCATGGCTGCTAGATGTAAATAGACGCGAGGACACGAGGCTGCTGCCCTTAGGTACATATAAAAATATGAAAGCATAGTGTTGGGATAATATCTGCTACGAGGTCATCCGAAGATTCAGAGTAACTCGATCCTACTCATTAAAACACTACAGCCCAGTCATTTCAAACCTGTACCTACTGCTCAGAAAAAAAATACAACTGACAAGGTTAAATTAAATGTCCCATACCTTGGCTATGCACGTCGGTATTTCAGAGATGTAATGCAACCCAGAGTCACATGAACTTAAAGTTTTTGTATGTGTTTAAATATAGAAAAATTGATTGATACAAAATCCCGTGAGGATAAATAAAGCCCGCGTAGTGAAAATGGAGAGGGGAGAAAAGTTAGCACAGTATCATAGACTCGATCAGATCCTGATGACAGGTTTCATTCTTCATATGTGCTGAGGACAAACTTTGTTGATAATAATAATTGCTGCTTCTCACTTATCCTCTGCCGCTCTCCTGTTTACCCCTTTCTCTATTTTTACTCTCTCGTAAACATCATCTCAAAGGAGTGATTTATTCCTGGCCTACCTTTCCCCTTTATACCCATATCTCTGATTCCACCTCATGCTTGAAACAAATGATAGAATATGTTCCAACAGCAGCTCATACATTTTGATCATTGATTGACTTTGATCATTTTGTTCAACTGTAACCACATGTTGTTCATTCTTTATTCACAGAAATTTACCGTCATACCTCACCCCACTAACCCGAATGAAACCATTACCATCCCTCCTGGCTTCACCCCCTTCCAGGACCCCTTCTTCATTGTAGAGACGATCTGCATCTGCTGGTTCTCATTTGAACTCATCGTGCGCTTCACCTGCGCTCCGAGCAAGATTCACTTCTTCAAAGACATCATGAACACCATTGACTTCTTCGCCATCATTCCCTATTTCGTCACGCTGGGCACGGAGCTGGCCAAGGACAAAGGGTCGCAGCCGTCAGTGTCTCTGGCCCTCATCAGAGTTATCAGGCTGGTGAGGGTCTTCAGGATCTTCAAGCTTTCTCGTCACTCAAAGGGCCTCCAGATCCTGGGCCAGACGCTGAAGGCCAGCCTCAGAGAGCTAGCCCTGCTCATCTTCTTTCTCTTCATCGGAGTCATACTCTTCTCTAGCGCAGCCTACTTTGCTGAGGTGGACAGTCCTAACACAGCATTCACCAGCATCCCTGAGGCATTCTGGTGGGCTGTGGTATCCATGACGACTGTCGGGTACGGAGACATGTACCCAGAGACGGTTGGGGGAAAGCTGGTGGGCTCTATGTGTGCCATTGCCGGTGTGCTCACCATCTCTTTACCAGTGCCTGTCATTGTGTCCAATTTCAGCTATTTTTACCATCGCGAGATGGAGTGTGAGGACACGACCCAGTACCACCACGTCTCCACATCGGTCTGGGAGAAAGACGGAGAGGATGATGTAGATGAGGATGATAAAGAAGATGAGGATGAGCTGCTTGAATACATGTATCAGCAGAACGGCAGGAACATTTGCCCTCCACTAAATGGTGATCTCCTGGCAGGGCTTTGCGCCAGAAAAGCCACAGGTGATCACAGAGAGGGAAATTTCTACCTCCAAGAACCTCTGGTCACTCAGGTTTAACAGAGTAGACTGGACTCGGATATCCCATTCTCAAACTCTGACTCACATCAAGAAAAGGAGAGCACATAGATAAACGCAGAGAATGTGGATGGGGTGGTTGTGACTCTGGAGGTAACATATGTACTCAAAGCACTGCCAAAAGTCCCAATGTGGGTCTCTTATGTGATCGTGTTTTTTATAATTGCGACGTTTGCATAATCAATTTTTACCCACAGTTATGAAATCAATCATCTGTTTCTCTAGACAAATGAATACTAAAAAATCCTGCATGTTGTTTGCCAGAAGTTAGATCTGATTTTAAACATATCCAGATTCCAATAATCTTCCATCCAGTTCAAATTAAAAATGTAGCACCTGCTTCAACACAGAGTCATTGTATGGACTACCACAGAGACACAACAAGTACGGCAGCCAAACATGAGACACAACATTGGCTGCCAGACACTTTGCTTTCTTCCTAGTTTAGGTAAGAAAAAACCCCTGAACATATTCATCTGTAGTAGAGTACTTGTCTTGTGATGCCACTTTTAAAGGTTTGTAATATCCTGTTTTATTTTAGGGAGTAATTCATAACATTCACCACCTGTCACCACATTTCAGTGCATCTCTGAAGATTTCTCATTTTCGTACAATGTCTGGCAATCATAAATTAAGGCAATGCACAGAGCAGTGGACATGTTTACAGTTTTCTGCAAGTCCATTCATTTGACCCAACACAGCACCCATCTTATGCCTGTCCTTGGCACCCAGAGGGCAAAACGATGCAACTGATCAAAATGTCATTGATCTAAATATGTGATCATGTGATCTCCTAGCCTCTACAATTTAAACTTAATTGCTTTCCTACTTGCCCTACTGGTTCCACAGTCCTTGATCGTTGGTTGGTTTGTTAATTAATAGTTGAAACATGGCAAAAGGAAGAGGCCTGATATGGGAAAGAAATCCCTACATTCTGGTGTCAATCAAGCCAAAGGCGGGGCTTGGGCCAGGATCCTAGACATGATTTAAACAATCATGTCTAGGATTTTTTCTGCATTGTTAAAGCCTTGGTTTCTAGTTTCCTCAACCAAGGAGGTTATGTTTTTTGGTTGGTTTCTGAACGTAAAACTATCTCAACAGACTTCCTCAAAACTTTGGTCGGAGGATGGGTCCTTGGCTGGATTGGACATTAAATGTTGGTAGAAATTCAGATAAAGAAGCAATTCAGGATTTCTTTTTAGACTTTTTTCTTTTGAATTGTGAGATAACTGTCCATTCTCTATTGGAGAACAAGGCATGAATCTTCATGGAAAAAGCATTCATGTTTAGGGAGCTTGTATCAATGAGTGTGTACAAAATTTCAGATTCAACGGATCTAAATGCAGGCTCTTCCAAATCCAACAACATTAAATTATGGTCACAGGGTTATGTCTGTCGTTTTGGGTAAGGCCTGGTTCTGATAAAGGGAGTAGTCTGCCTCGGTGGAGGTTTAGGCTCTATTGAGTCCTATTCTACTTAAGTATTAATCCGTCTTATATTTAAAATTGCTTAAAATTATTACCAAACCCTTTAAGTTTTTAAAAGAAACTAGTTGAGAAATTCTTCAGACATAACTGTGAACCTTTATAATACTTTTAGGTTGACTAGTAGTGATACTAGGGTAGTGACACGCCCAGCTTGGCTAAATAAAACTCTTTAAACATGTTTAAAATCATCTTTATTGTGCAGCATTTGGAATATGTTTAATCACAGCCGGGTCGGGGAATATCTGAAGAATCTGGAAAGTAATTTTTCAGTCAGCTGATCTGGAACAAAACAACACACAAACAGTACGAATGAAAGACTCGGGAACATAAAGAAGTCACTGTAGCTGTTGCGAGAAAATGAAATTACTGATATGTGGCATGCAGCTGAATGTCATGTGTTGCAGGTGTTGATTCCCTCAGTGATATGTCAGAAATTTGTTGTTGTAATCTCACGCTTACAACGAAGAAATCGTTCACCGACTGACGGCAGTGCAGACAGAGTTCATGTTCAGCAGTTGTAGAAAGACGATATCTGGTCAGGTATGTTCAGCAGGCTTACACATGGCCAGCTAAACCTTCAGTCCCAGTGGTCATCAGCCACTAAAATAAAACTACTGACACTGTTGTTAGACCTCACATCTAAGAAAACAACCTTACCTCAGTTAACTTCCTGTCTCACACCACCCAGAGTAGATGTGTTAGTGGCTGGTGTTAGTGTGTGAGTGGAGATCCTAGAATCTAGACAACTTAAAGGTGAGTCAAACATTAACATCATTACGCCAGACATATATGCAAAACAGCATTCTAACCACCTAAGAAACTGCTATCATGTGAAACAACAGGAAGTGTTACATGTCTTGGTTTGGGTGTACCTGTCAAGGTAAGCAGCAGATGAGTGATATTTTAAAGATCACACAATTTTGACAGTTGCTGCGTCAGGGGAGATTCTAAATAATTTTGCAAAATGAATACATTCATCATTTGAGAATTATTTTTCTACAGTTTCTGTGGATGTGCTACCCCCTGGTATCAGTGCTAGACAGGAAGGTCAGTGTTTGTACCATAATCTGTGACGGAACACTGAACAAATGTGTGACCTTAATAGGAATTTGATGGTCAGTGTTGGGTTATGATGTTACAACAAAGTATTAGGTCCACATATAAAAGAAATTGATATGTGGAGAATAAAGCAGAAATATAATGGGCATTCTGTATTTTATTTTGCAGGAAAAAAGTTTTTATGTTGCAATTTTCATCAAAAAATGTCACTAAAATACCGGTAAGAGTGGAATATAAGAAGAGGATCCGAAGTCACATATAATTTACATCACTTTGTATGATGTATCAAAAAATTGTTTGTAAGACTTTTCTACTTTATGGCTACAGTATATTCACTAATCTACATTTTTATACATCATTAGCTCCACTTTTCTAAACAGTCACGCAGCTAGAGTAAATGCATAGATTCCCACTGACCTTTGAGATCTGAGTAGGATGAAGCCACAATTTTGTCATAACTATAAAGGTCGGGAAAAAATTTGGAACATGAAAATGCAGTAGATGATTGTCATTTATAGAATTGTTTTGTGCACTCTTGCCACTGGAACCCATAGTATTAGCTTAAAAAAGCAGAAGGGGACAATAAATATGCAGCTTTTAAGTCTAAAGCTTTATTATTTAATTAAATTATTACAACAAATAAAAAATAAGAAATATATATAAAAAAATATAATAATAAAAAATATATATAATTTTATAAGATTTGTGAATGTAGTGTAGCCTGTTTCTATTCTGAGGGAAATTGAGACAATGCATCTGTATACATATATACATATTTATTTGAATGTATTTAATAAAGATCCAATTGAATCACTCGTGAATTCTTTCCATATGACTTGAGTTGTGCAGGGCATAGGAGAAAATGTGAATATCTAAACTTCTTCCTAAAAGCACCATGAGGTGTGTACAGTGTCATAATGTATTATTATTTATTATTAGATGGTAATGTATGTTGTATACTGCCGTTCCTGCCTGTGTGGCCCAACATGGATACAACATGTGTGTTAAATCTTGCTGCTGCCCTCTCCTTCCTGTCATGAGTGATCCTGCCTCTAGATGTCAGACTGTGTTCTAAAACCACTTCGCTGCACAAACGCAGACATCCGCCTCATTCCTACAGCTTGCAGACTTGACTTACAGTAACATGACATAAAAAAAAGAAACCCCTCAGTAGCCAAACACTTCTTTCTTCCACTTGCTGCGATCATATTCATATGCACCATGTGACCCGGATGGTTTGAGTTGTGTCTTTTTCATTCACTTTATCCAAACAGATATAGTTCCATTACCGACCGGGAGGAAAGCATGTGCATTTTTGAAATAGATTACACACTGCCATTGTTATTAAAGCAAGCTGGTAGCAGCTTAAGTTGTCATCGGCGAGGCACATTTAAAAAATGCTCTTCAGATCTCTCTCACATGCACACTAGTTTTTTTTTTAGAACATTTAGCCTGAAGCATATTCCTAAGTATCTTCTCCATGGCTGTTTTTGTAGATTTTTTTTCTTTTTCTTTTTGCCATGTGCGACATATTATGCTTATACTAGCTGACAACAAGGTGAAGTCACGATCTCGGCGTACATCTGGTTTGTTGGGGCCTGGTATTCATGCTATTTGTTATTGTGGATCTGGCGTCATATGAACATTACTTTGTCTTTTTTTTAAACGTTAAGCAAAATTTCGCAGATTTTATAAAAATGGTTATCATGTAAACGAGACCTGGGATATATTTTAACTTAAATGACTAAATTATGTACCTCTAAGGGTCTACTGTTTTTTAAATAGTACTCAATTCAATGCGATTTAACATATTTGACAGCAGATTAAAACACTGCTGCCATGTTGATAAAAAATTAAACAGATAATTTAATTGATTTAATTTAAATTTAAATTAATCAATGAGCTCATCAGAAGTCACCATGTCCGGCAGCTGAATAACCTAAACTATTTTCTTTGCGCTCAGCTTAAGTATTAGATAGAGTTTGGGAGCAGATGATGGTGCTCATATTTCCATCTAACACACACACGCACACGCTCACACACTCTATCCTTTCCTTGATGACTACGGCTTGCTGTGATTAAATTCCTTTCTGGCCATCTGCCGCCGTCCGATTCCTCTTCTATCCCTCACCCTCTCCCTCTCCTACCCATCTCAACTCTTCTTTGAGAGGATTAAGTGCGTTGGTATCTCTTTGTCTCATCAATGCATAAGTACGCCTTCGTGTGTAAGGTGTACTTTTTTTATCTGTGTGTTTGTTGCAACTTTTCCATCTGTGGGATTTTTGCAGTGTCTTCAGTTACCAAACACTGACGCGTGTCCCCCTTTCGGCTACAAATCCCTCCAGAGATTGTACAAGTTACTTAAGCAGCAGAGAAAACACAATAGAACTGCAGTTATTTTAAATAAATCTCCAAGAATTTATTACATACAATATTCACACAAGCTGGATCTTTGAATCCGAGTTAAGACTTAAGGATGTTGGGAGGCATTTGATGAAATAATATTTAAATGAAAGAGACTGATGAATTAATTTTACAGCAATGAAGATTTCAAAATGAAAATCAAGAGTCAAATAACTATTTTTTAAACATACAACAAAATCAAAACAGCATCTTAAGTACAGCTCATCAATTCAGACACGACAGACCACGACGAGAAAAAACAAATCAGAGGTAAAATAAAAAAATATTAACATCAAGAGTGACCGCTGTTGGGGCAAAATGAGGAGGTGATGGGCAAAGAGAACACCGAGGATGAAGATGTAAAGGGATGCAAGAAGGGAGAGCATTAGACAGATGGTGTCTGTGGCTTTCTTTCATTCACAATAACCTGTTGATATTCATGATGTTGTTTAAGTGAATAGTTTGACATTCTGGTAAAATGTGCTCTATAAATTTCTTGCAAGAATTTAAATGAAAAGCATAATATCACTCTCAGATCTGTGCAGTACATATGATTCTTCAGTGAGCAGCCGCTTAGCTTAGCCCAAAGCCTTTAATCAGGCAACGGAGAGCCTCAATCCATGAGGTTGTATAGTTTTCTGGGGCCAACCAGCAGGTTACCAGACATTAAATTGCTGCTGCCAGCCAAGAAAATATTGGACACCCATTAAATATCAAATTGTGAATTATATAAATATATATGTGTGGTAAACTAATTGGGCATAGTGTGTTATAGATATTCACAGCAACCATTTGAACATTAAATAGCCTCAAGATACAATTTAGGTGATAATTGCATTTCTTAAAATTTGAAGCTGTTCCTTTAAAATGAACAAGTAATCTGTTCTTGTCACCAAAATAAAATAACAGTTTAAAAGAGTTGAGCTAAAAACATTAAAGAATTCCTTATTATGCGTTAAAGGTAGCCTCAATATCAAGATACTTTTCTCATGAAGAGCAGACATTTGTTTCTCTCCTTAAATGTATTATTATTATTGTTATCAATGTAAAGGAGTTCAGACACACAGGAATATTTTAATTTCTGGAATGACATATCAAGATAGTGATGGAGTGATAAAAAAAAGATGTAAACTAGGGGGAACAAATTCAGTGTAAGTTCATTTTTGGAAGGGAACCAAAGAGCAACGTCTCGGGCCTGGTTTTATGGGCCCTTCAGAGGAATGTTACAGGGTGTTGCCATGGCAACATTTTAATATCTAGCTCAGAGAAAGCTTATTGATCTGTGAACTCAAAATTAAATTAAAACAGGCAGAAGTCGACTGTAAACTTCCAGCTGTGAACTAAAGTGAGGAAAGCTGTTGTTGAATGAAAGCTAACTCGACAGAGAATCTTCTTGGTGTTAATTTTCTATCACGGCAGGTCAGACGGTGGGATGGTATGTCTCCGATCATAGGCAGTGTCGTCACTATCCTCGCCGTCACTGACTTCCCTGAAAAACCTATCCCTCTCCTCCTCCTCCTCTGTTTCACTCTCTCTTCTCAACCTCTCCCGCTCCCGGTCTCGCTCTCGCTCTCGGTAGGAGCGAGGCAGCGTGGGAATCTGAGAGGGAAAAGGCACATGATGAGAACATGTAAGGCACGAAGCTTGGAGTAGTTACAGAGAGAGAGAATTTTACAGTGAGCTACATGTTGAAGGGATACACCAGTCTGGGAGAGATTAGTGCTTTGACTATATTTTTAGAAAACAAACAGAGAAATAAATCATTAACGTATCCCTGATGGACTCTGATGCTAAAACTTATGTTAAAACAATGTTAGCGGGAAAAGGAGGGTCCAAACACGAACAACAGACAATCCTATCTACATCTTTGTATCTTAGAAAGTGGCAAAAACCTCATCCCCTTCAAATTCATATTGTGGTCAGTAGATAACGATTATGATGTCCATCTGTGCCACATTATACACACTCAGACCATAAATATTTGTGATTTTTGTAAATGATGCCTTCTTGATATAAGGACATAGATATAATTTCATAATTAACACTGTTTCTATAGAAATTAGGGAAAATGTTCTTGCAAGTATGCACTACAAAAGCATTGTGCAGTGTCTGTATTATTGTGCCTAATTCACTTTTACAGACTGATGACCCGATGACCTAAGGCGGCGTCTCTTTCTTCAGTCGGTTACAGTGTCCGTGTTCTACTAAAAGAAACAAAAATATATCCTGAATCTGCCCCTTTATTTGGAGCAGGCTCTTTTTGTCATCCAAATAACAAACAGGTAACCCAGATGAAAACATAACCTCCTTGGCAGGAGTGAACAGAATTCCTAGAGAACTGGATGATATCGGTACCCTTCTCATTATTATCCAAAGCATGGTGGATCTGAAAATGTTTTTGAAGGACTATATTGTGGAGGCACATGTATTTTGTCACATTAGCACTAGAGGCAGCAGCAGTGGATACATACCTGGTTATCGTGGCTGGGCAGGGCGGAGTAGCCCGCCTCCGTCCTGTGGAGGAGGCGAGGTGAATGAGTACGGAAAGGCCGAGGGGAATGGGAGCAGACGGAGCGCGGAGAGGGAGAGCGGACGGAGCGTGGGGATGGAGATCGGACAGAATGAGATGGTGAGTACGTGATAAATTGAGACTGGGATAGAGCGTGGTGGTTTTGTTTGGGTGGGCGAGGGGAGCGAGGGGGCAGCTCGGGCGGTTTGAAAGGGTCCACCAGGTCCATCTCTGTGAGGATTGGGGGTGGAGGGATGAAATCAAGCTCCTCCTCCATTGGGAGCATTTGCATTTCCGCTGCATCGAGTTCTGCAAGTTCTGCCTTCGACAAGTGGTCCACGATGCCGGCGCCGAATGAGTCACCCACCACATTAATGGAGGTACGCATTCTGTCACTAGGTGGACAAACAGTGTCAGAGTCAGTGAATGAAGTAGCCACCAACCCCTCGCAGAGAAGGCTCATACACGCTCCATCTTTCAGACGCCTGACTCACAGCAGCCAGTCGACGGCGATGAGCAGACTGATGTCCTGAGTGGGAAGGCCAACAGCAGTCAGGATAAGCAGCATGGTAACCAGTCCAGCACTGGGAATACTGGCGGCTCCAACACTGGCCAGAGTGGCAGTCATACTGAGAAGGGAAAGGAGACAGCACACCAGTTGTTAAAGAAATAACCTGACAGCTATACACTGAATAACATCTTTTTTTAATGTTGTACTTGAACACATCATAAAGATTTCAGATATCAGACATGCGTTCTCCAAGAAGATAGCCAAACTACAGATGAGACACAGCCAGATGTTGCCACTCCACTGTGAATATCTTTAACACGATTCATCATTTAAATGGAACAGACATAGAGAATAGGCTGCCTAAATTCTTTGATCACTTTTGGAGTAAGTTGAAACTCGTCAAGTATATCAGATTACATCCTGACAGGAATGGTTTAGGGAAACTGATCTCTAATTTTATTACTTTCAGTCTCAACTGGTTTTCTACAACTGGACCGTGCAATTCTCCTGACTAGGTGCCTCTTAGCTCTGTCTGTGACGGATCAAGTGATGCTGGTGCTCTGACTCCTGCTGGGGATCATTTAATATCTCTTTCTTCATAACCCAGATTCTACGGCCTGCCTTGTCTTGAATGCTCTGGCTACTACTTGTATGTCTAATCTGCTACATCTCGATGTACATGAATGCTAGTTCAGATCCTCTAGTGGGGCCCTGCTATTCTTTCCTAATTCTCGACATGACTAAAGGAGACCAGGTTGTTGCTGTTTTCTCCCCGTTAGCTGTTTTCTCCTGCTCTGTGATTCTAAATCAGGGAAACAATCAGTGTCCTCCTATAAATCTCCTTTTGAAATTGACTTTTGGATAATGACTTGGAGGCAGACACATCTGTTTGTAGATGTTCTGTCTGATCAATGGGGCTTTTTATGATTGTGATCAAATTCTGACGGAAAATTTGCTTAATTGATTATTTCATTTTTTTCTATGTGAAAACATGAAAAAAATCTGCTGATTGTCTGTCTGTCTGTAATTTGAACTGTGCTACTGCTCTTTGGCCAGGACACTCTTGGAAAAGAGATTTTTAATCTCAATTAAGTTTTCCTGGTTAAATAAAGGTTAAATAAAATAAAATAATTAAAATTAAAATATTGATCTTGTTTAGATCTTAAACAATTTAAAAAAAAATGTTTTTATGGTTGTTTATGTAATCATGGGAAGGTCTTTGTAACTTTATTTTCAAGTGGATCAATATAGATGCAGTTATTTTAATATTAGTATGAGAAATAAATAATTCAGTACAAAATTTGGCTCAAGCTGAATATTCACGGAAACAACATTTTTTCATGATTATATAGTCAACATCGTCATGTTAAAAGTGCGACTTCTGAGAAACGGGGATGAGATGACTTGAAATTACTTTCCACTAATACAGGTTTTAGTCTTTTTATTATCTGCCCAGTAAATGTGGCTCGGATGAAATTGTTTAATGACCATTAGCCAAATGCCTTTTCCCTAAATAATTTTTTCAACATCTCACGGTTACAACCAGATATCTCAGGAATGCTTAAAATGTCAAATCTATTGATGACTACTGTAATTGATCAGGATGCCTGTAACAGTAACAAAGGCTTATTTTGCAAGGCTTACTTTATAGCAATAATATTTTAACATGGAATTAACATTGATTTATCACAGCGTTTATTAAACATAATAGTTGATATTCTATCTTCCTCCATTGAAGAGACAGGTGCCCTGCCTGAACGAATTGTTGTGTGTTTTTGAACCACTCTAAAACATATATTTGTGGAAAACACACGTGTTATTTTGTGGTTTACAGTTGCAAAGCAAGCGTTGATTAGAACATAACATACATGCCTCCTGTGTCTGAGAGTGGTGTCTGGAGAATAAAGAGGAACGTGGGAACAGAATTATCGCCAACAACAAAATTCTAAAGGTTTCCAGACTTCTTGAGACTTAAATCTTTAATGCTACAAAGAATGTTCCCTGTCATGACATGTTTGCAATTAGTGGAATTATCAGTTCACATTGGCCCCAGATGTGACTGCAGGCCAGTTAGGACACCGCTCTAAATCATCATGTTTACTGCATCGTGCTGTTCATCTGATCTTGAAGCTCTCTATTACGTTTGAATGGTCTGTGACCATGTAATCAAAACCTCACCGTGAGTGGGAGATCAATTGGAACATGGAAAAGATTTACACACCACACATGGGCCTTATTCCAGTCTTACAGAACTTTTAAAAATTAGATTTTGTAAATTGGTTGGAGCCGACCGCTGATGAAAGACGTACAAAAAGCAGCATTAAAGTGCTGAGCATCAGTTGTAACCGACGGCAACAACAGACAGGTTCCATTCCTTTCTCTAATCAGACATACATGTTTTGGAGAAATCTGTTTCTCACTTACAAATTCATGACTGCTTTTCTTCACAGCCTTAATGTGATATGAGTTAAGAAATTAGAATTTCTGTATCGTCCTCCCTACTCTGCACCCTTGCCTGTTACCCAGAATTTGATTACAATATCTTGAAGAATTTCTTAAATCTTAAAAAGCATCACGAGGATAGGGCAAAGAGGAGGCTTTCCGATGGAGCTATAGGAAAGAAAACATAGGAATATGCTTTGCAGAATTTTCGTGACAAAAAGGAGGCGTGGCAACCAGGTACAATATGAAAAACCTGGTGGTAGCGGCTTTCTAGTCAAGGTCACTTGGTTGTAGGAGGTTGAATAAGTGATCACAGTTTCTGCACATCGGTATTTGTGTTGTGGGTCATGAGGTGCTGTTCTAACTTGAATGACCTTTGACCTTTGCATTACCACCTGCATTGTAACAATAATTTTTAACCCCTCCTAGTTTCTTCTATATTTGTGTATATTTCATACTAAACTGAGTTGACTCTTCAAACAAAATTTGACATCAAAAAGTTAAGGTTTATTTTAATGTTTTAAATTACGATTTTATCTTATTAGTTATATAGACTTATATAGACCATTTTCAGGAGCAGGAAGTTGGCTCGTAGGTCTCACCAGAAGCAAACTATGCAGAAAATCCTATGAAATTCCAGAAGCAACAACGAAGAAGGTGATTATAATACAATAGCATTGGAAAGCTCTCACAGCTATTTCTACAGGTCAGGGTCACAGATCCACAGTGAGACACGTTATCTACACATGGAGAAGACTTTGACCAAGGGTGAACCTTCCCATAAGTAATGGCCTGCTAAAATTCCTCAAAGAGCATGACTAATGATGACTAAGGATGACTGACCATAATTGTGGGAAACATACATTTTGCTCTGAATCCAAAAATTCTGAAGGAGAATTTCAGGTCATCTGTCTGTAAATCAAACTTTAAACGTAAATGGTATGTGCAGCAAGATGATGGTCCCAAGCAGAGGAGGAATAATTTGAGAGGCCTACTCTGAAAGTGAAATCCATTGAGATGCTGCGGTGGGGCTTATAAAGATCAGTTCAAGCTCACTAAACTGTTCTGTAAAGATGAGTGGTCCGAAATACAACCACAGTGATGTCTGAGACTTATCTACAGCTATAAGAAGTGTTTGTCTGCAGATGTTGCTAGTAAAGGTGGAACAACTATATATTAAGTTCACGAGTCAGACACTTTTCATGCTGGTGGAGCTTTTTGCCTTATTAAATTAAATGATCATTAATAACCTGTAGTTTGTCTTAAATCTGGTTATTCATGTTAAATTTGTTAGAAGGCCGGATACAGTTTTGTTTGAGATTCACACAAAAAAAGGGGTCAAATACTGTCCCTCATGTTACATTACATCCATCAGTTGAATTAAGACTAAACATATACGTTTTGTAAGAACTATAAACGAGTCTCATCTGACATAGAGTTCATAAAATAACTTATAGACGGTGAAACAGCTGTGCCAGGTGTGTGATTTAAATGGTGTCAATTTGCATTACAGCTCTGAGGCACAGATATCTCACATAGGCTATGTTCACACTGCAGGTCTTAATACTCAATTCCGATTTTTGGCTGAGATAGGATTTTTTTTCGTGGTTGTTCACATTATAATTTAAATGCGACAGCCATCAGTGTGAACAGTCTACTGAAATGACCCACATGCGCAGAAGAAGACTTGACGTGACGTTACGTTTGTCACACGCAGCACGCTGTGTTTTTAGAAGTAAATGTGGATGCCACCCATGTCATGTGTGTATCAATTTTGAAGTTGTTTACATTTGATTTGGCGCGTCCTTCCTCCTCCGGCGCAGAATTGTGACGTCTGTCTCACTTCAATGACGTAAAAGTCAGAGGAAATGCAACATTACCGTTGAGACTGAGGTTGCTTTGAAAAATTGTGATGTGATTGAGGGCCAAATATGAAATCGGACTGGGTCTGATTTGAAAAAAAATCTGATTTGTGCTGTTCAGACTGTCATAACAAAATCAGATATGGGTCATATATAGGCAAAAAAGTCGGATTTGGGCCACTATTGCCTGCGTTGTGAAAGTAGCTTTAGTTTATAGCCTGTTGCCTCAACCCCTTTCTCCTTACTTCTCCAGATAAGTGCCTTATCTGCTCTCAACTCAAGTGGAAAGGATTTAGGGATGAGGACGGGAGATGAGAAATGAAATGGAGGATGTAGAGACTGAAACATTTTTAACATAGCCTGTTCAACGTGTAAGTTTGTTGTTGCCCTTCAGCGGTCCATTTAAATGCAACTTAAGCTGTGCTAGAGGCAGTTAGAAGATAACTCAAAGAAGAACCCAACCCAAAAATATCTTCAAATTGGAGACAGTGTGACATTCAGGAGCTTCTTACACCCTGACCAAGAGGCGAGATCATAAACAGTGAGGTAGTCATTTAAAACTCACAATAGATGCCACCACTGCTGTGCTATATACCATTCAACCGTAATACTATGGCTATATAATATTGTTTTCCTTTTTGACGCCAAAATATCTCTAGGATGCCGTACGTGCTCCGATATCTTTCTGTCAGAACCAGCATAGACTTATTGAGCAATTTTGCTACAGTAAGATCAGACAGAACGAGCTAGCCTTCACTCACGATGCGCAACATTGAGCATTGAGCACTCCGGGACCCTGTTGAAATGTGCAAATGTAAAAATAAACAAACATAGGAAACTGATACAGTGATTCTCAACTTTTGGCACCCTTCAAGCATATGTGAACTTTCATTGAATTCTGTACAGCAGTTTTTGTGGATGTGAATAGACCATTTCCTGCTCACTATGGCTGTACTGACAGATGATGGCAACCCTATATGTCCGTACTGGCTGGGCCTTAAAATGGGCACATTCCAACAGCATGTGGAAAAGACATTTGATCCTTGTCTGTAAGAGTTTTGATACTGACAATGTTGTTGTGTCTGGTACATTCATAATTGGAGGTTATTTACATTTATGTCTGCCAAAGTATTAAATAATAACAATAAAAAATTAAGCTGCTTAAAGTCCTCCTCCATCCAAAGTTCCTTTTTTGGTTTTCTTGGATGGGGGGGACGACTCTTTTATGTTAACCATAAATCTCAGGGAAAAAAATGTATCTGACAATTTATGTCTACAGATTTGAAGGGCAAACATGGCTCCTGTCAGTGAGTGGGATATTTTAGGCAGCAAGAAAACATTCTGTGTTGGAAGCAGAAAAAACAGACAAGTTTAAGGGTCTGAGTGGACAAGAACCACTGGGCCTGAGCATCTCCAGAACTGCAGGCCATGTTGGGTGATCCTGGTCTGCAGTGGTTCATACCTACCAACAATCTCAGGACAGCTGGTGAACCAGCAACAGGGTCATGAGCACCAGAGGCTGATTGATGTGCATGGGAAGCATGCACATCAATCACACGCGTAATCACACGCATAATACCACAGCAGACCTACTGTAGCACGAATTACTGAAAGGGCTAAGCCTGGCTCTGTAATAAAAGTGTCAGAACAAACAGTGCATAACTGCTTTGGTGGTAAAAGAGGGCTTACGCAATGTTAAGCAGGTGGTTTTAATGTTGTGGCTCATGGGTGTATGGAATAGTGAAGACCGTCCCCAATCTTAGTCACCTAAAAATAATCTTTCCATTGAAAACCCAAGTGCAACATATTAAAAGAATATTTATGCATTATAGTTAATAGGTGAAGTTTAGTGAAGCTATTACGTCCACTTTGTCATACATGAAAAAAATAATTACAATTTTATGGACATTGTTTAAGTCAGAGGGATGTAAAGATCGGTCTGTTGTGCATATAACATCCACATTTACTGAATCACATTGCATACAACAAGAAAAAATAAACATATATAAACATATCTGTGACTTACTCATATTAATATAAATGTTAAAGTATAAGTATGAGAATATATTTGGAATTTTAACAGAAGATCTCATGATTAGGATCTTGTAATTATGAAACCAAGATTTTGCTTCTGTTTTGCTCTGCTCCTTGAGGATCTGTGATTTTTGGCATATTCATCAAGACATCGTCAAACCAGAGATTTAATTGCATAAATGTATATGTATACACAAATAATCAATTGATCTTTATTTATATAGCGCCATTAGCAACAACTGTTGTCTCAAGGTTGTAATTATTATTATGTAATTATCTTACAGAGATCCAGCAAATTCCCCCGTGAGCAAGCACTTGGTGACAGAAGAGAAAAAAGATTGACTTTTAACGGGATGAAACCTCAGGCAGATCCGAGAATAAGGGTTGACGGTCTACAGCCATGACCGGTTGGGTTTGAAAAGAGAGAAAAAGAAACTGAGAGAGAGAACTGTTTAACCCACACCTTCAATAACCGGGGATAACCAATACACCAGTTACTGATTCTAATGTGGCTGATTGATGTAAATGACATCTTTCATCATTTCTAGCTCTGTAATATTGTTTTTTAAATAAAATTTCATCAGAAAACAGTGTTTAGAAACCTTTGACAAACATCAATCGGCCACAACAACACTACTAGTTACTAGTTCTAATATTGTGGCTGATCTATTTATATTGAAAATGTGTTGAAGCTAGAATGTATGGTTTACCTGATCCGGACAAGATTGATAACTCTTTAGACTCAACATTAACATCAGGCATAAATGACATAACATAAATAAATACATTTTGTAGAGTAGCCCTTTTATAGGATGATATGAACCAGTGATTGAAGGTGTGCTTTGCTGAAATATAATGTATGCTAAATATACTTATGTTCATTCTTACCAATGACCCACATGTGTCACATGTTTATGAAGGCCGTGAGATTTACCTGACAGTGACGATCTGTCCGCCGTCAAGCGCGATGTCATTCATCTGGGCGATAAAGATGGCTGCCACAGCCTCATACAGAGCAGTGCCATCCATATTAATGGTGGCACCTATGGGCAGCACAAAGCGAGTGACTCGCTTATCAATCTTGAGATTTTCCTCCAGGCAACGGAAGGTGACGGGTAATGTCCCTGCGCTGAGAGAAGAAAGCCCCACAGGACGACCAGTAAGAAAAAAAGGTGCAGCCTTTGCCTGGACCAAAGTATGTGCTAGAGGACATAAAATAGGTAGACAGTTGGTGAAAAACACGGTGTAGAGGTGAGGAGGGAGGTTGAGGGGGCAATGAAAAAAAGCAGTAGAAATTGGAGTCGTCTGACTGCCTCCTCTGAACAGCTGGTGTCGGCCACTGTTGCAATCCTCAAACATGTGAATCAAAGGAATTTGATTCCCGGCCCTGCTGAGCTCGGGTCATAATATAATTAGAGAAGAATGTTGATAGTATTACCCTTATTCAATTAAGCTTCAGTAACGTGCAAAATTGACAGTTGGGGTAAGCAGCAACGCAGAATCCGCGCCATGCTGCACCAGGCAGGATGCAGCGGGGCCCGTTTGGTTGGTGGCGACTAATCTAGGCTTAGACATTTACGACACAGAATCTGTCTGACATGGACATTTCCATGATAGCCTATGTTTACACACATTTCACTAAGCTCCTGATTTATCGTTCATTCGTGAAAAATACAGAATTTTGCCTTCAGCTCTATCAGATTTAAACTAAATAGCTGAAAAGTGAGGAGCAGGCTATGTCAACCAATCACAGTAACTACAGCAGCTGCTCGAGGAATAGATGTTGCTAAAGAAACATGTGGCACACACGTGTTCGACACACGCCCAAAGACAGAACACACACACACACACACACACACACACACACACACACACACTTCCGTCCGGGTGCCCTACCTGCTGGCGGTGCCCAGAGCTGTGATCCAAGCCTGGAAGAGGCCAGAGCAGAAGGTGAAGGGGCTTTTTCTGGTGATTACAAAAAATATGGCAGGTAGGATCAAGCCGCCGTGGATCACCAGGCCCACGATGACGGTCACCATGTACAAACCCAGCTGCCTGGCCACCACCTCCAGGTCTCCGATGGCGGCTATCTTCCCCGCAATGAGAGAGGCGATGCCAGCAGGAGAGTACCTGAACACAGAGACAGGAACATCAGAAATGGAATTTTCTAAATATTATTGTTCATGACACTTTATAAAATGTATTTTCTTAATAAGTATGAATTTATTGATAGTTTTTTCTCTCTTTGCATCAGGCCAGTATAGAAGCGTGGATGTCACCTCAGGAAAAAAATCCCTAACGTTATTTTCTGAGTTAATGAGATAATAAAGCTGTTAATTCAAAGAAACGGAGCAAAGACATCTGTATTTTCAGTAATTGCATCTAATGAGTCACTACATATCCTTAATGCATTTCAGATGTATCCTTGAAGTGGGCTATATAGAGTCAATTGATCAAGGAATCTATATGGCAGACTGCAGAATTAAACCACACCGAACAACTAAGGGTTCTGTGCAAAGTCAACAAAATCAATAATTGTAAACAGTCTTAAAGTTGTACATTTATCTGAATGACTAAAAGGCATGTCTTTACCTAAAGACACGTGTTAATGTCTCAAGCAAAGACTAAACTAAATCTGGCTTAAATTAAACATGGATCGTCAGTCTTATAATCAGAATTATCAACTTAAGTAACTCATTAATTAAATCGATCTGTATTTTATCTGTATAGAATATTAAACTGCCTTAATTGATTTTCTTTAGATTATGTTGAAGTGATAAAACACATATTTCAGGACTAAAACTATGAAATAGTTTACTAGTAATGTGGACTAATTTCATAGACTCACTGATTAATTGTTTTGTCTAGTAAACAAGATAAAGCAGTTTGGTTTCACATTAAGAATAATGTCAGAATATTTAAATATTTGTTATCTTTGCATGAAGGATGTTACTCATTAGAGTGTAATTATCTGCCTCCATGGCCGTTCTTAGCTTCAATACATTCAAGCTTGTAACTTGATAATGAAAGTTGAGCATCCATTACTTCTGGCTGTAAAACTTTGATACCTGGCCAACAATCCCACCATCATCATTTTTAGATGCATAAAAGTCTAACTGATGAGTGTGGTGAAAGTAGTGAAAGGATTAATTAAGTATTAATTTAGCACCAAATATCCTCAGATGTGAGGATTTTGATTTTATTTTCCTGTATTTCATATAACAGTGAAGTGCATGTTTGTCTGTTTGTCAGCAAAATTACATCAAACCTTCTAAGCGGATTTACTTGAAATTTCATTGATATTTCTTGGGACTGAACAGAACCCCATTCAATTCTAGGACCAATAGAATTCCACTTTTTTTTTCAATCTCTTTAACATTTTGGAGAAGTTTTCAACATATCATTTTATTTCTCTAGTAAAAAAAAAAAATAGGCATATTTAGACATGAACGCACAAACTCTGAGGAAATTCCGAGCCAGAGAGATGTGACCAGCACATGCATCCTCTATAAGTGGCTTAGCCCTCAAAGGAAGTAAATTACATTTATGTCTGCGAAATGTCAAGCAAACACCTGATTGATCTTTATTCCTGGTTGAAGGAGTTTTTCCACCACATGAGCTAATGACAAATTCTTGAATATCTGGTTTCCAGTGCAGTTGTTGCCATTGATGAATACAGATGGCTGTGGGACATATGGGACATGTGGGACATGTGGGACACAAATAAATCTGTGTTCCTCTTCAAGTCGGATCCAGAGCTGCTCTCACCCGACAGCGTACCGCTCTCTCAGCTCAGCTGTGTGCTGAACTTCCTGCCTGGCATCCAGTGACAGTTGTTTTGGGAAAAGGCCGTGTATATGATCTGATGGATGTGCTCCCTGTATGATACGTGTTTTTGTATACACTGGACTCTGTGTTTGGCCGGTTCCATAGGCCTGTGAGAAATCTGTTTATACTTTGTGAGTTATACGAACAAGGACACAATTCCTTTGGTGTCCAGCTGTACATGTAAATGGCCTAGAAGTGCTGCAAGACAAGCATCCTGCTGTTTGTCTTCCAACCGCCTCCCCTGCTCCCCCCTTTCCCTTCCCTACTCTGAGAGCCACTACTCTCTCATTCTCCACGTCGCCTGCGAAGCCTCAAGGAGTACACTGCTCTCTGACGGCATGCTCTCAAATGCATTTTTCCTCATCCCGTTGTCCTCCCATCTGCATTTGCTTTCTGCCCTTCTGTTGTACAGTTCCTCTGCTATCGCTGGCTCCATTACATATTGGAGATCCTGCACCCCAGCTCCCTCGGGAGCAGGCAACATTGTTTCGGGCCCCGGCTCCTGCTACTCCCCACCATACCAGAGTCGACAGAGAGCACCAGGGAAGCCCTCTTTCTTTCCTTTAGTTGCATCTGTCCTTGTCCTTCACTGATACACTTCCACTCTTTTCCTCTTCGCGTCTCTCCTACTCAGTCTTTGCACACGTGTGCTCATCCCCACAATTATCCGTCACGGTCACCAACTTCTGTTTTTGGTATCCTCACAACATCAAAGAAACAGAGTCGTTGGCCCTCATGAGCAAAAACAGAGGTACATGTTGTTGAAGCGCACAGAGTCATAAACACATTCAGGCGGGGGAAACAAGTCACTGACCACATGATCATGGAAACCATCGCCATGATGATCTCATTTAGGATGTTGAAGAAGTCACACATGACCTTCCCTCGCTCGCCCATCCTGCCCATGCAGATGCCGAAGGTGATGAAGAAGCCAATCAAGCCTGGAGGAAAACAAAAACCAGGATAACATCAATCATCCAGGACACTTGATTATTACAGTAGAATTATTTGGGATAATTCATGCGGTCTCAAAAAACCTTCATGGGTTATTAATATTTTACATGAAGGATAAGTGATTTAGTATTTTCATTTATTTAATTGGTTTATACAAAAAATACTGAAAACACTTAAATTATTTCCCTTATTAAGAAGGTCTAACAGCAACTTTTAGACAGCATGTTCAGGGTTGGACTGTTAAAAATTAATTGTGTCTTGCACCAGCACAGATACAGGGAGAAGAAACTCTAAACAGAGGGGCCCAAGGTTAGGCAGCTGTGCTACCCATCAGGGAATCTTGTCGCTTAATATTATGATCTCCATGGAATTTTGGTTATACCCTTATTTTTTTTGCTTTGACTGCACATTTACTGTCATTATTGGGATTAGAACTGGACTTGGGAAGCATGTGCCCCTTTAGAATGAACAGAACTCAACTTAATTACATGAAATTAAAATTAGATTACATTGTTTTTGATATTGTGAAATTTAACAGTCCCTTCTTCACATCCTTGTGGAAGACAGTGCCTTTATTGGATGAGAATCACATGGCAACATATAAAAGTAAAGCAATATCCACAATCAAATGTTGCTGGTGTAACTTCTGGTAAAAAGACTGCAAAATAGCTCAATTTGAGTAAACTAAACTTAACTTTATTTAAAAGCACATTTAATAACAACAGAATTTACCAAAGTGCTGTGCGGTCGATAAGGCATAGTTACACAATAAAAACACAAAGCTTACGTTAATAGAAGCAGGCAATAAAATCACACCAAAAAAAATCTAATTTTGGGTTAAAAGCCAAGGAATAAAAATGTTTTTTAAGGTGGGATTTAAAAACTGTCAGCGTGGGGCTGCTCTAACATGGGGAGGCGACTCGTTCATCTTCCAGTATTATGTCTAAATATCTGTACTATGCAAGCAAATACTACATACTTTATACTACGGTAACATACTAATCGCAATAAGTGATTTGAGACACAATAGAAATTTCATTTTGCAATCTAAAAAAAACAAATTTGATGCATGGTAGACAGACATGATATGGTTAAGACATTATGTGGTGGAGGGATAAAAGATAAAAATCACAATAAATCACAATATATTCTATCCTTTATGTTGTTATATACTTAATGCATCAAATTCTCTACCAGTACCCATCCCATAAGCTCCTAATAGAAAGCAACAAATATCAACTCTGTCTTCAACTCACCGAGGACGTTCATACCCCATTTATATTCCAACTTTCTCTCTTTCACTAATATGGGCTCAGTCTGGTTTGACGGAACAATCGGCACCTTTTTCAGTACCGTCTGAACCTGAAGGGAGGAAGGAAAAAATTCAGAGTGACTGGGGGGATCAGACAGCACCTCCATGATTGTAGTTCAGAAATACAAAATCTGGATTCTGTGACTCGTACTGTGCGTAAGGGGAAAAATAGCTTGGCAGTGGCCAAGTGAACTCAGATTTGTGCTTGAACTAAAAGCAAAAGAGAGAACAAGAGCTTCTCACATAAAGACAACAAAGGAAAAGAAAAGACAGCTGGAGGATGAATCCTTCCTGTAAAAGCAATTATGCCTTATATGACTTCAATGAATCCCTGAGTGAGTGCAAACAAAAAAGGCAGTAAACCTGAGAGGAGGAGAAAGAAAGTACCACCGCAGGGAGAAGAAGAGATATTAAGCTGGCGCTCGACAAGCTACGTGTTCATGAGCAGATGCCTTCCTGTGGTAAATAAGGATGCAGCATTACAGATGTAAACAGATTATCAGCGGCAGAAGGCCTTACCCTCACCCGGTCCAACGCAGACTTCTACTTCTAATCATTCAGACACACGCTTAACAGAGAGGAGAGGGAAACAGATTCGGACTGATCAAGGCAAAACATTTTTTCAAACGACTTTCTTTTGAAAAAGATACGCTTTAGATAAACAATAGCGTCACCTGAATCAGCTGGTCTGGGTATACAGACAGAAAATGAAAACTAATAACTGCAGGCAATGCAGGACAACCTACATTCAAGGTTTATTATTATCCTTTTTACATAAATGAGAGGTTTCATTTTTGTGATTAAATAATTAAAAAATAGGCACCAGTGAATGTATAACCTCCTTGGTGGAGGTAACTGTTTGTTTGTTTTATTGATCACTGAAAGAATACTTGACATATTTCCATGGAACTCTGTGGAGCGTGTGTCAAATACATTAGGCAAACTGAGCTGACATAAAAGGGATTTTTGGCCAACTGCCGCACTGCATGCCATTCTAGCTCAGCGGGTGGAGTGGCTGCATCTCAATCGGAACACCGGAAACTAGTTGATTCAAGCACCAGCAAGTCTAAATGTTGTAGTGTCCTTGAGCAAGACCCTGAACCCAGATTCTCTCTCGGCTCCTCAAAGGGGCTGCCCACTGCTTTCTACAGAAAAATCATTTTTACTATGCTGTACTCTACATGATTAATAAAGGATGAACTATTATTATTTTTATATTGGTACAAAGACAAGGACAAAGTAATATGTTATTACATTTTATGTCTGTACCAAAGTTATGCAACGGCATACCCTGAAAGATTTGGGTTTATATAATTTCTGGAGTTCTAACAAAACTCAAAGTTCTGAGAGTAAGAGTCTCGATAGTAAGAGTCTCTATCAATTATACAGTCTCACCACGCGCTCACGGGGGAATGAAAACACAAAAGTTCTTCAACATAAACTCAATAATGACCTTAATACACACACTACCCAAAGTTACATTAAATAAATTGTGTTATACTTGCTTAAGAAAATTCTTAAGATTTTATTCTAAGACACAAAACTTTTAACGCATTGTACGGAAGTTCAGTGAAGTAAACACGGAAGATTAAAACATCAAGGAATTTTTGTGTATTATTCACTAAATGACCCATTAAAAACATATTGTACGTTTTTTAAGTTTCCATTAATGCTTCTTCTGTGTTGTGGTTTTACCAGGTTGATTTTCTAAATGTTTATTTTTGTGGCTTTTGCACCCCGCAAATTGTTGATTTGCGCGGATTTATGTTTTTTCAATTTGCTTCTTAAGTTTCCGTGCTTTTGCCCCTGTCTGCCACATATTGCACCCTTACAGAAAACATTTAAACACTTACTAAAAGGGCAAATAAAAAAATTAGGGAAATATTCCTATGATATCTGCAAGCGCAACCATTATAAATGCGTTTCCAAAATGTGGTTGAATACGACAGAAACCCAACTTTAAATCATCATTTATGAACCACCAAGGTGCACAATGTGTCTGAGGTCATTTAGAAAATGTTGAGATGAAATGTTTCTATTTTGTCCATTGTGTATTTTGTGTCCTTGCTGTAATACCACTGTAACACTAGGATTTCACTTCGGAATTGGTAAAGTTTATCTTATCTTATTTCATCTTATATCACTGTCTATGTTTCTTAACACATCTCTGTCTGTATCATGTATGTATAAGAGCGGCAGATGTGAGTGTGTGTGTGTGTGTGTGTGTGTGTGATGTGTGCTGAAAGGTCAGTTATACATTTCCCCCACTAGTGGAAGTATTATCTCCAAACGTTTTCGAGCCAAAATTTCTCAACGTTTGGTCTGATAGTCAGAATTTGGTGCATATGTATATATGGTGCGAGTAGATTTATATTGTATTTTTCATATTTTTTTTATTTTCTCTTACAATGCAGGGGATTGGGGGCTTTTTGGGAATAAACCCTTCCTGTTAGGGACGGCAGCCTAGGGCTAATTTAAGATATTAAAATAGCATTGATCCATCTTTAATTATAAATGAATTACACACTCAACGAGCCAAATGAGTCTCCAGTGTTTACTTAAATGTTTCATTTTATTTGAGGGACTTAAATTTGCTTTGCTTCGCCTTTAACTGAACAATTACAATTCAAAGGATAAAAAAGATTTGGGATAATGTATGGGGAGAAGGTAGCTGTTACCTTTGGGTCACTTTGAGTTCGACACATGTAAAAAACCTTGAGTATGGAGTTCGGAGGACAATCTTCTCTAGAGAATCATTAACAACTCTTGGTTGATCTTTCATTCTGTCAGAGTGCGGGCTTATACCTTGTACAGACTGAAAAGACAAAGTCAAAGAACTATGTCCTTTTCCAGTTCCCATGATTGAGTCTCCCGAATACTTAATGAAATTTAGAAAATTAGGATTTGGATCAGAATTTCTGTCAAACTAATTTCATCTCAAAGACACATGCAACCTCTCCCTTCAGGACGTTTTTGGTGTCTTTGAGACTTGAGAAGTTGTTTCAAAGTGTTTTTTGTCCCCTTATTAGTGTGTTCTCTCGACTACTTTGTTGAAGGATGAAGAAATCCCCCCGCAAGCTAAGAAATGTGCTGATGTGGATGACAATGAGCTGTATTATAGGTGAATGAGAACAAATAGAATTCACAGGGAAAAGGCAACAAAAGAAACACGTCATGGGATCTAACTATTATATATAGCTATTAAAGGCTCTAACAAAGCATATTTGGAATTTTGTTGATTTCTGTCCATTTTTTATTTTTGAAGATATTTTTGAAGATGTGTTTTGACTACACCCCATTATATACGGGCGAACAGACGTACAGGTGGGCAAAGGTAACCATCAGTGGTCACTTTGACGCGGCCCCTTTTTCGACTTATACTTTGGATTACAATGAATGGCCTGTCTTGCCTTAACGTAATCAGTTGCATTTCTATTTTGATGCATTCAACCTTCTAAGGTACACTAGTGGAGTGCCAAAGTATCAAAGATATATTCAAAATGCTACCAAAGCCTACCTGTTGGAAGCAGGCCTGCACCAGGTTCTCTGGGAACAGGTTTCTGATCAGGTCGAGGAAGGCATCCAAACTGCTGACCTCCTGGGTCCTGGTTTGGCCTGTGCTTACTGTGCTTCTCCCCCTGAGTTTCGGATTACCCGGATGTATCCCCAACACCAGGATGACACCGAGGATGGCGGCAATTACAGTGGTGGACATGTAGTACACCATGGCTCTGCTACCCATCCTGCCACTGGAGCGAGCGTCTAGACCAGCCAGTCCTGGAAGGAAAAAAAATCAATCAGTATTTTTAATCAGTATATACACAGCAATTTGTAATATAATAAACCTGGAAAGTTAACTTAATATTCTTAATGTATAGTTTGTTAGTATAAAGCATGAAACGCTAACACTAACTGGAAGCATATCCGAGGTATACATTCAGTCATTCATTCATTTTAGATGTATCTTATTGATGGGGTGTAGGTGCAACACCAAAGTATCGTCTTGTATTTTATTAAACTGATTTATTTCTAATGACTTAAATTAGCTTTATTACTGTCTGGTAGCTCTGCGGCTTATTTACTGCGCAGTAAATGATTAATTGATATGTAAAACTTTACTGGAATAACAAAGTACGATGTAATCCAAGCCTCTCTTATTTGTTTTGGTATTTAAAACATTCCAATATCTATAAAAGATCAAAAGTTTCGCCACTTAAACTACATCATGAAAAGCAAGATGGCAAAGTGATGGTTGAAGGTATTCAGTTGAAGCCATTACATTTCTAAAGGACAATTTACTTGAAGTTTTAGGCAGCTAGCATGAGCAGCATAGCTAGCAAGCAAAGAATAACTCCAAAAAAAAGGTTGTGATTAAGATGTAGTGTGAGTTCAAATCACCGTTTTTATCAATGTGGTCTGGTGGTCTTGAGGAGAGCAATTGCTCGTGCCCATCGGTTTTCTCTTAAAATCTGTAATGCAACATCTTGGCAACAAATATTCCATGTCATTTTAAGATGCCAGCATGTCAACTTAAGTGTACGACCTGCTAACATACACACACTTGTGTGATTTTTTAAAATAATTGTTTACCATGTACTACTAACATAATACTCAAACGTTAAGAATGCCAGTGTAACATACTCACAGTGTTTTAGTATTCAGTTTGAAATAAAAAGCTTCAAGTGTTACTGGATTTAAAGTTATCCGATTATACTGTGGAATTTGTGAAATGGGAAATCAGTGTATCATCTGAAGGCCATGAATGCTCAACTTCTTTGGATTTGTAAAATGCACAAATCGATCGTGCACACTGAACATTGCATGTACAAGTGTGTCTTGGCTCACCTGTGATAAGGCTGGAGATGATAAGAGGCAGGATGAGCATCTTCAGCATCCTCATGAGGACTTCTCCAGGGAAGGACACCATAGTGAGGGTGGAGCTGTCTGTCACCTGCATGTAACGCAGCAGCATACCAAACACTGCTCCCATGACAACACCTGGCCACAGAACGCAAGAGTGTGTTAAATATTATGTGTTATCTTTGGTAATCAATATTGTTATATTGTTGATTTAAGGTTCTTGGACCAAAATAACCAATTGAGTTATTCAAGTTTTTATAACACAATAAATTCACATATTGGATGCAATTTGTTCATCAAACCATTTAGAAATTCTAAATTTGTAGATCCAAATGATCTGATCTTTGGGCCAGAGATTTTATATGGTTTCAGATTCTTTAGAAGTCCTAAAATCTTGATTGTCAGAACCACGTATCGGATATATCTAACTTGTCCTGGCCTTCAGAGACCACATGTTGATAGACCCTCCGTTTTTGTGAATCGACTAGCCTTCTTCTCTCCTTCCCTTCAAACACTGTTGTTTTTCTCCTGACATGTAGGAGACCTCTTATTAATGAAATCCACCTTCGGTAATGTAAACAAGTTTGTATCGGAATTTGAATCTGGGTGACGAATGACCAACAGAAATAACACACTTCTTGACTTTGCAGGGGCTGTTTTTGACAAAGGTCACTGTGATGGAGAAACATACCAAACTGTTTATACAAGCAGATTTAAGACAACAACCAGCCTCATATCTCTCATGGGAAAATTATCTCATCTAAGATTGTGCGTTTTTATGTTTGCTGCGGCACAAATGGCGGTTTTTCTGAGCAATAAAATTGACCTCAAGCGAAATTCTTTTCAGAGAAAAATTAGTTGGTTTGCAATAAAATTACATTCATTCCAATGTTTCTTGGAGTCACTGTTTTTAATCCCAGTCCATGCATACCAATAACAGTGAGTCCCAGCAGCAGATTGTGGTAGTTGCGACTGCAGTGGCCAGGATCTTTATATGCCACATCTTTGTTGTCATCTCGTTGGTTTTCGTCTTTCTCCTTCACCTTGTTTGTGTTGGATTGGTTTATTGTCGACTGGTTTGTCATCCTGCCTATGGAAACAAATGAAAAGATTGGTTTATTCTGGAAGAATACAAGATTAAACATAATTAAGCGCGAGCTAGCCTGCACAGTATTCCCTGTTGGTTAATTATGCACCTTTAGCTCTTTAACTGATCTGTCAAAAGTGACGACAGTGGATTGTTTATAGATAATCTTAACAAAGCATTTTTCTCCAATGGATAGCAGGGACTCACCCATTCTGGGTGGCTCAATTTGTTGTCACAGGAAGATTAGGGACAAGGGTTAACTGCAGATATGTCATTAGACTATTTGGTTTTGGTTCTTAAGGGAAGTAAAGAAGCACAACTGCAGGCCGCCCAAACACAGCAGGTAATGGCTAAATGGGATCTAAGGAAAATCTAAAGTGATGTAATCTAAAATTCTCTTCGAAATGGAAATCTTAATTGAACTCAGTATAGAGTGACTGATAAAGGAGAATATATAGCTGATGGGGGAGGTAAAGAATGAGTCCGCTTGGAGCAAGTAGCTGTGGCCCCTGGCTGCCTGATCATCTGTGTCTGACAAGTGTGACTTTTATGGGCCTGGACAACTGCTCAAATAGATAAATGCAAGTTATTTGCCAAATCCATGCAGGAAAGAACAAGACTAAGGACCTGTGTTGACCATTCCATCTTTGAGGCCGAGATCTGCATTTTTTTGAATTTGCACTAAGACCGGTACATTAAAACTTTGAGGCAGGAGTGTGAAGATTCTGCACTGAGTACTGCACTTTTGGCAATTTATTCCGATTTTCTGCGTGCTAAAATAATTTAAACTCTAGGTAAAATATATGTTAATCACTGCCTCTTATTAATAAGATGTCCAAGGGGTTGACAAGGGTCAAATTGAAATGCTTAGACAACTGGATCAGAGCCTCCCTAGAACTATAGGTCTTGTTTGGTATCCCCTGCATGAACAGGTTACTGCCTACCGAAGCGCTTTGAGGAGGGACAACTGGTAAACCCACAAAAGGGCCATGTGCATCCAAGGCTTACTGAGAGGTGTGGAGACTGAGGGCTATCCATGTTGTCTGATGTCATGTAAGAGCCACTGTTACACAAATTGATTAAAAAAAAATAATGCTGGTTCTATATCACATTATCCAATCACAGAGCTGTTTTAGTGGAAAAAGGAGAACCTGCCTTTTTTCCAACCAACGTTCAGATTTAACGGATGGACTTTCTTACCACAAAAAGATATTTGGTTAATTTCCAGTGAGAAAGCACTTGCACTTTTGGACCAAATACAGGAAGTAATAGCCGGTTTCAGTAACCAATAAACTAAAGTAAAAGAAAAATAAATGTGGGGCCAAAGAAGACATAGGAAGTCAACTGGAGAAAATGAATAAAAACGCTGAAACTTCTAAATCATTTTCTTCAAATGGAAAGAGAGGATACAAGACGAGGAAAGGACTGACATCACACAGGTCTATGAGTCAATCAGTCAAGTATAAGGAAACCCAACCCAGGGTTTTTGCTATACAGTATGAAAAAATAAATAAATTGAACTTTGAACCCAAATTAACTGGAACAAACAAAAACAATGTAACAGAACCAAAACCTTGGGTCTAACCTTTTTTCTTTCTGGTTTTTCAGTGGCCTCAGTCTGAACCAGTGATGGACCTACCAACTATGATTGCCATAATAAATCCATAGCACTAGATAATCTATTTAAGAAGTTCAAGTATGATGTCTGCCCAGCATCAACGGTCAGAAAGAGGCATCTAAATGTGAAAAAGTTAAGAAAGAAAAAACTCAACCAAGTTTTTATACTTAAGAAGGTCCTTCAAAGTGATTTTTTCATCGCCCCAAAGAAAGGTCACTTCGAGCTCTTTAAACACCAGTCAACTTAAAATAATCCTCATTTAAAATCTATTCCGAGCTCCTAAGCATCATCAAAGGATTGTTATTGTAGCAATCAGGTCTTCCTCCAAGGCAGAGACATCACCTTCAACACATAGGAAGAGTCAACGAACAGGAATGTGTCCACTGTCCAATAACACTACACACTTCTCCTCAACAGAGAAAATCTCAGTGACCCCACTGCCGCCACCTCCAAACATTAATATTATATAAACACATATGGGGAGCAGCACAGCCATGCCAAGTAATTGTCAGACGCATGAATGTCAGATTTACAAACAGTCTGACTCGGTGAGACCATTGCAAAATCAGACATGGTTATAATCCATCAGCTGAGAGGATGGCATTGTCTGAAGGGATACAGTTCACATCAACCAATGCAAAGGAGACAAGGAGCACAAAACGTGTTACCTACTGGTCGGTTTCCTCTCACGCTTTCACCGCCGCTTTCATCGACTGCCAGCCATATCTGAGCTCCTTTCTAGTCTCTGCAACAGCCAAAGCCTGACGACCAGTCTGATCTGAAACTGTCTATTTTTCGGAGGAGGAAAATTTACTTTCTATTGTGAAGATATAATCCTTAGTTAAGAAAACACTGAGGAGATGAGGGCGAGGGTCGTTCTCTGTTCCAGTCTTTGCAAATCCTCTTTTCAGTCCTTTCGTCAATCTTTGCATGAACGTTGTTTGATAATGTCCGTTGACCGCATCTAGCAGTCTGGCATGGGGTGAGATTAGGTAAATCATCCTCCAAGGTTTTAATTAGACTCATTGATAAAGTTAGACGAGGTTTATTCAATCATAAAATTAGCTCCTGCTGGAGGTCATCAAGCTCAAATTAAGTATAGTTCACTTAGTTTCGTACACATCTTTTAGCATTTCAGTTGACATGTTTAAGATTATAAATAGAAAAGGCTAATTTAATTCCCTGCTAGCTTTCATGCAAAAATGGATCACTTTCATCATGTACAGCAGTGGAATCTGGACTTTAAACCTCTGTTCCCTGAGCAGGTCAAATCAAGGTCCTGAAATAATGAAGCAATGTGTTCTCAAAGTAGGGCGGCGCTGAGGCGTATAAGCTGCAAAGACGTAGTCTGGAACCTGATGGTAGTTGGTAAAATCTGTTTTCTTTCCCCAACAGAAACATTATTCTGCTTTTGTGCTGTAGGAAATGTCAGAGCTGCAAGACGAAACGAAGCTGGTGGTGTAGGAGCCTGCATTTAATGAGTTTTCTTGATGGATTTTCTCAACAGAGGAAAACCAAAAATCCTTTAGAGCCTTAGAAGCTAAATGGGCCACCTCAGATTGGAATGTCTTCTGAGGCAAAATACAGTTTATAGTGTACAAGGAATGGATGCTGATCGTATCAAAGTAAATCCAAGAGAGGAACGACTGGCCTTAGACGTGTTTTTTACGTCGTTTAAGAGCTTAGCCTACCCGACAAAACTCAGCAATTTAAGACAACAGCTTTAGCCCGTTTGATAGGCACCTTATAGTAGATCCTGGATTTCAGAGAGACATGACACAGGTATTAGAACTCTGGCAGGTAGGGCTTCGGACCAGGAGGCATCCCCTTTGAAGGGAATCCTTGCCTTTGGGAGAGCTTTAAAAACATTTCTTAGTGGTGAGAAGTGGAGGATGAAGGTGGATAGACATCAAAGTTAGTAGAGTTTTGCGCAAGAAAAAGAGGAAGGAACTCCTGCTGCTATAATAGCGATGCTGTAGCTGTTAACACGCCATAATGGGCCAAACATTGCCGCAAGAAAGATAGTTTCCCATAGTGGCTAAGTAATGGTAATTCATAAACATCAGGGTCCTCAGCATAAATACACTGTAGTCCGTCAAATGTGTGATGGTCACCAACGCAGTGCTTGACAACCGTCGCAATCAGTCTCCACATATACTTACGACACATCTTCTTAATCGTCATGGTTTCCGGGACTACCCGCCGTGATGACAGGACGAGTTGATCTCCCAGCAGAGGAGCAAGCTTTGATAATGGCAAATGAGCTCAAGCTGCTGTAGATAAGGATGCAGATATTATCAGAGCAGGATCCGACAAACTACCTCAGTGTTGGCTCCAGTCTGGCCAACACAGACCGATCATGCACTTGAGGTCCTTCACATCAACGATCCAACCTGGCCTCCAGCCAATGGCTGATGTCCGTTGAAGCGATCAAACAGATGCACTGAGGGCTATACATACAGCTATAAATCCGCCGTCCCAATTTGTCGGCCCGCTTATAATCTTAACATAGACTTTACAGGAAGATACAGTAGCTGTGAAACAAATCGACGTGTATGAACTCCGTATTTTTTCATGCATTACAAAGAGTTAATATAAACAATTAACATAAATTTATAATCTATTGTGTTGTTGCACATTTTGCTCTAGCTTTAATGGGGTATTAAACCATCAGGAGCCATTTACTCATTTTTAAGGTAGAACTTTTTGAAAAACAGCTTTTTCAAGGAGATGATCCATCTTGGTCAAATACTACTGTAAACTAAACTTCTTTTGGGTTTGGGACTATTGGTTAAACAAAACAAGACATTTAAAGATGAGACGTTGAATCTGTGGAGGAGTAAGAAGCACTTTTAGGGTTTCTAAAACATAAAACGGAATAATTAATAAATAAATATACCGAAATAACTGTTATTCATAAATGTTTCCATCATTTAATTCAAACTGGCAAGTATTAAATAATTAATGGAACTAATAAATGCATGTGGGATCATTTTACGATAGCATACCAACCAATCGAAATGTCTGCCATCATAACCTGAACTGGAAAAATGATGATATGATACGTTATCAGTCAGTTATCAGGGAAATAGATCAGTGGCAGAGCATTTGACTGTAGATCAAATCTGGGTGCCTCCTTGTAAAATTATTCTTCAATTTCCCTATATCTATCTATCTAGTAAATGAAGTTGGACCTATTCAAAGTAACTACATTGAATCATACATTACGTGTAGATATATTATTAGTACATCATCCTTAGAATGTCTGTTCTTTCTCAATGTTTGCAGATTTTACAGATATAGTAATATTTATTTATTCAAACCAATATATATTTTCTTATTCAAAGCATCTATGTGTGTGTGTGTGTGAGAGAGAGACAGAGAGACAGAGAGACATAGAGAGAGCGAGAGAGAGCGAGAGAGACTAGGAACGGGTGTCTCAGAGGATTATTGTAAATGGTTGATTGTTTGGTGTGAGCTTTGCAAAGATATAATCCCTACCCCGACCCTTCATCTTCTTCTCGTTCAACAGAAGGAGATGACAATGGTCACTGCAGAACTACGACGCTGAACCAGGACAAACTCCTCACATAACAAACCTTGTACCAAACACATACAGATCAGCCTGGATGAGAATTTACCAGATCCATAACTTTGGCAAAGTTTTACTTTTGTGTAGTTATCTTTGACAAAAGCGTATGAGTTAACGATTTCATGAAGTCAGTATGTAGTGCAGAATTCTTAAAAAAGGTAAAAGGACAGACATCAACTATTCAACATTGATATTTTGATAAATTACATTAATTTGATGTTCTTAAAAACTTCCTTATTCAGTTTTCAAAGCTGACTATTATTTTCATGATAGAGAGCAATACCGCAGTAACAAAAGTTTTCCAGTTTTAATATGCTATAGGCTCAAAGCAAATTGATCTTTTATCCATCGTTAAATCTATCCTTTATACAATCCTAAATATGCTGCTACGTCAAGTTCATAGTATGTGATCCATTTTTTGTTCAGACTATTTCATGTAAAATCAAGATTCTAACTTCACCAAATTTCACCCCTAAACTAACTTAAAAATTATTTTTGTTGCTATTTTAATTGTTTCCATGGAAACATTGTTTTTAAGGTGAGTGCCCTTGTCCAGTGCATATCTTGTAAAATACACAACAACAAAAGACACTGTGGGCTTAACAAAGGAATGGAGAATATACTGGTGCGTTTTGAACTGTTTGGTTTCATCTTGTTCAGATTATGTCAAGTTATTTTGAAATGATGCTGGGAATGAAAAAAGCTAAAACATAAAGGAACTAGATTCATTAATCATTTCAGTTTCTACTATACTGGCATATAGTATCTCTACCATGGATGAGAAATTCTACACACATTTGTTTATCTCTTATATTCGAAAAATTAGAGAAAAAAGAAAAAGGTCCATCTATATAAAGTCTATGTCGTAGAAAACAAATAGTTTCTAGTAATTAATGAAACGATTCATTTTTACGAAACCTTAAAGAGCTTTTTTTCTGGTTCTGTACCAACATTATTTTCTGATCCATTCCCACCCTTTCACAAAATTCTGTGGAATTATTTGTTTCATTGTTGTGTAGTCCTGCTACGAGAGGCAAGCAAGGCACGAGTGAAAACATAACCTCCTTGGCAAAAGTAATGAAAATACCGAATAAAAAATTTAGTGTTGCAGGAAAAGCAGGCAGGTTTTATTTTTTATTTACAATGATAATGATGGTAACAGGCAGTCCATGTTAATGTTCAGCTAACACATCAACTTCGTCGGACACTTAATCTGAGAAATGTAGCGTAATTGATATTCTTGTTTCTGTTTCTATTTATTTTGTATTCGTGTCATTATGTCGAAAGTGTGAGTCACAATAACATTGTGCCTTTGCTTCTATTGTGGGTTCGGTTACGTTTTTATTAGGTGCTTTGTTATTACATTTGGTTTCTGATCTTTTCTGATCTTCTATAAACTCATTTTTGATCTTTTATCAATGGCTTTATTGGATTTTCAAGTCTTGCTGATATAGTTTAAAATTTAATTTGTGGTTAAGTGCTGATTTAATTAATTAAAGGATATATTTTCTGAACTTTTAGCTATATTGCTTCCTGTTTTGAAACTGCATTTAACAATGCATTCAATAAAAAAAGACATGTTTCATCAATTGTGCTACATCAAACATTACAAATTACACATAATATAACAAATAACAGTGCATCCATCTGAATATAAATAAAATAAGTGCAACATCTAAATATGTCTCTTTTTTAATATAAACATTAGTCACACAGATGAGTAAGGGGGTCCACAAAGGGGGTTTTGGGGTGTTGCTTTTGCACTGTGTAGTGCCTTCACAGGAGGTTTACTGGGGTTGATATCCGCCATAGTATATTGTGCCAATATGGCCCTTGTCCAAATGACTGGGGGGCGCCACAAACATTTGCCTGGTTTGGCTCTCCTGAAGGTACACCCCTGCCTTTCATTTCACTCAAACACAATATTAATCTCTCTTGGCACACATTTTATAAGCAAGTATCAACACTTTCACAGAGAGAGGCAGATCTTGTTTCCCTCTTTCACACCGTACACACACCCACACAAACGTATGCACACACACACACGTACATCTGGGCAATTCCTTCAACATCGTACCACTGACATCAAACAAGTGTGTAACGTAGGGCTTTACCAGATTGCAGCAGGTTTAAAAGTGTATGTTATTAACCCTCTCAGTGAGAGTCAGTGAGATTAAGATTAGGTTTGCACTCAGAAAGGTCAATAGATGTCCTCACTTGGCATGTTCCTACGAAGTATATAATGGTCAGCTTTTCGGTTTTACTATCGCCTATGGCCTGTTATTCATTTAAGAAACATTATGACCGCTTCAGATGTTGTTCTTACATACTAAGTTATTTAAGGCTTACGCCAGGCCAAAGTACTGAAAACTAAACTCATCCTGAAAAAAGTGAAGTTTGAACATTTAATTTTATATCAAATTCAATATCATTAACACAAACCAAACACTTTATGGTGCAAAAAGTTCTGTGGCTGTTGTGTGCTTACAGATGTCTGTTTGAGCTAGAAGCCCTATTATTATTATTATTATTATTATTGCAATTGGGGGCAAAATTAAAAAGGTTTCTCTTTTGCCTTTTTAAAAAAGACTGCATCGGTATGGCATTCTTGTGAAAACAATTTTTGAACTTATGCGAAAACGACCACCTCAACACCACAGAATGTGAATTTTAACTTTTTGTGAGCTTCATTACTAATTCAGTCTGAGCATAGTCATCAGCCGCCACCACCAGTATCCAAACTCTAAAGGGGGATATACATTGCTGGTGTTCAGGGCATATATCCTTAGATCACAATGTCCCTGAAGAGTCTGAGCGCAAAAGACCATTAAAAGGACTAACTGTCACATATTATCTGTTGTAGTAAACATTTACCTTTACTTCAACCCCCATCTCCACTGATTGAACTGAAAGGTTTCACTGACAGGTGTCATTCTATCAGGATAACTAATGCTATTCATGTTACCCATCAGTGGTTGTAATGTTACGAGTGATTGGTGTGCCTCCACCAAGGCCTAATAATCCTACAATTCTGTCATGCCTTCCTTACAACGTTTGTGGAAATCATTTTGGTAGCTGTTGTGTAATTATGTAATCTGCAAAAAAAAAAAAAAACATTAAAAAAATTCCTACATCCTCCCCTTTTGTCTGGAACTGTGCCAACATTTAATGGCTTTCTTCCTCACCACGTCCTCCCATCAAGATTCATGTTAATCCATTCAGTAAATCTTGCGTAATCCTTCTAACAAACAACCCAATGCTGGTGAAAATAAAACCTGTTTGGCAGTGGGACGTGCCTTAATATTACTTCACTACTGTACGGAGTCAATGCAGGCAGTGACCTTCAGGAACACGTTATGAACGTGATCGTCAGTATTTGAGTTCAGGTGATCACGGAGTGTGTGTGAGAGGCAACACTGTGTGATTAAGTCTGCAATGTGTGTGTGTGTGTGTGTGTAGTTGCATCCACATGTCCAGCACACACCCTCACCTCCCCTCCCTTCCCTCTCTGTCGGATGATAATCTGAGTGTATTAATCTGCTGTTTGAACTCCTTAAGCACAGACTCTCTATCACATCTGCTCTCTTCACCCTTGTAAAGCTCTGCTATTTATAAACTTTCTTTCTCCTCCCATTCCTTTTTGATCTGCAGTCACTATTTCTCCATCGCTCCTCACTCCAGCAGGACTAAGTTTCACACAGCTCATTCAATGCCATACAGTAAATCCATCTTCTCATTTTGTCAACAGACGTCTTGGAAACTTCTTATTACATCCTTAAATCTTTCTGATCGGCTTGACTCTGACTGATAGCACACGCAGATTCTGATGCTTCATGAGATATTACAGGTCCCACATGTTCAAACAGCAACATCATTAGTCATAATAAGTGTGAGAGTTTACTCCTCTCCCCAATGGAGAGGAATAAACTTTCATCACATTTATTATCAAAGACAACTGAGACATAATCACAGAGATCCTCTTGACAACACTCTAACGAATCACATCAACACTGCCAAAGCTGTCATGTGGTCCAAACAGCCTCCCGAGGATGTACAGGCGTGCGCTGAGGAGGAAAAAAATGATAAGAAGTTGTCTGGTCTTACCTGCTGTGCGTCGCTGACTCCGCTCTGACAAGAGCGAGGCATCAGGAGAGATGTGGGAGATGAAGGGGGAGCGGGGATGGGAGGCGAAGTCCGAGTCTTTGCGTCATCTGAGAAAATTTGCAGATTAATACAACAGCTTGGAGCGCTCACCCTCATCCCCTCCCTCCCCTCTCTCTCTTTTTGCCTAATCAAAACAAATAGGAAACACAGCATTAAGCGGTCAAAACTGAGGGTGAAAGTTATATTATGTAAAGAAAGATGCAGAAAGTGTCCCCTCAACCGCAAACATGGGTTACCCTCCCTTCCACAAGAGAGCGCTATGACCCTGTACTGAGTGGAGAAATCTGCACAGTAGCTCCCCTGCGATCCATTGATACATATCAGTGTCAGTGATGGGTGGAATTGCATCATTTTGTTTATTTGGCTGTCTTTCACGAAACAAGTCTCTTTATAAACACACAGAATTAAAAATTAACTGATAAAAAGTTAGAGATTTGTCACACCAGAGTTGCTGACCTGTAGCCAGAGAAATGTAGGCCTATACTTGAGCTTTATGAGGGAGCCATGATGGATTTATGGGCGCAGCGTCTCGGCTATCACATATTGTGTAACAGTATGACCGTGCAGTTATCAGACAGACTGACGCTGTTGAGGCCTTTGAAACCATCTCATCACCTAAGCTTTCATTTCTTCTTTGACTACTTCAGACGTCACTGTCAGTATTTCTGTCACCCTGCTGATGAAAGACTACAAAGAGCACTGATGGTGACTCATTCCAGGTGTTTGAATCTGAATCTTCCAGCCTTTCCTCTTTTCTCTCTCTCTTTCATCTGTGTGAGGAGTGATTTTGAACTTTAGCTCTTGTGTGTTTGTGTAATCTGTTGTCATCCAGGTCTCCATGGTGGAGATGTAGTTCCCTAGATCCTTATTTGTGATATAGCGTCTATGTGTAAAAAGTGTAATTTCCTGTCATACACTCATTCATTTTCTGGAGTTGCATATCTTAATTAGGGTCATGTGGGGGATAAGATTTAGCTTGGCTATGCAAAATAATGAATCAAAGTATAGTAACTACATACATAATTAATAACGGCTCAATAACAAATTAAGGGCATTGGGTGTTTTTTAATAAGTGGCAAACAAATATGGAACAGTTTATATCATTAGGACTGTTTTTTCTTTAGGGTTGTCAACAATAAATTCAAATTTCTCCCAGGTGTATTACTGAAACGTCTGCCAAATACAGGTAACATGACGGCAGAAAAGACACCCCCAGGTGTGTTGAACAGCAGGTTTATTTTTACAAAGCTCTAGTTAGAAATTTAGATTACGCGAGTGACGGATTCTGGAGAATTCTGAGGTATCATTTGGCTAATCACATCAATGCTAATGTTACTGAATATTGTAGCATTTAGTACCAAACCCTGTGCGTTAAACTGCATTGGCAGCTATGGCACCAACAAAGCCAATCGATGTAAAGGCCAAGTATGGTCAGAAGGTCCATTAACATTCTTTCAGACCAGCAGGGACTGTCCTACAAGCCACTCTCAAGAAAAAAAGAATTCTATGGCATTGAAAATAAAAAGAAATTAAGATGTTGGCATGACATTTTGGGTGAGATTTTACATTGCACACAACTTTAAGGTATACATTCTGTGAGTAGCAGACATTACTGTAACAAATCTGTATGTGTTTGTCTGCTTATTAGGTCAGCAATTCATTATGGATGGTGGCAAAATAAATATAAAAAATAATGTCTGATGTTACTAATCAAACATAATTTTGATCCTTACAAGAAATGTGTTCATTTTGCTTCAACTCTCCATTGCTTTAATCATGATCATGATTAATCACCGTGAGCAGTGGGTAGGATAGTTGCCTCACAGCAAGAAGGTTCAGGGTTCAAAACCGCCTCCGCCTAGACTTCCTGTGTAGCGTTTGCATGTTCTCCCCATGATTGCAATAGATCCCTCTGTGTACTCCGGCTCCCTCCCACAGTCCAAAATCATAGCTGTTCACAATCATAATAAGATGTTTGCACCAATCAGTTATAACATTACGTCCACTGACAGGTCAAGTCAGAATAACATTGATAATCCTGTTACTATGGCACGTATCAGTCGATGGGATATACTTGGCAGCAAGTCAAGATTATGTACTGAAGCTGATGTGCTGGAAGAAGGAAAAATGGACAAGGATATTGATCTGAGAAACTTTCACAAGGACCAAATTGTAATGCTAGACAACTGGTTCAGAGCATCTCTAAAACTGCAGGAGAGGATCATGGGCACCAAAGACACATTTATGCGTGTGGTGAGCAAAAGGTTCAAGCTACTGTAGCACACACCGCTAAAAAAGTTCATGCTGGTTCAGATAGGTGTAAGAACATACAGTGGATCGCAGCTCTGCTTTGGCGGAAAAAGGGGGGTCCACATAATGTTTGGCAGGTGGCTTTAATGCTATAACTGTATCTGCTTTAACTACAGTACAAACAGCAATGTGCACATGCAGTCATACAGACAACATTAAAATATAGTCTTTTATGCACATGCAGAGTTACACAAACACACACTCACACACACACACACACAGTCCCACGGGAGTGACAGATGGAGAACGACAGGATGGGAAGGGACTGGTACAACAGGACCTGTGCCTCCATTGTGCAGTAGGTGCGTGGTAAGCCTATCCTCTACTAATTGCTAGAGAAGTTCAAACACAGAGTTTGCCTCTGAAATTGAATACTGCGGGGTGTTGTTCAGTGAGTAAAGCTTACGATGTGTAGCATTTTTCCTTTGGCAAGAAAAGAGATAAAACATATTTAATAGAAGGGGAGGGGGAGTCGAGAGACAGAGAAGACAATTGAGTTTATAACAGCAGAAAAAACAAAAATAGAGGGAGGTGCAGATTATGTTAGCCAGGATGAAGACGTAACTGTAAATAGATCATTCACTATTTAGGCTGCATGTCTAATCTGGGGCATCCAGCCTGCAATGAATCTGTGGTGAGTGAATGAAAGTGCAACCACTGTGGGCGGACTGTAAGAAGACACTGAGGAAGGACAGATAAGGAGGCGAGTAGGAGTGACTGAGTGGTGATCTGGGGAGAGCGCGAGGCACTGTAAGAGGAGAAGGGTCGGCGATGCAGACGATGTAAACAAGACAAGCAGAGCGACTGCGTGTGGCGACGCCTGTATGGTTGTTTTATAAGTGGCAACCAACTGGCTTCCAGGCTAACATCACACAAGACATAAAATTTGAACAGACAGAATCGAAGTGTGGCAACCTGTCAGCTAATATAACGCAGTTGGTTTACATTTTGTGCCCATTCAAACCTGTTTCTCATCAAGAATTAAAATCACCAAAGTAAGTCCTCATTCCCCTAAGGAGGCCTTTACAACTCCGATGCTCTCACATTCCCTCTCCCTCCCAATCTGTTTTCCCGAAGGTGAACATTCCATACGCTCATTTCAGTATCACGCAGGAAAGACTTGTAGGCGCATGTGTTGTTTGTTTGTCAGAGCGGACATGTGTGTGTAAGTGCATACTAACTCCGGTGTGCATTTGTGTTGTCTACGTACTTACGTGTGGTCTGGCTCCAGACCCTGTTACTCTTCCTGTTTGACCTTCAGTAAGCTGTGAAATTTAATTTCAAGCTTGGACTGCTTTTTCTGTACAATCCTACACCTGTGCTAAACATGTCCGTGGGGAGGTTGGAGACACTGTAAGCCAGGTAGACAGAAAAGAGGTGATGCATTGATCAGACTATGACCTACCCCCGAGAATGACCTCACCTTTGACCCATTACCTCTGTACCACCATGTCTGGCTGACTGGACCATTTCCAGGAGGCTTCGGCTAATTGGCTCAGATTGCTGGGAGCGGAGCATTACGGCTGAAATTGAAAACATATGCAACGATAACTCAGCATGAGTGTGTGGTGGCGATATTGGTGCGGCTCTCGCTGGAGGTTTAGATGTAAGGGGAAAAAAGGAGTGTTTAGTAGGAGAGTTCAATGATGGGGGTTAAAGGGCTGATAAAGTAAATCAGTTGAGGAAAGACATGATGGAGGAGGTGGTGGAGGATACTCTTGGAAGGTTGGGGATCTGTAATTGAGGACTGATGTCTGGCTCAGCTGTGGACAGACTTTTAGCCTCACCCTGACAACTTGGCTCAACTATTTGAAATAATTGGCCATAATAGCTACCTTCCAATTATGTCTAGATATGAGTTTCAAATGAAGGAGGACGTCCAACAAGGACGGCTCTGCGTGTGGGAAAGATTCCGTCAGAGGAGTCGGCCAGAGCACAAGTGACATCTGGAAATTTCCAAATGTCTGTGCTTGTTTTGTTAAATAGAAAAAAAATGTGAATTGGTTAAAGCTGTCCGGATTCAGAAAAAAATTGAGTAGAAAATAATTCTGGTGGAACATGGGACGCAGGGACTGATGTCATCATCTACCAGGCAGGACTGTGCCATAAAAAGAATCTGTCTTATTTTTATGGGGCTTTAATAAAAGCCTGAAAATCTTTTTGGGCCATGAAAATGTTTGTTGAAAAACACAAAGCCCAAAAAAGAAAAACAGAAGAATGCTGCAGTGTATTTCATTATTTGACAACAACATATTGTAATTCTAGGGCTTTTGGTGACTCAAGGGATTTAGGAAATCTTTTAATGTGGAATGTCGGTGTTACAGTATGGATCAAAACCTGTTTTGTGACTGAATGACTTTGAATAAACCTTTAAATCCTCCTCGGTTGAGAAATTTTTGTGATTTGTTTCGCACCACCATATTTCGCAACTGTAAGTGTGGATGCGTGTGTGAGGGAGATCTAAAGGGCAAGTGATGATGGGAGCAACATTTGCGCTTCCCTGTCCTTCCCTGTCCTTCCTTTCAATCGTCATCTTTGTTTGCCTGTCCACGCTCAGCTAATAACTTTCTCTCTTTCTCCCACTCTCCCAACTCTCACTGATGCACCCTGAGGCGGAAATATCTAAGTGCACGCAGGGCAAGTTCAGACAAAGAAGGAGATGGAGAGAATGGTGGGATGGTTGTGAAGATTTCAAGTGACTGACACTAAATGCCGAGAGGGTGGAACGCCGTGAAGTAGACACTAGGTAGTGTGTACCTGCTTGTACCTGCAAAGAAGATCTGGTTGTGGATTCCCCCGGTTGGACCCGGTGAAGAGAAACTTGATTGAGACGGACAAAAGTGTGTGTTTGTATTTTTGCTTAATCAGTCAACGGGTGCATCTACATCTGAGGGTATTGACAATGTTAAATGTCTCCATCCGTGGGTGAAGACTGCACTTTAGTCTCCCTCTCAATACAGAAGTGACCCGTCTTAGCCGCTTTGAGTTTGAAAAACCTCTTATCCTGATCCCCCTTCTCTTTATGTGTCTCCTCTCTGGTCCCTATCTCTTCCATCCCCAAACTCTTTCATGAGAGGTCTCTCATGGGCAGGGTTGTAACACAACCCTCCCCTCCATTGTCTCCATTCTTTTCCTTATCCTTTCATCTTTTTAAACATTCAGGGGGAAAGGGGTTTGGTGAGATGGAAACCACTATTTGGTAAAGGAAAGAAAGAGATAGCATGTGAGGGAGCAAGAGAGGGAGGGGAGGCAGAATCTCCCCTCTCTGCTCATCAGCCAATTTATGGCTCTCCTTTTCAACAAGGCCATTCAAAGTGGGGGAGCTCAGTAGACGTGCTCTTCTCGCGGTTCAATAGCAGTGAACCCATGTCTGCTCTGTGAGGAGATGACTTATCTGCTTCAAGGACCCGTTGAACTGTCTGTCGGCTTGCATGTTCTCCATGGACCCCCGATGTGTCTCCACCAGGCCTTCGCCGACTTTACCCCAAAGCCTTGTGAGCGGACAGCACGACCAGCCACCAGCTGATGTTCAAACTATACAAGTCCTGAAACCGTCTGCACTCACCTGACTAATCTAGATAGAATTATTATTGTTTACATGTTGCTCAAAAAATTGGAGTGCGTGTGTCAAATTATGACAAAAATGTATCTGGAGGCACTTTCCATAACAAGCTTATGTTTAAACTAGTCTTTACTCAACAGAGACTAGACAAGCATTTGGTAACAGCAGAGAGAAAAATAATCCTTTTTAACAGGCAGAAACCCGGAACAGAACCCAATTCAAGGTGAGCGGTCATCACAATAGCTTTGGCCATTTAAAAGTGATCAACAATAAAGGGACATGTACAAGTTGTTTTTCATGAGTAATTTATAGCAAAAGTATTAAAGGCACAGTTAATCCGAAAATTAAAAACACATTTCTTACTCTTACCATTAGTCATATTTATCCCTCAAAATTGATTTTGTTTCGTTGTTGAGATTTGGAGATATCCGCTGTAGAGATTAAACCAGGGAACGCATTTCAACAACTCAATCGTATGATTGCTTTGGAATAATGACCCAGTTACTCAAATTAATCCAGAGTTCGTCATTGAGGTATTATTTTCTTTTCGTATGCCATGAAGGAGGCATGTCGTTTTATCAATTTATGGATGTGAAGCTAGTTAGTTAACTTTTCCACTGAGCTCAAACTCATCCTAATTGAGTCAATAATATGTAACTTGCAACAACCAGCAGATATCCTCAATTGAACGAGAATTGAAGTTTTATTTACATGTTGTTTTATATCAATAATAAAAATAATTATAATTATAATTAATCCTTTATTAATCACCACCATTAATCAATAGGTTATGGCTCAGACAAGGAAAATGCCATTAATGTTTACATCCTACCCTGTCACAAACACAGACCTCATATCCGTGAGGGATGTTTTCTGCAGCTGATAACACAGAAAGTATAAAAGAAAAGTGTATATTGGTACAACACACATATAAAACTTTTCATAACTTTCGACAAAGGATAACAAAACATGGACACTCACAAAAGAGAGGGTTAACAGGAAATGATGGAGATTATATAGAATATTTGGTTGACCTGTGCCTTTAAAAATGGTGTGTTGCAATATTCCGACACTTTTAAAGATTTGTGGATGCCGAGCCTCTCCCAGGGCAATTACATGCTTCTTCACCCAAGGTGTCAATAAATATTTTCTCTTTCTGGAAGCCAGTAGCTTGCAACTTGCTTTAATTCAAATACTAAAAGCTGTTTAACCGAAGACGAGCCCCGACAAGAACCTTGGATACTGACCTGTTTTTTTTTACATTTTCTGTGTGTGTAACATAGAATGGACTAAAACCTCAAATTAATGTATAATTAAGAATATTACACAAAAAGAAACATATAAAAACCATGATTATGGTTATCTAATAAATTTAATAGAGAATAGTTGCATGTGAAAATGATTCAAAGTGGTTTCAAATAGGACGTTTATCTAAGACGTAGAATTTATTTATATATAGCAGCTGGTTGCGAGATTAGCAAATCTACAACTGTTAAAAATTAGTATTGAAACCAATTTTTATTGCCTCCACCTTCCAAAGATGGAGGAGTTTTTTAGGATATGCTACATTTAACTCCGCAAAGGTTATGGTTTCACGCAAGTCCGTCTGTTGCTTTTTTGTCAGCAAGATTATGCAAAATAACTGAGTGGATCTCACCCAGCGTCAGCTGAGTGAGAGTTGACGTACACTCCGAACTATTTGCCTTTTCCTTCAGCGTCTACACATAGAAAAAAACAACCATTCACACTCATTGGAAATTCGAGTGAATAAATCCCTTACAGCTATAAGCAATAACGTTAAACCTCCTGACAGGTGATGTCAGAATGGCATTCATTATGTTGTTACTATAGCGCTCGGCCCACAGTCGATGGGATAAATTATGCAGCAAGGGAACATTGTTTTACTTGTCATGGTAAGATGACTATTTCAGATTATCTCCAAAACTGCAGGTTCTATAAGATATTCCTGCTCTTAAGTGGCTTAAGCACTATACCAAAGTGGTAGGAAGTACTACCGGTGAACTGACAATAGGGGAGCAAATGCTAGCAAGGGTGGGCCAATCCTACAGAAGAGTTATTGTAACACAAATTGCCGGGGGAAAAAAAATCATATTGGTTCTTATAGAAAGTTGCCAGAACATGCAGTGCATGACAGAGCTCTTATGGTGACAAATGTCTACAAAATATTAGGCTGGGTCTTTTAATGTTGTGACTCGTCAGTTTAAATTGCAAATTTTTGGACCAAGAGGGAAACATGAAATCTCATGAAGAACATTAAAATCTCAACACAGAAAGGACCCAGATTCCCAGGTGGATTTCTTCTAAAACCTTCTAGTTTTGAGGATTAAGTGATCATCCCTACCCTTTAAATTAGGATTTGGGGGTCTTGGCCGAGGTACGGGCAACTGAGTTCCATTGTTTTTGTTTGTTTGTTTGTATACAAGATATCTCAAACATTTGAAAATGGATTTGGATGAAATTGTGTGTAAGAGTTGATTTTGAGCAAGGCAAGGGTTGCATACAATTGATGGCAGGACCCAGGTATCAATACAAATTATCTTTTTAATGTTTTGATAAAGAGTCTTTATAAAAATTTCACTAACAACTTGGAAGACAGTAGTAGGTTGATTAAAAAAATAGACAAGGGCAACTCATTATGTTAAATTATGTGCAACTGTACCTGGATTATGATCCAGATTTGGGAGATTAAAACATATACTATGATGGGTACAGTGTGTGTTGGTGGAGTAATGCATTCTTTGTGTGTGCTCTGGCTGCTCAGAAAGTGTATGATGTATTTCACATAATTTATCAGAGGTCACAGAGTGTTTTTCTTTTGGATTTATATTCTCAAACATGCATCTATGGTGTGTGCATGCCATTCATGTTTTAGTGTTGGTAAAAGTCCTATTTTACATACTGAGTCCGTAAAATATGCTAAGTACTAAATATATATAATTACATCCAATTAATCCATCAAATCCAAATTACCCTGGTAAACTGGGCTGGAGAGAGAAACTTCCGTGCCAGTCACTATACCACCCCCTTATAAAATGTCAAGTAGGAATGAAACTTAGAAAAAAGTAGATTTGGCACTGAGACATAAGGTTAGCTACATCCTAAGATTTGATAGTGCCAAAAGAATTACGCCATGCCGCTTGTTTGTAATTAATTGCACTGTTACTACCCTATAATGAACTTACATTACATGGACCCATGCCAACCCCACATTACTGGTAATTCATCAAATTGTTATTTTGTATAGTTTTGGGTGGGTATGAAAAAATTAGGGGGGAGTAAAGGTAAACATATCTCAGTCACGCACATGTACAGTCAAACCTGCACGTCTAACAGAGTATATTTAAAGGCTTCATATCAAGCTATTGAACAAATGTGACTTCTTTCTTTCTTTCTTTTTGCTAATTCTACTCCTAAAACCCTGAATAACTGTTTTAAATTGAATACATCTGTTTAGGAAATTACTCCTAGATACATCTGTTCTAACAGATGTTACTCGTTGCATGTTGTAGGTGTTTTTTTCACTATACTAACCTCCTGAGGGGGAAAACTTGTCTTTGCGCTTCCCAAGAGAGCCTGCAGTCGTTAGCTTTGTAACCCTTGTAGCAGGAAACAAGAACATTTACCGGATGTTAATGTTCTTGTCTTTAAAGTAAAAGCACCGTAACGTGCTGAGGCTGAAGCGCGATACGTTTTGTCCATAGAGTAATTTACTTTGAAAGGTATAACATGAAGTTCTTCCACAAGAGCATGCTAACTTCACTGTTTGTCAGACTTAATACGTTTCAGGCGGAGTTCAGATTCTTAAAACATTTGACCAACTTCTTCACCTCTCCATTTCTTCGCTCACATATTTGAACCGAGATACTTTAGCAATACCCGGGCTTGAAGGAGATACAAATCATGGAATAGATTCAGTTTTTACATTTTTGAGACTTTTCTGGACTTATTTCAAAGTGGAAGCGCTCCCCAAGTCACGAAGACTTTTCTAACTATATTGGTCGTTGGATATTGGTGACACATGCGATGACACGGACTATTAAAAGGAGAAAGAAATATATTTTCTTAGTTTTCCGGGTTATTATACGAAGGTGTATTTTGAGTTGTTGTTTTTTTTAACCAGTTGAGTTACTGGAACAGGACTCTATAATCAATGTGGTGTCAGCTGGAAGGACGCGGGGTCCGGATCTCACCTAAACGGTATGTGAGTCAACCTCTCAAGAAGACCTATAACCGTTCATTTACAATTATTTCTTAGTGTTATACAGTGTTAATCAGTTATTACATGCACTTATTTATCGCTTTATTGATTCATTTAATCAATTTAACGGACTACTAGTTATGGAAAACACCCATGAAGTTGTTTAAGCAGGATCGTTCTAATGTGTTAATTCGGCTCCATAAAATTTAATGCATCGTATATTTACATACATTCATGCTTAAAAAGTTAGGATTAATTAAATAATTTTTCTTGTAAATTCAAGTCCAAATTCTATCTGATTGCTCTTTTCCAAGGTGAAAACACTCTGAACAAGCTCACAGGACTATTACTATTACTTTGGCAGTCTTGGAGTTGTACCCTGTTTCTCATATTGTTTTCATTGACAGTCAAATGAGATGGGGTGAGATCCAAGCCAGCAGGTAGATCTCACTGGTAGTGATTATATCTAAATCCAGTATAGTCAAAAGATCAGGGGCAGACTTCTTGGGAGGTGAGTGCAAGAGAGAGAAAAAAATCAGTGCCGATTTACATCTTTTATCTAGCCAAAACTGCTTCTCGCTGCAATGTTTGATGTCAGACAAGCCTTTAAAGATGCTATTTTACTGCACCACTGCATACAACCGCTCATCAAAGGTGTGTGTGGTCATTTTGTGTGTGTATGTATGGGGGAAAGAGACGTTCATATGGAGCAGAGGCTGGATGTTGCAGGCTAAGCGTGGTATGAAACAATCACGGACCTGGAATTAATGGGCTGTTTGCACAGTGGGACAGCCAGTAGGCACTTTAAAATGAGCACATGTGAGGCCAAAGCTTTACTTACACACACACACACACACACACACTCAGGGATGACAAACATTTGCCTGCATGTGTTCTGCGTGTGAGAACTGTTGCCATTGTGTTTACGGTCACACACACTAAAAATGCATTTCAGACCCCTTACTCAGATCAATCGTCATAAAATCAGCTAAAGGATGGGATGTGAAATGGTTCATGAATCGGTTAGCCTCCGGATGTCTCCCACCCCAACCGCCTTTGGGTTAGACTTCAAAAGGATTTGGATGCGATGGGGCCTGGTCCCATCACTAACACAGAAAACACTATCTCTCTGTCAGAGGGATGTGTGTGATATTATCTACACTTCAGGGGTAGGATTATTTTGTTAACACACTAATAGCACAGTAGCCACTGCCAGGTGTGGAGCTACTTTATGACATCTGTTTCCTTTGGAGGGTGTAGCAGCCAGAGGCCCCCTGAACCTAATTCCCAACTGATTCCTCTTTCACTTAGGCTGTCTCAACTGGATTAAACCCCTGCAGTTCACACTGGCAGCACTCGGCACAGAAGTCAGAGAAATTTGCCAAGTGCCAGATTTAATAAATAAACACTTGGCTGTACTTTTTTGTATGTTTTTCAATCATGTTTTTCAGCAAACAACCGTTTACAGCATTTCATCAATTTGATTTGAGACATGCATTTTATTTTTTCAACAGACTCAGTCATTACGAAAAGGATCATAACATTTTTTATAGCTAAAATCATTAATTTAATCTTTTGGTTAATCAACAGAAAAAAATTCAGCAAATATTTGGATAATTTACATTATTTTAAGAGCAGAATTGTGCAACTTTCTCTACGTTTGGTTTCTCAAATGTGATCATTAGATGCTTATCCTAATTTTAAAAAAATGTGGGTTTTGGCATCTTTGGTTGAAAAAAAAACAAGAAATTCCTCAGTTTTCAGAGGTTTCCAAGACCAAATAATTGATAGATTAATCCAGAAAGGCATCAATAGATTGAGTGGTTATTAATAAATAAAGTCAAATCATTGTACTAGAGAGTTACTCCTGTATCAAAATAAATTACTAAAAAGTTTTATAGAGTGAGGGAAACATCGCAGGTTAGAAGATAGGGTGAAAGCAACGTGAAATAGATCTGTTACAAACTGTCACTTAAAAATGTTCTCTGAGGTCATCTTCCTGATATCCGTGTGGACGTTCCTCTATTGCACGGTTAAAATAGGCTGCGTCTTTCCAAACATCAAACTGAAGGATATGAGTGAACATGAAAACTCCACATATTCCTGTTCCTAACTGTTTAAGACGACTTCAGAATTTATTCTAAATAATACAGCTTGAGTTCCTGGAGGCCCTGGAGTTAATGCCATAGTTAAGTCTGTTTATTCATGGAGTTTTACTTAATGACACGGTTGCCTCCTGTTTGTTTAGGTCCTGGCGTGTGTGCTTTCAGGATTTTCCTCAAGTGCACATTTGCACAAATTTCGGGTCACAAAGATTAGCATTAACATACATTCTACAGACTTGTGGTGTTGAGTGGGTTTTTATTTACCAAGTGAGGTTTTTGACTCTTAGGAGAGTGTGAGTGCTCCTCTTGGGAGGAGGGGGGGGGCGTTCAGAGTGCTTGGGTTTGGTTCAGAGGGCGGAAAAGTGTTCCTTGTCTAGCCTGGCAGGGAGCTCAAATGATGCGTGTCTTTGTAGCAAATGGAGCATGATAATGAAGTGGTGCTGCTGCCACAAAGAAACCACTTAGACTACTGCCTGCCGTCTGAGTGGCATCAAAACGCTGTGAGACAGTCCCTACAAGAACAACATCTGTACGCCCCCATGTTGGAAGAATGCTTCATTGTGCAACTTCACAGCATAACAGCATTCATCTTAACATGTGAAGGACATAGGGATTAAAATGAAGAAAAAAAAACAAACGATAAACATCTAAAGGTGTGTTAACACCAAACGCTTTAGTCTACTCACTTCAGTCACATCATTGTTATCAGGGGATCTTTTTTAGTTTAATTAGATTCATTTCAACAAACTACAATCTGACTCCTTCAAACTTCATGCTGACCTCCCAATACCAGGTACCACTACGCTCGATCTCAATAGGTGTGTTGCACAACTGCAACTGACCAGATGCAGCCACAACAACATCCTCAACATCGTACTACTGTCTGGACGTTGGGATGATACACATAAGGCAATTTCCGTACCTGGTTGCTATTAGCATCACCCGACCTTCCACTAAAACCCTTACTTTATATGGAACTGTCACTACCAGATGCTGCTCTCAGCAGATTTGTGTAGTACAGGGAAGGATGCACACCTACTATTATAATAAACCTTACCTACATTTCCACATCAACATTCCACTGACAACTGGATGTGTGAGATTTGGAGAATCACAATAATGTTATGCATTTGCATCAAAGCGCCATACTTTGAATTTGGATTTGCGTTTAGACGAAGCCTCCAAATCCCTCTGGTTTCCAGATTGATTTCAAAAGCTGTTCATTACTCTTTTTTTAATCGTCACTGTTACCTCTAAAATAAAATTCTGCCTGAAGTAGAGGCACCAATTTGACTCTTGGCCGCATACACGTTTTACAGTTTGAATTTCCATTGCCTGACTTCGCCATGTTTGAGGGGTGTGTTAATCCGGGTTTATGTGGGTTTATTTTGACAGGCGGTGATCAGTAGCAGAACACAAGAATGCCCTTTGATGTGTTTTATTACCAGCACGTCACACAGCGCCTGAGGTGACAACATGAGTGATGTGTCGATGAAACCTCCTCAGCGGTTGCATTGTGTCCAGGGTGTGGTCGTTCGGAATCCTGTCATTGAGAGAGTTCTGTTTTGTCATTCACATGTTCTCATACACACTGACGATGCATACAATCAGCCGCCCTCACACACTACAAACAAATATGATATCCACTCCATCGCCCTTCTGGGTTTTACGTTCCTGCATGTTTCTCCGCCTCTTCACTGCCTGAGGAGCCTCGCCAGTAAATCTGCATCTCTGACATTCTGATCATTCCACCTATTTTAACCCTTTCCAAGTGACCTCCCCCCTGCTTTCAAACAAATCTCTAAACTAATGATCACCTCTGCCTCACAGGCTTCTGTGTACTATTTGAACGCCATCCCACATGGATGGGTGACTGGAATATTTTTCCAGTTAGTCACTGGGGGAACCTCGCGTTTAAACACGAATGACTCACTGAATTCGTCATTCGTCTTTTTGTTTCATGTAAATGATGTCACACGTGATAGCTAATGTTCCTGAAAGTGTTTGCCCACCGGAAGGAGGGTTTTATTTGAGTTCGGTCATTTATGAATCAACATTATATTGATAATGATAAAAAAAAAAAGTAATGTATCATCATTCAACAGTGTTAGAATAATGGAGAGAAAATAAGAAATAGATCTGAAATCTTTTTTTCTATCAATTATCATCAAATTAAAGTAAATGTGTAACTACTTTTTGCATTAAATAGTCCTATTAAATATGATTAAATTCGTATTTTTTTTCTAAGTTACTTTCATATGTGTAAATGTATTAAATAGAACATGCCTGTGAAACATTTATCAAACAAACAACACTATCAATTATTCTGCTGATATTTTCCTGATAGGTTCATTCATTTTTTGGTTAATAAACATCTGGGAAAACAGTTACCTCGGTGTCTTCAAATGATGACCTCAATGAAAACTCCAATCAGCAGTCCAAAGCCCAAACAATATTTAATTAGTTACAGTGGATAACATTCAGAGTTGTCTTTTCAATATTTCCGGTTATTTACAGATCATGTAGTTATGACAATAATGTGAGATTATTAAAAGTACTCATACTATACTATGAAAGTATTCTTACAAGGTAAAAGTCCTGCATTCAAAACTCACTACTTAAGTAAAAGAATCTAAATATTTAAATTGAAACTACTCCTTGTAGTAGCAGTATTAGTATTAGTTGTGGTTTTTCTATTTTATAGGATGTTTTGGATTATTATTATTATGACCGCATTAATGTGTAGGTCTATGTAATTGTTTTAGATGCTAAAGGTTGAGGTCATTTTACAACTTTATCCACTTTTGAATAGGTTAATCCTAATCTTTAATTTTTGTAGTTTCAGTCCAATGAGAAGCAGCAAACTCTACAATGTGAACATTTTCAGGGTTGTGACGTTTTCCACATAATCTTATACTGTTTAAAATAGTTATTTTATTTTATGAAATATGACAATTTTCTCAACTCATAAAGAAATCCTTTAATACCAGCATCCAAAATCAACATATTTGGGGATATATTCGTTGCTGCTATGATTTATTGACACTATTAACACAGCAAAACAAAAAATCAGTGTACTTATATTGTCTAACATATAAAGTAAAATGAACCAATCCTTGCAGCTGTTTGAAAAGGCCCCACTATTAAATGCTCACAATATCTCCTTAAATTCAAATTTTGAATAGTTTTCATTAATTTTCTGTCAATCAGATTTAAAATAAAACCTTTAATAACATTTTGATCAAAACTAAAAATTTAAAATGTTTGTGTGTAAATAATGCAGGTAACAGCTCAGGGTGTTACAATATCAATAATTTCCTAATGATATAATTTAATTATTTTTAACCATCAATGGTTGTAATGGATGTTTGTTATCATGTTCAGACATAATTTTTCTCAGAGGAAAACAAACAGAGGCCAGGTGTGATCAGGTTTGTATCTGTGGTTCACCTCAGAAACACCGGGATAGTTTCTTAATGATTTATTTGTTCTCTTGTTGTTAAGGAGACCTGAGGTTAGTCGCATAGTTTAGATCTAAAGACTTTTCCCAGAGGCTTCGACAACAGGACAAAAAAGGCAAAAACATTTGCCCTTAAAAGCTGAAAGGGATGCTTGTTTTTCTCCGAATCGCAGATATCGTTTCAATCCATTTCCTATGGCTGTAAAGTTTCTGACTTGTATACATACCAGGTTGTCAGTGTCTGCACTTGAAGGTCAGACGGCAGGATCTACAGCATTCATAGCTGAACTCCATCTTCCCACAAGAAGCAACCTTACTGTACTTGGTCGTATTTTTCCACCAGTTGTGCCAAGATTTTAAAGTCATAGCTCAGCGGGTGAAGCGCGGCGGCCATTAAGCTGCAGGCCACCAGTTTAAAACTCTCTTTTTACATTTTATATGAGGTACTTATGCTAACTGTGGAAGCCACATGTGCATTATTTAAAATAACCCTATCCTATTCTACTCTTACTCCAGCTGATACGTGTTGGGAGTGATGCACTGGCTTCCCCTGGTTGCCATGGTGATTGCCTCGGCCCTGCCCTTCCCTCACAACCCTGTGTCCAGGATTGCCGCTGCGACGACAGAGCCTGGCATTGACAACCGCAGAGAGCACCGACATGACCAGGCGACTAGCCTATCAGCTCCCCCTGTGGACTACAACTTCCAAGGAAATCCTTCAAAAACGGACTACAACATGGCTGCTGCTCTTAGCCAAAACACCAACAGACAAAACCTCCACAACCATAAGGATTATGTGCAATCCTCCGTACATGAAGAGACTCCCAAGTTTAAAGTGAATCCAGGAAACTACCAATCAATCGGCAACTCAAACAGAGATGACAAAAGCAGTAACACTTTTGATGTTCCCACAGAAGGAGGAACACTCAGGACCGAGGATATCTCTAAGGATGCTTCTCTAACCGAGGACTACAAAGCTGACAGCAGCAAAAATCCAGATTACCCCAGTTTAATGGACTTTTCAAAACACCTAAATCCTCAGGACTCTACAGAAAGACCATTACAGGTCTCTACAGCGGAAACTCATTATGCTGTCAGTCCTGCTGCTAATCTAAAGGGTGAAAGAGGACCAGAAAAGACTGATCCCTCAGACAAGCTGAGAGACGCACCTACAACCGGAACGGAAAGCCAGAGAACATTGGGGCCTGGAGGAAGTCTGGTAGAGGCAAGTTCGAAATTAAAGCCGGGACTGGGTCTGAGTGGTTTGTTAGAAGGAGACGAGATGTTTCTGGAAGCACATCCACGAGTCCTGTTCTCACAATCCCTGTCGCCTCCTGTGGACCCGCCTCTCCTGCTCATGTTGGAGACTGGCCTGCTGGAGGATGACAAAGAGGAGCAGGAGGATATGGACAGATACGTTGAGGGTCATGGGGACCGTGCGATCGAGAGGAGTGTGACTCCAAGTTGGAAAGACTTGTCCAGAGGTACTGCGGAGGGCCCCCGTGTAGTCAAAAGGAATAAGCGCTCACACTTTATTGATAGAAGGAGAGGGGAAAAGTCAGTGTGTGAGTCAGAAAGCGTTTGGGTTACTGACAAGACGACCGCCACAGATTCTCACGGTCAGAAGGTCACCATCTTGCAGGAAATCCAGACACAGACAGGACCACTCAAACAGTACTTCTACGAGACCCGCTGCCGTCACGCGGAGCTGTGGAGCAACGCTAGCAGGTCGAGGGGTGGTGGGGGGCCGGCCAAACCCATAGGAACGGGCGTAGCTGGTGCCGGCTGCTTGGGCGTGGATAAAAAACAGTGGGTGAGTGAGTGCAAGGCCAAGCAATCGTTCGTCCGAGCGCTCACCAAAGATGCAAACAACCGAACCGGATGGAGGTGGATCCGAATCGACTCGTCCTGCGTCTGCGTGCTGCTTTCCAGAGCCAATCAGGCATTGGGGAGAGAGGTCTTGACGAGGAATGGGAGAGGCTGAGAGAGAGGGGGGGGAGGAGGAGGAGGGAGACTGAGAGATGAGAAGTGGCAAGAAAGTGACACAGAGCAGAGCAGCTGTGACATCCTTCTGTGTGCACTTTCTTTTCCAGGTTTTTTCTGCCTTAATCCAGTTTCCTCTCCCTCTTCCGACCCCCCCCCCCCTTCAAACGACTTTTAAAAAAACAAAAACAACAAGACCTCAATACTAGAGCTTAGGGAAAAATTTCATAGGTAGAGATTTTACTTCAAAAAGTACTGTTTTTGTATGATTTATCCTTCATAATAAGTTATTTTTGATTAGTACGTAAGCATGTGTATGTCTCTGATATTAATATATTCCTTTATATGTCTGTAACATATGACACCAGTATACCTTTATGTATGAAGCTATGTATATCTGTGTGTATTTATAGAAGAATTCATCAAGGAGTGGTAGGTCTCTCCAGTGTCTGATGATAATTCCAGCCTCTTGTCTGTGAGGAAGAGGAAGGAGCGCCACCTACTGAGGCTCCATTTCACTGCTTCACTCTACTCCCATATGGATGAGCATGACGAGTATAGCCGTGCTCTGAGCACACGTTCAGTGTGGCGGGGCAAATGTTATGGGAGTTGCATCATGGGCACACTTAAGATGATTTCACTCAAGCCGAGAGTTTTGTGGCAAAATACGTCTCCATCCTTGGAATTTGTTAAATGTGGTCATGAATGTAAAAACCATGTGGTTTGTAAATTGTGTCACCTAAAAAAGCCAGTTTGACCATCTACTGGTTTGTTCAGTTTGCCCTGCCTAACGTGGTAATAAAGGATCTTTGTACTCAGCATTTTATTGTAAACTTTGAATTTGCAGAAGTGAATTTTAAATCAACGTCTCCTTTGGAATATATGATGAAGAGTACATTTCAGGTACATTACTGCTGCAATCGAGAAGTTGTTCACTAAAACCACAGCTTCAGAAACAATAATATTCAGATCTTTTATGTCAAAATGCAAACATAAACACTCCAGTACAATAAAAAGTCATCGCTACCGATGCGTCAGGCATTTTACCTTTCTAATAAGAAACAGCTTCGTCTCAGTTTCCTCAAGTAAAAACTAAATAAAATACACCATTCAGATCAGCTATGTTAAATAACCATCCTGATAGTTATAACGTTGGAAGTATAATTGTTCCTTCTATTCTATAACCTTCATTGCATGTTAGGTTTATTCACAAAATATAGTAAATATCAGAATTTTTCTGCAACACTAAATCCTGCTTTTATTCTGACTAACGACCATTCCATCTGTGCCTCGACCCCCTGAGCCTCACCCCTCATCAGAGATACAATTGCAAATCCGATGTTGCTAAAATACTAAGTCAACATTCATACACTTCAGTTGTGTCCCAGATTGTTTCTGTTGAGGTTTAAATTTATATCAGAGCTTCAAATCCGACCTCTAAGGCATTCATAAAGCCTCAGTTCACTCAGAACCATGTAGGTAGGCTACACATGTTTTTCATGTGTACTTTTCTGGAGTGATGTAACAAAGCTTAGATTTTTGGGGTCTGTGGATCAGCGGTATGTCAGCAGGAGGAAGAATGAATGAATGAATATTGCTGAAAAGATAGCCGGACCTGAAGTGGTGCATGCTGGGGGCTCCGTTGCAGCAAGTAAATCAAGGAATTTGAGGAATGGGCTAAGATTCCTCAGGAAGGCTGCCAGAAGCTAATGTCCAGATATGCATCACTTTTGCAAGGGTCTATTAATTATTGGAGATGGTTGTCTTTAAGTTTTTAATAATTTTTAGACCGCAGTAAAAAAAAACAATTTTGTTTTATATTCGGAAAAAAACTATTAAACTGTTAAATTGTGAACAGCTGATAAAAAGTAGACTCGGTCAATAAACCGGATATACAAAAGGCGATGTATACATTTTCTACAAACTACAAGTAAAAGAATATTTTGTGAATTTAATCTTTTTTTGCAAAGTAACGGGTGGCTGCCGTGGTCATACAAATGTGGATGAGTAAAGAATACTCTGAAATATGACACAAGCCTAAATAAGCTTGAAATGAAAAGATTTCTAGTTAATTTTACACAATTGTAAAGAAGTAGAGGACCTGCAAAAAGATAAGGAATACAAGATGCACCTGGGAAGGAGAAAAATGGAGAAAGTCTGTGATGATCAGCAGATCCAATGGGATTGCTTTATTTTTTTTTCTCTTTTACATCATCATTTTCAATATAATCATCGTCATTACTGTTTATTTTCCAGATAATATATATATTTTTTCAATTAGTTTTACTATCACTTTAATCATGGAAATCTGTCTCACAATTTGTTCTCAAAATGTACACATACAGTAGCGTATTTGAATGACCATTGTCAATATTTACTTTTAAAACTAGTCAAATGATGTGGAGAAGGAGCACAGGAACATGTAAATACATTTATCCAGCACATACCTAAAGAAAATAAAGAGTTATAGAAAAAAATAAAAAAAGTACAACTGAAAAAAAACACACATTATACAAATTGATCCCCAGCCCCCCCTCGTAGGTTTATCATACAGATATATATTTTTTAAAGACACCTATCACCTTCACCACCAACAAAATGTTTTTTTAGGTCGTTGTCGTTTGTTTGACATGCATCGTAAACACAGAGGCTAAGGGTTTTTTTTTCCCGGGCTTCCTCAGGCGCCCTCTCTTCCCGCCTCTCAGATCTCACACCCCAGAGAGCTCTAGGTTTCTGTTATGGCTTGTGTGTGCAGTAAAATGACCGGCCGCTGTCCAACCCTCTAGTTCCTTCTCTCCTCCCTGTGTGAGTCGCTGTTTTGTCTCTCTGTCGATTACCAGTCATAAACGGCATGCTGTGAAGGTAAGCCAGGATTAAATGTCAGACCTCCCTAAAATATGTGCTTTGGTACCACTTTCTATCAGCACTTACTTCACGTGTGTATCAAATTCAATTTGTTGGCAGGCAGAAAAACAAAGCTGATAGATTAAAAATCACTTTGAGGCTGCAACTTTGGGAAAAGACATTTTGCTGTTTCTACTTTGGAATAATAGTTTGTTTAGATAGCTCTTTACTTATTTCTGCCAATATGCTTTTTTCTTTAGCCCCGTTTCAGTTTGTTTGTTTCTATTAAAATCTGTGGAATGATGGTGGGTCATTCAGTTTTAGTATGAATCCGGATGAAGTCGCAGATCATGGATTATTTTAAACTTTCTTTAATAATGTCAGTGACATTTTTGACTTTTGCTCTAACTATGCAAGAAGTTCTGCACCAATTCCCACAAATGTTTGTGGCTGGTTGGGGAATGCATAACAGACGTGAACAATTGTTTGGCTCTTTAGATAATTAGCATAAATTTCTTAATTCTTATAATATAATTAATTATTATATAGCTATCTCTATATCAGAATGTGGTTAACTTATTCTTTCCAGGGCATAACTCTTTTTTTTTTTTTTCGAGGACTTCCACTAATACAACAAAGATTTGTATTAAATAAAATATGATTGAATTCCGAGTGGAGTGTCTGAAGCGAAATTGTAGAAATGTTTAATTTCTTGCGTTTCCGTGGCAACAACATATTAAAGACAAAACAGTTTTTAATGCTTTCATTGACAAATAGCTTCCAGGAATGATGTAAAATGTAATATTTGATTTTCAAAACTAGAATTTATACCTTTTGAGTTTCCGTGGCAACAACTTAAATCAATTCTTAATAAAAGACTGATCTGTATGCTTCATAAAACTTAAACAACTCCCATGATTTTTATGTTGATAATGTTTGATTTTTCTGTTTTTTATTGCCACGATTTAGATATTTATTTCTAAATGGTGTGATTTGTAATGGAAATACACTCAGGCGGGGAAGATTCTCCTCCTGATTGCTCTAGCTAAGAAAATGTTAGGTTTTCAGCGTGTCTTTGCCGACAGGTCAAACACCACAGGTCCAATGGCTCATTATTAGAGTAAGAACACATTTTAGATTAAAAAACAGCTGTGGGATGCTGTTCTAAATGATCATTTACAAAAAAACTTGTTAGAGTGGTTTTACAAAGTGGTCCCAAGCCCGTTCAGTTTTTACAATTATGTTTAACAAAGTGGTGAACATCACTGCATTCTCACTGGTCAACGAAAGGTGCCCCTTTCTACCAACTAACCTGTGGCAGAGTTCCAACCAGGATTTCTTGAGGTTTCACAGACTTTCCAAGTTAATTGTTGCTCCTGTCCAAATTTGTTTGAAACATGCTCCTGACATCAAGTTCAGAAAAAGCTTAAATCTACAAAATCAATGGAGTCAAGGAGGTATAATGAGGAATGAATTTCGCTTCAACAATAAATCTTTAGTTGTTTGTTATATCCAAAGTCCAACCTTCCAAATCAGATTTGATGGGGAATACAAGCTCAGCTCACTAAAGACCCACTGTGCAAATGCAGTTCTAACCCAATCCTATGCAATGACAAATCAGAAATATTTACCATTATTTCATCTTACATCATATTACAGATCACATATTACATCTTACCTTTACTTTGCACCACTTTGCAAAAGAGAATATATCAGAAAGGAAAAGTTTTTTCAGAACCCAAATTTTTCTGTAACAAGGTTAAACTTGCTTACATTGTTGCTACCATGTAATGTTATAGGGGGATGAACCAGTGAGCTATTCCAAAATACATTTTAAGAGCTAAATAAAAAAATATCAAACATTTGTCCCCAAAGATGACTTTTAGAACTTGGCAAAGAAACACCAAATTTTTTTTAACTGTTCCACAAAGCATTAATGATCAATAAAATATGTATACGAGTTTTGTACAATTTGATTTGGAGTCCGAACAATCAGATTTTTGTCAAGATTTTTTTTCGTCAAACAAAAAAAAAAAAAGAGATTTCTTTTTTACTCCCTGGATAGGTAAGGCTCCAAAAATGCTACATCCTTTATTTCCCATAATGGAACTCAGTAGTATATTTCTTAAATCCTCTATTAGGTTTCCATTTGAAATATATTCCTTCATTAGGAAATCATGAAGATCCAGCACCACAGAAGACATCATACAACAGTTATCAGAGGCTGAATATAGTAATCCTGAGGAGTGGACCACATATGAAAAATATTCAGACTGCCCCTTTAAGTTAAAATTCAAAGGTATACATTTTCAGAAAGTGGTACCTAATTGTATAGATTCCCTGTCACTGACAGGACGAAGAACTTACCTCCCATCCCATCTGTGACTTTGAGCACTATAATGATGTCGGTTTAAAAGCAATGACTCAGCGTATCGGCTTTCAAGGTGCCAGCAGACAAAGCATAAGGAGGGTTGCTCTGATGAGGTCTGATATCGACGTGTTTTACTACACCATTCCAACCAATTGAGAATACTTCCTGATCCTCGACTGAATAACTGAAGCCGACAGACTGGACCCCAGTTGACTCTTGGGTAGACAGGCGAGCACTGGTGAGAAAACTGGTTTTACGTGTATCCAGCTGATTATTCCAGTCATTCCTCTCATTGAACGATGTAAACTTTCTTTGGCTGAGAATACTTGAGAAGATGACACAAACTGTGACAGAATAGATGCCAGTTTCCCCTGAATTTCCTTTGAAATTTTCATCACTTATTACACAACCGGCTGCGAGTACGAACCTGCAAATATTCACCCCTCCTCTATAGATAATAGGGCAAAATTCGACCGACGCTATAAACAACATTTCGTTCCACCATTTGCTTTCGTCATCAACTGAATAATAACAATTGCTACTTTGCATACGTAGGTACACGTAAGATTGCGCAGGTATACAAAGATGTTTTGCACAGCTCTGGGTGTCAACATACAACTAATATAGGCTTATCCTCCATTTCTGCAATTCTGCTTACATCACATCCAGATGTGTGATGTCTGCAGAATGTTAACACTGTCAGGTTTTCGCGACATAACGATCATCTAATTCTCGCCCAAGTTGAATTTTTTCAGCTTCCACATCCCAAAATTTTGCATCTTTGAGTCACCAGCGTCACCTGTCACATCTGCTCTCGGCTCTGGAGGAACTTTAAAAGTAACTGTCACTTGAAAAATATGCTTTACATTCGATGTGAACATCCCATAATTTTGCATCTTCCTGACATGAAATCATTCATAACTTTGTGTCTGTAATCGTGCATTCATGCCATTCAGTTAATTTGCATAATTCGCATTGACTCATGGCTTGGTGTTGGCCTAATATGTGATTGTGTAGCACGAATAATTAACATTGTATTTCTTTGCAAACACGCCAGTTTTGAATTGTTGTGTCATTGCCTCATTTGCAAACTCGCATCTACGGCTAATTTGGCATTGACTTTGTATATATTCGTGCCGCTCAAATCCACTTCAGATGCTGAATGATCACTCCATATTTTCTGCTTTGCATGTAACAGCCGACTCAAAGAATCTGAGCACACCAAAAAAACATCCAAGCACAGTATAATTTTGTCTTCGTTCCATTAGCATCATTTGCAAATTCACATCTACACGAGGCTATGCATTGACCTTTCATGCAATAGCATTTGGGTTCGGTGTGAACAGTCCATAACTACTGAGGAGAGGAACACCTGCACTATCAGCACAAATTTACCCTACACCATTGTTGTTCCTGAACAACCCCACAGTGCAATCACATCGAGAGAAGGAGCAAAGACCGAGCGACAGAGAGAGAAGACAGCGTATCCCATTCAACCTTCCTATTCTGGTCGGAAAATACATTCATACAATCTTCATGTCATTTTCCCCTTCATTCCTTTGCTTCTGTTATTGCAGAATGTTCAAACCGATAAGAGTTATTTGTACGTTAAATGGTAATATTAATTGCTTCTTTCGCCATGGACGAGCGAGAGGGTCCTCTTGTCCCAAGCCGATCAGAATCCTGAGGAGAGAAACAGCATTATAACCTCATCATTTCCAACCAGGCCCTAATTAGGTCAATTAAGAGGTCAGGGGGGTAAATAAAATCCCATGTTCAGACCAATCCTCTACAACGAGACAATACATAAAACTCAATTTGCTCAGCACATGTGCAAATAATCTTGCACAAATAAAAACACTATTAGGAGCTTATTTAATATGATTCTCACCTCAGGCCTTCAACAGGAGTACGTCCTCACTGAGGCAGATTCACCCCGGGCACCAGAGCTGGCTGCATTGGACAACGGGAGACAAACAAAGAGGGGCGTCATTATGGCAGTGTTTTAAACACCACTGACCTTCCTAAGGCATTCCTATTAACAAGTGGAATGAGGGATAATAGTCTTCCTCTATACTTTGAAGCGTCTGTTCCTTGTTATTTCCAGATTCCCTACAGAAATTCCACCAGCATCCACCTAATGGCAGAGTAGCATGAAAACAGCCCTGTGCCTGTGACTCTGGTTTTGCATCTTCAGCAGTGATTGTAATACGTCTCTGTTCAAAGGCCTTTTCAGAAGATTAAGATGTAAACACGTGTCTCAGTTGTTATCAGACCTGAAGAAAAAGCTACACCTGATCCGATCCCTGTAATCAATCTGCAACAGACCTTTAGCACCAGCACCGATTCCTGTCATGCGAGTAACGCCAGGTTGTCACACAACTACTAAATTAAGATGCACCTCGAGGAGCTGTATAAATATGAACATGAGAACGTGGTGTCGGACGCCAAACTCACCATCGCTCTGAACCTTTCTCAGGGTAACGGAGGGCGTTGAGATTGCTGAGGCACGGAAGTTAGCAGGCAAGGTCTCGGAGGAGTCAGAGGTCACGCCCCGAAGATCTTTTTCCCTAAACATCTTCCTCCAGGAGGGCGAGCGAGTGAACGTCTTAGCTCCATCCTGTCACGGTGTGAACACAAAGATGGCTGATCAGACAATACGTCACTCTCTCAAACCTGTATATTTATTTTTAATCCAGACAGATTAGCATGCCGACCTCATCAGGCCTTCTCTCAGTTCCCATGGAAATGAGGGAGTTGTACTCTTGCTCCAGGAGCTGTCTGGCCTGCAGGAGAGAGGTGATAGTTTTGTTTGGACACTTTATCAGATGGGTGTGCTCTGCCTCAAAAAAAATATCAAGCCTGCTTTAAACTAGCATTGTAACTCTGACATGGACCTTGTCTCACCAAAAAAAAGAAAGAAAACCTAGCTGCTTGTGTTAACCTAAATTTACTTTCAAAGATCCCTATATACTTATAACAGAATAATTCTTAGTCCCACAGGAATTCTGTCTTATCAAAGGGCTAGGGTTAGCCCTTATCTTATCTTAAAGCCTCTTCTATTTAAGAGTTTCTTAAATAATTAAATTACTGTTTTGCCTGGTGTTACTGACATAAAAATGTTATAACCTTTTTTTATTTTACCGAAAAGACATCATGGAATTATTATTTTTTCTTTTTAATTTATTCACATATTACGCACACATAGTAACAGGTACAATGTTACAAAGACTGAAAAAAAACTATTTTAGGTCTTACCTGTCCATAAACACCAGGATAATGCAAACAGGCCTACACTTGATAGTCGAAAAACTATTTTAAGTTTATTTTGGTTAGGTAATTCTGACTCGACATAACTTAAAATAACCAATGAGTGCTTAAGAAATAAAAATGTCCTCTAATCACTATCTCTGCATACATATTATTGAATCACTAAATTGCACCTGCTCTCAAAATTCAAACGACAATGTTAGCTTTTCAAACAGGCTAATAATTATCACAGGTTCTCCATACGCACAAAGTTAGTTTCTCCACTAAATTGCACCTGCTCTGCCTCCATTTTGTGTCTGAGGCCCGGACTCTGCTCCTGCCTAGGTTCCTAACAATTGTTAGATTCAGCATCAGACTGGCACCCTTGTTAGCTTTGACAAAGCTCAAATGACAATGTTAGCTTTTACACCAGGCTTATAAGCGTCACAGGTTCTCCATGAGGATATGTACAAAGTTAGTTTCTCCAGCATACTAACATTTGTGTTAGTTTCTCCAAAAGGCCTATACATCTTTGCTTCTAAAAGAGCCAAACATCACCTTCTGCAGCTGGCTAGTATCAGTACAAGTTTCTTGAACAGGCTAACATTGGTGCTAACATACCCACAAGGCTATATAATCAATCTTAGCTTCTCCAAGAGGCTAACATTAACGCTAAATCATCCATCAGGCTCACTATCATGTTAGTTTATCATACAGGCTAATATTGTTGTTGGCTTTTTGAAAGATTGCAGTTTGAGTTTCCTTCCAAAAATGTCATCGTAAACTGAGTCAACATTTTAGACTCGAAGTTTCTCTAATGAGGCCCTAGATGAGGTTTGTTGATTCCAAACATGTTTTCAGGTTATTAAGAGATGACAAAGGTCTGTGTTTGAACTGAACCTGGGTCGACATTAATGATTTTGAGACATACATCAAACTTGGTTCTATTTGGGACCCAGAAGATCAAAAGAAATTCTACTCATTCAAAGGATTAAGATAAATACATAAGCACATATTATCCACTCATTAGCAACTGTTTCATTGAAAACATTGCCTGATAAAAGGCGATCTTGGTGACTAAAGTAAATAAAGGCACCAATTATGACTGTAAATTGGATGAACATGAAATTATACTATAGCTTCTCCTGGATCTTATACCTTTGCTGTGTAAAAAGATGCATGTACATACTTTTACTCAAAAGGTAGGTATAATCCCAAATAGCAGATTTTTGTGCCTTTAGTTACCTATAAGCATGATATGTTAACCTTGGAACCGGTTTGGAAGCCAATCATGTTATAATTTGTGACTTAAATTGTCCTCAAGGTTACATTTGTCCTCAAGGTTACATTTGTCCTCAAGGTTAAATTTTCAGAGTGACATCTTGTTTAAACTTTTGAAAATAAAACGTAAGTTTATTCAATGTTGAGGAATAGGAAGAAGCTAGAGTAAATTCAAAATTCAGTTGAACCTTTTGGTCAAGAAAACCATGTATGATATATTATTATAATTTATAATTATTCATAGTAAAGTTAAATTTGAATGTGCTGAAAAAACTTGTCTGGGTGATCACATAACTGAATTGTTAGTGGTTTAATTCTAGTTTGGGGTATCTCTCAGTATTGTTTGGTTGATGTTTGCAGAAAGATTGCTGAAAAATTGTTTAATAGTTTTGAGTTATGCCCTCAAAAAAATATACTGGATGGATGGAACTGATCCCATTCTCACATTCCCCTCCTCAATGTGTTATGGTGTGGATAAAAAAACAAAAAAAACAACCCTAATTAATCATCCATACATGTTTGTTTCAGATCATCAAGTACAAATTATTTTAAATACTCACCTTCTATTCCTGCTATAGGACTAATTGTACCTCACAGGGAAAAAAATTGATTCAGTTGCAAAAATGTATTCACTGTGACCTTTGATGCTTTACCTGTGTGTTCTGATTGGGGATCTGCAGGAGCAAGGCCAGGTCAGTGTAGTCGAAGGTGTCGTCTAAAGCCAGCAGAGCCCCATGGACGCCGCTCTCGCAGAGGTTGTCAGCGTACTCCTTCAGACCGAGGGTCTGCACCCAGCACATCACACGCTCATTGGACCACACCATCACATCTGGGAGGAGAGCGGGAGAAGGTGAATGGAGGTAGAGCAGGAATCCGTCTACAAATAGTGAGCTGTTTTCCAACTGTTTTTATAGCCAAGATCAAGTTTCTTAATATTCTCTTCGCTTCCTGAAGGCCAAGCCTGATGAAACATGCAGTCTGTTCAGGCTTACTTAAGGTCTACCAAGGAGACTTGGATTACATGTGAGCAAATTAAGAGATATCTGACATGGTTTGCGCAGATAAACACCGACATAAGACAGACCAAAAACTCACAAATCACTTTGGAAATTCTTCTGTGAGATCAGCCAAGGTGAACCGACCTCAAATGTAGAACATGTGTATTGCAGCGGTGGGAGAGCGAGAGATTTGGTTTTGTTTAACGACTGACTTGACATTTAAGTAATTGTTATCCTGCCAAAATGCACTAGTAAGCTTACGATCTTGTCTATGAACGGGGGGGGGTGCAGCAATAACAAAGCGGTGGCCGGAATATCTCCCAGAGATGTGGGAGAAAGTGGAAACCAAAGGAAGTGATTGTTTTGTTTACCATTATTAAGTTTGTGGTGTGCTTTTTATGTAGAAGCACAAGTTTTCCTTTATTTTATCTGCCAAAGCCGACGGAGAAAAGTTATTTACTTTTATAGTTTTGCTAGTTTAGGAGGCAATTTGCAATCTCTCTTAATGTCCACATCCTTTTAAGAAATCTTGTTAAAAGTAGAATGTAGTTGAGCGAATGGCACGGCAGCTGCCGCTACCAATAATACATTATAACCTCGAATCCAGAAGAAGTTGGAGGCATTCTAAAACATTAATAAAACAGAATGGGACCACTTCCTCATTCTTTTTGAAATCCAGTTTGTTTGAAAACATAACAAAGAAAATATATCCAAAGCTGCGCTTCATCAACTTCATTGATTTTGGTAAATGTAAGCTTACTATGAGTTTTCTGCCAGCAGCGACTCTCATATGGGTTAGGGCGTAGGGTTAGAACTGGTGTAGGAAAAACCTGGCCATGATGTGAAAAAACGTTTTTCTCCACTACTCCACAGATAAAGCGGTTCATTTGCAATTTCCCCATTGTGGGACTAATAAAGGCTATCTATCTATCTATCTATCTATTGGTAACAAGTGATAGTATCATGACCGCGAATAATAGCTGCATCCTGGAAAGGCTCAGTAATTCTGGGCGGTTCACAGATTTGTTAAAAACTGCAGACATTCCACCATTTTAGGTATGTTTGAAAGTGCAACAACACTGATTTGGGGGATATACCCTTCAACAGTCCATAATATACTTAAAAGATTTAGAGCATTGGTAGCCATTCACCGGGCCACAGACAAAACTTGTTCTAGGTTTTACTTATATTTCCTCTGTCCTATGTGATTATCTGTTCCTCGGCTGAATGATGACCCTGTCTTGATTTATTTCACCTGTGTCTGATTGTCTCCTCTCTATGAAACTCCTGGTCTTTATCTCCTTTGACAGGAAGTCTGTATTTTCTCTCCTACCTCCACCAGAGTTACTGTTCTCCTATTCCCCTTCAGTTCTAGCTATAGGCTTGTTCCATCAAATTTTTTTAAGTCAAATTTTTTGAGTTAACATGACTGTTTTGGCTCTTTTATGCTGCCTTTTGATTCCTATCTTTTAGTTTGATGTGAAAACACCAGTTAACCAGGACTAAAAATGTATTCCTTAAAAATTATTTGAGAGAATGTCTGCTTTGGTCTGGATCAAAGTAATAATGTGTTGACGTGTTTAGAATAGATCAATAATAGTAATCATTATGTAAATAATGAACCTGGATATACATGAAAGGAAAGGCTGCTTTGAAGCATTGAGTAGCTCGGCATCAAAAGAGAAATTAGTGAGGTGCACGAGGTAAAATAAAAACACATCCACATCTGAGTGAGAACGGTGCGAGAACATAAGAGAGAATTGCTCACCTTTGTTCTGATGGGCGCTCTCCTCTCTCCTCCGCTCCAGCTCCTTGCGATCGTAATTCAGGCGCTTCAGGCACATGATGCCATAATGCAAACTGACCCTGGGAGAGGTCAAAGGACCAGAGGCAAGTTAACTGAGGGCGTGTTTCCACTCTCAGCTGTACTCAGAAAGCATTAACGTAACACCTACGACCCTCGGCTCTCTTGAAAGAGAGCTTGAAGAGGGCCTGAAGACACACACCTGAGCAGCCCATAGTATCAAAACCACAGGAGCACTCCCTGGTTGTGTATCACATTTCCCATGCCACTCACACAAATAGACAGAAAAGAAGAAACACATGAGCTTGAAACGAGGCGAGAGCGAACATGCAGACGCCGAGCTCTACCTGTGGAAGCTGTCAACCATTTTGAGCTGTCCTCTCAGCTCCTTCTTGGTCAGGTGGTCCAGCATTCGGGCATCCACCAAGGACTCCATAAAATAGCTGCGATACTGAGGCAGGCCCAGACTGGGAAGCCAGTCATTGCCCACCCACTCGTGGTTCATATCGCCATAGGCCAGTATCTGGAGGGTTAAACCAGAGATTACAAAGAATGATTCCGGCTCTGCTCTGATGGTCTTGTAAGCCAGCAACTCATGTCTCACGGCGTTTAGCCTCAATAGAGAGAAAACCAGTGACCAACATGAATCATGCTGTGTTCGTTTTAAAAACAAAAGGTGCCTCACCTGATCCCAGCTGAACTCTTTCAGCTCCTGTGGCCCCGAGATACCAGAGGATGAAGACAGAGAGAGCCAGAGACAGAGATTTGGAGGTAGCGTGGGAGAAGAAATGGGAGCAGGGGTCAGGAACAGGGTGGAGCGAAGTAGAGATGATGAAGGAGAAGCAGAGGAGGTGGGAGCAGCAGCAGGAAAAGAGGACAAAAAGGGAGGAATAGTGTTAGTGAGCGGGTAATTAGTCGGAAGCAGTTCACATTAAAACCATAAGGAGAGAAGAAGAAAACTACGGCCTGGGCCCACAAAGACGGAGATTCAAAGTGAGAGAGGAACAGCAGGAAGGGAGAGACGTCATGATTTAGATCAGGTGAGATGCTCAAAATCATAAATAAATAAAAAACTGAGTGAAATTATAATTAAAAACATTAAAAAAGTGGGATTGTCGGACAGACAGGATAGGAGAGCCACTGACCGGAGGCTTGGTAGCTGCGTTCAGGGACTCCATTTCTGCATGGGTCATCCAAACGTTACTGGTCGACTGTGTTCAAGAGAGAAGAGAAGCTGTGAGATTAGCAGAGCTGTACGTCTTTAGGTTCTGAATGAACACTTGCACATTCTGAACCGTGCTTAAAAAACATGTCAGATCAAAAGATCTGAGCTAACCACAGCAGCAGACGGCTTTCTTATTGCCATTTCAACTTCGATGGATGTTCAAATGGTATCTGGAAGGAGAAATCTGATATCTGGAAATTAGGTATCCTTAGTATGATTCCTTCTCTAAATAGATTTGGTGCCATTGTTAAGCGAAATCGAACATTCATTTGCTCCAAAATCAACAGTCAGAAGATTATTATTATTAAATATTTGTGACTTTATCTTTATTGGAATCGAAAACATAAAAAAACACAAGAGTTTTACTACACTTCTCCACATCTGGTTTACCTTTGTGGCTGTGTATAGAATTTATCAGCACCAGCACAGTTTAGCCTTCAAACATTTGCTATTTCTGACATTTATCACATGCGGGATACGTTTCATCTTACTTTACATTTGTTTTCCGGCATCTGTTTTTTTTCTCTTTCACCCCTACAACTCCTCCCACTTTTCTTTCCAACAATCAACTCAACAACATCACCTTTTTAATGACAGTAATCCAATATGATGTCATGTATTCGCAATCATTACTAAATTTTAAATAGTTTTACTAACGTCTGCTGCAAACTTCCCCAACAGGGATGATTAAAGGATCAGTGCTACCAAAGAATGACCTCTTTTTTGTTTGAACTATTCCTTTAACATTTCAAGTAATCTTGAAATTACAAACATTTGGTTCAACCATCATACTGCTAATTTGGATGTCGAACCAGCAGAAGGTCTGCATGGAGAACAGGTCTATAATTAAGAAGGTATCACCATGCTGCTGAATGCATGAGCGGTTGATCTACCAGCCTTAGGAAAATACGTGAATCAGCCATAATATTATAACCACTGACATCAGGGCAGCAAGTGAACATTATCTCCTCAACGCTGACGTATTTGATGCATTTTGTATATTGTAACATATCTTGATGTAAATTATGAAGGCTTAACATAGTAAAATAAAGGATATGATAATAATAATTAACAAAACAGAATTTCCAGATCAGGATTTGCACGTTATTATATAATTAAACAGTTACGTATCATGTACGCTTAATGTCAACATTTCTTACTAGAGGTGTAGTTCACTTATTACCTGTACCTAATTGTGGCTAACAGGAAAATTGCAATACTGGCCTAGTAATGTTATTTACAATTCTTATCACCCTGCCATAATAAGCTTGTTTCTTTACATTTACAGGTTTAACTAATAAGGATTATGAACAGTAAAACTTAAGTTTTGCTGTCTCAAATGCACGGTGAACAAAAAAGACATCTTAATAATTATGTGAAGTTGAAGAATGCCCAAAGTTCTAAAGTAATAAATGTTTTATGACTTAAAAGATGTCTTAACTCAATTCACCATTACTATTTCATTTTTCCTCATTCATCCCAGTCTCAGTTTACCTTAGCAAAGGAATTTAACGAACTCTTCATGGAATAAGCCAAACAGAGTGAAGAGGGGGAAAGAGATAAAACTAAGGCCCTGTTTACACAAAACTTTCCTAGCTACAAAAGTTTTTAGTTTTTGTGTTTCTTTCAAAGTTGTGAAAACAATCCATGTACACATTTATCCATGACAGGAAATGAAACTGCTTTAATGTGCATGCCAAGCCGGTGATTGACGGCGTAGCCTTTCAATATCAAAGCCATAGGATCATTGTTAGTTTACACAGAGACAGAAAGATTAACACTCTGAAAACCATAAATAAAAGTTGCGTGAACCGTTGTTGTGTAAACAGCCACTGAATTCCTGTTGCTTCTCACCTCTTTTAATGATTGACATCATTCAATTGGCAACGATCCCTGTACCAACATCGGTGGAAATCTCATTCTTAACATGCGTTTCACCAGGCTTTACACTGCAGCCTCTTGAACTGAGACTTAAGTACGGCAGGTGCACCACTCACATCCCCGGTACAGTAGCTTTCTAAGTAGTTTATAGAGAAATCATATCAGACCAAAGTGGAGAGCGGATGGCAGATCTGAAGTGAACAAATGGAGATCAATAGTTCTCCATCAAAATTGTTTTTATCTTCAATGCTATGATGAACGTCTAGACAGGATTAGCGGTTGTTCTGACATGAGAACATGAGAACAATGACATCTTTTAGGTTCATGTTGAGTGTTTGTGCGGTCTTACAGAGCGAGTGCTGGCCGGGGCAGATGGGCTAGTGAGGGACACCATCTCCTGGATGGCCAGCCGCAGCTTGAGGCGGTGAAGTGGGTTACTGATTCCAATCTCCCTCTGGATCTCTGTGTCCGACAGGTTGGCCATAATGGCGCCGCTTTTCACGTTGGCACGGCAGGCTGCGACATACCATGCGGGCATTCCGACCCACAGCTGGACAGAGGCAGAAGACAGATTACATTTAAATGATCACAGCAAAAATGTAAATGGTTTCAATTTTGACCTTTGAGTACCGTGTCCCATCACTTGTGTCATTCCACAATACCTCCAACCAAGACACAACAGTGGGTCCATCCCAAGATGCAAAGGGAAGTCCTTGGCGACATGCTTCTTCAAGGAGCTCATGCCTGATAGAGAAGAGGAGGAGTTACATGAGATTTATTTGGAGCCACAGAGAACCAATCTTAAGGAAACCAGGTGACATAATGCACAAACTTCTTCTTGCTGCGGCGGTCTTTATCTGCTGGACCCAGAGTCCCAGTCTTGTTCATCCCCATTGCATCTCCAGAGGCCTGGTCCTCAGAGGGTGTAGATGCTGGAAAGTCCAGAAATTACAAAGCCAGATCAGCTCAAATATGTTTGAATGAAAGAGACAACATGGTAGTTACAGTGCTACCAGAAAGTTTTAGACCCAGATCTTCCAAAAGTTTTAAATGACAATTTTATCAATAAAGCAAAAAGGTCATTTAATACCTAAATTACCAGCATGAAAAAGTATTTGGCCCCATCGAGACTAAATCCTAAAAACTACCAAACTATGTTAATTCCGGTTGGACTACACACACACACACCTAACCGTTACCAGTCCTGAACAATCACATCACTACTTAAATAGACGTTTTCAGAGGCATGATGGAAACGTATAGGTCTCACCAGTAGCAAACTATGTCCAAATCAAAATAAATTCCAGATGGTTACTGAAATGCATCATTATGGGAAGGGTTCCCAATTTTTCTCTCGGGCTCTGGGACTCCACAGATGCACAGTGAGACACAATATCTATGAATGGGGAAGACTTGGAACAATAGGGAACCTTTACAGAAGTAGCTGACCTTCCAAAATTAATCAAAGAGCACGTTGAAGGCTCATTCAGGAAGTCAGTAGAGATAGAAAGAGGGAAATGTGGACCAGTGTCATCTTAATAAAGGTCATATTTAATGGCGTCACTTGTAGAAACACTGGAGGAACTTTAAATTGAAATTTAGACTAAATTGAATACAGGAGTCCCATTACATCAGGAGTAAAGAACACCAGCACTCCACAACAAGAACGTTAGACCTCAGGTCAACACTGGACGTGGCGGTGTGATGTTGTGGAAGTCCATGATCATGACGACTCACGGTAAACAATGGAAACATTCATTTTGCCCTGAAGGAGAATGTCAGGTTATCAGTCTGAGAGTTGATGTTCAAATGTAACTGGATCATGTAATAAGACAATCATTCCTAGCAGAAGTGTAAGTTCACCTATGAATGGAGGAAAAAGAATAATATTAAAGTACTGGAGTGGTCTAGTCAATGTCTGAATCTCAACCCCATAGAGATTCTCTGGTGGGACCTGCTTTAGTGCAGCAGGACCTGTTAACAGCTGCACTAAAACAGCTATGCAGAGAAGAGTGGGCCAAAATTCTATTACCTTACGTTAGTTACTTGTACTTTGCTCAGTGATTCAACAAAGTTCCATATGAGGTACAAACAAAAATAGAAGAAGAGTCCATTTTAACAGCCTTTTTTTATCCTCCATCTTTTACCAAGAGAAGCTGATCCGTCTCTTCCAGGTTGGCCCATCCGTCCTTTCTCCTTCTTCCCAAAAAGCCGACCGATAGAGGACTTGATGCTTTTCTTCTTACTGGACTTGTGGAGAGAATCTTGGCTGCTGTTGGAACTGCTGCCATCTGCTGAGAGACTGGAAGGAACACAGGAAGGAAATGGGGGAAAAGCCGGATAAGATTCTAAACCCGTGTTAGATGTGTTTAATGTGAGGCTGCCGTACCTGCGAAACTCCCGGGGGTCGTCTAGCATCGCTCCTGGATGTGTGAGCGCCATCCTGTCCAATCGCAGTGCACGAGGAGTGGAAGGAGGCGTGGAGTCGAGTAGAGCGAGAGCCCGATCATCATCTTTGTTGTTCTGACATGACATGACACCATAAAGGAGACGTGGAAAAAAAACAACCAAGAACCACTAAATCATTGAGGTCTGATTGTGATTATACTTAATTACTGAAATGAAATGTCTCATTTCAAAAGAAACATGTGTGCTTGGATTGAGAACCGTGGTCTGAACTCTGTTGTGGTTCTTCTTTAAAGCAAAGTTCACCCAAAATCAAAATCATATTTCTAAATTGGATAAATAGAACTATTTACTAATTAGATTGTCGGGATAAATATTTCTTGAAAAAATATGTCCGTTTTCTCTCAAATTTTTAAAAACCACATTGCACTTGAACACTTGTGGTGTTCGATTTTCATTCATTCATTTATTATGGTTTCTGCAGGTTTCAACAAGCTAGTTTTAAGAGTATTTAAGACCTTATTATCACAACGATTAATCATATTTAAGACTAATTTCCCTCTCATACGGCCAAATGTATGCCAGAAGAACAACATCACATTTTTCCATGTTAAACAGGAAAATAACAAGCAGTAATGAGCAAATTCTCAATTTTGAGATTGGGCAAAAAGGGATTTCTTTTGACAAATGAATCAATTATGTCCGTGTTATTACTAATCAAATTCGATTGTACGTAGAGTCACATAATGATCATTTAGCACCCATGAACTTACACTGTTGTAACTCCTGATATTTCTATTTTATACATAGATATATATAGATATATCTAGTGTATTAATGAAGTTTTTTAAATCCTAACGTATGTAACGTATAGCAAAATGCAGGTGAGAAGATGACCTTTGACCATGTTTGTACTGTCTCATTTGATCACCATGAACGGATCTTACCATCACATATTGGTTTTTGACAGGGATGAAAGCTTTCATTATCACCGCTGACTGCATTTTTGTTTCCACTATACCTGCATACAAGTTAGATTATGTAGTCTAATCTAACATGCAGCTGAAGAGTAACTTCCTGACCCTGTCTGCATGATTTATTTACATGACTCACTTTCTGGAGAATCTGTTTGCATAAAGAAGTTGATCGAGGCAAGATACCAAAAGGTTTACATATCGCGGAATGGAGGTTTACTCCTGGTTTCCTGCCTCACCTGTCTATCAGTCTCTCGGGCTGGGGAGTGAGGGAGACGAGGGGTGGAGTGTCCAGAGCTGGGAGGAGAGGGGGAGGCCAGGGTGGATGATGTGATAGACGAAGGTATGAAGCTCCGTCCTGTGCTGTCTCTCCCCAGGGAAGATGGAGGGATTGGCGGACTGTCCAGAGCCACACTGACCCGGCTCTCGATCTCTTCCGCCCGCAACTCTGTGTTCTCCTTCTCCTCCTGGATCAGTCTGGTTCAGAATTATGTTAAAGTATTGTTTTAATACACTGAACAGATCATGATAGACATTTGGGTTTTAAAGAAACTCATACACATCCAACCAAAACTGAATCTGAAGCTATATTCAGTATCCCATGAGTTTAACTTAATAGACCAGAAGGGTGATGAAAAGTTTCTTGCAAGCGCAGAATATGCCACCTAAAGAAGTCGATATGTTATTTACGGGTGATATTATTTAGTTATTTTCGAAAAATGAAATGTAACAGGCATGTAATACTCAGGATTCCTTGTCACGGGTGCATTTAATTGTAGAAAGAAATAAAGAAGTTATTGAAGTTGTACCTATAAATTAGAAATCTTGATGCACATCTGATTAAAAGCTAAATTCTTCAAAATTAAACTAGATAGTTTGGGCCAAAAGACACAGAATTTGATGTGCTGATAAGTATTGACCATTTTCCCTATCATAGGGGAATGTGAGGCTGTAACAAAAAAAATGCATAATGTCGAATGAATTGAACTTAAATTCGAATTGATGAATATAAATGTGTATTAAAAAAAATTATGCCAGACTTAATTAGTTAGGTGCTTTAAATTAGCCCCAGTAAAATGCTAAATCATTAATAATATAATAGTGTCTTGCTAAACAATATAACAATATCTTTAACGTCGGCGTCTCTTGCTTTAGGTAAATGTAAAATAATTATATGTAATAAAATGCACTTTTGCTGGTACTCTTCACAGATTAAGGTACTGGAACAGTTACTTCAGCCCTGTTTTTCTTCCCTGTTAGAGAGGTGTTGATAATTATTTGCTGTTGTTGTGTCAAACTACACGTCTTTAGTACGACACTGCCGCCACTGCCCCTCCTTACTTAATCTCCTTGTTGATGGCCTCCAGCTGTTCCTGCAGCATGATGGCCAGGGTCTGCACATCTGTCTGTCCACTGGGGGACAGCAGCTCAGAGCCAAACCGATGCTCCCCATCGTCCTCGTCCTCAGAGCAGCCAACATCCAAGCCAGGCTCAAACCCACCCCCCAGCAAAGCCCCGCTCTCCCAATCTGGGTACTGAACACACAGAGAGCAAGAAAAAGAACATGTTACGGCTCCATCAGCTGATTCTATTCACAAATAATAATCCATTATCCTGTCGTCCTATTAGCTAGATTCCACAAAATCTGCTGGTTTCATTTCTGCAAAACTAAGTGGAAGGATGGGACACTAGTCAGGAAAGAAGAAAGTAGATCGAGGAGTTTCTTCTCCCACATTCTTTAGCAGAGCGAGTTGGTTGTTTTAGATATTGTTTGATATTTAAAATTTTTTCTTGTGTACACAAACTAATGTATGCGCTGAGTCAGGTTCCAGTATGAAAAATATGCAAAATTGAATGATTCTGATGATTCTAACCTGGGTAGAATCTTCACGGGCGGAGCTCCAACGGGTCCGGTGACTCCGCCTGACCACACCTCCTGTAGTGGCACTAACAAAGGGTTCCAGGTGTGTGGTGGAACCTACTGGGAGGGATCCGCCCCCATGGGAATACCTCAACTCTAGAGCGCTGCCTGGCAGAGAGCGACTATTGAGATAGGCGGCGAGGTAAGACAAAAAGAGATAAGGTTAGCAGGTGTCCCTGGAGAGTGAATTGCTCTGGATAGACACAGAAATACAAATAACAAGCTGAGGTAAAACTGGAAATACCAAAAGTTAAATACAAAGAGTGGGAGTATTCGAAATAAAATGTGTTAAAAGTGTATTGATTTCCAAAGAACAGTTTCACTTCCTTTAAACTCTTCAGAGAATGTTGAAGAAGTTCAGATGATCATTTATGTGTCATCATGTGTGAGCGTGTGTGTCTACATGTTGACAGTCTTTAAACCTAAACGCCTCTGATGTGGAGTGATTTATCGTCAGTGTTTGACAAGATGAGAGGTTCAACTCTGACATTTTCAAAGTCAGACTGGTGAATAATAGTTAGAGTTTAACTCTTTCGGTGCCGCAGGTGTGTCAAGGACTCATACCTGGAATATGAGCCCCCGGGCCTCGCTCTCAACTGATCCAACTCCAGCTGAAGCCTCTCCAGCTCAGCTATCAGCTGGTCCTGAGGATGGAAAAGAGACTTTTGGTATTAAACAAAACGAGAGCACATATGTGGTGGTTTAAAGTAAGAATGATGTCTATAGGTTCAGGCACCTTGTTTGTCAACAGATCATCCTGGAGCTTCTTCATGTTAGACAGTTCCTCTGACAGGGCGTTCTAGAGATAAGAGAATGGCAAGTTTTATTAATGAGGAACATTTCTAATGAGATGTGTTTGAATTGCCCTTACATTGGAGTGGTGTTATTTGAAACTGTACAGGGTATCAGAAAACTGCACACACTCAATGATGTTTTCTCAGCGGTATTGGTGGGGTGAAGTGTCTAGTAGGCGTGGATGGGTTCAAGGTGGAGGTGGGACATCACCAATGATTGGCTCTGAGCCCCTTCTTTCTTTTTATCGTAATGAACGGACTGACAGATGAGGTCAGGAAGGAACTCTATGGACTATGACGTACCTGGATGACATTTTGATCTGCAGTGGCAGCAAGGGAAACAGGTGGAAGGGAGAGGACGCATGGAGTAGAGGTGAAGAAAATGCAGGAGATAAAGTACTTGCGGTCAGTTGTTCAGAGCAACGTAGCAAAGCAGCAAAGAATTGGAGTTTGTGGGTAAACGTGTCAGGAGTTATTTGTGACATAAGAGTCGCAGCAAGAGTGAAGGGAAAGGTTTACAAGAGGGTAGTGGTCCAGAGACGGTGGCACTGATTAAAAGACAGGAGACAGAACTGGAAGTGGCAGAGTTGAAAATATTAAGATTTTCTTTGGTCGTGACAAGGATGGATAGGATTAGAAATGAGCACATCAGAGGGACAGCCCAGGTTAGATGTCTCGGTTACAAAGAGAGGCTAAATTGAAGCAGGTATAGCGGATATAGTGGTAGAAAGATGCTGGAGATGGAGCTGCCAGGCAGGGGGAAAAGGAGAAGGCTAAAGAGGAGGTTTCTGGCTGTGGGGAGAGAGGACATGCAGTTGGTTGGTGTGACAGGAAGATTCAGAGGACAGGGGATTTCTTGATGTGGGGAGATGGTCACCTCTATTATGCGATACTGATTAAACTATGTTCCTAGCCACCTTCCTTATAAGAAAGCATACACAGATCAGCCATTGATGTGTTGGAAATAGGAAAAATGGGGAAGTGTAAGGATATGAGCAAGAGGCCAAATTTTGATGGCTGGAAAACTGGATCAAAGCATTTCCTGAGATGCAAATCTTGTTGGGACTTCCTTGTCTTCAATGGTTAGCACATACAAATTGGTCTAAGGAAGAACAACTGGTGACCGAATGACAAGATAACGCATCAAGGCTCAATGATGCAAGTAAGAGGCAAATGGTATAGCCCATGTTGTCCGACAGAAGAGCTATGGTGTAGAGGTGTGCTATTGCTATAGCTAGGGGGTGCACAAGACTGAGGGAGATATAACAGATACATGGGGAACTGTCAGTAGAACTTCACATTATGCAGTATTTAAAATACCTGCAGGGGCAATACCACCTGCTTCGAAGCCTCATCAGTTACCTCATTTTACTTGCGGATCATTTGACTTTTTTCTTATACAACATAGGTTATATATGTGTAGTTAACTCCCTCACCTGCAAATGCCTATCGTCTCATAATGATGTGAACGTGTTGTGTGTTTAACGCTGTGTTTATCCCCAACTGAGGGCTGCGTGACTCTGTTCTATTCTATTCTGTTTTATTCTAGCATATTACTCTTTTTGTCCCCCTACTATTTTACCTTGATACTCTTTTAGGGGAGGGGGGTTATTGTTTTTTTCTCATTTAAAAAAAATCCATATAGCCCTTTTCAATGTACCACGTCGCAAAATACATGACAGTTGAGAAGGTACAGCTCATTTTAAGTATTTGACACTTTAGTTGGTAATTTCATCTTTGTGAATAAATTACATTACATACGGCAATTAAATGAGGTATGTCGGTAGAGTTTGGGACTGCAAATCAGCTTTGAAGTTCAAGGATGTTGGTTGATTCACTGCTTTTTAAGAGTCACTTTTGAATTTATTCAAGTTTTAACTGGTCACTTCATAGAGGGCAGAGATGTTAGTGGTCACACCTGACAGCAGGGTTTATTTGAGGCAACGGCACACAAATTTATGATCTCGTTTGGGGAATGTGAGAGTTATATTTTTATGAGGTTCAGATGGAAATGAAGAGGTACGGGATTTCTTCATGTCACCTTTTCTTCCAGAGCGGCCATTCTCTCCTTCAGATGCAGCTGCAGCCTCTCGTTGGACTCGGACAGCAGCTTGTCCACCGTGTCGGAGAGACGCTTGTTGTGTTCATCGTTCATCCTCTCCCTCTGCCTGGCCTGGGGGGGAGAGAGCCACAGGTAAGGAAAAATAGGGGCGAGTTGCAAGAAGAGGAAGGGTGGGAGGAGAGTTTATGTCGAGCATTCTTCTTGACTTAAAGCGGGAGCCAAAGAATTCTATCTGAATGTTCAAGGTCCAATAGAGGGTTTAGAAAATGAGCTTGCCTTTGTGCTGCTAAAACTCTAACAAAAGGAACAGCATGAAAGAGGGGAGGATGAAAACAGAGAAAGAGGGATGGAAAAGCGAGCGTGACTCACCCTCTGAAGCTCCTGGTTCTTCTCCTCCAGTTGCGCCTCCATCTGTCGCAGACGCTCCTCAAAGTTACCATGACGTTCCTCCGCCTGAAAGATTGGAGAGGAAGGAAGCAGGGTTTGAGCGTGCACCGCATTGTGACTAAAAAAGAAATTAACAGAAAAGAAAGAGCTTGTTGGCCGAGTCTGTCAATTAGTTACATGCCTGTACAGATCACAGCGTAACAAAACAGTTTGTTTGACTGCGTCTTCCGGGTCGTTATAATCTATCTTATCTTTCCAGGGATGCCATCTTGCCCAAACATGTAAGACATAAGTGTAGCCATTTAACAGTTCTGACTAGTAGGAGGAGAATAAATGTATGTTTTACTGGCATGGGTGAAAATGTTTACGAGAATGCTGGATGTTAACATATAAGCAATTATATCAGTAAATCAATTGCGAATTTTGAGCAGCAAACAGTTCCTAACATGTTGAGCGCCTACGGGTCTCATAGCAACAGGATTTCATCTCAGGTTGTTTGTTTATGTTTGCTGGCACTGATTTCTCAAAAGACTTTACTCACAAATGAATCTAAACACACAGGTAGACGTATCTTAATATATTATATATTGATATACGTCTATATTCATGCCTGCACCAGCCGGCACGCCCTCACATGCTCACACACACAGATTTAATTGTTTCTGCACATGGGAGCCGACACTTTTTCTCCCCAAAATATACATATTGATCTGTGCATATTCTAACATGCACAGATCCATGCACAAGTAATGATGGTTTTAACAATGTTATTTAATAAAGACTAGGCTTGTTTGGTTGCACCTTCACGCTTTTGTATACACACCTTGTTGAGTGCTGCAACTCTCTGGGCGAGCTGGGCCTCAATCTCAGGCAGCGTCTCAGCCCTCTGCAGAGTTTGCTGCAGCTTCTGTTTGGCATCGTCTAAACGCTCCTGGAGCTGCCGGTTCTTCTCCTCACTCTTAAAGAAAACAAGATGACATGGAGCGAAGGTGAAACTTGGAGCATGAGTAAAGACTGCCGGGGGCAGCAGACATGATTAAAGCCTACTTGGGGAACAGTAAATGTATTGATGGCATATTGTAGGTGCCAAAATGGAACACGGCCAAGCTGCCATTCACAGCAGAAACACGAACGCACACGCTGATGAAAGAGGGTTTTCCCACCTGTCTGTAGAGCGAGTCTTTGCTGGCCAACTCATTCTCTAGTTTATCTTTTATGTCGTGGAGAGACGTCGCCTCCCTCTGGGCACTCAGGTACCTGCAAACCAGAAGAGAGAGCAGTGAGTGTGATACATTTTTGAGGGGTACAACAAGAATTCATGAACAACACACACCTGCGTTCCAATGTGGTGATTCTCTCCTCCATGTCTTCCCTTTGACAGAGTGCCTAGGGAATTACAAGAAACAAGCACAAAATAATTAGGATGCCCCGTTATGGGAACATTTCATCGAAAAAAGAACGTTAGACAGAAAAGGCTCTTCAGGTATTTCTAGTTAAATCCCATTATTGGTAATTGCATATTTATGAAAAAGTTCCATCCATCAATCCATTTTTTTTTATATTTCTTTTATATTTCTTACACACTGAAAACTATGGATATCATACTAATCTTACTAATATTCCAACAGTTAAGTCTGTACAATACATAAAAGCTACGGTCAGCAGGCTGTGAATGTAACTACCAGCACCACTAATGCCAATATGTTAATTTTACCCATTATTTTTATAAATGAATTTGGCCAAAAACATATTATGACCACTGATCTGATGCAATACTCATTGCACGGGAGCATTTCATAGAAGATTCTCCCCGGGGTTGCGGGGTTCTAGAGCCACTGGCAGCATTGGACGTACACAACTGGAGCAGTGGAGTACACCCGCCAGTTCAAACGTTCACATCACCATATCTGACACAAATTATTATTATTATTAAAAGTGGATTGATTTTTTTTAGATGAGGTAAACTCGTCTGGAACGTTGATGGTTTGATTCTTGTTCGGAACGTCTCCCTACATTCTGTCTTTATTAAAACAAACCCAAAATACCCAGAAACCTCAACCATGGGTGCATTTCTTTAAAGAAACACACAGAAACAGGTTATTACATTTTTCCATGATCTTTGCTAATTCATAAAATATCAAACTACCAGTACACAAGCGATGTGCATAGAAAGTTTTGAGGAAAATATTGAAACATTTTCGAGTTATGCCCTTGACACCATCATCTGAGAAAAAGCCCACCAACAGAATGAGCCTAAATGAAACTGACTGATTAACAGGCTTGAATCGTGTGAGAAAGCCTGAAGCATAGTCGCCATGGCTACCGGGTAGAGGTTTTTGTGTGTACAGTAACAATCGCTGCTGCCAAGTGGGCAAATGGCTTCGTAACCATAGCAAACAGTTACATATTTCTGGGAGAATGAGCAAAATATACTCTTTTGTGTCACAGCGACAGTCATAGTCGTGGTTTATTGTCTGTCAACAGCTCAGACGGTCTCACCTCCTTCACGTCCCTCTGTAGTTTCTGGTTGGCCTCCTCCGAGCGGGCCAGCTCCCTCCTGGCAGACGTCAGCTGCTCCTCGATCTCTCCAACCTGACAGGAAGCGACAATGTGAGAGAGAAGGCTGAGGGAGCACCTATCATTTTCTGTCCGTTAGCATCTTTGGCTTTTGCTGTTTTGGTAGAAGCTTCAGAGCAGAAAAGTCTGAGAATGAAGTACCTGTCTGCACATGAGGGCCAGTCTCTCTTTCAGCTGTCCCAGCTCTGACCTCTGCCGCTCTATCTCCCCCTCCCTCTGCCGGTCGATGTCTGTGTCGTCCAAGATGGAGGAAGGCCCGTTGGGAAGCCGCTGAATAAGGTTGTACTTAAGTTAGTGGTACAGTGGTAAAATTTTGTTCAAAAACAGTTATAATGCTGTATTTATTTATCTTCTGAATGAAACTTTCTTTTTTAATCTGGCTAAAAACTCCATAGCATATCGATTTCTAAAAACTGAAATAGTACTTGTGTTTTCATCTAAATTAAGGAAGATGGTAGCGTCACAAGAAATTTCCAAGTTCTTTTGCTCTAAAATGTTATGTCACTTTTCAGGCACAGGCGGGGATATCTTACTAAATCATTACTTTGGTAAAACTGAAAATCAAAAATTTCATGCACACTAAGTAACTTGCATAGTTTATTTATTGCAGACGTTTCAATACTAGATATTTTTGGTGCAAAAGTAAAAATTCAGTTTTTCATTTTTTTATTTTGATGCTGGTAAAGTCAACTGAAGTGCCTAAGATCAAAAAACAGAAATTTACTGGAAAACAACACCGAAGCATCTTCAATTTAAAGCAAGTCCTCATCCTTTTCGGTTGTTAAAGGGGGAAATGCTGCAGTGTCGCCCTTCTCAGAGGTTCAAGCAATGTTTTGTGGACTAGGAAACTTCACCTGATTCTCCATTAGCGTGGACGTGAAACATAAGGACGGGATTCTCAGTTTTGGATGAACTGTTCCTTTAAACCATCAACTCTAAAGCTGCAGGTCAAATCTAGACAGCGAGAGGCTTCCAACTGGATCCCCAAGCAGTTTGACGTACAGAGAAAAAAGAAAAGCCTGGTACTAACTATTTCATTAAGGGGATCGACGAGATGGACTTATCCAGGTGAAGGATCCATATGATCCTTTAAATGAGTGTGATTTCTTTTTGATTATATTTTTATTTATTGTAGTTTCAGATTATCAAAGCTGTAAGGACTGACTTACTGGACTTCCCATTATATTAGCTGAATATCCCTGCTTTAAAAAATTATTATTTTTGCTGCGGAAACTAAACGTGACGGACGAATGGAACCCATCGTCACTTCAGTCGTAGTGAGACGTAATGATAAACTACAACCAAAAATATGTCAATAAAAATAGATAGATCAGGATCGCTTTTGTCTACCAGGACAATAACTTCAACATTATTTTATTGGCAAACAAATTCATCTTTCTGGTCATAACAGGACCATCATGGATCGTAGGATCTCTCATGGATTGGCTACATTATAAATTAAATGTATTATTATTATTATTACATTCCTCACTGCTGATGTAATATTTTTTGCAGACTGTCATATTTCTTGTGATTACCTCTTTCCCGTTGTCTAGTCCTTGCTGCCGTCGCTTAATTTGTTCCCTTAAAGACACAACCTAAAAGAACACAGGAGAATCATCTGGAGGGCCTCCATCACTGAAACCTGTGAAAAATACAAAACATGGACTTACCTCTTGAGACGACGTCTGCAGCTCTCCCTCCAGCTTCGCCACTCGCTCCAAGGCCACCCGTAGTCTCTCCCTCACCTTCTCATCCAGAGCCTTGTGATGCTCAAACAAGGACTTGAGGGCATTCAGGACCTCCACCTCACTGGACACCCCGGCTGGGGACTGGGTCTGCCTCTTCACCACCGTCATCCTTAGGCTGCGCTCGTGACGGGACACCAGGCACTCCAGATGTTCAAGCAGCAGCTGAAAACACATGAGGTTCACATCCAGTAAAACCTCTCCAAGGTGGACCTCATGGTTAAAAAAAATGGTCTCATAAATACGAGAAGTTAATGTGAAACAGACGTGATGGTACTGACTCGGGTGTTGTTCCTCTCCGCTTTCAGCTCTGCGATCTCCTCCTCTCTCTCCAGCAACTGCTCCCGGCAGAGGTTCAGCTCTTTGGTCAGCACTGCAAACTCCTGCAGGACCACAAGAGGGCGCTGTTATGCATGAAGTCATCATCATCATCATCATCACACAGTGAGGGCCACTGCACTGATACATTACTTGTGCTGTAAATTCCTGCTTTTCCTCAACCTGCACAGTGTTTTTAAGCTTCATGGGTGACCTTTTGTTTCCCATAATTCACTTTGGTTGCAGTCTCAATCGTGTCATTATAAGTTTTAGAGGTGCGGAAATGAGCAACTTTTGACATTAACTATGGCCATATTCAGATATAGAGGAAAAGATGTTATTATAAATGGTTAATATAACGAGGGAGAAATTATTTTCTCAATTTGATAAAGGAAATCCATAATATTTCAAGAAATCTTGTAAAGTTGTAATTCTGGGCCATGTTTTTGAGGGGAAATATCATGGTCAACCAAGACACATGGAGCATCTTTTCAAGCTACAATTTTGTAAGGTTTGACAAATAAAATAAATATTGAGTGTTTGGGCATATTCACACAACATTAAAATCCCAGCTTCCTTCTGGGAGAACTCTGTTATTCTTCTAAAATTCTAACATTATTCTTTCAATATCATGATGTTCTTCATGATGTTGTAAAATTTTTACCTTATTCTTGTGTAAAATTACAACTTTATTCTTTTAATCGACTCATTATCGTAAAAGTTTGACTTCTAACTTGCAATATTATGATTTTGGTTGTAATGTTAAGACTTAATTCTCGCATAAAATGTTACATTTATTTTATAGTATTGCAAATTAAATGTATTATTATTATTATTACTCATTAATGCACTTGGGGAGTGAAGACTAGCCCATGTTGTCTAATCCATCAGAAGAGCTACTGCAGCACAAATTGCTGGAAAAGTTAATTTTGGTTCCAATAGAAAGATGCCAGAATACACAGTTCATCTCAGAGCCCTTTCTGGTGGACCTACACAATACAAGGCAGGTGGTTTTAATGTTATGACCGATCCTTGTAAAAACCGTAAACCTAGAAGTAACCCAAAGCACATTCAAAAAAATTCATCAAACGTTCCACGTCCCACTGGGCGAAGCGCCAATCATACTCAGAGATAACTGGTGCCTCTGTGGGTGGCCAATCAGATTTTAGACACTGCTTTGGGACACGCCCCTACTTGGACTGGAAATACCTCAGCATGTAGTTATTGCGAATAAGAAGTCACCAAATATGAAACAAAAAAACTTTAACTGCCAATGCTTGCCTTCATCACACGCAGCATGGTTACAAACAACAATGACACAACTTTTATTTAATGAGCAAACTGACCTTCCAAGAATTTGCCTTCATTAAACAAACACGCACAGACATTTAATGACATCTCTCTGAAAGAGGAACCGACTCTCTGAGCATACAGCCGACCCTCAGCCATATCTACCACAGCGCTCAAAGTTTATAGCCGCCGATATAAAATCTAACAACCGGGTTTATTGCATGTGTTGCACCTGAAATTGGTTTAATTGCACAATATCCGTGACTATCTGAGCATTTGGTCGTCATTAAAAGAAACGCCTGGAGGAGGAACAGCCACGAATGGAACTGGAGCCAGGCCAGGTTACATTTCCAGTTGACAGCAGTCTAGTTGTGATTTTGTGTAATTTAATCCAATTATGTATAATGAGGGGTTAGCTGCATGATATCCATCTTTAAAATGTGTTGCCTTTGGTCAAACTAAACGGTATCCATGGCGACAAATCAACAAAGTGAGGATGAGTGACATTTGAAAGTCGCTTTGGTGTGATTCTAACTTTTTCTGTATGTTTCTGTAATCACAACCCTCCACTGAGTAGGAAGTAAAACATCACCGCACATGTGCTGTACACCCCCCACTCTGCTCATTTGTGATGTTGGCGTGATACATGGCGCGCGGCCATGTGTCTGCCAAATCAAAAACTCTTATGCAAATGAGCCATTAAAGGACATTTATGCGTGGGCGGCGCTGCTGTTATCTCCATTCGGTGTTAACGGTGATCAGTTTATCCACACATCTGCTTGGGTGCCTGACCTCTGACCCTCCTCCAGCGGAAACGTGTTTTTTTAAAGCACAGGGTGCAAGGCATGTAACAAGCGTCTGAGATGATGTGCTCGCCACTCTGAAATAGGGGAGGACAGAGAATGAGAGGATGAAAAGATGGAAGAGGAAGGATCAGGGGGGAAATTGCTGTGTACAGATGGCGCTGTCTTGGCCTGGAGGATGTCGTAATTCTGGGATTCATTTGTGTCAGATGCCAGAACTTCTACCTTTGTCTGTCCTGATCCCCAACATCTTAAACAGGCTCTTGAATCCATCTTTGCAGCTCAAAGCAGCAGAACGCAAATATCTTGATTTGCTTTGCTCTGTGTTTCCTCTAACCAGGTTTTTCTCTCAGTGCCATGCTGTCGCTGTTTCCTATTTTCCTCGCCTGGCAACGCACACAGACAAACCCAGTGAACCCAGCCACAGCAGAAAGTATCGCAGCACTTGTTCCTCTATCTGCATTTCTGCAGATGTGTGTGCACTATATTGATCTCCTCCCACTGAGGTATTACAGCCCTCTAAATGTCCGGTCACTCCATTAGAATGAGCCGAGCCGCTACATCCGTTATCCCACTTTGATTTTACAGGCGTAGCGACAGAGAAAAATAGGTACCAACAATGAAGGAGGCGTCATCGCTGCCTGAGGCATCCAACAATGAGTCCTGGATGGAAACAAAGATGGAGCTCTTGTATGTACAGTGGAATTACAACATGATTAGCTCTCGAACACTGGGATGTGGGATAATGCTAGAATCGGTTTCTGGACTACATAGACAAATACAACATTTGCCATTATCCAGGTTTTACAGTTTAATTCACAAAGTGAGATTGTCCTTAAAGATATACAAGGATCACCTATTACATTATAACCACTGACTGGTGAAATCAGATGACTATGATGTAATGCTGGTACCGGTCAGTGGGTGGGATATATTAGCCAGCAAGTGAGCAACTTGCCTTGAAGTTTATGTAGAACCAGCGTAAGGATCTAACCAACTTAGGAAGGTGAGACATTGTGATAGTTAGATAACTGGGTCACAGCATCTCCAGGACGACAGGTCTTGTTGGGTGATCCTGGTCTGCAGTCGTTAGTATCAAACTGGTCACAAGAAGGACAGCTGGTGAAGCAGCGAAGGGGAGCATGAGTTGTCTGATCCTATAGGGGAGCTACTATAGCACACATTTCTTGTTCTGACAGAAAGGTGATAGAACACACAGTGCATTACAAAGATGCTTTGACAAGAAAAGGGAGTCTTAAAAAAGTACTAGGCAAGTAGTGTTAATGTTATGGCTGACTGGTGATCTTCGGGGGGAAAAGGTGATCTGGAATGCTGTTGCACAAACCCAAAGCAGAAAGTGCAAAAATCCAAAATATTAAGAAGGCCGCCGACCGCCGAGAAACAAGAAATGACACCTTCTTCTGGGGAAGAAGAAAGCTGCAAAAAATGACTGCACTTCTGCCTTTGTATGGTTGAATATGTGGCGCTTCCCTGCAAGTATTGCCAACTTCCTCACAGACTCCTCCACCCAAGTTTGTTGAAAAGTGTTTTCAAGATTTTTTTATCGTTATTTAATCTTCGTCCGGTGTTAAACGCCTTTTATTTAGTCACATCATCTTGCTAGGTTTTGTTTTAGTTTCATTAAAACTTTGGGTATTTTAGATTTATTTTAGTTAAAGATAAATGTAAAGTATTTGAGTTACAGTTGATGACAAGCGTTAACATTTTTGTCTTTTCTAAGACAGGCTAGTGTTAAGATTTAAGTATATGATGTTAAGCCAAAACCAATATTTTCCAAATTTTTTATCACATTATACATATGTTTTAGTTTTCAGATTTGGGATGGAATGTCCTTTTAAGATTAGAATATATGTTTTGTGGGAACGTTGTCCCTCGTCTCTAAGCCGTTGATGAAGATATATTAGAAAATGAAATTTAGCTTCTATAATAATGGTAAGAGACATTTATTATTGAGAGTCCATGACTCAATCAGCTCCATGGAATATAATTTTTAGCCAAACCAATAAATGGCTGATGTATGATTATATCTAATATATAATAACTAATATACATTTCCCAGGATTGAGTTTTAAGATAATTTATAAGAATAATATAAAATAACAACCCCCAATGAGAACCAAATTTGCTCATCAGAATATAGCCCTACGCAAAGACGGTGTTAAAGATATGAGGAGAAGGAGTCGGCTCTACCTGGAGCAGAGTCGGCTCTATCTGAAAATCCTGCTTGCAGGTTTACACATTAATAATTCAGCTCTGTGAGAGGAACCATTTCCAATTTGACTTTATAGTGGAATTATCGACAGAGCCAGATAACTATAATAGCTAAGTGAGTTTTTACAGAGGTCAGATTTTGAATGCAGGAATTTTACTTGTGATTTCCTCCATCTGGGCTGTGAAGCTTTTATTTTAACCCCCGAAAACGGGATATTATGTAATTGTCTTTGCCGCCGTGTTCACCGCAGGTCCTTTGGGTAAAAACGATAACTCAAAAATCCTTTCATGGATCATTTTCAGATTTTAGACCTCTTTAGACCTTAGTGCCAGGAAGAATTGATTTGATTTTGGGAAAGGTCAGTTCCACGTTTCTGTCATTAGGGGGAGCTCCTTGTCCAAATCAAAGTTTTCAGGCAATAACTTCTCTACCATTGGTCCAATTAAGTCAATTTGGCTTATATGAAGGAGACATCAAGGACACCAAGTATAAATATCTTGTATATATCATATTATCATATACCATGTAGTTGAAGCCTCTTCTTTTTTTTACGAAAAACACTGTTTATCAGACATAACTCCTTTAATGTTGGTCCGATTTAATCCATAATTAGTGCTTGTGAATCAACACAAGGAGATCTGTCTTGTATATATATTATTTCACTATAATATTCATATTTTAGTCATTGGAGGAGGTTTTTGGGGAAAACACAATTTTCTGTCCATAACTTCCCAACAAACGGCAATTGTGTCAAAATGTAGCTCATATAAATTTGCACAAGGAGGTCTGTCTTATTTTATTACTGAACTCAAAAAAAGAATAATTAACAGTATTTTTCTTCATATTTGAGTTACAATGGGATCTTATCTTATACAGCTGCTACTTTATAGAAATTGTTAGGTTAAGTCAATATGGACTCTTTGTTTGATATTATTAATGAATCATATTTAATTGAAGGAGTTCAATCCATAGGAGTGCTTGTACAACGCAGGGCATTAGGGGCTTTTCTGGGATATAAGTTTTCTGTCGCAGACAACGTGGTAGGCCTAGTTTAAGTAAAAAAAACACTCACAGAGGTCAATTGTTGAATAAGTGAACAAAAAATGCAGTTTGTGCGTTTACTTATATTCATTTATATATAATCAATAGAGCTGGAAAGCACTCAGAGATAATAGTTTGACCTTCATCATATGACTCCTGGACCATGGAAACCAACATCTAGAGTTTGGAATCACATTTCCATCATTACATTAAAAAAAAACACTCACACAAACATGTTTTCTTCTAACTCTAGCTCAGTAACTTTTGAACAAAAGTCAAATTTAATAACCTAACTGAATCAGCATGGTGTCTAAATTTGATCCTCCATCAAGTCTGTAGGATTATTAGATGTAATAGTGAATCTTAAATGAGCCCATAAAATCTAAACATTCTTGATCATCAGATCTGGAACATTACCTGAAACCAGATTAGATTTTTATGGGTGCCAGATCTTATGGGGACGTCAACGTTACTCATGCATTGTAAGTACTCTCCATGAAGTTAGATGCCAAAGTGATGATTCCCTCAATCCTGCCTGAGTAAATAATCTTGAAAGCAACTTGGATGAGACCTGGATGAAGAGAGAACTGTCTGTAGATGTTTCGATTCGTATTTACATTTAGTTCTTTGACTAATTCTGATGTTTCATTTTAATTTCTGATGACTTTCATGGATTTCTTTGTGAATTATTAGTTGTATATATTTTTGAAAGAGAGAAAAAAAACATTTACTCTATGCTCATCTATTTTATCAGTTCATGACCTAATTTTGGGCTCTGTAGCGGAAAATGCCCCCCCCCCCCAATCGTCTTACCTGTGGCAGGGCGATGGACAGCTGCCTCTGGAGCGACTCCTTCTCGTGGCCCAGGTCTCTCAGGCGTAGGTGTGCCGTCCCTAGACTGTCCTGCGTCTCCCTCAGGCTCTCCAGCAGCCTCTCCCTCTCCGTCAGCATATTCACCATCAGCGATTCAAGGTTGCCTGTGCTGCCTCCCTCATCACTGCCGCCGCTGACGCTACGGTGATCCCGGTAGGCCCCCATGCCTCCCATCCCTCCGCCCGTACCGCTTCCGCTCCCTGCTGGGGAAGACGAGCCACCTCCTGATCCGCCGCGCCCGTCCTCAGAGATGGTGGGCATCACCTCGCACATCATCTTGAGGCCTGGGTGTGAGAGGCGTTATCTGAGAAGCTTTTTAGCACACCTGAGAGCCGCGTGCGTTGCACGAATGACTCGTCATGAAACAGTTAGTTTGTTGCTTGGTGGTCTTTCCTCTCAGGCTTATTGGGTGAGAATCGCAGGCAAGAAACGGGAGAGTGAAATGCACAATCAGGACAGATATGTGAGCTTTGGAGTGGGGAGAAGGATCCAGTGATCAGGTGAGAAACATTGTGGGGAGACTGGGGCTTGGTGGGGTGGTAGGGTGGGATGCAGGGGTGAGAGGGAGAAGTACAGTTTCTGTGGATGACCTCTGACCCCTGGCCCAAGCTTCAGTAAGATGTGCGAAGAACCTGGAAAGAAGAAAAGAAAGAGGAAGGGCAAGTGAGTGATACATCCTCTGGAACATCATGTGAAAATTAAAAATACTTTTTATCCAGAATGCAGTGTAAAAGCAGAATAATGTTATTATATTGAATCTGGTAGACTTTTAAAAATTATTATTCTATGAATTTAAATTGGGATTGGTACATGTTTATCATCGTATGACATCACACTTTCTTTTAAAACGTTTTGGTTCGAGAGGACACTAATTGTTCATTATCTGGCTGGAGTAGGCAGAGACTTCCTTGAAAAGGTTATTGTCTGGATGGCAGCATATCTTTCCCAAAACCTGTAACTTTCAGCATTAATGAAGTGTCCACATGTGTGAAGGTTACCGATGTCATGAGCTCAAACACCCTCCCAGACGTCACAGATGCTAAACTCCGTGCTAGCAACAATTTGGATTGACCATCTACTCTTTAACCCAGCAAACACAACATTCCTGGTTTACAAGAACTATTTAAAAAACGAGGACTCCTCAGATAATAAAAACACTTTTCACTTCGTGTCTGACTATAAAAGTGGAAGTTTTCATCTTAGCAGGGTGTGGCGTCACAGTTGTTATGGAAATGGACCTGATATCAGAGCAGCCAGCAGGCACAGTACCCAGCTGGAAGTCTGGAGGAGTTGGACTGAGATTGACCAATATTACCGGTCAACTGGAGTGTGTTGGTGGATAAGGGTCGAAACACTCCATGATGGTTGAGTACTGGACCCTAATGACCTCCAGGTCAGGGTAACATCCATCTTCAATTACAACAAATTATCAGAGGCGAGCTTGAACAAGAGCCAGCCAGGGTACGCACCTCCAGCTGGTAGAGACACCCTAACAATCCAGGATGGGTGGGTGCGGTAAAATGGATGGATGGATGTAACATAGAGCCTGAGAGACTGGGTGGGGAGCTCCAACATCTGGAGGGAGCTCAGATAAGAGCAACTGCTACTTCGTGTAGAAAGGAGCCGGTTGAGGTGGTTCGAGCATCTCATCAGGATGCCTCAAGGTACATCCAACCGGAAGAAAATGGATGGAAGGATGGAACATCGCTGATGTACTCAAACATGAAAATAGATGGTGACATCCACCAAATCCCTGCAATGTGCAAGATGAGAAATGTTCTTTAATCGCTACTATTTCTACTACAACTCTCCACCGTCTTTGTTTGTGAATAATTGCAGCTTTTCATACAGATGAGGTGAAAAGCTCAGGCATTCGGAGGGAGCTGGGAGGATGACCATTCATGCATATAAAAGGTTCCCTCCAGGGTGCCTCCCTTTCGAGGTTGTCCAGGCATATCCAACTGGGAGGTGACCCCCGGGGTAGAGCAATATCTCACTGGAGGGACTATATATCTCATCTGGGCCAGGGGATGCATTAGGATCCCAGGTGGAGCTGGGGAGCATTGGATGGATCAATGGATGGATGGATGGAACACTTGCAAATGATTGAACCTTTCCATGCTCCCCCTCATGACACCATAACCTGCCACCAATGAACCTTTTTACCTGATGGTTCACTCAGGTGTTTTAGAGAAGTACACAACTTTACCGGTTTTCTGTTGCCCCCTGTCTGAACCGCTACTGTTTTTCATTATACTGGATCTCCAAACCAATCAGGAGATGATCCCATTCTGTTATATTGATGAGCCAACTTTCTTGTAATGAGGGTTGTAGATGTTGGGCCTGTGGAGCTCAGTAGCTTGTGATCTCTCACTCATTTGGACCAGGCGTTCCCCACAGACCCTCAGAGAGGGGTTGCAGCAGTGCTGTCTATTCATCTGACTAGCATCGCATGGCTGTGGACTAATTCATCCATCAGTGCTTGTCTGGTCCACAGTCATGATGGTGAATATGAATGCGCATGATGTAAGGAGTCGTGAATGGTCCCTCAGATCATAACTCCATCTCAACAACAGGCTGTCATCATGGATCACATTCACAGCTGCATCCAGGAGAAATCAGGCTAATTTTAACACATTCATGGAGGATTATCATCCCACAGGAAGCTAGGAATTATTCCTGTACAGTGATTTTTTTTTTAGGGCTAGCCTCATGCCGCTGTCACATCATGGAGGGAGGTGCCAATCATTAATGATCTAGGCCTAATTACCGGATCAAATCCTCACAGATCAGGAGTTTTTTCCTGATCATCTGCCTAAATGTTGCGTCCCTTTGGCTTTATTCCGCCTTCAAGGCGTCTATTTCCCATCAACACCCCACTGCCTCCCCTCCCCACGCCACCCAGCCCACCCCCACCCATAAAAACAGCTGGATGGCCGGTGCGCCGAGCAACATCGAGGATTTCCAGACGTCTTACCCGCTCCATGTCACCAGAGATCGGACTTAAAGGCGCATCGTTGGCCGGTTCACTCCATCAGAGCATCCGACCGACAGAGGATGCAGGTTCTCCTGGTTCCAGCCCGGTTAGCAGCCTCCCCATCCCCTCCTCATCCTCCCTTCTTCTGCTGTGGGAGCGAAGGCTTCAGCATCAGCCCCGCATCAATCTTCACGCAGGAAACATACGCAACTTCCGGCTTTGACTGTCACAATAACAGTCAAGACCAGAACAAATAAATGGATGAAGCTTGATTGTATTCTATTATATTATGACAGTGACTTTTTATGTATCATATTTCATTATTTATTCTCCTTTTCTTGTATCTTTTACTTCTTTAATTACATTTTCTTACCTTAACCTAGCATCCTTTTCTGTTTTTTTTGTCTCTAAATGCATTGATCACATCCATTTTCATGTTATTTCTCCGATTTAATCCTTTGTGAAAACATTTTGTGAGGCTTGCATTCTGTTTAAATGGTGTTATTTCATTAAGGTTTGGCTGATTGATTGATTGGATCACCAGATCTTGAATATTATTTGGATCCAGATCCAACTTTGAGGTTTTGTTAGCTCGTGTTGGGATATTATTGTGTAACGTTTTGGCCAGCATCAAAAGTAGTATCCTTAAAATCAAAGAAGCTTAAATCTTGTAACTGCGCTGCTCAAATTCCATGATTATGTGTGTTTGGATCCAGATCTGGATAATAATCCAGATTCAAATAAACACTTGTAGGAGGTCAGTATGTATCGGATCACAGTTCAATAACAGAGAAGGTTGTAGACATGGTTCATAAGATAAGATAAGATAAGACAAGATAAGATAAGATAAGATAACCGAGCCACGTAGATTGAAAAATGCAGATTAAGAGACATTCAAATGGATTTAAGGATTTAGCGTGTCTGTAATAGAAGAGATAAGAAGTTATACCTGGATTAAAACCAAATCTGGATCAGACTTTTTTTTTTTCAAATCATATTTTGTGTTGATAAATGTCCCAAATACTTGCAAGAAGGTTTTCCAGGGTCAAGTAATTGGGTGCCTTTACTTAAATTGAGAAATTATATATGCATGGATTTTGGATATTGAATGACTGGCAAAAAAAAAACCAACAGAAAATGTATGGCTGAAACAGAGCTTGAAGAAACATAAAAACAAAGTAGAGTTCTCAGCTCGGAAACAGAAATTAATGAGCTAAAATGCTGATTAACTCAGAAACAAGTTCGTTCTAGTTAAAGACGTCTGTTCCTGATAAAAAAAAATAGTTTGCTCTAAATAGGGGGGAAATGGTTAAAAAAAAACCCAGAAGGGATTATTGACTAAAAAATAATTGAAAATCACTGACTTCAAACATTAAGCCACAGAGTTAATTTTTTTGTTTTGAAGACAAGTACAAGTGCTTCCGATTCTTTTCCGGAAGTTCATGTGTAACTTGACGTTCTTCCATCATTTATCTTCCCTTATCTCTCCTCCTCGTGAAAGATGCTGGGTCTTAAAGACAGGATTTCTCGCCATCACCGTGTGAACTCTCACACCCACTTCTAGCTGTACTTAATCCCTGTTTTACAAATTTAAAACACAAATAAAATGAACAGCATGAGATCAGAATCAAAGAAGGATAACGGTGTTGCCATGAAGTTTTAAACCAAATGTTTGAGATAGGCGTAAATTTATTTTAATTGTGAAAGTAAAGGCTGTGAGAAACTTTTGGAAATGTCACACAAAAAAATTAAAACAAATTGAAAATCCCCACAACTTAACAAATAGTCTTCTTTCGGTTGCTAACTCAAGGGGATGCGACGACGGATCACCTGGTTCCATTCAGATGTTGGTACCCTGGTGGCTAAAACTGTCCCAGTGACGGTATTTGTTTACCCGGGCCCCAACCGACCAAATCCAGTCTGGAAATCATTTGTGTGTTCAGCATATTGATTTTACTAATATTAATAAGACTAATTCGGACAACCGCAAGTTTTTTCTATGAAAATTCGAAAATAAGAAATGAAATAAAACTGCCCTTGTTATCCTGATTAAATGACCCGCCAACGAAAGGTCTTCAGAATTTTACCACTCAAAGTTACCAGATTTGCTGTCAGCCAATAAGATCTGAGATCAGATCTGAGATCTGAGCCAATAAGATCCAATAAGACCGTAATACCATTCCTAAGATCAGGCGGGCCTTCAGCCTCCTGGCAGTAGTGAGACAGAGGGGGTAATGTTGTAGGTGACGTCATTTCCACCTGAGAGAAGCTGGTGAACAGGTGAAAGTCAAAGTGTATCAAAAATGAAATATGTAGAAAGCTTTCCAGAGAGATCGACAAAGAAAATAAAAATCTCAGCCTGGGAATGGCCAAGATGTGAAGAGATGATTTTTCTCATGGTACAGTTCAAATTAACGCAGTAGGGGAAAAAAATATTCATATTTTACACGTGGAATTAAATTCCATAATCCCCTTTATCTAGATCTGGATTCATATGAACAACTCTTTTATCAAGTTTCCTGAAAATCCATATGATAGTTTTTGTCTAATCCTGATGTAGACTGTTTGCACCAGTCTACACCAGCTTCCAGTATCATTTACAATATACCACTATGAACTGAGAAGGGCTGGAAAATCTCGAAACAGGTCTGCGTGTGCTGAGTTCAAATCTCAGAGATTCTGGAGGAGGAAAAACTTCCCTGCTGGTCAGAACTCCAGAGTTGATGTGATGTGTGATAATACACACTGACTTCATGATGCAGGCATCCTCCTAGAGACGACTTCATCCTGATGTGACAGCAGTGACTGACAGGAGGCAGCTGCTAAAACTGCAAGAGAGGAGGGGGCTGCGCAGGGGTCGTGAAAGGTCAGCGGGTTAAAGGAATGCTGACAGGAATTCTCTCAGTGGCGGCAGGGGAGCATCTCCTCAGCGGGTCCCTGGGGAGCCATGACAGTGGACAGCGGGCCAGAGTCTGCAGGGATGCAAAGCGACCCGCTAGAGATGGAGGAGACGCTCTAAAAAGTGATTTACTCTCCCTCCCTCCACAGTTTTCTCAGCATGTAACAACACTTTCTAAAGTGTTCAAGGAGATTAGAAAAGCAATATTGTACTGACACAGTGGTCAGGAAATCAGCAAGGAGGTTGTGGTTTTGAATCTACACCTGGGGCTTTTCCTGTGTGGAGTTTGCCTGTTATCCAAATGTCTTTGGGTTCCCTCCAGCTTCCTCACAGAGTCTAAAATCTTTAAATACAGCTGACTTGGTGACACTAAATTGTGCATAGGTGTTTTATCTCTCCACCTGTCCAAGGTGCAGCCCAGCGATCATCCAGTTTCAGCTGGGTTTAGTCTCTAAACCCTCTGCTGAATCTGCACAGGATAAGCAGCCGGAGGAAATAGTGCAACAAAATTTAATCTCAAACTAATATACCGCCTGATTGCCTTTTTGTTGCACCACACAGGTAAAACATTTCTAATATTTAATAATATTTCAATATTTAATCATTTGAGTTACTTGAACTTTAACTTGAGAATTTAAATTATTTATACTTTTACTCCACTATATTTCAGTAGAAAATATATCTTCTCCACTCCATTTGACTGAAAAGTGAAGTTGCTTTCACAATTTTACAATTTTTACACTTAGACTTCAATGAATGTGTGTATGTGAAAATGTGTGGTGATTAAGTGTTTGTGATGAACTAAAGGATTTCTTTATGGGATTTTAAAAAATGCTCCTACTTCTGAGTCATTAGTAAAGTAGTTTACCTTTATCATCTATGTGTACTTTTTTCCATCACTGCTGGAGTAGAATGTATGGTTCAATTGTCCTATAACATTTTTCTCCATTAATAATAATATTAATAATGATTCATAATAAGTCTCAACAAACTCTCTCTCATCTCGTGTTCACCACCTTGCGTCTTTAACTTTAACATCAAGATGTGTCTGATCCGATGAGAGAACGTTTTGCACGGAGGAAGGCAGTGTTCTACTGGAAAACATTCTGTCTGGAAAACATTCTGACACTAGAGGGTGAGAGTCGGCTGGGAAAGAGAAGGAAAAGACGAGAGGAGTTGACAGGTTTTAAATTAAAGACTTTATTTTGAGATGTTAATGGTTTCACACTGCATTGATAACAACTTCACTGAAACGGAAGATTCCTGACGATACACACATCTTGTTATCTGCTGTGTTGAGACGACAAATCTAATGTAGACCACAGAAATGAACACAGTCTGTTATGATTCATGGGCCACGTTTCTCTGCATTTATACTTAGAGCCCAGTGTGTTGAGCCCATCTGAATATCTGTGCCAGTGCAAGTCAGAGTGTGTTTGTGTGTGAGAGAGAGAGAGTTAAGTGTGTAGAGGCAGATTCTGTGGAGGCTCAGCAGGAAGGTTATTCTGGGCTTCGTGTACAGCTGGGGCTTTTTCTTCTGTGTGAGATAGAAGAGATTCACTAGATAAGACAATGAAAACAGAAATCTGACACACGTGTTTCACGTCTAAGGTTGTTTACCTGTAGGTTCTGCTTTATGTGCCTCTGGTTGGAACTTTAGTTCTCCATGAGGACCAGCAGGAGGCGGTACATCCGCTACCTGCTGGTCCTTCTGTCTCTGTGACATCTCTAAAACTGCCTGAGATGAAAAAAAAAACATATACAATTGAATCATCATCACGGACATTTTTCAGTGCTCATATGAGCGGAAAACTGGCCTCAGGGTTAAAGCGATATACAATTTCACTTATGACACACTCATTAGTTCAGTTTCAGATGATAGAAACATGGCTGTTTCACCACCTCACCTCATTTACTTTTATTCATACGCATATTATCATTTGCAATTTTATATTACTTACAAGTATTATCATATTGTGCAATATAATGACTTTATTTTTATATTTTAACTTATGTTTATATACGATCTTTCTTTTAATCACTTACTCGCAATTTTTTTATTTATTTAATTATTTTAGTTATTTATATATTTTGAGCATTCTGTAGCACATTTCCTTCGGGACCAATAAAGTTCCATCTTATCTTCTTCGCTACACATTGTTCTAATGTAGTTAGATTGGCTTTATGTCGACATGAAGCGAAACATCATGACTGGCTTTATGTCAGAAAGAATGTGGGATATGAGCTAAATAATGGTGATATGGTGATACAATTTCTTTAAGCATGAGTGCCATAGTGTAAAACAAGAATCCCTAGCTATAACTTAAGATAATGTTCTATATTAAACTAAATAATCTAAGACTCTCTAAATCTTCGAATCTAAGAATCTGACAGTCAAGCTGAGAGGGGCAAAAACTCATAAATAATGTTTGTAGACAGGATAAGGAATCTTAAACTTAAGTGCAAATCTTGGCTTTTACATTTCCTTAAATTTAGACAATAATAACTGCACAATCCAAAAGCAGCAACCGTGCACTATTAATAATCATAATGTGCTGATCGACGCGGGACCACAAGCCAACCTGGCAGACGGAGAACATCCAAAGCATACAGCGGGACAACTACCTGCTGGTACTCTCTCTTCTGGGCTTCTAGGGCTTTGCCTCTCTCCTTCAGCAGCTCCTGTTCCTGGCGCAGATTCTCTGTCTTCCTCTTCAGCTCCTCCTCTTTGTCCTGAAGTTCTGCCTCAAACCGCTGGAGCTCCTCCTCCGTGTACACAGGCTTGGTTTCCAAAGTCTAGAGAGACAGCAAGGGATAAAAAAATAAATAAAACTAGGAATTTTAGATGGATGGATGGATGGATGGATGGATGAACAGATGGATCGATAGATAGAAAGAGACTATTAATCCCCAGAGAGGAAATTTGGTATTCACACATATACTAAAATGGGATTGGTTTGCAAAGAGCAAAGCAGATTAGTGTGAAAATGTACACATTAAATACATAGATTTTTATTTAAAAGTAAGGCATATCGTCCTTTGGAGTGAGTTCTGTTGATTATTTATGTAACATATATTAATATTCTTGCTTAACTGGAAGAAATGCTACAACAGCATCTGCAATAAACCATACGCGCCAGTCGCACCGCCGACTCTTTACAATCAGAACCAAATAATCAGTGTTTTACCCTGTATGACTTTTTACACATTATTAGTCTTCTTTCTGTACACACTGTTGGAAAGCTTTGAAGGGCAGGAACCGCCGACCCATGTGTAAAACAACCAAAATAACTTAACAGGGGCATAGTTGCTGCCTACTGAGCTTTGCATTGCCCAATACTATGACTTGTTGAAGTAATAGAAACAAACCAGAGCGTTTTTTTTTTTCTTTTTCTCTTAAGCAGAAGATGTGCCAACAAGACCTGAGAGGAAGAAGACTCTATTAAAACAAGCAGAATATAGGTCAAGTCCATGTGATGACATGATTTCTGAAAAATATCATAATATAATATCACACCATTAGCTATACGTAACATTCCGCTATATTACGTCTTTTGGTAGCAGCGCCAGGTGATCCAAATGACGAGAGAAAAAATATCTTCTCCACCCACATTTTCTCAGATCAACCATGGATCTGAACAACACAGAACTTCCAATCATCCGCCCACCTCCCCGAACTTCAGGTCTTCTCTGGGCTCATTTACCTCCCACTCGTTGGGATTATTGAATTCCTTCTTCTCTGTGGACTTGAGGAACTCCTGCAGGCTGACCAGACGATCTCCGTTAGTGTCCACCTTTCAACACAGAGAGGGATGCTGCGTCAGCCAGAGAACAGCAAAGGAGGCTGTACTAAGGCTAATAAAATGATGGAAACTCACATTCTTCATGAAATGCTCCCTCATCCTCAGCCTTTCCTCCTCCATCTCCATCATATCATCTTCCTCATTATTGGCGTTATAGACCTTCTCCAGCTGGAAGGGAGAAGAACAGATGTTAAACTGCCACAGGGATGGTGCACATCTCTCAACGATAAAAATTTAAACCTTTGGCCTTTCAAACTCAACTCAGACTAAACAGCTGCATTTTCAAACAGATGAGCATCCTCCTTTGATATTCTGTCAAAGCATTTTCAAAAGACACTTTCACCCAAAACGTACAGTTCAGTAATTACGTCCTCACCCTTATGCTGAGTTTGTGGAGGAAGTCCACACAAATTTGTACAGCTTTTCAATTGACAAACAGCATTTATCCTCAACAACTGAAGAAGATGAGAATGTTAAAAAAAAAAAAAATCCCAAATCTATTTCAAAAGTGTATATTTTTTATGATTTATTTAGCTAAAATCTTCACTGTAGTGTTTTGGCTAAAAGTGTTGTACATTGTTAAGTTAGTTTTGTGGTGTGTGAGCACTAATGTAAAGAGATATCTTGAGTTCCTTTTGATATTGTCTAGCAGACTCTGCTTATTTTTTTGCACCCTCCTCAGATGGGTTGCACTCTAATTGTAGGTTCACATCAAGGACAAAGTTAATTTTCACAAAATGTCGTGTAAAGGTTAATGCTTTTAGCTTCTCCTCTGTGTCAGCTTATACAAGGAAGTAAATGACGTGTTAATGTCAGACCCTTAGAGCTGCATGGAGTCTTCATGTTTGTTTTTGATCCTTTCTTTCAAGTTTTGCCCATCTTGTTTTGAACTTGAACAGTTGTTGAATTATGTTGGACGATTGGAATCTATTCCTCTATCTTCCCTCCTCACAACGGTCGGGGCAAACTTTAAAAAGGTTTTTACCAACATTTAAAGCAAACCTTCAGAGGTTATCATGTCCTGTAGATATCCATACCTCTTTAGTGAAGAGAGCTTCTAACTCCTGCTCATCTAAAACATTATCTTCATTTGTATCTAAACAGGGCAGAGAACAGAACTTTATTCACGTTAATATTATGAGCGTGATAAGAATCAAGAAGTGGACGGGTGACTCACCGTGTAGCTTAAAAAATGTTTTAGGGTTGAACTCATCAGGATCCAGTCCATCCGTCTCCTCCCAAACTTCCCGTAATTGAGCAACGCTGCCCTGAGACCGTGGGAAAACACAGCAGAGAAAGTATGTTACATGCAGAAGCCTGATTTGCTTCCACTGCAAACCAACTTGGGTTAATTTGAACCTACCGGCGCATTGACTTTAGGGTGCTGGCGGTGTTTGTCCTTTAGCTCCTGCAATCGTTTTTCCTCCTTCTCCCTCTTCTCCTGGTCCAAGCCCTTCAGGTATTCACGCCTCTCGTGCTCCTTCAGCATCTCATAGCGTTTGAACTCCTCGTGTCTCTCTGCATCGTAGTTCTCTAGGTCTTTGGTGGCCTAGACAAAGAGCCAGACGCATGCAGCCATCTTGATTTACGTTTGAGGTGTTTGTAGGAATCAGTTCCCGGTGGGGTGGGCTGGGTGGTTTTGGTGTCAGTTTTATCAATGTGATTCTGTTAGAACACGGGTTGGTGTGGTAAAAAAACAGTGTATTATTTATTGCTGGATGGTCTTACCGTTGATATTAGAAGCTCAAGGTCTTTGGCCTCAAATGTATTTTGATTGTGTGGATCCAAATGTTCAAACTGCTTCAGCAGGGAGGCGTGGTCCATCTGCTCGGCTTCAAGGCAAACACAAGAGTTACCAGACACATACTGGACTTCTGACAAATACTTTTACTATAATATAATGAAAATCAGGCTTTCAATAAATTTGATTCGATCTATTCCACTAACTCTGTATGTTGGTGCTGTCCAATTTGGCCTTGAGCAGCATACGGAGGCGAGAAACCTCCTGACGCTTCAGCTCATCCAGGCGAGTCCTGACGTGGTGACTGACCAGGTCCAGCTCTTTACTGAGACGACCATTCTGACGAAGAAAATAGAGCACTCAATAGCGCGGAGCCACAAAGCAGCTCAATTTTCCAAAATTGGAAAACAGCCCTAAATGATTGCGATGTGAATGTTGATGAAAGTGTGGAATAATAATATTTTTCTGGATCTAATTTTCATTAATTACACAAAATCAACTGAGATAATTCTGACAAAACTTTTTAGAAGGGTAATTGGAATGAGAGATGTATGCAACAAATTATATGTTAGTCTCCCTTGATATGGAAGTGCTGTATGAATTTACAAATATATTGTGCATTCTTTTAATTATGTTTAAATTTGGATAGACAAGTTCCATTTTCACTTGTGAATCTAACATATCTGCTGTACATTATTCAAATCTCTTTTTACTCTCTTTATTTGTTGAAAATAACAAAAAATATTTTTGAGAAGAAAAAAAAGGAAACTGACCTTGATGTCTTCTGTATTTGCTGTTTGCAGTTTCTCTCTGAAGTGAGGATCTGTCTCCAAAACCTCGATCACCTCTCTGAGATACCTGTCGTAGTACAGGCCAGTGTCCTGCAAATGTGTGAGAAGATCAGGTTAATCACTCTACTACCTCAGATGTTATGAAAATACATTACATGGTAGAGGACTGAGAGCACGGAGACTGTTACCCCATTCTCCTCCAGCACTTCCTCTTTAGCTTCCTGGTTTCCTACATCACGATCAATCGGCAGTGACAGGACACCAGTGGAGATGGATAAAAGCAGCAGCCAGACTGGTTCCAGGTTCATCCTCCTTCATAATAAACAGCCCCAATTTATTAATGCACTGACAGAAAACGCTAAAATCTTAGCTCAGAGAGCATTAACCTAATTGCCTAATATTGTGTTGGTAACCCTCTCTGCAGCCAAAAATAGCTCTGTAATGCACGATGCGCAGAAACTATCGCTATCAGAAACAGCATTAACTTTTTCAGCAATTTATGCTACCATAACATTTCTGTGGGATTGTGTAGTTTCGATAATCATCAATGAGTGCCCACTCTATCACTGCTTCACCAGTTGTGCGTCCTGAGACCATTTTGGAAGGCACTAATCAACCTGCTGCTCTGTCACTGAGTCTTTGGTACCCATGAGTGTGTCTAATTCACCGGTTGTCCTTCTTTAGACAACTTTGGTAGGAATTGACCACTGCAGACCAAGAACAACCAACAAGACCTGCAGTTTTGGAGATGTGTTGTCCCAGTTGTTTTGCCATCGAAATTTCGCCCATGTCAAGGTCACTCAAATCTTTAATTACACTGGACACTTTTTCCTGCTTCCCACAGTGTTAGCCCTACTTACCTGATGGCATGCGCCATTGCAACAAGAGCTTCTTCACTCCATTTATTGTTATGGCTGATCAGTATTAACTCTATTTACTGAATTTGACTTCTAGTTATCTTAAATGTATGATACGATCAGGGAAACGATTCTTAACATGACCAACAATTCTTTAATTTAAAGAGATTTAGTCAGTGATTATCATGTTGATAACAGTAAATGTTTTATGACAGAATTCAAAGCCACACCTGTTTGAACACCAACATAACAACAACTGTGAGCCAGTCATATTAGGATTTAAGGGCTAAAGGTTACTTGAAAATATTGTGATTATATGCCTAATTTACCAAGATACTTTAGAAATATTGTAAATTTCGAAACATCTCATTTTTGAGACATTTTATGACCTCACTAATAAGAACATTGATATCGAGTTTCTCAAATGGAGTTTAGCATAGTAGTCATGTTTGTGCAAACAAAGTTATTTTGAGGGTTGGATTACCAGGAAATTTGTATTTTTAGACAACAAACGTGTTAATAATTACACTATTTATATACTATTAGCATAAAAATAACAAAGTGATATTTAAGATTTATTACTAGTGCAGTAATAGCTAAAGTACAGTGCTAATGAGTGGGGTGAACTACTCACCCAAACACGATCCCTCCGTTCTACACAAACAACCCACTTTCTCCTCCCCCGGGCTAAGCTCAGGACCATGGGTTACCGGACCTTCTGTTCTGCTGCCCTACGTTTGTGAAATGCCCTCGTTGACCATCTGAGGACTCAGCAGACGACTGAGAATTTTAAAAAAGGATTTAAAACTTTCCTTTTTAGTAGAACCTATAACTTTTATTTAACATTGATGCTTTTTGCCAGATTTTTATATTATTATATTTTTATTATTAATGCTTTTAATTGCGCTTACCTTGTAACACTTTGATATTTAATCACAATGTAAAGTGCGTTATAAATAAAATGTATTGTTATTATTATTACAAGCTCGTAACTGCAGTTAGCTGAATAACTAGCTTAATGACAACACGGATGTTTGTTTATCAAGGGCTTACATAAAACTGCTCTATCGGTAGGTGTGATGACCTGTGAAAAAGGACTATTATTTAGCGAAGAATTATTGTAAATGCTACTTACAACAGCATTGAACCTATATTCCTTTTAATTTTATGGTGATTATAACGGTTAACGCAACACATTACCATAGCCTTGAGCTACGAAGACGTTGAGCACTGTTCTAGCTTCGTTTTCGCTCTTAAATCATACAATATCCAATGAATTAGTTTGAGTTTTTTTATATAAAAAGTGAAATTTTGTCGAACACTAGATGTTTTAAGATATATTTGCTGTTCCCTTACCGCTGTTATCTTAATATCAGCTTCCTAGCACGATCAGTCGAGTCGGGTACAATTGACGTCATGCGGATGTAGCGGTTTGTCAATGTGTTGCTTTCAAGGACAGTCGGGAAAAAGTTAAATGATAATCCTTATAATAAATAAACGAGGTGGCTGTCATCAAACTGATTTGTGATGGTAGATATAGTGTTGATTCACAGAAAGACTTTTCCATGTATTATTGGAATATAAATCAGGCAACAAAACTATAGCTATTGTGTCCTTTTTATCTTCAATCAGACGTGAAACAAGCTAAGTAATCTTAATTACTACTCCATAAATAGTAAGTAAATGCAACATCACCCAGCTAATATCAATACACAAGACAAAGAATGTAAAAACGTTTTAAACGTTTAATTGCATTGAAAAATAGATGTATTGTATATTAAATTCAGTACACAAAAAACAATTATGGCAAATTGAAATAAATTAACATCATAAGAGTAAAAAATTGCACGTTATAATAAATTAAATGTATAAATATCATGCATCAAAGTAACGTCCAAGTCTACAATACAATTATTCGAAATAGATAATAAAATATGGCACAGAGAAAACTTCTAACAATTAAATAAATACATCAACAAATAAATAAATAATAAAAATTATTCCACAATTTAAAGATATCTCGGAGCAATTTGAGATCTTTATCAATTTATATCAGTTTGACTGATGAGCTGGAGAGGTTTTGATTGATGTAACAGTTGATTTGGTGTTAGAAATCAATCTCTCTCATGTCAGTAGGAGTCCCTGGCCTTTCGTTTTCCACCTCCTCATCTTTCTCCATTGGCCCCTGCTGAAGCCCACTCCTCAGCCGCTGCCGGAGGGCATATTCAATCATCTCACTGTAGCACTGTAGCACTGCCTGAGAAGTGACATAGACAAAATTAGCAAATTGTATTATAGAAGTCTTCCTACATTCATATGACTATAAACATACATATACATTCCTTAAACCCCCATTATTCACACTTAATTTTGCACAAATCTCCTGAGAATCTCCAAAGAATTGCAATCAGGTTTACTCACCAGGTCTGTCTTGCAGAGTTCTGCCAATGCTTCAGCAATTATAGCCAGCTGAGAGGGGACCCTGTTCCCCAGACCTCTCAATGCACAGTTCAGTGATGCTGCAGCAACAAGTGATGGTGGTGCTCCCATAAAGCGTGAGTCACATGCACACATGGCAGCCAGAGTGTCGCCGTGACGCCGCAGCGTTGAGAGCAGCTCCATCTCAGACTCACTTCTGTCTCCCCTCTCCTCCAGGGAAGCAAGAAAATGTGGGAGAAAGTCCTGCGGAGTCACAGCTGCTGTGTCCCACCGGAGGGTGGCCAGGATGACTCGCTCCATTTCCTAAAAGAGGTAAATTAGGTACATTTAGGAGAGAGAATGATGCAAGAAAAAATATCATATTGGACTTATTTGCCGTTATATTGTAATAGATCAATAAGTCCGCAGTAAAGTCCAACAGCTCGTCTGACTTTGATTGTGTCTGCCTGCTGGCTCATCATATCGACATTACTAACCCTATTTATTTAAGATTGGATGGAAGCAACATATTGACTTGAAGTATTGAGTTAAAATGTTGTGATGTTACATTTAGAGGTCCTATAATTAGCCGACCAATGATGTTTTGATACATAGAAAAAAGATAATTGATAAGTAATTGTCTGATGCTATGATATGATGATTATTTGATATATGATAAGTGATTATATTGTTTATATTGATCATAAGTTTCTATATTTGCCAAGCAAAAATATTGAAGGAAGTCTGAAGCAGAAATCCTTTGCATTTCGGACTCCATATACAAAAAGATTTTTAAGATAAAATTTGGAAAATTTGGAAAAGTAAGGTGAAACAATCTTCAGCTGGGGAACTTTGGACCTCTGGACCTGGACATTTAATTGATTAAATCAATAATTATAATAAAGGTAAATAAATAAAGTTTATTTGAGCTACATTTAATGATAGTAAATGTATTAATTAATAGTTGCAGGCCTAATTATTTTTTAGTTTCCATATCCACTCTGATCATTTTGAGGCATCTGCCATTACTCATTACACCCATGGAAGGTGAGTCTTTTGTAGGCAATGGTTTGATTTGCTTATTTGTTTACTCAAATAGTTCAAAATGGATTTTGGTGGAATTTTTGGAGCGGTAGGATATGGCCCAAGGAACAATCAATTAGATATTGATGCTGCCGATCATCATCTGGATCTAAATTTCAAAGAATTCTTTACCATTGCGGGATAAGGCTGATTACAAGATCTTTGATTCTAAATTCAGGTACAGTGGAAAAACACTTCAAACAAAATGACAAAATGACATCCTCTGAATTTGTAGCACTTATCAACATCTGATCTGGATTCAAGAAATATTCCAGACCAGGTCATTCAGAATATTTAGATTTATATTGTTCATGTAAAATTCAACATTGTAAGAAATAATCCTACAGACTGAACTAGCATTATAGCTGAAACTGTATCGAATAAGTTTGAACTCAAATTTGACGTAACTTCAAAGTAATTGAGGAAGATTCTGAAGAAAACCCCAATTAAAGAAATATTGTATTCCTGAATATCTATCAAACTAATAATGACCCCAATGTGCTTATTTATTCTATTATAAGGGTTTCATGTTCAAGGATACAAACTCATCCTATGAGTGACAAACTACCATGGGAATAATTAATGTATACTTTAACATTCTTTTACACTAACTAAATCTGATAGTTCTGGTTGCTAGAACTGCACTATAAAAACTACCTTCTGCAAAGTACATTTGATCAGTAAATAAAGAAATTTCAAGAAATTTCAAAAGTTGTTTGTCGCACTTGAATTTCTGTAAATAAAATTCTAAGTTGGTTGATGGACGTCCTCTAAGGCATAATATTAATCAAAGAGAGATGTAAAATGAATGTAAGCACAGTCTGACAATAAAGCTTTATATTATCGCAATAAATTTGATCACATTGAATCACATTGACCTGCATCGTAGATAAATAAGTAGTAATTTCTGCAAAACTAAAACTTTAGAAATCTCATTTTATGGGCTTTTAAAGTTGGATTGAAGGGAGTGATGATATGGACCCCAGTCTGAAACCCTCCAAAAACCTTGTGTTATTGTGATTTTAGTCTGATTTTTAAAAACCCCTCTGTAGCTACTGTGTCGCTGCTGAGGGACTGACTCACCCGCAGGTTGGAAGGCTGGAAGCTGTATTCAGCTGCAGCACAGAGGGTGTCAGCGGTGACAATATCACACTCTGTGAGTTTGGAGGCGATGAGGATGCAGCCAGCAGCCAGGCAGTAAGGTGAGACAGGTAGAGACAAGGAAGAAGACAGGAACCTATCCATCAGAGAGACAGACAGGGAGAAGACAGGCTCATCACAGCCACACTCACAGCACACCTGGAGAAGGAGAGATAAATCAGCATCACAGCAGCCATGATGACATAACTCATGAGGAAAACAGAGGAAACTGGGGTTTCATACTTCCAGGGCCCATTTGGCAAGTTCCTCCCTGCGCTCTGGATCCTGCTGGATTAGGGTGATGTAGAGCATGGAGGGCATGTACCTCTCCTCCATATCTAGCAACCTCTGGATCACGCGATGCCCCGACACTGTTGGGTCCCAGGTGGCTCGCAGCTGAGGCAAGCCTGTTGTGTGGGCCTCTTCCTGGCTCTGGTCCTGATTCTGGTCATCCTCCACCTCCTCACACCAGAGAGACACAGACATGGCTTTGTCCATTTGTACTGCCTACTTGGTAAAATATGAGCTTGTTTACGTCCAAGAAGCAGCAGGTATTGTCCTTGTGTCACCTGCTGGGAAACCCCTGTAGTCCCTTCGTCTTGAACTAGTTTGACTTCCTGTGCTGTGCTGCTGAATATCACTCCCCAACGCTCCCCGCTGAGTTTTATACTCAGCATGGGTGAGGGAGTGTCACAGAGGGTGGAAAAAGGCAGAATGGGGTGTGGACCCTCCTGACTCACATCAAATAATAAGAAGACAACAATGTGCCCTGTGCAACAATTGCTTCAACAGGTGGGGAGAGGAGGAAAAGACGAAGAGCAGGGGAGAGAGAGAGGGAGGCAGGGGAGGAGACAAGAAGACAAGTGAGGGAGTGGCCCGCAGGGACAGAGCAACAGCTTGTATTCAGCAGTGAAAGAGAGAAGGGAGCAAAAGAAAAGGCAGCAAGGGTAGAGAGGAAAGGAAAGGTCACATCCAGACTCTGACAATGGGAATGGATGACAAAAGCATGATGGTGTTTGTTTACAACGTTCGCACCAGGGCAAAAATGTCACATTCTCTGTGGACAGTCTGGAAGTTTTACGCTCAGATTTTTTTGTGACAACTTTTAATTACCCACGCAATTAATATTAACACAAACATAAATAAAATACATCCAAAACAAAGTAATTCAAATAGAATTAATTATTTAAAGAATAACTTTTTGTGAAATGCATATTTCCCATGTTTCCTTTCTTTTGAAATATCTTTAAACTCAGATTTCTGATGGCCAAATTAAACAATTACATTTGTTTATTAAGACATTAGAGATGAGATAAGTAATACATTATTTCATTATCAGAGAAAATTTGGTTAGCAATTATTTATGCTGTTATTTTACCAAGGAAAATAAAGCTTACTTGTACCTAAACAATAATTCCTTAAATTTTTCTCCACATATTACATGAAGAGGAGAATACAGGATTGGGTTCTAGCCATCCACCTGCCTCTGATTGTGTAGTTTCTGAATCATAACCATCAAAAACATTGAATATTTCTTCACAAAGCCTTCTACACACAACAACCAAGTCATGAAAGACGCCTGACTTTCATCATTTGTCTTTTTGTTTTTTTTCAATGGTTACAAGTTTCATTTTAGTGTCATTCCACGGGGGATTGGAGTGTTTTTCGGGAATAAGTCAAAATTTGGTCACATTAAATGTATGTACACATGTGCCATTTTCTGGAGAGGTGCATTGTTATATTTTAGGAATTTTAAAGAGTGAATTATATATTTTTTCCAAATTTTGTAATGAACGCTATTTCTCTGATCGGCAATTAACGGTAATTTCAATTGATAGCTTAACTAACGTCTATCTAATATCCTTTAATGGAATGCACCCGTGGCAGTGGATTATGGGTATTATAATACTGTTTTCTTGGTCTCATATGATTTAATGATACATTGACAGACTTCTGATATTTGGAAAAATCTATTTGGAGAAAGTATTTAGTTTTTATACTGTGACAGCAAAATTTATATAACTTTCACGTCATACACACATATGCAAATATAGAGTATATATATATACATATCTATATTTTAATGATGAAAGAAATGGACAACACCACAGTTGGGGCGGAACACACACAAAAACGTGAGACACACAAACCACAATTCCTTTTTTTTAAAGATAGGTTAGGCCAAAATAAGATTACAAGAAAAAAAAAAAAGCGGTAAGGAAATAAATGTTGCAACAAGAACCAAATTGAGGATCTTGCAGAAAGAGAAACCAAGTGGTTTATTGGGTCTTAGGTTGTTTTTCAAAGATGGTGTCTACAGATGAACCAATTAGTTCCGTCTTTCCTGATCAATAATATGCTATTTTTGACAATATTTAGTAAAATCAATAAAATGGTTTGAGATGTTTGTGTTTGTGTTATGCAGAGACAAATAGAACGATGATGGGACTTACAGAAGCTGACAATTTATTTCAAGATGGGGAAGAGGGGAGGAGGATATATTAGTAGTTTTATTAAAGATGAGCATATACAAATATATATGTATGCGTGCATTAGAAAATAAATTTTAATCCCAAGGAGGATTTTACCTGGAAAAATAAAGGATATTATATTAAAATGGGCATCTTATGAAATGAAAAAACACAGTCCTTTTCAAGACCAAAGAGTAAAACATAATTAGCAAAGCATTGAAAGGCTTCATTCTTGTGAAAAAAAGTCTTGCTATTAAAAATAATTTTAAGAAAAGAAAAGAAAAATTACCCAACTTGAAAGATTGAAATAACAATATCTCACTCAGGCAATTGTAAATGCAAGAGGTGCATTTAGAATCCTCCCCCCTCTGAGGATTCATTGTCAAAGCAACCTGTGGCCTACCCTCCCTGGGCCTGTGGCAATCTGCTGCCCGTGTTTAAAGAGCAGTGAGGGCTGGGCGAGGTATGTGCAGCAGACAGTGGAGCCGGGCAGGTCAATGAGGCGTATTGTCTCCCTTTACAAATCAGTGTCAGACAACAGCCCCTGGCCTTCTGCCTGCTGCTGCCGGCTCCTCATACACACACACTTCACACATTCATAGGGTAGACACTCTTCACACGCTCCCCAGGGACTCCTCTGACGGTCACAATGCGGTCGCACTCACCAGTGATGAATACAGATTGTTTTTGACAGTCATTACAGGTGGCTATTCACACATTAAGCCTTCAATGGCAGCTCATGTTTCAAATAGGAGTTAAATGGACGAGTGATCTCAGCTGAGCATCAATAATTCATTCTATTCATCGTGGAGCAGAAGACCAGCATCACTAACTACCAGGGCTTCACAGTAAACTCATATATGTATGATAGTATAATACATATATACATGTGGTTAAACCTAATTCCAGGACTGCACCCATTAATTATATCCACTCATTCTACCAAGTTTCATAAAACTTAATTTAGTAGTTTATGTATAATAGACAGAAAGACCGAAAAAGATAATCACACACATAAAAAAAAAAAAACCAAACGTCTGAACGTTTGATTTCTTCTGATCTGAAGAGTTCTGACTACATGACCGACCTTTCCGTCAATTTTCAACAAAATCCACTCAGTAGTGCAATAGAAATAAGACGTAATATTTAGATTGAGGAGATCCAGGAAAATATAACTTTGAACTTCCTTCTGAAAATCAAGTGTCATAATAATAATAATAATACATTTATGTCCCACAATAAGCCGGTCATGCTCAAAAATGGGTTTTATGTATTGCCGGTGCCTTTCACAAATTGTGAGTCTCGCACTAGTGACACTGTTCAAGTTTAAGGCAAACATGGTCCTCAAATAAGAACACAAGGGTATTGGGGGGGGGGGGGGGGGGGGGGGGTGACGGGACTCTCTCCATTTACTGAATACTAGTAAAGAGCACTTTTTTTTTTGTCATATAGCCAACCATCACGCAACGATTCATGAAAATCCTTCCAGTAGTTTTTGTGTTACCCTGATAACAGTCACGCAAACAGAGTAAAACGCTGTGGAAAACATAACCTCCTTGGTGATGTTAATAAACACACACAGGTTGCATTTTGTGAGCTGGGACAGGCTCCAGTCCCCACAACCCTAAACAGGAAAAGTGGGGGGTACATGTTACTGCATAATGTGGCTTTAACTTTAATACTTTAAAGTATATGTAGTGATGCCATACTCCTGGAGTTTCAGGAGGTCAATTCTAAAGTGAGATCATTACCCCCATAATGGTAACATGAAGAGGCCCTAATCTTCAGTCACTCAGTTGATTGTGGCATTAGTGGGAGAAAATGGGGTTTAAAAATGTTGACAAGGCCTTCGCCATGAAACAGGCTTTGAGAGGGGCTGAAAGCAGATTGAGTTTGAATGAAGGACTGAACAAATTTGGCTCTGCCAGTCAAGTGAGGTCAGGTCGGGATGGACTCTTGGGAGGGGGTGGTGGTGAGAAAAACAGGGTGACAGATCGTGGGCCTGTTTAAGCACCCTGTTAAATTCATACATCGCAGCTGTATTCAAACAACATGGATGGAGGCTGACAGAGACAGCGGCCGTCCAAAAGAAGAGTGCAGCAGGTCCTGAGAAGAGGGTGTGGTTGCCCGCCCCTCATTTTCCAGCTCATTTCCCGGGACAGAGGAGAACAGAGGTCCTTTTTTCCCCTCAGCCTTTCACCTCACACAGGCACCTGCTGGCCAGTGGGGGAGGAGAGGAGAGAGGCCAAAGTTTAACCAGTTCAAATGTTAACAGAAACAATTAGGAACTACTGTTACACTAGAAAATTACTGCTCGTGTATTTATTTTTATGATTGACTTTAGAACTTTTCCCACAAATCCATTTATAATATTATATTTGTGTTATGTCACATGTGGTCATGGGATACCCACAAAACTGAGGTTATTTATTTTCACAATGATTCTATCAATAAATAATAAAATGAAATTGTGTCCAGTTTGGTTGTGGCTTTCATACACTTTCTGGGTCCTTGGACAAAATCCTTTCAAACGAGGGTTCATAATAAATCTTTGCTGGTTTAAGGGTCCTTTGGTGGAAAAAGAACAGAAATAAATGAATGAAATTAGCTCCTGACTGTCTGAGACATTGCACTAGTGAAAAGAACAATAGAAATGTTAAGTTTCAGTAAAACTTAACCATTTATTTGGTTATAAGTAGTTGATGAAAATGTTACAACAAATAATTACAAGGCTTTAAATATCACGACAACAGGTGTGAAACCTACAAGGCATGCAAACAGGTTTGCATAGGGCTGATATGGCACCACAAATACAATACTAACAAGGTGCTGCTTGTCTGTCATTGTCTTCTTTTTGCAGCAGTGATGGCGAGGGGGAATCTAAGCCAAACATAAAATAACAGGAAGTTCTGAGCTCACACTGCGAGTGAAAGGTAGAAAGGAATACAGCTCTTATAGTATGGGGGAAAACGGCGGCATGAAAAAGAGGATGGAGAGCAGAGGGCACTGCAGTATGTCTCAGCGGACAGATAATAAGTAAACAAGTAACAAGCTATAATGGAAAAAGGAGGAGGACAACTTAGAGGGTGGAGAAAAAAGCACTGCAACTATAATTCATTTAAACATTGAATTGTAGCATTCATGAATACCTTAAAAGAAAAAAACAACGACGCCCCCTGCCCCTCACATACAGTAACAACGGTCTTCATTCCCTCCCGTTGGGTCCAATACGGTCATATAGATTTTTTTGTTTTATATACAAATATCTTCCATTCATGTCTTCATGTCAATCCACCAGCTGAGCTCCAGATTTAAGGACCGGGGGGACAATTTGCTGAGCTGCACGAAGCAGCTCCTGATTGGTCAAGGAGGTTTTGTGAATCGTTGGTTTGGGATTCTGGGCTGCCTTCCTCGGAGCTGGGGGGCCTGTAGAGACCAAGAACCTGCTGCACCTTGAGAGGAAGCTCCTATGAGGGCAGAGATAAACAGGTGGAAGTTTCACATACAAGCATATTCAAGTGTGACTAAGAATACAAAAGTATGATATTTCAGCTTAGAATGTTTAAACCCAGTTTAGAACGTTTTTGCAGCGTGCAAAACCACAAAATGGAATATTCACAAGAGGAATATTCTGATTCTTTGTCTAGTCAATAATTCGAGGTAGATTTGACACCAGTAATATTAGTTTGGATCAAACTAAAAAGTCGGAAGTACCCTCAGTACCCTTGCTCTGTGCTGACTCTTATTGACCCACGTGCCTCACCTTGCACTGAATCAGCTGGAGATAGATGGACTCTGCATCACAAAGAACATTCTGCACGTCCAACTTCATCGTCAACTCATTAATGTGCTGAAGGGAATTTACAAAAGAGGGTCATGTGTGAAAAAGTGGATATTAATAGACTTTGGTCTTTCCACACACGCACACACACAATAACTCAGTATACAGACTTTCAGAATGGTGTTAAAGTCGTGGTCTGAGCCAATCAGCTCTCCTCTCTGGGACTCCAGAATCGAACAGGCGATCAACAGGTGGAAATTTTCACATGGAAGGCAAGACCAGAGGACCTGAGGAAGAAAGAAAACATGTTAAAAACGATACTTGTTAACTATACATCATCGCTGCGATGGTTCACTCACCTCCCACAATAGGAGGATGTCTTCAAAGGGAAACTCTCTCTTGAACCAGATGAGCAGCCAGCGGAAACAGAAGCAGAGAGAGCCGCTGTCCTGAGAGTCTTGTGGACCAGAGAAGTTAAACAAAAAAAGAAAGACAGAATAATGAGCTCCTTATAATGAGTTATATCACAATTTAGAGTACAACTTAAACACATTATACTCTGGAACATAGTGAATTATCAGAGATCGATTTCTATGTGTATGTTGCATGTAAACATGTAAACATTTGAACTTATCTGCTGCTGCTGTAATGCATAATAATCATAGATTCTACAGGTTGCATCATATGACAATAGTTTCTCATTTCCTTCAGTCGTGAAATTCCGGGTTAATATACGTTCAAAAAACTAAGTTGGTCAAAAGTCAGTGGTTGTTTTTGCTTTTAAATTTAGGTTTTTGGAAGTTATTTGGTTCCCTTTTGTGCCAAGAACACAGAAAATCTTCATTATTAAATTTCTGGCTACGTTTTTTTCCTTTTTTCCTTTTTATAGAGACTAACTCGATAATGCAAATTTATAAGAAGTCGTTTCATATACATAAAATGTTTCAGTGCTTACAGAGGCTTTACAAACTGATGGCACAAGAAACTATCTAATAAATGAGCCTGTGAAAAATGTATGCGACATAACAGATTACAACCTGCTATTAGACAATTTCATCTTGTCTAATGCTAGAACCATCATGGGGTCGGTTTTCCGGGGTGTTTTCAAATAAGTATAACCCAACATCTCACAGTCAAACTTTGCTAAGATGTTTTTGATCATCTAGTTAATATTGGGGGACTAATGTAGAACGTTATTATTCAATATTTGTTTTAACTTTTACTTTTAAGCCTTCAGTAAGCCCAATTATTAATCATTCAATGTAGAGCTTGAGTCACCTTTTGGTTTTACTGTCACTTAGACTGAATTAATAACGCTTAAATTGTACATGGACTTTTTTTTAGTGATCAAATAAAGGTAATATTAAAAAAATGCCATAAACTTAAACATGAATAGTTACTTTGTTCATTTTTACTTAAAAAAGAGATAAAGAAGAACTAATGAACTGCTTTCAAGAAATTACATTTTTGCGATGGCGGAATCTGCTGCAGGTGCGAATTCCCCCATAACGGTCGACGGAAGATGAATATCAGCTGATAAATTGGTGGAAGCTTATTTTTTGCCAATTCATTTTTAGATTTAGATTTATAACATTTCCTTCAGCTGCCCAGATTCGCCTCAGATATGATATGAAGCTATTCTAGTCTCACTGGATGAGTTTTAGCCAACTGACCTAGGAAGTCACAAAGTTCCGGGTCCAGAGCCTTCAGCAGGATACTGAGCTGAAGGAGCTGCTGCTTCATGGCCTCCTGAGACTCCTCAAAGTTCTGGTGCTGCACAGGAATGAGGAAAGAATTTTTTAGTTTCTAAGTCAGTCAGTCACTTCATATCAAACATTTTCTTCACATACTGCTACTTACAAGAGGTGAGTGATAAGCGTACGGCGTACGGTAAAAGGGGTTAAATTCATAATTCTGGCACATTATGGTTCAATATGGTACCCTTTTACATTTAAACACTTTGTCAAGTGGTCTTTAAACAAACTGATCTCAGTGTTTTGGACCCTTAAAAATCAGTTCCCATTATCTATGATTTTATCAATACCGTTAAAATGACGACCATTGAGCTCACTGTCCATCTTTGGGAGAAGGTAATAGTGTGACCGTGATGCCCTAATCTAGTGCTGCCACCAACTCCTCTTGGACCTCGCAGAGCACTAAGCCCTTGAGAATGTAGATGACTGCACAAAGACAAATGTTCTCCACGGTCTCAGACAGTGTGGATTAATACATTTCAATTACCTAATACAGAAAATCTGTTTAACCTTCAAAAATACTGCATAATCACTTGAAAGGTAGGACTGCACACAAACAAAAGAAGAGCTTCATAACATATACTCTTATTTGGGTGGGGAATTTTCATCCATTCCTTGTCAGAAGTGGCCAAAGTCCACACTTCCTTTACTTTGGCAGAAGTGGAGTTATTTGTGTTAAAAAGACTAGCAAAAGTTACAAGCCTCGATTTGTTAAAAGTGAAAAAGTACAGTCTCTGAAATGTACATACAATGCAAAAGTTAAAAGTCTCCCTTTGTAGTGGCTGTTTTTCAGCAAACCTTACTGAATCTTATTTCATATTAAAATAATGTTGATTTAAGGAATTAAGAACTTCATTTGCAACTTCTATTACAGCCATTCACCGACAAAACAGTATTTAGAGTGAATTACCACTATGTGTAGAGGAAATAAGGTGGATAGAATTAATGCTGACATCACAGCTTTTCTTGATGGTCAATTTTCTTACATATATTTTTGGCCTGTTTTATCATCTGGTATGCTTGATATCTGTCAAATTATTATCTATTTTTTTCCATTTGCATCCAAATCCGTCCTGATGTCGGGAGAGCATTCAAAGATGCAAAATAAAAGTTATCTGCTACTATAGAGTCCAGAGACCGTTTTGAAAAATATTGAGGGAAGTACAAAGTACAGATATTAGTGTTAAAAAGTGTTACTGACAAAAATATTTATTCTTGGGTGACTTCCCATTTCTGCTATTCATACATACAAATATTCTGTTTGAGACCGTCCCAAAGATCACATTGAAAGACCCATACACCCACTAATAATAATAGTGAAACAATAATAGTGAGTCTTTCCTATTTTCATTTAATTATAACTACTGATGACGCATTGAGTTACAAACCAGGCCTGAAATAGACGGGAACAGTTCAAACTTTCTGTTTTGGTTTGCAGTTCCTCTTCACAGATTCTGAAGCTGAAGCTAAACGTGTTTTTGAATGAAGCTCAAAAGAGACTATTTTACTCACCACCAGCTCCATGAAGCCCATCAGACACCAGAAGGACTCCACCTCATTCTGGGTGACAAACAGGATGGGAGAAAGGAGATCACTCATCCCTTGGACGTAACCTGGATGGATGGAATAACAGTGTCAAGGGGACATGGATATCTCAGCCTAAAAGTTTAAAAGCAACTTAATATCACAAAAAAGGTTACTGAAAATGTAATTCTCGTCATTTTGTGGTGGGGGGAATTAGTAACGTAACGAGACATAGAATCCAAGCATGTATGTTTAGTGTTGGTGCCTCTCTGTCTGCCAACAGATCAGAAATACATACCAAGGTCAAAGTTGTACATGCAGTAGGTCATCAGCACATCATGAAGCAGAGTAAGGCCTGGGTTATCGTTCCCAGAGAAGAAGGTGTTGTTTCTGTCTGTACGGTTCACATCTCTCTCTGTCACCACAGAACAAAGAACATTTAACAAAGGCAGCCAATTAAGACTACTGGCTGTTTTAATGTTTGACTGTCGGCAGAGCTGACCTATCAGGTTTCTGTATCCTCTGAGCAGAGAGTTCCTCATCTCCTGCTCCTCACTGACAGACTTCCACTGCACCTTCATTCTGAAGTACTCGTCTCTGCACACAGAAAGACAAGACAGACAGGGAAAAGGAAAAGTCAAGCACTTTTCAAGCACTCCTCCACAGTCGATCTCATTCCTACAGATTGTGTACTTTGTCACCCTCACTTACTAAAAAATAAACAACTTCCACCTATCTTTGTACTTGCTGCCGAGCAAGTAATGAAAGTGTTTCTACTGGTAAAATTTAAGAACGTTCAAGACCTTTTTAAGGCTATTAGAAATTACGTTTTAGACTATGGCAGCCAATCGTACGCAAGATATGAAGGAATACATGTTACTTTCAGAGTAAATTAATTTACTCACAAAACTTTTTGAACACAAGTTTATTTAGAAATGCAGCTCTGACATTTAATCAAGCATGGTTGTTGATCATGTTTAAGACCTATCTGATTGCATTTTAAAAACTTAGATAATACAAAACATACTTGGGTCTTTTTAAACCCTAGATCCCTGGGCGCTTCAAAGCGGCTGTCCGCTGCTCCCTCAGGGATGGGTCAAATGCAGAGAAATAACATCACTACGTTGTACTGTGTATGGTTGTATGCTATCAATAAAGGATAGATAATTATCAATATTAAGGTCTAAAATCCATATTGACATTCAAAGGCAGAAGGTTTTTTTTCCGGTTTCAAATTGTGCTGTGACGATCTGAAGTTTGGGAACGGCTGGTGATGAAGAAACAATAGATTTGGATAAAAGTAAGAAACATGGAGTATGTCCAAATTAAAAAAAATAGCAACCCTGGGCATGATAGTGGCTGACTATCTAAATAGTCTGAAAAGTGGAGAGAAACAGTGAACCTTTGTTCAAAAAATAACAAAATCCACCTGACGACACATTTTTTAAGTTCATTCATCAACAAGGTATATCTTGTTGTTTGATGTGTACAAAAACTGTCAAAGTGATGGGGTTTCATCATTATCTCTCCACTGGCAGTGGTGTTGACAAATCACAAATCTCCCTGGCTGCAGTTTCCTATTTACAATAAAGTCATGAAAATGTTGACCATCTTTAAGAGCCAGAGGGAGAAACTAAGTAAACTAAGACTCACGTCTTGACCTGGAGAATTTTCTCTCTTTCCTTAGTAGTGCTCCTCCATGGATAAAAGCCCAGCAGGAACTTCCATACCTCCCTCCTCAGTGATGGCGTGATGCCCTGTGGGGGAGATGATTGGTATGAAATTACGCACATTTGGTAGATAGGAGCTGGAAAAGTAAACAGTGAGTCTTCCAGATATACGGTTACTGTATTTACAGTCTTACCCCTCGAAACACCAGCTCTTTAACCCTATCTGGGTTCTTCACTCGGCCGTCTGGGTCTATAAACTCCTCCCAATTGTCCAGAGGTTGTCCTCTGCATACATCTGGTCTGGCTCCTAGCTCCACCCCCTTAATAGAAAGAAAGACACAAAAATGACCTTGTTGTGATACACCTTCATCTATAACAGTGTGCCCTCTACTATCTTAATTTTGCCTTCTTACACAAGCGATGAGTTCGAAGCCCGGCTCATCATCCAAATGGGGGGGAAAACCAGAATCCTGAGCGACACGAGAGTAAACTGGGTTATCAGGGGGTCGAAGTGCCGCCTTGAAGAAATTGGTGACTTTGGAGAATCCACCGAAGGTGGTTTCATACGGATCCTGGATGAACCGCTGTTTAGGCAGAGGGGAACACAACCACCAATAAGAAAAATATGTTTTTTCAATGAGTGAGGACATCCTGAATAGATTTTAAATAGGGTTGGGCTCATGCGAAAAATCCATTGTTCCAAAGAAAAGTTTGATATGAACTCAAAACCAGGTGAGATCGATATGCTGGATTGTGTCAAATTGGTGTTGATTCAGCAGTTCTCTTTTAAAAATAAAAAGTGAATACCCATTTCACTCAATAGGATTGGCATGGCAGCACAATCCTTTAGGACAGCCCTGACTGATCAGTCTTTATTATTTATTTTATGCCATACCATATTTTAAAACCATTCTAGAATGTTCTTTCTTGTGCTGTTTAACATCAAAATAACAAAATAATTCTGAAATAAAACCTCTTTCACTATAAAAGTATAGAAATAAAGAGTCAGTCAACAGAGACACTAGAGTGTTGACATTTAAAACACACTGAGTGGAGCATAATTTGTAGGCCGGATTTCTGCAGGTTTCAACAATGCTGGATATGATGGAATATTGTCTTACCGGTCATTCGCAAAGTTAATTGTTTTATTCACATAACTTTTTACACACAATAATGCGTTTGTGTCCGGACAATATGTTATAGCATACGAAAAAAAGATAAATTGTTCAAATTAATTTTAAGCTCATCAGTCATTTACATGGGCATTGTTGAAGTAGCACATTTAGATTTTTAAGGCCTAAAATTCATGTGACCAAATTTAAGACTATTCAAGACTCTGCTGGAAAACCTGAGTGTGAACAGCATATTTGAGTAACCAACAGTTTAAACAGTAGCGTATCAAAACCATGCTAAATGCTTAAGTATTGTGGTGCATCACATGGCATCAGATGACGTGGCACGCATTAAGTCTGGGCAGCACCATCCTGAGGTGCAGGGATAATTGGCTATCTCAGGGCACTTGCTAGCAAGCAGCACAACTACACAGGATAAATTCTGGTTCGCTCAATTCGGATTTAACTAAGCAGCTTAATTGTGTGCGCCAGATTGAACCATGAAAACTGTAAACTGACCCAATGAACCCTTCATTTAGTCTTGTCTAGATTACTGTAATTCTTTGTAGTCAGGGATAAGCCAAAGAGCACTTTCTTGTTTCGAGCTTGTTAAGAATGCTGCAGCTCAGGTTTTTTTTTTTAACACACACTAGATGACGAGATCATATCAGCCCTGTTTTAGCCTCTCTTAACTGGTTACCAGTCAGTTTTAGAATCGATTTCTTGCTGGTTAACTTTAAGGCTTTTCATGGCTTCGTTCTCAGCTATGAGCGTGTAAACAGGCTCAGATTTTCAGACAGAGCTTTGAGTCGAGCCTCAAGACTAAAAGTGACCGGTCTTTTTCAGTCAGGGTCCCTCAGCTCTGGGACTCCCTGCCTGAGGAACTGAGGCTTGCAGAATCAGTATAATCCTTTAGAACACTTCTTAAAATGCAGCTTTCCATGGAAACTTTTAAGTAGTCTCATTTCCCAGTTGGTCTGTATTTGTTGTTATTTGTCCCTTTTTTCTGTCATTGCTGGTGTCTTCTAATTCCTTGTTTTATCATGTAAAGCACTTTGTACCTTTCTTTTTAAAAGTGCTATATAAATAGGTTCTATTATTAATGGGGCTTTTGCCATGAGTGATGTGAATAAGGGTTGGATGATTGATTCTAAGGCATTAATAAAGAGAACTAACAACAATAAGTATTTTACGACCTCTATGCTCCAGCTAGGGGTGAATGATCTTGAGAAAAACAATTATAGGACATTTTTGACTAAATTCCTCAATTGAGATGTACCAAGGATGACTAGTTGGGCTTTTATAAACTATTAATACAAATACATATTAAAAAAATGTCCGTAATATGGAAATAAAGAACATTGGTAAAAAAATCTATCCATCCAAAAAAAACATCTCATGCTATCAATATGTTATTGAGATATTGGACAGCATTACTTTTGTTCCGTGTGATATGTTTAAGTGCATTACCAATTTTCATACTTTCAATTGCAAATAAAAAATTCTAAACAACGTACCGAAACAAGATCGGAGCCATCATCAAAAAGCTGAAGCTTATCAAAGGACTGAGACAGAGCGCCTGAGTCATGTGGGTAGGCGAGGAAGAGCCGCCCATCAACCGGTGACCTGGAGATGACATTAGAAACCATGAGATGATTTCCTCCCCCGACTCATGTGACAGCTGAGTTCTTTCTGAGACTGTGCATCAGCTGTCAGGAGATGATATACTTACTGGTCCAGGATAATATAACGCTGCAGGGCCCTCAGCAGCTCCCTGGTTCCTCCTCTGTGGAAGTGCAGAGGGGGGAGTGGATGGCCTCCTCTACTCGTCAGCACCAGGAAGTTCCGACCCAAGGAGAAGCGAGCCCTCCGGAGAGAGTTTAACTCCGAGAGCGGCAGAGAGAATGACCACTGACCTGCAGGAGAAAGAGCCGATATTTAGTTTTTTGCATCCTTTCTTCACACAGGTTTTGGCCGATAGGGGCCAAAGTGTAAACTGCACCTGAATCAGGGACTGGGGCATGGTCTCGATCTTTCTTTACTGTGCTGATCACTGCCCAGTCTGGCTCATACCCGGGGTCAAAGTTTGTGTCCTCATCTCCTCCCTCTCCATCCTAGATAGTACGAAGTGAGTTGATGAGAATATATCTCAAACAAAGAACACATTTGCATTGTTTTCCTTTTGTGTAGCTTACAGATGCTTACTGACCTTCTTGGAGTAGAGTACAGCAGGGGCACTACGACCCTGTTCCTCAAGTGGACTCCACTCTAAAGCTGGCACCCCAGCCTAAAACAAATTCCTGGTTAATAATAATCAAGGGTTTTGTTATCCCTCTGTATCTCAGCAACAACAGCTGGGTTTAAATGGACACCGTTCTTCATTCGGATTAAAATCATTCCGAATGAAGAGTTCAGGTTAACGGTTTACATAAGAAGTGATCCAATAGGATCTGTTGTTTCCTTGCGCTGACCAGGAAATATTCCATTCCTATGTTTACATGCTGCAGTTGTCTGTCCAGTTGGTTATTCCAACAGGGATAATCCACCCCTGTGCAAGGGAATTAAATTTCAATTGGAATGGAAATACTGATTCGGAATGGGATGTTTACGTGGAGCAATTAGGCTTTCATTCCAATTTTATACAGACTTAAGGGGTCGATGCAAACCCACCTATTTACTCAAACTGATTTGCTTACCCGCTCCACAATCCGGATGAACCCTGGGATGGAAGTGTCCTGGTTGTTCTTCTTGGCACTTGTGTGGAGGTAAACACCCTCCTTCTCAAATATTAGCTGTAAAGAAAGATAACCCACACAAATGTTTAGGGGAGTTTACTAAAAGGAAGATTTCACATCATGCATAAGGGAAAAATGCTTTTTAAATTTATGGTCATTCTAACAAGTTCAGCGAAGGATTTCATCATCTATTGAATATGATTATTACTTTCTCAGTAATTTCTCTAATTACATGTGAAATATTTAAAATGTAAAATTCACCAAGTATGAATTCCCACAACCTACGTCACATTGATATTATATCAATATAATCATAATTTAGCTGATAAGAAATTTTATCTCAATATCTGAAGCGTTCGTCTTTCCATTGTGTTATTGACCCTTAAATTTTGATTGAGTACAGTCGAGATGTGGAGAAAGCATGCAAATATGCAAAATGCAAATAATCTATTAAATTAATAAGTCTGTTTTGCAAATATGATGAGAATGTTCAGAATATTGGTAAAGTAAGTTGTAGTGAGTAAAAATAAAGACTTGTCAGAGTCTGTATCTGTACTTTGTTCAAGTAAAGTACAGATAACTAAATACTCTATTTCGGCTTGTTAACCAAGTAATTATACTTTCTTACTTCCGATCGCTGCAAATCTTAATCAACTAATTGTGACAGGACGCCAAATATCGTTCATTATTTTTCACAAAGACAAGCCCTAATATCTTAAATCAGAAATGCAACTGACAGGGACATCTGAAAATCACGTTTACTTTGCATCCAGAGTATCAGTTTTATAAAACTGGCCTGATCGATCCCTTCCCATCATCTTATCAAAATCATAGGATAGCTCTTGCGAATAAACAAACAAACATGAGTGGACATATAACCTGTTACACCTCTCCTAGGCCTCGATAAGACAGGATAGATGAGTCGAGGTACGTCACGTGATTAGTGTGTGACTTCTCCGCCAGGTCAGTCACTGAGAGCGAGTCAGCTTGGGTTTACTTACTTAAGTAAAACTCGGGTACTCTTTACTTCACTCTTTAATTATTTTTTTTTATAATCATGCCCTTAAAAGTAAAGCTAGTGGCTAGTTACAAAACAGAACCCAACATCAAGGTACTATTGCGAATGTTAGTTAAAATGTACTCATCCATACTATTGAGGGTTATTGTAAACAGTCAGCTAGCATAGACTGTTTAGAAATTACAGCTAACTGCGGCAGTAAACTCAAATCCAAACTGCCACAGACGAGTGAGGGGAAAGTTGTCAACATCGAAAAACATAAATACTCAGTGTAATACATTATAAATACTCGCAAATACCTTGTAGTCCTCGCTCTGTTCCATTTTACCGTCCCCTCTTCCTAAAACGTCTTTCCAAATAAACGTTACGTCATACTTCCGGTTCCCAAAAGTCCCGCCCCTAAATAAACGTCAAGATCTGACCATAAAATACGGTTAAGTACAAACGTGTTTGTATTTTTTTTTTGATGAAATAGTACGATGATAAAGTACTATCATACCAGAATCATGACAAATATGAATATTCTTTATATATTTTTTTGTGACTGCCACTCATATTTATTTTGAAAGAGATAACAGGAAGTGATAGATTTGATAGTTTCCTATTTTGACCACTATATACAAGCAAACACAATTCCAATCATGGAACACAACATTGTAATATAATATAACATCATATAATATAATATAACATAAAATATTTAAACTTAATATCATATGATATAGGTTTTTAATATCTCTCTAAATTAAAAACAGTCTCAAATCAAATCTAAGATTATATTTTAATAAAGTAGCATTTTAATTGCTTTCTTCACTTTTGAATTAGGTCAATAGTACTGTTATTCTTATAATTAGAACAATACTACTAGATACTGCAATATTGCTGTAGTTTCTGACATTTTTATTTTCACCAATATCCGTTGTTTCCCTACGTAATTTCCCTCGCTCTTTCTATTTTTTTTGTCATTATACCTTAATTTTTGATTTGTTATCATTATCCTTAATTTGTTCAGTGTCGCCACCAGTAAATCATAGCGAAATGAGATACAGTCAGAACCAACTTAGAGTCACCCATTCTGGATAGATTTTGGACTGTCTGTCTGATTTTGGAGTACCTGGAGAGAACCCATGCATACAGAGAGAGGCTGGGCAGGGGTGGCTTTGAATCCCAAACCCTCTTGCTGTGGGGCAACTGTGCTACCCCAATGTGCCACAATATTAAAACTCCTGTATAATTTGTTAATATCAAACCACCTCCCTAAAGAGCTTCCAATTATCTTTCCGCTATAGATAATTGATATATTCCACTATATATATACATGATATTTATTTGCATAAATCTAAGTATATATTGTTTTCTTACTCAAATTTACTTGATAAATTCTGTTGTTTTTCACTTTTTCGTAGGCCTGGAGTAATTGATTGGTGGGTTTCTGTTACCACGTGCATGAGAACAAGGCAAGTAGACGCCCGCCCACAGATCTCGATCACGTGTACAACGTGCGTTCGATTGGAAGTCAGTAAACAGCTGACGTCACTGTACCGTCAAGTCAGTCAGAGCTATCCAACAGGAAAACGGTGGATGGTTTTTTATTAACTTGAAGAATGGCCTTCAAAGTAAAAGAAGGTTGAAGAAATTAATCCACACCATGGGCTTCACTAAACAGAAAGCCTCATTAGGACAAGCAACTTAGTTCACATTTTTGTAAAGATTAAAAAATATCTGATGGAGAGGTATATCGAGGACGGGGTGAAATGGAAAGCGAGAGATAGATAGATAGAACCTTTATCTATTATTTTAAAGGAAATTGTTCTGTCTCAACATTTGCATCCGAGGTCACGAAGTGGAGGAGTAAGAAAAACATATTAAATTAATTGGAATAAAGTGAAATCTGAAAGCTACAGTTGAGGACTGGGTATATAAAAAATAACTATACAGAGGGGAAAAAAGAACAGTACAAATGAGACAGATATAAATATTGATAGGACAGTGTGCAGTTGGAGGGAGAAATAATATTAATATTCAAACTCAACAGATATTAAATAACTAAACAATTGTGCAAAAGTAAGGTTTGCAATAGTGTGTGCTAAGATTAAGAATGTCCTACGGTATCTTAATATGCAGATGCTGTGGTTTTCATTAAACAGTCTGATCGCAACTTGCCGTAAAGATTTCCTGTATCGTTCAGTCCTGCATTTTGGCGAGGTCGGCCTGTGACTGAAGGTGCTCTGCAGAAGCACCTCTAGGGCACATAGTGCGTCTGAAGGATTGCTCATTACTGAGATCAGGATTCTGAGCATCCTTGTCTCAACCACCTTGTTCACTAGAAATCTGTTAACAAAGTATCTTAAGATTGTATCAACCAAGTTCATCCTTCAAAATCCAAGTCTCCATTAATGATGCTATTTATTTATTTCTTCTCAGAGTTCTCTTTTTCTCACAATTACTTTCAGTGATGATGTTATTTTACAGTCCTATTAGAGGTGTTTTTTTTATATATATCTGGTGTTTATGCTTGTGTGTGTTAATGAATGAATGTATTATAGAATCATAATCTCTGTGAGATTTCCTAATGAAATAAATAAGCATACATGCTATTACCTGTTACATACCTGTTCTCTGATGTTTCACCTGCTATCTTTGTATATGTTGGTGATGGTCATGTGTACTAATAGGAGAATTATTTAAAAAGGATAGACATATCAATAAGTTAATTTTATCAGATTCCATGATAGATAGATAGATAATATATCTTGTTTGGCTTTAAGAAGTCAGAAAACAAAATAATTGTTTCCTTGTGTAGTGAGAAATCATATGTAATTAGGTTCAGCTGTCCAGCTGCTCAAACAACCTGTTGATTATGATTGGAGCCACCTGGACGTAATTAAGAGAACTCTTTACCAGAAATTACTGATAAATTAGCTTATCATTTATGTTCCCAATTGAATGGTGCTAAAGAAATAAACCACATTTTTATCTTAGTTTTAAATCTGTGCACCAGACAAATGTGCTTATATAGATAACTTATATTTTGAAATCATTAACGGAAATGATATATATACTGCTATCTAGCTTGCTTCTTGTGTCTGTCGAGCTTAGCTAGGGGAGAGACTTTAAGTGGAGAGCTGCCCCACAGGAGAGGAAGGTAAATGAAGTTTGTGATTGAATAACACCTGGAAACGCGGAGGACAGAACTTGAACAGGTCGGTGAACATTTTCTGTCGGTTTTATCAATTTCATTTGCGCGTCCCGGCTCCTGCTAAAGCCTGAAAAATGGTGGAAAACTGTGCTTCCATCATGAGGAGGTGACAGTAAACAACAAGCTCGACAACAATAGATGCTGCAGCATCGGTGACAGATCGGGTGCAGAAAATCCTGTGGCAAAAAACGGGACAGGAATAATTGCAAAAAGATGTTAGTTATTGGGATTTGTGCGTGATTGCACAGCTGCTAATGCTACACGAGTTAGCATATGTAGCAGCCCATGGAGATGCTATGAGCTGTCACAGTTTAGCATGAACAGGTTGTTGTTTTGTTATGCATTTAAATGTTCAATCATTCAGGTCTAAGCATAATTTCTTTATTTTCTTCGCAGGTACCACCAGAAATTTGCCAATATATTCTCTCCCCTGGCTCTCCAGTGTGCAAGAACACCACCCAGTATAACATATCTTAGTCACCCAGTGCCTCTCACCCTGATTGCTCATCGTATTTCCTCACACTGTCACCTTTGCTAAAACGTATCGGTACACCAGCAGGTTTAACTATATTTTTTTTAGCAAAATCCGACAAGTCTAAGCTACCAAAGCATACTGTCGATTGTGTATTAAGTTTTTCAATCTTGCAACTCCTCATCAGCATTTTTCACTGATCGAAGCTGTGAACACTATTTTGCATCAAAATGGCTACTGTCAATCAGTCATCTGAGCTTGAGATCCCTGACAACCACAAAGAGAGTTGGCTAGCATTGCTTTCAGCTGCCGAAAGATATTGCCAAAAGTCTGGCTGTGAAGTGGCCATCCTTACAGCCTGTAAGAAGTTCCGCTTATCGGCTGGAGACGCAGATGGGAGGAGGAAACTGGAGAGCAGCAGTGCCTTTCCCAAGGAGTGTAATTTCTCCTATAATGTATGGGGTCAGGGTTTTCTGGCAGAGTCAGTGCGCCGCTACATGGATGACATTGGCGTGCTTCACTCCACCACCATGCTAACAGCCCAAAAGCACACGCGCCAGTCGAGTAGAGAAGCGGGAGGTGCCAAGCAGGTGTTAGATCTGACCTCTGAGCCTGGAACCAAATTGGTGAGTGTCCTGCATCTGCTTCAATCCAACACCTACATTCCCTCTGTGGGATTAAGTTTCTATCTTAAATGTTTACACTCCTAACAATTTTTTTTGTTGTGTTCTAGAGTTCCACAGGGGACGGTGGAGTCAGCCCAAACGGAAGACTTTATTCCCAAAGCTACCCGTCGATCTACAGCTCAGTTGCTTCAACTGGGCAGGGGGCTGGGCAGAATGGTAACGGAGATGGGGAACTGGAGCGAGGTACGCTGGAGGTTGAACGAGGGAGACCGAGATCTGGGATTTTGGATGTGGAGGAAGAGTGTGAGGAGGAGGACGACGATGACGACGAGGAAGAGGACATGGATGAGAGGAGACAGTATGGGAATGAAAGTGCTGGTGAGGATTGATGCAGGAAATATGCCTCCAAAAGTTTTCACATGCATTGATCTGATTTTAATTAATTTCTCAGGTGTTTTCTCCATGGATGAGGACTCTCTGTCCCGAGACTGCGAGCCGTTCTTTGAGTCCGACGGGGAGGAGGAAAGCACTGATGGTGAGAGTTGCTTTTTTGGAAGGAGTCTCATTAGTGCAGTATCCACATAAATTCTCCTTCCTGTCCTAGGCTCTTTAAGTGAGGAAGCCCCCTTGCCATCCCGTGGCATGGCCATGGGTCATACTGTGTCCCGTCAAGCCAACGCGATGGCAATGGCACGCTCGTTGCCTGTGTCTGTGCCTGTTTGGGGCTGCAAAGGAGGCAGATCAGCTCAAGGAGAGGGCAATAGTGGAGAACGGGTAAGCACGTATACTAAGAGGACAATATGCATGCAGAAATGAAATTGTTCTTCTGAGGCTTGTCACATGGTAAATATAAGGATTTCTTGATTACATTAAGCTGGTCTAGCTAAACTGAAATTCAATGTAACTCACTCCTATGCTGATGGAAAGGTGGATTAAGTTTTCCTCAAGAAAAGCCCTGGAGCATTCAACTATATAACTATAAAATATATATACCAGGAATAAACCCAACTCATCAAATCAATGTCATCCATTGGTTAATCAAACACATACCAAATGTGTGATCAATTATCCAAATATATCATAAAGCGTCCCTAAAATTCCGAGCTTAAGTCTTCAATCTAATCATCTCCAAGTGCAAAAAGTACTTGAAAGCCTTCAATAAATTATTGAGATTCAGTCAGCAGCAATGACAACATATGCTCCTTGGTGAAGATGAGAAAGTCCTTTTTCTTGGGAGGATCTTCACAGGAAGAAAAGTTGATTTTAACAGTAAAGTGGCGATAATAAACATCATATGTTGTTTTCTCTCTCTATAGTGTTACATCTCTTGATGGATTTAAATAATTAAACCAATAGTGACAGAATGTTCCTCATAACATGGGAGGAATCTGTTCTATAGTTTCCACGTTTGTAGTTCGTTCTTTAATTTCCCACCATCCTTTAAGGATTGAAATTATGTATTTGGTTAGTCTGTAAAATATTTCTTGCCCAGTGTGTCATTGAGAACCAGTTTTGTCTGTTTCTGTGTTTATAACCAATTGCATAAAGTACTTGGCAAACATTTTTGGATGCAAGATTGGTCATGTGAAGTGCCTACATATTTTAATCACTTAAAATGTTGCAGGACATTGCTATTGCGATCTCTATAAACTTGTACTCTGGATTTTGATTACTTGATTAAAAAATTACATCAGTAAAACGGGGAATGCATAAGATGGTGGCGATAAAATTAAGTATCTAGAAGAAGCGCATTAAGAGACGTGTTATCCAAGGGATTTTAAGAAGGATATGGATTTTTCTAGTCTGATATCCTCAGGGAGTTTGTTCCAGAACACACTCACCTCGAAGGCTTGGTCACCCTAAGCCAGGATTAGGTTGGTCATGCGGCACAACTCGTATATTAAAATGTAGATTCTGAAAACATTAGCTAAATACAGAATTATACATTTTTGAATTGCTGTTCTAGATGCAGTTTGTTTTTAAAGCACATCTTTAATGGTTCCTAACTCTGACAAATCGTACATGTATATCGGGAACAATGCAAAATGTATCTTAATTACAAATTAGGATTTTACTTCTCACACTTCCTTGGCAACAATAAGATGTCAGACTTGTCCTCGAGCATGTGGTTCTTATTAGTTTCCTTAATGTGGCACATATGAACTTCATGTCAGTTTCTAGGAAGCCACATAAGTAATTGCAGTTCTCATTTGCATAATTTTGATTTATTTCAGAACGCTAAACGGAAGAAGCCTTTGTTCAGGGGCATGCACTTGGTATATTTTTAGTTGTTTCTTTTTTGTTTTTAACTATTATCATATGCAATCCAAAAGGCAACAACATTACTAGTTACTAGATCTGGGGATGTGGCTTATTGGTGTGCCATGCATCTTTCATTTATGGCACTGAATGAGTGTATTTTGTATGTGTATCAGTTCTGTTCAAAAGAGAACATTACTTCTGCTTAGAAATTAGTATACACCGATCAGCCACAACAATAGAATCATTAACTAATCGGCCTCTATGATTGGTATTTAAAACCTGACATGATATTTTGTATTACATCTGTTTTCTGTGTTCGTTATATATGTGACTGAGTGAAAAAATTAGAAAAGCATCTACACCAAGACTTGAACAATTTTAAATATGTGTGTTTAGCGGGCTTGACTTGTACTCTGGATGGCAAATTTGAAATTTTGTTAGGTCATGCCCTGCAAAGAGTTTTACGAATAACCGTGCAGAATGCCAACCCCCCTTTTCCTACTGTTTAAAAGATAAGCATCACTAAATTTAAGACTGTTTCCGTTGATGCGAGTAACTGTTTGCCACAGGTGGGCTGCGCTGACCTGGAGCACATTGCTGCCAGTATGAAGGCTCTGCTGGCCCCTGGAGCCAATGATGGGACGGAGATGTTTGGCGCCCTGCCCAGGCCCCGTCTTAACACCGGTGACTTCTCCCTCAAGCATTGAGTCAGCAAGGTGAGCAGAGAGGAGAAAAGGATTCAGGGAGAGACAAACGAAGTGGCGGCATCAGCAGAACACGACTTGGACTGTATGTGAAACGAAAAAAAACATAAAAGCTAATACCTCCATTTTATTCCACTACCAAAATTAACATCACATGTTTCAAGGAGTAACCGACGAGAACAAATTGAACACTAATGACATTTTCACCACTACACCCCCACCCTCATCTCTATTTTCATACACTACTACATGATGACCTCAAGATGTGCATGTGGCGACCCTGCCACATGAACCGTTTAACTCACAGCTCATTGTTGCTAGTGTCAAATCCTCTATACTGGTTTGTCTGATCTGGTTTAATGACCTGTGAGGTTTTGGGCACAAACTTATAAACCACATGGCTCCAGTGCTGCATGCTAAAGCTCCAGCAGACTAAATGCTATATTAGCTTACAAATGCTAATGTAGCACTCCTTCCTTTTTAAACAACAGTAGAATCCGAGTGAAGGTCTAGTCTAACATTTTTCTTAATTGGAATTAAAAAAACGTCCAATTAGCATGAATTTGGGAGTTTTGCCTGGGAGAGGTTAACCTAGTGTTTCGGATTGTGATGCCTTCAAAACTAATCATGATTTTTCCATACACATGAATGTAGCATATAGAAAATGCTTGTATTATGATGCATTCCTCCTTGTGTGCAGACAATGATTTTATGATGCATTAATAGTCGGGATTAGCATTGTTAGTATATCAGAATATGCTAAGCCAAGGTTAGCATGTTGCAAAATGAAACTTGAGCATCCTTAGCACTGGTGTGTTCATGTCAATCGATAATCCAGTATTTTATGTCGGGATTGGCCTTGGAGGCATCACAACTTTTCAGGTTTATTTTAATTTTTTTTATAGTATTAAACATCTTACGTCTGTTTTCAAACATTCTCCTCATGGATGAGCAGATCCACACAATGTGAATATTAAACTAATTAAGTGATGTCCTCAAATAGACCCTCATTCAAAATAAACTTCCTGTCGCTCCTCCTCGGCTGCAAAAAAAAGAAAAGAAAAAAAAGATCTTAAATTAAGTGTTTTAATTATTTCAAATTGTCTGCTGGGCAATTCAACATGGAGATAAAATATTAATTTTCTTTTTGTGCCAGACTACTTGCAACAACCATCAATAAAAACTGTGTTCTGACTTGCTTTCACAACATTTCAATTTCCATAATTTTTTCCTCCTGTGGTTGACCCCATTTACCACTGGAACAAAAATACGAGCCCTGTAACATTTATCTTTGTCATTGATTGTGTATTAGTTTTAATACTTCTTAATCAGTGGTATCTGTTTCTGGTTAGTTTACCACTTACATTCTGTGGACTCCTCTGTAGTTCATGAATTCCACACAACTGCCCTGTTGAATCCCCATCCGGAGAACGATAGATGGATGCCCCTGGGTTAATCCCGTACTTCCTGCAAAATAAGTTTATAGCCACAGCTCCTCAAAAACCGAAAGACAGAATTCCCTAAAAGTGATGCCCATCTAGTTTTCTTCAATTAGCTTGTATTTGAATATGAGGCGCATTTAAATATGATATTCATGTCATTTTGTTTGCATTAAAAGCATAGATTATTCACATCTTCTCCAAACTAAAATCTCACTTTTTCCAGCTATGATAGAGGCTGTTATGGTCTGTTCACAATACTTTTTCCAGTTGTGGAGGCAGTTTAATTTTCTAGTTTAACTATTAATCTTAAAATTACAGTTATGAAGTTGCAGTACTGTTGGTGGCGATGAACCATTCTGCAAGATTGCAGGGAGATGCTGCTCCCTTGGTTTTCTTTGCCAAGAAAATGATTGAAATTTAACTCTTCGCCCAGAAATTCTGATTTTTAAAAGGTAATTTGCATGTATTGATTGGCAGCTTTAAAAATCTAGCTAGGCTGTTGTTTGGAATTGAGAGGGAGCAAAGATAGCTTTCTGCTGTTTCCAGAATTTAAGCTATTTGTGTTTTAGCATGAAGCACAAGAGCTGGTGATCTCTCCGGACCTTGTGGACGTCTTCTCCTCATGCTCCTATCATAGTTAACCAGCAGAGCTGCTGTTGCCCTCATTGGTTAAGAAATATATATATATATATATATATATATATATATATATATATATTTCTTAAAGGGGTACAAACCGTAGAAAAGGTTGATTAACATGATGCTTGTGGCTTTTCAAAATGTGAGCAGAGGACAGGAGTCCTCAAACCATGCCTATTTGTATTTAAATTTTCCCAATGACTGACTGACAGATTGTAAATTGTTAGTTATGTGGGATAGTGTTTTTTTTTTATTGTTCCACATATCTTGAATGAATGAGAAACTGTCAAGAGGAGGATGGTTTGATTTTTCTTTTTTTCTTTTTTTTTTGGAAAGGAACAAACCTGACATTTCTGGAAGAAAACATGTTATGTTAAATGCTATTGTTTTAAATAAAGGAGCAACACCCAAATCATTTTTTTTCAGTCTCTCATTGTGGTTGACCATAGAGGAACATTGATATTTTTTAAAGAGAAATTTGAAAAGATGATAGCAATTGGGGGTATTACGAGGAATATGAAATTTCAATGCCTTGCTTTTAATTCATAATCTAAGGTAGTCAGTCTGTCGGAAAACAATCCCCTCCAGGTTAAAAGAGCTGCTTCCTCAAGTGAAGGTGTTTATTTGATTGGGAAGCCTCTGCTTCTTAGCCTGCTGCCACCCGACCGAGATTAAGAGACAGAGCAAGTACAAGAAAGTGGATGCTTCAAATATATTTTATATTTCATTGCATATCTTAACTGTGTTTGAGTTTTAATGGCTATACCTCTTTTTTTAAATGACTTCTAGTAGTTTTGGTGCAAAAATTAGCCATATGTATTAGCAAGGCTGGTTAATGGACAAAACGAATCCACGGTTTAAATCTTGCATATGAAATTTATAATTTGATGATTTATATAATAAAGTGAGAATGTTTAGAGCAAAACCAAAACCACTCCCATACTGTTTAAAAGTTATTTCCAATACAGAAAGATGAGAGATTGGTGAAATAACTGACTAAAAGCTTTAAAAAAAAAAAACCCATTTCCATCATGTTGATCAAATGATGGAACAATGCAGTCAAATGTTTCATTTTTATTTCCAAAATTATTTATAAAGCTTTTTTCAAATTCTTTTAGCATAAGTGAATTTGTATTTATGGAGGGATGCTTCCATGGGATTGCAGGACGTTTAAACGCATGGGTATATTTTATCATTTGCCTCTGCTTGAGCCTGTTTAGTTACTCAACACAAACACATTTTTTTTTTAATGTTGTATATATTGATTATACTTATACTGTGTCAAGAGGAATGAATGAACTGTGAATTTGCAATATTATAAAAGGCCTCTAGATGGCGTAAGCACCTTACTGTTCTCCAAATGAGTTAAATCTAATCCTGCTGCACACTGATCACACAAAAACCAGTGTAGTTGCACAACAGTTTAATTTATGGACCAAATAAGCACATAAAAAATCAGACTCTTAGTTGAGCAAACATTCCAAAACCTACAAGACCTGCATGCTACAATATTATACAAGACCCTGCCTAAAATTCTAAGAAAAATCTAAAAATGCATGAATAGATACAGGATAGTAAATACAATAATGGGGAATCCTTGGAGTTAATATTAAAGGAGCTTTCTTCATGCACTAGAGAAAGCATGGAACACAATCCACAAAGATGTCACAACGTGCTTCAGTTCTCCAACACTTGTGCCCCAAACATCACAAACTCTGTATGCCTCCTGATTCTTGAATGTACGCTCTTCCTCACCCTGCACGCTGAACAATCTTCTGCCAAGTCAATGATCTTTTTTCCGAAGGAGGCAGTATGAATTTGTGCCAACCCAGAACGCAGGGAATATCTTCTCCTGCGAGTTGAACTTGAACTTGTAAATCTGTTGCACCTCCTTCTCTGTTTCTCCCTCCACCAAGAGGAATTTGATGATGCCATCAGGTTGGTCGACGTAGATGCCCATAGTTGAGGCAATGGGGAGCTCGACATCCACGTTTTCACCGTTGTGCCAAACTTGGTAGCAGGAGCCAGACCAGCCGGTGCCCCAGGAGCCACTGTTCTCTCCAATGCCGCAGGGCCCTTCCTGGCCTTTGCGTGGTTCGTTTTCACAGACCAGCCCAATCACCACCCAGCCATTGTAGTCCACCTCCCAGTACCCTCGATGGCCCAGCAGGCTCTCCTTACACAGCACCTAAAGGAGAGAGGAGCGATGTGAGTCCAGCCACATGTCTATGTGTAGCTTTCCTGATCCATACAGCTCTAGCTGTGACCCTCAGGACGGACTCGACTACACAGGTTCCCCATCACTACTGCCAGGCCTACCTGTGGTGAATGGTCGTATCTCTCAGGCCTGTTGGGATACGGGCAGACTGCTTCTCCTGTACGGGCCACCTTGCTCCCACCTTCTGAAATCCACAACAGTTTCTGTGCAGTTTTATCATCCAGAGCGAGGGGAACCCAGTCTGACAGAGAGAGAACGTGTACAAGCAAAGAGAGAGGGACAATATACCTGAGCATGAGGATGGAGTAGATTCCAGGGAGGATGGGATTTGAAAATTCCCATTCAGTGTCTATTATAGTAGCCATCATAATAATAATAATAAATAAATTGTATTTGAATCTTTGTAAACAAGCATTATTTTAAAAACAACAAATTAGTCTTTAAATTATGTATCAGAAAGCTGAATCTTAATATATCCTTGAATCTTGATTTTGTTGAAATTTTGAACATTTCACTCAAAATATCAGCACAAATAAATTATATATACACCAGTGATCATACCAATAACACGAAAGTGATGCATGGCATTATTTGTGTGACTTTTCAAGGCGAGCCAAAATACAGCACCAGCAATTAAACTTTTTTTTCCTGGCTACACTTAAGAGTCCAAACTCTTGGGAAGTACTTAATATTAATAGACATTAAATCAATATTATGGTCATTATTTGGCAGTAGTCTTCTCTTATATTTGGGCTTTAGATAGTATTAAATTCTTACATTTCATGAAGTCAGCCCTGGTGGTTGGTTCGGGGACATTGGGCTCATATGGCGACAGCTTCTCTGAGGGGTCAGAAATAAAAATGCATTAATTCTCACCATAAATGGGTAATTCTGGCTATAGTAAAGCAGGTTTGCTATTCATTTCCCATCATTCTTTGCAAAGTTACCTTCTGGAACACTGCTGTTTTTCCTTCCTACAAAAACAATAAAAAAGATCATTGATAGCGTTCCTGAAATTGATCAAGTTGTGTTTAAAGGGCATTGTGTAAAATTTAATGGCATCTCAGGGTGACATTTCCTCTCTACATAAGCTTGTTATTAGTTACGGTGGCCTTCCAACATGAAAAAGGTTTCATGGAGTATCCTGTCAAGTGATGAGGTTCCTTTATATACATATATTCAGAAGTAATATTCACTGTGCTGTTGTGTCATCAGTTGTGATTATTAGATTGGGACAAGAGAACTTTACAGAGTACCGAGTTCTGACAACAGTTTTTGAGTTACGCCTTGGAAATTCGCTATGTAAGAGTGGACGAACCAACCGATAATAAATGGTTTTTCATACCATAGAATCCAGTCTGTTTTCAGTCTAATAGATGACACAGAATGCAACTTGAATACATAAAATGCCAAATTGAATTTGGAATTTTTCACTCTGGAATGAAAGTTGACACAAAACACCCAAGAGCACAAACCTCTGCTAGGTTTCCCTATTATGTCACTGCTTCTATAGAAGCATCAGTCCCATTATAAGTTGTTAAAATGAATACAAAATCTACCATTAGAATTAAAAATCACACTTTTTTCATTTTTAGTCTGGTAGTCATTCAAGAGGGAAAGTATTTCACGTTTTTTGTATCTCCAATATATTGTGACGTCATCACTAGCACATACCCCACCTTACCACTCAGTTTATTTGAGTTGGAACACGATTCGCATACACACAATGTGTTTCACAAATAAACGCCATTCACAAACTAATGTTTTCTGCTTTGCAAACAGAAAACGTGCTAGAGACTACAGCATGTCATACAAATACAAATGGGAAATTACTATTACAAACAAATTTATCCTACAACTACACAAAAAGAAGAACCTCAGGTGACTTTTTGCACAATCTTACTGCATGAGTGTTTCTCTACTGCAAGCAAGAATCCTCAGATGTGTGCACACACTGGTCCTTTGCAGTTCAATTGTTCCAACAGAAGGTGTCATTTTGACTCTGTAGATTATAGATTTTACTACCACAGTTTAGACAAAGTTGGAGATCCGATTCTATACGCTTTGAACCATGACCACGTCAGGCCATCAGCTCCGCTCCAGCTTGAAGTGTCCCACAGTCAGTGAATGCCTCATCTCCCCAAACATGGTGGTGTAAATAAATTATAGTAAAAGCGACCATATATTATGTAGCTGATTTAACTGGCAAGGATTTAACTCCATATCAGTGTCATAGCTAGTTTTTATTTTTATTTTGTAAGGAAAACTTTTTTACTTCCTTTAGATATGATGTCACTGGTGCCATCTAGTGGTATCTTCTCCACGGTACCATTCAGGGTGTTAAATTTAATCTCCAGCAAGCTATTCTCATCTATCTCCGCAGCCCCCACCCCCCTGATTGGTGCCTCTGTCAGTTAGTCATTTACCTAAATCATCTCTAGCTCTCAGCATACAGAGATGATTTAGGTGATGTATGTTCACATATGTATGTTCACATACATCACCCAGCAGTATGTGGACCTTCCCGGCACAGTACTGATTCATGAGATTTCTGCCGTGCCAGCCATGGTTTAGGTTTCCACATATGGAATCCAGACGCAGCAACGCACACAACATGGCCACCATGACAGCAGGAGGCTTATTCTAAGAATCTGCTTTCTGCATGAGGCTGTTACTTCACACCGCCGGCGGCGTGTTTGCCATTTTGTGGCCTGGTGTGTAATCTCTGTCTGTTTGTTCCTCCTCCAGTTTGTGATACAGCGAGACTTCTCACATTCTCAGCAAACTGAAATCCAATTCTGGTCAGTCGGGTCAGGATCTGGCTCCCCTCTGTGCATGTAATTCTGTATCTCACATTTCACACATACATCTTAGTCCTGGTCATCCTTACTCACCTATTCCAGGCTACGTCATCACTTCAGCTCGATTTTTGTGCCCTTGGTTATGGCCTAAATTAGACATAACAGCCTCAATATTTGTCTTGCCATATAAGGCTGCTTTTAACTGGCTCATCAAGCCCACCACTGAGTAGTGAATGCCTTATAGCTTATTTAAGACTTATTTGGTGTCACAACTGAATGATGAAATATTTAGATTTAGATTATAATTTTTCATTTTTTATCTTGCTGTTTGATTAAATAAATTATAGAATGTTTTAAAACATTTTCACAAGAAAAATCTTTCATCAAGAAAATGTAGAATTTCTGAAAAACAATCTAATAGTTTTCTTCAAATCATCCAATTATTAAAAAATTTAATTGAATAAAATTACAAGTGACGATATGCATTTTTTCATTATTTCAAGGTATTTAAAAAATACCAATTTTTTTTGTTTTAATTTAATGTTCTTTATGGGTTTTTCTTTTTTACATTTTTGTTATGTTTGCTATTTTATATAGTTACATATAACTGTGTCTATTCTATATCTTTTTGGTAGAATAGACACAAATGATGTCAGAATAAAACATTGGACACAACTTTTTGCACCCTGTCTTCAGTTTTAGTTAAAGTTGAGAAGAAATCAGTTTTAACATTACAGATTAAAAAAAAAATGTATGTGAGATTTTAGGTAATGGCAGAAAATAAAAGATATCTGAAGCTTTAAAGACATTCAAAACTAATTTTTAATTTTTTTAGGATTTTTCTTGGAGTTACGCTTTTAATTTCCTTTTCATTTATTTTGTAATATTCATTTTTTATTGTTATTAATATTTATATATATATAATATATATAATATGTATAATATAATATTTTACTTTACTTCCATTTTACTTGAATTGGTCATTTTATTTTCACTTTTTTCTACAGTACATCACAGCGCTCCTCTTAAACTTCCTTTTTCCAGCTTTTGGATAAGAGAAAGAAGTCGATAATCATATTGTAAACAAAATATGGTAACCTTTTATAACCACTCCCAATCACTCCATGATCTTATTGTGAAATAACCATTCAATAATATTCACAACCAAAGCTTTTAAATGACAGTAATCCAATATCCAAATAATGATTAGGGTCTGTTAATGTGTGTCATCAACCACAGCAAACATAATAGAAGGAAAATGGATATATGTTTGTGTTATTTATTTCAAACTGTTGGGTGTATGCTAAACTCCGTTAATGCATCATAACGGAAAAGGCCATAATTTATTTAAAGTTTAAAGGTGTTATGAAAGTAATAGCCAGTGCAACAGTCAAGGTATTGTAATAGAGTAAACTATTTTACTGAAATCAATGGAGTAAAAGTACAAGTATCGTATTTTTTTATGAATTTGTAAGTCCTTGACATACTTGATGATATTCCAACACTAGATATTAATTATTGAAGCTATTTCTGTCTTACTTTAAAGTTATGTACAAATTATGAACAGGTTTATTGTCAGCCACGCTTATAATAGATACTAGCTACTATAGTTACTATATAATTACTATAGCTCATATGAAGGATCTCCTCTCATTCTGTGGTCTCACAAAGTATCCTGTAAAAATCAATAAATAAATGTCTATCAACAAACATGAACCTGCAAAGAAGCTTCTTTCTCAAATTATCAAATTGATTCAGAAAAAAAAGAAGAGAGAAACACTAAAAAAAAAATTACCTTCAAAATGTTGCAGGGTGAAAAATGAAAAAAAATGTAATGAAATGAAATACTCAAGTTTCAGTGACGCTGTAAATTCTAATAAGTTCACTTAGAATAAAAGAAGAATAATAGAATGAAATTTGATTGCCTCAAAATCTCCAAATAAAGTAGAACCTTAAATATAAGCTATTCAAACAAAATGCGGTTATTCACCTTTAACAAACTGAAAATGAATAACTTTATTTGGAAGTTTTGAAGCAACCAAGTCAACGTATCAGAATCTACACCGCATACTTGATTAGATAATCAGTATCAGAAAAACATAAATAAAATATCCCTCAATCCTTGTTACAAACCAATCCAATAGTCTACTGGATTATTAACATGGATAGGAAAGCTGCATATAGTCAAAATCAATGTGTGCTGGTTTGTGATGGCGGCAGTTTTGGCGCCCATATATCTTTAGAGGACGATTCAGTCGTCATTAAGACCCTCAGAATCGGAGCAATAAGACCACCAAGAGGTCGAACTAGAGCTCAGTATAACATCTGCAAATATCAGATATGACCAAAAGGTTGCCTTAGCTTTCCTTAAATTGCATTGGTCGGCAGTTATTAATAGCTGGTTGAAGCATTGAGAGTGGCTTCCAGAATGAGAATTGATAGCTTTTAAGGCAGGGATCCATTTCTGAATCTCTGCCTTCAGAGAAGTTCAGTAAGCACCAGAGGAAGTTCATGTTGTTTAAAAACACAGACAGGAGTAAAAAGGTGTCAAATCAAACGTATAAAGGCTACTATTTACCTTTAATTTCTAATTACTCTGTGCTGTAATTAGAAATGTAATTATATACACAGCAGAGATGTTTGTAAAATCTCTGTCACTCCTTTCTATAATATATTTAAAAACCTACCCTCTTCCACTTTTTGACTGCTAACTTACACAATAAAAGCTTATTGAGAAAGAATGGGGTAAATGTGACTTACTACCAGTGGGAAACCTGAGCCTTGGAGGACCCACATAGCAGCTTTACTCTGTCAGGGATGGATGAGAGACAGATATGGAGCTCCTTGTCTACAGTCCTCAGCCCCTCCCTGTTCTTGTTCTTGATGTAAGATTGGCTCCTGGAGCTCCGTTTGCACAAATACATTTCTGAAAATGGTAACACAATTGTATTGTTTTGGAACTGTCAGCTTCTGCTTCCCCATTGAAGGATTAAAATCATGCCAAAGCCGTGTCTTGAAATGTATTTTTAAATGTGAGATCATTCCATATCTCTGGCAGCTGCTCCGGTGTATTCAGTGGAAAGTTTTTCTCTGACACTTTTACACACTTCATCATCACTTGCACTCGTAGGTTTTGATGACTTATCAAGCACATAAAGTACTTAACAACCTTGCTGGCTGCTGACAGATGGTTTGTTGTCAGGTGTCTTTCAAGTTTGCTTGGAACCACATACAGGCAAAGAGAGAGGGGCTATGATGGATCCCCGGTATAGATAAAATTATACGACAAGCTGTTTTTATCGTACTGTCTACTCTTTGTCTTGACCCTGGCCTATACTACCCTCGTTGCCGAGCTACCAGTGGATGATGAAGTTGATGGCTGAATTTCTGTGCTATTCTGAAACCTTTTCTTTTACAACATAAGTCTGTGTGCCTGAAGAACTCTGTAGCAATGCGACACACATAAATGAAAGTTGTAGCATGTAGAATGGCACATACATCGTACATTGACCAGTCATACACTGGGTAATATGTTGATGTGACATGGGGCACCACAGACAAATTTTAACAATTTTCGATGCAGGTAATGATCTGCAATTTTCTGATAAAATTTTAAAAGTTTTGTTTTTGAATTCTAATTATTTCTATGCATCAGAAATCTCAGAATATTTTTTCACGTTACCCTTGCAATTGTCAGATGGTACCAGGGGTGCTGCACCATTTTGGTTGATAGACAGGAGTATAGTGTATGCAGGAATCTATCATCTCAAATGACACTCTCATGAAAATTAAGAAATGCATGCTCAGTCTTCCTTTCCTGCTACAATAGTCTGGGGCTGTCAAATTGAGATATCAGCTGGTCTGATCTATCCAATAGCATGGTCACAGACCTTCGCAGTTAGCATATAACCTTTTAACGGTACCATATGATTCTCTCTGTTCATCAATTTCTTTCACGCTGCTTTTATTCACACCCTACACATCCCCATCACTGCCAGAACTTTTCAGATTCAAAATTTATCACCCATCAGTCTTAGCAGAGCCATCCACCACCTCCACCACCAACAATGTCTGCACTGTAAGGGAAATATGGGTCCCCTTACCAAACAGTTTGTTAGTTTAGAAAATTACCTGATCAATTAGACCAGAAATTATGATAACTGACTGGGCAGGAATATTAATCTTACCCTATGGAGGATCAGGTGAAGTCACAGTTTTGGATGTAGTCAACATATCATGTGTCTGCTAAACTCAAAAGATTCACCATTGTGCCTTCACATAGATAGTAATGGCATATGTACCACATGTATGAGGACAGGAGCAGGGACTTGGCTGGAGAGGGAGAAATAGGATGAAGGTCATATGGTTGTCATTGGACTCTGGTGACAGATCACTTCATCCATCTTTCTTCCCTTCCCCGATCTCATCATAAAGGAAAATAAGGAGGAGGGCCAAGATGAAAGGAAAAGATTAGTGGTGGGGGCGTTAAGAGGAATTAGAGAGGATAGATCAGTGGACAGACAAATCTGTTCAGGGAAAGACCATAAATAAATTCATCTTCAAATCTGCAAGAGGGTTATGGCTCCTATGTGAGTGGAATGGGGTGGACACCTCAGGCAAAGTTGGAGTGTGATGCCTGGCCTGCAGTAAGAGAGGCGGATGATTGGAGACACGCCAGCGCTCCAGCTTCTCTGTTGAGGTAAAACCCGGGTGGATGCCAGAGTGCGCTCAGTGGGATCAACAGGAAAGCCCCACAGAGATAAACAGGTACTTAAAAAGATTGATGACTTGATGTGGCAGCGTTAGAGACACGGAGGAGACAGAGTTGGATGGAGGAGTGAAGTGTGAGGCGTGAAGATATTTAAGGGTAGGGGGACCATCAGAGACCTTTGAAAATGATAAATGACTATCTGGATGGACCCATATGAGATGAAAAGGAATCAAAGACGTTCTTTCTGGTTGATTTTGGCGGGGATCCACACCAACTACGAGACCCAAAAGCTTCGTCACCCTAATTAAAAGAGCAGACAGCTCATCAGGACCCTGCTGAAAGGTCAAAGTTGGATCTCATGATGCATCATATGGGCTACTTGTTTTGCGAGGTCAAGGGACGGACTGTTTCCTCCCCCCAGATTCCCCTCTTAGTAGGACGCAGCTACATTATCTGAGCAGATCAGGTTCATGACATCCCACTGAGACAGCAGGATCAAACGAGACAAGATAAGGTTGGTGAGAGATGAGCAGAAGTGGCGTGGGACCAGACCCGTCCCTCTGGTTCCAGTTAAGGCTCCCTTGGCCGGAAGGTCCACGAATGATGAGGGCACACTTGTAATTAAGATGGGAAAGAAATTAAACTCTTAGATGGGTTAGTAGGGGAATAATTCAAGATGAGAAGGCAACCAACAAGAGTTAATCTTGTTAGTTTAACAGACTGTCCGTCATGGTGACAAAATAAACTATCGGTGCTACTAGTAATGTAGGAAGCTAATATGCAGATGCCTGATTTGAAGTAAATAACACAATGACAGAATGAATCATCTCTTCATGAATCCCCAGGTGAGCTTTTCCATTCGGGTCTTGGATGACTGTGCAGCCTTTCACACTTCATTACTGGGATTACTAGAATTTGAGCTGTGGACAGACTGGAGAGCAGAGGAGCATCTGAGTTAAGGAGGATATTACAGACTGGGAATTATTACGCATAGATTAGATGGATCGCAAAGAAGAGAAAGGGGGGTATTTCCTCCTACTTGTAGTCTCCATCTCCCATAAAGAAATATAGAAGGAATATAATCTGACACCGTGAAAGACGGTGACATTGACGGGAATTCGGTAACGAGCAGAAGAAACCTGATCATTAATGCAGATGTAATTCATTAACCAAAGAAAACTGTCGGAATCCAAGCTGATGATGATGTTTGGCTCGGAGCTGACACACAGGGATGATCAGCATGAGGTAACGTAAGAGCATCTAATAAACAACATTTGAAGCACATCATAAAAACATCAACCCCTGCTTGAGCAGTCACATTAAAGTTGCCTGGGGTTGCAATGAAATTCGCACATTCTAAAAAATAACAATTAAAGTTTTGAATAGGAAATAGGGTAATACAGCTAATACAGCTAATAATCAGGCAGGACTTGCAAAAAGTAAATGAAATACATTTTTTGTGCAGGAGGGAAAGAAAATAAAAAACTTTAGAACTTTGGAGGCCAGATGGGCTCATGCACTCAGAAGAAGCAAATTTTATTAATTTAATTTTTAGTTGCCGAATTTCACAGACTTAATATTTGAAATTATAACATTTGTCATCTGCATTTGATGTATTTATGGACTGAAGTATAGCTCTGATGCTAAATGCTGATGTTTCCTCTCTTACCTGCTTTCTTTGGCACCGGCATGATTTCCCGTCCTGCTCACGGTGCTGTTTGGCGTCAAACAAGGAGGAACTCGGATTGCGCCTCCAGTGGGTCACTCTTATAGACTTCTAAATGAGATGGGGGCTGAGCAGAGGCGGGAGGATACATTTTGGTTGGATATAATGGTTGCCCAAAGGGTTGGGACTGTCACATGAAACTCCTGATCCTTTCTAGGGGTCGGATGGATGGAGACTAGCAAATGCCCAGTATATCCCACGCATGCATGCTCATTTACATACACATGGACTGACCATGTGCTCGAAGCCCACAGATGTGACATAGGCGATGTTGGGGTCACATAAGTGGCGCTCACGTTTCTGAAAAGATTCTTGAGGGTTTGTTGCTGGACTTGCATTATAGATTTACTATTCGTACATCTCTCTTTGTTTTTGGATCTTCGTAACTCAACGACCTCTGACCCCTAAGAATAAATGGTTTTCCTGTGTGAGGGAACAGGGGGACGACAGTATCTTAGTTGGCAGCCAGCGACTCGATGGAGAGCTGTCATCAATCCTAAATTCCATCAATCAGCGGCTGCTATGAGGATATGTTGGCAAAGAAGGTTGTGCAAAGTATTCTGAACTGCTGATGTAGTCAGAGCTTGGAAATAACAGCCGGTAATTCTGAGTCCCCTCAAGTATCTTATTTTAATTAAGTGGGGGCATTTGATTCTAACTTTTTACATTTTATACTTGCATAGAAACAATAAAAGCAATAAACATAAAGTATACTTATGTATTTATTCATTATTTATCAAGATGACCTGATTTTAAATGGTATACTGTCAGTGTTGGAGAGTAGACAACTGCAATTCAGGAACATGTAGTTTTTATCTACATTTTTGCAGTAGCATGTGACTAATTCAACTCTTTGCATCGGATTCAAGTATTGGAAGTTTAAGATATCAGTAACCTTTTTTTCTCAATGTTTAGAAAGTTGTGTTAAATGTTTTTGTCACTTTTTTAGTCAAATTTACAGCCATATTAATGAATTCTGTCATATTTACACTGATTGTAAATAAGTAGAATGCCTTTGTTTAAATGTTGAATCTAAATGTAAATGTTAATGTCCGTCAGTGGAAGTTTCAAAATAAAAGCATGAAAAGAGCCAGTATACCAAAACATTATTATTTACATTCAATATCTAGACTTATCTCTAATATTCAGATTAAGATTTCATATTTGAAATAAAAACTTAAGTTAAGATTTTAAGTGTAGACTTAACATTTAGATTTAAAATTTTACGTTAATTGAATTAGATTCAAAATTTTGTTTTTACATTTAACACTGACATTAAAATTTAGATTTACACTTGATCTTGTTTGTCATTCGGCTGTTCCCTTTGGTGGTTGCCACAGAGGTTCATCTGTTTCTATCCATAGTTACGGCCAGTACCCCGCTGGTTAACAGAGCCAGTGCTGGTCATTGTTAAAGCACCAACTGATCAGCTTTACAAATCAGGTTATTGTTCCAGATGTCTATTTGGCATGATTTTTACTTCGGGTACCCTTCTCCTTTTGTCCAGGCTTGTGACTAGTGATTAGATTTAGATTTGATATTTCGTTTATATTTAACATTTAGTTTTAATAAATAAAATGTATATTTAACTCATAGAGTTAATATTTCAGATTTCATTTTGTAGGATTAACATTTAACACTTTCATCTAAATTTAGTTTTAAGATTTGGTTTAGCTTTGAAGTTTAATTTTGACATTAAATACCAAGAGTTCGACTTCTCTTCAGATTTAACATCTACATTGAAATTGTAATAATTATTTGTGACGTTTACATTATATTCTATATACTTTTACAAGTAAATATGAAAAATATTATAGGTATTGCTGTAAACAAAGTAAAAAAAAGATAATATTATAATAATAATTTGGTTCAAGGCGATTGTGGAAATGATGATTCGATGCATATTTGCTTCTCCATGGTGATTGTTCGGTGGAAAGAATACAGCTCCTGTATTAAATTGCTCACAATTAAATCTGTGGATTATCTTGACTAACCAGGGTATGACTGCTGGAAAGACACATCGCAGCTGAGTGTTTCTAATGCACTTTCTGGCGCTTTGAGCACCACACCAGCATGCCATCATGATTCCAACGATGTTGAGCGTCTGGACTCAGTGTTCGCTCCCTGGCTCCCTGGCAATGGAACCTGTTGGCAAACATTCAGACCATGTGTTGGAGCTGAACCTTTGCCAAAAAGCAAACAAACAAAAATATCAGCAAACATTCTCGTGGATATATGTACATTTTACATGCAAGTAATGATTAATAATGAGAATTAATTAACACGAGATAACGATATTCATTAATATTTGTCTAATGGGACAACATCTGGAATCAAGCGGCGGTTTGTGGAAAATATATGAGACTTTCATGTATTAAAACTAGAAAAAGTCCACAAAAAAAGAAAGGACAAATATTAATCCATAACCAGATAGTCGGTTCTTTCCACTCTACATTGAATCGTGTGGTTTTCTGTCCAGTGGTTCTAGTGGAAGTCCTTAACTCCCGACAATCAGAAATAACTCTTTGTTGTGTAAAGTCTCTCACTGGTATTTCAATAAAGATTTTGATAACCCCCGTATCTGTGAGTCCTCTAACACCAGATACATTATGTAATCTATGAAAGGTGATTTCAACACCTGCTGCTAAATGCTGTCACTGAGTGGGATTAATGGGTATTATATCATGACCTTTGGGTGCGATGAGGGCCACATCATTCGCTCAACAATCTCGATGGAATATTCCTAGTTTACATAGCCACCGTGCCTGAGCGTTACGCATCCTATCAGGTTACTTCATTACATGCTAACCTGATGCGGTTATGGCGAAATGTATAGCATAATTGGACATGGGGGATACAATAAGTGTAAGGCAGTAATCTGTGACAGCCTGCTGGGATGCTTTTCAGGGACTTCAGCCTCTTGGTTTTCTTGGCTCTCCTCTGATTGACAGGGCAGGTGTTTCCACCGTCTCACTTCCCTCTCCATGTATTTGGCTCTGCATATGAACCCTATGGAGGGTGTTTATCCCACGGTGGCTGAGGACTCTCAAATAACTGTTATTTGTTACGTTTACGTCTTGACAAAAGGTGCATAGGGCCTTTGCTTTAGTAAAGCGACCAACACCACAAAATTAAATACGTCTTTTATAAACATACTTTAAGTATCATAGTTAAAGCACTCGTGCTGCAAAAATGCCTTTACACCCTTTTATTTTTTTCAATTTTTATATGTCAATCAGATGGAGCATTTTACTGTTGTAGTCAAGCTTAGTTTGAACTGTTGTACAGTATTTTCTCTGTTGCTGTAATTCTCTGCAATAGTCTGCACTAACTGAAACTTTGTACATTATATCAGATGAGAGTACTGGTGTTGTAAAAACCAGGGAACACTCAGCTTCCACACTCAGCCACTGTGGGTTTTCAGAGCGCTGTTCAGCACTACTGGACCCACTCTCACCTTCCAAGCATCCAGTCCTCTAGATTTAACGGGGGCTTGCCCTAATACACTCCCTTTAGGACAATATGAAGCTGGTAGATAGGAGATTCGTCCTGCTGTCTCACTGATGCCTACCCTGTTTCCCCTGGAACAGCACCCGAGTGTAGCCTCATGGATTCAGGCACATTCCATTGAACTCACCCATGCATGCATCGTCACCGATTTTTGTCCTCCACTGTATATTATCAGTAACAATGATTTCTTATCTTAAATCAATTTTTACTAGGATCTTCAACAGTGCATAAGAAATCTTTTCTTCTCTTTTCTCGTAATATTTTGACTTAAATCTTGTAATCCCCTTTTTTTTAATCTGGCCTCTAATGCACAGTTTTGTTCTTGTGTCATAAATGTCAAGAAACCACTGGTTTCACTTTTAATTTATTGGCATTTATAAATATATTTATGTGTAAAATATTCTGTAAAGATTTAAAGAGTGACAACTAGCAGTTGCTTAAAAAAATTAAAGTAATGTACTGAAACGTAGAATATTCTGCTCTCCGGTTGAGGTGGACATATAGAGCAGATGATAGAGATTTTAAGGTAGGTGCAGAAGGTTCCACCTTCGTTCATTCCTCTCAGCATGAAACCATAGCAGATAATGTGATACAGTTGAGGGGTTGAAGCTAAATATGAGTTTAGATTTTAGGAACAGATAATGGATGAATGTGTGAATCTTAAATTAGACCCGAGGTGACAGGATTTACAGCGTGAAAACGACAGGCCAAACGCAACAGGCCCCTCACAGCTTCAGTGCAACATAAACCTTGTAACCGCCCCTAAATCACAAAACGTAATGAAGAGTAGTTGTGGTGGAGGTTGTACCCCCAACATATGTTGTCATGCTGACACTGGTGGTCTCCAAGCGACAGAGAACAACAAGATTTATGAGTAACTGCTGCAATGCAGGCGGCAGCGAGTTTGATGTATGTAATCCTCGCCTTACCCTCTTACCCACTCACGCTCTCTGCCTCCATGTTGTCCTTTCTGTTTTACAGGATTCACCTCTTAGCCTTCTCCATGTAAGTAAAAGCATGTGTACTCTTGGATTTCTTGTCAATTAAATGTTATGGGTTTGGGTGTTTACGTGGCAAAACAGCAATAAATCATTTGAAACAATTCAAGCAACGCTTGACGAGACGTACAGCTTTCACTGGCCTCCCGTGATTTTTAGTTTGTACATCACACGTTTGGGAGTAGTGGTGCATTTTCTTCATTCCTTTACGACTCAACAGGACAAGCAGTCTGAACACTTATTGATTTAAAAATAAAAAATCACTCAGGGGGCATTATGTCAATAAAATGACCAATTAGGCCTATAATATATAATAAGTAATGGTTCTTTATAATGATCATATTAATATTTGATATCAGTTTACAGAAGTGGACTTTGGTAAGCTGGTAAAAAGTGTTTTTGTTTTTCTAGTTAAATACTGACCAAAAAGAACAATGCATCTAAATCAGTGCTATTAATAGTAATTGATGAATCCCATAATCTTTGGATCACAGTAATACATAATTTAAATAAAAAGTCTGCCTGTTATTAAGTTATTGGTTTTTGTGTTTTTCTTCAGTAAGAAAAAAACAGGTGCATTATGTAAATTAATTGGATTTTAAAGGTTTAAAATTCTGAAAATAAATATTTAAAAGTTATGATCAGGATGAATGTTAGTTATGAAGTTAGTTATGAAGTTCAGTAAAATTGTAAAATATTAATAATATATGAAATGCAAACGGAATTTAAATAAGAGAACATTTGCGTCCTGCAAGGTTGCAAGGTGGTGAAAGCTATTTATTAATACTAATCTAATACTGAATAAAATGTAAAAAAAAAAGAAAAGCTAACAGTTCGTTGAAAAATAAGACAGATGATTATTTCACGTATTTTACTTTATTTCTGTTAATTCAATTCTTGTTAATTGCATATATGAGAAAAAAATACTTAAAAGCTGTTCATTGTTGTAACAATTTCTAGGCTGCTCTTGTACACGGGCTTCTGTTGGAGCATAAAAAGGCCATAAATATATATATTTTTTGATGAAATAAATATTGAGCAGGTTTTGAGTTATATGTCCGAAATGCTCATTTGAGACAATTCTCTCTCAGGTAATAAACAAATATTCATTTGTAACCATGGAAACAGGGAAGATAATGAAAAAATAATTTAGATAGTAAAAACAGAGAAAACTGTGACCTTTTTCATTAACAATAAAACGACATAGAGAATAGTAAATATATAGGAGATTAAAAAATATATAACGATTTAACTGATGCTGTATCTGTAATTGCATGCTAGTATGCAGTATCTGTTGGTTGCTTGCTCATTGGTGGGTGTTGGTTGAATGGTTTGGTTGGTTGGCAAGATGATTGGCTGGTTGGTTGGTTGTTTTGTTGATTGGGTGATTGGATGATTGCCTGGTCTATTGGTTGGTTAGTGAGTGTATTGGATTATTGGCTGACTGGTTGGTTAGTTGGAGGGTTGGTTGAATGATTGTCTATTTGGTTGGTTAATTGGTAGGTTTGGTTAGTCGGTTACATGATTGGATGGTTGGTTGGTTGGTTGGTTGGTTGGTTGGATTATTGGCTTCCACATGTTCCTGGTAGATGAACATAGATCAACAGAGGTAGTCCATACTGAAAGCTCCTCCATGATTCATTAGTGTTTGTGGTGAAGCTAAAATCCCACACACATAGCTGAGATTGTGCTTTACGTTGCATTAAGGGTCTGGACAGCATGGGAACATTTTAAAACACGTGTAGTCCTCTCACGATGGAACAGACATGGACTGATCACCAGCTCCTCTCTTGGTCTAACCTTTGCCCTCTGCCGCGGTAATTAGATCTCTTTACAAACAGATAACTTTTGTCGTTCTTTCAAACTCTCCTGTTTCGGTCAGCTGTTATTATCACCTTATTTCTCATGTAGGGCAGCGATAGCAAGAGGAAGAGGTGAGGAGAATCAGCTCTAGAGTGGGTTGGTATGCTTGTGTGAATCGGTGGCCCATTCTGCGAAAGGCCTGCCCGGTGATTGGACGGGGGCAGAGGGCACTGAAGTGTTGAAGCCCCTGAAAATAAGAGGATCTCCCTCAACGTTGGACTAAAAACAACCGACAGACTGACATGAGGAGGAGGATAGAGGATGTTGACGGAGGGATTTTGGGACATTCTGTTACTAAAGCCGTGTTGTTTGAAACGTGCAATCTCCTTTCCTGACTCATGATTATAAATACACGCAGATACGTGGCAGGTCCATGAAGCAAAGACACGCATGTTTCCGTAAGCTCCCCAAAAAAGGCTGTGGTCCAGGGCATACCAGTGTCCCCTTATTTGTGTCCCTGAAATTGTCCAGTGAATCCTCTAAATCTGCATTCCATATATACATCCTCTCTCCCTTACATTCATACATGCAGTGGTGACTGAAGAATTAATGAAGGAGTCATCAGCACATAAACGGAGAATATTACTGTCTCACGGCTGACGGACATGCGGATCCGCTTCAGACGCAACGTGGAGAGAGCAACTGAAAGCATTGTGTCACTGCATTCATTCATTTCACCTGTTTTTTTCAGGTCATTATCTTTGTTACTGTGGTACCACTCTTGGGACCTGTAGCATATTTTTGGGGCACCATCGGGATCTACTTCCGTCTGAACAGTCCAGGGAAGCGGATCCAGCGATATCAGGGCAGCAAGTCCGAAGCAAGGGGACGTTTACACAAAGGACGACAGCAGTGGGTGTCTACGATGGGGGATGTGATCTCAGGGAGGTAATCATTCTGCCAGAGAGAACCGCATAGCTGCCTCAGCAAAAAGCCATGCACTGTGGACCACGCACAAAGAACTTGTTTGGAAAATCAAAAAGAACTTATACCAGCTTTCAGGCACCAAAGGCCACAATCTTGCAAAAGATATCACAAGTTACGCACCAGGCAATTGACAGAGTGGAGCCTACAGATGAAGAGAGATGTGTTGACTATATCCTTAATTATATGGAGACTGAAGGTGTCTTGAACCTTGAAGATGAGGGTGTGAGTCAGCTGCTAATGCTAATGATCTTGTGCCAAGCATGAAAGTAAATTGTGATTCTATTGTTGCCATAAAAGATGAAGTATTGATTCAGGACAGACAACAGAACACGTTGAAATCTAAGATAGTGATCCACACATATGCCCCACCAGTCATACCAGCTATGCTGCAGCACATAGACCCTGCTACAGATTCCAGCATGAGAAGTCAGGGTGTAGATCATTTTCAGACTATTCACACTGAGCTAGGGAAGAGGCTGCAATACTTTAAAGATATAAATAGTATTGACAGTAGTATGCCGCATGATGCAGGAGTGCCAAAACCTTCCATATCGCCACATCACACACCACCTCAAGCAGCCCCAGAGGGGATAGTATCGTTAAAGGACCTCTCTTATCACCAGTGCAAATAATTTAAGATACAAGGGGGACAGATTGGGATCACAGCTTTCACATCACATACAACAGCATTTGTAAACAATTTGATGAGGGAGTCAGGAAAGGTTTCACAGAAACAGAAGTGTGATTCAATGGGTGCTGAAGACAGGCAAGCCAGGTGTCTTTAAGGACATGCTTATCATCATTGGTGAAATCAGGGGCTTCCTCAAGTCCCATCTGTGTGAGATGGCTCGCACAGAAATGTTCCACGAACTAATATGTGCAAAGCAAAAATGACTAAGAAAACCCCCAGCAGTTTTTATATTGCATGATTGGACTGCTCTTCAATTAAAACAGGACAATACAGACATTCATTATGACACGAAACCATCCAGGAGGTCTTCCTTCACACCATCTATCAGAGCCAAAAACCAACACACACTGACGTGAGACAGCAACTCAGGACATTCCCGACAGACGGTAAAGTTACAGATGAGGAAATTCTCATCCAGGTAATGAAGATAATTAGTGATGAAAATGAAAACTATCGTAGACTTGTTCAAATACCCCGTCAGAAAACAACACAAACACATAGTGCTCAGGTGGAGGGAGGAGATCGGGATGCTGACCAAAGAGACTGTGAGATAATACAACAGCTTGTTGCAAAGGTGGCGTCTCTGACCACATGGTAGCCACTTTAATAAACAACAGACTATGCATATGCCAAGACTGTGACACAGCCCCAGTCCTGTCCAATAATGTCCCCACCAAAACAGAAACAAGTTGGGGCAAGGAGTGTGAGAAAAGAGCAAGACATGCCAATAACCCATCTCTGACATTCCAGTCGACGGTTATGCAGTGACAGTTTTATTTTATTCTGGTTCAAAAGTAAGCATCAATGACAGATTGTGGAAAAATACATTAATTCCCAACCAACCAATAGGACACTTGGAAAAAATCCTTGACACTGGAGAACGCCTCGATTTGTGTGCAAAATGGACAGTCTATCCAATATGATGGGTGGGAGGAGCTGACAGTCAACCAATTAACCAAACAGGAAATGATATCTCCAGCCTCGCCATGGATGTCCCATTCCTGGGCAGTTAGTCACCTGGCCCCCAGCCCTTACTAATAGCCGATGTTGTCAAAGAGATGATCAAAAGCAAGACACCTGACACTGATGCATTAACCGTGGTCCTCAGTCTTTTGCGCAAAGCTCTTGGTGGGGGAGAAGAACACACAAAGGCCCTGGTTAAGTGTACCAATGTTCAAAAGCCACTGAGCAGCAGCATGGCCACAATAAGAGTAGGCAGAATTGAAGTTACAAATCCAGCTGGGAAGAAAACATATGTGCGGTGTAGAATACCACCTAATTTTGACACAACCCCCTTGTCCTAAAGGAACCAACAGAGGAGAACAAAACCCTAGAGCAGCTTGGTGTTGGGGAAGGTTTACTTGAGATTGGTATGGGGCGCTGGCCATCCATTAGACTACCCACGTCCAACTAAACTAAGCATGATGTTGTTCTGCCAAGAAAGACCAAGTTAGGTTCCATCAAACATGTAACAAAGCCCATGAGATGGGCCAGCCCAAACTACAACTCACTGAATCAACACCAGAAAGAACAGTAAGGGCTGTTATTAATTGAATATCCTCAGCGAACCCCCTTACTATCCTCCTTGGGCAGCCACCCGAGGACCTCGGTCCTCTCCGTCCAGGAAAGCAACAGGTGATCGAGAAAATGTTGTACGAGGAGTCTGCAGCGTTCGGACAGGCCTGCAGTGACATCCGGTGTATCCCTCCAAATGTCAATCCAGCAAAAGAGGAAATCCCTGTTCGAAAGGCTTATGCTTCAGTCCCAAAGCCCCTCTACAGGGAATTACAAGAGAACATATAGGACCTCCTGGTGAAAGGATGGATTGTAAAGTCTCATTCACCATACGCTGCACCAATTCTATGTGTGAGAAAAAAGGATGGAACATTGTGCCTATGAATATAGACTACCGGCCCTTCAACAAAAAGACATGCCAGAAAAACGTCCCCTTCCAAGCATACAGGACATGATCGATTCTCTTGGAGGCTACAGCTGGTTTTCCATCCTGGACCAAGGCAAAGCCTATCACCAAGGCTTTATTGCAGCGTGATCCAGACACCTTACGGCTTTCATAACTCCAGGGCGTTTATATGAGTGAGTCAGGATACCCTTTGGGTTGTCAAATGCACCAGCAGCCTTCCAAAGGAGCATGGAGGAGCTGCTCGACACACTCGGAGACAAGTGTATACCCTATATGGATGATGTCCTCTGCTTGTTCAAATCCTTTGAGGAACACCAACAGACCCTAAAGCATCTTATAAGCATACTCACAAACCCAACAGTGCTGACCTACACAAATTTTGACCAGCCCTTCATGTCCACACTGACGCCTCCCAACAAGGCCTCGGAGCATTGCTCTGCCATCACTAAGATGGTTGCATGAGGGGGATTGGCTATGGGTCACGCTCATTAACATCTGCAGAAAAGACCTACCAACTCCTGAGTAGGAAGCTTGAGTTTTTTGCCCTGAAGTGGGCTGTTTTTGATAAATTTAGGGACTATTTGTAATATGTCCCCCACTTCACTGTCCATACTGATAACAACCCCCTAACATATGTGATGAGCACCGCCAAGCTGAACGCTGTTGGTCATCGCTGGGTAGGTCAGATGCAGATGCTCACTTTGAAATAAGATACCGGCCAGGCAAACTAAACGTCGATGTTGAAACACTCTCTCGATGTCCCCTCAATATTGATGCATTCATCAGCCAATGTTCAGAAAGACTATCAGCGAAGGAAGTGTGTGCTATCTGGGATGGGAGTGGATTCCAGTGGATTGGAACTATCTTGGAGTTAAGAGAAAGGACCGCAGAGCTCCCTAAGGAAAACCGGAGAAAATTTGATAAACTCACCAAGTAGTTGTCTGAAGAATGGGGCAGGCTGCATTTCCAAGTAATATGTAATAATATCTTGTTCCAGTTGGACTGTACAGACCCAGACCTGACCCTGTTCAATCACATCATACCTTAAACCGACCATATTCAGAAGCAGGATGCTTGGTTGTTATTCAAAATAAATTCCAGAATGTGACTGAAATCCATCCATCTGGGAATGAAAAGAAAAAGCTGTTTCTAAGGGTCTGGGACTCCACTGAACCACAGGGAGACAAAAATATATACAAATAAATAATATCTGGAACAATAAAGAACCTTCCAAAAGGATAAGGAATCACAAAAACATCCATAGAGCAGACCTCTCTCACCTTAATAAAGGTCAGAGTTCATGGCTCTGGATTTGTAAAAAGGCGTACATGGGAAAGAGGAAAGATTAAGGCCTGAGCCCCCTTGAGATGCAGTGGTGAAACTGGAAAAGATTCCATGCTCATAGACCCTCCAATGCGGCTGCACTAAAGCAGTTCTGCATAGAAGAGTGAGCCACAATTCCATGACAGTGATGTCAAAGGCTAAAGCAGTTATCTATGTAGGGTTGCAGTTGTTGAAGGAGATTTAGACACTGTATGTGAAACTCCCAGAATCCACTTTTTCCAAAGCTCATTATTATGTTCACGGCATCAAACATTTTATATGAAATAGATGGTGTATAATTCAGAGTCTATCATTTATATAGAGAGAATATTTAGTGTCACAGATGAGGTTTCTTGGGGAACAGCGGCAGCAGCTGCTCTTGTCGCTCTGGGATTATAAAGGACTGAACTGGCGAGTGGAGACTTTACAGTTCAAAGATGGCAAACTGATATTCCTCCCATCAGCGGGGGAAACCACTTATGCCCATTTACCCACTGGGAGATTTTGCTGGAATTAAATTTATTTACTGGATTGTTTGCAATGTAAAGCAATTAGTACTTAAATATAATTAAATGAATGTAATAGTAAGTCTTACTCATGATTATATGTAGGCCTGATTAAAATTGCCATGAGAAAAACTCTGAGGCCACTTCTGTAGTGTGTGATGAGATTTGAGAACAGATGGAGAAATGAGAACATCCCTCCATACAGAAACTCTCCAACTCCTTCAGAATCTCAGGTTGACGCTTTACAACTCTCCTCATCAGTACATCCCACAGATGTTCTATGGAGATTAGGTCAGATGACTGGCAAATTCTTTATTTTGTGATGTAACCGTTCTTGATTTTGAGTTGAAGTTCAGGTCACTGTCCTGTTGGATGGTCCAACCAGGGCCAAGGTACATTTTTTAAATTAGTATCATCACCTAAAACTGATTAATCACTATTTTGTGAAGAAGGCTAACATTGCAGACACATTTTGTCTTTCATGAATCTGACTCTTTTCTTTGATCTAATCATGTATTAAATATATATTTGATTTAGATTTGTACATGACTGTACTTGTGTTACAACTGAATCTGAACCTGAAAGTAAAACAGGAGTATAAAAGTGTATTCTAGTGGAGACATAAAGGAAAGACATATCAAGTAATAAATACTTTATTTTCACATTAGTATTAAAAATGTATTGAAGTTGTGAGGAGTCATGGTGGCAATTATTTATTTAATACCGTTAGCTCAAAAGAACAAAGGCTGTTTATTTTTATTTTTATAATGTTTTTCAGAGATTAGGACTCTATTGGCTTAATGCATAGGTGGCATCTTGACAACTATAGTCAGTAATTTAAGATGAAAATGTCACATCAAGGAGTTGGCATTATTGATTGACACATCAGATTATACTTGAATCGAGGTCTAACACAGGCAGAAACTGCAGTATATGATTTTTGCTTGACATACAATTCGCATCATTCCTCTTCATTACAGAAGGCTCGCGTGAATGCAACTTCACACAACTTCAGTCGAGTTGGAAAGATATTCAGATTGAAACTTCCTGGATCTATTACCCATTAGCGAGACATTGTCTGAACGCAATCCAAACCTCTTTTGCATCGTAGTGAAGTAGGCAAGGAGTTACAGCCTCATATTCATCCATACATGCTGTCCTTTGAGCTAGACTGAAAACATCAGCCGGATCGTCTATAAAGGGCAAGACTGAAAAGTGCAGGTGTATGCATGCATATGTATGTATGTACATATATCTCTCTATATATATCTATCTATATCTATATAGATAAAGATAGATATAATCCGATCTATAGCTACTATAACATTTTAAGTAACTTCACTCTTACCACTGAAAATTCAGGAAAACCAATCAGAATCTCCTGGAAGTAAACAGCAGCAACAGGTTTGGTCAAATATGCCTTTGTATAATTATGCTAAAAAATTTTATTGAAAAATCACTAATATACTGTAGTGGCACTAAATTCATAGCAACAATAATATATATAATTTATTTTACCAGGTAAAATGATTTCTCTTCTAGTGGTGAAAATGAAATGTCTCTGTCTGTCTTTCCTTTGAAGACTGTCCCTGTTCACTCACAGAAAGCTGCACTTAGAGAGCTGTGTTTTGGCCCAATATGTAGTTTGTGCTGACATGCAAACTGACATTTTCATCTTCATCTTCATCAAAGCAGTTACTCTAGTTGTCAAGATTCCAACTTTGCATACAGCCCTAAGGTCCTGTTTTCTAATAAATATAACAAATTAACATTAAACAACCCTTTTGTTTTATTGTGAAAATGAGATAGATGCATCAAATAAATATTGGCCCGAATGATCGCTCACAGCTTCCATTTAAATGCAGTCAACTGCAGGGAACATCATCTACAGTACAGGTTTGAGTCGCGTGAGTGACATTATCATTAAATAGCATTATTTTATCCATTAAAAACTGGTCTCTTGTTCACATCAAAAGAAGCTGTCATTGTGTTGATCATCGGCCACCTCCATTGCCTGACCCGCCTCCAGCTCCGCCGCCTGATTGGTCCTGAGCCCCTGACATCATTAGAAACAGAACGAGCGGCACGATGTACATCCACTGCAAAAGAAGAGGAAAAAAAACGTCAGTAAATAATCTACACTTGTGTTTTAAACAAGAAATTTTACGTTGATCACAGAGAATTGTAGCAGCTCCATACTGGTCATCCCACATTAGGTTAGCTTAATTTTCTGAACAGAAGAATAAGAGGGTGATAGACAGCAGCATATTTAGAAGAAATCTCAGAATCAAACACCAAATGCACGCTCATCTTATTCAAACCCTCAAGAATTACAGTTTCTTCATGGTTTAGCACTGAGGCTTCTTTATTTGCTTTGAAATAAGAAGATTAGCTTTAAGTTGATCCGTCTGATGTGTATTTGGCTTTGACACTGGGAAAACTAACCCTTAAAATAATGTAGAAGAGTGAAAGAATGGGAACCAGTGGGGTGGGTTTCAGTTAGTTATATTGCTAGAAGTTAAAGACATGATTAGACAGAGGATGAAGAGGAAAGAACTAGCCACAACTAAGAGAACAGTACTTCAGAGGGAATCAGCTCTGCTCTCTTCCTCCCCCTGCTGGGGGCTGTGCTGAGTTGGTGGCCATGAGGAAGATTGCACCTCCCAGAATCAAATACCACTGGAACACATCACAGCACCAGGTCAACACACTGTCATTGAATGCAGCAGAGCAGAGTCAACACACTGTCAAGGAATGCAGCACAGCAGAGTCAACATGCCGTCACTGAATGCAGCACAGCAAAGTTAACATGCTGTCACTGAATGCAGCACAGCAAAGCTAACATGCTGTCACTGAATGCAGCACAGCAGAGTCAACATGCCGTCACTGAATGCAGCACAGCAAAGTTAACATGCTGTCACTGAATTCAGCACAGCAAAGTTAACATGCTGTCACTGAATGCAGCACAGCAAAGTTAACATGCTGTCACTGAATGCAGCACAGCAAAGTTAACATGCTGTCACTGAATGCAGCACAGCAGAGTCGAACACAGGTCACTTAACATGGCAAGATGCACACGGATAAACATGACAGACGTCACCATAGAGCTCAGACGAGCGAAGTGACAGGACATGAGACCAGGCCGACTTTGAATAGTGAACTCCACATGAACACATTTTAAGGTTGACTTTTGGTCACCTTTTTAATCACTTTTTTCTATTGGAATGTTTTCCAAAAAATGTACAGAGTAAATAATGAATGACAGTATTGAGACTTTCCAGCACTCCCCCCAGTCACTGAATGCTTGTAAACAATCATCTCATTGTCCCACATTTTTGTTTCACCATGACCAATGGATAAGATTCATTATGTCTTATAATTTAAGACAGGACTTACGATATCTCTATCTCTAGAAAAAGGTCTTAAAGCTTCATGATGTTTTGAATGCATATCAGGCCTGAACTGAAAGTACTTTATTGAAAAACCATGTTTTTCCCAAATTTGTAAAACAGAAAAAGTTTAATGAATTCCTAAAATAATTCTCTGACCTCACCGCTCGTAAATAAGAGCTCTAATTTGTTCAACAGAGCAGGTGACCTCTCTATTTTCCTTTGAGAAATCAACAGAGTTTTTCTACCTTTTAAAATGAAAATCTGACCTACAGGCTTCCCGTCAGACTTAATATGTTTGGTTCAATAAGCAAAATGTAACTTGTGGCGGGACCACAATGGCAGACAGAGAGTGAAGAACCTCCAGGGCCAGCCTATAATTAAAAATTACAAATAAAATACTGCCTGAGAATGGTCTATTGTTAAGTTTGCACACAAATGGAAGGCAGGCGCACTGTGGATTGTTTTACGTCAATGGACGCCTGAAATGTCAGAGGAAAAAATAAATCTCACCTCGGCTTTTAAAGAAGGCCTTATTTTAAGTTCATAATGTTAGACACAGCATGGTGGGTTCAGTTTCAGGTTTCAGGCAGACACGGGAAAGCCGAGCAGTTGTATCTTATATTATTCCTAATTAGCTCAGATGAAACTCTGCATAAAGACAATAAAGATGCCAATGTGGCTCTTTATGCTACTTTAACACATGCAGCATGCATAGATAAAGTTGCAACAGGCCTGACAGCGCATTTTTCAAGCATTTGTTCACTACGTGGCCCATTACATATCACTTACTGAGGAGAGGGAAGATATCTTAAGGCATAGCTTGTCAACCTTATCAACAGTTCTCAGTGGGAGTACTTACATATTTAGCAAAGAAAGACTTCTGCTCTTGTGGGTTCTTCCCTTTCTTCTCAGATTCCTGTTCCATGTGTTGAAGGAACAGAGCCGTTTCAGGTCTGGAGGAAAGCCGACAATTAGTAATCAAACAGTACACCAAAACAGAAAATGTATCTGAAAGGCAGATATGTGCAGAGACTTGTTTTGCACATCTTGTTCTGCCAATTGGGACACATAGTAAAGATTTTCTGCCAAGGCAAATAATTGAATCATAGAGTGGAGAACCCAGCCAAGAGGATTTCACTGATGCTAACACACCGCTACAGTTATGGAATGTGGCACTCTGCTAAAAAAGCCTAGAAGGCTTTATCAAGTCACTGAAAGAGCTGCAGTAGTTTTCCAAGATAACTAACTATTTCACATTGGTTAAATCATTAATTTTAGTCAAGCAAAAATCTAAAATGCCTACTGTTCCAGCTTGTTAAAAAATTACGATTTGTGGGTTTCTCTATCATTTATGGCAATAATTGAATACATTTTGGGACTTGGACTCTTGGCTGGATATTAGAAAAACAATTCAGGATCTTATTTTGGGATCTGGGAAAATGTGACAAATATTTTTCTACTATATTTATATATTTCATAGACTAAAGGCTCAGTCGTCTAATGAAATAATGAAATAATGAAAACAATCTTTAAGTGCAGTACTAGTTAAGATCGTATGGAGGAAAACCAAAACGACAAAAAGAAAATATGGGCTATTAGTGACAACTTTTTTCAGTATCAATTAATATACAGAATATTTTCATGACTAATCTTTTAGTCTATTACACATAGGAATTGCGCATTTTATATGCTAAAAAAAGCTGTTTCCCAAAGCCTAAACTCGCATCTACAAATTGCTTTTCTCAGAGCATCATACCAAATCCCACCGAAATGCTTAATTTACAATGATAAATGACAAAAGTTATATGTCTTATTTAATAAGCTCCAACTAGTGAACGCTTGAAAAATACTGTCAAAATGTTTAACTGAGCAGTAAAGTACTTTTCAACTAATTATTGAAAAAATGATTTGTATTCAATCTATCTACTGAAAGGGAACAGATATACTGTATATGGATAAAGGGCTGACCCTGGAGCATTGACAGGAGCCAGGATGCTGAGTGTTGTGTTGAAAACCTCCAGATCCACTTCATCCTCCACCTCAGTGCCTCGGCAGGCTCCGGGTATCGTCACTATGGAGACACCAATGAGGTAGCCAGAGACGTCCGTGTGGATGGTAATGACATCGCTGAGATGGGACTCAACCAAGGCGCACTGAGAATCAGAGCAGAGAAAAGGTTCACACACAATATTAGCCGGATGTTATCTGTCACATCTTTAATTACATGACTAAGATGATGATATTTAGCCTCAAAGACAGTTTAGAAAGGGTCTTGATTTGATGGCGGATTGGAAAAAAATGTTTTAATCCTAAAATTTAGTATGGAATACTTTTAAATCAAGCAAATTTTGTACCAAAAGGCAGGATGGGGAGAAAACAGCAGAATGAGATTTTATATGGTCCCCAAGAAATAAATATATCTCGCAAATTCAGAATAAAAACACTCCTAAGTGTTTCAAGCAAGATTCTATAACGAATGATATGGGTACATTCTTACCTTTAATTTCTTCTTTAAGACTTGAAATATTTTGGGTATGATAATCTTTCCTTTAATTTATTGCATGTTCCACATTACATACATAGAGTACAACATCGTGACATTTATCTATGCATTTAACCCATTCCTGAGGGAGCATTGGGCGGCCCCTGTGAAGCGCTGGGGGAGCTGAAGTTTTAGGGCTGAGCTCGAACCCCTGGATCCCGGTTGACGGACTAGTGCTCTACCCCCTGAGCCAAAGCCGTCCTATACAGTCAGTAAAGATAATCTAATTCTAGAAAGAATTGGAATCAAACCTGTGTTTTTCTATTTACATGAATGAACTCAAAGCAAAACATACCACCCACACTTCCTCTAATTTTTAATATGAACTATACTAGAGGGCTTGAAAGGATCTACTGATCTTTAATTATTTGACCCATGAATGGCCCATATCTTAGACAGATAAGATAAAAGTACTCAAACACTAATGCAAGTTGTCTAGCTCAAGCCTGTTTCGTACGTCCGGCTCAAGGTGGGATAGTCGTGTCTTTATTCACATTACTCATTGTTCCAGCAGTGTTAGCAAGAGTGCCGGATAAAGGAAGGAAGACCCAAAGAAACGCATGTAGTAAGAATTAGCAGGTAAGTCTTAGAATAAGGGGGAAATCACATATCAGCCCTCATGAAATAGGGTAGGTAAATTATTGTTTTTGATGTGATTCTATTGTTTTGGAAATGCTTCTGGATGCATATGTAAAACATCACACTAGATGCCAATTCTCCCATGGTATACACACCCAATCTTGCTTGTTTAAGGCCACTTTGCTATTTAAAGTTGTGTTATGCCACATTTGTTCTCTTAGGTGTAAATATAGACAGACAGACTAAAGAAGCGTCTTCCTTGTGGAGATCTGCGGGATCTTTATCTAAAAAGGACTACAGTCTTACAGAACTATTTTTAAGCATGTTTTTTTGTGTATGAAATACATACTGCTTTGACAAATGTTGTGAGGTAACCCTCCAACTGTCGCTCTGTCTCTCTGTCTGCTTGCAGGAAAACACGAGGCACTCTGATTCTGTACAGACCATCCACTGCAGCCACATCCTGTAGAGAAATTCAAAACAAACTTATTGTTGAGGCAGGTTCACATCTTTACATTTAAGACACGTTCCAAGACAGCTGGCTCCCTAATGAAAGTGTTTCAGTCAATAAATGGTCATTACCTACTCTAATGATCTTGATGATTTGAAGTGAGCTTTTGTACCGTGGTTGAGCTTTTGAAAATAAGTCCGAAACAGAACTTAAAATTTGGTGTAATAGAAACAAGAAGAACTGCGCCATCAAGTGCAGCGGTTGTAATTTCAAAATTTAAAACAAAGTGTTAGGTTTTAATAAGTGGGTTTACATCGGACACTTTTCTCCTTTCCGAATTGCAATGTCGGTCGCTTGTTTACATGACTTGTGATCTTTTCCGACCCGATGTTTACATGCATCACCTCATCTAATGGAAAACGCTCTCAGACATGCCCAGACGACCCACACTCTTGTTCATAAGGTGGCGATAATGCTTCGGTGAGTTATGTGCCAACCGCCAACATGCACAAACGTTTTAGGATACTGTTTTCTGGAAAAATTACATGAAACTGAAAGTTTTGGGGCCTGTGGATCAGCAATATGTCTGAAACCAACTGCATGTAGTGGCTAAGATGGATTCTCTCAACTCTCAGGAAATTCTACTGGAAAACATCTCATCATCTGTGAGGACGCTTAAGTTTGGGTGTCATTGCATAAATCACAAGGACAATAATCATAAACAGAGCTAAAACCCACCAAGGATTGGTTTTAGAAGTCCTGGAAAATTATAGATGATTCCCATAGAAAATCTGTGGTGGCAGCAGTTACTGCATGTGAACCAATGAATATTACACACCTGGAGGATTTGTCACACAAAAAAAAGAGGCTTAGACTCTTAAAGAGCGCTGTAAGAAGCTGGGGTCGACTATGTATCACATGTGCAGCTGTTCAAAGAAAAAAAGAGTGGAAGAGACACTTGCCATTAAGACATTGAATAATTCGAGACTGTAGTAGTCAGTAAAAGTGTGTTATATTTGGGGATAAAAATCTTTTAATATCTGTTGTATTTGAACTACTTTAACCGATTAATTGTCTATTCTCCCAATAAACCTACTATACAATGGACTTGAATAATTTTGCAACCCAAAGTTTTTTATTTTGATCCAAGTCAGTGCTCTTTTAGCCTCATTGTTTACCTTTAGTTTGGTTCTGTCCTCTTCTGACAGCTGGTTCTGACTTAATGAGACACTGGGCTCCCTTCCAGCTTTCAAAACCAGGGCTCCACGTACCTGAAACCTGGCGACATCATCTGAGACCACAAGGACAACAGTAAGAATACATCAGTTGACAAAGGAGAAATTGCGTCATGCACACATTTAATATCCGTGGTAAAAATGTAATTCAGAAAGATTCCAAAATTGTTTAAGTAGACAAGAAGAATTTATTATCAGCAAAATTAGGGCACAATGTTTTTGCAAGAAGCTCCAATTCCACGTTAAATTGAAACCCTTGTCAGATCTGAGAATGGTCACGTCAGTTGTTTCTATGTCATCATTGTTTATCTAAACATCAAAAAATTATGATTGCCATTTTTTAAGTGAAGTTTAGCAGGCAGGGTTTGAATTCAGCATTGTCGTTGTTAGCACCAGGGTGCTCAAATAGCTTAAAGCAATGGCAATAATACGATATTATAGAGGTTAAATAGTGATAAAGGTTTCTCACCAACTTCAAATGAGTGTTCAAGAGGCACGGAGAAACCACTGAACTCAGTATCCAGTGAATCACCAACCTAATAATAAAAATAAAGCCTACCGTTAGCTTTCAGCTAATGCTAATGACATAGACATCAGGTGCAGCTCTCGTTTTAATTTACAGCAGTCAAATGAAAGGATAAAATTAATATAATTAATCACTCACCCGTTTGCCGTTATTACAATATACGAAACGAGTGCAAAAAATAAATAAAATAGTCGAAACGACTGCAATATTTAATTGTACAAGATAAGCCATGTTTAGAGGTAAGGACACCGGAAGACAGTGTCAATGTAATGTACCAAAGCAACATCATCGCTTCCGGTGAGGTTTTTCAAAGTAACAATTGTCCTATGGGAGATGTGTCAAGATGTGTAAGATTAATCCAATTTTGAAAAAGATTATCGTATCCACATGAATTTTCTTCATGCGGAACCACTTAATTCTCATACTGAGATTTTATTTTAATGTTGTGCACATAAGTTAAGCGACAATGATGCATTGATGCATTGACACCCCAGGCACCACCAGAGGCCGCTAAAGGACCAGAAAAAAGCTCCTAACTTCCCTCTCACTCCCCCCCATCCCCAAACGCTTCTAAAAATGGAGGTTTAGTAATAAATATTTATTCCCTGTGATGAAGATGGTTGTTCTTATTTATATATTCGTTAGTCAGCCTTCTATCCCCTACTTCAGCATTTTTATTTTATTTACCTAAATTCCCTTTTAAGGAATCCTTACTAAATCAAAAAGAGCAAAAAAATACACCGGCATTTATTCCAAGGCCTAATTCAGTTTGTCCTTCTCGGATTGCTTTTGACTTTTCTACTCACTTACTCTAATAAGAGTAAAAACACTAAACTACATACTTCACTGGCTGTAGAACTGAACAGCATGATTGCAGTAGCCTATTGCCTCTGACTCGAAATTATTACAAGAAGTGTGTCTTGGAAGCTTATTAAGTGCAAGTAGGGGAGCTCCAGTGTGAGGGTTCAAGATGCTGACCGGACACTCTCAATGTCTAAATATCCAACCGGAAGGTTTTTTCCCTTCCGGTTCTTTTTCTAGAGTCACAATTATATTGAAAACCACTTTGTGTTGTACCACTATACAATAAGTCTACCCTTATTAAGGGTTTATAAATGGCTAGTTTACTAAATAATGTACAAATCATTAACAAGCTCCTTCAACTGATTTGATATAAAGATTAATAGAGACGTGTTGCTTGCCAAGTAATAAACACACATTTAAATGTACTGCTTAGTCCTAGAAAAGAAGGTACTGCAATAACATGATGTTGCCAAATAGGGAATTGATAGTACTAAATTAACTATATGTTGAAAGTGTTTTTCGATGTTTACTTAACATCTTTAATGTCTTAATTTAATGTCTAATGAAGTGTTTACAGCCCAATTAATAACCTAAGTATAAACCTGTCATAATCCTTTTTATAAAGGTAGTCTTATAATAATTGCATGAATGTCTACTTGGCCCATCATGCTCCTCCCTTCCACAGAGGCTCATTTAGGGAATGTGTTAAACAAAAAAGAAGAAAAAAAGCCCTTATTATCAATTTCTGGATAAGCCCCACTATCTGGATCTGCACCAAAACTTAATGGGTTTGACACTTGTCCTACCCTTCCACATAGGTTTGTGGAAATCAGTTTAATACTTTTTGAATACTGGGGGGACAAATCCCATCCTGCCTTCTTAAAGAGAGTGGATCCTGATTCCATTCCAGTGACTGGATCTGCACCAAAGTTTAATGAGCTCTCTCCTAGCCCATGTCCCTTTTAGTCCAATGAATTTCATGGAAATCCGCAGAGTAGTTTTAGCCTTTTCCTGCCAATAATCAATCCAAACAGACACGGATGGAAACTTCTTTGGTTGAGTTAGGAAAATAAAAGATTAAAAAAGGGAAATCTGTCATTTACACACTTGGTTTACAACATCTTATTTCCTCGTTGCTCGGCGATAATTCAGGCTTTCTTTTGTTGCGGTGTTCCTTCAGCTTAGCCGGTGACCTTAGCATGATCTCCAATATGTGGCACCTCTAGACCAGAATTTAGGGATCACTGTTCTACCTCATTCTTACATGCAATAAATCCTGGCTCTAGTTCCTGATTTATCTTTGATTGTCATTGCCAAACGTGAAGAGTCAACTAAGGGGCAAAGTTTCTGACCTTACTGAATGGGGTCAGGGCCAGAAGATCCTGAAAAACCGAAGGGTATCAAACCAGAGATAGATGAGAAGCCGCCCCTGCAGCTCTCTGCCAAATGTGATTGATGTGATTTGTTTCTCAATGCTTATTTCTGGCTGAGGGGTTCTGCTGACGTTCACAAAAACCTCCGAGACAGGAATCCATCATTTTTAAACTTCAACTTTTACGCATCAAAGAGCTGAAAAGGACTTTTATATCCAGTGTTAATCCTTTAAAGTTGAGAATATCAAGAAGTCAAGACTTCCTTCTTTGGACATCCAACTTGTTTTCAATTCTATTTTTTTTCTACTCTTAGAGAATGTAACACTGTAGAATTGGAATCTGTGATGATTTGGCTTACATTAGGGCATCTCTGACTAAGATATCAAACATTTTTTGCAGTTACATGGATGTCCTAGAAGAGTTCAAAAATATAAGCAAAAAAATTAAGTGGCTCCATAAAGACATTTAAAAGGGATCCAAATTAAAATGTGTTTTGGCAGACACAGATATCTCATCCATGGGTGCCCACTCACTACAAACAAACCATTGGGTGGAGAAATCATCTTCATGGCTACAAGTCTGTGTATAACTTTTAGAAAGAGGACCATTATAAATAGTTTGACATATACAGTATTAAGATGAGGCCTTCTTACTTTGCATGTATTACAACCGGAAACCTATAGTGGAATATCAGGGTTACATAGGCTATGTCCTTTTTAAGTGGGAGTTCTGTTGATTAATTTTTGAAAATGATTTCTGAAAATTCTGATTTATGCTGACTTTTCATAAAAGAGCTTGGAAAGATGTCAAAACAATCTACTTAACCTTGATATACCAATTTCTGGAATTATTGTCATACAGCAATATAATACATTTGGGCTAATATGATTATTTTGAATATTTTGTATTATTCCATTTCATACAGTGAACAACAAATAAGTAAAAATGGAACATATGGAGAATAAAACAATGTAGTACGGTAAAATCTTAGATTTTATTGTGAAACATATTAAAGCTGCGCTTCATTGCATGTGTCCAGAAAGGAATTATTACTTTGTCAATCAATTCCATCCATCCAACCAAACAACGAACCAAACAATAATAATAATAATAATACATTTAATTTATAGTGCACTTTACATTTGGATCAAACAACCAACCCATGTGGTTGAAAGTTAAAAACAATACTTGTTAATGACACAGATTGACCCCCATCTTAATTTGAAACACAATAATAAAATTTTTAAAAACTAAAGTAAGTCAACAGCTGACACATTAACCAGGAGCACCAGATTGTCTCTGACTCTACACAGTTGGCTGGATATCTTTAGTAGTTTGACCTTTGCTACCTCATTATTAACTAATGGAAACAGTCTGGCCGCTGTTCAGTCTGAAGGTGGGGGGGGCTCTAGATGGAGCATATGGTGACTGAGGCATGTGATTCCCTCCGGCTCTGCCTTTGAAACTATGCAGGCTTATACAGTACCTTCATCCCCACCCCCACCACCACACCACCACCAACTGGGCCGGTCCATTACTCTCTGTCATTGCCTTAAACAACAGTGTCACCTTACTATTCTTAGTCAAATATGAAAGCATGTTTATTTATTGGAAACAGCAACGCGGCCTTCAATTGGAAGGAAGACACTGTCATGTCCTGTCTGCCTGTGCGCTCTGGACGGGGGCTGGAGCCTATCCCAGCTGACATTGAGCGAGAGGCGGGGTACACCCAGGATGAGTCGCCGGTTCATCACAAGGCCGACAGATAGAGACACACAACCATGGGCAATTTTGGTGTCACCAATTCACCTCTATTGCATGTTTTTGGCCTGTGGGAGGAGGCATTGTGATGCGTGAAGTTTCCCTCCGTGTACCCATGTTTCCTCCCACCTCCCACATTCAATATAGCCAATGTAAACCAGGAACACCCAACAAGACCTGTAGTTCTGGAGATGCTCTGACCAAGAAGTCTAAGAAAAGAAGGAGAAGAAGAAATCATCTATTGATCACATACAGTACAACATAGTGAAATTATTTTTCTGCAGTTGACCCATCCCTGGGGGAGCAGTGGGCGACCCCTTTGAAGTGCCTGGGTAGTTAGGGTTTCAGGATCTTGCTCAAGGACCCTATGACGTGTAGACCCTGGTGGGACTTGAACCAGGTACCTTCTGATCTTCTGTTTGGGTGATGGCTGCTTGTGAGCTGCTTTTCAGTTTGGGGCAGCAGTGAGCTACTGCTGCCCCAAACTGCCCAATATAATCACCACCCTTTGGGTGTTCAGATTGGTTGCTCATAACCTTCGCCAAGGAAGGAGGTTATGTTTTCATCTGTTTGTTTGTCTGTTTGTTTGTTTGTGAGCAAGATTATGGAAAAACTACAATTCGGACTTGCATGCTATTTTACCCTGAAGTAGGTTTTGGCATATCCTGATTCAATTTTGGTGACGTTACGTGTTAAAGTAAAATAAAATAAAATAATCCGTTTGGAGTAGCGACATCGTAATGTGGCTATTGCTGCATCTCTTCCTGTGATTCTGATGATTTTTCTTAGGGGATGGAGCTGGAGGCTAAGTTTCAAGAGTTCCTTTGATTCCTTTGAAGTTCCTTTATGGGTGGACCTGGAGGCTTAGTGAGTTGAAAAAAGCCACCGAAGTGGAAGGCTCAGGACTGGCTACAGAGTATTTGAGAAATACTCATACATTAACGGAGAAATATTTATGAATCTTTCCTAAATCTTTGGTACTCCCAAGGCTTGGCGGAAGTTTGCACTCTCTGAGTTCTTCCTCTAGTTTTTTCTGCATTCATCATATCAACCTGAGGACGAAATATTTACTTTCTGCCTAGTATATCCCGCTCACTGACAGGTACCATTGTAACAAGAACATCTTGATGTAAGGTTTATTGATATATGCAGACTCCAATAAGCCATGACATCAATCAGGTGCTGGTTTTGCGATAACATGAAATGACCAGAAGTATCAAACCTCTGTGAACTACATTTCTGTTTCAACGTTAGGTCTCTGAAGGTGCTTTCTACAGCGTGTTGGCTGTGCCTTACGTCAGACTTAAACCTTGAGGAGGAGACTCCGCTTTTAAAGTCGCAGCTCCTTTGGGACACCTTTTTAAAAAGCAAGTCCCACACTTGCTTTTTCAACTTATCCCTGCTTTGCAGAAACTCTTGCTGTGAATATAGCAGGCTGATGAATAAATGAAGTTACTTTGGCACAGAGTTGACACGAATAGGACTGAGGAAAGCTCACCGTTTCTGATTGAATTATTTTTATTTGAATTACAATAATTCATGAGATCATTTTTAAAATATAGAGCTTTGGTAGAACTGATGGCGTTCTAACAGCTCTAATGACTGAACTTGTGTGTTTCTGTCATGGAAAAGCTGCTCTGAAGGTGGAGAGGACCTGCTTTAGTTGGCTTAACATGTTCTTCAGTGAGGCTTAACTAATGCAAACGTTAAATAGCTGGTGTCATCCTCCACAGCAGATCACTGGATCATGTAGGACACCTATAGGTAGTCTCCTATATCCACTCTAAATGTGAGTAATGTCAACCTATTAATAGCCTTTAGTAGCAGTATAACATGCGGCTGATGAGCTGTGAATGCATCACAAAGATCGATAAAAGATATTAATGCTTAAAAACACAAGTAAAATAATTTTAGCACATACAGTAGACTGAGGAACCTTTTTATATCCTTATTCAAATAAGCCCTCCGCGATGTTCCTCAAGGGTGTTTTGTTCTCCTTGAACATCCAAATCTCAAGTTTCACTTGCTATAAATAGCTGTTCTTCATCTGTCTGACTTAAATTATTTCCCCAAATTAAAGTCTCAACAAATGTTTATTGTTATAGCTGTGGTTCTGGCAGCCTGAGCAATTTGTGCCGCATGAAAGAAATGCAGAATTCCAACAAGGGACGCACAAATTAATGGATAGTTAAATGCTGCTTGAATGCATAATTCACCACTCATGTTTGTGAATTGCACCTTTTGGTGAAAAAAGTGGAGGATACTGTTTATGACTAACATACATTGGTTAGCAATAACATTATAACCACCTGTCTAATATTAGTTAGGTCCCACTTTTGCCATCAAAACATCTCTGATCCATTGAGGCAAGGAGTCCACAGGACGTCTGGAAGTGGGCTTTGGTATGTGGCACCAAGTCCTATAAGTTCCAAGGTGGGTCTCCATGGATTGGATGTCCAGAAAATCCCATAGTTACTTGATTGGATCGAGATCTGGGGAATTGTTTTATTCTTTGTTTTTGCTGAAAGAGGCCAATGACATTAGGGAACCTACTTTCCATGAAGGGGGGAACTTACTGTAGGCGTCCAAAATGTTTAGGTAATGCCTTAAAGTAAAATCCACATGAGTGACAGGACCCAAAGTTAGATCATCGCCTCTCCTCCTCTAGTGCATCCGGTTGCCATCTCTTCCCCAGGTAAGGGATGCAGCCAGACATCCACATGATAGGTGGCCGTGCCAACTCCTTCTATTAGGCAAAATGCAAACACACTTTCCATGAAGACATATTTTTAGGAACATTCCTGATGTATGTAAATATCAGTACTAGAATGAGTTATCTCTCTCTCTCTCTCTCTCTCTCTCTCTCTCTCTCTCTCTCTCTCTCTCTCTCTCTCTCTCTCTCTCTCTCTCTCTCTCTCTCTCTCTCTCTCTCTCTCTCTCTCTCTCTCTCTCTGTATTTACCCGTCTGTCTGTCTGTTGGTGGACTATTAAAGCACTCTGCGGCTTATTAATGAGTTTAGCAAAGATGAGTATGTTTAGTCTTAACTCTATTAATTACATTATAGCTGACAGGATCAATAAAAACCCTTGAAAGTCCCATCTATAATATGTTTTTATATTATTTCTTTTGTCCGTGTGTATACAGTCTGTCACACCATGCAGGTAATCTTCATGGAAAATATAACCTCAAATATTTTTGGAACTCTTTTTATGTTCATGATCAGCCATAATGTTATAACCACCTGGTTAGCATTATGTAGATCTGTGTCCTGTATGTAAGGAAACCTTTCCAAAAACTGGCATGAATCTTTTCAGCAACTTGTCTAACAGAAGCTTTTATGTGGGATATTAAGATATGGGCTACACTTTATTCCCCACGAGCATCAATGAGCCACTGGCACTAATTCATCAGCTGTCCATCCTCAAACCACCTTAGGAAGTTCTAAGCTTTCCAGACAGGCGACCCCCCCCCTGCTTGCCCATATTCCAACTTTGATCACATCATCATTAACTCGATGCTTAATATATCCCACCCACTGACAGGGGCCATTGTCACGGGATAATAAATTTTTTTCTGACTTCTCCTGTCAATATCTTAAGGCTGATCAGTGTAGACTGGTAGGATTTTTTTATCCATCTATCCAAGATAGGAACAACTGTTCAAGTCCACCTCAACCAAGAAACCAGGTCATTACATTCATCATTTCTTTTGATCAGATTTTCTGACCAAGAGTGACAGATCATATTTATGGTGATTTGAGCACATATTAAAAAAACACATTAAGAAAGTTGATGTGTAGTCAAGTTTAGCATGAAAAAGAAACGGGGAAAAATGTCCTAACCCTAAACAAGTGTTTAAAAAGACGTAATGCATAGGGTTGTCACAACTCTAAAAGTGAAATCCCAAAGAGCGAAAACACGTCCAGATGAAGTCAGAAATAAGTGATCCATCCATCCATCCATCCATCCATCCATCCATCCATCCATCTATCAATCTATCAATCTATCCCTCTCCCCAACAATACTCCAATGGGGGGCGACCTGTTTGTCAACAGTCATCTCGATGTTGGAAAAAACATTTTCTTTTTCTGATTGTTATTCATACTTCAGGTTATTGATCGATGTTCAGATAATAGCTTAGTTCAAAGAATGTGATATCAACATGTTCCTGTCTAAAGGGTTGGTACATGAAGAGGGGGCCAAAATCTATTCTTGTGACTAAGTTGTGACAGACGCTCCTCAACTCCTTCTCTAAAAATGTCTGACCACCCAAGAGCAAAAACCTCCAACCTTCTCATTCTCTAACCCATCACCTCCTTCATAATAATGCACTCCACAAGAAAGATATTTGACGTGCCATTTTTTTGCCTCATCTAAACGTGAAACATATTTGCCGTTTAAGCCACTGATGCATCACTTAATCCAATTGTAATTCCTGATTAGCATCAGTCAGTTTGTTAATGCCCTGAGCGCGTGGGATGAGTGTTGCAGAACTGCTTTTACCCCATGGTGTCTTGTCCTCCACAGAGCTCTGCTGCTCCTGCCAAGGTTTCAAGTGACAACTTTCTTCCTTCCTTGTTACATTTTTATATATCATTATGGGTGAGGTGACTGGCACTGGTAGCAAGTGTATGTGTGTGTGTGTGTGTTTGGGGAGGGGGCGAGTTGATAAAAAGGGAAGGCGGAGGAAGAGGGGGCATATCCAGAGACAAGGAGGGAGGAAGCTGCTTTCAGAGGAATCACTGTAAACAAAGACATGCCTGAGCCCAAGATGCCAGGTAAGATGGTCCAGTCTAGCAGCAGAAGGTGAAGCTGACCTGCAGTCAGAATTAATCATAATATTTAGGATACTTCCGGGTTATCTTTAATATATACTAAATTTCTACCTCTTGGGATTAATAAAGTTTTTCTATTCTATTCTATTTTATTCCATATACAGAATATATTTATCTCAACTGATGGCATGTGTTCTGGCTTTTATTAGTTAGCTCATGACTTCATAAACTCACCTTCGGGGTCCTTGAAGGTCCCTTTTACATTAATTGACAATGTCCTGTAGTGGAGCTGCAGATGGACTAGGTCTGTGTGTTTTATGGGCACAAATGTTGAAGTTTTTGAGAACAAGGATACAAGGATACAGCATAACAACATTCGACCAAAAATTGACTTAAATATTTACGAAATTGTAAGAATTAATGTATCATTTTATGGATTTCTCGTTTTTGATTACTATTTATTTTTATCTTATTAAATGTTGACATTATAAACAATGGAAATATTACAAAAGAAACATTAATGGATATTTTAGGCTTTTACGGGTGCAATTGCATTGTGTGTTTGTGAGCGTGTGTGTGTGTGTTATAGCTGAAGAAATTAATTGGTATATTTGATTGTTTTCTGTGCTTCAACCATATAGAAAAGATTTATTCTTCATGGCGTTTATACCAAGGCCTGACATAGATGTTGATTTTGGAAGATCCCCTCACTATTTAGATTACCTGCATGCGAATGGCGAAAGCAGATGACTTTTATTTTGACAAATGTTGTTTCGTAATTAAAAGATTTCCACCAAAGATTTACTTTAAGGGGTTAGTGGGCCAGGACAATGACTCAGCACCTGCCATGAATAAATATATAAATAGATTGGATTTGCAGTTTCACACTTAATAATGTCGAGCCAGTTCATGTTTCAGCTACATTGCAGTTCATCAGGAGCAGGGCAAACTGTATTAGTGCAATAATACAAAATATTATTCTGGGTGTCAAGTGAGCTGGTTATTACTGCTATAGCGCTCTTTCAGCCGGAGTTCATTTCCTGCCATTACTTAAAAACAAAATAAAGCAAAATACATAATTAATTTGTGTGACTTTTAAGTTGGACTCATGGCTTATCGTCAAATAAAAAAATCATAATTTTACATATTTTCTCTAGATATAGTCTAGCTCCCACTTCTTTTGGGTTCCCCACCTGCACTAAGTCCAAAAATTGGGCAAGTATAAGAATTTGAGGGACTTTGGCAGCTGCAAAATTGTGATAGCAAGACATTGGGGTTGTAAAATCTCCTTAACTGCAGTTGTTGTTGGACGTTGCAGTGATTAGTAACCACTCAATCGGTCTTAGGAAGGACCTTTAGTGAATTGGTAACCGCATCATGGGTGCTCAAGGGTCGCTGATGTGTGTGGGTATTGAAATCAAGGCTATTTGGTCCAGGCTGGTTCTGACAGAATAGTGTAAGACCACAAAGTGCATCAGAGTGCCCTTTTTGTGGCAAAATGTGGCCATCCATATCTTTGGCAAGTGGTTATAAAATGATGGCTGTTTAGAGTATAGTACATATGTTACTTGTGTGTGTACTTCAATACTTAAATTATGTTTATTTTGAATTTCCCCTAAATTCTGTATGCAATTATTGAATAAACATGAGTTTTAAATTTGTACATTTGCATCAATTCATATTGTTCAGACTAAAATATTTAAAAGAATTTGACATTGACTCAACCTGACAAGAAAACACAGTATTAAATGTGATTTTCATTGCTGAATTTGTAAAATAAAATCTGAAGGAAAAGTCAAACTCAATCTCAAAATTTTGTGAAAAATGTTTGGAGAGTGCAAAAAGTATAATGAAGGTGTTTTACATTCAGTAATATTCTAGGGCAGAAGCCCTTTCAATATTAAAAAGAGGATCCACTGCCTCGAGGACTAACAACATACAATCCATATGATACACAATGAACCCAATGACCCCGACTGGAAGCAACTTCTGCTATGAAGCCGTATGCTTGATTATTTCCCCCATACCTTCTGTTTTATGGTAATGTGATGAAACAGTTGATCAGAGTCTGATATATATAAATTTGTGGTCTAGAATGTCATAGAATAAAAACCAGGGTTTGCAATTGAAAGGAAATGATTTATCTCAACACTGACGGGTCCTGTCAATGCGCCATAAACTACTCATGTGAGATTCCAGCAGACAAATGCTAACATTTAATGACCTCCACTCCAAACTGTTAATAGACACTGATACAACACTTTGATATGTGACAAACGGTATTGGCTGGAGTTCATACTGCATATATCGGTCATGAGATCTGAAACATGCCTGTCTGCCTTTGTCAACAGCGACCTTAATGTGCTGTAAAAATCAGAGCCATCCTCGTAACCTCAGAAATGAATGCATGCACGAGCGCACGAGCGCACGAGCGCACGAGGGAAGGGGGATGCAACAGATAGAAGGGGAGAGATGAGCTGAATAGTTTGTCTGAGGGAACCTCTGCCAAGTTAGACGTAACTACTTTGCGTCGTATCTCTGGACCTCAGACCCCTAATCTATCTGCTCCTGATTGCCTCACCCATTCCTTTTTGCTCTCTCCTCTGCTGGCATCCATCTCACCCCACCAATCTGCAGCTTGGTCACCATATCGCTGTTATAAGAAGAATAAAAGGGATCGGGAATCTTTTTTTTTTCCCTTGTGGATTCAAGCACAATCTCTGTTTCGGCCTGATATCAAGTCTCTGATCTCTTGCTCATAGTGTTATTTCAATCTCACTGTGCTTAAAACATTTTGCTTGTAACAAAAACTATCCCATTCAGAAACATGTGGAGGCAGAAGAGTTTAAACACTTTCCCTTTTTATTCTCCATCATGCTGTAATTCAATCCTTATGTCTCACCAGTGTGTCGCCAGCCCAAAGTCCTGACATCACGCATATCATATTCCCATCACCACATTATTACCACCTTTTCCTAGACTCCTCTTGTTCTTGTGTTCCCACTTCATTACACTCGCTCAGCCTCAGCGTCCCTCTGGCCCTGCGATCAGCAGTTTCATCTCATGTGACTCCCCATGTGCCATTTTGCTTGCAGCGGTAAAGGACGCACTGGACTCAAGGAGCCATGAGGATATGGACCAAACATGTATCCTAATAAACAGCCACAAAAATAGCGCAGGAATGGCTGTAGCCATGAGTATCCATGGAGGAAAAGACGCCTTTGGGAATGCAGGGGTGTGTTTCCACTTGGTTAGCCCCTACTTGACCAATTTTCGAAAAAAACACCCGGCTGTATCATTGTATCTCACAGCAGCTGTGGATTGCTGGCTTGTTTTGTCCGATAATGCAATTGGCTCTTCTGAATGAGCCAGTTATAATAGAATAATTAGAGCTTGTGCATGAGTGTGGACGCTCATAGTCGCAGGGTGCCAGGATGGTGTTTCATTGGCTGTGCTCCATTACGAAGTCCGTGCAGCAATTACAACCCAGTTTTTCTATACCATTGAATCAGTCAGAGGTAAGGATCTCTATGGATGTGCAAAGCAAGGGACACTGTTGGATAGATAGACTATAACTTACATTATAAAGTTTGCTGAATTAGTGTTGCATTGGGTAGTGCCCATGTCCAAGTGGGTTTGACATAGGGACTGAGGTTTCAGCCCAATGTAAAAAAAAAAGAAGCACTAAACTCAGTGCCTGAGTATCCATGTAGGCAAGTAGGAAATTGTTGTGAGCATCAATCTGGCTAAGGAAGCAATTTGTCACCCAACTTTTTTTTTAAAGTGCAAGCCAACTATATTACCAGCAACTATATTGAGTATTTGCCATAAGTTCTGAGAGTGTATTGGTTTTCTGAGAAATCTGTTAAGCGACGCCTGTAGCCGCCTTCCGCTCGCAGCTTTCATGAGCCAATGCTAGCCTGGCTCACTGACAAATGTCTGTCTTCAAATAAAGACTTTCTAAGTTAGGAGAAGGATTATTGCAAAAGACCAAAATTATTTGGCAGCGTATATAAAAAGACGAGGATGATGAAGGAGCCAGCATTCCAAAACCAGAGGGATTCCTTTTTACGATATACCGATCCCGGAGGTGTTAGCAAAGATGACGCTAACACAAGAGAGGAGCCCGCTAGCACTGTGCTAGTAAACTCCGGGAAAACATATTTAATAAGATGTATAATATTCCATTCATTAGGATGAAGAACGCTTCAGATGCATATTACTGGAAATAGCCCTGACACAAACACAAGATATGTTGATGGGCACTTTCTCAAAGTTGAAACTAATTGAGAAAAAAAAACCTATGCAGTACAATTACACCACTCATACCGCCTCCTTCTTCCCCGGACTAAGCTCAGCACCATGAGTGATTGGGCCTTCTGTTCTGCTGCCCCTCGTCTGTGGAATGCAAACTGGCGCATTGAATTTGAATTGAATTGAATATCATAGTATAGACTATTTGCGCTGTGTCGGAGTTTGTGTTTGTTTTTGCTGGTATGGTTCATTTCACCAAGAAAGGCGACATAATTGTGTGCCGCCTAAAGCAGTCGACGTGCGAGCGGCGGTACTGAAAATACTGTAAGTGAGTGATGGTGATTCTCAATTCCACGTAGGTGTGACCGCATGTGTGAATCGCCTAACTCCTGCATCCCTGCAAATAATAAAGTTTATAAATAATGGATTAATGGAATTCTGGATAACGGCAGTCTTTATATAGTTGAACACTTGACCTACGAAGTCCCTGCATTAGCTCCCCCGACTGGAACAGGAAAGGGTTTCCTTCAGGATGAAATAAATAGTCACAGGAAAATATCTGTTGAAAATTGTGTAAGAATACGAAATTCTGGTATTGCAGTTCAGAGCTGAGCTTCTATGTTTTCCTAATCTAAATTCAAAGTATTTTTGAAAAATAAGCTTTGGAAGCAGGTCAAATCTACACTTGAAGAGAACAGCAGAGATCTTAAAAACAGTATGAAAACATGCACGAATATGTGCTAAATGAACACAGCGTGTAAAAAACGTAAGGCTAAGTCCATATCCGTGTATGTCTTAATCTAGCATAAAGTTATTTGTTTTGCACTGATCAGGAAATACTTGGCTGAAAGAATTATTCAAAAGGGTACAGGCTTCAAATTTCTGTCCCCTCATTGGCTGCAGCCGAAGGAGACCAACATCCAGACACCCTTCAACCCTCAAAAATGCACTTCTCTCAGTCACTCCAGTGTAGCATTACCTCATACCAAGGCCATCATCGGTCCCCGTAGGCATGCATCCTTCGCTTGATGGATTACAGACAGATGCAGAGTCAAGCGTTCACAGTGAGGTGAAGGGAGTGTGAAAAGTCAACTGATTCCTGATCAGTCATTAACAAAAACTCTCTAAACAGTGGAAACACACCAAGACTTTTCCTCTTTCTCGAGCTTCCTCTGTGAGGCCTTGGCCTATTTGGAGACAGATTGTGTTGATGTGAGCTGCAAGACAAAGGGAAATGAATGGAAATCTGAAGTGGATGACAACTTAAAGCCTCCTTTGTTCACAAAACTCCACAGACTCCTCATCCCCACATTAGAGTTGCATTTAAGCAATTGTTTTCTTATGTTTAGGCAGCTTTATTCACATAACCACAGCGCATTCAAATCATCAGGAAAGTGTACAGCAGTGCCATAAAATCTTCTTCTACTTCCAACACCATTACTGATCCTCTCCTTTCCCCTCTCTTGTTCCTCCATAAATCTTCATCCTCAAATGCAGCTGAGAAGAGGGGGAGAGAGAGACATCATCGGTGGAATCCTAACAAGACATAATTCTTGTCTTCATCTCTATGACCCATTGTTATATTCATCCCTCGTCTTCCATGCCTTTTTATGCTGGGGTGTGTAATCTGTCACTCCTCTGCCACGACTTGTTTAAAGCCTGACCGTTACAACATGCATAAAGACCCAATGAGAGGCATGTCAGCACCTTTAAAACGAGAATGTCACTAATAATCATTAAGAACCTCTGCATTTATTAATTCAACTTGAATAAAAATTAAGAATATTTATATTGACTTCGGAAGTGAAAAATAAAAGGGTTTGAAAGATGATGAGGGATTTATTGTAGTAAAAATGATACATGTTGATAGATAACCAGACTAGATTTAACAATTCAAAAGCATTTTCTTAAAGCGTGACTACGATATGTTGTCAAATATTCCTTCATCAATTGGAATATTGATGAAGATTATTGATTATTTTCCACGTTTTTGTAAAATAGACTCAATGAACACCAAAACAACTTTTAGAATAATAACAAAGGGAATGTAATAGAGTAGTTCAATGGTAAAGCTAAACCATTGTATTTGAAGTTCTCATAGAGGTTAATGAGGAAAGAAATCTTACCGTATTTGTTGCACAGAATCCTTTGAAATGTTCACATGCAGGTAAAAAGGCCACTGACTAAAAATAAGATTATAGTACTCTCTCTTTAATGCTTCAATATTAAATATACTGCATGTAAAAGAGTATGCGATTCTGGATACTTTGGATATTCTCTGGAAGCCCATTTATATAACTTTGATTATTTAGGTGTAAAATGCACCAAACTGGATCTGGAGATCTAATTTTGAAATAACAGATTAGAAAAATAATCAAACAACTCTTAGATGCATATTATTTGTGATATGATCATTTCTCCCCTGACAGTTAAATGCAGTGCAATATCTGCCCTTTAACGTTGGCAGCAACTATGACTAATCTGCACATCAGCTAACTGTTTAATCCTTGCTCTTAATTTATATCCCTACGCTCTACTCCTGCCAGGGGTGATGCACCACTCTGCAGAGGTATGTCAGATCATCAACACCGTCAAATTAACCTGGCAAATGAGTGAGTGATAGAGAGCGCCGAGGCTTAAGTGTACCCTGATTCTGCCGACAGCGTCCCTCGCCGTCGTCGTAAAACGTTGGAACTCCACCAGTCACACTCTGTCCCCAGCATGGACACAAGCCAAGTGCCAATAATACCATTGATACTCATCCACATATTCATGCTTATATATAGGCTGCCGGAATATTAATCTCCTCTTTGCTCCCTGTTGCAAACATTTTCATATATTTGAACAACGAAAACACATCTCCGTCACACCTCCATGTGGTTTATGTACCAGCCGCATGTATGTGTGATCACGGTTCATAGTAATGGAATAAACTGCATTTATAGTGGGATTAAGTTGCTTTTACGCCGTTGAGGGATTTCCTACTGAAAAATGATGGAACGTTTGTGTGTAAATAGTAGAAGATTTGATTTTTATTTGCCAAAAACATCATTCAGAGGCAGCATCTCCTAAATGAGGAGATGTGGAGTAATCTGATCGGTCCAATCTAAGTAGGTGGAGTTCGTTATTAAATTTAAAGTCCATTGTAAGAAGACAGCTTATAAAAGGAGCTTTCTCCTTTTACAAGCTGTAGTTTTTCAGTTCCATTAGGTTCAAGGACGGTTTTTCTGGTCGGTGTCTTTGCCAAAGGTCTAACGCCCCGATGACAGTGTGATTTTTAAAAATGTTTAAAATCCTGCTCCAGAGAAACTGAAGATCTTTCACAACCATTTTTAAAGGCTGTGTTGTACTCAACACTAATCTAGTTGTGCAAAATTGCTTGGGTGCCTGGTTTACAGTGTGGTTTTGGATTACTTGTCCAGAGAGAGCAACTCGAAAAGAAACCCCACTGTTTCAATTTCTTTATTAAAAATAATCCCATCTATATATAATTTGCTACAATTGATTTATTTGTTTGTGATATTTTATGAAGTTCTGAATTGATGATTTTCCAGAGGAGTCATTTAGAGCCTAAGAACAATCCAAGTAATATTCGGGATATGGTTATCCAGAGTATTTAGAACTGTAGGACTCCACGCACCATTGTGAGATGACAAATAATTACCCTACAGACTTTTAATATAATCAAATTCCAAATTCTCGGGGTGAACATCCATAGTCAAGTAGTCACATGATGAGGGTCAGACTATGATGGGACCATGGTCTTTAGGTACATAACAAGGGAAATGAGCTGCATTGGTGGAGGTTTGAGATCACTGAGTGTAAATGCTGTATTATGACATTCATTCCTTGCAACAATTTAAATATTTTTACATTTTTGTACGGTGAGAAGGGTGAAAAGTCACTTCCCCGCGTGCCCTCTTTGTCGTATACTTCTTTTGGCCGCTTGTTGGCGGTCGGCACCGAGCTCATCGCCACCTTATGAACGGAAGCGACGATTGTCTGCGCGTGTATGAAAGCGTTTCCGATTAGATGAGTCGATGCACGTAAACACCGGGTCGGAAAATATCACAAGTCATGTAAACCGGCGACCGACATTGCAATTCGGAAAGGTTTCATTCCTTAAGGAGAAAGTGTCCCACGTAAACCCATCAAGTAGTGACCCAGTTACAGCCTATCATTGCATCGCTGGCATGGAGATGGTAGCCCATTTACAGGTGCTGACCAAACCAAGACACACACACTGCAACTGACACAACAACAAAAAGCAACAGAGTGCCAACTCAGAGTGGCGTGTGTGTTGGGTAAGCACAAGATACCTTTTCTCACATTAAGCAGCAGTGTTTGACACAAAATAGTTTTTCATTGCAGTTTGATTCCTGAGAACTTGATATATTTGTTTACCAAAGCATTCTATGGAGGGTTTTGTTTTATTTGAGTATTTATTTGAATTTATGTTAAAATGGAAATAGCATTTTATTTTATTTTAGTATGTATTTTTGTTGTTGTTTTGAATGAAAAGGACATTTTGCTTCGACTATAACAGTATTATAGCTTGTGGCTTGACTGAATATAATAAATGGACCTTTGAATCGTTGAAAATGTTTTTGTGGAGCTTTAAGATTTGTATTTAAGTACCCCTGCTTTAGATCAATCTCTAAGTTAACTTTTTTGTCAAGGATTTTGAGAAAGTTGTCTATACTCAACTGCAAAATCATCTCTATGATCGTTGCTGTACTAAAAAGTTTCAGTCTTGGTTTAAACAACACCCTAGTACAGAAACGGCTCTTTTAAGAGTTTTTAGTGACCTTCTTTCAACTATGACTCAGGGAATTCTGCCATTCTGGTGCTTTTAGACCTCACTGCTGCTTTGATGCTGTGGATCATGGGATACTGCTGTCACATCTTGAGTCTTGTGTAGGCATCAAAGGTTCTGCCCTCCAGTGGTTCCAGTCCTACCTGACTGATAGGAGTTTCTCATTCCAACTAGGTGAATACTTTTCCACTACAGCCCCGCTGACCTGCGGAGTTCCCCAGGCTCAAATTTGGACCCCTTGCTATTTTCCCTGTTCATGCTGCCCTTGGGGTCCAATTTTAAAAAGCATAATATTCCCTATCACAGCTTTGCAGACGATATTCAGAGCTATCTGCCTACAAAAAAACAAATAACTCTAGTACTAGCCTCTCTCCACTGGCTTCCAGTAAGGTACCGCATAGATTTTAAGATCTTGCTGCTTGTTTTTAAGGACTTAAATGGGTTAGCACAATCCTATCTAACCGAGCTATTGCATCTACATTCTCCAGTCAGAGCACTGGGTTCTACTGACCGGATGGTCTTGTCCACCCCTCGGTCAAAAATTAAGAACCAGAACCGACCGGGTCTTTGCAGCAGCAAGCCAAAACCTCTGGAACAGTCTACCAATTCAAATCAAAATGGCACAGAGCCTTGAAATTTTTAAATGTCTTGTGAAGACAAAACCTTTTTTCCCTGGCTTTTAATTCAGGTTGAGCTTTGACATTATTATTTTATGTTCTTTTATCCTGTTATCTTACTTTACTATCTTATCTCTCTTAATTTTAAACTGATTATTTGATTTGTCTTTTATTCTTGTAATTTATGCTATTATTCTGTCAGTCGTATCTGTTCAGCACTTTGGTCAACCCATATGGTTGTTCAGTTGTGCTATATAAATAAACATTGACTAAACTTGACTTAATGTCACAGCTGCTGATACAATTAGGAACCCAGAAAACAATGCAGACAAGATGTAGATAGAGCTGAAAACTCTTGAAAGTCTTCATATTGCCTTGAATTTTTCGAGACCATTTGTATTGATGCGTTAATTAATTGAAAATTTAGTGAGCCTCCCTCTCTCTCTTAATAACATTATAGAAATGCAAAAACCTAACTTCTGTAATCTTGCTCACAGAAAAAACAAAAAACCAAACAAATAAACAGATAAAAAAAACTCCCTGGAGTGAAATCATTATGTCCTTGGTGGAGGTTAAATCAAGGATTCTCCAATGTATGTGGATCTGCACCAAAATGTGGTCATGATCACATATTCAGGATGAAGGTAGATGAAGGTAATCTAAAAAGATTTAGATATAGAGCCTTCTGAGCTACAGCCGTCCCTAAAAAAAAATGCCTAGCTGTTTTTGAAAGTGAGATATATTTAGCAGGTTGGTTGATGTGTCTGTGCAATTGAAAGTCTGGATCCTCCAGACTCAAATTTATTTCCATAGGTTGCAGTAAGCCTAGTCCTGTTCCAGGGCTGTGAGTTTGATTTTGGATGCTTGACTGAATTAAAAGGGACTGCTGAGCCTTTGGGGAGATAGACACTTTACTGAGTACTATTCTAGTTCCACCTGTGGCTGAAACACTTGTCCGCTGTAGAGGAGGTAATGAAAGATCACCTGGCTGCATTTACTACGTATGAGCAGTGGGAGTGCATGACTGACTACCAATTTCTGTCTTGCTCCGGGAGAGAGGAGGCCGGGTGGGCCTCAGTCGGTGGTGAACACATTCTTTGTTGCCATAGCTCATGGGTGAGGACATGCTTTAATCAATTGATGTATTCAGCAGTCCTGCAACATCAAGATCCAGTAAAAACGAAATTACTCAAGAGATGCTTTCCTCAGCAGCAGCATCAGAGCTATCACTCTGTTAAAGAGGCAGTGGTTCAGGGTTGAGGGTCAAAACATACCTTCAAACAAAGAGAGGAATTTGTGCCCCATTCTGGCTTTATTCAGTGATGAGAGGAAATGATTTCAAAGATTCAAATGTTTGGTTTGACCTGACTCCTTTTGCTTAACCGATTGAACAAACAGGAGACGTACGCAGCAAAGGAAGACGGGGAAATGTCGAGAGAGATTAACAAAACGCATTCCACCGAGGTTACCCTTCAGAAGCACAACAGAAACAGAGAGCAGCAGAGAGAAAGACATTGCAGAGCAACGCTTATCATTTACTCTTACAAGATGATGCTGATATTTATTTTCCACAGTGAGGTAAAATATTCAAGCATACAGATTATTGTTCACGAAAAAATATCCATGTTGATGCTTTGGAATAAATGCTTCTCCATTCTAACTTCTGCATTATCGGTTCATTCCTGATCATGAATGTGTGTAAGGCTTCACACCCCTTACCTACAAAAATACCGAAAACAATACACACAGCGTTCGTTCTTCTTCTTTTACAAATCCCATAATTCAATTTTTTATTTCTTATTTCAAGCACTCATAGACTGAAGACCTAGATGCAGTCATGATCCAGAGAATTCATGTTTTGAAGACCAAAAAATATTTATCACAGTTTGTTTTTTTTAAATTGCCATACAACAGGTAAAGTACATCAGTTATGTATTCAAACATTATCACAACATAAATACATGAACTACTGGACACTACCAACATTAAGAACAAGTCAGTCAGCAAAATTTGATACAGGCTATGTGTGTGTGTGTGTGTGTGTGTGCGCGTGCGTGTGTGCGATTTAGTAAAACTGCAATTTATTATTGGACACCCTACAATCATTCAGAATCAAGTATTAACAAAGGCCATGGAACGGAAATGATAATGTATATCAGGGGCCAGCAAAGGACGTCAAACATGGACCGCAAAGACTTTTGACAAAACACGTAAAAAGGCTAAACTGCACTTTACCGCAAACGGTTTATCACGTGTGTCGAAGGCAGACAAACAAAGTAAACAACTTTATGTGGAAGAAGACAGATTATTCAACCGGGAGCTGGTTGAGACCAAATCAAAGCAAAAAGAGATTATTGAAAAATTAATGATGTAGCTTCATGTCTGCTGGAAGAGGCTTTACTCAAAACAAAATCACTGTTGCATCTGTGATGTGTTCAATGCTTGTTATTATAAATTAAATGTATTGTTATTATTATTATTATTATTATTCTGCTTCACATGACAAAAATAATAAGTTAACGCAGATTCAGGAATGTCATAGCTGGCTCTTATATGAACACAGTTTGTTAGGGCGGAGTCTAAACTAAGAGCCACTGAGTGGTTACATAGAGTGGCTGATAATAGACATGCTCTCCGTAGTACCGCCAAGCAGCGTCTTTTGAAATAACTGAAACCAACTTCTACTTCTTTACTTTTGATGGATCATTTATTGCTCACCATAAATGGTCTCATGGCGGAGATGCAATTCTATAATGGTTGACAATCATATCCCCCTTTTCTCGTAATTATGAGATCCGTATCTCCGGATAAGGTGTCAGATTTTTTTTATTTTTTATTTGGCGAATGCAATGTGCTTCTGTACGAATGCCTATGGGATCATGATTGTGATATTTGATTTCATAGTTACTAAAGATTTGACACAAGAGTGGCTAATATTTATGTTTGACATACATTAATAAGGTCTGTCCTGAGGTACTTAATAATAGTAATATTAATAATAATAATAATAATAACTTAGATTTATATAGCACCTTTCATGAGAACCAGGGCGCTTTACATAGAAGAAGATCAAATAAGACAAAAAAAGGTACTAAAATGGGCGTGTTTGTCAGATGACAGAGTTAGGTGAGGTTGTAGGCCGTGGTAAAGAGGTGGTGTTTGATTTTTGTTAACATGTCCAGGGATGTAGCGTTTGTAATAATTTTGAACTCTAAAGAACCATATTTCTGAATGTTCTATTTCATCCAGTTTTTATTTTAGCCAATTTATGTGATCTCCCTCTGTTAACTAATGTCACATTTTTTGCTTCCGTTCCCTGAGCCCCCCCCTTAACGGTTTTTGGAGACCCCGCTGGGGACTTCCTTCCTACTTTGAAAAGCTCTTCTTAAAGAATATTCAGTGCCATTTAGTGGATTCTTAAATCCTAAGCACCTTTTCCATTTAGAACTGCGTACCTCTTTCAGTATCTGTGGTTAAATGCAAATACCCAACCCAGAAAGTGTCTGTGCCACCAGCTGAGCTTTAACAACCATCACATGCTTATTTCACACGCAAAAAATCCCTCGTATTACTTTCTCTCTTTATGTCCACAGCCATATTGAATTGCATTTAAGCCCCCCGAGTTAAAAATGATATTAGCGATAAGCTTTTAGCAATAAAAATGATCTATAATTACAGTGCACTGAGCTCAAGGTAGTGCATATTTAAAGGATGTAGTGACAGTGGTGGGGTCAGCAGGAACCAAGTAAATAAAATCCTCTTTCAACAGGCATCTCACATGATATTTGTTTAAAAATAAACAGTTTAATTTTGCCAAAGAATCCAATCCTCAGGCTCTTACTGTGAGGGGCCTCACGTCATCCTTGACCCCATTGGCCCGGCTCATTCTTCTTCTCTCCCCACTTTATTTGAGCTCTCCATCTTGCTGAACTCTTTTTTCTTTCTTTCTATTTTATTTTTTTTTTTACTTCAGAGCAAAGTGGAATTAAAGTAGGACAAAGAAACGGTGGGAAGAAAAATTGCTGAGAGTAGGGATTTGCATTAAGTGAAAAGGAATAAGGGATGAGACGGCAAGAGACATTATCCATTTAAGAGATATCAAGAAGACGTTGGTGGAGAGAAATAATCTGGGCCGGAGAGGACTGTCGATGAAGTGTTGATGATAAAGATAACGGAGAGGGAGTGCATTACCCTCAGCATTAGTGCCGAGGGTTCAAGGGGTCACAGTTGGGACTTAAAGGTTTGGTCCCAGCTGCAGGAGGGCTGTGCTCGCTATTTAGGAAGACCTACGGGAGAGAGGACCTCATAAAGAGGGCTGAAGGAGAAACAGGTCACTTATAGATGATTAGCAAAAAGTTGCACTCGGCAAGATCTTTGTAAAAATACATCGACCTTATCAACATAAATCACAAAGCGGAACAAGAACCACCTTCACAAATTGAGATGCTGTAGATTGGCCCTATAATTAAATGTGCATGTTGGAAACTTAAGCCCCCACGCCTAATTGGACAGCAAAATAGCTTCCTGTCTCTTCTCAGCATACAGTCCGTTAGTTGTAAAGTTTCCTTCACGTCTCTCTGGTGATGTCTTACCCCTTTTCCACTAATGTGAACCAGGTGCTGGTTTGAGCTGGTGCTAGAACCAGTTTGGAGTTGGTTCAACAAGTCAACCTTCTAAGAGTCTAGATTTCTGCCTGCTGAAAAGGCAGGAGGGCCAAACATTCCATCATATTACATTGTAGAGTAACTTGCTTGGCATCATTAGGTCACAAAGGCACTACAGCCACATAATTAGGTCACAGGGCACTACAGCCACATCCTTACATCAAGGAGACAGTGGTGCCATGTCACACAAGAACCACCTAAAGATATTACAAAGGTACAGAAGCCAAGCCATTAATCAAAAAAGACACTAGAGCCATGTCATTCGGTTCTATAGCTTCAAGACTCATGTCATTATGTCACATAGGCACTAAAGCCACCTCATTGCATCGTAGAGGCACTAGAGCCAAATCTTTACAGCACAGAGACAATAGAGCCATCTCATTATGTCACAGTGAAACTTGGGTTCTTGTCCATATGTCACTAGAGCCATATCAGAAAGTTAGAAAGAGGTTCTGACTAGAGCCATGTCATTATGTCACAGAGTTGTTAGAGCCTCATCATGGCCTAGAGTCACTAGCGCTTTGTCATAATGTGCACTAGGGTCCATACTATTTTGTCACAAAGGTAGAACAGCCTTGTAATAATTTCACAAAGGCCCTAGAACCATGCCGTTATGTCACAGAAGTATTAGAACAATATAATTATTCCACAGAGGCACTACAACCATGTCCTTATTTCACAGAGGCCCTAGAGCCACATAATTAGGTGGCATGGCGCTAAAGCCCCATCATTATGTCATTATGTCCCACTAGAACCATCTCGTAATATTACAGATGTATGAAAGCCAAGTCATCATCTCACAGAGGCACTAGAGCCATGCCACTACCTCGTAGAAGCGCTGTGTTATACCTGAAGCCTCTATTGCTCATGGAACACCGCCTTGCTATTTAAAACCACACACTGCATTGTGCCTCCATGGTTTTGTTCACTATAACAAACAAGAAATAAAGGATTTTTTTATGAGAAACATGAACTGAAAGAGCCTCTTCGATGGGAGGTAAGATGTCTTCGAACCATAAAAAAATACAGTTGATCAGATTTAAACTGTGAGGAAGTAGAATTTAGGTATGTAGGAGTAGAATAAATAGGCAGTAGACTAACGGAATCTTTGTACTCATTTGATCAGCCACGCCTCAGATTGTGGTCTGGATTCAAGTGAACTGGTGTGAGGCACTATCTATCTGCAGGAGGACTGGGTGTTGGTGTTTTGTATGCAGGCAAACAGGAAAGGAGCTTAACTGTGTTCATTTGCACATTTAAATGAACTATACAAAGCAGTTTAAGATCTACAGATTCACATTAAATCCTGCTTGGCAATAGCGGATACATCAAACAGACTTGGAAACTGTAGACTAGAGGAGATCCAGTGACCGACAAGACTCTGAGTTGAAGTAAGGAAGGAAGGAAAGAATTCAGTCGGAAGTTTTTACTTCCTGCTGAACCACTGACCTCCTCTTAGACATTAATTGATTTGCTGCCTGAAAAACAAACCTTATCCAAAATAGAAGTGTTGAATCTTCCGCTCCTGTATGTCGAACACAGTGTGCCAGGCGAGAGCAGGAGCAGGTGCCAAGGCCAGACCTTGATACCTTAGACCAAGTGTTAAGTCCACTCATGGGACACTTCTGGCTGCTGTTCTGGAGAGAAGATAGCCGCGAACACGATGTCCTCACTCATTCCTGTCCCTGGTGAATATGTACCAAAGCAAAGCAAGGCACTGAAACCTTTCTTAACATTTATACATGGGCACTAATGAGGGTACAGACCTGTAAAATTAGTTAAAAATTCAATAGACGGTTCTGAGAGCTGCTAGAGTTGAATTATTGCTGGGCTGCTGTGAGCTTTAGTTTGTCAGACAGAGAGAAACTCAAGTCTAATCTGCCATCTCATTATACACCCTCTAGCTTATAAAGTAACCTACATCTGGGATCCTGCAACTTTGATGCACTTATCCTATCAAACGTATTTTTTGGCTTGAGGCTGCCCACTTCCCTGAAAATTTTTAAGCCCAATTATTTCTCATGATCTCAAAAAAAAAAATCAAAAACCATACTTACATTTATCTCCATCTCAGTGTGTGTATACCATGCATCATTTGTATCATGCACTTTTCCCCTGCTGGAATCCGATATTAGCTCTTTTGCCAAAGGCAAACCCTTAAGGAAAGCAGGAAGTGAAGCAAAAAGGGAGATTGCCTTATAGTTTTGAAGTGGGTACACGTTCACAAGTACTTGTACTTATACTACTGGAAAAAAAAGTGTTTATTTAAATGTGTATGTGAAGTTTTGTGTATCAGCAATGGGGTGCTCTTCTTCAAATGAAATGACGTATCTATAGATACAAGCATATATAGTGATATATAATGTCTCATCTGAATGCTGAGACTATCGTATAATGTGAATGTACAAATTAATCCACGTAATCGTTGCTTTATCACAGACGCCGAGGGCAACCCAGCTGCAGCAGCCCCTGCTAGTAAGTGCCTCCATCCATCTAATCTGAGCCCACATGCTGTGGTTTGGACGTTTAATATATGAGTTACGCATAAAGAAATCCTCCCATATACATTTGAACTTCAATAATAATATAAGCACAAATAGTTTAAACAGCTTTTAATCAAAGACTGTATCTGTAACTGCTTTTTTCTTTTTCTCCTCTTTTCAGACAAAACAGGTGAGAAAAAACACATTGCATTTTGAGGACGTCCCGCAGACATAACTGTGTATAGATCATCATCATAATCATCATCATCATCATCATCATCGTCATTATCCTCTCCATTATCCTCTCCATTCATTCAGAGAAGCCAACAGACAGCGGGTGAAACAAACACAGAAGCTTCAGTGAAGAACCTCTGTGGGGGTGGGCCTGAGAGTAGAAATGGATGATGCACACATAAAGTATGCTTATAAATTCTTTTACTAGCTCTGAGGATATGTTATGAGTTTAATTTTAGTGCCAAAGATGCTAATTGAAGTAGGTGCAAGAAAGAAGGTGTTTAATTTGTGGGTCACACGGTATGTATGCTTGTCTATGTGTTTGACTTTCCTCTTTTAGCATGGGTATACTTAAATCAGCGAATCCATACAGCACATGCAAATGAGTCTTTCATATTTGTCCTTCAGCCACCAGGGTTGAAGTGTCTTGTTAGCATAAATCAGACCTTATGGGTGCTGACCACAGTTCAGGGCTTTGACCAATTCGAAAAAAAAATTCAGATCCACAACATTGCATCATTACATAATTTTGGGTAGTTTTGTATCATTCTAAAACCGCTTTATTTATCTTAGACTTAAATACAGAAATTTTATCTTGTTAGTCTGGCATTTATTTGTGTCTCACTTTTGGTATGTGGTAGACATTGTGGCCACTTCACTTCTCTTCATTTATGTATGAATTTTCTCACCCTGCTTTTGGTTATATCTGATCCTTTGTATTATGTGTGAGAAAGAATTCAGAACGGAAAATCACTCATTTTAATTAAGTTCCCTGTGTGCCTGAAAATCCTGGCCTTTCAACTGTAATCCAAAATTGAGGGTAATGTATTCAGCTAAATGTGTGAATTGAGTGTATGTGGGTGTATTAGCCCGCAGGAGAGTAGCTTAATGATATGAGGGATGTATGGTCTTCATTTGCTTTTATAGATCAGGTACTGTGTTCCAGCATTGCATGTTTTATTTGACGCGCACATGCAAACAGGATGTAGGAAACGGTCTGTGTGTGTTCATGGAGATGTTCCTCTGCTAAAAGAACATGTAATCAGTCCCCAGAGAGAACAACACACTGCTGTACATATATGTTGAGTCTATTTGTAAATGTGCATAGTTTCAGTTGCATTATATGTCACTTCATATTATGGTGAAAATGTAATAGAGGGTAGAATCCAGAGATAGGAGTAGCACATGTTTTCATATGTGTGTGTATGTGTAATATTACCAGATGATTCCTTTCATAATGTTTCTGTTGCTCCCTGAGAATGGTTCAAGTGTGCAAGTGTGTGCGTGTCTCTATAGGTACAATGACAAAAGGAGTGAGTTATACTAATACTGCAACTAATTTCTGCTGTTTTAATATCCCAAAATAATTAACCTTAATAGAGATAACAGCGTACAAGAACATGTCTAGCGCAACACTTGTCTGCTCTCAAGACCCTGACCGTTCATTTAACTTGCTTTAGCTTGTTTACCTCATATAATAATGAAACCCTAATGGCTCTTATTACATGTGAGCTTAAAATGTTGCATAAAGCTTTTTTTGTCTATGCTGACAGCTATGTGAAGTAATAAATGTCCTAATGGTATTTCACTTGGGTCAACACCAGTCGCAGAAAAAGTTTGAGAAGAAGTTAGAATGTATTTACATGCTCCTCAGAGGGTCCCATATCCTGACATGGAAGTAGCTGTGGACTGACTGCAACTGTCTTCGCTGATTCAGATGCCGATTTTTATTAAGACTCATCTACCGATTGCGGTTTTGTCTAATCTGATCTGTTCTGATCATTTTTCAAACAAGAATTGACTAAACAAACAATTTCGTTGTGACTTTTATTTCAACAAACAGCAACAGAATTTATGTTGATTTCGGATTATAGACTCTGGCCTCCCTTTAGATGGATTTACAGGGATTTTGGGGAGTGATGAGCAAACTTTTTGAACATGGGAATTACTTAATGAATAGGATTTTTTTCAATAGCCATTTTTAATGCCTCTTCCTTATAAACCCCTTTTGACTGTGGTATCCTCCCAGCCCATCCTTGGCCCCATACTCTATATTCTAGGAAAGGAAGGTTAAAGGTCAGAATCGATGAATTAAACGGATTTTCATCCTTTAAAAAAATGATTCTTATAGAGTTTTATAGAACTTTGATGCTTTTTTTTTTTTAATGAGCAGCTGTATTCTAACAGAACAATAATGTTGTATGACATGCACTTCTCCATCGAACTCCTGAAAACACACTTTTTTTATACGCTGCTCCACTTGATCTGGAGGATTCCGATACTAGGAACCAAATTGATCAACTCTGACCTCAATTCTGCTCAGCAGGCTAAGTTACAGCTTGTTGCAACAAGAAAACAACATTATCTAAAATGACTTCAGGGGGGTTATAATGTTATTTTTCTAGTTTAAAGATAGTTGCGGTGTCCTTTACATTTTAATATCTTGTTAAGTATCAGAGTCTGGTGTAAGGGGTTCTGTAATATTCTTGCTTGACTGTTTTGCAAGTTTGTGCTCATTGTGGCTTTACTCATCCATTAAATTATTTATGAAATCATCTGCACAACTCAAACAAACAAGCTAATCATTAATCTGTGGATGTTTACCTGCTCCTACGCATGTGATTGAATTGCTGACTCTGCATCATATCTGCAATGCATCGCTGCTCATTCGGCCCACTCCTGCTTAACCTGTGCTTATTCTTCATTAGCAGATACCCAGGCTTCTGTAGGTAAGATTTTTTTATCAATAGACTGTTTGTAAATGGATCTGTGTAGAATTTGAGTGAATGGAGAGTAAAGACGTGTCTCTATGTGCTTATTCAGTTGCAAAATGTCTTAAAGGAACAGTTATGCAAAAATATTCCCAAATTCTTTCATTACCCATTCCGTCCCATTCATATGGAACGTCAGCCTTGTTTCCACTGGGAACGTCGTAGTAACCTTCCAATGCGTGGTGGCTGTGCCTCAGTTCTGCTTCTTCAAAAATAGACCAGGCACGTATTTGCAGTGGAGTGGAGTGTTGTGCTGCTGATGGGACGCGCAGCGGCGCGTCTGGTTGAATCACAGACATTGCTTTAAATGGCAGTGACAGGGACCGCCAACCTCAGCACAGCTGTAATGCTCTGCAACATTCCCAGTGGAATCAAGCCTTGAGTCTACAACACTTTCCTTAGCTTTACAGTAAAACAGATTGTCAACATTGAACATAAAACACTCAACCAAAGAGCCAAACCAGTACCATCTAGTTGTTCACCGAGTTTTTGCTTCTTTATTTTTTTACAGAGCACAAAGCTCGATTCTTATAAAAAACTAGATTTATGTCACAGCCAGAGGTTGTATGTGAATATAGCTAACATTTTGGCACATTTTGGGTACCTTAGCTATCCAACTGTGCCAAGTATAGATGGTCCTATGCCTAAAACCACGTTTAGAATAATATGTACCTAGGGGTATTTATGTCAAATTTGATGCAGTAGTTATCAAAGAGTTTTATTAGTAATATATTGATGTTTTTCACTTTTATTCTAAGAAAATCAGGTGTGGAAAAATTGGTACATTTTTGTGTTTAATCACAGATTACTCAAACATAGTAAAAGCTACAATGGTATTGACACTACAAATATTTTTATAAGGTCTTACCTGTCCTTATATATCAAGGTTATACATAAATACACCTGATATTTGTAGAGCTATTTTAATTTTATTTTGGGTATGGAATTCAGGCGAGGCTTAACTTAAAATAACCAATGTGGGGGACAGGCTAGACAACTGGATCAGAGTATCACCAAAACTACAGGTCTTGCAGTTTTGGTGATACTCTGCAGTTCGTTGTTGGAAGTTTTTAGAGCCTACTAAAGCGTTCTAAGGAAGGACAACAGCTGAGCGTGTATAATGGCGTCATTGATGCACGTGGGGAGTGAAGGCCAGCTCGTGTTGCTGTGGCACAGATTAGTGAAAAAGTTATTGTTGGAGATCTGATAGAAATTGTTAGAGCACGCCATGCATCTGGCAGGCAGAGATCTATATGATATTAGACAAGTGAACTTAATGTTATGGCTGATTGGTGTATAAACACACTTCTTCTGAGATGAGCGGGATAGCGGTGTTAGAAGTGATTTCAGATAATTTTATCAACTGTGTTTGTTTTTTGTTGTTGTTTTTTTTATAACTCAGACAACAATGCACCAAGGGATGGTAAGAAAAAGACAAACAATTAGCCTGCCTGCTTGTTTCTGTTTCTGGTTGAGCATCAGTTACTGACTGTGACAGACTGAATGTGTCCCTCCCGCAAGCCTGGGATTGCTCTGGTGATGGCCATCATTGGTGCTTAAGATCAAATATTTTTGCTCAGTAGACGGATTCATTATTGCTCATGAATATGGATATTTTCTGCCAGGGATGTAGCCTTGAGGAATTCTGTGGGTACAACAACCACAATAATTACTTTATTTATGCATCAAACAAACGTGAGAAAAGTGACTCACCGCAAATAGATAAAGGGAAGGAGAGGACGAGAACTTTAAAGCATGTGGTAAAATGCCAGATGAAACTAGCTGGCAGTAAAATAAGTTTAAAAAAAACATACAAATACAGCAAACAACAGAGGAGTTAAGTGTTTTATGATCAGAATAATTACTTAAAGTAACTACTAGATTGCTAGCACCAAAGCATCCAGGAGAACATCTCTCTGTGAAACGTGATATATCCTGCCTGTATGTATTTTGGTATATATCCTATGTGTGTGTGATATATTCCAATATATTATAGTAATACAGCAGTAATACAGTTGTTCCTGTCTTCAAACGCTGTACGTACAATAGAAGACTGAAGTCACTGATCTCTCCAGTGGTGCTCTGATGATTAATTAATGACATACTGAATAAGTAATAAATGTCAGATTACACTACTGTATTTTATGGCTGGAGTGGATAGATGTGTTACTATTCTTAATGTAGTTAAATCCAATCTGGGTCAGAATATTTGCCGTCTTATAATAGGGGTCCATAAATAAATCCCTTAAGATCTCCTCATAATTCTGTTGAAATGTTCCTAGAAAGAACTTTGGCAGTTATTATAGGTAAAATATAGACAATTTCTCCTCCTAAACAATTAAATAAGCAAAGCTATTTGAATGCTAAGTTAATTTCATGAGTTTATTGCAGTTGACGATGACCACGATGCCAGTTTTCTTTATTAATTTAACATTATGATAAATATATTATCCAATAATCAGTGAATAATTCATGCAGTTTTGCACAGATGTAAATCAAGAAATTAACGACTGAATACCAAGGAACATGGTAATTAAAAGGAAGACTTTCTCCATGTCCTCCAGGGCGACACATATGGGTGTTCTGATTGACACTCCAAAGAGCAGGACCGTCATTTATTTGTGCCTTCCAAACTCAAATCACATTTGAAAAACAAATCTGATAAATAACCTTTTCCTACATAGGCAGTTAATGAAATATCACATTAGTCCACAAAAGTAGAGCAGACATTTTTCTGAACTCTGAGAAAATGATGCATTAATTCAGCTACAGAGCTAATTTTCTTAAAAAATTAAAAATTATCTCAGTCTAAGGTTATTTTTTTTATTCTTTCAGACTGAATGCAATCCACTTCTGCAGGAGAAATTCGTTTTCATGGTTGCACAATTATGGGCGTCAGAAATCAAACAGAAGTTTCCTCTGTTAAAGTCTCTGTTTAATAAGTTCAATGGATTTTTTAAAACTTTTTTGCCTAAGAGACAGGAGTCAGAGTGTGTGGTTGTTTAAGGATTGTGCCACTCTTCTCAGACTCTTTCATTCCTCTTCAACAGACAGAAACAAATCCTATATTCCTCAAAATGACTTCTAAATTACCAAGCTCTTTCCAGGACTGAAGGAATGATGGGCCCATGGATTACTTTATATTTACTGCAGACTTTTAAAGTTGGAGGGGTTCTGACTAAATGAGTTCCTTCTGGCTCCCATCTGAAAGTTTGCCTCTCTTGAGCCAAGGACAGCGTCCGGAGTTAATCCCACTCATCAGTCCTATCTCAAACAGCGATGTTCCAATGTAACCGCATAAGAGTGTAAACACTCCAAAGTGTCCCCTGGGTGCCATTCCAGGATCAGCCTCACCCGATTAGCATTCTAACTGAAACCTTTTAAATCATCCTGGACATCTGAACTTTGATCTGTCCTCAGGGGCACTTCTGATTAAAAGATCAAATTAACTGAGCCCATAAAGCAGATAGAGACAGAGAGAAAATGCTCTTGTCCAATTGTTGCCCACCTAGTGTCTTCTCTCTCTCAACACAGTTTACTGCAACCATGGTGTTTCTTTGTAAACCTGTTGTTTTTCCCTAACACTTACAGTACGTCAAAAATTGAAAGGAAACAGTTTTTGCATATTTTGTTAACAAAATCAAAAATCAAGTTAATGAAGTGCATTTTCATCTCGATTGTTGAATATTTAACTCATTAACATTTTTTTTTCAACAGAAAGAAACTCCAGTATTCGCTAATTCCAGTCTGTCAAAGAGCAATGTGTTTTTTTGGAGTGTGAGATTTTAACATGTGACTGTTCCTCACCTGAAGTCAGGATTATTGTTTGACCAATGACGCCTGTGATTAACAGCCGATTCTGTACAGACTGATATGTCCCCGCTCTCTCTTTCTCTCCCCCCCTCTCCGATACAGAGTTGCCTGCTGATGGTAAGAGAATTGAAGAAGTTAGTGTCTATGTAAACCGTATCACCTGACAAGCAAACACCTCACAGAGGTTACATCCGTTTTGAGCAACAGAGACATGAGAGCAGATGACAGAGAAGCTAACATTAGAGCGTGCAGATCTTTATCTTCTGGCAGGAGACTCAGAGAGTCAAACCTAATGTGATGTCTTCAGAGGTGATCTGAGGACTGTCTTTATTCCCTGGGTCCAGCCTCTTCCAGGGGGCTCCTTGGTCCCCTGTCATCTGTCATAGGGTCCCAAATGGTTCCTGAGATGTTACAGCAAAAGCATCATGCAACTCAATGATTGCTATTCCCTCCCAGGAAGGCTATTGCTCATGTTAATGCTAAATAAAAATTGAAAAAAATCTCTCAGCAAGGAGGATAGAATAATCATTTTTTTCTGTCATTAAATTATATTTATGGACTTTCTCACATACAATGCATCAGCAATTTGAAAACTGATCATTTTATACCTGCATTACATTCACAGCCCAACAGGGGGCCACACTTATGGAGTAACTACAGTGGGTATTTCTCTGTAAAAGCACCATCATTTAGATTCTGCTGATTCGGTGGTTTGCTTGGACGACTTGTCCACTGTTGTCGACTGCAGTTGTCACTTGTTTGTAGTTGTGTTTTCGGAGTATTTCACTGTCAGTGATGTTTAATTTACCTCCTAATGGGCCAGGATGAACATTTATGCTGTACGTTTATGCAAACAATTTCCATTAAATTCAAACTTAACATTTCTTGGTTGGTTCACAGGTCAAATTTAGAATTGCTGTCAAACTGCAGGTTGTGGGTATCAATGGTGCAGCTGGTGTTCAACTCAACAGGCACCAAAGTGCGAGAACGCGTTCAGCTCTACTTCCAACTTTCATTTTCAATTTTAAATAGACACAAAGTGGGTCTAGGATCTGGTTAGATGTAAGCCTTGTTACACAAGGTAAGGGTCTGCAAAATATCATGGTTTTCTTTGTAATACCTGGTCCTATCACCCCATGAGCAACAGGAAACTCCCCAGCCTTCCATCTTCTTCTGATGATAAATGATAAATGAATAAATAAATATTGTATGAATAATATGTGACTTGCAGAAACGTACACCTCTGACATTTACTTTCGGTGATTTTTCTATGATTAATCTATTTAACACCCATCACAGAACATGTGCCAGGGGAGGAAGCCCAGATGTCTGAGCTGACTGGCCTTTTTGTGCTGAAGCCAGAGAGTGCCACAGCAACTAAAGGTCTGAAACTAAAATCATCCTCCATAACACTCCTGAATTACATCTAAAATAAAAGAGATTGGTCCATTAAATCGACAAACGTCTACAGGAGAAGTTCGTACAGTTAATCTAGTTATGTAATCCCCGCGTGTCGTACCCGTGTTCTTGACAGGACAGGACATCACTTTTTTGGCTAAAGTCGATTCCTCTAGCCTGCTGAGGAAGCCCAACATGAAATGGCTGAAGGGGAAGTGGCTGGACCTGGGTAGCAAAGCTGGAAAGCACTTGCAGTTCAAAGAGACGTATGACAGGAACACAAAGGTACAAATGTCCATAACCTTTACGCATGCCATTCTAAAATATTTCCTCTAAGGATGGGAATGTTGGGGATGATATTACAGACACAAGCAGCTAATTTTAGCTTCCTCTTCACACAAGGAAATCTGCCTTGTTTTATTACTGAGCTCAGGAAAAGATAGTTAGCTCTATTTATCTTCATTGTTGAGTCACTACGGGACCTTTTCTTAGAGCACGTTGCTGATTTCATAGAAATATTTAGATTGAGTCTATATGTACTGTTTGAGATAATTAATGAGTCACAATTAATTTGAAGAGTTCAATCTGGGGAATTGCTTGCACCACAGAGGGGATTGGGAGCTTATCAAATGTATACCCTTGGTGTCTGGATGACAGCTAAGGCTTGTTTTTACAATGGACTGTCAGCCTTCGCTTCCTTTCTGCTTCTGTAAAGATTATTAAACTATTCACTGTACAAAGATTTTTTTATGCTCCCAACCAAAGGGCTAATATAGCGTTTCCCTCCCATCCATCTGTTTCGTTTGTATGCATGTATCAAGGAATAGTCCATCAAAAAATACTGGACAGAATTTAATGAAATTTCATTCATGCTTTCTAGGGGCCTTGAAGTGTATATTTAATTATCCGGTTCTTTGGTTTGCTTATTTTATATATCAAGGTACATTTGATTTTAAACAACTATCTTGTCAGCCTTCTCAAATTTAAATCGGCTCACATTGAGATTTTTTTCCAGTGGAGGAAATACCGATGTCCTTGGGCATACGTTTTATAGTTTCTGTTTTGGGAGTGTGTTATTTAATGCTCCACTCAAAGGCACACCGTCTAAAATTGTGGAGTATCTTTTTAAACAAATGGAATATAATATTCATAATGTTTTTTCGTGCACTATCGTTTGGAAATTTTAAACAGAAATCAATAGTTTGGAAAAAGCTCCATGGGTACTTTCATGGAGGCTGCCATGTCTATCCAGGCTATTTTTACAGTTGCCTGGATAGACAAACTGGATGCTGGCTCTGGACAGGATTTTTACAGTTCCAGTTGTTGCTGGATAACGATATTGTGTTTTGACAAATGGGGGACCGTACTTATTACTTAGCAGAACAATTAACAGCAGACTTATGAAACGCAAAGTTTAGTGAGTCTGTGCAGACAACCTGGAATCAACTCAGTAGGAGACAAACAGCCGCACAGTTTGTTGTGCTCATTCCTTGCCGGTCACATTTACTCCATGGCGGTCTGACGCAAGAGTCAGCTTAGCAAAAAATTCAGGTAGGGAAGGCAAGGGATAGAACTCGCAGTGCCTGCTTCCCGCCCTCCCTCCCTCCCTCCCTCCCTCAATCCATCCATCCAAACTCCAAATAGTAAGAACCCAATTCTACAAACTGCACTCAGAATATTCTGTCCGTGAGGCAACACTGATAACCCACCTACTTAAGGAAATGCCAAAAGAAGTTTGGAACTCATTCTTAATTTCAAAGAAATGTACATAAAAATGCAGTTACCTATTCTGCTGGTTTTGCATTGAGTTCTGTTCTGGCTGGTTGTATATTCAGTCATCAGTTTAGTTTTAAACCAGATGACTTCATAAGCCAGTTGATATTAATCAATCTGTGTTGCCTCCATTCTCTGAACATGCGTTTTTGAGCAGCTACTGAATATCTGTTTACAAACTTGTGCATATGTGTGCTGATGGGGATGTCATTTATTTGTTTTTATCACATCCTGCCCTCTCTCCCCCTGTCTTCTTCCATCAGATGTACACTTACCAGATGAGCATAGTCAAAGTGGTGGATGGAGATGCAGGTGGCTACCGCTGCGAGGTCACCTCCAAAGACAAGTGTGACAGCTGCACATTCGAAGTCAGCGTGCAGGGTAAGTCTGCAGACAGACTATCACATTATTGTCATCTTCTATTCCGCGTGTCCACCAGTACTATATAACTGGCTTTGTCAGCTAATAACGAAGTGAGTGAGATGCACATTAGGTCCTATCATTTGGTGGCTTAGCAAGGTCATCAGTCCATTATTCTTTTGCAGGTTGGGGCCGTTGCAAAATGAATTAACTTTGGCCAGATCTCACGAGTCTTTCCCCTTCTGTCTGCTTTCAGCTGTACAAGAGGAGGAGCAGGACAACATCTTGGAGGCGTTCAAGCGATCGTGAGTGTCAGCAATGGCGAGGCCCAACTCAACATGTCACCAATCACACACATGCCTGATCTTCTATAGATCGCTGCCGCTGGGCATATGTCAATCTCTGCGAGCATCTCTGCCCGTGTATCTGTCTTCCCCTGAGTTGTAGCAGACTTAATACGCGTCAGGCTGTCTGCCATTTTTGTTTTTCTGTCATGTCTCAATGTGCCTGCCGCCTTGGTTTTTCTGCTTCACCTGAAATCCCTCATGGTTAATCTTCTGTGTTTCATCAGATACCGCTCTTACAGTCTCTGAAGAGACTTTTTCCTTTTTTTTTTCTATCTCCCTCCCCGACTTTCTGCCGCTGTCTCTGCTTCTGCCACTTGTGTCAATACGGCATCATGTGACTGTGCAGCTTTTTAAATGAGTTTTTCTGTTTAATTTCAACTTTTGCTGCTTACTTAATACTGTACCTGCGTCGTGTGATCAAAAATCAGACGACACCTTAAAACCCACCCACCATTTATATAATCTGCGTTTGAAAATATAATTTAGCTCCCTCATTAGAGCGTGAGCAGAGAGGCAAGAGTAAGATTGGTAACACAACAGTCGCAAACGGCGGCATCATATTGGGGTTCAGTGCACTTATTTGCAGAATGCTGATATGAGGGGGACAGTGAGCGAGCAAGAGAGGTTGGTGTGATATATGAAAAGTGAAAAGTTGAAACTCAAATATGTTTGTGGATATATAATATATGAGTTTGTAAAACGCCTCGTTATGTGGAGGTCATGCAACTCAACCTGCAGAAGGTAAGTAGTGAGAGTCCTGTTTCCTACGGGACCCTCTATTGCATGTTTATAACATGTATTTATAGTAGTATAAATACTTGTGGAAGGACTCCATCTTTTATGATGCTCGCTCTTGTTCACTAAGTATTTCTCTGGAATACATTTATTCCAGACTTTAATGTGTGTTTCATGTCTAAAAAAGCCTGAGCCATAGAATGCCCCGGGCCTATGAGGCTATTTTTTTCTTCTTCATGTTGTCACTGCTGACTGGGTGAAGGAGCTTCAGAGGGAAACAGAAATTATTCTGTGATATGCATACTGTACGCTGGCTCTGCAGTCTGCGACTGTTTCTCACCTTTTCTGAGAAACAGCCCTTCGAAAGCTCTTTGCTTGCACTCAGGTTCTTCTTCCGTTCATTCCCTTCCAGGGCAAGGTGTGCCAGCATGTCAGCCAACATACAGTATTTATTGCGTATGCCATGACAATGCTACGCACACACGGGACTGCCAAAACAGAGAATCACCATCATGTGAGAGCCTTTTTGTAGCATACATGGTTATACATATCAGCCATAACATTACATGACACAACAAGTCAGAATAACGTAACATAAGCAGGAAAAACGGGCAAGATTGAACCTCCGGAAGCTTTTACAAAAGCCAAAATCTGATGGCTAGACAACTGGGTCAGAGCATCTCCTATGGTTAATACCTATCAAACCTATCTAAGGACTGCTGAGAGTGTAATGGGTGCCCATGATTCGTTGATTCGTAGGTTGAAGGCTAGCCCACGTTGTCTGACCCCACAGAAGAACTAATGCTAGTTAGAAAGAAAAGTTATGCTGGTTCAGAACACAGACAGGCTGGTTCAGAACACACAGACAGGCTGGTTCAGAACACACAGTGACATCACAGCTTGCCACGGACTGATCAGAAATGCCTGTGCTGACCCCAACACACTGCTGAAAGTACTTCTAAAAGGTACCTCAGCATCAGTACAAGATCGAAGAGCTCCGACAGAAGGTGGCCTGATATGACGAATCACAATTTATTTTCTGTTACATTATATTGTCCACGGATGTGCATTCGCCCCCTCGCATATTTACCCACAGTTCATTTTAATGAATGAACAAAACTAACGCAAAATTATATATAATTATTATTATTATTATTATTATTATTATTATGTTATTAATGCATAGCAATAGTTGTAATCAAATCTGTTTTGGACTTTCCAGAGATTTTATTTTTACTGCAAATCTGAATTTATTGCCTGTGTTATCATCATCATCCTTGATGACTAGTGATCATTATTAGTATTAGTTGACATATTGGTGTATTCCTATTACAGTATTTACAGTCAACACAGAAATTTGATATCAGACTGGGGGTCAGTGGTTGTGTTGTGTTATTTTGCGTTGGGTATGGGTGAGACATGAGAGTCTAGTTGACTAACTGATGAACGATTTTCGAAGTGATTCAATGACTAATATTTGTCTTTTGCTCAGTCCTATTCTCATTTACTAGGAATGCGTGCTGGCATGTTTGTGAATGGTCACTGCAGGTCCATTTAAGATGTTATTGCACTGTGACAAAGGTGCATTCAGATCTTCTGGATGACTCTGATGATTGCCCTTTTAGAATGATGGCTTCAGACGACCACCAACTGCTGGTTGGGAGGGTTACTTCCTCACATATAGATGGATATCGTATGCATAATTTCGGCATTGGCAAAATCATTGACTGGCCTTTGTCAAAGTCAGTCAGATTGTTACGCTTCCCCATTTTCAATGCATCCAACTTCGAGGACAATCTTTTCGCTCGCAGCTTATAATATTCCATCCACTGAGAACTGCCATGGTAATGAAATAATCAATGTTATTCTGACCTCACCTGTCAGTGGTTATAATGATATGATCAGTTAACCTTGATGCGGCAACTGTCCCTCCTGCAGATATATAAAAATCTTCATTTCACATGAAATGGTTTTTATATAATAGGGTCTTGTGAGGGATGAGCAGGTTCTGCTTTATTCTCAATGCACACGCTGGCAACAAGAAAGAGGGCTCATTAAAGGAAAACCCTGATCCCCATTTTCATCTCTACTCCACCTCAACTGCTGTGCCACAACAGCACTAAAAATAATATGTTAACTTGATGAACTTTAGTGTAGATATCTTAAAACATCCTGAAACACCCTATCTTCCACCATGAGGATTTTTATGCCACAGTGGCCCAGACCTCTCTCACATGAGCTCAAGTAGGCTGAAATGTTTGTGGCCTTTGTAGACAGGAAACGTCGTTTTCATGCTCACCCAACATTTGTTCATCCTGTAAATGTGGGCACTCTCCCCCTGGGAATGACAAGGACAACATGAATGGATGCTGTCATTGGAAGCACTGCTCAACTATATGATGAACATGATCCCTTGGATTGCCTATTAATGTATAGGCATTTATCTTGGTGCTTCAGTGAGCCTCAGCCGTGGCAGAAAAAGATACTTCATTCTATAAAGAAGCTGCCAAAACTGTTGATAGTGGATTACAACAAGCACTCAGGCCGCTGGCCATTTATTGGTGTGTGCCACACTCTCCAGTTGTCACTTTGTGGAGCGCTGAGGATGACTGATGACTCAAGACCATGTGATTATTATTCTCATCACTTGAATGTGCATGGTCAGGGTAACAAACGTTTAATGCAGTGTAACATTGTCATATTTTAGAATTCTGTGAAGTTGCAACATATTTTTCTGCATGAAATTGGCTTCTTTTGTTGTCTTTTCATCCACTCCTGACATCATCTTCAATCACATCTGTATGGGGAACCAAAATCACCATGTGGAAATTTACACCAACATTCTGCCATGACTCCGAACAATGTTTGAATATAGGGGTGAAGACACTTTTTAAAGTCACATTTACAGAAATATTTATGCTTGCCATTTTATTGTCCTTATAAAGCTATATATGTAATAAATGCCTATTTCAAATCTAAATATAGATGTAATGATGCATTTTAGCACATAGGACCATGCTGATCCTAAATGCTAAAATGTAAATGCTATGTATTGAACCTAGATTTTAATCTAAAACTTAATTTTAAATGTCAAACTGAATATTAAATATTAAATCAAGATATTAAATCTTAATGTTAGCCCAAATTTTAAATCAAAACCTAAATGTTAATTATCAAACCTTAGTTTTAAATGTCAACGCATTAATGTGTGCCATGGGGGAAAAAAGCAGAAAATTCACACCCTGGTCAGCTGAAGTACAAAAATAGAAGCTCCCTGAAGAGTTCCAGTTCTATCCACACTCAAGGCCAGCTCCACTTATTTTATGCTGCTGCACCATCCCCCTCTTTGTAGGGTTCTATGTTCCACGGTGTGTCACGCTGATTTTATATGATATTCTCCATCCGCCTCTTCATCCAAGCTTTTATTCTAGAATATCTCTGAACAGCAGTCTGAATCTGCATATTGGCTTAATACTTATTTTGCGATAGACATTTAGATTTAAGATCTGTAATATTTAGATTTAACATTTAAAGGTTCATTGTGTAAGATTTAGATTTTTTCCCGAGGTATCACCTTGAATAAATGGAAAATAATTTTCATAATTATGTATTTATTCTGCAATTTTAGATGAAATAAATTTATTTTTTTAAAGTCTGTTTAGAAAAAGCACTTTTTATTTCCATAGAGTGGGTCCTGATTTTAATACGGAGGCCGCCATGTTGGTATAGACAGAGAGGGATTTTGTGTTTTAAGTTGTTATGGTATTTTGACAATGTTAGGATCCTACTAATTTTTTAGAACAAGAAAGAGTAACGGAGCGCTTTTGTCAGAAGATTCAACTTTGTTTGGCTGCCAGCCCTTTTCCCAGCAGCAGCAATCGGCTGAAAGGACGGCCTGCAGCGCTTTTCCTCTGCCAAATTTATACACTGGACCTTTAAATTCAACATTAACATTTGATTCCATATATTTATACAAGAAAAGTAAATATGACAAAAATCTGCTTTAAAACTGATACAATATTTTTAAATTGTAATTAAAAAATGTTCATACCAATTTGTAAATTTGCATAATGTTACGGTTAATCTCAACATTTACTTCTTCACATATAGTAAAATACACACGGATATGCTAACAACATGAGGAATTGGATTACCTTCTTGTGATTGTGTACAATGTTTGTATAGTATTTTGCCCATTTTTGACATGTATGTTGCTTTGATTTGCTTGTCTGTTGCGATTTACTGTTTGTCACTTGTATTTAGGCCGTGGTAGTAGCTTGTAGTCCTCATCAAAAGCTCTGCGATATGTTCTTTCTCGTCCTATTTTTGCATCAATCTGAGCACAGGATGAAAAAAGGGTAAGCCTCTAATACAAGTACTAATTCATGAAAACTCTGATAGCTGCTGACGTATTTGCTTATTTATAATAATCTTTCATTTCGGTGCATATTTATAGGTCTTAATAATGGGCCATAAGAGGGGATGTATTGCTGAATGTATTTCTGCTGTTTTCTCCATTGTCCTGTTCAGCAGTGTTTTAAATAAGCATAAGATAATCACCATGATGCTTTTAATTTCAGTGGAGACGCAGGTGAAGATGCTGGTGATCTAGACTTCAGTGCCCTGCTGAAAAAAAGGTAAGATAATCTACATAAGTGATGTATGTTGTTTAAAGATTTTATCTCAGTAACATCACACCCACTCATACTCAGGCAGAAGAAACAAGAGGAGGTCAAAGAAGAGGTGGATGTATGGGAAATCTTGAAGGAGGCCAGGCCCTGTGATTATGAGAAGATTGCCTTTCAGTACGGCATCACAGACTTGAGGGGCATGCTGAAGAGGTTGAAGAAGATGAAGAGGGTGGAGCCCAAGAAGAGTGACGGTGAGATGCGAGGGGATAGACTGGAGTGGAGGCTAGAGAAGACACTCAGAGTGAGGTGAAAGGCAGGAAACAAGAACTGTGTAACACAGTAGGCTGTAAAAATACCAGCAGCGTTTAAAGGCCTCAGGGGAGAATTTATGTAGCTGAGACAACAGGTGGAATGTCTGTTAGCATATTCTCGCTGCTGGTTGACACTTTATGGATTATTTGGCTATCAAAGAGGTGTGATCTAACACAATACTGTCTTGCCAGCTTTCCTGAAGAAGCTGGATTCCGCATACTCGGTGGACAAGGGCAAGAAGATCCACCTCACAGTGGAATTGGCTAACCCTGACGTTCCGGTGAAATGGCTCAAAAATGGACAGGAAATCAAACCATCAGCAAAGTGAGCAAAGTAACAGGACTTATGTCTTAAGTAGTATCCATGTGTATGTGTGTATGTGAGTATGAAAGCATCCTGAACCCTGATGTGATGATGAAGTAATCTTGAGGTAAAAAAGTTAAAATGTAATACTTGTAGGCATCAAGAACACAAATAAAATGTTTGGATACTTATAGCATACTTTGCTATCAGAACATGGAGTCTTGGCGGTTACCTGAATGTGTTCCCAAAGTTGCATTTCTGTTGTACTGATGTCGACTGAGGGATCGTATACCATCTTTTATGCATAATGCGATAACTTTAAGTTCAAATAACAACGGTATTTGGGGGCCTGAAAATGCAATCTTTTAAAAGTACAACACAGGAAGTGGAGTAAAGTTCACTTACTTAATAAACCAAAATCCCAAACAAACACTATCCATGAGGTAGTGTAACGATCAAAATCCACAAAACAGGGGAAACAAGTCCAATGCAACGAACCAAAAGAATCCAGAGCAAACTAGGCCTGTACTGTTTTTCCCGACAGCAAGGGTATATCCCCGAAAAGCTCCCAATCCCCCGTATTTTACAAAGAATCCCTCTGATTGAACTCCTCAAATTAAAGTGAATTTATGTCCAAAAAAAAAAAGTTTGTCATAAAAGAAGCACGCCCTATAGAGGAAAATATGAATTATTAGAGTAAAATAAAATAATAATAAGATAGGTCTACTTGAGTCTACCCCTGGACTATTAATATTGACTTAACATTTACGACAACAACATACTGATGAGGAAGAGGAAGATACAATCAAAATGTCTTGCAAAATTGCAGAAAGTTCAAAGTCAGGGAGCTCCTTACTCATCAGAGGGCCGCAATGCAAAACATATAAAAAAATATATGCAATATAAATTATGTAGGTTTTTCTTGAGTTTTTGTTTTTCTTGAAATTGAACCCTTTGTTTAGAAAGCAATACTTAATACAGATTTTAGACGCACTTTATATGCTGGTACTGCTGTGTGATGGGTCTCACGTCTTTGGTTCGCGGAATCGCAGCTCATTACATAAAATGACAAACAGTGGTGTTCAGGAAAATTTTTGTTCAGTGCAAATTTCAAAAGCTAGCATTGAGTTTTCTAGAGAGTTTTCATTGCAGCATTATTTAATGGTGTTCTCAAGACAAATGGACTTAACTATAGAGAAGTAACATGGGGCAGCTGCAGACAATCAGTGTGGAGTGAAAAAACAAAGAGAGAAACTCAAAGATGATGTCAGATGAATAGCACAGAACAAGAAACATGACACAAATCCAGAATCCAGAATTGAAAGAAAGGAGAAAATACAATGGTTGCAAACACAGAACAATAAAGAGTGACAGAGGAAAATAAAAAAGGGCGAAATAGATCATAAGAAAGCAAAAACAAGCAACTTACAGCACATGGTGAACTAAAATTTGAAAATAAAATCCGAAAACATGAACCTTGAATCCAAAACCATCACAGCAGACCTTTTTAAAAAACAAACAAAGGATAAACCTAAACATAAACGGTTGTCATGTTAGTCACGCCTGAAACCACCACGTCTTTGCAATATTAAACAAGCTCCTAAATCTACTTACCTGTCAGCCTTAATATCTTTGTACTTGAGTTATATACTTGAGTTATATAATAACTTAAATCAGCTGTATAGCATCAATATTTAAAGCACAATACTAATAACCTATAAGGTTGGCATAATGAAAGTGTTTGCAAACCATTGCTAATTTATGCATCGATATGACAAAAAGTTGAATAAGACAGGATTAGAATTCTTTTTTTCTGACCACCCAAAGTTCAATGTTTCCTATACTTTGATCGATTGGTCTCCATCAGGTGTTAAAGGAACTGTGGTGACGTGTTAGCTACTTCAGTGTTCCATTGTGATTACAAGCTAGCTGTTGGAGTGACATTTCATGGCAAATTTACACCTGTGTGAAAGCAAATAACAGTGCTACAATCTTGCAACTTAGAACTGCCAACTTGGGGCAAAAGTGCTGTCTTAAAAACTCTTTCAGTTTTGGTTTGGTGTCGATAGATGCATTTAAACCAGATACATTACGTGATAAAGTTTATCAAACTATCCCCTTTGCACTTGTGTAAAACAATGACAACTGGGATTATTATATCTTTATATTATTATTGAATTATATTTCATCATATGAAAAATCGAATAAGGGTGTTGAGTTGGTGGTGTGGTAAAGCTGGGGCACCCGTGTGCTGAGCAGAAACGCTGAAGTGGAATGTAAAAGAGAATAGTGTAAACGAGTTTTATGAGTTCTTGGGAGGTTTAGAGGCTGACAGTAACTCATAACTGAACAGACCGATCTGTATGACATTTTTCTAAATAAAGGGATGTAACTGATTCTGATTATGACTACCTTGGGTACTATTGTGCCTTGGTGGTGGTTTGCGCTCTCAGAGTGCTTTTTTCTAGTTAGTAATGTAACAGAGTAACTTTCCAAGGCAGATATTCTCTAAAACAGTTTGTAGATGGTTGCCTTAACTAGCACAATTATCAAGACTTCATTAAACATCTTGGTGGGTGACGTGGAAACATATTAACCTACGCAATGACTGGGAACTCAATGAAATCAGTAGCAGTGGTGCTGCGCGAAGACTTAATTCCTAAAAACCGACACACAAGCTCTGACGTGGGCTTATGACTCTAAGTTGATTTAAATGCTAGTTTTGAGCTTCTTCAGCCTGCTGAAATCTCTTCAGTTTCTGAGCTGCCCCTCTCTCGGTTCCTTTTCTCCTCCTCCTTCAAAGGCCTCTCCTGGCATTTTATTGAAGAGGGTACAGCTGTTGTGAGGGGTGTTTTTTCAAGGTTTCTGCCATCTGCCCTGTTGAGTAGCTTCACGCTGTTCATTGAAAGTAAGGCAATCCTCTTCTTGTTTTGAGTGAGACAGTTACTCGCAAAGAGGGGGCTTTCTCGCCCTGAATGGAGCCTCCCAGTAGGTCCCTCCAAGATGAGCACTGTGACCGTTAAGATCTAATGTATCATGTTTTACGTAATTAAACTGGGGTCATTGGGAAGGAGGACAGGGACAGCCGGATTCAACACAGGTATGTTACATAAACCACAGCTATGGCTAATATATAATGCTAAAATTAAAACATAATTGTTTAGATTAAATATATGAAGAGGTATGAATGTTGTATATGATTTATCTCAATCCTACATGTTTTTGGGTTCAGTATACTAGTACAGCATGTTATAAGATACTGTATGGTTAGGTATGCTTAGATATTACTGGAAGGTCATGGAGGCGAAGATAAGATACCAAACATTTGCATGATAAGCATGTATTGCGGTAAAGAAAAGGCTTGGGGTTAAGGTTAGGGTTAATGCCAAAATGGCCTCGAACTCCAGAGGGTTAATGTTGCCTGTTGCTCTTGTCTTCCATAGCTGGCAATGGAAGAAGAATCAACCATATTTGTAGCACCATATTTCCATGCCAGTTACAGAAATGCCAGATTAATCTTGTAAAGATCACAGTAATCAGAAACCAGGATACTTGTATTAATCATTTGAATAACTTGATTTCTTCAGTTAAGTCAGATAAAGAGTGCGTGGTAAATAACCGTGGTCTCTACAGCAGCTAATATGTCTCATTTACAGTAGGTAACTATTAATTCAGCATTCAGAATATTCTTGAACCGCTGGAGTCATCTTCTCTGACCCCGCGGTTGGAAGGCATGTAGCTCGTAACCATGGGAATACCCCCATCACTGCTTTCCTCTTCTTCTTATTTTTGCCATCATGTCTGTGCAGAAGCCTAACTGTACTTGTGTGGGAGAGTTTACTTGTGTACAGTTCTGGAGGTCTGCACTGCTATGTTTGGATCCTTCTTCTTCTATAACTGTGAGTCACTTTGTCTTCTGGCCATCTGTATTCACTCATTCATCCTCTCTCTTTCTTTCTTCCTCTCTCCTTCTTTATCCACCCTCCTCATATAATCTCATACCTTAACCCCCCCTACATCAAGGTATGTGTTTGAGAGCGTGGGCAACAAGCGGAAACTCACCATCAACAGGTGCAACCTGTCTGATGACGCAGCGTACGAGTGCGTGGTCGGCGAGGAGAAGAGTTTCACCGAGGTTTTTGTCAAAGGTACAAGAGTCACTGTCATTGGGAGGAACCCTCCCTCCAGGAACGAGAGTCCGTCTCTGCTCGGTTTGATAAACAATGTCTCGAAAGCTTTGTTCCTATCATGCATCTGCTTTTTCATCTGTTCATTCCAGTGCTTTTATTCCGCACGCTCGCCTTATATGTCTTTGTTGTCGGCTCACTCATTTTTAATGAGTACAAGTTAAATATTCATGTTTTTTTTTGGTCCTGCATCATTGTTGGTGTTTTTATGCACTTATATATATTTATGTGTTTGACTGATATGTATGTGTTTTCTAAAGCCACTTTGATTTTGCAGTTCAATTGAAATATAAGCATTTTATGGTAATATTTAGCACATTTCTATATCAAAGAGGCAAAGTTTTATTTGTCCTTTTATGTGAGAGCTGTTGAAAGATATTCTATATGACTGTGGCGCTGAGAGGTTTTAATGGATCTTATCGGGTCTGCTGCCTCTAAATTAATCTCGTGCTATGCTGTGTGTGCTCACTGCTGCCCATGCGTGCTTTTACAATTCCAGAGGGTAATCTCTCCAACACAGACATAGCTCCCATGCAGCTACAGAGTGTGTGTGTCTGTGTTTCTGTGAAAACATCGTTCATGTTGTTGTTAACAAACATCTGTAGCAGTTGCTGCACTTCATGGATTACTCACTCACTACTCAAGTACTGATACCCTTCAGCTTCTTTTATCCTCCTCTCACATTAATCCGGCAATTCTTACAGTGGGTATTGTAGTTATGATTCACAAAATACAGTAGTAGAGGTACTACTACATCGTTCAACCATAACATTATAACCACTGAATAAAATGATCTTGTTACAATGGCACCTGTGAGTGGGTGGAATATATTAGATAGCAAAAGAACTTTTTTTCCTAAAGCTGATGCGTTGGAGGCATGGAAGTGTGAATATGATATGGCTATACAACAGGGTCCGAGCATCTCAAGAAATTATTATTCTTAGTCTTTCTTGATTAGAACCTACCAAAATAGTCCAGCGCAGAAGATGCATGGGAGGAGCGAAGGCTACTATGTTGTCAGATCCCATAGAAGAGTCATTGTAGCACAAACAGTTAGCCATGGATCCAGTGGGGGCAGGGTGTACACAGCGCATACAAGAGCCGCATAAGCAGCTAAAATCAGACCTACACAATATTAGACAGGTGGTTTTATTGTTATGGCTTATTGGTGTGTACGACTCATAATTACTCTGCTGTTATGAAATACGCATTAAAGCTTTATATCTTTTTTTAGAGACTCCCATCACCATCAGCAAGTTGCTGGATGACGTTCACACCGTGGTGGGTGAGAAGGTGGAGTTTGAGGTGGAAGTGTCTGAGGAAGGAGCCAATGTCAGATGGTGAGCCCCTCCTTCACACTGATCCATCATTAAGAAGATGAGATGTTTTAAGCCATGTCGGATTTTTGGTTGTTACCATGGCCTTTGGGGAGGTTCCTGAAACCTGATTGAATATTTGGCCGTGTAGTGAGGAAGAACCTATTAAAAATGTTCCTAATGTTTTCAAAACATTTCTGTCAACTACTTGACAGATAACTTAGAACCTTTTTTTTTTAACATCGCTAGGGAGTGCTTATTTCAGCGTTTTTAAAATCAATTATTCAAAACAATATGACATATTTCATGAAACTTGGTGGAAGAGGGGCCAATGTTTTTTCACATGCTGTAACAGAAACCTGACTGCACTTGATAGGAGTAATTCCAACAAAATAAAATAGCCTTGTTCCTGCAAAATAGAATTTTTTGGTCTAAAATTGAATGATGTTTTAAAGGTATTTTCCTTTTAAGAAAATAAAACTTTATCTCAACTCTACTCAACTTAACTTTATTCATAAGCACATTTAAAAGAACAACAGAGTTGTCCAAAGTGCTGTACGGTCAATAAAAACATAGGCACGCGGTTAAAACACAATGTTACGTCAAAGAAAAGCAGTAAGACCAGAAAGAACGAAATGTCCAACAACTCATCCTGGATTGAAAGCTAAGGAATAAAAATGAGTCTTATGGTGAGATTTAAAAACAGACAGTGCGGGGGCTGCCCTGACATGAGGGGGCAACTCATTCCACAGTTTAGGGACCTCAGTGACCTTGACGGAGTGTAAGTCTGTAAGAGGTCAGAAATGTACGTGGGTGCCGACCCATTTAAGGATTTAAAAACAAACAATGAAACCTTAAAATGAATCCTAAAAAACTGGTAGCCAGTGAAGAGAGGCCAGAATGGGGGAGATGTGCTCTCGCTTGCGTGAGCCTGTTAAGAGCCGAGCGGCGGCATTTTGAACGAACTGTAGAGGTGAGAGGGAGGTCAGGCTCATGCCAAAGTAAAGTGCATTACAGTAGTCCAGGCGGGTTGTAATAAAAGCATGAATAAGCTTTTTCAAATCATTAAGGGTTAAAAAGGTCTTAACCTAAGATAAAAGCCTCAACTGGTAAAAAAATGGATTTAACCACAGAGTTTATCTGTTTATAAAGTTTAAAATCACTGTCCACTTTGACGCCAAGGTTTGAAACAGTAGATTTTAGAAAATGGCTGCAAGGAGCCCAGGTCCATAGCAGAGGCATCGATGGTACCACTAGGTCCAAACACCATGACTTCCGTTTTGCTATCATTAAAATGTAAGACGTTAAGGGCCATCCAGGCTTTGATGTCCTTCAAACACTCCAACAATAAATTTACAGAACTGGCATAATTTCTTTTCAGTCGCAGGTATATTTATTATATTTATTATTATATAGTCTCCTGCATAGAAATGGTAAGAGATGCCATGTTTCCTTAATATCAACCCTAAGGGGAGCAAATTTAATGGTAAAAAGGATCGGCCCAAGAATGGAACCTTAGGGAACTCCACATGGAAGAGGGGCAATGGACGAGACACAGTCACCAAGGCTAAGAGAAAAGCTTCTCCCTGACAGATAAGACATGAACCACTGTAAGGCTGTACCTCGGATATCCACACAGTGCTCCAGGCGAGAGATGATAATGCTGTGATCCACTGTGTCAAAAGCAGCTGTTAGATCTAAAAGCATTAAAACAGCGAAATCACCAGAGTCTGTGGTTAATAAAGGATCATTAAAAACTCTTAAAAGTGCAGATTCTGTGCTGCGCAGGGCTTTAAAAACCAACTGGAAGACCTCAAGAAGGCCATGGTTGTTTCAAAAAGATTCTAATTGAACGAGTACAGTCTTTTCTAAAACTTTGGACATGAATGAGAGATCGGCCTAAAGTTTGAAAGAATGGAGCTGTCCAAGCTGGCTCTTTTAATTAGTGGTTTTACCGCCGCTTGGTAACGCAGGAGGGTACAACACCTGAAGCAAGACTGCTGTTTATAATGTTTTGGACGTCAGGTCCAATAGCGTCCCAGATGGGACAACGTCTGATCAAACTGATCAAACTGATCAAAGACAGCAGAGCATGTGAGGGAGACAGTTTGGTCAAATGAAGGCAGGGAGATGTTATTCCTCACTGTGGCAATCTTGTCACAAAAAAGTGCAGAAAGTTTTCACAAGCCTCAGTGGACGTTTGAGACAAGCAGGCCGGGGCGTACGGATAGAATGAATTGTTTTAAAAAGAACACTAGGTTTGTGACAATTATCGAAAATAATATCAGACAAATATTTGGTCTTTGTCGATTTAACAGTCCTCTGATATGTTCTCCACCTTTCTTTCATCATTTCATAAGACACTTGCAGCTTATCCTCCTTCTGAAGATATTTCAGCTTATATTTTATGAGGAATAATGACCTTAAAGTAGACTACGGTATATATTCTTATATACCGTAAAAACACTTATTTTTATCACATCTATTTAAGATAACTGAGTTTTAATGATCGTAAATACCTCACTTGTTTTAAGTTTTGGCATTTTTGCTAGGATTTAATGCTGATTATATTGTTTCAGTGGCTAGACCTTTATGTGCTTTATCAGAATATTTGGTTTAATCCTAGTATAAATGATTTTGGGTGTTGGGATTGATTTAATTAAAAGGGACTGGTGGGCCATTCTGGAGGTTATCACTCCATTGGGTGCCATTCCTGTTTGTTTTTGTATAAGTATGCAAAATCTAATGAATTTAACTCCTCAATGTATGGATGGGGAATCTGCTGGGAAATAACCCATACAATGTTGGCGCAGATCCAGAAGGAGTGTCAGAACCATTATTTCTCCACAAATAATTCAAAAGTTGTAATGTAAGATCTGACACATGTATAATGTGATATCTGTGATTGTGTGCTGTGTGCTGCTAATCCACACAATACTTCAGTTCTGCCGGACCATTTTTTTTCTTTGGGTTTATCATTATTTGTGTAGAAATAGACTGTTCACTTTTGTCTGCTGTTGGTCAGAAACATTCTTGGTGGTCAATTAAAGATCAAACATTGTCAATGTGTCATATGCACACATTACTTTATAAAATAGATAAAATACACCACATAGTCCATAAATTCGGGCAAAGGAGATCTGTAAAACAACTTATCAATGGGAAATGCTGGAAAGACTTGTGTAGTAGATTAGTCATCATTGTCAGAAATCTTTTTCGTTTAGCCCAAAACAGCATTTCCTTATATTCCACTGTATAACTATATTACCATGATATTACCATATGCTCTCTCTGTGCTTGTTCTTTATGACAGAAATTTTAGAGCGTGATTCAGTTCCTTGTGTTTTGTCTGGTGGCAATGGCTGTAAATACTGTATTAAAATGTCTTTATTGACAAAGTACACAATACTAATACAAATCTGGGAACTTTGTGATATAGTTTAGTTTTGGAAAGCTTCTGAGAAGCACCATTTTTTATATATATGCAACCAAAATCAATAGGAGTGAGAACTTTTTTCTGTAGGAAAGTTTTTCAAACATTTTTATTTGAATATTCCTTCAGAACCTGAAGAATCTGTATTTCTTTTGTAAATACAGCCTCTCAAAAGCAAATGTATATCTTGTGCACCAGTGTAAAAATGTGCCAAAGCTTTGAGATCCCTGAGCGCAGATATACTAACCAACTTTCCTCCTCTCCTCAGGATGAAAGATGGTGTCGAGCTGAACAGAGAAACGGCAGGTTCAAAGTACAGGTTTAAAAAGGATGGGAAGAGACACATTCTGATCATAAATGAAGCCACAAAGGAGGATATAGGAATGTATCAGGTTTTCACCAACGGCGGAGAGTCAAAGGCAGAACTGGAAGTCGAAGGTGACGTTTCTTCTATTTGGCGCGCAAACTTTATTCACTTTTGAATTGTACTCAAGACTTCTGAATAACAGTCATTCCCTTTTCTTCTGTGCGTATTTTCTTTTTTACGCTAATTTTAGATATTTCTGTACATGACTTCTTTTTAAGTCTCTCTTGATATCGTAGTGTACAATCTATGATTGCATATACCTTTTTTCTAAATAAAAACATTATCACAAAAAGAAAAGAAATGAAACAACTTTAAGGGGATATGCCATAAGTTGTGTTTTAACAAATAACCTGAAAGTTGAGGCATAAAAGAACCTTCCCAAGCATAAACTTCTTTACAAACAAAGTTAAATCAAACAGCAGCAGAAGCTCCAGGTTACGGAGAATCAGATTTAAGTTTGCTGATGAACATTTCAGACATGGCTGTTCAATCAGGAGCTTAAACGAAAATTTCACATCAGTACATGTTGATGTTTTGCATTCTGACAAGCGTAAGAAGCAATAAATTAGTGATGTCGTACTTAATACAGTTTCATGAGGTCCTTGTATCAGCAGTCCATCTCTGGTCATCATGCTCATTTCACTTACCTCAGAAGTTGGTCCTTGTATCCCTGTCTCACCCTTCAGTAATCACTTGCTTCATACAGTCACACCAGGCGAGTTTCTTAAATTGATTAGAGGGAGAGGAACTGTCTGCCCTTCCTCCTCGGTTGACTCTAGCACCTGGTGATCACATACATCTTACAGTAGATGGATGAAGAGAATATCTGAATAAGGTACACCTGAAGGCAATTGAGGGCACCCCTTTATAGTTCCAAATATATTCACTCACTGGTGTGATTCAATTACCATTATGATTAGTTGTATCATTTGTTGGAATAAAAGTTTAAAGAATTAGTAATAAATGTATTTTTTTCCTCAGGATTGATAGTGTTTCCTTGTTTGTAGGGTAAATATAACTTCAGGGAGATGGTGTCTGAAGGGTGAAGGGTGATCAATCTGGGAGAATTTGGGGGGTGGAGGGTGCATGTACCAGCAGCATGAAGGCACTAGATGAATGGAGAGTCATATTTTAAAAGAGAGCGGCCAGATGCTAGGCTAATGCTGAAGGGGTGTCAACATGAAACTTGAGAGATGTGGTTTGCTGATGAGGACAGCCGATATCAATTTATGCCTCAGATTGCGAGGCAGGTAATTGAGACTGAGCTTGTGTGAAAATTTTGAATGACTGAGCAACAGTAAGCCGTGTGTGCATGAGGATAGTCTTCCTGACAGAACTTAACTAGAGCTTTATCGTTTATTCACAGCTAAAACCAGGAATATAGTTTTCGGCCAAATGACCTTTGGACCGACTGTCCGGGCTAGTCAGGCGTTGTTTTTCATGCAGTGTACGGGGGTAGGGAGGGCCGATCAGCAGCTCCCAGACCACTGTTGGATGATTGGATAATTTTTTGATATATCAGAAATTTAAGTTGGCTGAATCAGGCTTTCGTATAGTTGAAACGGGGCCACAAGTCGATCGGCTGATGTCAGCGTCTTCTAGTCTCACCACGCCTGCGCAAAGTGGCTACTGAGCTTTTGAGTTACCAACCGAAGTTTTTAAACTGATCTGCTCGTCAAGCATAGTTTAAGATAAGATATGATAAGATATATATATCTCACTATATTTACAATATGCATGCAGAGCTTCTATCTTTGCGGGATTTATTCATGTGATAACATTATGATCCATTTCCAGCCTGTAGCTACACGTTTCCAGACCTGATCAGTCTGTTTTAACATGAGGCTGTGACGTGTAATAACCTGTGTTGGTGTTTCTGCTCTAGATAAAGAGCTTCAGGTTCTTCAGAGCATCGCTGACCTTACAGTGAAGTCTTCTGAACAGGCCCTATTCAAATGTGAAGTGTCTGATGAAAAAGTGACGGGGAAATGGCTCAAGGACGGCGTTGAAGTCCAACCCAGTGGTCGCATCAAAATGACGCACGTTGGAAGGTATTATATCACACAGCTGTGGGTCCATATCACATAAAATCACTAATTACACTGTTCTGCCATTTGACTTGTCAAGCTATTACCAAAGGGTTTTCATAGTTTTTGGACCCAATTTTTTGATAAGCTGCAATCAGAAAATCTCTTGCCTCTTAACAAACACACACACACACACACACACACACACACACACACACACACACACACACACACACACACACACACACACACACACACACACACACACACACACACACACACACACACTACACAAGCACCCTAGGGTCTGGGGTTCCTCTCAAGAATCCTCTCATCAGAGCTGCATATGGTGGTATATTATGCCGAAACGGCAGCGGTCACACAAGGTGAACCACAGAAGCTTCTTTCTATGTTTGTAGGGCAACTGTTTTTCGCAGAATGTGGGTCATAGATGTGTGTTGTCTCTTTGATAACATCTGCTGCTGTGTCCCCAGGATCCACAAGCTGACGATTGATGACGTGAAACCTTCAGACGCGGGGGATTATACATTTGTCCCTGATGGCTACGCCCTTTCTCTCTCTGCAAAACTCAACTTTCTTGGTGAAATAATATAAATATATACAGTATTTTTAAAGTGCTTTTGTTAGTTCGAGTAAACCCTGCGAGATTTGAGGACTAATTCAAATCTTTCACCCCTCAGAAATCAAGATTGACTATGTTCCAAGACAAGGTGGGTGTTGCTGTTTTTTCTTTTTTTTGTGAAATATACCTCTTTCTCCCTGTCTTAAAATATTACTCATCGCTTTATATTGCAGTAAGATAAGATATAAGGGAGGGTGCTGTTATAAGACATTGGTATAAACAGGGATAATTTTTCTAAATCAGGTGCCACATTGAACTTGAGTGGCCAATTATATTTCCTAAATTCAAGCGCATTTCATATTCATTAATATGTATCCATTTATCCCACCAGTATTTCTTCTTCCCCTGTAGCTTTGACCAAACCTACTAGGATATAATTTACGAATTGCATCTAACCTAACACAATTTTTATATAAAATAGCTTAGAAAAATAAAAAGTCTTGTTTCTCATTTTTATTTAGTTTTGAACTGGGCTTCATAGAAGACAAAATACATAAATATTTCATTCATATAATAAAGAAGTTAAACGGGTATTGTATACACTATTAAAGTGATACTAATAATTTACATGAAGAAAAAAATCACCATTTTCACTCTCGTACTGCAAAAAGCACCTAATGGTCGTGTCCCAAAAACATTTTTCTTCACAGGTTCCAGCTTAAAAACAATCTAATCAAACGTGCTTTATAATGCAGTAGAATGTGATCTTTGAGAAATCAAAACTAGGCATATTGATGTCTTCTCTTTAAACATGTTATGCTTCTGTCCTGACTGACCTCTTTCCTCATCCTGTCCTCCAATGCTCCCTCTGACAGACCCTCCTAAAATACACCTGGACACCAGCGGCACCGGCAGCAAGAACACCATTACTGTGGTGGCAGGAAACAAACTTCGCCTTGACGTTGAGATCACAGGAGAGCCAGCGCCTACTGTGTGCTGGATGAAAGGAGACAAAGTGAGGACTCTCACCTCAAACACCAGTCAGATACTGTCCCCCTCTGCGTCAATCAGAGCATGCAGCAGAAAGACGAAGAAAGAAACCCGAGACAGAACGGGAGGGGACACCTGCCATTGTTGCTCCTGTGCCGTCTTCATGCTACACCATTCTCTCTCCAACAAGCTCCTTTGTTCTGTCTGTCTGTCCTCCGCTGTGTGGTTTAGGTGTTGGCCGAGACCGAGGGGAGGGTACGTGTGGAGACGAGGAAGACCCTGAGCAGCTTCGTAATCGAGGGGGCCGAGAAGGAGGATGAGGGCCACTACACCATCACAGTGAATAATCCTGCTGGAGAAGACAAGGCTGAGCTCTTTGTTAAGATTGTGGGTCAGTGGATCCTTTCCTCACTTCAAGCTTTTTAAAAAATCTTTCATGCAGGACTTCAGGGACTTGCCCTTGGACCGAAACTACTTTTGATGCAAAATGGGTGAAAAACCCCCAAGAACCCCAGTCAGGTGCCCTGTTGGCACCTGACAACAGGTGCCCCTGTTGTCAGGTGACTATTGAACCCTGTTGACAACAGGTGCCCCTGACAACAGGGCACCTGTTGTCAGGTGCCAACAGGTGCCCTGTTGGCACCTGACTTTCCTCACACCATGACTGCATTTTTTTTGCTTCCATTAGAATCATTTGCTTCAGTGAATGAGCGACAAACTTTTAAAACTTGAAAAAAATCTATAAGAGACAACCTTTTCCGCTAGCTTTGGGGCATGGCACACCAGACCAAACCTCATGTCAAAAGTCTGGGTGTCATCTTAGACTCAGATCTTACTTTCTATTCCCGTATTAATAAGGTGTTCCTGACAGCTTTCTTCCATCTGAGAAATGGACGGCCATTTTTAACAAAACTGGAAACTCTCATGCTTTTATAAATTAGTAAGTCACGGATAAAACGCTCTTCAAGGGGAGATGGGTAAAAGGTTTTAGGGTATCACTCATATAAGCAGCTCCCAAAAACAAAGTGGGGAGGCTCTTTTTATGAATTATGCCCCTAAACTTTAGAACACCCTGCCTTTACTTAAAGAAATAATTAAAATCTAGCTTTACATCAAGGCTTTTATATAAACCACTTATTTTATCTTGAGATTTCTCCCTAAATAATGTTTTAATCCTTTAATTATTTTATATATTATTTGTGTATTATATTATTATTCTCATCCTTTTTTTCCGTCAACAATCATGTTTTTTCTTGTTTTATATTTGAAATGTATTAATTCATGTTTGCTTTAAATGATTTAATGTGAAGCACTTTGAGTTACAGTCTATATATGAAAGGGGCAATGAAAAAATAATATATATATATATATATATATATATATATATATATATATTTTTTTAATCGTTATTAGGTTTTGAAAATGTCTGAATCCTAGTTCTATATCAGTGCTATTGCTTTTTGCTACCAGTTTATTGGCTGTGTCTGTACTGAATATTTGATAGTTGTACACTAGGCATTATTACGTTTGCTAAGGAGGAAGAGTTTTCACTCGCAGGAAGAAATGTTGGAGTGGATCTGAAAAACAGGACAGAATAAGAAAGTCTTCTCCTCTTTAACATTACATACGTTTTTCATAAATTATGTCTAATAACTATAAACTGCCTGACGTATTGTCATGAGTCTGACAGATTGAGTATGTGGTGAGGAAGAACCCATTTAACACTAGAGTGGATACAGAGAAAGGGGCAGAATAAAGATAAATAAAATAATTATTTTTCTGCTCTTTTGAACATTGCAGAACTACGCTTTGGGGGCCGTTTTTGTCTCATACACTTGAACTATTTGATGTGTTAAAATGAAACAGAGTGGAAAAGTGGATAAATTCCTGTATCCACTTCCTGGAATCTAAAGTTTTTTTGGTTTTGCCCAAGCATTCTACCAGGTTTCATCAAAATCTGTCATGAAGTTTATGCTTTTGACTGTATTGCTGAAAAACAAAATGTTCTCAAATCTCAAAATTGTTACAGAAATGTTCAAAGTATCTTAGATCTGGCCCTTTATCCGGATCGATTCCTAAACTTAATGGGCCCTTCTGTCTTATATTCTAAAACCTCCCACTAAATTTTGAAAAGAACCAGACCACAGAGGAGGTAAGTATCTAAATTACTACAGCATGTTACTATTTGCCACCAATGCATTAATAATTTATTTGACATTTTCAATCATCATGTAATTAAGAATATGAATTTAGATATAAATATCATACTGCCTAAAGATCCAACTTCATCACGCTAACGCTTACTCTCATTTCTCTCCGCTTCCTATTCCTCTCCCTCCATATCCAACTGTAACCTGCTGCTCCAGATGTGCCCAATCCTCCTGAGAATGTTAAATGCACATCAGTTGGCGAGGACACAGCCGTGATCACATGGGACCCTCCTTCCTTTGACGGCGGAGTTCCGGTTAAAGGTACCCCAGATACACAGCATGTCTAATGTTCACATCTGATGTCTTCCTCCCTGGAGAAAACATCAGTTTAGAATACACTCTGTTTAGCACATGTCAATCCTTTAAACCCCCCCCATTTCTAATGACTTCACCGTATCTCGGTATAATAATGGCTTCCCCCAGGGTATCTGATGGAGAGGAAGAAGGTTGGCTCGTCTAGATGGACCAAGCTCAACTTTGATGTCTTTGAACCCACCACATACGAGGCTAAGAAGATGATTGAAGGTGTTCTTTATGAGATGAGAGTGTTTGCAGTCAACGGCATCGGCATCTCTCAGCCCAGCGCAAACTCCAAGCCCTTCATGCCCATTGGTTCGTTGCCATTTATCATTAGCAGAATGCCAAATTAAACAGAAGCCGTTCACACAATGCTCAACATACCTCCCATCCCATCGACACTGAGTATTTTGGCATGAATTAGCTCCTTTCTCTTTCAGCCCCTACCAGCGAGCCCACTCGCCTCCTGGTGGAGGATGTGACAGACACTACCTGTTTACTCAAGTGGCGTCCTCCAGAGAAAATCGGAGCAGGCGGCATCGATGGTTACATCATTGAGTACTGCAAAGAAGGAAGTAAATATGAGCAAAAATATTGAGCATTTTATACTTTAGCATAAATGACAGTTTCATAAAGTTTAACTAACTGGACTAACTATAGGTAAGGAGGTATTGCATTCCTGTTTTTTTATTCATCCCCTACTGGAATATCTTTTTTTTGGTCTTCTAAGGAGTCTCTTCAGTGATACTTCTGCTGAAGGGATATTCCGCTGTTCTTTTATTGATTTATTTGTATTGAAAAGTCATTTTTACCAATAATTTCTCTAAAGTCACCTTCCGAACAATGACCTCATAGCTAACCATAGCTCGTATAAATTTTCTGTCTAGTCTTGGGGTTCTTTGCATCACCGAGAAGTTTGCATGGACCTCTACTCAATATGAGCATTTCTTGCATTTAAGTTTTCAGGGTGTCTTGTTTAATAAACGTTTTTATTATTCAATTTTAAAAATGAACCTATAATTTTGTCTATATTTTTTGGAATCATTTCTTTTGTATTTAATTGAAAATATTTTGAAAACAAAAGAATTTAAGAGCCGTAATGCTAAACTTTAATAGAAAAATACCGCATTTAACCTTTTTTCAGAACCTATTATTCTGTGTGCAATTTAACAACACACGAACATGCAGAGGAAATGCGCTTTTTCCCTGAACCAATACAAATTTTATCTTCTTCTTTGGTCAAATATACACCTTACCTATCTATGTGTGTGTGGATAATTCTGGTATGAGATATGAAACACACCCGGTAGTCAGTGTGCAAGCTAGAAATTAAATAGTGAATTTAAGCTCCTCTATTGGGTTCATATATTTGTAAATCTGACTCACTGCACGTCACTGGTTGCAGGCTATTCTGAATTAAAAAGAACGCTGCACGTTTTTTTCTTTTAAATAAGCATATTTAGAATAGCTTTTTCAACCAAATTCAGGAGGTGGCATGAACCCAAATGCTAGCAGCTAGCTCCAAAAGCATTACTTGTGATTTGAGGTGGCATAACTGACAGTAGCCGGACAAGATATATGTCTATATTCATCAGAAAGCAAGAAATTCAGTGAATTAAAAATGACTTCTTGTAATAAATCTGTCATTATCATGGCAAATGGCAAAAAAGCAAGAAAACAATGGAAAGCTTTAGGGTTAGTAGTTAAAGGGAGGGGATACTGGGGGATTCATTAATTGAATGATTAATTACTTGACGATACTCACACCCCGTACCTGATTGGCTTTTACACATTATCTAAGACTTTGGATCCTTTCTGTTTTTCTCATGTGTTCCTTGATTGTACTTCATCTCAGGTGACGAGTGGGTGCAAGTTAATGAAAAGCCAGTGGAAAAGAGCCAGTACAAGGTGAAGGGTCTCCCTGTGGGGGAGAAGATGCTCTTCAGAGTGACGGCTGTAAACATCACTGGACGCAGCCCCCCCGCCACGCTCTCGCAGGCCGTCACAATCAGAGAGATCATGGGTCAGATCATTTAACATCGCTCCCTGTCTTTCTGTTTTTAAAATTATCACGTGAATAATTGAGACCAGCATTGATAACAGTGCTGACTTGGCAAAAGTAACTCATTTTAGTCTTTATTGTTCATTTTTCTTATCTCATTATTTCTGAACCACATATTGTACTAGCTAAAGTGAAGTAATTTTACATTTTGCATTTCTACATCTCAATAATTTACATCTTCAGTACCTACACGTGAACTTGTAAATCCTGTACATGCTGTACATTTCGCACAAACCACCCACTCAAGTTGTACTTCGTTCTTTGTCACTTATGTGTCCACCACACAGAGCGTCCAAAGATCCGCCTGCCTCGTCATCTGAGAACCAAACTGATCTGTCTAGTTGGTGACAAGGTGAACTCGGTCATCCCCTTCCAGGTCAGTCTAAGTTAGGCCAGCCTCTACCATTTTAAAGTATTGTGCTATATTTGTAGAGTTAATATAATGTGCTTATAGTTCACAAGGTTAGTTCAGTTTTTTTCAAATATTATTTCAAGCACATAAAGAACTAAGTTGCAGGAGAGTGGAAATAAATCTCTGACAGTGTGGATAGAAGCCAAAAAGTAAACTGGAACAAAAATAGAGATAAAGCCTGTTTGGATTTATGGTTGCCCATGTCCATATAACTTACTCAAATCCAGTTTGCCCTGTGTGTGTTGGCTAGTGGAGATTATAAAATAAATTCCAAAGATTTTCTTATGTCTGCAATAATATCTGGCATCATTCTTCTACTGAAATATTAAAACGTGAGCAGAAAAAGCTCCGGGAACCCTACAGCACTGATGGGAACTTGCAAATCATGGCACTGGAAAAAGAGGCTAACTTTGATCAACAGAGGATAAGCCAATTTTTGTAATCAAAACAGAAAAGTGTCACTTTCTATTGGAAAAAAGCTCATGGCTGTTGTCCTTCCATCTGAGTCTGCTCCTTCTCACACTGATGGAGTATTTCCTGCCACCAAAGCTTAGGCATGTTTAACTAGATTAGGAAAACCGATGTTGCAACTCAGCTCAACCCTCCCTATCCAAGAATCTACAGAGGCGATCAGGTGTCAGATGATGTAGGTCAAGGCTCACATGTTAGGATATGAATATTTTTATTTATTTTGCATTGTAATAGTGTTGACAGTCGTGCCAGGAGGACTATCCTTCTTACTCTGGAGTGGGGAAGCCAAAGGGCACTTAAAACATTTGGTAAAGCTCACAGCAAAGCCGCAAGCCACCTTTGACCTATGACCTTTCCAAGTTGACTCAGAGTGGTGCAATGCTGCAGAGGATATGGCCTGGCTTGGGGCGGATTAGACTCATGGATGATCCTACCGAGCTGTGTGGACGTCCCTCGCCTGCTATGTTGAATTCCCGGCTGACCCGACCAATTTACCACTTAATGTGTTTACCAGTCGGGTCTTCACATTCTTTCTTTGAAGCCGAGGGGTTTTTTTGCGCGTTGTGTGTGGATTGTAAGAGAAACTCCACGACCGGAAATCTTTTGAAAAGATCTTTTGAGGGATCCCATCCTTTCATCTCCTTCATCTACTTCGGCTTCAGGGAAGGAAAGAGGGGCAGTCAGTCCATGACCTTCTTGAAGCAGGGTGTAACAATCCTGCACTGTGTCTCCGCCCCTCACCTACAGATAAATATATTTTTCCAGAAACAAACTCCATGGTTTTAAGATTAAGTGTTTCTTCTTCATATTTCTGCGAATTCAACCTAAAAATGTGAAAAGCCCGTGTTTTCAGCTGATTATATACTAACAAAAACATAGTTCTGAATATTATAAACCATTTCTTCAAAGACATACCCCGACTGCTGATAACCTTCCATACCTCTGGCTGCAGGGTAAGCCTCGCCCTGTTGTGACCTGGTTCAAAGATGACGTGCTGATGGAGGATAAAACGGTGGGGATTCGTACCAGTGACGTGGACACTATCCTCTTCATCCGCTCTGTAGAGAGAGCCCACTCTGGAAAGTACACGCTCTCCGTTCAGATTGAGAACACGTCGGACAGCGCTGACATACACATCCAGGTTGTAGGTCAGTTCCATCCGTCACCTACAGGAAAACTCATTCCTGTTCTCTCATTGAAGTTAGGACCCTTACTGCATGAGTTGCACTGTTAATAACCTGATGGTGAGGGTAGGACGGCTCAAATCTGTGACATGCAAGGACTTTTTTTTTTTCATATTTGATGATAATTCCTTATTTTATTGACCTGGGGATCCGTATCTCAAAGTAGGAAAAAATCATCACAGCCTGAACTATCTCTCTAATAATCCTGGCCGCTGCGCTGTTATAGTGGCCTCCAGCTCATTCCTCGGCTTACAGCTCGCGTCCCCGGGTCAGGGTAGTAGGTGCATTATTTGGCAGGGCTCCACTGCGATTATTAGCGTGTAGACTTGGATAAGGTTTGGATTTTTAGGGCTACCCTGTAACTGTTTCAGCTCAGGGGGTTGAGCTAATGAGGCTGCAGTCGTCTAATCAGCCCCCAGCGGATCCCTCACCGCACTATTTCAGGAGGAGACAGTACGTGTAGGAATAACGGATAAGGGCAGAAGAGCTGGCTCACTGTTCGTTCTGCACTTCTCAGTTGGGAGTGCACAGAGAAAGATAAATGACAAATACGTTTCTATGTTGCACTGTATTTCTGTATTGTTCTGTGTATAGTGCAGGCCACACAGAAAGATAGATGATAAGCACACTGTATTTGTCTGCTCTGTAATCCAGGCTAAGCAGGCTATTTCTCAGTTTGTCACTTTTATGCCAGCACCATTTTTCTTGCAATGTATCCACATAGCCCTGCTTTTCTTTGAACCTTTGCCTTTGGCTCTGCTGATCTGTCAATCTTTGCCAAATCTCTACTACTGCAAGTATTTATATCTCTGTCGGTGGGACTTTCCTGCTCTAGATCTGTTAATGAATCAACCTCTCCTCTTTTTCAACCTCTAAAAGCTTACAGATCCGGGAAGAAAAATACCCCTTTTACATTGGAGGGAGAAACTCACTATTTGGCTTTTGTTGTCAATGAGAAATGATGCGACTAGTATTTACTTTCACATGAAATGATTCGGCAGTGGTACGTAAAGGCATCAGGGGATCAGAGATGTATTTCAGAGGGATGTATTTTGGAGAAAGTCTTAAAGTCAATTCTATAAACTAGGTCTATGCTGTCATCTCCGACAGCAATCATATATCCCAGAAAAGCTCCCAATCCACTGCGAGTAAAATTTGAAATATGAGAGTAGAGTATGATGTATACAAGATAGATCGTCCAGAAAATACAGTTTTTCATTAGAACGCTGCCCCTATTGAGTAAGATATGAACTATTTTCTTTTGATCATATTTTTTAAAATATGAACATTACAGATTTCCACAATATATCCCCTTGGATTAAATCGGACCGACTGTTGGGAAATTATGGCCCCAAAACATTTGGCGATAAAGCTGCCCCAAATCAAACCAAGTACTTACCCGCAATAAGGTATATTCAGTTATTCAATCTGGAAGTGATCCATGTGATATTTTATTAGTTATCGCGTTAACACAACACATCTGGGGTGGAGGATGTAGACATGGTGGTGGTGGCGGCGGCCATGCCATCCCTGACTTTTCAGGAATTTAATTAGGGTAAGCGAAAGGAACGGATGCTAAAACAGGAAAAAAAATTCTCTCTCTCTTTTCAAGCAAAATTGAAACGTTATTGTTTGTGAATTACTGTTATTCCTGAAGTAACAGTTCATTTTCTTTTCACTGTTTTTCTTTTTTTTCATGCACTGAAAAGTTGTATTTTGATATTTTTGGAATTTCAATCTTTTTATAATATTTTTTTTTAACTTTTTCATTTTGAATATGTTATTATTTTGGAGCTATGGAGTTAATGGGTATAATACATAGAACGTCATCCTGTCTTTTCCCTTTCTTCAGGGAAAAAGATCCCTAGGTATCCAGAGTATGTCATATTTCCCTTTTAATAGTTCATGCAATTAATTCGGTGTATCTGCGTTCCTGCTCATGATCGTCTAATTCTAGACTGTGCTGTTCCTTGCTTCATAAAAAAGTTTCTGAAATCCTTCACATTCATCTCTGTCTTGTCCCACAAACCTCACAGAGAAGCCAGGTCCTCCCATTGAGGTGCATGTTGCAGAGGTCTGGGGATTCAACGTTGCGCTGGAGTGGAAGCCGCCAAAGGATGACGGAAATTGTGACATCATCGGATACACTATTGAGAAGGCTGACATGAAGACAAAGGTACGCATAGTGGTGTACAGAGCGAGGTGGTGGCCATATTGAAGATCTACAACTCATCTGCAAAATAGTTTTGAATAGAAAACAAATTCTAGGTCTGCGGTTTCATGATCCGTGATTAGATTTCATTTGTCTTGTCAATACAGCTGATTTGGACAAAAGTAATATATTACAAAAATGTAATATTGCCTAACCTTAGCTTCTACTGGCAAAAATAAAAAAATAAATAAAAAGATCAATTTCAAACTTGTTGAAATTCTTGTTACACAGCGTTTATAACCAAATCCCTAACTCATTCTAGAATAAGTATTCTTATGCACAAAGTACTGTAATACTGCAATAATAATCTATTAGCTATGTATAATGAGATGAGAATAACTCTGTGCTCAGGTGCAGTGAAATATGTCCTAGAAAAGTAGGCTCTTCTTTCCTTTCTTAGAACAGAAATACATTTTAAAAAATTCCACAGTGATGTTAGAAGGAATTCTGAGACAATTTCCACAGTCTTTTGCAAGTTTAGCGCATTTTTTCCTTGTCAATTTTTTTTGCATAAATACAAGATGCACAAATAGTATTCAACGATAGAAGTAGATCAGATTGAAGTCCGGTCTGCAGTCCATGCTGACTTTTCTTTCCAACCTGACACAATCTAAGGCATGATCTTGAAGTGTTGGTTTTGAACTGTATTGAACCTGCTTGTTACAGAGCTGCAGTATTTGAGAAAACGACTAGAAGGTCATGACCTGAGTTCGGGATCATGGTTTTTTCTTTCCTGGCAGAGATTGGTGTTGTTTGGTAGCGGAAAACATAACATGACTTGTTGTTCCAGGCATGGTTGTGAGGAGATTGGTCACGCAACTGCAAAGCCTCACTACACTGTCATGGTTGGTAGATTGTATGAATCGTCAGAAAGCTGGACGGGAGGAACATGGATGCTGGGGAGAGTAGATTCTTCAGTTTATATAGATCTCAACGCCAGTGATAAGCCTCTTTGAATCTCTGCTTCCCCCTCCACTCTCCATGTCTCTATATCTGCTTCTCTCTCACATCAGGAGTGGTTCACGGTCTATGAGCACAACCGCAGGCCCAGCTGCACTGTGTCTGACCTGATCATGGGGAACGAGTATTCCTTTCGAGTGTTCAGCGAAAACATCTGTGGCCTCAGCGATGAACCTGGCGTCAGTAAGAACACCGCCTTCATCACCAAAACAGGTAATGAAATCCCTCGAGACCAGCGCACACTGTAAGATGATAGCATTAATGCCAAGCAGTGTCTTTGTGTTCAGTTAAAAAATGCAATAAAATGAACATTATTGTGTTTAATTGCAGTGCAAGGAAGATGCACATGCAAACATGCCTAAAAATACAGACTGCAATGTGATGTTTAACTAAAGCAACCATTTTAGAAGTCCTTGTAATTAACTGTTGGCTGTGATAAACTACTTTCAAAATCTGAAGGACAATTAATCCATGTTCATTATGCTAAACAGAAATATTCTTTGACGGGGTTTTAAATAGTTTTTCCATACTGGCCGCACATTATGAAAGCATCTACGCTGGGAAATTAAGACCTGCCACCAGATGAATGCTGCTACAGCTGTTGTGGTGCTGTTGCATTTACTTACTCTGGTAGAAAAGCTGGCAGCCAACCAGCCAATCTATTCTGTGTTGCGAGCAGCGGTCTTGCCCGCAGAATTGTGGGTATTGTTGATCACAGTACCCGAAACAAAAGCTAGTTCCCTCTCTCTATAATTCAAATGGTAATCTGCACATAGAAAGAATGTCCTACTTTAAAAGGATTTGGTTTGGATATTACAAAGCTAAACAATTTTATAGCTGTTAAAAGAGATATCCGTTGGTTAAGTGTGACAGTGACGTAAAGCTACAATTTGATTCTGAATTGTTTTTTTGGTGTGAGTGAAATTATTAGATATATATATCTTGTGTAACATGATTGATGAAAAATAGCAAGTGTACAAAAACATGATCCTTTATGAAAAAAATACACTTTGGACAAACTATTATTATTATTATTAAAACGGAATATATAAATATATATATATATATATATATATATATATATATATATATATATATATATTTATATATACACATATGTTTTGTTTTTATATTACTTAATATCTATATAATAATTAATAATAATAATTTGTCCACCAAGAAAGTGTATTTTTTCATAAAGGATCATGTTTTTGTATATATATACATCCACAATATTAAAACCCATCTAAAATTGTGTAGGTCCCCCTTTCGATGCCAAAACAGCTCGGTGTGTTCTGACACCTCTATCAGAAATGTCATAAGCCTTTTTAGCAATTTGTGCTACAGTATCTGTACTGTGGGATTAACAACATGAGCCAACCCCCCCTCCCCTCCCCCCTCCGTCTGTTTCCTTGAATTTCTGTGGTAAAACTCTGTTAAATCAAAATAACTTATAATACTTTAAGACAACACATAATCATGACATAAACTGGTGCTTCTCTCTATTTGGGAAATGTAACTATTTTCAATTGGTTTTGTTTCCTTGGTAATGAGTCGGCTAGGGAATGGGTTTCGTTTCCAGAGCAGGTCTGGAACATTCAATGTTCAATTAAATTCGTTATGTTTTTCACAAAACTATTTAACCACAGCAACTCCATCCTGAAAGATTGCATTTGGTTATGTAGGGATTTTAGCAATTTTCTTTTTTTGTTTCCATGGTTACATGTTGAACTTCTTTGTTTTCACACTTCCCATCAGATAAATGTTTATAGGACTTAACTCAAAGACTAATTTAATGTATTTTTAAGAAACTTCTTGTGCCCATCTTCCTCTGCACTGTAGAGGAATCGATTGAAATTATGGGAAATTTAAGGATTTCTTTTTTTAATTTGGACATTGATCATTTTTCCACAATATGCAATGAACTGGAATTGCAATCAACAGGGACAACTTATTGATTAATTGATTATACATCATAAAGTCTCAAACTTAGTTTCCTACCATCATCCCTACGTCATATGTTAGGCAATGATTTGAGTATTTCCTGCTTTTATTTAACGATGGCGTAAGGTTTTGTTTTATTCATCATAATATTTTGACAAAGGTTATCATTGATAAATGTCAGTAAACACCTCTGTCACTTATTCAAAGATGGCCCAGACATGCCCCTAAATTCTTATCCTTTCAGGAACATTCTTTTGACTCTCTTTGATGAAATGCACCCAAGGCCGGGGGAATCCTGACATTTATTCTTGGTGGATAAAGCAGGATGTATAGTCTGCCCCTGCAGTTCACCATAAAATATAAAATCAATGGGTCATGTATATCTTCTCCTCCTGTCCAGATCTGGACTACAACGCTCTACCCTTCAAAGAGAAGGACATCAACAGCTCCCCCAAATTCACAGCACCCCTAGTGGACAGAAGTGTTGTTGCAGGTTATGCTGCAGCCATCAGTTGTGCAGTCCGTGGCCACCCGAAGGTATTTATATATTTCTACTTCTTACATCTGACATGTTTTCATCGACGTATGTCTCTTTTTCTGGTTCCTTGGTGTAATTAATGATTTTCCAAAAAGACTTGGTGGAAGGACGAGGGATGGATCAGGGAATATTTTGAAACTTTCATTTATATTGTGACTTTTTAAATCACAATATAAATTCCACAAGTGTCCTCGTCTATTATTTTGTGGAAAGAACTCAGTGCTGTTGCTTCTTCCTGTCAAAAGATGCCAAATAAGGTGATTGGAGCATCTGAATAGAATTACTCCAGGATGCTTGTCCAACTGGAGTAGGACCCAGGAGTAGACCCGGAACTCGCTTGAGGGGTTATAGGGTATATCTCATCAGTGCTAAGAACACCTTTCTCCCCAGGAGGAGAAAGGGAAAACGGAATAGAATGGAAAGGTTTAGGGGTAAGGAGCATCTGGGCTATCCTGCTTAGCCTTATGCCAGACGGATGGATGGATGGATGGATGGATGGATGGACGGATGGATGGATGGATGGATGGATGGATGGATGGATGGATGGACGGACGGACGGATGGATGGATGGATGGGCGGATGGATAATTGGATGTTTTTGTACCATTTTGGTGTCAGTTTGTGTCTTCAAAAAATCTAAACTTGAAAGTCATGACTGAAAGGCTTCTGGACTTTGAAACCATCATCTTTAGCTGACCGTCTATCAGCAGAACTCCTTTCATCCAGCCAAGTTCTATGATGATCTCTTCAGTCCCACTCCTGATGACCATCTTAACCAGTCCTTAACATCTTTTGCAATCAATACAGCAAACTTGCAACAACTTCCTGAAGAAGAATCAGATCTATTCCCTCTTCCTTTCAGTCTCACCATAACTTCCTAACTATCTTTCTTCCTCTTGTTTCCCGCACCAGATTGCCAGTCACAAATTTGGCTAATTTCTCCACACTTGGTTTACCTCCTGCTGTTTCTCTCAACAGTATCGGGTTGCTAAAGGTTACTTACATTGGGGTTGCCAGAAATTAATTGTGGAAATTAATGGATGAACAGTTTATGTTGGAAAGCAAAGAAAAATTGGGAGGAAAAGGGAGGATCATTTTATGTTTTGGAGGTTATTCTAACCGTATAATGTTTATCTAAGCTTGTGATGTTCCTTTAATAGTTTGTTGGTGGGTTATTTTTAGCTTCTTTCTCTCTACGCTTTTTATTTAGAATTTTCATATAACATGGAAATACAATACACAACTTAAACCAAAGAAAAAAAATACAAACCTGAGAGGAATAGACAGCTATTATAAAAATGAATAAATAGTTGAAAAACAAACATTGGCTGTCATTTGGCATAGAAACCTGTGAATTAGAGACAATAGCCTCAGCTCCCATGCAAAACGGCTCCAATCCAACATTAAAGTCCCGTTCAATGGCCCTTGATAGACTTGCTGCAAGGCTATGCCCCCGATTTCCGCCTTTGGGATTTTTGTACACAGGGAATAAGTTCTCAGTTTCAAACAGGCAGTGCAGAGCAGTCAGAGAGGATTTTGATGCCTTTGCTGCTGGAGTACATTTTTATGTGTGAAGCCGGAACAAGAGGTGGAGCAGATAGATCAATCAACACAAACTTTTTTATCCCTCCGAATCTGCTGAGATTTGTAAAGTTGAAATTTTAACCTAATTCCACCTCCTCCCCTCTGCTTTCCTACCCTCCCGACATCCCTTTCTCTGTTTGTACACTTCCTCTCCATCTCCTCCGTCCCGCCGAATCACCCCCACCCTCTCCAACTGCTGCTCAGCCAAAGATCATTTGGATGAAGAACAAAATGATAATCGGTGAAGACCCCAAGTACCTGATGCAGAACAAGCAGGGCGTGTTGACTCTGAACATCCGGAGGCCGAGCCTGTTTGATGGAGGCAGATACTCCTGCAGGGCCATCAACGACCTCGGACAGGACGAGGTGGAATGCAAGCTGGAAGTGCGAGGTATGCTGTCTGGGATTTATCTCCCATAACACCCTTAATTATTTAATAGATAAAAATATCTCAACTTTCTTTGAATCCTCCTATCAGGCTCATTACTTTACTAGATTGTTTGTATTTGCATAATTGCATGATTTCAAGACAAAACAAGAAGATACATATAAAATAAGTAAAGACTTATTTATAATCCATCTGCGTATGAAAATAAATAAGTCACCGTTTCAAACGCTGTGTCCGTCAGGCTTCCTTGCATCCGTTGACATCGACAAGATGTCAGTTAAGAGTCAAGAGAAAAAATAGTGAGCGAAAAAAGTGAATACAAAGTACTGACAAAACTGTCAGTGTGTATTTGTACATGTGTCATGTTTTGCATAAATGAGCCTCATCATGACAAAAAGGACAAATAACATATGAAGGAACTTCCCCATGAAGAGAAGATGTGATGTGATGTTTTTCTCTATTTTAGCCCAGCAGAATGGCCATTCACACTTAAATCAGTTCCTGCAGCACGCTGGAATATTAAAGTGAATTCAACCAACCAGTGCTTTCTGTCTGGGTTCCTCTGCATTCTGCATAACCTTCCAATTTCCAAATCACTGAAATATATCTGCAAATTTGACCAATCATTGTACTTTCCTGCAATTTTGTCAAATATAGCAGCCCCCTATATTCAGTTCGCAATTTCTGAATGCACTGAAAGCCATTCTTAATCAGTAACAGTTCCTAATCCCTTAGATTCATCTTTTAATAATACATGAGGTTCAGTTGTTGATACTTTTAGATTCTTTTATATTATTTCAGAAGCTGTGCATATTCACTTTTACTTGAATAAAGAGGTTGAATCTCTGCTTTTACTTTTACCTGTGGCTTTCAAAGTATGGCATTCATTTTGAATAATTACGGAAAAATTAATGCAATAAGAAATTATCGCTGATTAATAATGCATTTTTTGAGCACAGAATAGACTTTTTGTTTGCTTAGGTATATTTTTCCTTATTAATAAAATGTATGTTCTTGCGAAAAATATTTTCTGTGCATAGAAAATCCCACTTTAGCTCGGGAATGAGCCACAAAAAAACTGTTTAAGTTTGATGACGATTCTTTTTTTTTTTAATCAGCCGTACTTTTACAAAAGTAACTTGAGTTCTACTTTACTAATGAATATGCGTACCCCTCTGATGAAGGCTTACTTTTGAGTTAGAGGCTGGGGACCTGGCCTAGGTTTGGGTTCATCTTTGACAATAACAATAAAGCACAGCATGATACAACTGCATTTCTTCAACCGTTTGACTCTTGTTGTAGGGAAACATCAGTTTTGCAGTAAAAGAAAATAAAGCACCCTGTTGTATTTGTCATTTAAAGTTTGTGAGCCACGCATGACTCTGAGTGCTGTGTTTTTCTTTGAACAGGATAAACCAGTGGCCCCTCGTGCTGATTTAAATTTCTCTTTTCCTCCACAGTTGTACAAGAGAAAGGAGAGAAAGCGAAGAAATGAGCCAAAGAAGGAAACAGCAGAGGATCCATGAGAACAGGAATAGCAAAAGATTATGTATAACAGGATGGTCATGACTAAATATGATTAAAGTAGATCTTTTGTGAGGTTCTAAAGCGGGTCCTTCTGCACCTCTTGCTCCTATATGCTTCCCTTTCACGGCAGCCATGACGAACGGCACATCAGTAATATACCATAAAGTCTTTTAGCGAGCCACAAGCCTACCAGATGCTGCAGAGTAGTGGGGCAGCGCTGCCCTGCTGTGACCAGATGGATGCCTGTTATCTGTGAAGTGGACATGTCACTGAACACACATATAAAGCAGCCTTTCATCCATTACCGCTACCTGTGTTGTCTCTTTGTGTCAGGGATGTTTTAATGCCCCGCCAAATGGGGCATGTCAGATCGCTACAGATCGCTTATAATGGGGCATGTCTCATCCAAATCCTCCTTAAAAACAGCTGAACAGAATTCAATGGAATTTCTCGTGTGCTTTTAGAGCTTTGTCAGGTTTCTATCACATAAATTGTACCTTCAATTTGCTATTTTGTAAATATTTGTGAATTTTGTGTCATTTTGTTCACATTCAGACCTCTAGCCACATCTCCTGAAAAACTGCTCGGCAGAAGTCAATTAAATTTCACAAATGCCATGTAGGGACGATGAAGGTGTGCATCCCATAATCGTTTCCATCAATTTGCTAATTTTTACATTGTTAGGCATATTTAAATGATTTTTAATATCAGTTTGCTCACAGTCCCCTATGATGGAGGTTATTTTCTATAAATGATTTTTCTCTCGCCATCATTTCTTTAGTCATAGGTCAGGGTGATTTTATGATTGCAGCTGTACTACTTAAACCCTTCGCGTACAATCAAGCAGCTGCACACCCAGAGGCACATTGTCTATGCCGGCAAGCCACGCAAATCATGAGGCCCCCCAAGAATAAGTTCTGGAATTTTGATGACGATAGCCCGCTTGACATGTTCATTTATACTCTAGGTGTGAAAATAGGTAGTATACATTAGCATCCATATACTTCCACACATACAGCAAAAGCTTCATTAACAACAAACATGGCGACGGTAGAGGAGGATGTGACAATGGTAAGTTGTATGTAGCAAACACAGAGGAGACAATGTACTTGGCAGTGGTCACCCTTCTCAGTCTTTACTTTTCTTTGTCTTCCTTGAATTATTACTTCACTGCCACCTACAATATCTGGTGGTACTGCTCCTTCTTGTGTGAATTAGCAATCTCTACAAAGTTGTTCACAAAAACGTACAATAATCCATCCATATCCATATACGTCTTTGACGTGTAGCATAAATGGGCCCCTCATTTTCCTATGAAGGCCTTATACAGTGCACCATCAACACTCCAATCTCCATCCCCCGGAGTAGAGACGAGTAGATATTGTTAGTTTGGACTCCTCTACGCGGGAATTACAGAATGGCTACAGGCCTATGTGAAACTAACTGTGAAGAGCAGAATGAGGCAGTGTCTGCATGAGGGCAGAAGAGAAACATTGCTGGCCATCACCACCAGCACCATCACTGCCATCTTTGTCAAATGGATATGTCATCAATTCATTCCAATACTGCTGTGTTTTGAGGAAAATAATCATACATGTCTAATTGGCATCCTGATTCTTAAAATAGTTCAGCCGGAGAGAAGCGCCACTAACAGAAAACGACCTCTGTGGTCTCATCCTCATGTTCCTGCAATCAGCAAAGTCAAACGTCACTTTAACATCGTAGCAGGCTTCATTGGCAGGAAAGAGGTTACAGGAGTAGATGTTTGAGTAATGTTTAATAATGTATGTATATTTTATGTCACATTCAGATATACACAGCACAACATTGACCTCACCTTGAGCAGTCTTGTAAGGCAGCCGCTAATGTCTTGTGAAGGACCTTACAACTTGTAGACTGCAGGGGCCAGGGATTGAACCCTTAACCTTCTTATAGGTGGGCGACCAGTCAACCTCCTGAGCGCCAATCACCATTTTTAAGATGCATCAGCACAGATGAGGTTCCACATCATGATTGTGGTGGAAAATTCATAAAAACTAGATTAACTCAGCCATAGACAAATGTGTCATGAATCAGTGAAATACAAATGGTGAAATTATTACATTTAAAAAAAAAGAAATTCACAATCTTTATGGTTTTATTTTCTCTAAAGAGGGAATGACTGGGAATTATGAAAAGCTAGAGAAGCGATATCTACATCTTTAAAAAACTCAAGCTGACATTGACGGTGGTCGGGTGCGTGTTAGGGGCTTCTACTGGGCTCACCTCTGCTTCCTTATAGTGTTGGAGGTTGGTGATGGGGTCATGTGAAGGTTGACCGGCAGACTGATATGGAGCCACCAGGATTAGAGGGTTTTTATACACACCTGCTGCATCCCTTGTGTCCTTCAGGCATACACACACACGGACTCCATAAACACAAACACATGTCCCACACGCTCTCAGAACACATTCATCGTGGCATGACCTACAGTGTTAGGCCTTTACAGACACACCGCTTACACTCATGCAAACACAAACATACACAACCGAATCAGGGTCTCATTAGCATCACACACTAGAGACTAATTAATGCGCCCATCGACACTTTCCTAATTAGCTCTCCCACGTCATTACTGAGCAAACGAATTACCGCTAATTTACACACCCGCAAAACAAACACAGCACCGTCTCTGCTGGGAGAGTCCACCACGGCTCGTCTGGCACACCAAATTAAAGCCTCAGCCATGTGCTGCAACCGATACCACTGTCCCAAGTGACCCCGCCGTCCCTCTCACTCACCCTGAACTCCATCATGTGACGGAGGAAGATTAGAATAAACCTTGGACAAAAAGCAAAAAGTTTGGATTGAATAATCTATCCTTGTTGCAGAACAAATACATCACCTTCCTCTGGAGGTTTGGGAACACTTTAACCTCCAGGCCTGTCCCAACACTGAATACACCAGGCCCAAGTCACTTGTCTGTCCAGCAGAGGGGGTAAGAGCCCAGTGACAAAGACCACAACTGACCATCATAATGGTCTGTGGTGAAATTTTGAGTGACAGTTTGTTAGGAACTATTAGATCAAAATTGCATTTCTGGCAGAGGACCAAATCTTAAATGCTCGTGGCACCCACCTTGAACCATTCGAAACCTCTGGAGACAATAGATCATGTTGCCTCCTTTAAATTGTTGTTACAGATGAGCTGAAAAAGGGGGAGGGCATAAAGATAAAGTAGGGTAAATCCTCCTGATACCTGAAAGTAAGCCACGATTGGCTGCACAGTAGACCTGCAGTGCAGCAGAAAAGCTTCAATTTTGAACCCTGCCAAGCAGTAAATTACTCTTCAGAAGTGTGTATGAGTGCAGTGTGAGTGTGTATGTGTGTGTGTGTTTGGATTATGCAAGATCTTATACAATCTTATTGTCAGTTAACCTGAGACACAGCGTGGTGTGTTAGGTGTCTGACTAACACATGAAAGCAGCGCTGGAGATGCACCACATGCTTCATTGCATGGAAGTTTCTGGGAAAAACAGATTCTTCAGAAGGAAACAGCACGCAGCCTGGAAATTCCACCTGAGCGCTATCCTCTGTTCCCTCTCTCAGAAGCAATGCTAGGTTGCCAAGGAATCAGACTAATTGTATCTACTGGCATCATCCACGTGCCTTGGGAAACTTTCAGACAAGAGAGGATGCCGAAGATTCTACTGTTGGTGTTTGCCTCCTCCATTCACACGGTTTGGCACAGCTTTACATCCAGAACAGGAAAATAGAGATTTTCTTTACTCTTCATTCTCAGTGACACACCTTAAGGCTCTTTAAGTTTGATGTCTGCAAGAATAGTTAATGAGAAAGCATGGCAGCCCAGGAGTGCGCCACCAACTTTTCCTGCATACTGTATCGTCTCGGCTGTGTCTCCAGGTTTAGAGCGGCCTTGCCTCAGACGAGAGGGGAGAGTGACAAGAAGAGTCGTACCACCAGACGTAAAGGAGGAAAAGTCTGTGTGTGCAGATGTGTGTGTTTGAGAAAAGAGAGAAAGAGACGTGACAAAGTGACAGAAACAGACCTCCTGAAACAGTAGGATGGAAGAAACTATAATTATCCAAGTAATCATACATGAAATCACAGACTTGGAGTAAGAGCGGAGGAGGTGGAGTGGGCGATAGGAAGAGCCCTGGAGGGAGAGACCCTTGCAGCGACGCTCATCCATGTAATTACAGTATGAAATATGAGCCACAGAGACGGAGAGCAATCATATCATATACAGCAGATAATCATGTATAGCAGGGAAGTTTGGTCTCAAGCTCAGCTTTTCTTTTTCTTTTTTTTTGCAATGGCATGCTCTATCGACTACCGGTTTGACTTATACCCTTTGCTGTTCTGGTCATTGATTAAAGAGCCCAAACCCTCCTTGATCTCACAGCCCATATAATGAGCAGAATATAACAGGGGGAGAGGTTGCAGCAGGGTTCAAAGGAAATAGCTGCCCTCGCATTTCACAACAAAAAGGGTGCTCAGTAGAGCGCATACCTCCACCCACAACCAATATTCCCTCTCAATTCAATTAAACCCTCGGGTTCCTTGTAATTTCAAATAAAATAACTAAGAAAAATCATAAATTTGTTCTTTTATCTGGATCCCCTTCCAAATAGTAGTACTTTGGTATGGGTTAGGATTGGGGTCTCTATTTAATAACGTATTTATTAAAGTAATAGAGTATGATTACAAACAGAATAAACACTGCAGATTCAAATACAGCTCACATACATGTAATAATACACTAAGTCGGTACAGGACGAGATGAAGTATATTTAGGTCTAGTAATATTTTGATCTAGAAGTATAAAAGGTTTTGAAGTGTGATCCACTTTAAAATGGAACTAAAATGGAATGGAATGGACTTCTTTTTTCACTTTAAAATAGTGAAAAAAGAATTCCCCCAATTTTTACAAAATGGAAAAAAGAATCCTAGTACTGTTCCTTTTACCAGCAAAACTCCCTCCAGGTTTCATGAAAACATGTCAAGTGGATTCTGTGTAATCCTGCTCAAAGTCAAGCGAACCAACAAATGGACAGCTTTGTTGGTTCGCTGGACTTAGCAGAGGGAAGCAGCGGTCTTAACACACACAGCCATCTTTGCTGACAGTGAGGACGGCTCTGTCGTCGAGCCTTTGTCCTTCTATTGGTCATTGACTAACATAAAAAGGAATAGAGTTTGGGGTAAAGTTAAAAAAATGAAAGAGTTTAATTAATTCAATAAATAAGCTTTTTGATGTACAGTTAAATCCAAAAGCTATGGTCGCATGAAAAAAACAATATGTTTTTTGAAAAGAAAAACAAAGACCCTCCAGTGAGTAAAATATGATCCATTAGCATAAAATATGAAACAAAATGGATCTCCTTGAGTCGATTCATATTCACCGGATTTGGACTAATTGGACCAAAAGTTAGGAGGATGTGTCAGACACTACCAATTGGACCAGTACCTCCCTTAATATTCTTTCTTATGCAATCCTTTTTTTTTTTTTTTTGCCATTTTACAAGTTCAGGTCACACAGGAAGCAGTTTAAGTAATTCAGCTCATCTTCTCCACAGTCATGCCCTCAACCTTCTGGTGTTCCTGGTGCGTCCCGAGACCTTCTCAGGTCAGAAGGGACACATCTTCCCTTCAGCATATGCTGGGTGTTCCACAGAGGCCACAGCCTTTTGGAAATCTCCACAGTGAGTTATCCAGAACCACAGTAGGCAGATTCCCATCATTTGAACTGCAAAGCATCAGTTCCCTCTTCTAAGAGTGGTTCAATGCCATTGCGTCATTCTGATTACATCACAGAGAAGTCGGGCATATGATGGAATTGTCATTAGAGCCGCAGCGCTCACCCATATGCCCATATTGAAACAATGACTGTTTAAAGATGGATGACATCACGTCTACCTGAAAATAAAGTATTTGATTAATCACTGTTGAGTCGCTGCTGTATAAGTCATGAACCTCCTCGACTCAGATGGAATTTGGGTCCAACTAAAACCTCCGGGCTACTAAACTTTTCTGAAAGATAGTTTCTGGCACTGCAGGAGGATATCAGGCATATATATGGATAAGTGTTATACGTTCATTATTCTGATCACTTGTGATATTCTTGTCCAGCAGGAGGAATTGGAAACGTGTCGTTCATGTTTATACATATTTTCTAAGTTAAAAAAGCTTTGTTTGGGAGGTAGTAGGTATTACCACAGAGCGGGAACACCCAACAAGACCTTTAGTTCTATGATTCTTTCTGAAAATCCAGATTTACATCGTACAGCAACATTCACCGATTGTCACCCTCTATTACTTTGTGCACTGCTTAAAAAAAAAGGAAGGTGGTAGGTTAGTTTGACCTACTTTTGTTGTTGTGGGGATTAACAGGTGTCTTCAAACCTTTTCAGTGGTTTTTAATTTATTCTACATATTTCCTGGATAATCTCATTTTACAAATCTTAATTAAAGTATACATATTGTTCATTTAAAATGTTTGTATTGATGATCATAGATGGCAACTAAAATTATTGGGTTTTGAAACTTGTAATACCCTTTTTGTCCAGGAGGATTATTTTTTTCTGTGTATCTGTAATAATAATAATAATAATACATTTTATTTATAATGCACTTTACATTTGGATCAAATCTCAAAGTGCTACAAAGCAAAAGCAGATAAAAGCATCAATAAAAAAATAAAAAAATAACTATATAAAAGCCTGACCAAAAAGCAGCATTGTTAATTAAGGTTATAGGTTCTGCTAAAAAGGAAAGTCTTAAGTCCTTTTTTAAATGTGTCAGTCGTCTGTGGAGTCCTGAGATGGTCTGGGAGGGCATTCCACAGACGAGGGGCAGCAGAACAGAAGGCCCGATCACCCATGGTGCTGAGCTTAGTCCGGGGAAGGAGGAGGCGGTATGAGTGGGTAGAACGGAGGGATCGTGTTGAGGTCAGTGGGGTGAGTAGTTCTTTTATGTAGGGGGGTGCGTTACCATGGATGCACTGGTGAGTGAGGAGAGAGATCTGTGTCACTATATTAATGTTTATTATAATATTTCATTAATAATCTATTCCATCGTTTAAACGGAACAACTTCACTTTAGATCAGTTTATGAAAAGAACATGCAACCGAATGCAATTTCAATCAGTTAAGCATTTAACACCCATTAATAACATGTCAGACTATCCATAGTATCACCAATTAGTATGAGATAGAGCTCCTTAATCCTCGCCAGCCCCTGCAGTCGTAACGGACTCTCAAAGCCAAGCCATATCCTATTTCTCTCTCACTATCATGAACATACTTGTTCCGAACTTTATTTATATGCTAGAAAAAGGGTGCTAGAGTTAAGATTGGATATAGAAATTAACGTTGAGCCTGTTGTAGTTTAAAGCTACTTTTTAATGTTGGGAATATGAGTTTAGGGAATAAAAATAGCCAACAGAAGGTTCTAATCAGTAACGTGTGTAGGTGTGCACATGCAAACATATGTGTGTAGGTGTTTAAAGTGTTGGCACGCACAAAAAGCCACAGATTGTGATGTAAATCCATCTGTGCAGTGTGAAAGAGATAAAAGTGTGGAAAATCTAGGAAACATATGCTAATACTGAAAACTTGCACTGACAAAGTCAAAGAGTGGTAGAGACAGACACTTTAAAGGATGGCTACTACATGAAACAAACTAAAGACTCACTGGCACATAAAAAGTAGCTTTTTGGTTTTTGTTACCATACATGCAATCCTCAACTTTAAGTCAGACTTATATACTTATTTTAAGCATTTAGGATATTTTCAGGCTTCTTTGACTTAACACGATATTCAACAGGCATTTCAAAAAACATGTCTCTATGTTTGACTGAAATGTTACTTGAAATTTAAGGGACTGTGTCCTAAATCAAGTGCAGTTTCATATTTTGGCTAGAAATTACATGAATATGCTTGGTAGGATTTTGAGTACTTGCAGTGTAATTGCCCCACTTTCTCTTAAATTTGGAGAAAACCAAATAAAAGCCTTGAGATCTGTATTGTGAGACATGACTCAGACTCTGTGCTGGTATTGATCAACATGGCCATATATCAGACAAGAACTATAAGGCCAATGACGGACAGCCTCGGGTCCAGACACTCCTCCATCATGAGGTCTCCATATGCGGATACACAGCGAGGGATCAAATGTAGAGGGTTTGGATTTCTACCTTCCTGGGTTTTCTCAGTGACAACCAGCAGAAATTGCTTCAGGCAATAGACTTTATTTGCACACAATAAACTATCTGAACTAGAACCTGAGCTTTTAAAGTTGTGTCCTCTGGACTCCCAAAGGTCCAACACATCGCTGGAGATATTCAACACATGACATGCGTACTAATTAGACTGTCCCTCTGCCTGCAGGACTACCTAAACCACTTTCACCCTCTCTCCTGCCAGTGATCTAGATTCTTCGTTTAGGCATATAGCAATGAGCTCTGGTCAGCAAAGGTCCAGTTATAATTCCAAGCAAGATACCTCTACAACTGTCTGGAGGGGCAGAGGAAGATTGTGCCCTACCTAAAAATGTTAAGGAAAGTGTCTTACAGCTGCTAATCCTGACCGGCCCTGACCAACCAACGAACCAGCCAGCCAACAGTCACAAGTGGAGACATAACATTCATGACGAATCAAAATATACTACAAACCACACTCAAACACTTTGAACTATTCACAGTACAGGGAGCGTGGAAAAGAGGTGAAGAAGTGCGTGCAGGCAGGGTGGAGTGGGTGGGTGGTGAAGAGTGTCAGGAGTTATCTGTGACAGAAGAGTCGCAATAAGAGTGAAGGGCAAGACGGTGGGGAGAGCAGCTCGGCTGGATGTTTTAGAATCGATGGCTCTGACCAAAAGAAAGGAGGCAGAGCTAGAGATGACAGAGTTGAAGATGTTCTGTGGGAGGGATGAGGATGGACAGGATTAGAAAGAGCACATCAGAGGGACAACCCAGATTAGACGTCTTGGAGACAAAGTAAGAGAGGACAGAGAACGCTTAACAGGGATGACTGCTGCTTCTCCAATGACAGAAGACATGCTCCTCCTCTCTATGTGCTGCTTGATATGCACATATTGTTAGGGTCCTCGTGTTATTTTGCCAACCCCTGGAATATGTTCATTTTTTTCTATCCGCATGTGTTTGATCATAATGTCCTCACTTCTGCTGGCTCCTCATCATTAACTCCCTGCAATCCTGCAAAAGCTGAAGTTTGTCACCCCTACTCTGCCATAGTCCAAATCGGTCTACGCTATGATATCACAAACACTCAAAACACACAAACACACAAACGCTCACCCAAACGCGGGCACACACAGACACACACACTTCCCATAGAGAAGGAAACTGGCAGTGTACACCTACTAATCTCCCTATTTGGGAGTTTTTTTTCCTCGTGGGCTCCTCGGCAACGACTCTGGCTGATGAATTAGATTTGCTTACTCGTTTTCACCCATCTTCAAAGGACTCGGATAACTGAATATACCTTTAATTCATTTCATGCCACTTTAATTGTTTTTCTTCCCCCGCTGAGCAAATCCTGCACGAGTCTTTGGGGGATGGAACCGTGCATGTGGCTGTGCTTTCATCTGAATTCTGTTTAGTAATAGTATTATTATATGAGGGTATTGTTTATTTTTGCACTATTTATCATATTCTTTCTGCTGTTGCTGTGGTTATTCCACGTAACCTCTGATTTTAAGGACAACCTAAAGCTATAGTTTAGAAGGACTCATCTGCCATCACATGGTGGAGAGAAAAAAAATGCTTTCAGGTCCTCTTATTAAAACATTTACGGTAATTTCTCTTTCCTTGCAGAAAATAATCACAAATGCTTTATTTAAAGAAATCCAAATTTGGGAAAAACCGCAATCGGTTTATAAAAAAGTATAAAAGGATGTTAGAAAAAACACAAGGCCAGACTGAACAGACAGTCATGATTCAAGCAGAATAGCGATTACGGATATTTCTTTGATTTAGACGATAGGGAAGGCTCGCATAAAAGGGAGGCAGAGATTAATCTCTCCACATATCTGCACGGTCTCCTTTATCATTAAGGATGGAAATTATTTTATCTCCCCTGTTTTCATGTTGAGAGTGATGCATCGTCAGAGTTGGTAATGTGGTGGAAGCCATTTCAACTCCTCTGCCATAAACTGAGCTTTGCATTTCTCTGGAATATGTATATTGACAGATGAAACTGGAAATGAGTGGTTGATCACAATTGGCAGTGCTGCGGATCACAAAATCGTATCACAATGTTTGAATCACAGAACGTATCATTTTTCAAATCAGCATAAAACAAAACGGTGACAATACATCTTTGTTTTAATTTTATTACAAAGCCTTCAGGTCTAGACTGATTCCCTAATTAGAATAGCACCTTTCAGTGGGTGGAAAGTATTAAACACAAAGAGAACATTTTTTCCTCAAAGCTGATGTACATATAACAGACATAAATGTCTGCAGAAGTTGTTGAAAAGTTCATGCCGGGTCTGGTAGAACTGTGTCAGAACTCATTGTGAATCGTCGAGCTGTTTAGGCGGCAGAGAGAGGAACTACCAAATACTAGTCATGTGGTTTTATTGTTATGGCTGATGTGTTATAAGTATTTATTACTTAGTCTTTAAATTTCCTGCTCAGCTGTTTGGTTGAGCTCATTTTGAGTCACTATTTCTTATTGAAAAATGTGACTGTACCAGTTTATAATATGACCCAGTGGCAGTATACATAAGAGTAAGGGGTCCAGGATGAATCCATGGGGGACACCACAGCTAAGGGGCCAGTGAGGAGGATTTATTGACCATGGCTCTTGAGAAAGATAAGTAGGATTTCTTTTGTTATATTAAAGCATGCAAGGATTTACTCTGAATAACGTAAGATTATGACATTAGCAAACATTAAGTTATTAGTGAGCCTGTTGTGTGGTTAACTCACCAGAAATGTTACGTAAATATCATCAGAACTTAATGTTAAAGCAGAAAATGGTGCTCACAGGCTTCAACCTGAAAATCCAGAACCACCGTTGGTCAGAGACTTTCACAGAGGTCTACCTCCTCTTCAAACACTCCATTTATTGTTGCAAAAAAAGTGAAGTTGATGGTTATGATTCACTTTTCTTCTTGTGGCATTTACAGTTTGATTTAAAAATTAAGTCTTCAGAGATTTCCAGCGCTTTTTAATTTGTTCAAGGCGTCGGTCTATGACGTCTCCTGGCTGTTTTTCTTGTAGGTTTTTGTACCGTTCATTATTTCCTACTTTCCCACCTAAATTTTTGAGAGCTTCTAATAAAAGACAAACTCTGGTTCGGTCCAGGTAATTTAATGCCAGCATGGCAAACGTGAGTAGCACCGCCAGGCATGCGCTCTCCAGGGATTATTCTGAAACACCTTTCACTTGCTTCGCTTGCCTCTCCAAACGAACGTCATTCATTCAGGACTTATATCACTCTCCCTGCAAATTAATGAAAACTCAATCCGAAAGGGCCTTCTAATTTTTACCTGCCGCATTTTCTTTCTGATAAGGCTTTCTTCTTCCGATTTCAATCGTAATAAAGACGTCTATTGAAATTCCTTTAAAAAGGAATATATGCATGACATGCATGCCAAAGCCTAACCTTCCTAGCTCCACTGCAGCTACTATCGGAAGCTGAAGCAGATTTGTGCCTGTGCGACCCATAGAGGGGGCGTGTCCGTACCTCCAGACTACATGCTGAAGTGGTTTGGCGAAGTGACACCTTCAACATATTTTCAAACCCTCATGTCTGCAGCAATCAACATCGCGGCCGTTTCAATGACCCCTTTATCCACTCTGAGTCTGATTAAATGCGTCAGTGAGAAGTGCTTGTTGTCTCTTTGGTCCTGGTCCCGGTCCACCAAGGCTATGTTGCTTTGCACGTTGTGGCACAATGCTATGCTATATGATAACTTAGCAGTTAACCACCACCCCTTCTTCTAGTATTGGTATATTTTATATTTGCAAGTTAAAAGATGCTTGAAGTTTCTTGATGTTTGTCACTGTGGAAACACTTGGTCACATAATTAGCACAAGCAACTCAAACCGGTAAACCGGTAAAGATAGCTGGAATCTTGTATAGACATACAGTATTTTGAGAACTTACCAGATCTCCAATCTTCTTGCTTACCTTTTTCAAAGCCATGCCATTTTTCATCCGATCTCAAGAGGTATCCAAAGTTCTTCGGGGTGTCGCATACAGATATGAGCTGGTCCTTCATTTCTGCATCGCATTTCTACTGACGTCTGAAGAATCTCCATACTGATGAGCTTTGGTAACAAAGCAACACGCACATTTCTCACCTTATTTGAAAAATTATCAAGATGGAAATGCTGTCAATTTACACTTCATTCAGGCATAAATCTGCATTTACTCTCGGCTTTGATTGACTATGAATGTGAACTGGCTGATCAAAAAAAATCTCTTAGTTGACTTGGCTCTGTAATGTTGATCTACTTCCTTCACTCTCTGTGGATAAAACATTGACATTAAAACGGTTGCACCATACTCTCATCCCGGCTGAAACGCTGACTCTACAATCCCAAGGTGCCCCTTGGCATTTGTGACTGATGCACCAAGCTTTCCTGTCAGAAAGCTTTTCTAACACATGGTCAACATGCTGCAGCACTTTGGTTAATCTGAGGCACAAACACGTGGTGATTTAGGCTTAGAGAAAAAAATCAATGAACTGTGTTTGCTTTCAGATGGGATGTAAATTTGTGTCTCCTGGGTAAAAAAAACATGTGAGTCACCCACCCATGAACGACAACCTGGACCCCTTCAGGAACTTTCTTGCTTTGTAAATTACTGTGCATGTAAAGATGCTGCAACTGCCTCACATGGATGTGGATCTATTTCCATTGGAGTTACATTCAAGATGCACAATTCAATCTTCTACTCCTGGTTGAGACACAAACCCTGCTCAGAAATGTCATTTGGGGCCATAAAAAGGAAACGTCAACCTCACTGACTATGTTGACTACATAAACACATTGATTTACGTTGATATTTCCCAAATGAAAGAGGCTTTTTCCGTCAATCGGCATGCTGTAAATTAAATGTCACACACTCCCAAATAAACTTACTCCCTTGTCCAAAGAGTGGGAATTCTGTAAACAGAGACCTTATCAGATGGCGCCCTACACGCTTTGTAAAATAGAGATGGCCTACCACATTACAATGAAAATAGGGGATCACAGCAGCGTCTTTACGTGTCTTTGTTGGTTTGTTATTTCAGGTAAGAGCTCAGAAAAAGACCCGCTAACACGGATGCTTATGGCTAGCATAGCAAGATTGCTCTCCAGTGCATATGCATAATAAAAAAAGTTTGTTAATGAATATATAAACTTCAATAGCCATTTAGGCCTTACTCAGTGGTAATTGATGGCAACAATAAGAAAAAGTATTTTTACTAGAGGCCGCTTGAATAGTTGTCAAAATTTGGCCAAAAGCACTGTGATTCATATTAAAAAAAAATTAATTCATATTTACATTTAATCAAATAAATTATATTTTTATATAATTTTGCTGTACTTGTACGCTGCTTTAACACAATAATTTCTATTTGGGATCAATAAAGTGATATCTTGAGGTTATTTTTAATAGGTGAGTTCACCAGAGTATTAAATGACAAATTTGCAAATATTGTATAGATAACTAAAAAAAAAGATTCTTCGTGACAGCCCTTAATCTAATCTTTTTATTTTTTACATGCATACATATACTGCACATTTAGTATTCTTTGTTGCGATACTAACAATAGCCTCATATATGTTGGTTATAATACTGATGTATTTTCTCAATGGCAGCAAAGCCCTGTTTCTGTAGTCTGGATAAAAACAAAACGCTGTTGGAAGAAACTTTCCTCATTCCAAAAGGGTGAATCTAGGTCAGATGATTTCATTTTCTCACTCGCTGAACCTGCTGCAGCATTAAAATTAAAAAAGATTTATTTTTGCATGTTTTTGAAAACCAACTAAGTGGCTGAATTACAGCCAGTCAGTCAGTTCTGCTTACTCCTAAAAGTTCTGCTTACTCCTAAAACTTTCCTTTTTAGCAGAGTCTATAACCTTATTTAACATTGCTGCTTTTGTGTCAGGCTTTTATATAGTTATTATTTTATTTTTTTATTGATGCTTTTATCTGCTTTTGCTTTGCAGCACTTTGAAATTTGATCCAAATGTAAAGTGCATTATAAATTAAATGTATTATTATTATTACTCCAGTTCACATAATCAAGCTGCATCCCGGGGGAGGAGTTTGGAGTTTGACAGACAGCCATGCTGCTGGACCACCGGGGAGGACCAGCTTATGGTAAGAACTAGTGGAGGAGAGGAGGTTTAGGCATTAGGCACCAGCCCATAATCGTGTTTGGTTCCTGCAGAAAGAGGGAGAAGGATTGGATGCAGCATGCGCAGACACATGCACGTCTGTGCTAAAGACGATCCGTTTCACTGCCACACAGCCAATAACAGATCAGAGCTCAGGTCCATCCATGATGAAGTGCGCTGACAGGTGCAGTGATGGCACACCAGGTTGCATAAAAAGTTAATTGGAACCAAATGGGCATAGATGTTCCAACAGGCGGAATGAAGGCGACATCACCATTGTATTAATTGACGTGGAGGAAAAAGAAAAGTGTAAAGATAGCATGCGGGAGAGGGTAAAGAGGTTGAGCGAGGTAATGAGAGCAGCAATTTTGAATGCTCTGACTACTGTAATAGTTGCCATGGTTTCAAGATGTTTCAATGGAAATGCTAGCTGCAGATAAAATGAATTTGAGGATTGTTCTAACCTTCCTGCAAGTTTGCAGGAAGGTTAGAACAATGCAGGAGAGAGGGACTACAAAAAGTTGAAAGAAGAAGGTGGAGGAAGTTAAGTGGTGCACCAGTCACTCACACTGGAAGATGTCAAGGGGGCAAATTTAGTGTAAACATGGTGAGGTAAACATGTCACGCGCTGGAGAGCAAAAGACACAAAGCCTTAACTTATCCTCTCAACACAGCAAGCAGGTAAATAAACTGCAGCCTGGTCAGCTGCTGATTAACATGTGTGTCACCAAAATCACCTTTGTGTGTCAGAGAGCACACGCCAAACACTTTCCACTACCTGGGTTTACATGGAGACTTTTCTTCTTTCAGAATGAAATCATTCCGAAAGGGTTTTCCTGTAGTTCGTTTACATGAGCAGTGATCTAATGTGAAATGGTGTTTACATCCGCCAACACGTCAACGAGCGGTCAACAGATGAGTAACGAGTGGTGAGCGACCAAAACATTTTACGAGTTTCATTGAAAGGTGGGTTCTGTCATGGGTTTGGGGCAGTTTTGTTGATACTGTGTTATAAATGTTAACATCAACATCATCCCTTACCAGTTACAGCAGAAACTCCTCATTACGTGCTTCATCCAGAAACCTAAGATCTTCATCATTGACAGCGATCTTTGATCCATTCGTTCATTCTCCGTTCAGTGTTGCCAGGGGCTTGAGCCCAATCCCACCTCTTTAATGATTTCAATCATACTTAATAAAAAGTAATGTCACTGGGTCTGATCCACTTGGTTGTCTTGGGATTTATTTAAAGTATATGGTTGCTGATTTAAAAATTTAGTTAATCGATGATTTCCACTGCTTTTTAATTTGTTCAAAGTGTCGGTCTATCCCGGCTCCTGACGGGATTTCTTTGACGTGTTTTGTAGAGTTCAATAATTTTCTTGCTTTCCACATCACTTTTTTTAGAGCCTGCGTTAAAAACAAACTCTCTGCTGTGGTGTCTAAATCATTAAATGTAGGCATTGTGAAGTGGCGTCGCCAGACTGGCGCCCACCAGGGATTATTCCAAAACACAGTTTGCATGCGGCGCTTGACTTTCAGAACGTCTTTCTGAAAGGACTTAAAATATCCCCACAAAGGAATTAAATCTCATTTGGAAAGGGGCCTTCTCTTTCAGAAATGGGTTTTACATGCAACATTTTCTTTCTGAGTAGACGTCTTTTCCGAATCTATTCGGAATCAGGCTGTCCATGTAAACCCACCAACTGACTCGCTCCATGGAAGCAGAGCTGGCGGATGGAGCTGAATGCATTAGCAAGGCGCCGACTCTGACGCATATTTCTTTGTTTATATAAGTGAATAAATTCAATGGACCATACTTTAGCTGTTCTATCAAAGGCAGTGAACGTTGTTTGCTCCTCTACATCCTGCGCTCTCATGTATCTCCTGTCACCCTCACTCTCCTTCTCTTCCTTCTCTTCCTTCCTTCCTTCCTTCCTTCCTTCTGATCGCCTTTTGTCTCATCCGATGCCTTCCTTCTCTCTTATACTCTCTCTGAAGGACAGTGGTATTGCCACATTTCTCAGTCGTCATGGCAACGCTGCAGCAAGAAATAAAGCGAGGCCGCAAGAGTAAGGGGGTGATGGGGTTGGCTGGGTGGAGGGCTGGGGGGTGAGGCTGGGGATGTGTGAACAATGCTAACGCTACTTCACTAATCATCGATTGTGTGTTTTTCTCCTCCTCCTCTTCCACTGCACCCCCCATCCAACCCAAACCACTGACTCAACAGTCTGACCCCCCCCCACACACACACATTTATTTCCCCATTGCATTTGTATTGCTCTCTTTCCATCCTCATTACTCTCGCAGTCCGGCCTGCGTCCCTCTCCCAGTGGTTTTAAACCTCAATCTCCACACAGTGCTGTCATTGTTATCATTATTATTATTGGGTCGTTTAGCCGGCAAAGTTGGTATCCAAGGCAACCTGGAGAAGTGTGACTGGCTCCTTGGTGAATACCAATAAAGACATGCATCCATCAATATCCAAGTGACTCATTATCAGTCTAATAGCGTGGCTGCTGCTGTCATGCTGGACTATAAATGTCTCATTAGGCACCACTGTCTCCCCACTGCATCATGCATAAACAGGTCCAGTGTGGATGCAGAGGTGGCGTGGTCAGAAATGCATACACATGCACCAGAGCTTTTTAGGTTTGCATTCAATTGCAAACCAAAGTCGGGTGTCTATGACGCAAGGCAGTGATAGCGGCATTTGAGCAGAGTTGGCAGGCAGCTGCATCAGAGCCAGACTGAGGCGGTTGACTCAATAAACCCTGTAGTGGAGTAAATAAGGCTTTCACACTCCCTCGCATAGGTGTGCACGGCTGTAAGGCTCTGCCCAAGTGTCTGCTGTCTGTATCCCTATCTGTTGCTCACACTTGCAAGCCAACAGACAACCCCCCGCCTAACACACTCACGGGCAATCACAAAGAACCGCAGTGGCTGCAACCTGTCAGTTCTCCTCAGTAGCTAATCGATGGATGAAGACGCTGATGAGACCGAGAGAAAGAGAGAGAGAAAGATTCACCTCAACCATCGCCTCCTTGCCTCGAGTCATTACCGCAACTACTTGACTTGCTGCAGCATAGGGTTGTGAGGGAGCGGTGGCAGCAGTGAACACGTGCACGAGCGGAGGTTACACGCCGTACAGTACCCGGCTGTTTAAAATGTCCTACAAGTGCACAATCACTTCTCGTCGAGCATCGTTCAATTCACCTTTGGGAAACGTAAGGAGCACCTTTATGTAAGCAAGAGGGAGAGGGAAGCGTAACAGCAATTAGGGGGTGAGAGTGGGATGGCAAAGGCGAGGCAGAGTCGACACAAGCAGCTTCTGTTTGCATGTCAATCATCTTTAGTTTGTAAGAAACCTGAGAAGGCTCATTTTGCACGACTGTCTGATGATATTCATAAGTGCATTGTGTTTGATTGTGCACAATGTCCCCGTTTTTTTCTCCAAGATAATGATCCGAGCTAGCATGCTCGCTAAAACGCTCTGTCAGAACCCGGTCGGCTGTCAGGATTGGAGTAGCTCTATAGAAACGGATGCGTGGACGTCAGCCCATTGCTTAGGTCCAGGCTGGAGCCTGTGATAGCGTCATATAACAAGTCAACATGCTGTAAACATTGTGCAGCACCTCCTTAAAGAGGTGTGTTTACTGTGCACATGCTCACACACGTTGGCTGTTGTACTCGTGTGGTCTCGTCCACCGGTGTCTGATGGAACACATGTTTGCTCCCAGTGGAAAAAAAAGGCATCTCTTCATGGATAGTTGTGCATGAAATATTGTCCCTGGGTAAATCTTTGTTATAGATTGCATCTTGTTTTGTTGGCTTGTTCTTTCTAGGAGGACAAATTCTCTGCTTTGTCCAACCGGAATACTGCTGGTGTCCTACCTGCCTTTGTATGTGGGCCACGTGTGACCCAAAGTCTGTATGTCTGCAAACATTTTCCCATATGCAACGCAGTTGAAACGGTGTGGAAGTAGGTATACCCTGAGTACTGTCTGTCTAGAATTGAAATGCACAGCATTGATTTGAGCTTGACCAACATGCATTCACAAGTAGAAACTACTACAAAGTAGTTGGTACTGCAAAGAAACACTGAGAATAAATTCCTGGCAGGTAAGAGTTAAACAAAGCTACAGTGAGTTTGAACCCACCACTAACCTCCTGCATCTCAGCGTATGAGCACGTGAACACACTCTTCAAAATGCAGATGGATACACATGGGCGGTTCAATGACTTAATAAAGATAACACAAAGAACTTCCAATATTGAGTAAGTCCACGAAGTGATGCAGAAAGTTCGAATGTGAAAAAAACAAAAAGAAATTATTCCAAAAAACTCAACGCAGAGACAAAATAACAAAATTGAAATCATGGAGAGAAAAAAACTTGCTTGAAGCTCTTTGAAGAGGACATAGAACACATCCACATCAAAAAAAACTAAAGAACAACCGACATTGACAAGAAGGAAGAAATAGACTTAAACTTAAAGAGTAACAAAGACATTTGACGATCAGGGAGGAGACACACCAGGAGTCAGGAGAAAAACCCATATAGTGACACTCAGAGAAGAAGGGAGGGCAGGTGAAAAGCACAGAGAGCAAGATTCACGAGAAACCGACATCAAACCCTTAAAATATAATAATAATAAAATACAAATATGAGCAAAAAGCAGCAAGGCTAATTAAAAGTTATATGTTTTGCTAAAAAGGAAAGTTTTAAGTCCTTTTTTAAAAGTCTCATCTGTTGAGCCCTCAGATGGTCAGGGGGGGGTCATCCACAGATGAGGGGCAGCAGAACAGAAGGCCCGGTCACCGATGGTGCTGAGCTTGGCCCGGGGAAGGAGGAGGCGGTTTGAGTGAGAAGAACGGAGGGATCGTGGTGAGGTCAGTGGGGTGAGTATTTCTTTTAAGTAGGGGGGTCCGTTACCATGGATGCACTGGTGAGTGAGGAGAGAGACATATAATCAATCCTGGTGGAGATGGAAAGCCAATGAAGGGAATGAAGAACAGGGGTGATGTGTTTGTGTTTACGAACTCTCATCAGGATATTTGCAGCACCTCTGAACATTCTGAAGTCTTTGAAGACTTTTATCAGGGATCCCGATGAGAAGTACGTTACAGTAATCCAGTCTGGAGGAGACAAACGCGTGGACCATCTTTTCAGCATCACTTAAGGTAAGTGAAGAAGGGAGTTTGGAAAGATTTCGGAGATGGTGGAAGGAGATCTTGCTGATGTGTTTGATGTGGGATACAAAAGTGAGTTTAGGGTGGAATCTTACGCCGAGGTTACTGATGAAGAGAGGGGAATGTCGAGACCAGAGAAAGTTAAAATACGAAAACACGCTCAGTCGGAGCCGTCAGGTTGATGCTGGGATGGTGGCGGGGCCGAAAATATAGGCGGCAATAGTTGCACGGAACAGCAGCAGCTTGGTAGGCAGAGTGATCGATAGAAGTTGAAATAACTTAAATAGACCGCTTATTAAAAGTGGGTGTGCTTGATGGTCAATGAGAAGAATGAAGCGTGTCGGGTCTATATGCAAAAGCACAACTCAAGTTGTCTGCCTGAATGAGCTCGCTGGGTTCATTTTTGGCACAAAGACAATCCAATATGGATCAAAATGGGCTCAGGCATTGGTCAAAGGCAGGAAGGGTCATCGCAAAGTACAACTTACATGAAAAGACTAGGAAATTGCTGGCAAAGGTGAAACTGAGAGATGTCAAACTGGCACAGAAGGGAAGGGAAACACAAAACTAAATACCAAAGGGGGTTGAAAAGGGTAAAGGTCACTACAGAGGGGGAGGAGAACAGATGTGGAGCAGGAGGTCTGAAATAAGAAAGGATGTGAGTAACACGATAAAACATTACGGAAAAAGTGACACGAGAATCGTAAGAATTGTCCCCCAAAATGCCACAATGTCCCCCAAAATGTCAGCAGCATGCAACAGTTTCAATGGAAAATATGAGTCACCTTCTATTCTATAAGAAACTTAAAAAGTACAGTTTCTAGAAAATATACAAATTAAAATATGAAAAAGTTTGTTATTTTCGTAGTTAATTTATGTCTGTAGTTTAGTGTAAAGTCGGTGTTTAGACAAGATGACTGCCCTTCAGAGACACCTTACACAACATATTTCTATGGAAACCACACATTGATAAAGTTAGTGTGAAAATTAAAATATCAAAAAGGCCCAATTATGTAATATGTGTATGTATAAGATGGATTCTATCCCACTTTACTGTTATAGTACTTTTTATAGAAACAAAGTTCCAAATGGTTCATAGGACAAAAACATTGAAATAAAGACACCAACAATGACACTAAAAAAATTCATAATTAATACTAGAAACCAAAATTTCTACGAGGAAGCTACAATATTTAGTTTGTTTAACAGGCTACAGGGGCAACAGAGGGAAACGCACTGCAACACGTGTGAGAAATCACATGCAAATAGCAAAACACAAAAAAATTAAGAAAATATCTACATCAGATTCATAACACATGTTGCCAAGGCGACACCTGAAGTCATGGTGGTTAAGAGTTTTCTTCAGAAACTATAATGCACCTTGATGTTTTTGGCTCCAGCTAAAATATTTTTTTTAACTTCTTAACATTTCTCCTAGTCCTGCAAACAAATAAAAAAACAAGCAGACAAATATTTAACCAAAACCTCTTTGTCAGATTTCCAGTTTGTAACAGACCTGCTGGTGCCTCGTTTGTTCATACTCACCTAAAACGGGTTCATTATGAGGTCTGAACATAGCGAACGATCCAACAACTTTCAAAGAGATGTCGGTCTCTTTCCTGCTAACGACGCTCTGGAAACAAACCGATCCATAATGAAGGAATCATGATCACTATAAATGGAGCAAAGCGTGTTCTTCAGAGCCTAACGGGTCGTTGACTTATCCGCCCACAGACGATCCTTTAATCTATTAAACATTTGACTCGCAGAGAGTTTCACATTACAGTGACAATTTGTGAAATATTTAATCATGTGTGTCTGAGACAGCGTGTGTGCGTGTCATGTTTCAAACACGCCAACACGCATGGGTTTGCCGCCTCCATACAGTATGCACAATGTGTCATAGGTTGTACGTGTCATTCGTGTCTTTGCTCTTCGTCTCTCTCTGTGTTGCATTACCTCTCCCCTGCAACCTGCTCTCTGATCAATAACTCATCTCTCCATGTCGATTCCCCTCTACCCCAACAGGAAAACAAATGTCCTTCCACAGGACAAACTAAGACGGGAAAATGAGCGGTAGAGAGGGGAGGGTGGAGGATAATTGAGAAAATACTGTAAACCCCTTGAAATGCAGCTTTGAAAAACAAAAACTATATCACTTAAAATATACCAAATTATCTTTCGACAACAGGAAAATATCCAGCCTCAAAAAATCCTTAAATATCTTGATACAAAAAGATATATTTAAGAATTATTTGCTCAAATTGTAGGAAAATGCTTAAAATCAGCAAATAATCGTCTCATCATCTTGAAATAAGGCAATATATCTTAGAACAGCTACATGCAAAGAGAGGACTAAAGGACCATTTTTTTAATCAAAATGGACAAATTCTGACTTTTACTAAACAGTTTTGTTCTTATCATTGTTGATGAAACAGTCTTATAGTTATGATAATTCTAGTCTAAACCATTAACTTACTCAGAACGTGAAATGAAACCTCAGTAATAAGCTTTAATCTCTCCATAAGAAAGTTTCTGGCAGTGAAACTGCTTGGTAAGAAGCATGCATGACCTTTAGATTTCATCTTAGATTTCAGTTTTTGCAATCTGGCCTATTACAGCAAAGAAGAGGAGGGGAGGAAGAGGAGGAGGTTGGAAGCATGAGCAAGGTGGTGAGAAGGATTGAGTAGGTAGCTATGGGATGGATGATTAGCCCCAGTCTCCAAGGTTACACTTTACAACTGTATCACTGCAGATCTGCGAGAGCGGCGAGAAGAAGAACAGGCAGGGGCTCTGGAATGGAAGGTTGACTTGTAATGTTCTTCACAAGAGACTGAATTAAAAGAGACAGAGGCACCTTTTTTTCCCCTTCTTTTTCTTCTTGACCTTCATATCATGGACTAACGCTCTCCTTGACCTCCAGACGGACTTCAGCACTCTAGAGTAGCCGAGGCGAGGACACGTCAACGCAGCATGAGCACAAGAGCAGAAAACTGGAGAGGAATGGAAGCGAGGTGGAGAGAGACATGCGACAGGACACAGAACTGGGGGGGGGATCACTTTTAGTCCAGCCGTCTGAAAAAAAGGGCTTTTTCGCGAGGAAGGGAGGCAGAAAATGGAAACTTGTTGCCACAAAAGGATTTCCACCTTCTTTACCTCCACCTGAAATCTCCGTCCTGGTCCTTTCCCCTAACAGCGCCCCCCCCTTCTCAATCACAATTTTATCCTAACTAGGACTGAGACAGACATGGAGAGCCTTGTGATTGAGTTACACGCTTCAGCCTCAATGCAGTCCCTTCTAATTTCAGATACCTACTCGGTGTTCTTCCCTTGAGTCATATATATACTCGTGGCACTGAGGTGAAAATGAAAATATTTGGGTGGTTTCGCATAATCGGCTTCGACCGTTGGCTGCACCCCTGACAGCATGCATTCAAACGCTGGTGGCGTTGCGTTTCATCATTTCAAAGTTCCATCATATGACTGCGGTAAAAACAACACTTTTGTTTTCAACTCACGGATATAAAAAAAAATAATAATTCCAACGTGCAGAAAACCTCATGCATAGCATTTGTCACACCTTGTTTTTAATGTATAGGCCGACACAAATTACACCATTCTCATGCAATTGGAACATCTGGGTTTTCAACATGGATTATTTGCAGCCAAATTCATTATTTATTATTTTATTGATTATTTTTCATTTGTTTTTCATTGCTGCTTGTCATGAACACCTTTGCACAATGGCTGGAGGAGTAATACATCATTTGTAACTGGATTACAATGATCTTAATCTGATTACAGAATTTACTGAATTTCCCCGGAGACAGAGAAAAAAGGAAATGCTAAATTGCTAGATAACCAGTTTCGGGGAAATTTTTTTATCACTTTCTGGTTTACTTGTAGTAGCCATTAGATGTGAAAGAGGTCGCAGTCGCAACTTCTCTGTAAGCGAGCCTATTACTTATATTTTATTTATTTACAGACTCTTCTATAATACGATGCTGAAAACGGAGTACACATTTTGTTTCATGTGTACATGTGGAATGACAATGAAGGAACCTTGAACCTTGAATTAAATGTGAGATTTAGCCATGCTAACTGCTCTACGGCTGGCCGTGCTGCTCTGTTCACACAGAAAACAACATCCTTTTGTCGTAATTGCTGTGAAATTGTGCTCAGACATTCATCGTCCTCTTCGGATGCAAGTCATATACAGTGCTGTGAAAAAGTATAGCATGCCAAATCAAAAGAAATGCCAAAATCAAAAGAAATTCCAGACCGTGAATGAACTCCATCAGCCTAAGAAGGGTGGGTTCCATAACTGTTTCTAAGGTACTGGAACTCCGTAGATCCATGCCGAGATATATTCTCTACTCATGGGGAAGATCTAGAACAATAGTGAACCTTCAGAGAGGAGCACCACCTTCCAAAACTCATTCACTGATCCAAAGAAAAAATTCAAGGAAGCAAAGGCCTCTCTCACCTCATGAAGGTCAGAGGTCATGCTACAACTATTTCAAAAATACAGGACATGCAGGTGGCAGTGGAATATGGTGAAGATGCTTTGCTGCCTCAGGATCAGGATGGCTGACCATTGTTACGAACTTTCTTGGGGCAAGGTTGGACCCAGGTGCAGACATGAGGCAGCGTGGCAGAGCAGGTGCAATTAAAATATTTAATATAAACCAAAAGTGGCACGAAGAAGAGCAGGGGATCAAACAGGAATAACCAAAAAAAACACTAAGATTAACTTAAAAAAACACTGGAAGAATGCTGGGACGCGTGATGACACGGGGGAACGTCATACAACAAACTGGCACAGAAGGAAAGTTGAGGATGGACTATATACACTGACGTAACGAGACAATGAGACACAGGAACACAAGTGAAACAAACAAAGACTACACTAGGAAGGACAAAGGAAATAAAGAACAATAAACAGATAAACACACTAAAAAGGCACAAAATTCAAAATGACGGAATTTCACAATAAAATAATAATAAATAAACACAAAAGTCATGACAACCATAACTTAAGGAAACATGAATTCTGCTTTTCACCAGAACATTCTGAACCTGGAGAGTCAGTCCATCTCTGTAAGGCTCAAAAAGGATGCACACTTAAAGAAATTTAAGTTCTGGAGTGATCTACTCAAAGTCTGGGCCTCAACCTCATTGAGATGCTGTGGGGGGGACCTGATAAGATCAGCAGTTCATGCTCCCAAAAAGTTTACCACAGTGATACCGGAGACTGATCTCAGTCCATTTTGTGTTTACTCAGGTTGTCTTTGTTTTTCGTTAGAAGATTTGTCACAGTTTGGAACAAAACACACACAAAAGTAGAAGAAACCAGCAGGAACGGTCAAATACTTTTTCAATGCAACATAAATGCTCCAGAGCGGAATAATCCTACATGTCAGTGTAGCTCTTACCGTACGTAGGCTGATGTAAAGATCTCCCTCTACAAACTCATAGTTTGATTCAACACATTATTAATATTATCATAATAAATGGATTATATCTTGTCCTTAGGGTAACATGCTAAATATATATATTTTTTTAAGTTAACAAAACAAGGACACTTAATAGAGGGCAAACCTCCACCATGGCCCAATAGTCCCTTTTGATTAAATTAAACCCTAATCAAAATTCCAATAAGACATTTGGACCCTTAGGGTTGTCTTTGAGTAAGAGATGTAAAAGAATCATGGGTCCCTGTCTTTATCCAAATCTACTCCAAAATTCAAGGGTTCAATTTTTGGCACATGTCCCACTCTTACACCAAGTTTCATGAATATCTGTCTAGCAGTTAATGCATAATTAATGCATAATTAATGTAAATGCTGATAAAAGCGGTATCTCACAATGATTAAGGAAGTGCAGAAATTCATGGATCTTCAACTTTACTCAAACCACTCCAAAGTTTGATGAGTTCTTCCATGGACACATGCCTTAACATAATAAGCACTGACAGTTGAGATCAGAATATCAGAATGATTACCTTGTTACAATGACCCCATCAGTGCTGGTGAGATATATTAGCCAGCATATTTTATGATCCAAACTGGAATGTTTGATGGAAAAACTGGAATGGTTTTGCGGTTTATGCCTCATACTCATATATAATTGTACTCACATAATTCAGATAAAAATTCAAGGACAAGTCAAATCTTCTGCTTAAAAGCTGAGAATTATTGTCTTACCGCAGAATGCATTATTGAAAAGTTTAAACCTGGACAATTTTAAATTAGTAAAATGTCTCTTGGACACACACCTTCCGTTGTGTTTCCTGTCATTAGCAATTCTCCGATGTTTGCAGTTTTAAGTGATCAATTATATAACTTTCAGAGTTTAGTGTTTTTATTGCGGATCAAAGGGCAGTCAACTGCCAAAGCTTCGATAATGAAAAGAGAAACAAAATAGCTTTATATAAGACTCATTGTTAATACGGAGCAAATCAGTGTCGTCCCACCCCAATAACTCCATCCTTAACCTCGATCCCTGCAGCCACCCACCAGCACAGTAAGCCAATAATTGTAACCTCGAGTCTGTAGGATTCAGAGGCGGATTTCTCAGCAAACCCCCAGCCAGCACAAGTGTTTACCGCGGGATAAACAACATCCCACCAGCACACTCACACACACACACATACAGATATACAGCAAGAAATGACACACAGGCACAGAGACAGACATGGGGCGCAGGCGTAGGTCAGCCGCAGGGGTCACCACACACAGCCTGCAGCCAACTGGTCCAAAGCTTCAGTGTCAAATCAGCTTTAACACACTGATACAATGACTTCCAACCATTCACACACTCTGCAACAATGCTGCGCGCAGCAAGCTGACCAATAGTGGATGCTGACTGAAGGAAGTGAAGCCTCTTTAGGATGTAGACGAACATGGACATCAGGAAATTCATTCACAAATGCAGGCAGAACCCAAAGAAAATAATTAATCACTGTGTGCTCCAGTGATTCGGCACACCCACACACACACACACACACACACACACACACACACACACACACACACACACACACACACACACACACACACACACACACACACACACACACACACACACACACACACAATCTGTACGTATGATTAAAGTAAAATGAAATAAGCATCCAAATTTCACTTTGAATTTTGTGGAAAAAAACATTACTTTTATTTAATACAGTTTCCCAGTATTGCACATGAACAGAGATTGAATATTCTGAAAAAAAAATTGGCACAGAACCTCGAAGCAGGAAAAAATCCACCATCCTCCATGCATACTCTCTTCAGTATACACACACATAAACACCAACCTCCATGGCACGCTCCTCCTGCAGTGTTAATACGCACAAGTGTGTTCATAAAAGGTTAAAACTTCTTAAAAAACAATCACAAGAACAACCATAGAACAACCATAGTCAACTTTGCAGAAGAGAAGGCGAACCAAAGGAACAGATGGGGGCCATGTTTAATTGAACAGAGGGAAGGAAATATCAGGCGCCTTGATTTGTTGGATTTGTTTTCCATTTTCCTGAGAGGGGATTGGAGTGATGCAGGGGGCACAAGTGTGTGTGTGAGTGTGTGTGTTAGGGGGGGGTGTTCAAGGGGTTAATATAGAATCCCAAGTTGACATGTTTCTGCAAAGAATGAAAAGAAATGGAAGGTGGGAGGGGTGAGACGGAAAGCATGAGGTGGATCGAGAAGAGCAGAGGAGTGGAGGCGATGGCAGGCACGAAAAGGATAATGCAAGACGTCCTCCCGTGAGCAAGCGAGCGTACGAGTATAAGTGTGTGACTCAGATAGGGGGGGCCGTGACTGAGACTTAAGCTACATTTCTGAAGGAGTGGGTGAGAAAACGGCAGAGAAGCAGGAGAAGTCAGCCATGCTCTTCCTCTGCCTTCCCCGGTTGGGGACGGAGAGGAGTCATTTTCGCCCGAGGCACTGGGTGACATATAAGCACCACAGCCGCCCTTCCTCCCTCATGTCTTTATCTTCGCTGCTACACAAACAGAGTGCGCACTCGAATGCACACAAGTACGCACGCAAGCCACTCGGACGTATGCATACAAATGCATACGTATGCCAGTCATGCAGATATTTCACAAACACACAGTGAGTGTGCAGAGCTGGGGCCTCTGTGTGTGTGTATCACATACTACATTCATGCACACACACAGCCACACACAGACACACACACACGCATTCAAACTCATACATGTAGATTAAAAGCTATATGCATATGAAGTGACAGGATCGCTCTTGGAGTCATCCTTCCTTCCTCCTGTCATCCCACCTCTCCTCAATCCACCTCTTCTTTGTCTTCTTCTATTTCAGTCTCCCCTGTGCTCCCTTGTCACCTCTTCTCCTAAGGGCTCAGAGGGTGGGGAGGCCTGAGGAGACGGAGGCTGCTTGTGTGGTAAGCTGCCTCTATAGCCGCTCCAGCCAGGTGACTGTTGTGCAGCCATTTCTCGCCTGATGAGCGTTGGCCATTCAAAATATTACCGTTGAGCTTGTTCCACAGGGGCGAGGAGCAGAGGAGAGGGCAGATATGAAATGAGGGTAATACAGGGCAGAGCGGAAAGATAAATCAGTCCCATTGAGAGAAGCAGCATGCTTTACTGGCTGACATGAGTGGGTGGAAACAAACAAAAGGGTAACGGAAAGTCAATATCTCCACTAAGTTTATTTAAAACTGATGACTGTTTACGACTGCCTCCTTTATCTTTTAAACTTGCAGGATGTTGCAGGTCCGATTCGAAACTCCATCTGGGGAGGCTTAACTGGCTCACCTGACTTCTGGACTGGATATGACCTCACATCTTTCACCTGAGTTGACAGAAATAGGCTAGACAGCTGCATTATCAATCCACCAGCTTATATCCATATGGCTGTCACTATCTCCTCACTGCCCTCCATTCGGTGCACCAACCAGACCTGGATTTGCACTTCAAAGCGTTGAAATGTATTCCATGGCGTCCACCAAGCTTCAAACAAACATCAGACACAGCAGAGTGTGATTATGATGCCAAGCCATGGTTCCCATAAACAGTAAATCTAGGATTGGGGTTGACAGGTTTGGAAACCAACTCTGAGCCTTTCCCCTGAGAAGAGCACAGCTGCTGGCTCAGCACATCCTTTAATAGTTACGGATAGTTTAGGACATTCCAGTGTGGGCCCTGGAGTCTGCACATCTGAGGGGGAGATTTCCACAGCACTGCAGGACATGAAGAAGCTCTTGGGGAATCTTTCCAAATCCCAATGTGGGCAAGAATGGGGAGAATTTTTTTTTACAACCTGCTTGATTGTGAGCAGGATAACAACAAAACTAGACAGACACTGCAAGATTTCTATCCTTTCCCCTCATTCCCCAAAGCTTCAAGACCACAGGGCAGGTGAGCTATTATTTCTGTTAGATGTTACATTGATTGTTTTAAAGGCACATGCAGATCATCCTAATACATAACAACAACAAAAATAATCAAAAAAATGATAGTAATAATTTGTATTTATGAAGTCCTTTGTAGCAAATCTTCTTTTTACAAATAACGGTAAAAACAATTAAAATAAAATAAAAATATATAAGTGTAACTAAAGGTTAGAACAATTAAATCTACAGAATTTGGATCACCGCAAATTGTCCTGAAATTACCCAATCCTAAATACAGTTGTACTTCGGTTTACGAGTGCTTTGCTTTAGGAGTAATCATGCGGCGATGTGGATTGACTAAAAAAGATATCCTACATATATATATAGGAAGTACTGGCATGAGTAACCCTATACACACATTGGAAGAGACATAAAAAGTAAAAATAGGTTCTGGGACTTTAGAAGCTCAAATATAATCAGAAAAAGATATCTAATAACAGTTTTAAGAAGGGCTCTCAAAGAGATAATTGATTCTGCCCCTCATAAAACAGACAAAATGACTCTGCCTGGCGGTGTCAAAGTATGTGCCGGTGAAAACCAAACTAAATGGTCTGACAGAGAGGTGGGATGGAGGCTATGAGGGGCCTTAAAAGTCCTCAAGATTCTATCCGAAACCATAATGAAAGCAGTGTAAAGAGTTTAAAACAAGAGGAAGCTGTTTAAAATCCTGGCAGCCGAGTTTTAGAAGCTTTTTGAAGTGATCTTCAAGAAGCTACTACTTCAAGATTTATTTTTAAATGTTGAAGTGGATTTAAAAAAAAGTCAACTTTATTAACTGTTCACATTTATCTAGCAAGATTCGAGGACACCGCACAGTAATGGTTGTGTAATCCTGAGAACAAACCTAAACTACTTACCCTAACCCAACCAATAAACTAAAAACTAGCTGACAACGGCCTCCTTGGTAGAGATGAAAATCATACAATATCATATCAATATTAGACCCGGGTCAGCGTTCCGAGCAGCTGCCCCAATGAGCTTGAGATGTCCTACCGGAGAGAGGAGGGAATGGGATTTTGAGCTAATTTTTAAAACACGTAAAAAATGCTGTCAAACTGTTGCATCTGTACTGTAGTGTTGAGCTCTATGTTTTATTTCCGAAACATTTTTGCTATCGTATAATGTTATCTTAGGATTCCCTAAAAAATCTAATCATTTTATGTAATATTATTATTTTTTTAACAGTTGCATTTGATGTCTATAAGACAATACTCATTATGTTAACCCTAAGGACCTGAGGTGATGGTGGCATGAACCGTTACTCAAAGCCATTACCTACCATATTGAATTATGTGTATAATGCCATGTCTGGTATCGTTTTTATCAGCCCAACATCACCAGAGTTAATACAGAACATAAAAGTGAGGAAAACATTTTTTATGTCAAACGTGATGATATGCTGACAAATAAGATGCCACACATGTTAAACATTAGCCCCACTTATACAACCTGCTCAGTGCCCTGCTGATGTGGCTTTATTTCAGCCTGTTGTAAAGTGGGGTGCCTGTGGTAATCGAACTTGGTGATATAAACAAAAATAGAAATTAGGAACTGAAACTTTAAATTAGATAAAATTAGATAGAAATGTTTAGCTTTAATAATGTTCTTTATTCTTCTTCTTTCGGCTGTTCCGTTTAGGGGTCACCACAACGTATCATTTATTTCCATTAGTGTAATAATGATATATCCTTTATTAATCCCATTCAGCCGTACACAGTCCATCATCTGCATTTGACCCTTCCCTGAGAAGCAGTGGGCAGCCCCTCTGAAGAACCCGGGGAGCATACTGGATCAGGGTCTTGCTCAGGGACCCTACGAGAACCACCCCAATAACCACTATACCTTCATCCGAGATTAATGATAGGAGAAAAACACTTAAGACAAATCTTCTTTAAATAGATTTTCCTCACACTTAAAATAAGGGAAGGAACTGCGGTTCCTTCTTACTGGTTAAATCTTGCTCAATAATGGCTGAATATCTTTACTAACTAAGAAGAAGTAAGATATATTTTATCCCAATAAGATTTTTTTGTGAAGAAGAAGAGAATTCTTGATAGGTTATCTTTTGCGACAAAAAAAAAAGAAAATAAAGAGAAATAGCATGGAGAAAAAGCTTCTTTTTTTTATATTCTTGAAAGTATTTTCCTGCAGTGAATACAGGCTGGTTTATATAGGGTTCATACTGGAATTCATTTTATAACCCAATCAAATCAAAAACAATCAAAGTGGTGAACTTCATTACAGCTGAGCACTGTACTCTCTAATTATGAATAAATATAAATTCACTTATTAAGATTAAAAACTACAGATGGGTAAAATCATGCCAGTCGGATATTAGTATGATGTAAGCAACACAGATGAAACTCAAAAAATGAATAATAGATGTATTAGATTCACAGATGTGAATGATCAAGCATTTCACTGCAAAAATAGCCAAAGAAGCTACATATAGCCAAAGAAGCCAAATATTCTTGAATATAATCAAACTGTCTTTGTATCGAGTTAAAAAAAAAAGAAAAAGAAAAATGACTGATGGGTTGAGATGCTTTATCTTGGTTAGAAATGTTGAAACAAACATGAAAGTTTATTTACCGAAAGACAGGAACAGGGCTTTAAACCAGAGGAAAATGTAAAAAATTAAAGCGACATGTGCTCTTGTTCGTAAAGATATTATATATTTATAACAATGAGTACTTTAATGTCTAGACCGAGCTTACTTTTAAGGTTTTATATTTCAATCGAAGAAGTAATGTCTTATTAAGACAGAGTTTCATATATCTTCTGAAATTTTCTCTGATGCAAGGCCACTTACCTTCTCAGATAAAAGTCATTTCTCAGGAACAAGGCTGTTTTCACTTTTGTGAAATTCCTTTCTTATAGTTATATAATATATATATGGATTTTAGCTGATATCTTTGTTGCTTTTCCCTCGTCTGTATCCCTCCTCACCTGTCTCTCTCTCTTTCTCGCTCTGACTCTCTTTTTTTCAAACCCGACCGGTCATGGCAGTAGGCCGTCCACCCTGAGTCTTGGATCTGCTCGAGGTTTCTGCCCATTAAAGGGCAGTTTTTTCTCGCCATTGTCACCAAGTTCTTGCTCAAGGAAGAATTTGTTGGGTTTCTGTAAATAATTATGTAAAGAGTTTGGTCAAGACCTGCTCCTGAAATCACCTTGAGACAACTGTTGTTGTGAATTGGCGCTATATAAATAAAGATTGATTGATTGATATAGTTTGACGATAGTAAATAGTGTTGAAAATGGGGGGCCGCCCAGTCAACTTCAGTTCTGGGCCCCACAAACGCTTGGCTCTGCCAGAATCTTACCAATCTACAGCTGAGCTTGTTGCATAACTTTCCCGGTTTCTCCGTTGACTTCTGAGAGTTCTTCACTGGAACCGAGGGGTGTCGGCTTTTCTCAGCACAAACAGGAAAATATACCAGTGATGTTCAGTTTTCTCATGACGGTGCTGAAATCCTCCATTGTAATTTATGAGAAGCTCTGTTTTAAGCAGCGCTCTGCCTTTCCTGTTCCCATTAATCGGTGTTTTACTTTACACAGGCTGTGCTGCCTGTCCCATTTTACTGTTTGAGTGACGATGTGGATTATTTCCCAGTTTCCTCCGTTCAAAGGCCCGCTGACCTACAGCCGAGTGACACAGAGGAGATTGTCATCTGGGATGAAACACCACTCACCACGTCACAACCCACAAACGCTGACAAGCATCCTCCAACCCCGCACGTCTCATCGCAAGACGGGCAAAAGCGGACATCTTGTGACCGACACTACCGTTACCGAGGCAACATGGAAATAAGCCATGTGCTAAAGCTCCGTTCATTCGCAAATTGAGGACACCTTCAGAGGGTATAAAGCAAACTGAAGCAGAGAAGCAGCAGTTGAAAGGTCGGCGCTAACCTCCACCTTCACTCAGCTGCAAATTGTTTGAGAAAACCCTACCACAATCACCACATCACTCAGTCAATGTGTGTGTGTGTGTGTGTGTGTGTGTCAGGGTGTTGTTCATGTGCACATGCTGGTGCGTGAGTTGGACAAATGGCTTCAGGGCAGGGATTCAAAGTAATGACACGGAGAAGTGTCTGCGTGCATCACGTCTCCAGCTCCAGCAGAAGCAACATCACAGCCACAAAGAAAAGGAAGAGACAGAGAAAAAAAAAAGAAGTCTTCATTTTCTCATAAGGTGTCTGCAGGGAGCGACCCGGGCATCTAAAAACTGGTGCCATCAAATCAGCCTTGGACCAGCGTGATGGTGATGAGACTTGCACCCCTCCTCCGCCTGCCGAGCATCCCACAGCAGAGTCACACAGCGACACAAGGCTGCTCAGTGACATGGTGGCACACAAATCCCAGCAGCCATCATGCGAGGAGGAGAGGAGGCGAGCTGCGACGCTTGGCACAGCTCTTGCAGACATTCTTGACAGCCGTGTGAAAAAAATTAATAACGATGCATATAAATTACAGCGGTTTGATGCTTTTGGCCCGTGCAATGGGGAGAAAATTAGCAGTGGTGCCCGAGCACATGCGTCATTGACACTGCATGTATCAATAATGCATTGAACTCTGCTTTCACATCACTAATATATTTAATTATAGGATGGCAGAAGAGAAATTAAGCACCGTTGAAGCTCACCCACAGCTTGTAGTGCGGGGGTAACGTGTGCAACGCCGCCCTCAAAAGCTGTCGCACGTGTGGCCACCACAATCAAATGCCAATAAGCTAATAAGCAACGATAAATATGTTCATTAAGAAGACTCCTGATTATGTTGCAAGGTGGAAATGCTGAGGGTGATGCTTTTAACGCTCGTTTATTAGGTTGGCTGCAGAGTGAATGACAGGAGTTATGATCAAGTGTTTTGGAGAGTAAGGGTATCATCCGTGAAAAATTCCAATTGATTTCTTTGATGATCCAGATCATCATCTTGATCCAGAATAAGAGTAATTGTCATATTTTTGCTTATACTTTTTGGATAATGCCTACAGTTCTTGGACAAAAATTACAGGATGAAATCGTCGCAAGATCTAGCACACATTAAAGTATCTGGATCCCAGTAATATTCTGATTCTGGTGTTCTATTAATTATTCAAATTTAAACAGGTGTGAACACGGCCACCACAAACAAGAAGTTCGTGGTGGTTTAAAAGAAAAAAAAAGGAAAATCCAAACAGGTGGATTTCGGTTTTCTGTCCAATTGAAATATGAATGTAGTCCAGACCAATGACTTAAAAAAAAATTTTTTTAAGCCTAAAGATAATGTGATATGACAAAATACCTGCGCTATCGACTGTGACAGGGGAATTCATGCTCTTTGTTTGTTCTCACACAGTAGAAGTGACACAAATCCAACAAAAGCATTTAGCACAATTCATAGATTTGGTTTTGGAATATAGTAAGTTCTGCCGAATGTAAATATGCCATAATATGCCATTAAAGAAGTTGTGACCTCATTCATATGCATTTAGTTTTATATTTATGGTTCCATGGTTTACGCTAGGTAACCTAAAACTAAGACACCGCAAGAGCAGAAGCTGGTGGGGCAGTTTTTCAACATGGACACAGTTGTCAAATGAAGACGTCTCCTGATGATCACAGTAAAGCTGCAGCAGCTCCACAGTCGCTGGTGGAGCGTTATTTTACTCTATTAACTCCGTCTGCAACACAAAGAGTACTCCCTTGATTGACATTTTTCTGTTGATCTCTTTCCAGTGTGTATAGTAGGCTAAAAACATAATAGCTATGTAGGACTATGACGTCAAAGTTCTTAGAAAAGTTGCGTTTTGCCAGTTTACACTGGCTTTCCATGAGATTATGCTCTAGAACTTGATTTAAAAGTTTGCATTTTCAGGCCCCTGAAATAGAGTTATCTTGCGAATGAATGGTCAAACACCTTCAGCAGTCGACTGTTTTCTATAAAAACTGTAAAATTCCATTTTTTTGTTACAAAATATCCAAAAAATGTTTGGACCAAGAGAACTTACCCACCAGTGTGAACACACCCTTAGATAGTATTGTGCTGATTCACTTCCGTGAAAATGTTCTGAGATAGATCTTGATAAACCATCATTGTATATCTATCAAACTTATACTGATAATATGATTCTAAATTAAATGTACAGGTTTCCATGGTCCAGGAGTCACGTTATGTGGGTCAGAGTATTATTGGACTGTTGCATTTACGTGCCTTTACAGAGACTTGCACTCTGAACGTTGTTTAATTGATCAGGTTTGGCCTGTCACAAACAAATTGATACAGAACATATCAGCACATTCATTGACTTGATGACAACATACACCCATCAGCCATAACATTAAAACCATCTGCATAATATAAATTCGAGTCCCAATGAATGTTCTAACACCTTTCTATCAGGACCGGCATTAAGTTTTTCAGCAATTAGTAGCTCTTCTTTGGGATTGGACAATGCACGTTAGCTTTCTCCCTCCATTAGCCTGTTGCCAGTTCACCAGCAGGCCATCCTTAGACTGATTTGGTAGGTTCTAAACACTGCAGAAAAGGAACACCCAACAAAACCTGCAGTTCTTGATATTCTCTGATCAAGCCATCACAATTTGACTAATCAAAGCTGATTAAATCCCTATTTCTCCCCATTCTTCATGCTTACATCCCATCAACCTCAACACAAAATGTTCACTTGCTGCCTAATATAACCCACCCACTGACAGGGGCCGCCATTGTAGTGGGAAAAAAAACCTAATTGTTAGCTGTAGTGGTTGTGGTTACAATGTTATGGCTGATCTTTGTATTTCTGTGACTTAACACTAATCAAAGCGGTTTATTTGTCTAAACTTAAACACGGTAACTCCTGCACCTCCTCCTGGAGCACCTTATCGCTCCTGCTGTGCATTACATAAATGCAGTAGTATCTCTGGATATAATTCAAGTACAGGTTACATTTCCTATTAAACATATATGCTGTTGAAATTTTTTAGTGTTTATTTCTCAGAGTCAGGGACCATGGGAGAGCGAGTCCCTTCATGTGCGTTGTTACGATTATGATTTACGATTTATGACTAAAAGTCAAAACAGTATTAAGATGATTAATCATAAAAACATAGCCAGTGAGAATGCACATTAAAAATCACTTATGCCTCACCAGCAGGTTCTACTATAAAGCCGAGCTGGGGCAGAACAATAAAAAGAAACGCCACATTCACCGCAGAGGGTGGGAGCCTTGATTAGCGGAAATAAGCGAATAAACAAAAGCTACCCACCGAATTGACCTTTGACCCTCCAATTATTGTGGCAGAATGAGCTAAAGGAGGATGAGGATGTTCTTCTGCAAGGAGAGGTGGACCTGAGTGAACAGACCTTTCATAAATTGGGTGCAGAGAGAGAAAGAGAGGGAAGCTGCTTTAGCAAAAAATAAATAAATAAATAAAATAAAAATCCAGTATTTACTTGAAGTGTGGGTGAGAGGATAATAAAAGTGGCCTGAAGCAGAGGGAGTCAGGCAGAGCTGGTCAGAACTGGGGGATTTAAAATGGAGGTCTGACCGCCCCCCTCCCTTTTTCGCCTTCTTACACAAGCTAAGCCCACCTGAACATGCAAACACATGCACACACACTGAGCTGAGTGAAGCTGTATTAGCACCAGTGTGCAGCATCAAACGCCAGATTCCTTTGACGTGCAACAGAGGAAAAGGAATTTTAGAATGCCGAACTGCAAAAAAAATCACATGGATTCTCACACACATTCTGGTGTTTTCCACCTATTCCCTGAATGGGTGAACAAGCGAGTCCCTTCCTGTACAGTAAACACAGCATTTCCATTGGAGTGCTGGGCGCTTGTGACTCAGACACTGCAGCAGTGTGACTTAGTGTCGTCAGCTCGGCCGCTGCTTTCAAAAACACAGAGCCTTCGTAACATGGCCTTTGGTTTACGTCCCTTCGTACAAGCTATAGGGGCGATACACCACCTCTAGGAGTTCCGAGCTTTTGCAGGCGACGGGCAGGGCATGCAGTATTTGAGGAATAAGGAAAAAAATCGTTTTTGTAACAGTCCTTGCTTTCAGCCACTAAACTGACACACACATTGCTCTCACCCACATGCATGCCTGCATGGTAATTTTCATTTGCACACACAGAGGCAGATGAATATGTAAATAACTTGTGAGGGGACTATGGATTCCTTGTGCTGGGAAAAGAATATGCTAATGGTTGATGCAGGGTGTGAGTGTTAATCACCAGTGTGGGGTGCATAAATGCATTTAGCAGTGGTGTAGGGTCTATGCAAATTAAATGCACAGAGGATAATGGCATGCAAATGGAATAATACGCCGACAAAGAGTCAGCAGTGTTAGATATAGTTGCAGGTGTAAACAAATCAGATACATTAACAGGTGACGCAGGAAGAAATCTTAAAGATGGATGCACACGCCAGTATAGGATGAGACCCTAAGCAATCTGTTCTTGTCTGTATAGAATTTGAAACCCAAATCAAGAAGCCGAGATAAGGGCTGTCGCAGCGGCGTCAGTTGCCAGGGTAACCTGATGGCTGGATGCTGAGGGTTGGGGTGTGTTTGATGTGAGAACTTGGGAAAAATGTTCAGTTTGATTTGCTACCACTGAAGAAACATTGGCCGGCTCGCCGAGATATGGGACCTAAAAGCAAGTGGCAGATAAGGGACGACAGGGTGCCTCACGAGACGTGGATGATGAAGCCATTTGGTGCTTTTGGGTTTGTGTAGTCATGGCAACGAGGTGTTGACATAGCGCAATCTTACTCTGAACACTGATGGAGATGACATTCAGGAGAGCCACTAAGTGCGCTTATAAACCAATGCAGGGCTGTTCCTCTCCCCCTGTACAGAAAAAAAGGAAAAGGGCCCAACGCCACAATCGCTACGCTTAATCTCAAGCAGCGCTGAAAGGGATACAAACAGTGATACAACATTTAAAGTTGATTAAAACAAAAAAGTAGCCACCAAAATTTCACAGACTTCAACTGCCATTTCATGTGCCAGGTTTTTTTTTAATTTTCAAAGTGACCTCTGCTAACAGAACATCTCTCATAATCATAACCAGTGTAATTAGCTAAATAACAATAACAATATTACAATGAAGATATTACTTGATTTTCTTTTTAAAAAAACAGAAAATAATCAAACTAGTTAAGAAACCCAAAATGAAAAAACATGTATCATAATATCTTTCTTTTTTTTAAAAAGATCTATAAGGTTCTATATATTTTTTTTCATTTAAATGTCCTTTTTCCTTAGAAAAATGTTTTAGCCACCACTGAATACTGGACTGTATGTTACCTCCCCCTCCTCCCTCAACAAGCTTCGCTTACCTTTAAAAATGCTTGCCAGTCCCTGTCGTCCATTTAGCGCCCTGCTGTCATGAAATCCACTCACACACGATAACACTGAGATACACTTGTGAAATAATCCAACTGCAAAGACGCAGTCTTCATCAAGGGGTCTTATCCCGTCTTCAATGCGTGATAGTAAGAGGGGTCCGGGCCAAATGAGACATTTAGCGGTGAGGTCAGTCAGTGAGGAAGGCCAGTTTAGTTCCTGATGACGCACATGGAATCTGTCGGTCCACTGCTGTCCATTAGTCCAACAGGAAAAGTCATAGAACAACTTCATATACAAATGAAAAAGATGTACTTCTCATCTAGTTGTAGGCACGAGTAGGATTAATAATAGTCGTATGAATGGTAATAATGATAACAAATATTAGTTATCGTTGTGAGATCTCGCTCTAGATCTCACTGTGAGGTCAGATTGAATGTCGAGAGTTGTTTTTGGAGCGCATGCTGAAGTAGTGTGTGCAACTTCATAGAAATATTGTCATTTGATGTCATCCATTGAACGATAAAAGCTGTCATCATTACTACCATTATGAACATTATTATTCATACTGTCGCTTTGCTGTGCACCAAATGATGAAGAGCTGCGGTTCATATTTTGAAGATGATAGAGATCTCCTGTTGCTGATGACCCGTGTTTATATGAATGCGAAAACACTCTGTGTGCCTACAAAAAAAAAGTTTAGACCAAAATAAATTCAATTAAACACTTTGCAAGTTTTTTTTGTTTCCAAGTTCCTCTCGACAGATGCCGCCCTCCAACTCCTGTCCTCACACAGCACAGTCGGTGCGGCCATCTTGGTCGCAAGGGAGGGCCACTAAAACATCTGTGTGGGTATTATTTTTTTTCATGGCGTATTTCTCAGTCAGAAGTTTTGATAGAGATTCTTTATAATTTATTTCTTGAATGAAAATATATTTACGGTATATATAATATGTAATTCCAATCCTTTTCAAATCTCTCATTGTCCTTTCTTCGTCCCATGATAGATCACATTGTTTCCATCCTCATCATCCTCACAAGAAGACAGCAGCCAGTAAGGTGTAAAAGTGAGAAAGTGAAAAAAACATTTGTTGTTGCTGCGTCTCACTGCAGTACCAGTCTGAGACCTGTGTCCTGGAAAGAATGGCTCCACTGCTGTAATATAGCTTCCTCTGGTTTATTTAAGTGCTTCCTGGAAAGCTGGGAACAAACAGCTCGCCCAAACCATTGTTTGTTATTCAGCGTCCCTGCCAAACGCTAATCTGACAGCGCCTTTGATGGTCAGTATTATTTCTCTCTCTAAATATACACACTGAATATTTCTTGAAATATACGTAGCGATCTGTGGAAAACCTAGAGAGGATCATTGCACATGTGTGCATTCATTCATAGCTTTCCACGGTGATTGTGGATGCAAATGAGAAGAGTTGGCTTGATCTTGTACTTTGGCAAAGACTATAGCAGGCTGCACAGCTAACTGAATGATTCTGATGCTTGCGTCCGGTTCATTTGAAAAAGTATGTGCAAACGCTACTGGTGAGCGAGTGCTGATCTGATATTGTACTTCTCCTGTCTCTCTGTCTGCATCTCCCTGTCAACAGATTGACACCACAATGCAGCGACTATGTGAAATATAATCTTTTCTGGAATATTTCCAAGGAGGACAGTAGGCTACAATAAGTCTCAGATAGTCAGTTGCACAGGCTCTCTCTACTTCTTTCTGACCACTTACACTCATTCTCACTTCTTTACTCATATTTGAGTCTCTTGCACATTTTCCTTGGAACCATTCTTAAAAAGCAGGGGCTCATTTTGGCTTTTCCCCATAAGGCCTTTCAGAGAACTGTGGAGACCCAGCTGAGGCAGGGGCACAGGAGAGGGCAGGGATCCACCAGATTGCAGTCCTCCACCGATGGAGGTTGGAATCTGGGAACAGGATATGGACGTGTTCTGAGACTGAGAACAAGATGAGGGGTTGTTGTTGTTGTTGAGGCCCATGCCAGAACCCGGGCCCATGCCCAGGCCCATGCTCAGGCCCATCATGTTGTTGTTGAAGTGATGGGTTTTGTAGAAGTGGTTGAGGTGCTCTGATCGGGCCAGGTTTGGTAGGTTGACGATCTCCGGGTGGTGCAGCCTTAGGCTCTGGCCCCCTCCTATTCCACTGCTTCCGCTCTGTGTCATGGTGGAGCCTCCTGAAATTCCACTACCCCGACCGCTGGCTCCAGCCCCCAACTCATCCTCCACATTGATGATCTCGATGGCACGAGCAGGACCGTGGTGCTTATGCAGCTGGTGCTGCTTCCTCAGCTTATAGAACACCACCAGCATCACTGCTGCCATGAATGTAATGGCTACGAAGCAGCCAATGATGATTTTGGTGGTCTTCATCACGTCATCCAGCCCCGAGAAGCCCGGCTCAGTGATGGGCACAGTGAAGGTGGGACGGGTAGCCCGAGGGGAGGAGGAGGACCAGCCGGCTGAAAGAGAGGAGGCAGTAGTGGGAATACCTTCTGGCCAGAGGTGACCTGACGGAGTAGGGCCAGGGTGAACTCGGATAAAGGTCTCATTGATGGATACTAATGCTGAGTCTTCCTCTCCTGGGGTCTCCACTGTTTCAACAGTGACTGTTGTAAAGTAGGTGTAGTTGACACTGGCATCAGCAGCAGTGACATTGAGGACAGCCGTTGCCGTGGTATTGCCAGCGGCATTGGTAACCATGCAGGTGTACTGGCCCGTGTCTCGCAGAGTGACATTTGTGAAGTTGAGTGTGCCATCATGCAGGACAGATATCCGCACCCGGTAGGAGCCATGGGTCATTAACGTGCCATTAGGGGTGATCCAGTTGACAGATGTTGTGGAGGTGCTTGTGCGACACTTAAGCTCAGCGGCCATGCCCTCGGTGACGTTGAGGTCTGTAGGTGGCTCCACAATGACAGGCGCATAGCAAGTGAAGTGGCTCTGGTCAAGTTCTCCGATGTACTTGCCCTTTAAGAACGGGGGAGCATGGCAACGGGCGCAGCAGGTGGTGTTGCTTGGCACCGTCTCTTTCAACCACCAACTAAGCCAAAGAACATCACAGTTGCAAACCCAGGGGTTGTGGTTTAGGTGCACTCTCTCCAGTTGGTGAAGGGGTGTAAAGAGGTCATGGGGTAAAGAGTGTAGGGAGTTATGGGACAGATTGAGCTCTTCCAGGTTCTTCAGGTCATCAAAGGCATTTCGCTCAATGACAGACACCTGTGAGTGCATTAGCCACAGCTTTCGGAGAGACACCAGACCCTGGAAAGAACCAGGTCGAATGATCTCCAGCCGGTTTCCTGACAGCTCCAGCTCTTCTAGACGTACAAGGGCCGTGAGTTTGGGAATGTCCTTCAGCCCACACATGCCAAGATTCAGGTACCGTAGATTAATGAGGCCGACGAAGGCTGCGTCAGAGATGAAATCCAACTTCTTGAGCTCACCCAGGTCCAGGCGACGTAGCGAGGGCACACGGTGGAAGGCATAGCCGGGCAAAGTCTCGATTGGGTTGTTGCGCAGCCACAGTTCCCGCAGTTTGCTGAGGTACTCAAAGGCATGTGATGGCACCAGTGTGAGGCGGTTGTCAAAGAGCTCCAGCGTGTTGAGGTTGGGGAGGCCATTGAACGCTCCGACTTCAATCTGACGGATCTGATTCTTGGAGAGTTGGAGGATTTCAAGGTGCCTCAAGTGCTTGAACGTGTCTGACTTGATAACCTGAGGGGACAGATGATGACATGGTTACTAAAACATGCAGAGCAATTAATGTAGTTTACAAATAGATGATTAATGTTAATAGAGTGTTTACAGAATAAAGGAAAATATTACTTTGTATTCAGGTGTTAATACTCCACACACAGTATAAACTTTCTCTGAAGACCAGATTCATTTACTCTGCTAATAATAAAATACTTGAAATATAATAACTGTAAGGGAATATAACCTTTAACAGATGTGCCATTATGATATTGATGTATCTATATTTAAAAAATGGTATGGATTTGCAAAAAATTACAGAAGCATGGAAAAAAAAAATTCTGAAGGGTTAGGCCTATAGTCAAATCTTTAATGATATCGAAAGCTTCAAATGCTAACTTCACTGTCAAAAATCAGTGTTGCTTCTTCTCATCAAGGACAATCCTTTGTAGACAATTCACATTCAGTGTGCATTTTTCCACTTCCATAGACACTCCTTAGGTTAAAGCGGCATTGTTTAAATTGTGGCGATGATATAGTGGTACTGGTTTTAATCATGAAACTACTCTCCTGATCTATAACAGCAACTATTTGCGGCGGGCCACTAGGCCTTTATTGATAGGACAACTGAAAGTTGACAGCAAATAGGGAGAAAGAGATGGGCCACAGGTGGAATAAAACCTGTGACCGCTGCGCTGCGGGGATTCAGTCTCTGTTCATGGGCGGCCCGCTCTACCGACTGAGCTAAACAGCAGGGTCCAATTGGAATCTTTTGATATAAAATTGTCTAAGTTAGAATATATTTATAAGTAAATATATTTATTGTAAACACAAGTATTTGATCATGAATATCATGAATAAATGCCTCACGTAGTTGAAGAAAGCATTCATTTCTGACCTATTAAAAAAATAAATCTATCCTCCCAAATTGTTAAACTCAACAGCCGTCACTGATCTACTTTTTATTGTACTTTTTATAGTTAAATACATTATTTGCCCGAAAACTTCTTATATGAGATATTCTAAGTCTTTAAATCATATCAGTCACTTCACTTTAACAAAAATTATATTTTAGCAAGATATCTTTTATGGCTGCAACGTTTCATGAAGGTTTCTAGATTCAAATCCACTAGAAGACTTGTGAAGTTTGCATGTTCTCCTCACACCTCCGGGGAGGAGAGAACATGTGGGTTGTGACTGCGACAATGAAGGGTTGGTTATCTAACTGTTGGCTAGGTGATGAACTGGATACTTTTCCAGAGTCCACAGGATAAACAGTTACAGAAGATGAAAGATATCTTTTATGCTAACTCAAAAGAGCAGTTCTCAGAAGAACTGGCTGTACTTTGTCACTACTGAAATGTACTAACATCTACTGGATTTAAATATGTATATTCAGTGAATACCGCTAAGGTCAAATGCTCTTTCTCGCAATGATAATGGAACAAAAAATACATTTTAATGAGGTCTCTCTCTGCCCAGACTACACTCTTTGACCCGGTCTTGTGAAATAATATATAACAGACATCTTAACCATAATAAAAACACACTGACCTCCAAATGTGGATCTCCAAGGACCAACCCAGTCTCCATGTTAGCTCTCCCATAATTGATTTATAGATCATTTATTTATCTCGAGGGAAATTCAGGTTCTCTGCATTTTACCGATGCCTGATGGAGCAGTGGGCAGCTCCTTTGAACATGGAGTGCAGGGTCTTGCACAAGGACCCTATGACATGTAGACATGCTGGGGCTTGAACCGGCTACCTCCCAACCTTACAATTATGAGATGGCAGCTCTACTCACTGAGCTATGGCTGCCCTAATAATAATAATAATAATGATGATGATTATAATATTAATGATAATATTAATAATAATAATAATAATAATAATGGTAATATTGATGAAAACATTTCAAGCACTGAATAGCCATAACCACTATACACTGATCAGCCATAATATTTTAACCGCTAACTGATGAAGTCAGATTGTCATTGATTACGTAAATACATGGACACCTGGTAGAGGGTGGGATATATTAAGCAGCAATTGAACACTTTATTCTCAAGTTGATGTGTTGGAAGCAGGAAAAATTAGTAAACATAGATATTTGAGTGACTTTGAGAAAGGCAAAATTGTGATGACTGCGGATCCTTTTAGGTGGTACTGGTATGCAGAGGTTAGTATCTACCAAAGGAAAGACTAGAGGTAAGCAGGGTTATGGGTCACCAGCGCATGACGAAGGTGGGCCAATGTAGCCCAATCCCACAGCATGTACCATCAGTAGTCGCTGGGATGGAACCCCACTTATTGTGGGATAACAGTTCAACCCACCAAATTAAAATCACCGCCATGGCTTAAACCCTAACCTGTGAAATAATGCAATCCACTGAAAGGTTACATGCCATCTTGAGAGGAACTGATGGTGAACAAGAAAATATCCCCTTTTCTCATTTTTAGGATTATCTTGAAGGAGGTTTCACAACAATGGCATAGGTAGGTTTTGTTATATCTCTGTGTAGCAGCTGTAGCTCAGTAGGTAGAGCAGCCGTCTCTCAACGGGATGATCCGCAGGATGGTGGTTTGAGCCCAGCAGTCTACTTGTCATCCCTGAACAGGACCTTGAACCCGGGGTGCTTCAGGGGGCCGCCTGCTGCTCCTCAGCGTAGGGTCACATGCAGAGAAATAATTTCACCATGTTGTACAGTGTGTGACTGAGTGTGATTAATAAAGGATACATTATTATTATAATTATGGTGAAGCCATATTAATAATAATAACTGTCACATTATAATGTCCTGATAGTACGCTGTTTCAAATCAAGTTCCCCCTAAAATGACCACCCAGGACAAAACCGCAGCACTGGATTAGAACATGTTTCAACTGTCTAAATATTTTTACCCTTTTCTTTGATCCATACACATTTATGTTTTGTTTTGTTTTGTGTTCAGTCCTGAGTCTGTGCTCCTCGGGGTAGATGCTCACATCGGCGCGGTCCGACTGGAGATCATTTGGCGCAAAGTCAAAGACACACTCTGCTAGAGAGCGTGATTAAAAGCCCCTTAAATCTCTGGTTGTTTGAAATATATGCCTCTCTGAAACACACAGAAGGCCACTGACTCCTCTGTATGTAGAGCAGGAGTGGGGGGTGAGTGTGTGTGTGTGTGTGTGTGTGTGAGGGGGGGTGTTAAGAGAGGATGGGAGCTGTCAAGGCTTTACTCTCAGGGTACTCAGTGAAGGAAAAAATTAGCCAAAGAATCTAGGATGCCTTCAGGTGTAAAAACATCTTTAGAATTGTAATAATTTTAAGCAAGGCTGCAGGATACGTCAAACCAAAACGGAAATTCTGAACCAAATACAAAATTAACTTAGTTTTTATTTACCTCATTTCTCTTTAGTGTGACCCGCATATAAAAAAAACCTGTGACATGATGTCCCATTTGTCCCATTTCTGGCATGATGTCCCATTTCTGCTCCATCTCATACTGTTAAATGGGATGTTTTCTCTGAGGAATGGAGGATATCGGTCTGCTTCATCCCACAGAGCCGTCTGACAAGGTGAGAGATGCTCTGGACAATTTTAGCAATGCTGAAGATATTCGTAGCTTTTCTTAAGAGAAGATAAAATATAATGGGAATGGATTTAAAATCACTAAAGAACAAAGCACTGTCAGCAACATCAGGAGGGATCCAATTACCTCAAATGCTGCTTGGGAAGAGCAAAAATCAACCCGACTTTGTTTATAAATGTAGAGATTCATGTGCTTTTTATCGATGGGCTGTGGTTAAATGATCTTCCCTCGCAGCTGTAAAGCCACAAAACGCTGTCTAGGGACTCTAGATAAATTGGTAATGCTTACAAAAGGCAGCACAGCGTCATGGAAATATGCCTTGCTTTCAATTCATAATCTATTCCCTGAGGTCAGCCGAGGCTTAAATCTGTTTTCTGCCGTTATTGATGCCTACATTTCCATCCTCCCTCAGAACTTTCAGAAAGAAAACCTCCATCCACAAGTTGATACCAACATCCACAACTACATGAAAAGAGATTGTTCCATTGGATTTTGTCAAAGTCTCTCAGTGTTTGTTTGGAGCTGCTATCCAGCCTCTTCCGTCAATAATTAAATAAACAGCAACAATTGTAATAAATGAAATCAATCTGTTGTGTCAAAAGGTCATTTGCTGATGATACACAGGGGCAGATATGCTTTAAAAGATGAATTGAGAGTTTTCTCTGCCTCTGTCTCAGCCTTAGAATTATAACCACCGGTAAGGGAAGTCAAAATAAAATTGATCATCTCATTGGACTGGCACCTGTTAGTGGGTGGGGAACTTTATGCACTAGAAGGACATTTTGTTGGGAAGTTGACGTGTTGGAAGAAGGAAAAACTGGTAGTGCTAGGATCTGGGTGGCTCTGGTCACATTGAGATGAGTCAGATTATCTCCAGAACTGCTGGTTGTTTTGGGTGTTCCTGGTCAACAGTAATTACAACTTAACAAATTGATCTACAGATGGTTGATTAGAGACCAGCAACAAGGTAATGGATTCCCAATTATCACTGATATGCATGGGGACCAAAGTAAAACGCAAAAGGAGTCAAAACAGGCATCACAGTTTGATGCTTATGTGGCTGCACAGACTCATCGGTTTTCCCATTCTGACATCCTGTCCACTACAGAAAGACCCTGCAATGGGAATGTCTGCATCAGAACTGGACCAATGAGCAATAGAAGAAGGTGGTCTGGTCTAATGAAAAACGTTTTCTGTGACATCATGTGGGCAGTTGGGCGGGTGCGCATCACTTACTCATGCACCATAGGACAAACCATGGCAGTGTGATGCTGGGAAACCCTCCTGTCCTCCATTCGGACCTCACTTTGACACATTCCTACCTTAAAGTTATAACACTGAAAGCTCGTTCATTACACCATCAAACTTTTAATCTGAAGGTCCAGGGTTCAAGTGCCTTTTCCGGGTTATCCTCATGATAGCCCCAAAAAGTGGGGAATATTATGGATAGATAATAGATAGATGAGTCACCACCGCGTCCGCTGCGTCGGCAGGTCCTTCACGTGAATGTGATTTTTCAAGAATTATACCTAAAAGGACATTAGCTCGAAGAAGAACTGGATTGATTTTGGGAAAGTTGGCCTGTATATTTCAACCACCAGGGGGTGCTTTAGCTCAAAAAGTTTATGGGTCATAATTTCAAGTAGGTAAAAATTTTAGTCCAAATTTGTTGCATATGAATAAACTTGAGGGGATTTGTCTTGTATACATTGTGTTTCACTTTAAAGTTCGTATTTCACTCACTAAGGGGACCTTTTAACTACTAACTGTGTTTTTCTGACATAACTTCCTAACAGTTGTTCCGATTTAGTCCAAAGTTGATGCAAATGAATCGACCCAAGGATGCTATCTTGTTCGTACCATATTTCTTACTCTAATAGTTATTATTTTACTCTATTCGGGTATCTTTTTCACGAAAAATAGTGTTGACATAAAGGTGAGAGCTTATACAACACAAGGGATTTGGGGATATACCCTTGATGTCTGGGGTGACAACATAGGCCTAGTTTTCCTTTGGAATCAATTAAGTATTAATCAATCTTGTTTGTTTGTATTTTTCAGGAGTTAATGCTCCCTGCCATAATTTAAGAATGGTGAAAGAATGGTTTGAAGAACACAACATAGAATTCAGGATGTTGTCTTGGCCTCAGAAGTCCCCGAATCTAATTCCTTTTGAACATCAGTTTGATGTGATGGTCAGAAAAAACTGACTCACGGATACGTTGTGTACATTTTGCTGTTAATACTTTTATACTTTTACTTAAGTAATATTTTGAATGCACAACTTTTACTCGTTGTGGCGTATTTTCAAACTTTCCTGAAGTAAAGGATCTGAATACTTGGATACACATTGTGTTACATGCCTTTTTAAAAAACGTTTGTATACAAATTATACTATATGGAATGCATACCACAAATCAAGAGAGACATGTCATCATGTGACCTGATGCGACTTCTTCCTGGCGGTATTTACCTGTATCGAATTCTCCTGGAGGTTGAGGTATCGCGTGTTGATTGATATGCTTTCCGGCACCTCCTCAAGATTTTGCCTGGTGCAGATGACTCGACTGGCCTGGTTGGAGCAGGTGCACAGGGACGGGCAGGGTGACGCGGCTCCCACCGACTCCGGCCCAGGGAGGAGGAGCCGCAGTAACAGCTGGGCCAATAGAAAGAGGAGGGGGGAAGGGCCGGGAAGGCAGGCTAGCGTGGCGATGCGCATGGCAACTGGAACATGACCCTGCTCTTTAATCCGAAGGTACAGGTGAGTTGACACCACGTCGGTGGATTTTTTTTTTCCTTTGGTCCTCCGACTGCAGCTTGTTCTTTCTAATTCTGCATCCTTTAAGATATCTCTTGTCCACTGTCGATCTCTCTGTTTTCTTTAAGTTATTAGTCCATATTTTCTTGTGCTGTCTGGGGATTCGAGTGAAACGACAAGAACCCAGGAGTTACTGTTGAAGAACAAAAGACAGAGAGAGAGAGAAAATATTAAAGACAGAACACAGTCTGGGCTTTGTGTTTCCACCAACAGAGAGTGAATAGAACAAATAGCAGGGAGACATCGACAGTATGGCTTAACTTGGGAAGTACTGTCACAAAAAAAATTTCTGAGATGCATTAGAACTTCTGTGTCATTGCTCATATCAAATACCACATAAACCCCGAGCAGACATTTTTCCAGAAATCAAATCCTCCCACCGAGAGCAGGTGGAAGCCGATTTTTGTAATTAACGGTTCAGGGAGGCGGCAAGGAAAAACAGGAAGATGCTATAAACAGTTGCAGACGAAAAGGTATTTCTATCCTTACTGGGATACATTTGGCACGAAGACAGGGACAGAGAATCAGAAGGCTGTTTAGGATTCGAAAAAAAAAATGTCAAAACCTTTCAAGTAAAGATGTCTTTTAGTTGTGTAAGGACTAAAAAACTATCATTCTCACATAAAATTGTTATTATCACCATACATAAGCTCATAAGTTCATACATGGCGACCTGTGGGAGCCAGAGTGTATTTGATGCTCTTGCTCTAAGACCAATAGGTGAGTCTGTTTATGTTCGTTTATCTATGTATTTATTTATCTATTATAGGAAAGGGGAAGGCTGTGGAACATGAATTGTCCATTAGACATTCATGATTTAAACAGGAATTTTTGCACTGGTTCTAGTACAAAAAGTAGTGCATGATTTCAAATAAATATATTCATTAAATAGTTAAATGGAACTACACTAAGTGGAGGGCATACCTCTGCTATGGCTGAATAAACCTATGAACTCAAATAAAAAATGGTAGATTATTGAGATTGAGTCAATCCGCTAGATTATGTGTAATTACGGCAAATTATGAAAAATGCCTAATACTGTTAAAGTTAAATAAAACCTGGATCTGCCCGCTTTCTCAAGATTGGCACTAACGATGTATCGATTCTTGATTGGCCAATATGATAGTTTCATGGAAAAATCAAATCAGGCTACAAATGAACAAATAAGCCAAATATTTTGTAACAGATTATGAGATGCACACCTTTAGGGGCCCAATAAAGCATTTTGTTTTGCTATTTTATGAAAAGAAGGCTCAATGCCTCTCTCTAGTAGAGACTATAAAATTACGAAAGGAAATGAAGAGCTCAAGTAAAATCAGGAAAGACTCTCTGGCTTCTCTTCTTGCGCTCTGCCATCACTGGAAAAATACATCTCTTCTACCTCCAGGATAGTAGAAGAGAGAAAACCTGATTATTTTACACTAATCCTGGTTTACGGACACAGGCTACATGTGGTGGAACTGATTTAAAGATTTTATTGATTACTTATAAATCCCGGAAGCCTCTTCCCAAGTTATTTAAGGGATCTTTTGTTGCTCCATGTCCTCTCCCAATCCCTTAGATCCTGGGAATCCTTATTCCTGCTTATTCCATGGTCTGGATTATTACACATAAAGCCTTCGCCTAAAGGCTTCCTGGACTTGGAAACCCACCTGACTATACCGGGACTGCAAACTCTGCTCTCTCTTAAAAATACTTTATTTTTTTTCTTTATTTGGCTCTTTTTCATTACTTAATATAAATGTTTGTTATTTGATAGGATTATTTTTAAATATTAAACTGTTGTACTATTATTATTATTATTACTAGTAGAAGTAGTAGCAGTGGCAGGAGTATTGTATGTTTTATTATTATTATTATGATTATTATTATTATTACTGCTATTGACATTATTAGTATTATTACTATCATTATTATAATTGTGTTGACAATATCAGCGGAGACTGACAATCTTATTATTCTTTTTTGGTTTATTATTTTGATTTGTTTTGTTATTCGTATTTTTTATATTACTATTTTTAAATTACTATTATTATTATCATTATTACTATCATCATTTTTTTGACAGTAAGTGAAAGCTGTTGTTTGTTACCCTGTATTCAAAAAATATCTCTAAATTACGATATTTTCCCATTACAGTTTAATTTAATTGTAAACAACATGGAGTGATTGCAGATTGATCTATTAAAATTCCATATTGATCATCACAACTGGAATCGTCTCCTTCTAGCGAGTGACACACCAGAAACGTAACTCATCAAAAAGATTTTAAAATAAACAAACATAAAGCCAAAAAGCTTAGATTCAATGTGATGTTTTTTTTAAATATATATATATATATATATATATGTGACAGGTTATATCCATTTAATTACTAATGAAATAAAAAGCAAGTTGTTGAAGATTTTAGTGGTAATTTTTTACATTTGTACTCAGATGAATTAAAAGATGAATCCATCCTTGTTGGAGAAAATGGAGATTAATTGAGTTGTAGAACTAATTAGGTTTTTCAAAGATAAAGGGAATGTGGCATGTGCAGTACAATCATGGACATACTTTGATGAATAAAATAACTTTCACTTGACATCAATATAAAAAGAGTGACAACCTCTTGTGTCACGGTTTCTGATATTAGCGGCTGAGATTTAGAATCTGTGAAAACAAAACGTGGACTAATGACTGATGCCATAGGTTATTAAAACTGGGAAACTGTAAAATCTCGGGAAAGGTGTCATGGCTCATTTACTTCTGGGTTTAAAATAAAAACTGTTAAAAAGACATGCACCTTAATATTGCAATTAAGATCACTTCAAAAGCCCAATCGGAACAAAAAAGCTCCACATAAACATTTTATTTATAAAAAAAAACCCATCTGTAGTTTCCTTCATTTGCAGAGTGTAAGTATTAACCTTTTCACAGACCGATCATAATAAAAATTGTGGAAACAAAGGGACATATTTGTTTGGCAGCGTTCTTTCTGCGGGTGCCCATGGCCTTGAGATACATGCAAAATGTCGGCTTCCAAGCAGAAGCAGAGCACAGCCGCGTTTGATTTTAATAGAAAGTCTCAAAGAATTTAACAGTATTGGCGGCTGGATAGTAAGAAATGAACAAAGGATAAAAGCGAACATACATTTGTTGTCATCAGAAACAGAGGAGGAAAGACAACACCCGGAAAGTGGCAGACGGATATAAAAACAATAAAATACTTCATGATTATATTGATATTTCTCTGCACTAGCCAAATATCCTACTAGCTCACTGAATTTGGCTATCACAACAAAACGGATTTGAAGTGGTGTTTCATTTATGATGTCTTTAGTTGATGTCTGGGTACAAAATTCACTACTTTATTTTAAGTAGTAATGTATTTATATTAAAGAGGAGAGCACAGTGGGCTTTTTAGCGCTGAGCCCCCCAAAAGCTGTCTGGGAAGGACCCTGAGGATGACCATCGGTCGCTGACCAAAACGTCGCTGAACATGGCATGGAACCGTATTTTCGGGGGAAAATCGTACGATGGGGAGTTCTATACTTTTAATAGTTATTCAGATGAAATTGAAGCTAAAATTAGCTTTTCAACTGAGTTTAACACACAAGACAGCCCTGCTGGCTGATTTGACGTTAGCTTTTTTTTAGCCAAAGTAATGACATTGAGACTAATGAGCCAACATTACAGCTGGAAGTAAGTATGTAGTGTTGAGGCTCCCAACCATCAACCATAAGATTAAAACCCCTGACAGGTGAATTCAGAATAACATTGATCATGTCATTACCATGGCACCTGTCAGTAAGTGTGGTATGAAGCAGCCAGGAAAAGATTTGTCCTGAAGTTGATGTGTTGGAAGTGAGATAAATGTTGAAGCCTAAGAGCCAAATTATGATGGCTAGACAACTGGGTCAGAGACACTTCAGAACTGCAGTTTTTGTTGGGTGTCAACCGTCTGCAGAGTTCCTACCAAAGTTGTCCAAGGAGTGACAACTGGTGAGCTGGTTACAGATTAACAGTTGCCCAAAGCTCAGTGATAAATGTGGGAGTGGAGGCCAGACTTTGTTGTCTTCTGTAGCACAAATTGATGAAAATTTTCTGACGGAAAGGTGTCAAAAAAAGACGCTGGAATCAAAGAGCTATTTGTCCGCAAAAAAAAAATCTATAAAATATCAGAGGGGGATTTTAATGCCCTGGCTGATTGGTGTATGTTTTTCAAAAACTTTCATACCGGAGAGGCAGTAATTATGGTTTTTACGTTTTTTTATATTTTATATAACATTCTTTGGATGTCAATAATAGCAGTGTCAACACGGGCGATTCCTAACAATCTATTAAACCGATGAAGACAGGAGCATCAGAGGTCCGCAGATGGCCTTAATACCCAAACTGTATAAGATCATATCTCATGTAAACCGTTGACCAGAAACCCTCAATCGGAATTGATTGAGGGTTTGCATGTGCATGTTGAATTTCACAGAAAAACCACTTGGTGCAAATTAGACTCATGCTGGCAGTAGTGGACAGAAAAAGAAAAATGGAAGAGCCCCGTCGGTAAAAAGGCCACACTGTGAGAGGAAGCAGAAGTGCTTACAGGACAGGTGGTCTTAATTTTGAAGACCATTAATAACACCACTCGTGTGAGTTAGAGGCTTCTTGTTACCTCATCTCTTAAAACTAATTTTACAAAGGTATAATATTTAAAACAACAATGGTGGGTTGATATTCGAACACATCACCCTTTAATTAAAATCCTAACAATAAGAGACTGAATCCGGTAAATTGGGACACTTTTTGCAGTGGCATATGCGGCGCTGGGACTAAAATGTTAATTCCATAATTAACATTAATGCCGTGAATAGTAGCGAATGGTGCATTCTACATTAACACTAATAGATGGCCAGCTCAAGTCAAGCTCCACCAACCTGGCAAGGCAGAGAACCTCTCTTTCATTCTGCAGGTTATTTAGACCTGAATAACCTTAATAAGGACATCCAGCAATCTAGATGCCGGTATTAATGATGATGGTTGTAATGATGGGACTTTGACATGTAAACTCATTTGGCACGCTGTGCATCTTCCGCTGGCACGGTAAAGAAGGGGATGGGGAGAGAGAGGCAGAGAATGAGAAGGAGGGAAGGATTATTAATCTGATAGATGACTGTATAGCTTCAGGCAGAGAAGGGAATTATCAACACTACAGTAATAGATGAATACTGAACAGTCGCAGAGAGTGTTAAAGAAAGGGGGAAAGAAAAAGATGGAGATGGAGACAGATGTAGGGAAGGTTGAGTGAAAGCAATGATGAGGGATAAAGACCCAGAGAGAGGTATAAATAGTGAAGCAGAAAGGAGCTCAGTAGTAAAAGAAGGATAAAAAAAAAATTGGAATTGGAGAGAAGAAGAGACACATTAATATTTATAGTCTCTCGTTCAGAGAGAGAGAGAGAGAGAGAGAGAGAGAGGAGCAGAGAGGGAGAGAGGGAGAGAGAGAGAGAGAGAGAGAGAGAGAGAGAGAGAGAGAGAGAGAGAGAGAGGAGCAGAGAGGGAGGCTCAATAGAGAGATGAATATAAAAGACAGCAATGGAGGGAGGAGAATGACAACACAGAAACACATGGAGAGAGAAGACAATACAGACAGATGAATATGAAACGGGGAGATGTGGAGAGAGAAGGAGGGAGGAGAGGTCTGAAAGGGTGGGGGCAATTTCGATCAATAAAACGCAAGCAGTAGTTCAATGACATTAAAACACACACAAGGACACTATGATAAATCATATCGGCTGCAGCATCTCTTGTCGGTTGGAACCAAGGACCTGCAGCACCAAACAACCATGCAGCTGTCATCAAGACCCTGCAACTCCTTAGTTCTGCGAGGAGACTTGTTATTTTTGGATTGACTCTCACCTTCTTATGTTTTTAATTTCCAGCCACCTCTTCTTTGCATTTTTTTTTCATGCAAGTGCTATTTCAGGTAGACAGCATCTTTTGAGTCAGAAGGTGCAAAAGAGCTTGCGAGAGAGAGAGAGAGAGAGAGAGAAAGAGAAAGAGAAAGAGAGAGAGAGAGAGAGAGAGAGAGAGAGAGAGAGGTGGTGGACGGGAAGATGGCCTATGACTAGTTGAAGCTGACAGCTGTTTAGAGGAGGGTTGATTGTCTTCTGCTGTCACATGTTAGTCTTTTTCCTCCTTCCTGCATCCCCTCTCCACCTATCACCGTCTCCTTCCTTAAACACAGGGACACTTTACAAACTCATCCACTCGCCCTCCTCTTACTCCTCCTCTCCTCCCAGCTGTCTTCCCTCTCTACTACTACTTTTTTCCTTGCCTCCCTTCCCTTCTGAGTGTCCAGCGGCGGGATAAACTCTGCACTGGTCTCGCAGTTTGATAAAGATTAACCTGCAACCACAATGTATATTAACCCCTTCACCTGCTTGCCTTCCACCGCACACCAGCAAACTGCAGCTTCCTTTCCCCCTTTTGCTCTCGTTCTCTGCATTCATATCATCGCCAACAGAGTTACCATGGTTACCCATTCACCACAGTCTCCCTCTCTGTCCAGCTGTAAACCACTAATTCTACATCCACCACTCTCCTCCCTCATTAGCGCCCTGTGCACACTCATGCACGAATGGCATAGACCAAACATGCCTGAATATGACAACAACGCTCCAAAAACTGTGAGGCATCGCAACGGGTTACAGTAAACCATTTTTCGGCTTTGACGATGATGAGCCGGTGATTTACAGTGAAAAAGAACACGCTTTCATTTTGGCCAGTGTCGCCATAAATTGACAAGCTGCCACAAATCACCAGAGCAAAGGTCAGGGTCGTGTTTCCTGTGAGTCATGATTTAAAGCTAGCAGAACGAGGTTACTGAAATCCGGGCAGTGAAAAAAATCTCATTAAAAGGACTACATGAGTGTATTTGCTACTTTTAGCAACTCTGACAACCTATTTTGTCAATCAGCTTCTTTGGGCCTTCAAATTAAAGGTCAATGTTTAGGATTTAGGAGGATTTGGGAGAGGAAATGGACAATAATAGTCGTAGTTCTGGGATTTTTTTTTAAATTAAGTTTTGGTCACATTACAGTGGACAATTTATATCCACTGAGGGAGTTTGCCCTCTCCTACACAGTCTGCTGTGTACAGCAGTGCCAGATGAGAAATGTGGAGGTATAGTCCCTGAAGACTATCGTATTTTGAGGAGGTATGGTATGTTTGCATTCTCATTTGGCTAGAGCAACATCTCCTTCAACTACATAGAATAAATAACAAGTTTTTCTTCTTTCACTCATTTAACACAGCGGTTGGCTAACAGTGCGGCTGACGGCATGCAGTGCTTGAAAGGTCGTACGTCACTCCGTTCCCACGTCAGGCTGGATTGACTTGAAAAGCATTACTTGGGAAGATGCATGAACGCAGATCAATATATACCATAATGTATTGCATGAGTGACAACCGGAAAAGCATAACTGCCATCTACCAATGCAGATCTGGCATAACATCAAGAATCTTTCAATTGTCTTTACATCGGTTACTAAGTTTATACTTCCACAACCAGCAAAGAGGTCCTGAGGTGATGCGCAACTGATGCTTAATTGTAAATTAAACATTTCCAAACATTCACAAGTAAAAATAACAAAATCAGAAAAAAAGATGGATTTAACTCTCTAAGTAGCAAAAAGTCATGGGTTTCATACACATTTCATCAATATTTAAGTCAACCACCGAATCCACTAGCTCATTGTATATAACATATCACCAGGCCAAAATAACAGCTTTTATTCCTTTGACAACGCAAATGTCCCTCGAACTTCCTGCAAGAAATCTATTGAATTTCCGTAGAGACCAGGAATACGTTATTAGACTTCTGTCCAATGAGACGCAAATTAATAATTTGGCTATATGAGAAATGAAGAATATAAATCTGTTTCTGTTATGAACAATGCAAAGCTCACTTGAGATTCTGCTTCTGTGTGGTTACTGTACAGATTAAACGACTGCATGTATTACAGAAAAGAGCAATGAAAGCTACGGTGCTGTGAAAAAATAACTATTGGACCCCTACTGGCTTCTTCTATACAGTATTTGTGTGCATCTCACACTGAGATCTTCAAACTAAATGTAAGATAAAACAAAGGCAACCCTTCAAACCCAGAGGAATATTAAGTCCTGTGTGAATTCTTCCACAGCAAGCTTTGATAATCCTCAGAACTTTTGGGAGAATCTTCTATGGACTGATGAGTGGAAAGTTACATCGGATGCAAAGTGAGCACTACAATCCACGAGAAGAACATTAGACATACAGTCAACGTTGAGGTGGCTCTACTCAAAACCAGTAGATAGAGGAGAATGTCATGTCATCAGTCTGTGAGTTGAAGTTTATGCAGCAAGACAATAATCCCTAGACGAAGAGCAAGTCCCTCTCTGCTAGGTTCAAAAGGAATAACTTTAAAGTTCTGAGGTGGCCTGGTCAAAATCTGGACCTGAACCTCTATGAGATGCTATGGTGGGACCTGAGGTTCACACACACAATCCTATGTGGCTGCACTGAAGCAGTTCTGTAAAGAAGTGTTGGCCAAAATTCCACCACAGAGACAGATCTCCAGTGATCAAAGGTGTGTGGTTGCAGTTGCTGCTGCTGAAGGTGAAACGAATCGAAGGAGCAGTGGGAGGAGATCATGCTTGTGATTTAGGTCTTCAGAATATTCAAACCTTGAATGTTGTGCTTAATCAGGTGGGTAAATGTTGCTTCAAGGTCTGACATAGTTAATAATGAAATCCTCTATTAGTCAGAATCAGTCATACAGATTACAATTTATTGAAAGCATTCTCTGCTTTTGACCCATTCCTGAGGAGCAGCAGCTCCTGAGAAGCAGCCCCTGAGAAAATTAGGGTTCAGTATCTTTCTCAAGGACCCTACGGCATGTAGGCTACATGGGGCAATCCTGGGACCACCTACCTACTGAGTATTTGTTTATATGTATGTATTTTCAAGATTTAGTTCATTTCAAATGATTATTTAATAAAATCTAAAGCTATAAACGGACTATTCGAAGAAGAACTGCAGAGGTTGTTTACAGTTAGATCAAATGATGATGACCATAGAAGGTAAGGCATTTAAGAAGTGTGCATGTAGGTAAAACATTAAGGAAAATGTATGTCTCAGTCGATGGAGGCAAATAGTGGAATTCTCTCGACATACAATAATGAGAGATTATGAAATATCTGAGCAGCACTGATCTCAGGACGATTGTCATTATTTTGAGTAATCAGTGTGAAAAACAAAAGAGAAAGAATAAAGATGGTGGTCTCTATGCGGTATTTTCTGTTATCATTGAGGAAGGAGCAGGAAACTCTTTTTTAAGGATGTAAATAGTGCTTAATTGTTATGGACAGAAACAGAAACCAAGGCCAAGTTAACATGACAATAGTTCTGCTGAAAGTGTCAAAGGTTTCCCTTTACATTTAAAAAAAAGCTCTGTGTTCATATGACAACATTGTGGAAACTATTTTTGTATACATTGTAACGGCCAGAGCCGCTATCGCCCTGTCTCCTGTGCATGTTTATTGATCTGTTTGACTCAAAGGCATTATTCAACTGTGTGGTCCCCGGCTCTCACAGAACACCTGAATGCCGTGGGACTGTCAGCAACACACAAATGCAGCCCCGGGAGAAGGGGGCGCCGTCCGTCCAGGAGAGACGTTTTTGCTGTACAGCTCTCCATGCGGCTGGTTCCATGAGAAAAGATATATAAGATACCTCTTTTGGTTTTATTAAGTCCAATGGTTTAAACAGCAATTGTAGCCGTTCTCGCATTTATTGTTGGTCTGCTTCATGGTCTATGTAATTCACCTGCCACCCTTTTCTTAAGACTTTATTAAAAACAACTTTATTTCACCATTACAATCTGTTTTTTATGTTACTTCCCCTTTCCCTAACGAGCTAAGTCGTAACAACATGGATGCGCAGAAATGGAAATGCTGTAATTTGACCGACAGGCCCATGGTGATGTACATTTTCAAAGTCAACACCATAAAGTAGCGAATGACATTTTGTTCTACTTGTTTGTAATCAGTTTAAACTGCCCCTACAAATATGACTGAAATAACAAAACAATTCTGTTTCAAGTATTTTGTTGTTTTTCATGCAGAAAATAATGACCATTGCCAAAGGTGCCTGCACAGGCCGGCCAAAGTGAGATCATTTGGGACTTTCATTGTTGGGCTGTGAAACAAAAAGGTTTCTCTTTCCACCTGAAAAGGAATAAGGTGGAAAAAGAACTCAGACATTTAGAAGAATGTTGGACATTTTTTGGGGTGTTCATTGGGAGACAAGAGGAAAAAATAAATTTTGCAGCTACATGAAGCAGATACAAACGCCAGCTTTTTTCTGAAGCATGATCAAAATAAAACCTTAATTCTTTAGAAATATTGCGCTTTCTCGTAAATTGAAATGAATGAATGAAATGAAATTTGCGCTCCTATGAAACGACAAAGACAACGGTGTCTCAAGCCAATTTGAGTTCGCAACCCCTGCCACAGAGCAACACCTTGAACCTGCATTCACACCTGTCAGTCCGCCATTCTTTCAGTTCTTCTTCTTTCCAGGTTGGATCATTATGAGCAATGCAAGTGTGGCCATGTCATCCCAGTTTTCCCAAGAATTGTGTTTTGTTTGCATTTGAAAGGATTAAGTTTTTGAAAACAGGCTGCAGTGTTGAAAACGGGGAGAACCGAGGTTGACTCAAATGCGGGAGGTATCATGACTTTTCAGAATTCCATCATTATCAAATATCCATGAGCCATAACAATAAAACCACCTGCCTTATTAAGTAGATCCCCTTTTTGCTGCCAAGTCAGCTAAGTTATGCACTGTGTTCTGACACCTCTCTATCAGAACCAGCATTAACATCATCAGTAATTTCTGCAACAGTGATTCTTCTAAGGGATCAGACACCATGGGCTAGTCTTCACTCTCTATTTTCATCCGGTTCATAATTTGTTCATCATTAGACCACTTTGGTAGGTACTAACCACTGCAGACCAGGAACATCCAACAAGACTTCCTGTTCTGTAGATGGTCTGACCCTATTGTCTAGCCATCACAGTTTGGCACTTGTAAAAGATATTCAGATCTGCAAGCTTGCCCATTTTTTCCTGTTCCAAAGCACTACATTAGGAAAAAGTTCACTTGATGCCTCGTATATTTCATCCTCTGACAGATGCCACTGTAACAAGATAATCCTTTTACTTCATTAGTAGGTTTGTCACGTTATAAGAGATCACTGTTTGGGTTAAAATTGGAGTTGATTCTTCAGCTTTGGCGGAGGTGTGTTGATTGATAATGCAATTCCAGCTCAGACTGATTTGAAAGTCTGCACTGCTGTACCTCACAACAGTAATGTGAGAATGAATTCAGAATGAAGGTTCGGTGTGATGGATTGCATGCGGTACTTTAACTGATACAGGTTTCATGAGCAAAGAGCTTATAGCTAATGTTTACACCCGGAACATTGAACCAGTCAAACTTTGGAAAATTCGAATGAAGCAAGAAAATGTGTGTCAAAGGAAACAGATTCCTCTCCAAGTAGAAAAAGTATTATTTCTGTCCAATGGTTGAGGACATGTAGGTTGACTATCCTCCAACCGTATGTAGGACGACGGACGGACAAGCGTAACCCACATCCGTATCATCCTCCCTAAACCAATGATCATAGATACCAGATTTGACACATATTTCCACAAGATCTTGTCATTCATTTCTGCTCCCAGTTCTCCGAAAGCGGGCTGTGTCCCTTGAGATTGTGTCGTTTTTATGCATGTGGTTGGTTTCCTCTGGTGGATTGGGGAGGGCGTCATTGTAAGACATCAGATATTATCAAAACAGTGACCATTATGCTCAATTTGTTGGAGGAGATAAAAAAAAAACATAGTTGCATGGCTGGTAGAACTTCTCAATAAGATGTGAAGTGAGCAAAACATAGTCCTTTAAATCTAAGGCCGGAGGAAGTTTTATTCATGCGTTTTAATCGTCACCCCAGAATGTTCCCAGCATTTCTCTCTCGCTTCAAAGAGTCTGTTTAAGTTGAATAAAACATTTTTCCCCACACACTGTTAAGACAACATTACAAATACAGTATTCTCTGTTGGGTAAAATATTAAAAATCAATAGCATTTTTAACAGATGTGGATTCCCTCAGAAAGCAGATGTAGTAAACCTCCTCTTAATCCAGTCTGACATCTCACGTGTCTTTAGGACGTTGATCAGACCTCTAATGATGCACCCTTTAGGTTTTATATGATAACGATTAATGTCTCCAAGGGTTGGGTAATTGAATTTGAATAATTTTACCTTCTGCTACCTGTGAACATAAGAGACATAATTTAAGGATGAGGAAATGGAGGATGAAGCTGACTAAGGAGCAGTGATTTGCTTCTTTCTCGTACACCATTAATGCTTAAGATGGTTGGATGGTAACTTTTCCAACTGATGTAAAGAGCAACAGACAGATAACCAGGAACGTGCTGCCAAGTAGAACAGACAGGAGATCACTCCCTCTCTGCAGCATCCTGTCTGCACACCGGCGTGGAGGCCCATCAATAATGACTCGCTACCAAAACCAAGATGGCAGCTCAGACACAAGAAAAGAGGGGAAAGCTCATCATGTCGGTGGTGTACGATGGGAATGGAGTCATGACCTTTCCTGATCGCTGTGACATCTCAGCAATCAAGGTTGCGGAAGGGAGGCTTTAAGATAGTGGATAAATCTGCTCTCACAAGCCCCAATGTCTGAAGCAAAGGAATCATTTAAAACAATAACCTGAGACGCATTTAAACAAGCATGCTGCACAGCGTTGCTGCTGATACTCCTGTACATCAGGGATGGGGAGTGTGATGACGGCATCTGATGACCCGATTTACTGAATCATTTTAATCAATTTGCTTGTCATTAAAAATTCAATTTGCCGGGATCCATGTCTGATATGATGGATAAGATGAGGTTCTCCTGGTCAATATTAATATTGATCAACAAGGCCGTCCGGAGCTCTTAATCTGGCCTGAACTCAGCTATCAGGTTGCACAGTAAACAGTTTTCATGTTATGTTTTCTTGCAGACTTTTAGTGGCCCTGGTTCCAGGGCAAGTGCTGTTTTAGCTGTATGACCCTGAGAAAAATAAAATTCTGAAGAAAATTGGCTTCTTCGATCCAAGCAGCACCAATATCGGGCTTAACTGGCCACATAACAGTTACCAATAAAAAACGATTCAGAAACAATCTTGCAGAATTTGCAGCACACAAGCTGTCTGTAAACAGGAACAATGCTTGTAGACAAAACGATTACGACTGGCGGGCTGCTTGTAAAACAGGGGGATGAAAAAGGGCAAGAGCAAGAACTCAGATGCACCTCCTGCCTTGTTCCCTCCAAACCTGTTCCCAATTCAGCAAGAATACCACCAGCAATAAGTATGCTACAAAGTTTGCTGAGGATGAGAGTTAACTAAAACCGTGAAATTAAAGATTGAAGAAACAAAACAATCTGTTTTGCTTTTTTTTTTATTATAAAGATGTAACTTTTGCTGAACAGCGAAATTAAGCGTTGAATAACTGAAATGATCCTTTTTCTTTTTTTATATAAAAATGTAACTTTTGCTGAACAGCGAACTCAAGCGTTGAATAACTGAAATGATCCTTTTATTTCAGCAACCGTTATACTTACGAGCACCGATTATGGAACATTGTTGAAGGCTAACATGCTAAGTACTCACTTGAATTTGATTTTCAGTACAGTGAAAATACGGAGTACAGTCCGTTAAAATGCCTCATGATCCTTCTGAACATTTGGTGTTTCAAGCAGGAGATGTCAGAAGAGTTGCCTCAGTGAACCCTTAGCTTGTGGAGGTCAGGTGTTCATAGAAAGGTCCCCTTTTTGATCTTTCATCTTCCTATCATGGAGCAGAATTCACCAAACGTTGGATTGTTCTCCCACTTAGACCTTCATGAGACATCTAGCCATCCACCCATTTTATGTAACAGCTTATTGTGACCAGGGTCATGGGGAGGCTGCAGCCTATCCCAGCATACCATGGGACTAAGGATAGGCAAGAGGCATGGTAAACCCTAGAAGAAGTGCCAGTTCCTCTCAAAACCAGCACATAGAGATGGACAAACATTCATACGCTCATCAACTTCTATGGATTATTATATATATTATATTGCATGTATAATTGCATATACATAATACATTTTTTGGATTTTTGGAGGAAACAGTAGTACCTGTGGGGAAAGCATGCCAGCAAAGGCAGAGGTAGATTTTGATCCAGAACCGTGTAGCTGTGGGAAACCAACTGCACTATTATGCAGCACTTCGTGAAACAATGTATAGCTATAAATTACGGTATGTACTATTCTGTACCATTTACCAAAAGTTTGTTTGCACCAGACGTTATCAGTCCCAACAGACAAAGTGAGGGTAAAGAAGAAAAAACCCTTGAGTGTATTGAACTGACTAATCGGGCTGCTGCTCAAAACAAAGTGCTAAAATAAAATACAGTCGCTCTCAGTTTAAATTTTTGAATTCAGCCCTTAAAGCAATGAAACTCCATTTTCTTCATGCAAAAAGCTTAATTTCTCTTAGTACACAGTGATTGCTTAAGTATTACAACAGACCAGCGGAGCGATGTGGATGTTTTCAGACATCTTATCATTAAAAAGTAATTTGACCAGCAGACAAACGTCCTCTACATGACATATCAGCTCAATCATCATTTCTGGAAGGTATTCAGATTTCAAAAGAGGCCGGCCCCTCCAGTGAACATGATTTGAACACACAAAGCGCCAAAGCAAATCAGTCTCATCTCACTGCTTTTTATTAAAAGGGAATATGACGGACCACAATACAATCAAGTTAAAGGCTGCAGTGAGGTCTGTAACTCTCTCAAATGTTAATTTCTCCAGGCTGAGACAGAGCTGCTCTATCACCAGTGGGATCTCCGTGCTGCACAGCTCACAGGGAGCAGACGCACTTAGGATTTGACAGATCGGTGCTAATACAATGTCTTCAGTAGAAAACGTTGTCAGAACTCACATGTTGAACCTGAGACGCAGACCTCACCCCTTTTTTTGCTTTTGCTTTCTCCAATACAGTTATTTTCTTCCAAGTTTAGTTGCGCTGAGGCTTTTACAGATCGACAGTGAGCCCATCGATCACCATCTTTCTGATCAGGGCACGCTCCAGCGGCGCAGCTAACTTTCAAACATCTCATATTTACGGACGTCTGTATACACCACAATATACAGCGGCCTTCGTTTGTGAAGTCGGTGCATCAGAGGACCGTTCAAACACTGAGCTGACAGAAAACTGCTGAGGCAAATAATTTTAATAAATTCTGTCGTAATGCAAATATTTAAACCAACAGTGTGTATTCTGCTAGTCACGCCCTGATGCCGCCTGATGAAGAGAGGCAGGAAAAATGAGAAAACTTTATTCAATAATGGCAAGGCTAATAAAACATTTCAACCAGACATCTTGTTTGGGTAAAAGTGAGAAAGTGAACAAACATATATCAAACAGAAATTACATCATGACACATCACAGAATTGCATTCTAATTTCCCCTCCGGGTGCCTCGGAGGACTCTCAAACACGTGCTATTAGTGAAGTGGTGACTCTAGCAGCAGTATGTGTGAACGTGAGTGTTAACGCTTGTTTGTTTCTCTGTGTGTTGGCCCTGTGATGAACTGCACACCTGTGGAGGATTTGATGCTCCAGCCTCCCTACAGTCCTGCAGTGGATAAAAGGTCAAAGGAAATGGCTAGATGGATGCAGACAGGGAATGTTGTTCAGGTGATGGTGATTTGTTCTTTCATCATAAATTCACATTTGTGTTCACTTGTTTACCAGAAGAAAACCATCTAAGGTGCTAATAATTCCAGTCACATCCACATCATCTTTTACACAGTCTGTTCAAAGTGGAAATCGTAAACCATTATTGCGGCGGAGGTGGTAACAGAGCTGAAGTGGACATCTGAACATATAAATATTTTCAAATTGGGAGACAGCGAGAAGTGAGGGAGCTCCCTACCATCACCTTCCGGATGAAATAATATGCCATGAAACATGAGGGGAAAATGATTGTTTGTGCCATATCAATTCCTTTTTTAAGGAATTGCTGCCCTGAAAAATGTCTCGTATCTCTCGGCCGCAAAATGTTAAATAATGATCATGATCCAAGAGTCGTCAAAAAACAAAATAGTTAGCAACCCACCACTTATTCATCAGCTTCTTCCTTGTTGGTTTTTAGAGAAGTGGCATTTGTTCCTCATCTCTGTGCCACCTAAACCTAAAAAACATTTTTAAAAAAAGGCCTCTCTAGAGTCAGTGTTTTTCTATTTCTCAGGCTACTGCACAAACATGGCGACACAACATGGCGGCCTCCCTCTGTAGATTTACACTAATGACTAACAAAAACCTATATATTTATTATCTCCTATTCCATTCATTCATAGAGATACCCTCTTCATTTTACCTACAACACCTTGGAAAGAATTTGGTGTATTTAATCTGTTATCTAGAATAACCCTCGGCGTCTGCATTGTTATGGATTTAACAATGCAGACGCCGTCTTAATTTCCCCATAATAAAATGAATGAATGCAGAAAAGAATTTTCCATTCCATCAGAGCTGAAATCCATGCTACTAGATAGTCTGTCTGCTCTGCAGCTATAGGCACAGGTCTGAGGTCTGTCAGATATCTCACCAGCTGAAGTCAAAGTTGGCAGCCATGTCTCAGTGTCTGCTGGTTAACATGAAACAACCTATGAATTTTCACTTGGCAAGCTCTCCTCACTCAGCCCACAATATTTTGTTTGTCCCAACCAAGGAGAGAAAGCAGCTCATGCAGAATAACATACAATACACAGAGGCCAATCTAAATATAAATCCACCCACCTCAGCTGAGAAAGTGCTTTCCAAAAATTAAAGCATGCTTCATTTGTTCCCTTTTATACACAGGTCGTATAGTAATAGAGATGGTTTTGCCATAATCAGCCAATTATAACTCCATCCAGACCTTTAGCAGCTTTCATTTTTAGCCCAGTCTGCTCAGCTAGCCTCATTTCCCCCTCACACTCAGCTCGGTCCCGGTCCCGGTCCCACTCTGCTCTGCTACTTATAAACATTTAAAGCATGTGACAAACCGCCAGGCGAAACTGACTTTTGAATGGAAGACCATGACGCTTTTAAAATCTGAAAAGGTCAATTCGGCATAAGGACACAGGAGCCGTGAATTAAATAATCACATTAATAAAAATCTGCAGTAGAAGGAGAACCAAACGGAGGGTTCCTTTTTTTAATTGTCTGGGGGGAATTGTGAATGCGGGGCCATGACAGAAAGTGTTTATGTATTAAATGGAGGAGTGATCGGGGGGACGCTGGAGTGTCATTGCTGCGGAATGTCAGAGAGGAAGGACAGTGCTCGCCCACTTCCATTCCTTCTTTCTCTTTCTTGGTGAATGAGGACCTGACGTCACTTGCCCACAGACACACACACTGTAAACATTGTGACTAATACTGTACTAATGTCTCTTTGTGCCAATGCTCTCGGGGGAAGGAGCCCACCAGGTTATTGAAATAGTCAGATACATTAGATGTTGGTGCAGGGGAATCAATGATGCCTGTCGATAACCCTCCCGCTTGACAGACATTTAAGGACAGGGGAGTGTAATACCAGCCCACTACCACATTCAGAAGAAAACACCAACATTGTACTTGATATTGATTTTTTCCTGCCTGATATTGCGTTGAAATCCCCACAGGTGCAGATTTAGGTAGAAACACATCTGAGTGGGAAAACCTATTAGCTCAATCCGTGTTTGATAGCTGATATTATTAAGTGGCTAATTGGGCAGTGGGAGCGGTGAGGAGGCACCGATCGTTTCAAAGCATGGTTCCTTATCGTTACTGATGAAGCGAGCCTTCCGCACGCTGAAGGGGAGATATGCATTAGAAATATTCACGGCCTGAAATGATCTGCATCTTAACCTAGCACATGATTTACTGTGAGGCCTGGGCGCGGATGTGCAATATGTTGATTCTTTATGAAGAAGAGGAAATACCTATTAAATGACTTCTCTGCACGTTTTAGTCACCGCCAAATGAGTTTTCATCTAAACAACACTATATTTGAGGGACGATATTAATTTTTATTTGAATGCACCAAATTTCATCAATTTTTCCACCATGAAATAAACGAAAAATGTCAAAGAGGAATTGCATTTGAAGCTATTACTTTAGCTGCCGGGAAGGAAATTCAAAAAATCCGCAGTGGACATGAATGTAGCAGCAGTCAAAAAATAACACAAAAAGGTGTGAGAGAAAAGACTTTTGTGAATGAGCCTTTTATATCTCTTTCAATCACACTTCAAATCAAACATATTTTTTGCACAAATTTCAAATCATTTCAGTTTACTCTACAGCTGTAATGTAATCCAAATAGTTTTAGCAGAAACTATTCATTTGGGTTTGTCTACCCAATCAGTGCCTATTGGTGTCCGCAGTTGTGGCAGTGGATGCAGCCTCAACGGCTTCTAATTGGACTTTACGGGAATATAATTGTAAAAAGAACGAAAAATGTATTATTTGGTTAATTGGCTAGTTTGATTGTCCCAGATGTATTTATTAACTTCCTTAGTTTATCAGTTTATTTATTAATGCCTTCATGCAAATTAATTAAATAAAAAAAAAACCACAGCAATATTTTCTTATATGACATATGGTCTGATTTTTATGGCATAAAGATGCATAGATTTTATTTGTATTTTTTTAATATTTTGGGCGAGTGACACGTGTCTCCACCAGTGACGACATACATTAATTAAACTTTTCAACACAAAGTGCACTTATCAGTAATAAGAAGACATCTCTTTAAAAACACGTTTTTTCACATGTCGACTTGGAGAGTTTGTAACAGAAGAAAAAAAAAGAAGGAATGAAAAAACATTCAACGCACTGCTGATCGAAAAGCTGAAATGTAGAACCTATTTCTTCTCCTACTTCCTGTCACCTCCCTACCGCCCTCCCCTCTCCATCCCTCATTAAGCTCCCTGTTCTTGACTCCTCACCCCCTCCTTTCCTCCCTTGTTGAACTATAGATTTTTTACAGTAGCTCACTAGCACAAATACTTCAAAAGAATTGAGACCAATTATATTATCACAGCCAAAATACCAAAAAAAACAAAAAGTAATAAGATAAACATGTCCCCAGTTAGACACAAGGGTTAATTTTCTAACATTGGTTTGATTATATAATACTCCGGGTGCTATAAATACAGCATGTCCATGATGTGTTTTTGATGTCTTTTTTGATTACTTAAACTAATCTGTCATTCTGTACTCCTCTCTTCTCGACGTACAGAAGGTAAATTGAGCTTATGATCGCATGATAAACTATTAATTAGGCAGAAACTCCCACGCATGCCTCCCTGTTTACTTATTAAGCTTCTTCATGTGATCTCATCACAGGACGAGCAGACACGCATTCGCACATACACACACAAGCACACACACACACAGACACACCTAAACTGTAATCGCTTAATGGTTGAAGCGACGCTACAATAAGTGCTTATATTTAGAAAACAGTCTGATGAGGTTTTTCAAACTGGAGCATTCGGCGTTCCACATTCCATCCTTGTCAAATAGGATATACTGCAGCCCCCACTGCTGTGTCGCCTACCTCAACCTCCCACTCACAATGTCCAAAGCGAGGCTGGCATTAGGATGCAGAGAGAATCCCTCATCTATTCAGAGACGCTCCTGCAATAGCAGGAACACCCCCCCCCAGCTGAGAGCTGCAGATTAAAACTCAGTGCGTTCATCAGGCTGCTAAAGCACCCCCCCCTTAACAGACATTACATTGCCTACCCCTCATGTTCAAATCCCTAACTGTGGGCGTCTCACCACTTGTCACTGCATGCTGGGATAAAAGTCTTTTTAATGTTAACATCTTTACATTCACTATGCCGCCTCTACATTTCAAATAAAATCCAGTTATTACTATCCGTTCTGTGGTCACAACGACGATTTGGTGTACAATTAATCCATATTTAAGGTTGTTAAGCGTGTTGATACACTCAATTCCTGTGCACTGGGGGGTAAGCCAGAGCCAGCAGCTAATCAAAATGTCTCTCAGCCATTTACAGAGCAGTGTAAACTGCATGGCGCTCTCAGACCTTCTCCCAGTGTTCTCCGAGAGCTTTGATTGCTCCCAGCTATTTTGCTGAAGAGGAGGATCTACTACAGCATTTCTGTGTTTCACGCTGCCCTCGCTCTCCCAGGAGTTCAAACTGTGGCGTGTCACCTGTGACTCCCTGTTCTGTGTGTTTGGTGACATTTTCTGCAAGGGGGTCAGTCCGGGCAGCGCTCACTGTGTGTATTTGTGATTAAAAAAGATAAAGAGTTACATATCAGGGAACAAGCTGCAGGACATTCTGCGTAAAAGAGCAGTTCAGCCAAAAAATATTATGCATCTTTCTCCAAAACCAGGGTCATCAGCATTGATAAATATGCGTCGCTTCTTAAAGCCCTACTGTACTCTCGTCTTGAAGACGTACACAGAATATGGACCTTCCGTCCATATTCTGTGTAAATTAATATTTTTTATTAGCACTTTGCGATTTGATGCAAATGTAAAGTGAGTTATAAATTAAATGCATTATTATTATTATTATAAATTTTGTATGTATTTTTGCCTTTTTTCTGAGGCCTTTATTGAGGCTTTATGGATAAAACAAAGCACTTCCACTGGAAATAATTCCGGGGATTTTAGCAGGAATACGACAAAGAAGAAAACTGTGAAATAACAAAGTCAAAAATCTCTCCATTAACATATCATGATGCATTTAATGGCCTGACAGTCAACTGCCTGGTTGCCTCTGTTGTTGTCCCTTTTTATTCATTAGGCACATCATCACAACCTCCTCAACGATCACCATTTTTTGTTGTTAAATGTTTTTGCATTCCACCACCATCTTGTGGTTTTATCAATGTCAACGAACAGAATGAGTGTGAGCATGATGACAGTATTTGACACATATGTAGATAGAACATTAATGAGCCTTAGGACATACTATCGTCTACCATGCACGTAGCATCCAGTGCTTTATCTGACACTTTTGCACACTTCATCAGAACTTGCTTTTGTCAGTTTATTTGACTTTTCAAGTTAATATGATACTCTGCACCCTTCCTCAGATGTGTTTTCATTTCACTCTGAGCCATTGGTTTGACATTTTACACCAAATACCTGACACGTAAGAGGGCGTAAGAAGAGGGCGTGATGGATCCCAGAAGAGATGAAATCATACGACGAGCTGATGTTTAGAAAGAATCCTTTATTAGTCACATAGAGTCATACACAGTACAACATAGTGAAATTACTTCTCTGCATTTGACCCATCCCTGAGGGAGCAGTGGGCAGCCCCTCGTGGAGCGCCCGGGGAGCTAAGGATTCAGGGTCTTGCTCAAGGACCCTACGACAAGTAGACCCTGGTGGGATTCAAACCGGCTACCTTCCGATCTTCTGATTGGGAGTCGGCCGCTCTACCCCACTGAGCCACAGCCGCCCCCAAGTTGGAGCCTTTCCTTAAAAGAAATGTCTCATTTAACCTTCAATGCACTGAGTAAAAAGAAATGCAGTAGTGGAGTAATTGTGTAGCCATATGCTGACCAGTCATACACTGAGTCATATGTTGAGATTTTCATACGGTGAAAGTGGATGATGAATGATTTATGTGATTTTCTCTGTCTTCATGAAAAGATACGTAACTGTTGTTTCATTATTTCATTTGTTGATGTCAGCAACATTAAATGGCTTTTCTCCTAACCTCCTCCATAGTGCAGCGACACCCTGGATGTGAGAGGCCATCCTAAACAACTTAAGAAAACGTGCACTTGATTTAAAACAGTCTGAAATAACCAAAGACAAGGTTAGGGTCATATAGATCATAGGTCAAAATGACTTATTATTATGAGTCCAGAAATTGTAATATTTTTTTTTTTTTAAGATGAAATTATCACTGTAGCCTCTTAACTAGCCTCTAAAGCGCAGCAGCATGAACGTGCACCGTTAGATGAGATCAACAGGAGCTGGAAATGTGTGCATGCCTCATTGGTCACACACAACAGAAAGAGTCCCTAGATTTACTGAAAAGATGAAGTGCATAAATGCCTCTGTTGGTTCTAGCTTTACATTTACTGGGCCAGCAGAGCGCTCTCTGCTGCATTTGAACGTGATCCAGTTTGGGCTCTCGAGGTGCACGATAATGCATTTAGCTTAGGGGCTACAGTGATGATGCTATAAAAGGGGTATGAATAACATTTTCTCCAATCAATTTGGGACCTTGGGGCTTGTGGTGACTCTGATTCTGCTGTTTGGAGTCATTTTATCTTCTTTTTTGGTTGTTGAACCCATTTTCTCTTCAGCTCTGTGTGAGAACAAAGATTTTCTGTCTGTCTTTAACTTCAACTGTGCTGCTGCATGTCCTAGTCAGGACACTATTGGAAAAGAGATTTGTAATCTCAATGAGGTTTTCCTGGTTAAATAAAGGTTAAATAAAAATAAAAATAAAAAACATTGTTTTGCTGTAAAGCTCTGTAGATGTTCTGTTAAAAGATTGAGGAGGGAATTTAAATTTTTGGGTAAACTTTTTCTTTAGGTCTACATCACATTTGTGTTAGTTATGGGTGACTTGGGTAAATAACATTTAAGCTCAAGGGTAAAAGTATGGATAAAGAGAGTAGCACAGTTATCTCATAACAAGAGGGTTCTGGGTTCAAATCCTTGGGGCCGTTATGTTCTTGTACCTCACCACGTGTTCCGGCTTCCTCCCACTGCCCAAAAACATTCCATATACTTCAAATTCATGTCTAGACTGTTTTTTTGTCTCTATGTGTTGACGCGGTGAGGAACTGGTGACTTGTACCTCACCTATCCGCGGACAAAATGTTTATGAGCTACGGCTGGCTGTAGCTCATTGGGAAGAGCGGCCGTCTCCCGATCACAGCAATCAGAAGATCAGAAGGTAGCCGGGTCCCACCAGGGTCTAGATGTCGTAGGGTCCTTGAGCAAGACCCTAAAACTTCCCGGTTGCTTCAAAAAGGCCGCCCACTGCTCCCTTATGGACCGGTCAAAAACAGAGAAATAATTCACTATGTTGTACTGTGTATGACTGTTTGTGATCTTAATATATATTATATTCTTCTTAATATATCCCACCCACTGACATTTAGTTGATTACAGGAATACTAGAGCTAAACGACTAGGTATTTACCCGGTAAATTTATGGTAACTATAGTATATTACTGGGTAATTAACATTGGTAATCAGTATTGAAATACAGAAAAGTCACAAATAAAATACAAATGCTGAGTTGGACATGGCATCAAGTCAGGTGGTTTATGTTGGAAAAAAGTCTAAACTTGCGACTATGATACCATAAAAATGTGCCGCTGGCTTCTTAAATATGAAATTTATTAACAGAAAGACCATCAAAATAAAACATTTTTGCACTCCAGAATTGAAAATCCTGTAAGATAAAATATGAAACATGAAGATTTGGAGCTGAGCTGCAGCCTAACTCTATTATCCAAGGAAAGCATTAGCTGAAATTCTTTGCCAAAAGAGCTGGAAAAAAAGAGCTGGTAGTTTTTTTTACTACTTTTGTAATAAATTGTTAAAAAAAAAAAGTACAAAAATTAACATGGTGAGGAAAAGTACAACACAAGCTAAAAGCCTTGGGAAGCCAGCTCAAAAAATTAGTTTGAGTGCCTTCATTACAAAAGTTTGAACTGAATTAAATTATGCCAAAAGAGATGGTTTTAACTATTTATTGTAATGGTTTACATTTTTAATAATAAGAAATAATATTTATTATGTAATGTCTACATAATAAATAACATGTCCTTTGATGATCAAAGCCGCTGCTAGTACCGCCCACAAACCTTAAAAATACTAATGTTTGACTAAAACTCAATGTTTGTGCGACGCCAGACTGAATATTTAGCAACGTTTTTCAGAATCTCTGGAGGAGCTTTTGGATCTTTTATGAAAGTTCATATATTTGTAAAGCACTTTTCCCTCTGCACTGCTGAGGATGGATGGAATTTTGCACTGTTTAGGTGATGCAGAGCCCCAAAGTGTGCATTGTTATTAAGTATAACCCTCACAGTCAGAGGCTGGTCTGTCTCGCATTAACATACCAGGAAACAGCTCACTGATTGTGTAATTGGAGCGGGGAAAGTCACTTCACCGACGCGGTGCGACAGCAGCAGGTGCAGTTTGAAAAAGTTAACTTAACATAAAGTCACTTCCATATACACACACACACACTGAACTGCTACATAAGTTACAAGCACACTAATGACAATAAGTCATGTAATTACAAGTTACCTACTCATGGTCAAAGTTGAGGTCATCAGAACAGGATTGTATTTTTTGAAAGAAGAAACGATAAGAAAGGAAAGTAATATTCAGCATGGCAAGACTTATTATTACAAATATTTAAAAAAAAAAGGGAAACTATGGAAAACTATTCCATCAAACTAGAAGTGTATTCCTTAGAGTACATATGTACCTTTGCCAAGATCAGTCTAATTTAATTAAATTAATCCCCTATCTAAATTCCAACAAGACATGTACACCTTCAAATGGCAGCCCCAAGGTTTCTTTTAAATGAAATACCCAAATAAATACCAGGGATGTATCAACTTCTGCTCCGCAATACAATTCAATGCTTCCATTTTGTACATATTCCACCAAGTTTAATGAAAAGTGTGGCAGTGAGTTATTGATAGAAAATCCTTGTTATGTTCAAGTAAGTGACAGACATTCAGTGCTAAAAGCTCACCTTGTAGCACTTTGAGATTTGATCCAAATGAAAATTGCGTTATTAATTAAATGTATTATTATTATTATTATTATTATTATTATGGCTCAAAACTTTTGATGACCTCTTCCATTGTACTTGTTCAACCTGGTTTTTATGGTAATCCAGCTGGTAGTTCATATGCAAGTGTCAGAACTACACTTTTATCCAAATCCACTGCAAATTTTTAGGAGCTCTTCTTCACTACATGTACAACCCTTCAAGCTGGTTTCATCAAAATCCATCAAGGCGTTTATGTGCAATAAGGCGAACCAAGATCCAATGCCGCAATTTTTAAGAGAAGAAAAAAAGGCTCCATGGAACCGCCCCCTTATCTGAATGCACTCCAGAAAGTGATGGGTTTCTTCCAGGTCCAGAAAAAAAACAACCAAAGTCATTGACAACATTACCTCCTTAGCAGAGGTCGTAGTTAAAGGGGAACGACAAACGAATACAGCCGAGCAAGACTACATTCATATTACAAGCCTCATCGTCTGCATCATTAACAAATATTCATGAGTGAACTCCTGATGTTCAAACAGATGTGGGTGGAGTAGTAGTGAAGGTTTGTGCAATGTTTTCTCTGGAGGACATTGAAGACATTGTCTACTCTTCACAAGCAGATTGCTAACAGTAGACGATCTGCTGTGTTGTTATCTTCTGTCTTTGCTGTGGTCGACGCATCCTGAACCGACCATTTATTCTGGTCAAATGGCCATTAATCGGACATGTATGCAACATAGGACCACGTGTGAAAGTGGATCCAATCTAATCTAGAAAGATCAGATTTGTGTTTTTCATTACTTTCCTTTTTATTTCATTTTAAGCCCGTGAATCCGCCCCTCAATCCAGATCTGCTGCAACATTTAATGCAGCCTTCCTCAGTGCAGGCCCAACCCCTCCAGCAGGATTTAAGAAAATCTATCAAGAGGTTTAAGGGCAGTGGATGACAGAGAGGATGTCTTCGTCATCAATGTCCAAGCAATTGGACACAAATCCAATAAAGTACCACATATGAAAGTGACTGAAATCTGATTTGATTTTTGCGTTTGCATAGCCCTGATAAAATCTGAGTCGTGCCACATTAAAGCAAAAACGGAGTCATTTCCTCGGTTTCATGGACATAGCCTGAGGGACCATGTCCGCATTGTGGTTATTTTTTCAGAGCGCTCCACTATTTTTATGTACCTGTTGAAAACATGAGACCATATCATAGAAGCACTTGTTCATCACTTACACTCTTTTCGAGGCAACCAATCATACGTTAGATGGACAAGGGCTGGTCACCCTGGTAACTAAGAAAACGGAGGGGAAGCTTGCCCTTTCTCTCTATTCTGAGCTGTCTCATACAGAAACTCTTGACAGAGACAGAAGAGCCCATTTATGGGAACATATCGGCCAGACTCTGAATGGTGAGTATTGTGATTTTATCACCCTATTCTGTGCAATCGACCCACCTTTTAACGTACAATAAATTAGCTCGTGAGGGGAGCAAACTGTTTTGGTTTTTTTTCGCAGAAAACAGCTCTGTGTGGACACATGGCAGGTTTTCCCCCTGCAAACAAAACAACTACAACATGAGAATAAGAAATGTGTATTAGGAAAAAATGTATTGTTATTTTAATGAGGGCACGATGTTGTAATACTGCCCTGTCACTGTAGAGTGTGGCATCACGATAAGATAAAAGATATGTAGAGGAGAAAGGACTTGTGCAGCATCATCAGTACTCTCTAGCGTACTGCAACAGATTTCACGCCGTTCTGGTGCTCAGTGTTTAATAAAAATTTCAGAAGGGAAAAAAAATCCAGACGGTGTGGTGCAACATGTTGAGCAGAGGGGATATAATTACGTGTCTGTCTCTCTGCGTATCCCCTGCTTCTTCATGGCGGCACATTGAACCTTACTATTTCATGTATAAATGGCTGTCATCCTCTAAACGCAGAGACAAACGGCGTGGGTGCAGGCCTGATAAGAACCAAAGTCTCGGCCTCCATTGGTTCAGGCCCGGCCCCGGCCCCGGCCCCGTCCCCGGCCCCGTCCCCGGCCCCGTCCCCGGCCCCGTCCCCGGCCCCGTCCCCGGCCCGCTCTATGAGTGACACCCTGACGAATACACAGACAGATAAACACTCACACTGACAAACACGATAAGGCTCTGCCCACTGACACGGACAGACTGATGGATGTCTCCATGGAAATACAGTCACCAAGACTGACACAATGTCGCTCGCAAGCTGAGCGCCGCACCAGCTGAAGTAGAGAGGTTAGGAGGGAGCGGAAGAGGAGATAAAGAATGGGAGCACACTGTGCAGCACCTGGATGATTACAAAAGCAGAGCTGAGATTTTTCAGAGGTGAAGCTCTGGTCTAAAGAAAACCACGTGATGGACTTCAATCTTTGTTTCCAACACTCAAGTCTCATCCTATCACTCGCACCTTTCCTTCACTTTGCTATTCCACTTTTCACCTCCACATCCCCTAAACTTTCCCCCTTTTTTCCCTCTTCCTCACGTAAGTCGTGTTTATCACAACACCTCACCCTTCTCTTCTCTACAGGTCCTTCAATCCACCCCCCCTCTCTTTCTCCCACGCTGTGCGAAATGGAAGCTCTCGCAGAGACCTGAGGTTGCCATAGAAACCTGCCATAGTAACCACTCACCGTCTTGTGTCTCTCTGTCATGCCGGCGGGGGCTCGGGGCGCCGCGGCCCTGCTCTGCAGCTCCCAATGTGGGGTGGCACTTCAGTAAAACCAGCACTGTGATGGAAAAGTCTCTGCTCTCACCTCACAGAACTTGCACACCATATCTGAGGGAGCCAGAAGAGGGTGGGGACAAAAATTATACCACCCTCACTTTATGTTAGGTTTCTTGTAAACAATATTATATTTATTAACTGTTTGCAAAAGTAAAGTCATGCATAAGAAGTTCGTAGCAACATATTTTCATTTTTTTCCACATTCAGCACAAAATCCTTCTATTGATTTCTACAGTGTCAAAATGATTCAACCTCCAGAGTAGTATCAATATATTTTATAAGAAACACAAAAACAAATCTGATTTCATGACATTAATAGACCTACTTAAAGAGTTACCAGTTTTTGTGTAAATTTAGGTCTAAAAAAGTCCTACTTTACATCAGAGCTCCGAGGTCTGACCTCCAACACTACCGACTCAAAATCGGGAGAAACCAAACAACCATGTAGATGGGTCACAGTTGTTTGGGACGATGTTGTGTGGAGTGATGACACACAACTGGTTCTTTTAGGGTCTATCAGCGGTATGTCTGGAGGAGGAAGAGTGAAGCTGGGAAGAAGACCCTTCCTACAGTGGAGCAGGGCGGCAGCCCAGTGATGCTCTGAAGCTGCTTTGCTTTTCCTTTTTATTTTTGCCGGCGCTGGAAACCTGTAGCGTGTAGAGGCTACGATGGACTCCATCAAGCATCAGGAAAACCTAGAAGAAGATGTCTCGCCATCCTTGAAGAAGCTAAGACTTGGGCATCATTGGCCTTCCCAAAGGACAATAATTCCGCGCAAACCTCAAAGTACACCAATACTTAGTTTCAGAAGAAGTGTTGGAACATTCCAGATGGAATAGAAAATCTCTGGCGAGATTTGATGAATGTGGTTGAAGCTCACAAAGCCAGTAATATTGCATTTGTCCATGTCGAATAGGCTTAGATTCCTCAGGAATACCGAAGGAAGCTGATGTGTTGATATGCATCCAATTTGCAGCAGACCATAGGAGCAAAATGCTCTACAAAGTTTACTTTTAGAGATACTTTTCATTTAACGGTTGAATCATTTTGAGACTGCTCAACAAAAAAAACAAAAACACTTGTTACAGCTGTTGTATCTAGAGTATTTTTGTGGGATCTGATTATTGCAAGCCAGGAATGAGTAATAGGTCCGGGATTAAGAAGAAAAATGCGAGGAGAGAGAGTTTTTTTTCATAAAAAAATTCAGAAATGTTGAGGAAAGAATCAAAATGATGAGATTAAAGTGGGACTCAATCAGAAGAGAAATACTTTTTTTTTTAATTCTGCATTACGGGAATTAAGTCGACAAATGAAAGGTCAAGCTTTTGGTATGATGGCTTCCACAAAATGCCTTGTGTAGATGAATTGCTGAACATAGTACTTCAGAATCAGTTTTAATTACAGAGAAATTCTTTCTCTTTTAGCTCATAAACAGGGTAAAAGAAAGAATTTTAGGACACAATCTCTTTCTTTTGAAGAGATTGTTTCAAAACTGCATCCGAGGGGAGAAACCACACAACCACCGCACACCGACTGAACTAGTGTGCAATTCAGAGAGGATATGTTGTATCACAAGACACAACTAAACAAAAATCAAGTAGTTTGACCCTGAAGGTGTGGAACTCAGCCGGGCGTGGCGGCTGAGGTGGAGGCATTACCACAACAAAGTTCCCAACGCGGGACTATTTTTACTAACCAAAACTTTACTAACCTCTACATGAAGAATAAAATACATGCAGCTTCATTATGAGTATGACCTCCACTGCTCTCTGAGGAGCAGCCATTGTGAAGCGAGTTCAGGTTCTTACTCAAGGACCTTACAGCAGATCCACTGCAAGCACAGTCGCCGCAATCTTCCAACAGGCGGCCGATAGCTCTGCCTCCCTGAGCCACAGCCACCCTCACTAATTAGTGTTTGCTTCAGCTTCCAGTAAGGCAAACATCACACCGTACCACACTAATTAAGAGCTATTGTTTATTCCAAACAGGGACATTTGAATCTGAACGCCTCGCCAGTGCTGCACCCAATCCAACGCTACCAGTGGGGAAAAGTGCAAGAGGGGCAAAGTATATAAATAAACTAGTACAACTGAGTCAACACTCCACACATATCGCAGAGTCTGGGAAGTGGAGGAACAAACAGTGAAGGCATGTCCGGGCTCACGTGATGGCACTCAGAGTAATAATCCTGACCACATAGAGGAATCTGTGCTTTATCACAGCTTCACTAACTACCTTCTGTGTGGCTGTTAGCTTCCTCCAGGGACCGCTGCTGACATATCTTCCTCGCCTTTTCCTGGAGCCACCACCTCGCCGTAACGCCAGCAACCCCCCACCTATCGCCTTCCTATAAATATACGCCGATAACTTCCATCCAAGATCGAAAAAGAAAGTTTGATTTTGTATCATCTTGTGCGACAATCACCCACGCTTCTCTCCTGGCGTCTCTTCATCATCACTCAGAGCGCAGTGGAAACCAAACCTGCCTGTGTCAGGTGTGAATCACAAGCAGCGACAGAAACAACATAAAGAAATGAAACTGTTAGGGATGGCACTAAATCATCACAGTTACAATTTCATGTTTACTGTCGGCTCCTCCATCCTCTGTATGCCACGACTGTCAGGTATGGAGGAATCATATACGGCATTAGGCTACAACTGTAAAGGATTTACATTAAAGGGACAGAAAACAGGAGTAATCAGATTACTGCAATGGGTATTATTAGCTGGATTGCATGTTTTAATTAGCAGCAAGGAGTGATATATCAGTCCTGCTGCCAGAGGGAAATTACTGGCTGGGCATTTTGTCTTAATATACGTGCACTGCAAACACACACACATACATTTATACACCACCGCCCTTAGCAACACTCCTGCAATAACATCAGCAACACTTCAAGTGTCAGAATGTCTCAAAGATGCAATAAAAGGATTGCCACAATGTCCAAGAACAAACTCGCACAACACTGGAAATGAATGTTTGCATGCTTCCTTTTGTCTATCACTTACACACACAGTGCAAACATCCTAATTTAGTATGAATAAAACAATAATGGGAGATGAAGTCCGTCTCGGGCTAAAGTTGGAAAACATTTATGGTTTCCAACTTTATTTATTTATCGTTTATACAAAAAATAAAGAAGGATTAAAAGATTAAAAACAAGCTAAACAGTCTTATTTTAGTACTGTTTAGCCTGTTTAAACAAGCTAAACAGTACTAAAATAAGAAGTTAAAGATAGAATAGAAGAAAATCAACAGTATAATCCCTTTCAACCTCAGACATGATTTAATGTTTTCCTAAACAGTAAAATAATAACAATAATATTAATCATCATAGTCAGCCTCTATTGAGGATGTTACATACTTGAAAGAGTGTTTCATCCCTAGATGGTGTCTTCGTGATCCAGGGCCTTTGAGCAAGACACTAAACCTGAATTTGCTCCTCACAAAGGAGAGGAGGAATTTCCCTCTGATGTAATGTGTCAACATTACGTGTCAATAAGTATAGTATACATTATTCCTGCATAACAATTAAGCATTCCTACACATAACATTGGTGCTTTGATTGACCACAATGGTACTTTAAATCAATAACTGCTGAGCAACATGAGTTTTACCCGCCAGTTTTCAAATAATTTTTAATAAAATACCAACTTCTTTCACTGTAACAAACCTAAAACCAATTACGATAAGAAGGTTATCATCGCGAGTAAATTATTAGTTTGTCAGGTTTTTTTGAGAGTATTTATGAGAAAGAGTATTTTCTTAAACAGACTGAGCAGAGGTAACATTTTTGATACGTGATATTAGACTTTGTTCTATTATAGCCATCTTACTGATAAATCGTTTCTCTTGTATTTATTTGCATATTTCTTACTGAGATGAACCAAATGTAATGGAAAGTAATCACGTGACTTTATCCATCAGGTTAGTGAATATATTTTTAAAGAAACCCTCCCAACCTTGACCGCTGTGGAGGCTCCAGTCAGCGAGGCAGACAGAGGAAAAGCAGACAGAGGAAAGGCCCCCGCCTGACGCTGCAATGCTGTATTGAGCTCTTCCACCGCCACTGACCCGAAACAAATTCCCTCAAGTCTCTGTGCCTACATGCAAGCAGCCCGATTTTAGAAGCAAAGCATGGTGGTCACTGAGGTCAGACCGCCTTCATTACATTCATCACATTTAACAATACTTGATGTAACCAAGAGAAGATAATATGTATTAAACTGGACATCAGACAGGCAGGGTTAACCACTCTCCGTGGACCGCTCCTCTAAGACAAATAGTCCCTTTTGAACATCTTTACAAACAATACCATTGGATATTTGGTCGAGCACCACTGCACATCCCACCCAAAGCGCACGCAGTTAAAGAGGAGGGAGGGGTTAGGAACCGCCTCACTCCGTTTTCAGGGCATCCTTCTCCACTTAAGGTCACGATGAGAATCCTCAGGGGAAATCTCACCATTTCTAATTATGCCAATTCAATGGGTTATGGCATTCATTTTATGTCATTACCCATTGCCATTCATTCAACTATTATTCAATAATTAATGCCCAGACAGTCATCATGATCCCTGAAGGGCCAACACCCATGTAGGCCTGGACGGGACACTCAATCAAACCAATCATGGCTAATTATATCCACCCTGCCATCATAGGCAGCTTAGCATATCTTCTGTGGATGGGTGAGCGCTCATGCTCTTCCTGCCCCCTGGTCACCCAGACTCAAATTGGGCTATATCATGCACAAAAAAACGAATCTCAATCTGAGTTCATGCACTGTGCGAGCTCTCGGCGATTGGCAAGGATATGTGTGATATGAACCCAGCGTCTCGTCATGCTGCATTATTAAGAGACAGCCGAAGGTTGTTCCCACAATTTGTTGCCTATCGTGTCTGATCAGCGACTCTCTCCTCACCCTTCAACCTGTGCGCATCAGCAAGTCGTGCAGCCATCAATCAATGACACCCTCGCCCCATGAAGAGATCAGCGACCAGCTTGCCCTGATTAGAGCAGTTTTAGTGTCATCTATAATCTGTCTCTCTCTCTCTCTTTCTCTCTCGCTCTCTGCCATACAAAGGAAAGGGTGCACAAACGCACACTCACACAGACACCAAATTTAGGGCAACAGTTACTCTCTTTGCATTCTAATGTAGCAGCAAAGATGTCCCTCTGAATTAATGCAGTCCTCTGTCTTCTTATGTACAGTAATGGGACGAGGAAAGACACACCACATTTTAAGCAGATTAAAGACATCCTGGCTTCGTTTGAGAGACGAATAAATCGTTGACATCAGGCAATATTTTAGTGGGTAATCATTTATATGCTGGACTCATCTTAGGCCCTTTGCCACCTCATGCATTTGTTATGGGAGGATTTGTCTTGACTTTTCACATCTTCTCTAGAAATAATCTGCACAGTTCCAACAGCGTGGGAGCGGTAGGGGGCTGAGCTTTATCTCAAAGTCACACCTTCCCCGTAGGCCAGGTGTGCGGGTGTAATTTACCATGTTCCTGTTAACCTGCTTGCTTGTTTTCATGAGGCTCATCGGCCATACATAAGTGGTGTGCCTGGCCTGATTCCTCAAATGACTGAAATTGCTCAACAGGCGCTTCATTTGCAGTAAGGAAACAGTAAGGAATCTGGCTGATTTTTTTGTGGGACCAATGTGCTTATGTTTTTGTAAAAACAGCTTAAATTGTGACCGGCTTTCTTCACTGTACTGACTAAGTCCTCAGTATTGTGAAAAAGTTCTGGGTTTTAATTTTCGACTTCAAATAAGTGGATCAGACCCATCCATTCTTCCATTTTCTCTAACTTCTTATCCTTTTCAGGAGGCTGGAGCCTATCCCAGCGGACATTGGGTGAGAGCCGGGGTACATCCTGGACAATTTACCAGTTCAAGACAGGCCCGACATGGAAAGAAAACCAACATTCACGCTCATTTCACAACTAAGGGCAATTTAGAATCACCAATTCACCTTTATGCATGTTTTTTGGACTCCGGGGGAAAGAAGGAGCCCCTGACGAGAACCGAGGCAACAACAGGGGGAACAAGCCATCTCCACTCGGAAGGCCCCATGGCAGGAGGTGGATTCGATCACGAAACCCTCTTGCGGTCAGTTCAGTTATGAATCAGTTATATACATTTGCCCATTTTCTATAACCTGCTCAGGCTCATATGCGGCCGAAGCCTATTCCAGCCAACATTGGGTGAGAGGTGAGGTAAAGCCGGATAAACTACCAGTTCATCACAGCGCAAAATTAAGAGACAATCAATCGTTAAGATGGTCGGAGTACCTGCAGAGAAGCCATACAAACTTTAAACAGACATCCTCTAAGGGCGGAGGTGGATTTGAACCTGGAACCAACCTATCTTCTCATTGGTTGACCACAACAAAGAATCCTCAGAGGGGGAATAAAGTGAATAAAACATTCCACCTAAATCCCATTAATTGATCTGCGTTAACCTTTGCTGGTGAATCCTGCCATTGTTCAACTGTTATAACGTGCATATGAGGTCAAGAGGTGTCAGTACTCGGATCCTTCAGGATTTAAGCAGATATTTGACATAAGTTGCCTACAGGGATGAAAAATGAAAGGGCCCCCATGTCAGGAGGAGCTAAATATAGGACCCAAACCCCCAGGTTGTGTGACTCCCAGACCTTTAGTAATTCAGATAAGATTGACTCTGAATTTGTCCACATTCTGGACCACCCACAGCTGCTAGGTAGAACACTTCATTGTTTTCGTTTGATGAGTTGTTGTAGGGAGTAGGAGGAGAGCAGCCACAAAGTTCAAAATGAACAAATTCCATTGACATTTTGTCCTAGATTTTGCAGCAGTGAGACATGTTGCTATTTTGAAGTGCCGTCCTGAATTTGAGGGCTTTGCCTTTAATATGATATAATTTGACAAGCCTCTTTGGGAGCATGGTGCTGTAGTTCATAATCAGCTGGTAAAAGGAGCCTCTCTTCCTCCCCAGTGTAAATAAAGACCAACCCGATTGGATGAATCTATGATTTTACAGGCAGTGTGAAGTCTTACCATGGCATTGACGTTTTACCTCCGTGATCACTATGAACCCAATCTTTCAGGGTCCCTTACTTATTAGCATTCACTGTGATGCTGCAGGAGTCTACAAGTACTGTGTTAAAACAGGAAGACTTGAACAGTTGGGCCACAGTCATCCCTCACACTGCTCTATCTTCAAATCTTTCATGCAAGATCAGTCCTAGTTACCTTCTTCACGGTCTAGGCCCCCAATTGATATCAGCCAACCACATCTATCCTATATCACGTTGACACACCTCCATTGTTACCTTATTATTTTTGAAATGACTCTCCCTCCATCTAGCTCTTTCATACATGCCCTCCACCTCCCCATCTCTGCTAAGTCCTCACAGATCCATCCACTTCATCATTCACCAGTCTCAACACAGTAATGAGCCACCACCACCACTATCCAAACTTCAAGGGGTATATATAGTACCTGCTGCCTCTCGGGGCAGATACCATTCAGTCTCAATCTCCCTGAAGAATCAAAGTCTTTCTGACAGACTAATAATCACATATCATCTGTTGGAATAAATGTACTTCTCTACTTGGATGTCTTTCTCTCCTTACAGGAATGACACCAGCCATTTTACAGGGACCTGTCAAATAAAACCTCCCTTATAGACCATTTTAATTACTTCCTCAAATGCAAATAAGTAAAAGCTTGCAGAGCATTACCCAAACATCCCTTTTTTTACCAGCACTCGTTCACACCACTCAACCACCCCCACCCCTCCATTGTCTAATCCTGTCCCAGTGCCCCACTTCACCTTCCGACACCCCATTAATAACATAGACTCTCTACCATAAAACTCAGGAAATCTTCAAGGAGGTCCAGACAGCCAGAAATCTCCTCCAGCCAGTCCCATTCCTCTCCAACACTGCAAATTAGCATTTCAATCCTCTCATAACCGTATCATTGTGTTGCAGATAGAGGCAGCAGATCTTTATTCATCAATCCTAATCTATCTGCTCCTTGTTCTCAGCCAGAGGGGCCCCAAGCTCTGACTCAGAGCTTAACCCACCGCGCATAAACCGCAAGGTGTGTGCGCATTTTATGCTACAAATCTGGGGTCATCAGCAGAGGCCAGCTAGGGTAACTTTACCACAACGCACGAGTTAACACTGTAAAATGCTCCGATTAGGCGGGTTACTTTGGTTGATTTAGCTGGATCACATATTAATCCCCGTCAACAGCTTGAGCTACAGATGCTCCGCTCACTGCCAAGGTTAGAAGGATTTATTATACCAAATAAACAAATAAACAAAATCAATCAGAGGATGCAGGAAAAGTTTGGATTTGACAAAAAAAATAAGATGATGCAAATCAATTATCCACGCACACACACGCACATGAACATGCAAACACGCGAGCAGCCGCGTGGGTCTCGTCGTACATGTCATACCTTCAGGACACCTGAAGCTGATCACATCATTATCAGGTGAGGTGTGCGCAATTACAATCCAGCGCCGTGGTAGTTTTTGCGCGTGGAGCAAAAACACGCAGGACGCAGCAGCAAAACACTCAGAAGACAAACAGAGACTTTCCCCGCAGCCTGACTTGGTGAATGTCATCGACACGTTCAGTGAGTGACGGAGGGCTCACCTTTATTTGTTTTAAAGTGATGAGGCGATGATGATCAAGTCCTTAAACGCGTCCCTGCTGCTAAACCCGGTCTGGTCGGTCCGGTTACTCCGAATGCTTTCCTCCACAAACAGCATATTCCACTGCAGAGCCGCCGCCGACGCCGTCCTCTTCTCCCTCCCTCTCTCTCCTAGTCTCTCTCCCTCTGTCAGATTGATTCACCCTTTCCGAGTGCTGCGCTGCCACTGCTGGTGATGAGAATTGTCTCAGAAATCTTCAGGTGGATTATGGATGGACGACTGTGAGGCGATGTTTCTCTGCTGCTGCTGCTGCCGGGACACGGAGCATGCAACTTTTTATACATGCGCTCACTTTTCATGCAAAATATGCCGGCATGCTGCAGCCTTGCAGGCAGATTCCAATGCAGGTTGCACACAAAAAAAATACCGAGATGACATAATACACAAATCACCAAACCATAATAATAAGTAGAGCATTTCGAATGTAGTTTTAAATGTGCGTGTGAGGCACCTGTATGAACTCCGACAGTTTCACTGTATGAACCTGGACGGTTTCACTGTGTGAACCTGGACGGTTCCACTGTATGAACCTGGACGGTTCCACTGTATGAACCTGGACTGTTTCACTGTATGAACCTGGATTGTTCTACTGTATGAACCTGGATTGTTCTACTGTATGAACCTGGGCGGTTTCACTGTGTGAACCTGGATGTTCCACTGTATGAACCTAGACGGTTTCACTGTGTGAACCTGGATTGTTCTACTGTATGAACCTGGATTGTTCTACTGTATGAACCTGGACTGTTTCACTGTGTGAACCTGGATTGTTCTACTGTATGAACCTGGACTGTTTTACTGTGTGAACCTGGACTGTTTCACTTATTGAGCATGGATTGTTCCACTGTTTGAACCTTAATGGTTTCAATGTATGAACCTGGACCCTTTCACTGTTATGTCTGGACCCCTTCACTGTATGAACTTTGACTGTTTCACTGTATGAACCTGGACTGTTTCACTGTGTGAACCTGGATTGTTTTACTGTATGAACCTGGACCCTTTCACTGTTATGTCTGGACCCCTTCACTGTATGAACTTTGACTGTTTCACTGTGTGAACCAGGACGGTTTCACTTAATGAGCATGGATTGTTCCACTGTTTGAACGTTAATGGTTTCAATGTATGAACCTGGACCCTTTCACTGTTATGTCTGGACCCCTACACTGTATGAACTTTGACTGTTTCACTGTATGAACCTGGACTGTTTCACTGTGTGAACCTGGATTGTTTTACTGTATGAACCTGGACCCTTTCACTGTTATGTCTGGACCCCTTCACTGTATGAACTTTGACTGTTTCACTGTGTGAACCAGGACGGTTTCACTTAATGAGCATGGATTGTTCCACTGTTTGAACGTTAATGGTTTCAATGTATGAACCTGGACTGTTTCACTATATGAACCTGAAGCTTATTAGTTAGTGTGATTGCCATGACTACACATTGTTGTGAATAGTAGTGGTAGAAATATTAGTAATATTAGATTTGCATTTTAGCTTAGGTATATACAATGGCCTTGTTACCATGGCTACAGATTGAGCTTATTGAGCAAATTCCCTCGGTTCCTTAAAATGTTTTTTTCTTGGTTTTCGCAATTTAAAAAAAAAAGAAAATGGTTTTTCAAGATGTTACTAAAACAGAAAGCACATAACTAATCAAGCAGCACAATTGATAGAAGTTGGATATATGTTGTAAACTAGACACACACATTAAAACATGAAAACATAGTAAGAGGAAGAATACGATTATTGAACAGTAGTCCGTGCTGCTCACTGAGGTACACTGAGTAATAATACTTATCATAATAATTGTGAGTGTATTTAGATGAATGTTTCATGTTGCATTCCAGTGCTCCACTGATCATCTTTCCTTCAGATATTGTATTTCATCTTTCATGCATGAACCTATATGGTCAAACAATCTCCACAGTATGATGGTGTTTACAGCTTGTCACAGGGAACATTTGCTGCTTTGCCGGTTCCTTGGCAACGCTCAAGCTCACACTGCCAGGCTCCACCTATACAAACTGCCTCATTGGATGTGCCGGCCATTGCAGCGCCCATCATACAGAGCAGACTGTGCGACGAGGCAGGTGTGCTGGTTTGACGTAATGGAGGGAGGATGGGGGGATGATGGAGGGATGGAGTCAAAAGAGAGGTGATTGTTTGTTTGAGTCCAATATTCTTCTGGAGAGGATGTGAGAAATCTATGGTCCATCTCAAGGAAGAGAAGAGACTCTCTGTGGATGAGAGAAGGAGGGATGGTGGTGGGAGGGGTTGTTATATAATTAAAGGTGGAGGGGGGGAGGGGGGTAGTGAGGTTTAAGGTCAGGTTAAGGTTACAGATCAGAGTTGAGCTGTCAATCACCACAGCTGGCTAGGGAGGGAGGTGGAGATAAGTGTGTGTGTATCTGTGTGTGTGTGTGCGTGTGTGTGTATTGGAGGTGGGGGGCACATTCAGACGGGCGATTAGTGCTGGATTGATAATGTTCTATATGGAGACTCAGAGGATCACTCTTCCTTAAACGTCGACGCCAGATCTCCATCAGAGGCACGTGTTCTCTAAAACACGCCTCACACATGTGCCTTCCTTCCATCTCTGCTCCATCACACACAAACACACCTTTACACACACACACACACACACACCACCACATACACGTACAGAGCGGGGAATGATGTAACAACTGTTACAAATTTAGGCTGGATGCAGCAACAGGGTGGTCAACTTGTTTTCTCTCCTATTAGACCTTGCACGCTCTTCATGGCCTTGCTTGCTTCCCACTTTATTCACTGTAGGCTTTCTCCCCCAGCAACCTCACACTCGCAGAGGGGGTCTAGCAGTGTCCATATTCTCTCCCCCTCCTCTGTAATTCAAACAACAGCTCTCGCTCAGTGCTTCAGCATTACGCCATTTCTTCCTCTCTCTCTCTATCTCTATCTCTCCCTCTCCTCTCCTCACCTCTCCCCTCCGCTGCTGCCTTCCTGCCTCCCTCCCTCTCTCTTGCTATTAAATTTCCAGTCACACAACAGTGCAGTGGATATCCCTCCCTCTCCCTAACTCTCACACACTCCCCATCACCACAGCCCTCCCTCCCTCTCGCACACACCTCAGTAGTCTGTGGAGGTGTTGTCATCGTCGTGAATCTCTCACTATCCCTTGCCCTGCTGATATTGACGGATCTCTCCATCCTCAACTTTGACCCTTTCAATCTCGCTCAATATCCCCCCAACACCGCTTCATTATCTAAAAGAGCTCTTCTCAATTCCTCCCATTCCTCCCCAACCCACTGTAGTTTGTATTTCTGTGCTGCAGTGTCTGCTCAGGCTAGCTATAGTCTACCCTGTCCTCCTCCCCCCTCCCTAACTGTGGTGGGTGTGCATCAGGCCAGCCTCTAACGGACTGATAGAGTGGACTCCACAGCCGATGAATGAATAAAGATGGGAGGCACTAGGAGAGAGACGGAGAGCTCGCCATCTAGCACCTCTGCCCCTGCAGAGCTCTGAGGTGAGTCCTCGGCCTTCGCCATGCTGTGTCGGGAGGGCCTGGTTGGAGGATGTGGGGTAGATCCGCCGCTGGTATGGAGAACACAGAGCCGTGATCTCTCTCCCTACTGTTTCTGCATTTCTCACACGCTATCTCAAAAGCAAGCTCTCCACAGCCTCCGAAGCTCTAACGAAGCCCTGATCCGTATCTGATGGTGAAACCAGCACGCCACCCGTTGCACAGATTCCAACAAGTGTAAACACGCAAATTTAAACATTTGGGCTGTTGGGAAAGCAGGCGAGTGGGGAACGCTCCAACGTTTATGTACCTGTGCATTCTGATGCAACGTGTTTTCACCTACAGAGAAACTCTTGAAGACACGGAGTTAACAAAGCTTTCGCTCTCTTCTTCCTTCATCACAAACAATCCCTGCTAAAGAGAAGAAAATATGCTGGCTGTTACATTTACTACATTATGATGTGTATTTTGAATGAAATAATGGAATGTATTTCCACATTATTAAAAGGATTTCCTCTTTCACTAACATAATTATTCTGGGTCTCTCCACTTAGTAGGGTAATTTTGCTGCTGCAGAATTAGTTGGACCGACCCTGTTCAATAAAGTTGGACGCATTTCAAGTAAATTTGTTGAAAATTACTCAACTCTAATGAATGAAGTTGGAACTAATCCCTGAAACTAAGTTGAATCAACCATTATAACTAAAGTTATAAACAAGCCTACCTACCCCTAATAAATGATAGTGACACAATCCAAGTAAATTAAGTTAGACCAACAAAATTGTTTAAAAGTATTATCAGGTGGCACTTCAATGTCCTGTCCACCTGATTGGTTGAGCACATTTTGAGTCACTATACCTTATTGATAGATGTGTCCAACTTCACTGATCCTCTTTATAATATGACCAAGTGGCAGCATATATTTGCTAAAGAGCAAGGGGCCAAGGATGGAGCCTTGGGGGGCACGAGGAGGAGGTATCTAACCATGGCTATTGAGAAATTTCTATTGGACAGGAAGATTTTAGTTATTTTTTGCACCTTGAAGCATCTGAGGACTTACTTAACAGAATAATGTAATTTCATACAACCAGATAAAGTTTAATAAGGTAGAACTAGTTGTCTATGAATATGCTTTACTAAAAGGTTGAAATAATCTTATTAAAGTTGACCATTTTCCATGAAATACAAAACGAATTAATCAAAATCTGTTTAAAAAAAAAGAAAATAGTTTTTAAACATGCTTGATCAGACAATTTGTCATTTTACGCTAAATTTATAAAATCAAATCAATTAAATATGCCAACAAATCATTTTTCCTCATTTTTGTTTTTTGATGAGAACATTCAAATGTGAATAATAATCTTTCATATTTATTAATTTTATTAGCATGTATGGAAGACATTAGGACTGATCATGCCACTGATCGTCCCACCTCTGGACCAAGTGGACTTCAACCACCAGTCCCTGAAGGTAAATCCAATTTGAGGAGTTATCTGCTCCTCCAACCTGCAGCCTCCTCCTAATCTCTCCATGCGGAGGCTAAACTCATCTTCCTCCATCAGAGCACATTCACTCTGTGTGGGGCTAATAACAGTAAGACCGCCTCCCCTGCTCCTCCACCGCTCACTCCTGTCAACACCTCCTCCGGCGGGGCGTTAAACAAACTCAGCCCCCGGGCCTATAAACTCCTTTTTGCCGAGCACGGCTCCTGCCACCAGGCCTTACAATCACCATCTCCAGCCTGTGGCCAACTCACGCCGGCCCTTAAACCAGTCCACCGCCCCTCTCCTCAACAGGAGCATTTTGATTTTAGGCCAAGTATGCTCTATTCCAGCCTGCTTGTAGCACAGGGCAGTCGGCTCGACTCAGACTTTAATCATGTGGAAGGATGAGTTCAGGGATGCTTCGGCTAAGGTTAATGTGTTTAATGACGTTTTTGATGCTAAAGTCATAAATCTATATGAGGTATATAAAAGGAAATTTCATGACTTACGAGGTCCATATTTAGCCGTTTAATGGATTACAGGAGTTATTTGGTTGGGCTGATTTATGTTATTATGGCCATGCCAAATGGGGGCATGTGGGGTTACCCTTGTCTGATGGATGGAGGTACGTACTTCATGGGGTGTGATCTTTTCATAACTCCTTAAAACTGGACCGAATTCAAAAAAATGTCACAAATGCTTTTGCAAGGGCCTGTTATGTGAATTGTAGAATTTGTTTATTCAATAATCTAATTCTTGACATTAGGCTAACCATCATCACAGATTTACTCACATTCACTTGTTATCTGGTTTAACACTGAAGTAGAAATTCTGTTTTTCCAGCCAGGGCATCTGCTTCCTTGGACACATATTTTCTAGTTTTCATTGAATGATTTGGGTCTCTGTGACCTGTAGAAATATTTCATAATAAAAATATCAATAAGGCACATACCTCCACCAAACCCAAACAATCCTACACATGTCTAGCTTGAACCATACAGTGGCGAAAGAAAAATACCCGTTTTCAAATACATAGTTTGATCCAGCAAAATATTATCTGGATCTGCACCACAGCGTTCACACTCATAGATCTCCACACCACAAAAATGACTTCCTTTTCCTTCACCATCACCATTTATAGATAAGTTCCTGGTGAATTACAATGTTTTAGTGACGCTAAAGAAAATCATAAAAATCCTGGATCCAAACCAAAATGCAATGGGTTCTTTCTTAGATCATGCTTCTTCCTTCAATTGACTTCTCTGAAATTATGTGCGATATTTTTGTGTGATCCTGCTAAAAAAAGAAGTAGACCGGTGTTGGTGGTGGTGGAGGCGGAGAAACATCATCTCTCTTTAGCTTTCCCATTAGGCCTGTGGTGCAATGCAGCTAGTTGTCCCTGGATCTCCTTGAGGTAGTAGCAAGGTGGTGCTAACGAGGTGGTATTATTGAGGTGGTGCTAACGAGGTGGTATTATTGAGGTGGTGCTAACGAGGTGGTATTATTGAGGTGGTGCTAACGAGGTGGTATTATTGAAGTGGTGCTAGCGAGCTTGTATTAGTGGGATGGTGCTAGCGAGCTGTTCACTACAGAATGAGCCAGTATGAGCGGCTGCAAGGAAACCCCTTCTCCCAACTTTTTTATGAGAGGGCCCCAAAACCTTTCCTCGGTTAGTTTCTCCTGATGGTTCGCACGTGTCCAGTCTACATGTACTTGTCTGCCATGTATCAACCACATTTTCATCTACCTACCAGCCACATGAATTAAATATCTATCCTTTTTCAAGACTGCCATGCTCTTTGCCCCTGTAAGATTTATCGGGAAAGCTGTTAGTTTACAGTAAGAGTGCGACCTGTGGAAAGTTTAGAGAAACACCGCACATTAATTAAAACATTATCTGAATGTCAGGAGATTTGAATTATTAATGAAGTCAGTTAATGAAGATAAACAACACCTCTAATTAGTTAATAACACTTAAGCTAAGATTATTTATGACTGATTTTGGGAAACTGCACTCGTCAGTCATTTTCAGCTTAGAAAAATTTTTTACATGTTTTTACTTTTTTTTTTACTATTGATACAGAACATTTCCCCAATGTTGGCAGCCAGTGTGTCATCATCACACGTAGACCACACCCATAAGAACAGGTGCTTTACTTGAGTATTTACTACATTACATTTCTGCTATTTTCTTCAGGACGGAAATATTATACTTTTTTTTTTTTTTTAATTATCTATAGTTAATTGTCATATTCAGATTATTAAACACAAAATATAAATCAAATATTATGAATCTGCTAAGGAAGTTATGTTTTTAGTGGGATTACATAAAAACTACTGGACAGTTTTACATACTATACACACTTATTTGATAGACTTGGCGTGGGCCAGGATATAACTCCTTGGATATTGATATGGATCCAAATTAAAGGGCATATTCAAGATCCCCCTACACCCTCTTTTATTTAACTTTGTAAGAAAGGCCTTTTATCACATTTTCTTTAATTACTCCTGACAGATTGCCATGAGAGCCGCACGTTGATGTCGTGGGAATGACACCTGCGCCACAGGAAGTAGGTTCCGAGGCCTGGAGACCTTTCTGTTCAGTGTTTGCATGTTCTTTGTGCTGGCCGGCTTTTCCAGGATGTTCTCTGCCTCCCGTTAAATGTCGCTGTGGATAAGTTCCGGCCCCTTGTGAGCCCAAACAGGATAAGCTGTTTAAAGGATGGGGTGGGGGAGTTAGGTAAGTTAAATATGTACTCTTGTGTGTTATAAGTCACTGCATTTTACAAGAATCATAAATTATCCAATGTTTGTATGCAAGCCTTCATCTTTGAGTATTCTTTGATCAGCCATTTGTCCAGTGTGAACGTCCGACATCCAACGCTGCTTTATTGTACTGAATAATTGAACTTGTCTGAATGTGTTCCATTATGGGAAGTAAGTGTATGTGAGGTGAACACTTGCTGTGGAGATTGATATTTGCAGCACCAGAATGAGTGGTGTTGCATTTCAATCAAGTTCTGGGGGTCAAATTGTTCATTACGGGTAATTTAGTCATAGCACATTAATATTTTATTCTTTAATAAAGATCAGACAGAATACACTACGGTAGAAGCCAGTGTGGATTTTTGAGCCATTTCTGAGTCTGTATCTTATAGTTTGTGTTTAGTTATGAGTTTTAATCTTGTTAAATGCAAGTGATCACAAGAATCAAGAATTTCATTCATATTTCATTAATAAAAGTGCCGAACAGAAAACTCAACGTGGGCAGATCAACAGCTCTTTTTTCTCCCAACCCTCCTATTACAAATATGCTTTCCTTTTAATTCAGATGTAAGAACAATATTGAAAGAAATCTCTGCTGTTTGTCAGTTAATCCCAACAACATCGCAGCTTCCCAAAGAGAACCCGCTGTCGAGCATCTCTCCGCTGCAGAGATGGCTTTGATGGCTCCTGTCAGCAACCCTGCATCCCCATAGTCCCACATGTCACCTCTGGGGAACCAGATCTCCAACTCCATAAAGCACACGAGGACAGCTGCCTCTACAGGGGAGGCTTTGAGCATCACCCACCCAGAGTCGGCTTCTCCAGCCTCACCAAGGATGAAGGAAAATGGAAAGTTGAATCCCTTCTCAAGGATTTCATCTTCACTACACATTTGGATTCTGTCAGACTTGATCTAGCTCACTAGATGGAATTTGTCAGGTAGTACGATTTGCTCTTTAGCCAAAGATTTATTGTACCAGATACATTCCAATCTGGTCCATGGGGCTACAAATAGACAAATTATGACATTACGTAGGTTCCTGAAGGTAAGCCTTGAGTTGGTCGTATTATCAAGCATGACCAGCCAGAGATGTTGAGACTGCAGCCAAACACGTCTGACAGTTGGAGAGCAGTCTTTGACGCTGTGGTGGAATTTAGGCCAACTCTTCCATCTAGAACTGCTGTAGTGCAGCCACATGGGAGGGTTTGGACGAACTGCTCTTTTCATGTTACACAATAGCATGTCAATAGGGTTAAGGTCCAGACGATGACTAAACCAATCATGCACATTGATTTATTCATTTTGATCCACTCAGAAGCCGGCTTACTCTTCTGCTGGGGATCATCGCCTTTCTGCACAATCTTATTTTGCTTGGGCTTCAACTCAAAGATCGATGATCCAACATTCTCCCTCCTCGTCTCTCTCCCATGACGCCACTTTTGTCCAATGTCTTTAGGATATGGAGCCATAAAGCCTGACCTTCATGGAGCTGATGGAGGCCCGTAGTCCATTGGATGTTTTTTTCTTTCTTTTCCGACAGCCTGCATGAGACTGTGTGCTCTTGGAGGAATTTTGGAAGCTCGGCCACTTCTATTCTCTATTCTTCAAAATCCTCTCCATTCATAGATATTGTGTCTCACTGGGGATCTCTTGAGTCCCAGAGCCCTAGAAATAGCTTTACAGTCCTTCACAGCCTTTCAGGCATTTCCTTTGATTTTGGCATATGGTGCCTCTGCTGAGACCTACGAGCCAACTTCCCTAACTCTGGAAAGGTTCTATCGAAGCAGTAATATGAATGACGGAGGCTGGTGGTGATCAGGAATGGGTGGGTCTAGTCCAGCTTGAACCAATTATTAATGTGGTTTAATAGTTTTTTTTAAATTTAGTTTCCATAAAAACTTAATTCTGCAGGCCCAGTTGGTGAGAACCTTTCCGACTCAATAAATGTAGCCGTCATGTAAATTGTATTTTCTCAGGTTGTTGTTGCTTTGTGTTAACATTTGCATAAAGATTCAACACATTGCCGTATCAGATGTTCTCAAAAAAGGGACAAACCTTCAAACAGTAATGTTTTTATGTTTAGAGTTAATAGTGTGGAAAAAAATGGATCCAACCAGAACTCTCCAAGAAGGCTGCAGTTTATGCAAAGCTCCGATTTTCATATTAACACTGAAATTGTGACGATCTATCAAAATTATCTAAATATTGATTTAAAAAAGTACGAATCATGATGGATGTTTGCAAATTGACTTTCTCGACTTGAAGTCAGTTTCAGTACCTCACGTGGGCCGCTGAACAATTTTCCTGAGTAAAAGAGAAAAAGTGATGAGCTCTGGCAGGTTCTAATCGCTGGATAGAAACAGAGAGATGGTGAGGGAGAAGAGCGAGAGGAAGATAAAGTGAAGCTAAGTCTGGCCTGCGAGTCATGGCCGGTGATTAAGGGATGGATGAACACCAGCCACTGAGGGACTAGTGTCTATCTGTGAAAGTCCACGTGAAAGCAGAAGAGGAAAAGCTCAGAAACAAAAACCCAGTCAGGGTATCATAGCAACCCTCTCTGTCTCCCAGGTGACAGGGACTGACATCACTTCCTGTCGGTGAGTGTGTATGTAGTATGTGTAGAGTCCAAGTGTTAAAAAAAACAAAAACTGTACAATCTGATAAGTGAATGTGTCATGAGCGAACGTGAGGCTGAGCAAAGTTTAACTTAACAACAAAACAAAACAAAAGTTAACACTGTGACACTATTTGGCAGAAAGAAAGAACACACCGAGTCATTTATAACTGTCTCTATTTCAGTCTCGGCCACACCTTAGGCGCCCGCAATGTTTTCACACCCGGGCTGGCAAGGCTGAGGGTACAGTGAAACACATCTCTGCATCTTCATTTTATTCAAACCTCATACAACAGCTTTCATCCATAACATAGCAATAAAGACATTTTGCAGAGAAAAAAAGTTAAATGTCCATTAAAAAAGGAAAAAAGGAAAAAAAAAAAAAAAAAAAAAAAAATACACATGATTTCAGATTTCCAATGTTAAAACATAAATGTTTCCACGGTGTCTTCTTCCAGTGTGCAGCATGCAGGATCAGCAGCGGGTGGGTTTGAACATTTACAGGAAAAAATTAATGCTCATACCCTCTGTGCCTAATTATCTTCCGCTGCTCGCCCCTGTAAAACAAAAAATATAGACACTACTCATGATTTGTTCTTTAACGAGGTTGTCCCCTTGTAGTGACGTAGGTGTTCAAATAGGCAGATGAGCGCCAGAGTTCATCTCAAAACCCTGATCCTGAGTCCATGAGGCTCCATCAGATCAGGTCCATTAGGGCCTCATCCTCCATCACACTGGAGACATGGGGCATCCCGGCTTGTGGTACGGTCCCTCTTTGACCCCCAGGCATTAGGATGGGACCTGCACACAGGTTTCAGACATTTATGAAACAGACATTAAGGGGAGGGGGTCCATGTACTGTTTGAAAACTGATACTGATGTTAAATTCAGACTTCAATCAAGTGGTAGCACTACTTCATGATATCTATTTTTAGTTTTTAAGAAAGTTTAAGAAATTAAGTTATAAACCGATTTAGATGCACATTTATGGAGGGATGCAGGCAGATCTGGATTCAGCTACAGGATTTCTTTTTGGAGGTATTTTGACATTTTGATTAAAAAAAAAAAAATTAAAAGAAAAAGTGTGTTTGAGTGCGCATTACAAAACTTGAAAACGTGAGCTGGAAATGGATCCTACCGAAAATACCAGTGGGGATATTATTGTTTCTTCTTGTATTCTACTTTGATTGATCCTTTGATAGTCCTGATCTCACCTTGAGTATCATCTTTATCAGTTCTTTGAAAGAGGAAAACTTCATCATCTTCTACATCAAGCAGTCTGTGCCATATTCCACTTTGTACCACGGGTGAAAGCTCTAGACAGATTTCAAATGTATCAACCTTTAAGGAGTTTATTTCCAAACACAATCTAAATTGTATACTGCTAACCTCCCAGGGGCTGCCTCCACTGGCCTTGCATTTGAGCCCCCCCTCCTGGTGTTGGATGGACCAACTGCTGGCCTAAACCCTGATGGGACATCATCCCCGTCATGTGGGAGACTCCCCCCTGCTGTGGAGACAGAGATAGAGAAGGCAGTTAACCTCTGAAACCTAAGAAGATCGGTGTGACATCAGCTGCTGCCCTCTTACTGGCTGCTGTTGGCTGAGGAGGAGGCTGCGCAGCTGTGGATTGGCTCCTGGGTTCGAGAGGCGGAGGATGGGACCCTGAGGTGGAGCTTGTCCGCTCTGTGCGACCTGGTTAGGTGGAGCGCCGCTGACCGCTGGCTGTTGGCTTGTTGGTCCGGCGGCTCGCATCGTCATCTGAAGGAAAGTTTAAGACCAAAAGAATAACTACGAAGTTCGAACGACAATTGATCATTCTTGCTATTTTGACGATTCGATAAAACTGTTTGAAAATAATTAGTTGTTGGTTAATAAGCAATTAAGAATTGAGCCAATTCGCGTTTACGAGATTACAACGATTTATTATTATACAGAGCGTTTATCACCATGCTTGGTTTGGTTTTGAGCCGGTCCCCTCATGCAAAATGTAAACACTTCCTATTTAGTCAAATGCAAAGTTGTGCATGCATGTCATAGATTCTAGATTTTTTATGGCAATGGCATGCTACCAGAAGAGCATTCTTCAAGGACTGGTAAAGTCAGTACATGCTGAGAGGAAACAGTCCACCAGCCTGCTGCTGAGCGGAGGGATGGGAGTGAACTTGTGTTTTTGAAAGGAAAGGGCCCGCTGGTTTTGAGCCCGTCACCTTATGCTTAATGCAACACTTCCTTTTCAGTATAATGCAAAGTTGTGCATGCTTTGACATTTGATCCGACTTTGAAATGCATTATAAATACTATTTATTATTATTATTATTATTCTTAGCCGGCTGCCACCGCAACCCGGTCCAGGATAAGCGGAAGAAAATAGACGGATGGAAGTCACAGCAGCACTTTTTAATCTAAGGCTAAGCAGCACATATAAATATGTGCTCACTACTTGATAAACCAAAGGGTATCCTTTTATATCATATCTAGTTATAAACCATTAAAAAACTCTTAATTAGGGTAGTCTGACTGTAACATGGTACCGGAGAAAGTATTCCCGACAATGTTAATAAAAGACATAATGTCCACAAAGATTCTGACACAGGTGAAAGACATTCTGTTGGTATGTGCTTCGTTTCAGTTTGGTACCTGTGAACACCCTGAACACATGTCGCTTGTATGTTAAGAGGCTTTTGCAAGTCTCACCATGTTGTTCTGCCTCTGCTGCTCCTCCATCATGGAGACCTGACTAACTGGTGTCATGCCCACCACCACAGACTGCACACAGGACAGATCAGAGAGAAGAAAGAGTGGGGACAGTGATGCAAGTGTGAAAATTGGAGGATACCAGAGGAAAGGGTTACCAGTAAGGCATGCAGAGAACATCGGGTACCGGGTGAAGAAGGGATGTCAAAAACAGGCAGAGTGAGAAGGGGAGCCAGTGTGGTAACACAGGCCGTCGCCCCAGGACTGGGTGGGTTCATTTACCTGCTGCTGGACGTTGCTGTGGGACACCGGGATTGGGCCAGGCGGCCTGTTGAGGAAGTTTTGGTTTGGGGCGACCTGACCGGGCTGCATTGGACCGCCGCCACCACCCAACTGCTGCATAGAGAGGGAAAGTGATCAAGGATAATTTTCCAAACGCATCACAAGGAACATTTTTGGAAGCTTTATTTATTGAGTCAGAGTGCGTGCTTCTCCAGCACTTCTCTGTAGCACTTCTCTGCAGTTTGACAGCATATGAACGACGGCAGATAAGTTTATTTCACTGTAATATGAAGACTGAAAGCATCAGTTGTAGCTGTAGAGTCAGGAAGGACAGCGGCAGGGAAAAGATAACGTCCCTAAATTAATAATGACTAAATTAATGGGTTTACAATAAATATAACTTCCCATTCATTAGATAACGACTACATGTAACCATAGTGGCTTTGTTAAACTAACTATAATGCTTACATCTATTCCTATGACACATGCTTCAATGTCTTAGCTTATTCTTTTGGCGTAAACCCTCAGACAGACTTGGAACTGAATTAACATAAAATGTCACTGAAAGTGGTCTTCCAATATCTTAGTGAGTACAGTACTTAGAAGTAATGAGTAGTACGTCTGAGTTGAACCAGCTCAAGGTTTTAGTGCTTCAATCACTGTTATGATGATATACAAGAACCAAAAAATAACTTTTGTCATGTTTATGTTTATCATGTGCAACAATGCTAAGGTTCTGTTTATCATGTGCAACAATGCTAAGGTTCTGTTTATCATGTGCAACAATGCTAAGGTTCTGTTTATCATGTGCAACAATGCTAAGGTTATGTTAGTAAAGATTGATAGATCTATCTATCTCATAGGACAGAAACTTCTCCCAGTGCTTTTTGAATGTGAGGTTTTTTCTTAATTTGTAAGCCCTGATCCATGAATGCACATTGTATATTTCCTGTGTATTTCTGCAATCAGGCTTGTTGTGTTCATGTCTAACAAAAGATTTATATCTCAGAATGTTTCCAAAGAGAAACTGTATTAGAGCAGCTTCAGTTTCCCTAAATTTAGGGAAAAATATATTTGGCCCTAAAATTGTGCAAAAATATATTCTTGAGTTCAGCTGATCTTTTGTGAAGATCAGAAAACAAAAGAGAAAAAAGGAACGTTTATTAGTACCAAACGTAGGGCATTGTGGTTGTTGCACATCAATCACAAAAGAAAAGTGCCTTCACTGTGCATACGGGTTAAGATAGCATAGCATAGGTTAAGATAGATGACATTCTTGTCCAAATAAACAAATAGTTACAATTAAAGTATTATATCTTCAAACCACTGAGCCATCACCCGATACCGAGGTGTTGGCAATTTTGAATTTCACAGTTTCAAACAAGGAAAACGTGATGACTGAAGCCATGAGCAAAATCAAGAGAGAAGAAAAAGTTCACAAATAAAAAGAACAAAACCAACCTGCTGCTAGCTCAATAATTATACGTGTAAGGATAAACACGGATCAGCCATAACATAATAACCACTACCATTTGAATTCAGAATAAACTTGGTAATTTTGTTACAATGACATCTGTCGGTGGGCGGGATATACATAGTAAGTGAACACTTTGTCCTCAAACTTGATATGTTAAAAGCAGACAAAAAAACGGCAAAGATAAGGATCTGAGTGACGTTGACAATGGCTAAATTGTGATGGTAAGACACTGTCAGTAAATCTCCAAGAATGTGGTTTTTGTTTGGTGTTTCTGGTCAGTAGTGGTTAGTATCGACCAAAGTGGTCTGAGTAAGGACAACCTGAACCTGAGCGAACCTGGGCACCCGAGACTAATTGATGTGCACAGGTGGTACATTGAATTTCTATTGTTGTATTGTTACCTTTGGAATACTGAAGCTCCCGCCTGCACAAAAAATTTATATTTGAGGTACAAATAAAGAAACCTTGAGTGTTGCTCATCCAAAAGTTGAAAAACTTGAAAGTTAAGCAATCGGCGATCCTCTGGTGAATTCTCTGGTCATAGCAGAATAAATGTATTGGATGACATCAAAAACCACATACTACAAATAGTGGGGGGACAATTAAATCGTTAATTAAATCGTTCGGCAGGTTGTGCATAGATGAAGGGAAATCATTATTTTTTGCATAGTCAAATGCATTCCTGGGGCCAGAGCGGGGCGTGGAATCTTACTTAAAACTGCTGGCTAAAGATAAGCGTAAACATATAAATATGGTAATTCACGTCGGTAGTAGTCACAAAAAATGAAGTTATTGTATTGGGACCCAAACGCCTTAGAAAAAATTTATCTGATGATATATCTACTCTGGATGGTATGACCTTGGCCTCCAGCACCACTGTGAGGAACCTGGGAGTTATCTTTGATCAGGATATGACCTTTGATTCCCACATAAAACAGATTTCTAGGACTGCTTTTTTTCATTTGCGCAATATTTCTAAAATACGACACATTCTGTCACAAAAAGATGCAGAAAAGTTAGTTCATGCATTTGTTACTTCCAGGCTGGATTACTGTAATGCCCCTACTAGCAGGTAGTCCCAATAAGTCTCTGAAGCCCCTCCAGCTGATCCAGAACACTGCTGCACGGGTGCTGACCAGAACCAGGTTAAGAGAACATATCTCTTCTATATTAGCTTCCCTTCTTTGGCTCCCGGTAAAATCCAGAATCGAATTCAAAATCCTTCTGCTCACTTACAAAGTCCTTAACGGTCAGGCACCAACCTCATAGTTCCATATTGTCCAATCAGAACTCTGCGCTCCCAGCATGCAGGGTTACTTGTAGACCCTAGAGTCTCCAGAAGTAGAATGGGAGCCAGAGCTTTCAGCTATCAGGTTCCTCTCCTGTGGAACCATCTTCCAATCTTGGTTTGGAGGGCAGAGACCCTCTCTACATTTAAAAGTAGGCTTAAAACTTTCCTTTATGATAAAGTTTATAATTAAGGCTGGCATAAGCTAGCTCTTAGCTATGCTGCTATAGGTTTAGACTGCTAGGGGATCTCCCATGATGCACTGAGCTTTTCTCTCTTCCTCTCTCATTGTCCCTCTTTATACATCCCTTCACTTTAATGCATGTTAAATGGTTTAATGCATTTTAATGGATTAAATGCATGTTACTAACTGGACTTCTTCCCTGGAGTCTTTGTGTTTTCTCGCCCTGTAAGGTCACATGGTTGGTGATTGCATCTGCTGCTGTGGACCTGCTGGATGTCCAATGATCACAAGATGCTCATGATGAAGATTATTGTTGTTATCATTATTATTATTATTGTATAGTATTCCGCCATAATCTATCACTATATGTTACATTAATATTAGTTATTATCAACCTAGGATCCCTGCTGCTGCCGCGGCCCGACCATGGAGCGGTTGATGTAAGTGGATTATAGCTGATATCTTTGCTGCTTTCCCCCCGTCTGTATCTCTCCTCACCTGTGTCTCTCTTTCTCGCTCTCTTTTTTTTTTTTCAAACCCGACCGGTCATGGCAGTAGGTCGTCCACCCCGAGTCTTGGATCTGCTCGAGGTTTCTGCCCGTTAAAGGGCAGTTTTTTCTCGCCATTGTCGCCAGGTGCTTGCTCAAGGAGGAATTTGTTGGGTCCTGTAGATAATTATATAAAGAGTTTGGTCTAGACCTGCTCTTTCTGGAAATCACCTTGAGACAACTGTTGATGTGAATTGGCGCTATATAAATAAAGATTGATTGATTGATTCTGACAATTATGCTAAATAATCAACGCAAATAGACACAATCTGGGGATAATGTGATAATTAAAACATTCCCATAAACATGCAACATACTAGGTAATGATTTTTTGCATGTACACAGGTATGCAGATATTCCTATTTTTCTCATCCAAGAGCACACAGACACACGTTCCAGCTTTTGCCTCATGGCTTCTCAGAGGGAGAGATTAATTTTGCTTTGTATCTTTCATATCTTTATCTTAGAGGCTACAGTGGATATTTCAGCTTTTAAAAAAAATTAGTGTAAATAATGTCTTATCAGATGGATTTGGAATTTCAGGGCTTGTGGAAGCTGTGTGAACTCATTTTATGTAGCTGTTGTTTTTTTTAACATATCTTAAAACAAATCACCATCTTCTTCAATAGGTCACTGCAACAATATTTTTTGCTACAAAGGAGAAACTTCATACAACTTTCCATTGGTGTGCTATTTAATTTATGGTTAATGTGTTCTTTTCGTTCCGCTCAATGGTTATTTTAAGTTGAGCGTCACCTGAATAACATTATACAGAAAAATTTGATAACTACTTCAACAAATTTTATATAAATACCACAAAGTTCATTTTATCTACAAAGTTGTTGTGGGACAAAACCATTGGGACTCCCCATTTGGCATTTTTGGATAGCCAACGTACACAAATTGTAAAAAAAAAAATAAGGAACATACTTTGGAGGGGGTTTTGGTTGAAAAATACACCTATGTCCTGCTGTATGTGCATGCTAAAACCTTGGGCTGTTGCATAAATCAATTATTATATTAAATTCTGGCATTGTGCACAGTTAACAAAAAAATGCAATAGTGTATATTTATTTTGCAAAATCATGTAAAAAAAAAAAGGAAGCAGGTAAAACAGATTGAAAAAGGTAAAATGTGAACATGTGCAGTGGTAGCAGGGGGAGGGAATGATAATGGGAACTGACATGTCTTTCCATCCCTCTGTGAGGCATTAATTATTAACTTCAAACACATATTTAAAAAAAAAACCCCAGAAACAACAGTGTGATGAAAATACATTTTTAGCCATCTATACTGAATCCAAACACGTGGGTTGCCCTCATGCATGTTGTGTATTCTTATCTACAAAAACAATGCAGAACACAGTGCTTTAGGATTTCTCTGCTTCCTCTCTCTATCGTGACCCCTCTGTACTTTGTCTCGCATCTTTAACCCAGTAACCTGTAAAATCCCTGATGGAGGACTTGCACCACATTAAAACAAAGAACACTCCCATTCTGTCTGGCTGTAAACAGACCATAATGCAAACCTATTCCCACAGAATGCCACTCCGGGGCTTTCCGCAGAGAAACCTTAACTACTGGTCTAAATTGAAATTTTAATTATGTTAAGATTGCTATGGCGCCTCCATATTAGCGATGCAGCACTGAATATGCGATGATACACAAGAGACAGGGGAAAAAAAATCTTCATTACATATTCATGTCTTCTACCTCTTCTAAATGCCCTGACGCTCCAGCAAACACAGTTTCAAGTTACATATAGGGCTGACACGCTTTTGCGAAGACATGAAATTAGCGGGTTGAGTAAACAAGTAGCATCGCCGCTGATGAGAGCAGCAGACTGCGAGGAGAAATGCAATTTAACTCATGTAAACTTGACAACAGGCTTCATTTGTAAATGGAGACATACTGCTTCTCACTGTGAGTGGACGCTGCATTGTTTCACAGTGATGCAGCGGCCCTCCTCGCTGGATGCAATATGCTGGCACCGAGCCCGGTGATGGAATAGGCGGCTTATCCAAAGGACACATTTTAAATCAGCCTGTCCGCTGGGATGAAGATGAGCAAGGAAGGAAAGTGAAATTTTCATGTCTTGTGGACTAAGGTGGCGTTTGTAATCTGTAATGAACTCAGAGACAAGAACTGGTTTATCTCCACCAGAGAAGCTGGATGGGGGAGGGTTTCATCTGTTGAGTTTCTTATCCTGCCCCTAATGGTTAGCGTCCACATCAGTGGTGCATAGTAACTAAGTACATTTACCCAAGTACTGTACTTAAGTACAAATTTGAGGTATGTGCACTTTACTTAATTATTTCCATTTGATGCTTCTTTCCACTCCACTGTAGGAAATATTGTACTTTCAACTCCACTAAATTTTTCAGACATCTATGGTTACTAATTCATTTATAGATTATAATTTTTCATACACTTCACTTCCATATTCAAGTGTATTGATGTTACATGTTTGTGATAAACTGGACTTTTTGGGCCATTTTAAGGCTTGAGAGATTTTCATTTATGATTTTATGTGGAAAATGTCAAGGCAGACTAGAGGCGGAGCTTACATACATACGTGATACGTAAGTGGTTAAAACCAGCTAATTTTCAGGGCATTTCTGCTCAGTATTTACTTAGCGGGCATTCAATTGTGACCTGAATCTTTTTCTCTGCTTAATTTTATGTTGATTTGCTAATCCTCCAGCACATCTTCTTGCGTCGAAGGGTTTTCTACCGGAATAAATGGATCATTTGTGATGTTTCATCACATCCAAACAATCAACTAGATGTAATAATAATTATAAACAATTTAAAAAACGGTTTTGGGTGCTGTAATTTAGACAGGACAGGTAATACTATGTTATTTACAGTGCTGGCTGTTGCTTAGGTATAAATTTTACAATACGGTGCATCAATGTTTCGTTGATATTGTCAGAAATGGGAAGATTAATGATATTTTCATTACTGTCGTTATAGTTAAAATAAATATTATACCGACTTATATGCACTGCATTATATTGAGAAAATGGAGGCAGAAACAACTTTCAGTGTATTGCCGTCCAGCTTAACACTTCCACATTCTATAGCAATGCTATATGTTAGAGTGTATATACTGGGATAACTCCAAAAACTGAACAGTTGCATTCACTAGCAGCGGTGACACTAGCGTATAAGAAAAAAAGTGTGAATATGTACTACAGCAGAATTTCCTTCACTTAAGAACAACTAATGATGGTGGGAGAGCAATAGGCAGCTGATGTTGCAGTGGTAATTTAGCTAATGCTAGCTCCATTAGCTTCTACCAGAGTGAAAGATGTTAGTTGCTGCTGTGAAGACACCGAGCTCACTAAATGAAATGTCAATAACAATGCACCTTAATGCCGTAAACAATGCACCTCAATTCCCTTGTGCTCCTAGATTATGTTTCCTCATTATTGCCTCCTCCTGTCCCGCAGATTCCCTTCTTCCACATGTTGCCACTCACCACTCTGTGCTGCTGGACCTGCTTGTGGTTGGTGATGACTTGCCGGATGCCGTTAACAAAGCCGCTCTGGTCATTAGGGATGAGGCCCATGAATATTCTCTTCTTGGACGAATAGAGCAGCATCAGCACCCGCACCTCACAGGGTGACGTTGTGTGGGGGAAGTGGACGCAACCAGCCTGTAAGGAGGGTCAAATGGGCAGATTAAAACCTTGACATGGGCTGTAATTAATGGAATGTGCCAGGGTATGTCATCTTTGTCTGAGCTCTTCGTTCCAATCAAATATATTTATTTTATAAAATGATTCAAATACTATGAAGTTAATTCATAGTGTGCTTTCTGTGGACTGTAAATCAAATGCAGACAGATGTAGAGGTCAGCTAGACTGAACACCACCATGCTTTTAATTCTCAACAGCATAACCTGAATCATATTACTGACAGACCCTAAGACAATAATTTTCTAATGTTGTTAAAGCATGTTTAAATCATACTGTCTCACTTAAATGTGATTCAATGTATGGCTTGAAACCCTTTTAGAGTCCTCATTCAAACACTGCAAGACAGTTTGACCCTCTGTCCTGTGCATTGAGGTGTGAAGAATGGTGGCTGAGATTGGGTATGTGTAGGAAATATACATTTAAAGAAGAGTGGTTCAAACTTACAAAACCGTTGCCCATAATGCGGTACAGGCCTTTCAGCGACTCCGGGTCTTTGTTGGTGAAGAAAAACTGAACCATTCGAGAGTTTCTGAAGAGATGACCTAAGGTTGTCTGCAGAGAGCGGCCAGGAGAGGACTTAATATGTATCCTTCATAAACAAGCCGATGCTGCTAAAGAAAGTCAGCAAAATACTTTTTCGGAAAATAAAATCTGAAAGATTGGTCTTACCAATAACTGCTGTGGAATCAGCTGCATGATGAGCTTCTGAGGCCACTGGTCTGTATTTCTGTTTGGAGACACAGAATTAAACTGAGAGACCACTCATCCTTTAGTGCAGACCATAATGTTTGACTGGTTACTCACAGATTTTCCCCTTGGTTGACATGGACCTGACATGGCAGCGAGCGGGTCAGTTTGGTTGTTGAGTCCATGGTAGAGGCTTTAGGCTTCTGCGTGGATTATTAAAGCAGAGAAGGGATTTTTATAAAGCCAGTCTGAAAATCACCCGGATGAAACTAACACTATATGCCCAAACTTCAATAAAAACAAAGCCGTCAGAACCACCATTCTTTCAATTCAACAAGCTAATCACAAAACCAGAACTACACAAAGGCATCTAAGGCATCTAAGATTCAACTTGGAGGTTTTAGGACTCAAGTGTCGACCTATTTTTTTTGAGCGTTCCACCGATCCACTAGTCTAATACACAAAGATCCACTTATCAGCCATAACCTTAAATCCACCTGCCTCACACTGTTTAGGTGCCACTTTTGCCACAAAAATAGCTGTGTGATGCACTGTGTTCTGACACCTTTCTATCAGAGGTAGCAATAATTTCTTCAGCAATTACATCTACCGTAGCTATTCTGTGAGATCAGACAACTTCAAATTGGATTACCAGTTGTCCTTCCTTGTACCACCTTGGTATGTATAAACAATTGCAGACTGGGAACACCATATGACACCTGCAATTCTGGAGTTGCTCTGACCTAGTCATTAGTCGATCATAACCGCTTTTTTATTTAGGAGGGGGGTTGATTTTTAGCTTAAGCAACATGACTGCAACTGGAAGGTTATATGCATATTAGGATATCAATTTAGCCTGCAAGGTCAGCTCACTTAAGCATGCCCTTTCACTGCTTGCATCCAGACATCATCCTTATTCCGCTGGGATTTGGAGAAAAAAAAAAAAGGTCTAGCTATAGATCCTTTATATCCTTAAGAGATATTTCTATATTCTTCAAAGAAGAAAAGTATATCAAGAACTATTGCATGCTGGGGGATAACATCACCTAGCTGTCATTGAAGCAGTTAGAGTCAATTGCTGAAGAAAAGAAGATATAGGAGGCCCTGCTGACCCTTTCGCCCATGTGACCCCAATCAAAAGAAGCAATTAAAAAATGGACAGATGGATGGACTTTTGAAGACCTGCGGATAACCTACTCCTTAACAGAACGTCATGAACCAAAGAAAAAAAAGTACAACTTTCTACGCACATCAATACAACAACCCCATGGGGAAAAGGAGCACTCTTCATCTTCACAGCATCAATAATGAATCAATAGAGGATCAATCTTGTTAGTGGGACCCACTGTAGTGCTTGTGCGCGCAATTACAAGTCTATTGTGTTGTGTTGTGTTGTGTTTCTCTTCATGCAAACGCTTCTGCTAAAACAGGCATTAAAGGGGGTCTGAGATGTGGACAGTTGAATAAATTCCTCTATCTTAATTTAGTGATAGATGGAAAACATGTTGGGAAAGTCCTTCATCAGAAAAGCAAAGGCTTTCAGGATTCAACACATTGAAAGTTGGCCAAACCTGAATGAGCCAAAGCCATAACACTGTAAGAAGAGGAAGTTCCAGCCAATTGTGTCAGCATTCGGAGTTTTTATCATGTCTTACAAATGAGTTTCAGTGTCTGTTGTGTAGATCTCTCCAACATTACAGATTACTCCAGAAGAGAATCACTTACAGAGCTCAAAGCCTAATGATACAACTGGAGGAGGAAATTGTGAATTGCTTAATCCTTCCTCTCAGGTTGTTTCCTGAGCTTCTGTCTCTTATTCGTTATAACCGACTTAGATAATTATGACTAACAGAGGAGGGAAGATGGGACTGTAGTCGATTGAGGTGATTGATCTTGGTCAGTTCACCAAATACAAACACTTTAAGGCCTCATGAGCGTCGCATAAAAGCTATTAACATCCTTTTTCTTGTCTCAGCACTGCCATTCCAAACTCAAATCGATTTGACCTTGAGCTACACAAATGTTCGTTGGGCAGTAAAATGATGTGTGATTATTCACCATGCAGATTAATGAATGACAGGTGCTTACTAAGACTTACCACAATTATAAACAATATGGATGACTGATGAGCTGAGAAGTGACAGCAACAAAGTTAAAGTTAAGAAGAGCAGCTTCATGTTTTAGATAAAATGTTCAGCCAGAAGCTGGTTAGCTCAGCTTAGCTGAGCAAATAAACTTAAACTAGAGGGGAAAAAAAATTAAGGGATTGAGACCCCTGCAAAGGCACAAGAGTACCCTAGGATAAGGAAAAATTCAAACAGATTTCTCCATAAATGTCCGAGTTATTGCCAGCAACAAACTTTCTGAGAATCCCTGAAATACTCTGTAGCTGGTTGTCTCCAGCCCCTTCCACTTTAACGTCTCTGTTTAACCTATTGAGCGCCCAGCTCATTTCCTTATGTCCTAATGAGTCTGATAAGCACCAAGCAGAGAAGGTCCTGGGCCTGACGGAGAAGCACTCTTGCACATAAAAAAAAAGTTGTTCCACAGGGGTTGAATGTTTTAAAAATTATTTAAAAAACATATAAAACTTTATTTACACATAGAAACATATTTTTCGCTTTTTAATTTTTTTATAAATAATAGCAGAACTTTATAAACACAGGCTGTTGACGTCAAAATAACATTCATTATTTTTTTTACAGTGTCAACTTTTAGTGGGTGGTATATACTAAGGAGAAAATGAAGTTCTGTCCTGAAGTTGATGTGCTGGAAGCAGGAAAAATCGGCAAACCTGAGATCTGACTGACTTTGACAAGAGCCAAATTGGTGAGGGCTAGACGACTGCGTCAGAGCATCTCCAGAACAGCAGGTCTCATTAGTCTGAAGTGGTTAGTACCAACCAAAGCGGTCAGAGGACGGATAACTGGTCACGAAGGTCATGGGCACCGATGGCTCACTGATTGAGCTGCAGAGGGAAGGATAACCCACTGCTGTCTGATCCCACAGAAAGCAGAATTGTAGCACACTTTTTTCGAAATGAATATGCACAGTTCATCGCTGAGTTGTTTTGGGGGCAAAAAGGGGACTTTCGTTATATTAGGCAGGTAGTTTCAATGTTACGGCTGACCCCTGTACATAACTATTTACTAGTAGGGACTCAATTCAGTATTGATACACTTAACCATGGTAATTTTTTGTGACAATGTATTCATTATTAAAAAAGACTACTGATTTTCACTTAATAGTTTCCATGGAAACATTAGAGACTGCGGTTCTTTTCATGTTATGATAGAACTCAGAGATGGGATGATGCGCATATTGCTAATGTGAACTGAAAAAAGAAAGGCCTATAAAGCAATACATAATCTGGTTTACAGTATCCCATAGTATATTGAATCGTGACCCCTGTATCGTGATCAAATGGCAAGAATACATGAAGCTCCCGATGAGAACTCGTAAATAGGAGCATGTAACCCCCATTCTCTATTCACTACACTGGCTTCCTGTCTCATCCCGGATCATATACAAAGTCCTGTTGCTCAACCATAAATGCATTACTGGTCACACGCCTACATACAAGAACTCATCACTCCACAATCCTCCAACTGCACCCTCAGATCTGCACGAAGCCTGCTCCTTCATGTCCCAAGCACCAGGCTTCGCTCTAAGGGGGATGAGGCATTCTGCTCGGCTGAGCCGAGCCTTTGGATCAAACTCCCCATCCAGCTGAGACTGGACTCTTTTAAAGCAGACCTGAAAACACTTTATTCAAAGAAGCCTTTGACTGTTTTAACATGTTTTTAAACCTGTAGCACTCTGAGATTCATGGAATGAAGAGCGCTACAATAGAATTTATTATCATCATTATTAATATTATTATTATCATTATTATTATATGTATTCTTGCCAAAACATATACATCTCCAAAATAATAATGTGGGAACCTCAGAGGTGTCCGTATTTCTTCCTTGAGCCCAAACTGAGCTTGCCATTTCTCAAGGATTTCAGGGATACCATTAGTTAACCATGTTTGCTTTACCCTGATCTTCACCAACTTGGGGAGTATCAATCTTCTAAAATGCAAATCTGCCAATAAATATAATTCTCAAGACTGCAACGTTTGAGTACTATGTACTGTAATTGGAAGGCTAGAGTTGTGAGCCATCGAACTAGGACTGCTTTCACCTCAGCCGGAACGTGGGAGTTGTAACGTGAATTGCTTGTTTGTGCCGAATATGGAGAATCATAAAACCTCTGAACAGTCTCATGTTGGAGCTATGAACGATTCAAATTGAACTGCAGGGATTACTCTTCACCTGATATTTAAAGGTTTCTAATATTTCTTTACTGTACAGCTTTATTTTTGAGGCACCGGTGTTTTACCTCTAGCCACTCCAGGACGCCGGTCCATGCAACGATCTTATTGGCCACACCTTGCGGCTGTCCGATCGGATTTGCGTTCCCTGGAACTGAAGGCACACCAGGCTGTCAAGAAATAGAGGAGAGGATTAAAGGTAGTGTACAATTTAAAACTAGAGCACAGATGAGTCAGAAGTTTAAACCTATTTGTCAATCCCAATAACAAAAAATACTGCTGGAACATTTCCATATAGTTACATCATAATGCACGTAGTTCTTTTGAGCCGTTTGTACAAGAACATCTTTAGGATTTAATAAGGATGGTATGTAGAACATAAATATAAACCAAATGAATTCACTGTAAACCCTTTGGCCTGGATTAATGTGAATAATGGGAGGTCTTGAGAAAAGAAATGTCAAATATCAAACTCATCTTCACTTTGCCTGTTAAATAAAACTGTCTTTTCAATTTCATGCCTACAATACCTTTAATCACTAATGACTGATTCTATCCCATTTGTGGCCGATTTACAACTTCAACTCATTGTTTCTGCTGTTGTATTTTGAACTTCCTAATGTTCCACCATGGTTTCCTCTATGTATATTTAGTAGCGGCGGTGCGACGCTACTAAATATACATAGACGACGACATAGAGAGACGAGTAAAGCCGGGCTTACACTGGACGACTTTAGAGTAGTGGCCATTTAATTTCAAATTCAAATTGTAGTATTGGTTTGCAATCCAGGTAATCTTGGCCCGCCCACGCTGCTGAAAAAAACCTTGGTGAAACACTGACCACACATTTTCAAATTCAGACAAGTCTGGGCTTTGAACAGCTCACTCTAGCACCCATGCTTTTTTCCCCCTACTAAGTCAGGTTATTGCCCTCCCAAAGTTACCCATGCTTTGAGCACTATCCCAGCTCCATACCACCAGCTGATGAGCTCACCGCTGGTAACTACGTAGGAAACGATGCCCATGATTTGCTAAGGTAGTTTGAAATATATTGGACCATAAGTACACTGTTCCACTGTAACCCATGTGAGATAAGCGAAGCCCAGAAAAGTCTGATGACTCTCTGGATGTTGTTTCAATGCAGTGTTGCTCGAGGGATCCGATGTTAAATGCTTTCAATTTTTCAGAGATTCTAAATAATAATAAAATATGCCAGAGAAACCTATGAGATAAAATGCTATAAAATTACTGGATTAATACTTAACGCACTCCAGTACCTGGAACAGTTTCTTAGTTTGAAAAAGTGAGCTCTGAGAGACTGATAAACTGTTCTAAAACTTTTGTCTATCTTTCTGTGCAGTTTTTCCAGTGAGAGATGAACCCTAACCCTGCTAGTGAGTCAGTCTTGAAGATTTCCCATTTATGCTCAATCATAATACAGGTGTATATCAGTTAATGACTGGTTTTCTACAACTTCACCCGTTTTGTTTCCCCTGTCCTAACTTATTTGTAATGTGTCACTGGTATTGAATTAAGTTCATATGTGCAATAAAGACACATCAATATCTTTATACTTGTGCTGTATTTAATGGAGTCAAGTTTGAAAAGGATTTGGATATGATTGCATCCTTTTTATTAACAATTAACCCAGGGACTTGGTATCACAGCTGTATATTAGCAGAACAGTGGTGTAGAACTAGAGAAGAAAAAATGAATTAAGTGAAAAACAGAGAAAACAATGGCTGTACCCACAATTACTTTCTGGGGAGAGGGGAACATTGACTGGTTTTGATCTATTAGCGGTACCAACATTTAAAATTCATTTTGATACTAGACTTCAGACTGAGCGTTTGGTCTGAAGATTCAGCTCCAGGGTGCTGGAGCAACGACATCATATGCGTCCGGGTTCTCAGAAGAGAATGCTGCCAAAAATGGACTTGTGAGGAAGAAAATGAACGAAAGTTTAGCACGACGAGAACTGCAAATATTTTATGTAAACTCATTCAGTCACCAATCAGAAGCTGGATGGAGTTTGATTTCCTACTGTTTTTATACCATATTTGTTTTCAGCCAGTGTTTCGTGTTTCTAGAAAGAACCACACTTTAGGAGAAGGTTCAATAGATCCATTACCTTGTTTTAAAGGTCTAGTAGAAGCTGGTATGACAGCGGAGGACACTTTTTATAAGCTGACCAATAATATAGATGGTTTCAAAGTTGTGTGAGGCTTCCGGCTGGTCTTGTGTCGACTAGAGAGGGACAGTTCTCTGGTTCTTAACTTTTAACTTTGTGAGTTTGAGTGCATGAAGAGAAAGGTTCAGAACCGAAAGTGTTATTGTTTAGGATTTGTTAAAATTGAAAACGAAATTTAAGAATAATTTTATATAATGTGCCATAAAAAACTGATAACTTTTGTGTTTGTTGTTATTAATTATTCAGTTCAGCAGTATATTTGACCTCATGTCTTAACTACTCTTTTTATGGGAAAGAATCCAAAAAAGTTCGGACTCTGTATCAAAAAGTTAAATGAAATCAGTATTTTTTTACTTCCAGGCTTTACAATGTTACTCAGCTCATGTAGTATCCATTATACAACGTCCTATTTCCCAAAGCAGGGACCCTCAACCCCACATTTTGGTAACCGAGCACTACAGCGGAGAACTTCCCTTTCGACATATTCTATCCTGCATGGTCCGTTGTCTGCCATGTCCTTGAGTCAACGGATGCCTTGGACATTTAAACTGCAAACCAAACCTACTTACAAGTATAAATAAAGTAACCCAAACTCAATCACATCATTTTCTGTTAGTTGCTATCCTGTGGAATGTTCCAAACTTCTGTTTCGAGGCTTCTTTTGACATGTGTTGCTGGCATTTACAGGTAACATTGTATATTTAGAGTGTTTGCATTTGGCAAACAGTAATGCCAATAAAACACAAAGATTTCCAATAGATGTAAACCCGGTGTTCCAGCATGTAAGATACCTGCTCTGGTGACAAAATTAAAGCTGCCTCAACCATCTGTTTAGTCTTATCAATGACCTAATTTTATGATATTTGATCCTTTTATCATCCTTTTATTTCATCTGAGCAAAGAGTAGATGAGTCACTCTCCTACAATCCTTCTTAACTTGTTAACTCCTAGGATTTGAACCTGTATTTTTAAAGGTCAGGTTGATATCTCATGAAGGGCTGCTTGACCCTCACTTCAACTGGGATGTTTTTGGATGAGACATAGATTTGGCCAGCTTAAGGATTTGTTTAATTATCTTCTCCTTTGCTATAGTTTAAGTAACATTTGATTTCTCCCGTTTCTTGGATAGCCTGATACTGTTTTAAAACTGGATGCACCAATCAAGTAATGTATAAAAAGTTTATTATTATATAATTCACTGTGGTAAGAAGAAATTTAATAGTGTCAAAGCCAGAATCTCAAAACAAGATATACAAAACAACATTTTTTAATCCAAACCAGAATCCCTTCAAATGTTCCCGATAAAAAATAGAATTAAGGATTTTTGTATTTGGTTTTTCTTTTGTATCAGACTACATCTCTGATATAATAAGTCCACATTCTACACCCTGAACCTCCAGGTCATCTAATCAGTTATAATCAGAAATGGGATTGAGGGTTCTATATTATTGGTCCCAGACTGTGATAAAGCTTCCACTCAGATCTTCGACCATCCATCGACAAATGAAATGCCCTTTAAGGCCCCACTTTTAGATTTCTGCTTTTCAAATGAATTTTGCAACTGATTTGAACGTTGAAATCTCTGGAAAAAAAGCAATTCAGAACATCTGTTGCTTTTGAATGAACTCTTGAACACATATCATTTGACTTGGTCAGACGTTGTGTTACTGTTGGATCCATTGATTTGTTAAATGAATACTCATATTTGAGTAGAGGGAGCACCGTCAACAGCGTTTGACTACCATGATCCCGGGTGTTTACAGAAACACCACTTTAAAGTACTGGTAAAAGCCTAGTATGATGATGATTTAATTTTAATATGGTTACATTTTTTGAATAGTATATAATGTGACGACGTTAAAGGAAAATATTTAAAACAAAACCAGCTCAACAGGTACAGAAAATTAAATTATACTTGGGGTTACAGTAGATATTCTAAATCAGAACATTACCTGTAAATAGAATATACTTTCTTGCAGAGCTTATCTAATCAGCATTCATTCATTTGTGGTGGCAGTGCAGTGGAAGTGCCCACCAAATATTCTTTTTTGGAGCATTGCACAGCATCCACAAATATATACATAAAGAAAGCGCAAAACCATCCCAATGGATAAACTAAGGGTGGGTACAGAAAGCTTATTCTAAATTAGCACTAATTCTTAACTTGCATGTACCGAGATAACAATAAGCACTTAGATAGACAATGCTTTATGTAATCTTAGTTTATTATTACATAGCTGGCATTTTCAAATTGCTGGTGCTCAACTGTTCCAGTAGGGAACAAGAGGAGAAGTTCAGTAATCCTGGCATACCAGGTAAGACCTTTGTAAATCTGGATGCGATTTAAAGCGTTTGAATCCAAACTCATGTGGAGTTTAGTATTGATGAAATAATAACTCACCATGCTGGGCTGTACTGAAGGAGCTGTGGGCTGGTTGGCAGTAGGCTGCTGCTGGGGTGGAACCTGTGGTTGCTGATTTGGCACAGGCTGCCCTTGTGGTGGGCCTTGTTGCTGCTGATTTGGAGCTACTTGTTGTTGGGGCATCATGGGTTGTGTTGCTGTGGTGACTGTCGATATGCTGGGCTGATTGAGCTTGACGCTGGCGACTGATGGCATGGTTGGCTGGTTGGTGAACGGAGGACCTTGATTGACCATTCCTGGAACTGGATGAGGGGGATAAAACACAACCTCACTCGCTGAAAATTACATCCTGTGAAGATTATTGCTCATGTACAGAATAGGATTAGGGCCAGGTGAGCTTGATTCTGACTTTTTTTTCTTGACTCAATTTTTTTTAATTTCTGAGAATAAAGTAAAACTTCTTTGGTTCATTTTATTTTTTCAAATATAAATATCCAAATGTTGTAGCTCACTCCAATCGACAGAATCTAGTAAATACTAATACATTAAAAAAAGAAAAGATTTTGTACTCAACACAAGACAAAATGCTCAATGGGACATGAGCAGCAACAAGGCTTCACAAAACTGATGAATAATTACTTATAACACCTAACTGTTTTGTATGAGTAAAATGAAAATATTTCATCATTATGTTATTATTATATTGTTGGTTGTACATAAACATGTCCTTCTTTAATACACTAAAAATCCTAATCGTTTCTCCACCTCATAGAAATCAGTATTTCCGATTGACCATATCTTGTCCACATTCCATCATTTTACTAGTTTTGTTGACGGACGCATGCAATTGCTCTAACAAGGCACTGATCTTACTCCTGAAGTCACTCTCGAAAAGAGATTTTTAATTTTAATGATGATTGGGAATATGACATCAGCTAAAAGGGCCTATATGTGACAGCCATGCCCAAGTTCACCAACCACAGAGGCAAATCACATTTTTCTTAATACATATCCAAAAAAACGATTTAAACATGAATTGATTAAATATTGTCCACCAGGTTTTAAGCTACACATTTTTGTCACGTGAGGTGCCTTCAAGGCTTGACTGGCACTGAAGCTTAGGTAATGAGATTCTGGTTGATTGAAAAAATTTTTGGACACTGTGCTTTAACCCTATACAAGAACTGGAACCTAAAAAGGGAAAAAGACCTTTAGAAAATTGTTTTGCAGCTAACATGAGTTGTTCACAAAGGCCCACTGGTAACTTACAGAAACTCTTTTGGTTGTTGGCTGCCTCCACGGCCATCTGTGCCGCCACCTGAGCAGCAGTCATGGGGGCCGGATTCTGTCAGCAAGCAGATTAAAGGAAAACAATGCTGGGTTAAATTGTTTAGGGAGAGACCATAAACATCGTGAAACAGAGCCAAAAGAAGGCGACATGAATTAGTCTTAGTCTTTGTGGCTGCTTGCCCATTACCTGATATGGGTGGTTTGTGTTGTTGGGTGGTGGGGGCTGTGTAGCTCCACCAACAGGCTGACTGACAGGCAAGGGCTGAGGAGGGAGAATGGGTTTGAGCGGCCCGGGTCCTCCAACTGAGGAAACTGGATATAGACAGGAGGAGATTAGAGTTTGAACACAAATATTAGTTGTAAATTTAACAACGCTCTCAAGTGCTAATGCAGGGGAAATAAAATGCATTTACCAAAGCATTAACATCATAGAAATTACATAATGAAACCCTAACTACTGCAAAGAATGGCTTCATGTGACCGGTCATTTCAGCTTACGGTGGAATTATATAATGTATTCAGTCTATAAATTGTTATCTGGAGATAAAAAGATTACAAGAATTAATCCACTACAACTAAGAAACTGTAAAACCAAACTTCACTATTCTGCTACACATTATATTTTGCTAACTAGAACGGCACAGAGTTGAAATCATACCTCTTCTGATGCTGAACAATCCTACATACCTGTCGGCCTAGATCCTAAAATACAGTATCTAAATAGGTCAGCTCCAAATGCATGCTTCGATCCAATAGATCCTTATGGTCTTGATCTGCACGACACCGTAAACATTCACAAACACCCCCCCTAAATATGTGCCCTTTTTGACATCCTGACTCTTGCATTATTTACTGATAAATTAATAGAAAATGTGTTGATGCTAAGAAAGTTTTAAGTAAATTTCATAAAAATGTAATGGATCCTTTTCATGAACTGCGCCTCTCATCCTTCGTTTTTCCACCAGGTTTTGCAGGAATCCATCCCATAGTTTGCGTAAATGTGCATTTTTTCAAAATTTAAGAAAGAAAATTCTTCACAGTGCATTTTTACCTCCATCTAGGATGTTTGGTATGATAATCATAATCAAGCTTTTATATATGGACCATTTACAACTGAGCCAAGCTCTGAGACGTGAACCAACTATAGAGAACCTCATATTTGCTTTCATGATGGTGTTTATTATGATGGCATTGATGAAGTAATGACCAGAATTACCTGTGTGCCAAGTGAAACTGGCGAACATAAACTGTGGGACACAATAATTATTGTCAAACAATTCTGACATTCCAATTAAATACTATTTCTTTCAGAACTAAAGCTGATTGGGCCACACAAACATATTCTTAAATCTCACCAGGAAGCGAGATGCCTCTGACTAGGACCATGTGAAAGGGGTCCTGACTGTAGTCTGGATGGGATTCAACAGCACCTCCAACTGGAGACGCCCGCTCGAACAACGCCCTCAGTGCTGGTAGTTTCCGAGGAGCAACCACAGAGAAGTGAATTCCTCTCTATGAATGAGAATCAAAAATATTTTAGGGAAGTCCGGATGTAAATTGGTTAGAATGATAAAGAAGTATAAAGTATATTAAAATACATCCAATGAACAATCGCTTTGATTTTTCAGGTGGGACAGATACAGCTCAATATTTAGAATAAAAATGACACAGTTGAGTTTCCACATTTGATTAAGAACTTGTTAGGGATAATATGAAGAATAACTCACATCTCTGATGATTTTGACCAGACTGTCTGCTGTGCAGCCTGTGTAGCTGACACTCTCTACGGCAGGAAGTAGGTATGGGGGAGAGTTACACAACAGCACACACACTTTGTGGGTTTGACCTCTGGGAAGAGTAAGACAGAGAGAACGCAAAAAGTTGCAGGAGCAAATTGGACTTGGATTATTTACAGTTGAGGATTTCTTTTGTAAGGTGAATTTGATCTCATCTTTACTGGAGTCATGTGTGGTGGTGATTGGGGGAAATACTTGCAAATACTTCATCTTCACTCACTGTGTTGCCATTTATGCCGCACTCTGATCAAATAAGGTAATGCAGTGAAAAGGCAACTCCTACCATTCATTTTAGTTTGTGTTATGCATTATTAGTTCGATCAAAAACAGGAGACGTGTAGTTAAAATTTGAGATAATTCCGAATGATGTCAGAATGTGGTTAATCACTTAGTGGAAGTCAGTGATCAGATAAAAAAATTTTGAGTGCAGCGTCTTACTCTAATACTTAGAATTTGAGTTTATGTTTTATTACAACAGTTTGACATGAAACATTCGGTGTCAGTGTGAAACAGATTCTGTCAAAAAGAGACACATTCACAAACACTCAGATGTTCTACAAGCTGCTCGGAGTATCATCATGCCTCTAGGAGAATACTCTGTGCGGGGAGGAGTAAAACTCTGCGAATATTTTGTGAATGGAGAAAGCTTTTCTGGAAGAGCTGCTAATCAAAAGTCAGGAGCCAGGAGGAGTTAAACTAAAAAAATTATATTTTCGAAGGTCTGACCCCCACTGCTTTAAGAGTGCGCCAATCACTGCATTTCTTGATTTTGCCTGAATCAGGCATTAAGAAAGTCGAAATTTAGTGTGTATATCTGTTTACAGCTCCTTAAATAGGAGACATCCAGTGTGTGGGTCATTCTCATAGCCTTCTTGCCTTCCATAAGTCAATATGAAACAGTAGACAATCTCAAACTGGAAAATCTAACTGAGCCAGTACTTTAAAAAACAGACAGGAGGCAGAGCTGGAGGTCACAGACTTGAAGAATTTAAGATTTGCTTTGGGAGTGACGAGGATGGACAGGATCAGAAACAAGCACATCAGCGGGACAGCCCAAGTTAAATGTCTTCGAGACAAAGTAAGAGAGGCCAGATTGAGATGGTTTGGACCTGTGAAAAGGAGGGATAATGGATATATTGGTAAAAGGGTGCTATAGATTAAGTTTCAAGGCAGGAGAAAATAGGAAGACAAAAGAGGAGGTTTCTGGATGTGAATGGAAGAGGACACGCAGTTTGATAAGTGTGGGAAAGGACAATACAGAGCACTGGGGAAGATAGAGACGGATGATATGGTGATGCAACCCCTAAAGGGAACAGCCCAAAGAAGAAGCAAAACCAACAATTTTTCCATATGTTTTGTTTCCACGATCGCTCCTCCCAGTTTGTGTTACTCTATAAACACTTGATCGTTATGTCTGCTGTGACTTTTCCAAACCAAGTAGACTGTCCATGGAATTAGTGAACATTGAGAAACAAAAATACTCACATTTGTTCCCTCATCTTCTTAAAGTCATCAAAGAGCTGCAAGGCCACAGAAAGTCCCTCTGCAATTAGACTACAGCTTTCTGCTCCACCTCCCATGAACCTTGGTGGAAAAACAGGTTTATGTAACTCCTTGCAAAGTCATATCACTCATGTTTCAGTAAAATAAAGCAATATTAGAACATAATAATGCAAACTTCTTAGGAATCACCCACTGGATGCTGTCGATCCATGACACAAACTCAAAGGCTGAGCTGGTTGGTGCGTGACACTGGACATATGACTCAGGAGCACAGTCCACTGTGTTGAATACTACAAGACCGTATTGTGTTCCACCGTACTGCAATAATGAAAGAAACAGGATCAATAGTTTTATTAGCAATATTAACAAATATTTTAGAAGCAATTATCTTCTTAAACCATTGACATAGAATATAAATTGAAAGAAGAGAAATAATAAGACTGACATCTCCACCAAAATCTGTTTCTGCTGGAGGACCACCATTGAAATATCTAAAAGAAAAGAAAAGATAAAACAAGGACATTCATGACAATAATAATACTAAAGGTTTAAGTTAATAATTAAATGTGGAGTGGCTCAGTGTTCTTACTCGATTGCTGGAAGTATGTAATTTTTCCTTAAAGATTCAAAGTAGGGTCCGAGATTTGCTGTTCCTTCAATGACAAACACCACATCAGCCACCTGGTTGGCCCCAGACTTGGTGGACGGCTCCATCAGTGCCGAACCTGTCACCATGGATCTGGACAAGAACAGGGGACAGTTTATGTTTCATCCAAATCTATAGATACCTAAAGGTACAGCAGAAAATTAAAAAATTACACATTTTCCCTACTGGAAACTCTCCATGGAACTTTTTCAGGAAATCATAAACCTTACCTGTGTTTCAAACTGTGTGGTGGATACTCACAAGTTATTGATCTAAAAAACATCTTACTAACTGCACAATGCAGAGCAACCGAAGAAAATTGACACATGCGCCTCCTTTTACATCAGTCATAACATTTCACCCCCTTACAGGTGAAGTGAATACCATTGATAATCTCATTACATTGACACCTATCAGTGGGATGTTTAGGCATCAAGTGATCATTTCATCTTCAAAGGTGATGTGTTTGAATCAAGAAAAATGGGCAAGTGTATACATCTAAGCAACTTTAACAAGGGCCAAGCTGTGATGGCTATATGACTGCAGGTCTTGTTGATTTTTCTCCTGTCTCCAATGATTCCTTCAGACTGGTGACCAGTGACATTCTCAGGGGCACGTAAGGCTTACTGATGAGTGAGGGGACGAAGGCTAACCCAGTTTTGACCGATTCCACTGAAAAAGTACTTAAGCATTGCGGTCAGTTAATGACAGCATGGAAACACATCAGAAGATATCCAGCTTGCTGCATAGGGGGTATCCATACTGACTCATACTGTTTATATATTGTTCTGCTTTAATTTTTCTACCGTGCTTTAATTACTTTTTACTTAGTGTAACATCTTGCTCTTTTCCACAGTAACACATAAATTTATCCAATACAGGATGAATAATGGATTATCTTATCTCTTACTTGAATATAATGCATCACATCCCAACCAGGATATCCATTGGACACAATGTGACATTACTTGAACAACCTGTACATAATTCATAAAAAAATCATGACAAAAGGTTGCTAACTCAAGAGCAAAATCACTCATCTAAAGTAGAGATGAGCAAAAATATTCAAAAACAATAATTCAAGCATCAAAATAATCCATATTCTTTATTCAATTCCAACGATAATTAAATTAATTATTAATGTACTGTGTTGTTTGAAATCCCGGAGAGCCAATTAGAAGAGGTAGGAATTTGGAGTAGCTGCTATAAGCCTAACCTGGCTAACAAATTCATATCAACCTAAGTCACATTTACAGTAAACCATTGATTCATAAATAATATTTCTCGCTAAATTTAGTTTCTTGGTAAGTGAAAATACATAAAGCAAAATGAGTTCGCAAGAAGAGAATCCTTCAAATGCACAGAGTTTTACATTCAGTGTTGGCTAGCTATATAGCTTTAACGTCAGGCAACGATTTAGGTTAACGTAGTGCAATTGATGTTGACAAGAAAAAAACCACTACGTGCTATAGACTCACCCGGTAATAAAAAGGGAACTCCTATAGTCGTTAAACCACTGTAAACCGAATGCAACATACAATTTGCTAAAATGAGACTTTAATTCTACACAGCATTGCTAACATAATCGTTTGTTTTCAGTTTATTTCGCGACGGAAGTGACATAAGGAGACGCTCACAATATGACGTATTTCCGTCTTCTTCTTCTTCCTCTTTTAATTATTGTACATAAGGTCCACTAACAGTGAGTGCTGGCATCCAATAGCCATTATTTTCAATTACTTGAATTTCACACGTCCCTCTTAGTGGTAAGTAAACATCGGGAAAAAAATCCCCTTTACGACCATATGTTTTTTGGCGGGTTTAGGGCTCAAAAATACTTTAAAGTCAAAAATCAAATCAAAAGCAAAATAATAAAAGCAAAATAAAAGATAATATGTGATTTCTGAATGCTGATGCTGTTTAAATTAATAGTGGCTAGAAAAGCACTAAAACATATTTTCAATAAAACCCTGATTGTGATTCACATCAGGATCAGATTTTGCAGAGTGGTGGAACATTTTATTTTTCATTGAAAATTATTCTTTCTCATTTAAAAGAAAAACTACATCTCCCAATTTTGACAAAAGGGAAAGAGTGATGTGGAAATCAACACCTGTACCGGTATCCATATGGACAAATTCTTCCTTTCCTAAACATCCCGGCCCACATAGGCATCTAAATCGGTTTGACAGCTATTTTTGAAAAGTGGTACACGCTGTAAATAACAGCAACATCTTATCATATTTAGCTCCATAGCTTTGCAAGACATGTTGCAGTCAACCGAATGAACCAACATGACAGATCCCATCAGTGTTCCAAGATGGGATATGAAGAAATATCCTACTGTCGCTTTAAAATGATCGTATTTTGACCCAAACTATCAAATGTACTAAAACAGCTGGAACAATCATCACAAACACGCTAGGAAAAGTTCGTTAAAAACGAAGCTTTTACTATGTGCATGGAACTGCAATAACCTAAGGAGGCTTGACCATTTGAATGAAACAACTGCTTTATTCATTGTCACACTTAAACATACCCACCCACCCAGTAAATTGCACTTCTTTGCACAACCACTTTTTCCGTCATTAACTATCAAAATAAAAGCATTGGAACTACACACTGCGTGCAGAACGGCCTAAACAGGAGACACTGAACTTTAACATTCAACTCATAACATATGATTATTATCACAGAAGGTTGCGTATATGAGTAAATACTATTTGGAAAAACAGCCAGAGATCAGAACTCATCTAATTGTCGAATTTACACTCCGAACTCACTATCTGTGTGTCCCCGTGTGTGATTTGGTCACTGACGTTTGGATCAAGTACACTTTTGGTAAAACGCGCTCACATTTTGAATGTGGTCAACAAGCACATCAAGCACAAATGATGCCCAGTGCTTAAACGCTTGTTTCCCGCCCATGTCTTTCATTATTAGGGCATTAGAACCATAATTCAGCCACATCCGGTTTTTTGGACCTGTCAGGTCCATTAAGGCCATCTTACTTCCACTCCTTATCTATTGCCTCAACACTGTCTGTGTCGGCTCTGTCCGGTATATGAGGCACAGTTTGCATCAAAGGGAACAGAGACGGATATAGTGATCGCGATTGGCAGGAGAGAGGCACTCTATTTGGGTTATGACTGGGTCATTAAAGCTGAAATGTTTGACAGGTTGAAGCCATCCCTTAAACGTAGGGTCCAACTCCCAGGCAGGGCCCAAAAGCTGCTTTGCCCGGCGGGGTTGCTTTGTTTTTCTTACCGGTGTCCGTGTCTGTGCTGCCAGACTCTTTTCTTTGGGCAGCTTTTTCCTCCCAGCCCGAACTCATGTTCACTTATTATTTAAGTTTGTTGCGGTGCCAGTACAGCGGCGCAAACAAGCCTGATCTGAGGATTGTAATTGGCAGTGAGGAGGAACCAGCCAGGTAGGAGCGGACGGGCTATGAGCAGCCATTGGTTTCTGGGGATGTGAGGGGGTTCACGCAAATCAAAACGATGGGGTTTTTTTTGGTGCACGGAAATGCCAAAACTATCCTATATTTATTTATGTATGTATTTATTTATGTATTTATCGTGTATCGTGTAAGCCCTAAAACGATCGTATAAATACGATAATTGGGGCGGCTGTGGCTCAGTGGGTAGAGCGGCCGTCTCCCAATCGGAAGGTAGCCGGTTCGAATCCCACCAGGGTCTACTTGTCGTAGGGTCCTTGAGCAAGACCCTGAATCCTTAGCTCCCCGGGCGCTCCACGAGGGGCTGCCCACTGCTCCCTCAGGGATGGGTCAAATGCAGAGAAGTAATTTCACTATGTTGTACTGTATGACTATGTGACTAATAAAGGATTGTTTCTTTCTTCTAATTATCTTATATCTGGCAACACTGGATCACAAATCCTCCATCCTAATCACCCAGAGACCTTAAGTGCTAGTTCTGAGAAAACAAAACTTAGAGGAAGTGTTCTGTATATATCCTTAATCTAAGGGCTTACTGTTTTGATGTAATACCCGAAAGGTCTATAAGGGGCAGCAGGACATTGGACGGTTGGCCCAGAACCAACTTTATATTTCTGTTCATGTCCTTTATCATCAGGTGAGTCTGATATATACTGTAAGCGCTAATACGATAGAATAATTACACCTTAGAGTGTGTGTAGGTGACCTGTAGGCTGATCAAGCTCGCTGTATATGTACAAGCTGGAGATTAATATGGCCCGTGAGTTTTGACAATTAATCGGTTTGGAGCGCTTACAAACGGTTACATCTTTATATTTCTGTTGAATGCTTCAAAGTTACTCCTACGGGGTCTGTTGTTATCACAGCACCCACTCTCTTGGTATTTTTAGATCACATTCTTCTACAGCTAGTCTTAGGAGAATTTGAGGACCTATTGGTTGTAGTGGACTTAAAAGAATCTAGAGCCTACAGAACCAACAATTTAAATTAGGTTTATGAAATATATTTTATCCAAAGAATTAAAAAAACAAAAACTTTTTTGATTGATGAGGTACAATTTGGATTTATTCAATGCAGTCATACTAAACATGATATAAGAAGGACTCTCCATACAATTGAAGATATTAAAAGAGAGGCTATTCTACACAGCATGGATGCAGAAACATTTTCAATTCCACAGACACAAACAAAGATGCTATAACCTCACACTCTCACTGGTGTAAGTAATTCAAATGTAAGGGATCTAGATGAATGGATCTAATCTACACATAAATAAATATTTCACTATGTGCTGCTTGTAATAAATACAAACTGTCACAGTTAAATGATAAAATGCCTTAAATGCCCTGAAATATATTACTACGGGCCATAATCAACCAGGTGTGCAGGTCACATTCTTTCTGTTTTGGTAAGACCGGCTGGAAACGTTGAAGGAATCCATCCATCCATCTATCCATCATTTCATCATCTGTAACTACTTATCCTGTCAAAGTTGTTGGAGGGCTGGATTCAGGATGACATTAGGCGAGATGCAGTTTACACCTTCGTTACAGGGCCAACACATAGAGTCAATAAACCATTAACAGTCAACCCTATGGTCAATTTAGACTAAAACCTATATTGCATCCTAAAAGGTTTAATCAGAAGAAATCTGGATTTTTTTTAAATTAAAGTATTAGCCATCTCACATCTCATCAAAGAGACTTAGAACTGAGGAAGCCCATTGGATGAGAGGTAATAGATCTTCAACTTTAAGCAAGATGTCCAGTTGCTTTGGATTCAACCTTCAGGGATTACTGTGACCTGGTTGAATGAGAATATACCCAAAAACCTATATTGTGTGTTTTTGGACCGTCAGATGAAGCTTGTAACTCAAGGAAACATGGTGAGAACATTTTGACTAAACTGAGGCATCCCAGAACTTCCTTGGTTTGAAGCAACAGTGCTTCCTACCATATACCGCTGTGTCCCCTGACTTTGGACCATACAACACTGATATGCTCTTGTCCCACCTGCAGAGGTAGTCTGTTTTTCAGTGTTTGAAAAATAAATCTGGGAGACAGTGAGAAATGCTGTTGTACCATATCTCCAGGAGATGTCAGCAAATATCCACAGAGACTACAACTGAGGCCTCATCTTCTAGAGGATTGTTGAAAAGCCTTGTGTTCACTGGGTACCAGAAAGCCTTGTCATAGTGTCTCTGCTATGTAGGTTAAGTAAAACCTAAAAGGAATACTCAGAGATATTAGCCATGATGTTCTGTAAATATATTTAAAAAAACAGGTATATTCTTCCAAAATTAAAGTTAACTAATTTATAATCAGACTAACACCGTCTTCTGAATTGATTCCTGAAGCCTTGATATCAGGTTTAGATGGTTTCCAACTAACACAACACTTGCTTACCCATCCCCAAACCTGAAATTAAGCATATAATTACTACAGCAGCTATCAGCATGCTAACCTGCTGTCAGATTGGCAGAATTAGAACAGCGCCAGTAGTTGTAACACATCGGAGCATTGTGTGTGTGTGGGTCCAACAATAGCATCTAGTCCCTGTGGCACTACCAGCCAGTCGGCTCAGCACTGTGCTCAGTGAAGGGTTTCGGAGCTCATCAAACTCAAAACCTCCAGCAGGAACAATGCTCCGCATCAATTTAACCTAAATTCGGAGTAGGGCAACAAGCTGTGGGCTCAATTGGTTTTTCCATTTGGGGTGCGATGTGCTGCATCCACTAACCTGGGAGGAGCTCACCTGAGCGAGGTTTTATGCCCAAGGCGACCCTTCAGATAAAACACTAAAACCCTCGGCAGCTTTTTATTATTCTGACTGAGCAAATTGTGTCCAAAGTGTCCACAACTGACAGAATGGTTTGTGGATGTTTGTGTGGGACTGTGAATGTGCATGCGTAGACACACTCTCACTACTTTGCAGCTCCAATGCTGCTCAGGTGGATTTACTGTGCATGTCTGCCTGCTTTAAACTTCAACACAAACAGTGCCAGCAGTTGCCCAGCAATTACAGAAAGTCTTCCCTGCCTTTGGAGAACCAGATAATGTTTTCCTCTTTTCTATTCTCTTTTTGTTCGGTCATAGAATGGTATGATAAAATATGAATGAGAAATATAGATGGAGCCGCGGTTCAGCATGGCTGCGACAGACAGGTGGTGATGGTGAAGAAAATCAATTTCCTGACTTTGATACCCAGCTGGGATGCTGAGGGCCAGATGGGCTGCATGAGAACAGGTAATCAGAGCCAGTATGTTGAAGCATTGAACTCCACAAAAATGGGCTACCAGAGCAGCCCAGAGTATTTGGGATGCTGTGACAGTACCCGTCCCTGCAAGTCTATGGGGCTTTTTATATATTGAGTCTGACACGAGCGCTCTGCGGGACAAAGCTCAGATATGGATTTTTATGTCCATGCTTTAAAGGAACAGCTTGCCCAGAAATGAAAGTTCTGTTACTATCTACTCAATCCCATACAGATGAAAAGTTATGTGAAGCTTCTTAGTTAACAAAATATTTCTGAACCTTACACAAGCGCTAACACGAATACTTGGGATCAGCAAGAATAGAATTTCTGCAGTACCATTACCTGCAACCCAGATCCTGCTTCACAAGCAACAAGGGGACAATTAAAAGTAAGAGAATGCATGCATAAAGTAAGTTGACACATGCTAAAAGTGAGAGGACGCATGGCTAAAGCAAGAGGACGCATGACCAAAGTGGTAGTGTGCATGGCTAAAGCAACAGGATTTATGTATAATAACAGGACACATGTCTAAAGCAAGAGGGCAAATGCTTAAAGTGAGAGGACGCATGGCTAGAGCAAGAGAACGCAAGCCTAAAGTAACAGGACACATAACTTAGCAAAAGCAAGCGGCTGACCATTTAAAGCAAGAGGACGCATTCCTAATGTAAGAGGATACACGACTAAAGTGAGAGGACGCATGCCTAAAGTAAGAGGATACATGCCTAAGCAAAAGCAAGCGGATGAACAAACAGCACTGGTCCATTGGACAGAGCAGCAGATATCGCCATCTACTGCCCCAGATTTTGTAAGGTACCTCTGAGGCCGAAATAAAACTAAGTTTTGCGTTCTTCTCCAGAAATGTTTTGTGGACTAAAGGTGAGTTAAAAGCTTGGTTCAATTAAAATGAACTTCTCAGTTGATAAAAGGAGACCCAAAAATCCGAAAGCATGGTTTTGAAACGTGGCACTTTCCATCAAATTCGTCATAAAAAGTGTCCATATCCCTTTTGTTTTGTAATTTTTGTTTTGATGTTAAAGGGACCAGTAGAACTCAGAACAACTTTTCTTCAAAACACCTGAAAAAGTTCTGCAATGGTCCGAACAAGGAGAACGGAATTACAAGTGGGGACGTTTCCCTAAGAACCAGTAAAGTTTCCATCTGCATTAGATCGAGTCGATAGCTTCTGAAATAGCTTTTTGGGTGAATGCTTCCTTTAAATGCCATGATTTATAAATTTATTTTGAAGAAAACTTCTCATGCATAGATTCTTCTTTAGAGTTCTCAATTTGAAGGCAGGAAAGCAGAGGCCTCAAAGGATGTTTGTGCACACTTATATTTATTCAGTGAATGTATTAAAGTTTCCTCATCCAAGCGATTTATAAAGAAGGTCAAATTCTTGGGCCCGGCCCCTGTATTAAAATACTCTCCCCTTGCAAATGCAAGCCACTTTTTAAAACTCCTACTCTTGAGACTTTCAGTTGGATGCATTCATTGAATTTGTTATTTTTGAGAGGTTTGGGGGTATTATTTATAGTGCTGGAGTAAAATGTTGAAAACCTGCATACATAGCATAATATGTGGCGGTTTGGAGCCGAATGAGGAGGAAAGGTCCAATCACCCGTAGATGTCGTCGTGCAGTAGAGTCTTCAGTAAAAATTTAACATGTAACATATAGACATACATGCAGATGGTCCTGTTAGGAAATATTTGAATACATAGGTATCAACCACAGCTACAGCATCAGTCTGCAATGATGCATGGGGCTTCATTATCTTTATGTATAATAATCAGATATATTAGCAATAAGAGTCAATGCCCTGCCGTCAGCTTTACAGATTAATCCCTCCAATAGCTCTTTATCGCACACACCTCCCCGTGTCTCTAACTTGCTCCCCCCTCCCTCTTTGCCTCTTTCAGCTCACTGAACTGAGTGAAATGTCTTTCCGACTAAATGATTTTTTTCTTTTTGCATGATGGAGACGTTGCCATGGAGACAACCCCCCTCCCTCTTTTCTCTCTCAGCAGCATTAAAGGTGTGCTAACTGGTGTGCTGTCACATGTGGACACCCATGTGTGATGGTGGAGTTGTGTGTGTGTGTGTGTGTGTGTGTGTGTGTGTGTGTGTGTGTGTGTGTGTGTGTGTGTGTGTGTGTGTGTGTGTGTGTGTGTGTGTGTGCTTTCCGCTCCTCTGGAACAACATCAGTGTGCTGCAGGTGCCCCATCAGCTGCTCTATAAACTCCTTCTGCACCTCCTGCATGCAGCCATCCCCACTCTTCTCCGGATTTTTCCCATCTTGGGCCTCCTCCTCTTCCTCGCTGGATTTTTTCCGGCTATTCATCCTCCTTCATTTGTTTAATCCTCTCCTACTCGTCCTTTTCTCTCATTCCCCTGCACGTTCTCTATCCTTTCACCAGAGATCTCTGCTTTAACGGCCACATGACGAATCATATGAGAGCTTTAATAATACAGGGAGACAACATGCAAGTAGGGAGTCAGATTGAGAAAATCACACTGGCCGGGCATCCGTTCTTCATTTTGCATTTAGGCAAAATGCAGCCACAATAAAGAATTCATGAAAAAGTGGGTGAACAATTACACACGACTTAATGCACAGCAGAAAGTCAGGGAGCTTGGTGAAGAAAAAAAAAAAGTTCAGGCTGCTTCTGTCCAGGTAGCCCCACCTCCCCTGAGTCAAATATAGATGGTGCATCTGAAATACCCAGAGCCCTGAATTTATATATAGCACACTGGCTGGGATGTGTGACAGCAGCTTCACCATCTCTTCTGCCTCTCAACTCAGTGGATTAAAAGAAGTCAGAAACACAAGGCTGGATGGATACATATCCTTTATTTCCATAATCATTGCTTCAGCCACACTGTTACTTACACATTCACTTAATTCCTGCAACCCGGTACGGCTGTCCTGACTGAACTCCTCACTCAGATTCTCAGCTTTGACCAATAGAAAAGTAAATCTCTTGAATAAATTATATATAAAAAAAAACATGTGAAAATCAAAAAAGATACCAATTTGAGAAAGATTAATACAGCATAAACAATGTTATTACATCATCGTTGTTTTTGACCACAGAGACAAACAATTGCTAGGTCTCCATTTAGTCATCATTAGTAGTATTAGTATCAAGTTTAATTGTCAGATTTTGCTTAAAGCATGACTTATATAATTTTTCATTGCATCAGGTTGACATCATTCATGTTAATATAAGCATGCAAACATGGTTCCCAATGACCACTCAGAACGGCACTAACACGAGAAGACAGCGAGAGAGAGAGAGACAGCAGAGAGGAGGGACGGGAGGGACTCATACAGAGAAAGAAAAAAGAAGGAGGGATGGGAGAAAGCATGGAAAAGGTGGGAGAGAGAAATGGAAAGGTGAGGAGGGTAGGAGGGCTTGCCAGGAGCGAGAATGAGTAATCGGACGGTAATAGGACGGACAGAAACAGAAAGAAAGGGGGATGGGGGTTGCGGATAGAGTCACAGAAGGTGCTGGTTCCATGATGAGCTTTGTAATCTATCACCAGGCAGTAACACAAGGACTAAATAGGGCAGACACAAGCAGGGAGAGAGAGAGTTATGGGGCCTTGAGACCAATGGATCAATACCATATCTACTTATACAAGCTGGCCAGTAAACCCCCTCCCAAGCTGGCTAAACATCCAGAGTACTTGCAGGCCCGATGTGGGATGTGACACCTCCCACAATCATGCACACCAGTAACTCTCGCTGTAGTAGTCCATTGCTGTTTTTGCGGAGGTTACCGTAGTAGCCATAGCAGCGGTGACAGACGTGAAGTCTGCGTCGGCGTACACAGGAAGAGTGTGATTCCCTGTCCCTGCACTAGTTTCCCCACAACACCTCCTCCTCCTCCTCCTACTCCTGCTGCTTTAAGGAGATCTAAATTTTTCATGATCTGTGGGCTGTAACAAAAGAGCCACTCCTTCTTTTTTTTTGGTTTCCTTCTCATAAATTTTATCCAAAAAACACCCAACGATTTAATTTTCGATCAATGTGCCATCGATTTTTTTTCCCCCTCGGACATACAGTACACAAATTACTGAGAGAAGTACACGATCAACACAGTTACTTACATCAGGCAAAGGGTCAGAGAGGAGAGGAGGGCTCGATGATTGGCGGCTGGGTTCAGAGACGACATAGACGAGACAAACTAATGTCCATGAAAGACAGTGTTTCCCCAACTAGTGCAATGAGGCACATTTAGTGCACACACATTCACACGCACACAAAATGGCGCCTTGTAAAGATACGTTTGGCTCCTTCAGTCAGAGGATGCCGGGATTTGGGGGAAGTGAGGGAGGCGGAGACAGAAAAAGGCAAGGGAGGCGGTGACTACAGGGTCACAGTGACACACAAGCATACGCACACTCACAGACGCGCACAAATACAAAACAAACACGCAAACAAACACATAAAGACACACTAATAAAAGTAACACGGCCTTGAGTCCTTGTAAAGTCTTCTCTTTAAGGGACATGACTTCATTTTCTCAGCGGAGGCTGGATGAGGACTTCTCGTGAAAAGAAAGTCTTGGAATGAGAGCGCTGACATCCTTTTAGGTGGGATACCTCCTCCAGAATGTGCAATCCAAACAAATGCTGGTCCGATTCCCTAAGCGCAGGTTTCCTGTGTTGTCCTGCTTTGGGTAAAGTCTGATTTGGCCAGAAAGCGACTAGTCTGTGTATCTCCGAAGCTCACACCATTGCGTCCTTAGTGGACGGAGAAAGATGGCATGAAAAACTCCTTTCATGTAATTAGTATGGTTACGTTGTGTCACACAAAAAGCTGAATCAAAGAAAATAAAAACTGTTCCCAATGACGAAGACCATGACAAAAAGCATGAGGAAGAAGGACACATTTCAAAACATGCTTAAACTCTCCTCCTTTTTCACTGACATCAATAAAGAACACTTTGTTGTCCTTCCTCCGGGGAAAACAAGCGTTTGCCACAAGTGCCCAGAGAAGTCCTCCAAAATGGCTGGGACAACCCACCGCGGATCTTCTGTCCTGCGATGCACTAGGTGTCAGATGTTTCTGCTGTCCACCACAGAAAAAAATTACATTTTCTTCTTTTATAGTCTGCACAGGAACGTGAACCTTTGGTCCTGGTTGAGATGGCCATTCTGTGATGGCTTCCTTTTATTCTTTTTTCTTTTTACTTTTCAAGAGAGAAAAGGTGACACCTCACTCCTCCTAGATGAAGTACTACATTAATCTGAAGCTTACATGAACTACGCACATACGACAAACTCTGTATGCATCCATGTGTGTGTGTGTGTGTGTGTGTGTGTGTGTGTGTGTGTGTGTGTGTGTGTGTGTGTGTGTGTGTGTGTGAGCGTTTGTGAGTAATTTGTGCATCCCAAATTTACACCTGATACGGGTTCCCATCATTATTTGTCTGCGTGTGTTTGTAAATGTTTGGTTTACTGTTCAAATGTAACTTGTGATGGATGTTGTTTCCTCCTGCTCGATAAAGGCGGCACAGGACTTGGAGGATTCATTAGCAGGAACAAAACACCAAGCGCAGTCGGACACTGGCAGTGTCTCCGCGTCTCTCTCTTACTTTGATGGAGAGAATTATTCACAGATGAGAGGAAAGAAAGGAAAGTCTGGAGCCAGAGAGATGGTCATGACCTGAGGAGATAGGGAATGGGGGAGAAGAGGTGGATTAATCCCGAGAAAGACAGCAGGAGGGTTGGGGGAAGGATATATAAACAGTATGCAGCACAGTTGGGTTTAGGGAGGGGGGGGGGGGGGGGGCATTGCATAACCCATAACATCTAGATTATACAGATGCTGCTTCAGAACTCCTTCTCCTGACAGCCTCCTCTTTATCACACGCTCACAGATGGGTCATGCTTTTAAAGTCTCAACCAGCTTTCTGTCTAAATCAGACTCGCACATTAAAGATTCCAGTACACAGAGTCCTGGTTTCTAGCAGACATCAACGGCGGAGTTGAATATATGTGGAATAATGATATTGTTTCCAATACAGCCTTGCCCAGAGAACAACCCTACACACAGACAGGAAGCAGATCTCAAAGCGGGAGAAGCTCACAATTTTAATCAGAGTGGGGGCTGTCCACCACGATGTGAGGCTTAGGGGAGGAGGTGGGAGCAGGCTTCACAAAGGTACCGATCGCCTTTTCCTGCAGGGAGAAAAGAGATTTTGCTTCTATTAACACATAATGACATTCGGTTGTAAAGTCAATTTTAACATGATATTCCAGGCTGCAGCCACTGCCAGCCTACTGTTATGTGAGAGCACTGGATCCCAAATATTTTCAATAATGTACCTCCATTCAAATTATTTTTTCAAACAGCTACTTCCTGGTCAGTGCAAAAGCATTTTCAGTGAGGGAAAATGCCTTTATCAAGAAATACAATGAAACGCTGTGCTACCACTGTCTGCTGTATAATCATAAGTTATATCTATGATGACAAAATCTCTTTTTCTATCATTAGGTAATAAGACGTAAACAGGATTGTCCTTGCACCTGGATTTAATAACTGTTTGAATTTAGTTGGCTTTGTTTTAGATACCTTTTTTTATTTCTCAGAGTTTACAACTGTAACGCTGCAAAATTTAAGAAACAAATTGATGGTTTTAATCCATCATTTGATAAAAAACATGGTTTGTTGGACTCAAAAGTCATTAATTTATTAATTTTCTGTAACTCTTATTTTGGTCGTGATAGTGGATGGGGCTGGACTCTATCCCAGCTGACCTTGGTTGAGAGGCAGGGACAAGCTGCCAGTTCATCACAGGAAAAACAGATATAGACATTCATTCATACTCACATTCTCACCAATGGACAATTTAGAGTAACCAATTTAAATATATTTTGTCTTTATATTATATACGTTACAGTTTTTGGACTCTGTCTGCGTACTTGATCTTTCCTGAATGTGTCTTCATAGTAGGTGTTATTAATGTGGGCAGTGATGGAGGAAATATAGTAGAAGTACTAATATCACACTATTAAAATACTTAGATAATGCATTGTCAGTAAAATGTACTTAATATAGAAATGTAAAAGTACTCAATGTGTAGTAAAGTGGTATCTCTCAGTCTGGTTGTTACTACTGTTACAAAAGATTATTACAGCTGCATTGTTGTGTAGGAATATTATTGTTGTACAAGTCAAAGGTTGAGGTTATCTAATTGCTTTGCGATGTTGAGTAGGTTAATAGATAACATCATCATAGCATCAGTTAGAGCCACGTATCAAGAAAATTTGAGCTTTTCTAAAGATTTCAGCCTTGTGACATTTTCCGCGTGATCAAAAATTGTTATAAAATAGGTTTTCTTTTAGTTTTTTTAATTTGCTCAGGCCAATAAAATAAAAAAAAATTCCCAAATATTTAACATTAACCCTTTGATGTGTAGGATAGGTGAAGTTTATGAAAGATTGTAATCTGAAAGTAACTTGTACAGCTGTCAGAAAAATGGAGTGGAGGAGAAAGTTCAATATTTCCCTCTGAAATTTAGTGGAGTATAAGTGTAAAGTAGCATAATATGTAAATACTCTAGTAATGAACACGTACAACAATCAACAGTTTGACATTCCAATCAAGAAAAACTTGTTTTATATCATTATGTAGGAATAATTAAATGGCGTTGTCATTGCGATTGGATTGAAACGACAACTGAACAGTTTGAATATTTGCTAAAGATAGAAGATACAGAAAGATTCCAGGAGGATTTGAACCATGGAACCGTACTGGCTCTCTGCTGCTTTTGCAGACCTACATTTAACTAATAATAGTTATAAGTTATTTCATGAATTATGTACAACCAACATTTTTACATTTACTGGTAAAATATGTTGACATTAATAAAAAAAAAGGCTATGTTTTCAGTCATGTCCTTGAATCGGTTTGTTTGTAGAGCCAGGTAAAGGGACAACTATTTCCAAAAATGATAATGATTATATGGAGAAATCGTTTTAGTTGCCAGGCCCAGAACCAACAGTGGAGCTTAACATAACATAATCGGTGTGAGATCAAACTCAGACACATGGACACACACCATCATGAGCTCATTACCTCTACAAGCTGATGCCAGTGCTCTATTGGTTTGCGTGGATTCGCGAGCATGGCTGCCCAGTGCTCCCTTCCTGGACCTTCAGCTTCACTGCCGACACGACACATACCTATAACCTCGTTATGACCAATACTGACACGAAGCAAGAGATACGGAGAACAAGAGAAAAAAAAGGGGTGTATGAGGAAACAGGGAGGGGGAGAGAGAGAGAGAGAGAGAGAGGGAGACATGGTTTGTAAGAAACCGACAGAGAGAATCTCATTTATCAACCTTGACTACAGAGAAAAGAGAACAGCAGTTTCGCAACGATATTGAATAGCAGCTCACAAATACAAAGCCCTGCATAGAGGCTTGATGTCAGTGGGAAATCAGTTAGCGGCTCTTTCTCTCACACACATACACATACACAAACACCTATGGAGATGCCAAATGAAGGGCTGACTATATAATAGGAAGGCGGTGCATCTATACACAAACACATCCACCAGCCAAGAACCGCTGCAAGCAGCAGACAAACAAATACTGGCAGGGTTTCACTTCTTCCTTCTACCATTAGCATGATTAATGCTTATTCATGGGATGCCTGTACGTTAAACTGGGAGCGTTCAACAGCAGGATGACTCATGAGGAGGCCCTCATCACGTTCAGCACAGCCGTAACACCAGCAGAGTGCAAAATCATAGAAATCTCGGAAAACAGAACTCTGCATATTCTGGAAAACTGAGTGATTATCTCCTCAGCCCGGAGATGATGGAAAATCCAAAAAGCTCAAAGCAAAAGTGTGTGCCCTGTTGGAGAAAGGTGCACAGGACCAAAATCTTGTCCTACATGACACAAGACTAACAAGGAAGTGGAGACAAAAAGTCAACAAGAGGAACTTTGTTTCTGCAACTTTAGTTAGGCTCTCCATTGAGTGTGATACAACTTCCAGGTTACTCCTTTTCCACCGAGGCAGGTCAAGTGCTTAATTGAGTCCAATTATTAACCTGGACTGTTTCACTGTATTAACATGGACTGTTTCACTGCATTAAACTGGCCTGTTTTACTGTATAAGCCTGGACTTTTCTACTGCACAGAACTGGATTGTTTCACTGTAAGAACCTGGACCCTTTCACCACATGAACCTTTAATCTGTGTGTCTGAATGTGAAGCACTTGACATATTGCCAAGGCTATGCACTGGTATAAATAGCAGAAATATTAGTGATATTAGTAGTATAATATTTGTAAATTGAGAACTGCCTCATGGTCATTGTTAGAGATTGAGTTCAGTTAAAAACTTTTGTTAAGAGCTGATAGAGAAGCCCATATAGCACATTTTAAAGAAAACACAGGATAAAAACAAGTTTAACTGAAAAGCCGGTGGGCACACACGGTGGGCGTCAGTTTAAGCGGTGGGCACACACAAGAACTGAACTACGACGATGGATGTTAAAACAAAGGGTAACAAAGTAAATACAATTTGCTGTCTACATGTTAACTGACTATACTTATAGCGCGGCTAGCTAGTCTGCTTGACTACCCTTTACAACCTGAGCCAGCATTCAACCATGCGAGCTGTGGTTTCAAAGACACTTTGACATGCAGACTGCAGGAGCCTGGAATCAGACGACTGACCTTTTGATACATGGACCGTTCTATCTCCATAGTCACAGCCATTTAAACGTATGTAATGGGCCCACAGACTACTGCACACAACATGGTTACCAGCATTTTGGTCTCTTACATCATCATACGTTCCTTTACTGTTGCCATTGTTGTTGTTGTCAAAACCTTCGACTCTTCACTGCTATCTTGTGGATGTATTGATGTCAGGCTGTACAGAGTGAGCATTCCTACTGCAGCCAACAGAGAACCAAACTTGAGAAAGTTCATGAACTGGCTCCAGTGACAGCGTGGAGCTAGCACCTGATTAATTTGGTGGAAAATGGGTAAGATGGGTATACAGAAATCTAACAGCCCAGGTAAATATTTTTTTAGCTCATCGACTTTCCTCAGGTGGGGATTAACATTTCAGCATTAAACTAGAAAATTTCTGTGCAAGGAATATTTCAAAAATCCCTTTAAATTAGCACCCTGACCTGTATATATGTCCACAAAGGTAAAAATAAGGTAACACAAGAATCCATTTATGTGACAGTCACCTTTAAAAACCTACAGAGTTTGGGTGAAATCTCATTGAATTCTGTCCTTCTGCGGTTTTTGAGATGTGGTGTAACCTGATATGTCCCTCTAGCACTAAATGCCAACTACCCAAAACCCTTCTTTCCATAGCTTACATTGTGGCGGGCATAAAAAGATGAAAATAACTTCTAGAGGATCTTGAAGCTCGTCAAATGCTGTATGCAGTCATTTGGTGTTTTTTCTCTGTTTGTTAAAGAGGTCCCAATCTGTTTCCAGCTGTCAAGAAAAATGTTGCAACGAGACAACAGACACATTCACACCTGAAAATCCGAACCAAGATATGAATCAAGGTTTTTTTTTGGTTTTGTTGATCCAATTGTTATTGGTTTCAATTTGCAAGCCTGCTGAGGAGAACTTTTCATGCCATTCCCACATACCATGTTCACCATTTGGCTTGCCTGCATCTCCCTTTGCTCAAAGCATTGGCTTGTAGACATCAGGCCTCGCATATCGTCCCTTATTCTCTCTTATCCTTGCAGTAAATAAAATGCATGTTTTTTTCCCCTCAATTGTCTTTGGGTTTCTTCTATGGAAAATATCTCTGTGAAATACCTTGACTCTACCTCTCCAAGCATGCAACCATGGCTCATTTTTAACATCTTCTGTTTGCATCTTTTCTTATGTTGTTTAATGGGGACTTTATCCTACTGCAATTTCCTGAAAATGGTCCCTTTAGAACCATCAAAAAAGTACTTAGAGCACCTCTGCTTTTTTTCAAAATCAAATTCCATATGTTTGATCCAGATGTTGGCTGCTGGAGGTCCAAAAGCTCGGATCAGACAAGATAGGTGTGAAAGTGTTCTAAGCAACTTCATCCAACCTTCATCCAACATTCCCACTCATGTTTTATTTTTGGGTAAACTGTTCCTTTAAAGCCTCCAGGCACATTACAACATAGCAACACTGACCAGTCATAGTCCATCACTGCAATGACGATGGAGACATTTTCTATATTTTCATTGGGAATGTCGAACACCAGCGCCTCGTTGTACGTGGGGTTCAGGGTGTTCTTCTTAATGGAGGTCTTCCTCTTTTTTAGTCTTCGCCCATCACAGATCAGAGATGCCTTTACGTACGGGTCTGATGAAGACGCCAGAGAGAAAGGAAGATGGGATGGGAACAAAAAAGCAGTAGTAAAAAGGAAGGACGAGAGGGAGGTGGGATGAGATGGAGCGAGGAAGAAGGGTAGAAGGAGATGGCGCGGGGGAAGAAGACATGAAAAGGTTAGACTAGTCACCTTGGCAAAGCTGGATTAAGAACACAAAGGTAGAAAAGTAGCACAGGTTGAATGACTTCACTTATTCCTTCAACACGTGCAGCTCGGTGACAGCAGCGAGCGAAAACAAACCCATGAACCCATTTTTATGGAGCGTCTTAAAAATCTCATATCCTTCAGGTTCTACCATCATCTGTGGATCAGCGAGTCGCTGCAGCAATCATCAGGTCGAAACCCGGGAATAAATACGTTTTCTTAATCAAATATAGGCTTTTGCAATCACATCAAACTACTGCTATTTTTGTCTCTTTGTGAAGCAGTAATTGATGCCACACCTGCAGCTAATTTTGCTCACGAAACACATGGTAATTTTTGTACTGATTGATGTGTTGGAAACAAATGGACTTTTAGAGCTTCAGGTAATGCTCTGTTTGCATAATGGATAAAGTCTACCTCGATTCTTGAAGGATAAATCTACCCTCAGATTCTTTTGCACATTTAAAAACGATCAGTCTGCAGATGGTTGATGCTCTTCAGCTGTTGTTTTAAAAATAAATTGCAGCGATTTACTATTTGGCACTTTCCCTTAAGATTCTTTTTCTATATCTACATCACTTTGATATTTAATTATAAAAAAAGTTCTTCAAGATCAAATGTTTTTGCACACAAATGTTGGTTTTAAATTGCAGGATTAGGAAAGAATAATGGTGATGAAAACGAAGTTGTATGGCAAAACAGGCTTGGCATTCCAAACATACTATATAGTATCAGCCATAACAATAAAACCAACTGCTTAACTTTGTGTAAGCAGCCAAAACAGCTCTGCTATGCATTGTGAGTTCTTGGCATGAACTTCATCTGCAAATGTAGTTTCTCTGCGGGATCTTAAAACGCCGGCTTGTCTTGTTGTGGAAGATTATTTGGGTAAGCACTCTGCCCACAATTAAAAACACCAACCACTGATAAGGTTAACAGAAAGTATTGTAATTACAATGGCAGGAGGCACGCAAACCTTATCACATGATGTGGAAAAAAGAGTCAAACGGAAGATATCGAATATATTCTCTAGACTAGGGGCTTGAACTTGACTGGATATCTTTTTTAGTCATACAATATTGTGTAACAGGTCCAGAATAGAGGTTCTCAAGGTCAGAATCCATAGGGTCAGCTATTGTTCTTGCTATTCTAAAAATATGTCACCGGAAGCTATTGCCTTAAGAATGGATGCATGCTGGCTAATTATCTCTTTCTGTCAGCAGCAGAGAGGTGCGGTCAGGGGAAGCAGGTGAGGCAGAGCCTCAGCTGTCATCATGAAAAGTAAAAAAGCAAATAATGATAGTAAGATAGTAATATTTGTCTACTCATACGTGCTATAATTGTAATTTCTGTATGATTCCAGTCATTTCCTTCATCTTATTCAATTAAAATCCATGAATTTGCATATTTCCTGATAAATAGAGAGGAGGCGTGGGAGTTGAAGCAGCTATGAGCTGAGCCTTAACCTCAGATTGAGCGGTCCCCCACAAACTGGGTTGAACTTGTGCCTTTTACTTGCTCAATGTTTGTCACCAATGTAATATTTATAGACACTTCTATTCTATTTTCTCACTTTCCGTGGAATAGGGCATGTGTTATACATACATGTAGAACATAATTAGTCTTGCTGATCTGACATAAAACCGTATTAAGAAAGCAGCCAGGACCTCTGCCTCACTGAAGTGTGCGTGAGTCCATGGGTTTATGATTGTTCTGCTGTTTGTCTTCTTTTACACTTAGACAAAATCAGAGAGTCGACTTCAACCGACAGTGGTCCGTTTTTTTATGTTTTGCTCTGACTACAAAAATGGAATACTGTTTATCAAAATCATCCCAAGAAAATTTATAAATTATTACATTATAAAAATTAACCTATAATTTCGTCTGTATATTTTTTATTTATAATGTATAATTGAAAATATTTTGAAAACAAAAAATGTAAGAGCAATAATGATAAACTGTTTTAACAGAAAATACAAATATACAATGCTATAGAAATGGGAGAATTTTTTCCCCCCATTTCTATAGCTTTTCTTCTAAAGAATGGGGTGAACCTACTATTTAGCTTTGCACTGTATGAATTACAGAATTGTGATGGCATATTAGGAACACACAGAGGTGCAGAGAAAATGCACTCTTTCTCTGAGTCAATACAAATTGAAGGTTCTTCTAGGGCCAAATATGTACCTTGCCTCTGTGTGTTTAGAGAAATCTGATATGAGCTATGAATTACAGCCAGTAGTGAGTGTGCAAGCTGGCAATTAAATGGTGAATTTAAGGTACTGAAGCCAATGCTAATGGTCAGTGCCTCACCTCCCACGAACCTCATCGTCAGTCAGCGGTTAGCATTCCTTAGAATTATGAGCAAACCATATGTGCTTGAAATCAAGGTAAAGATAGGAAACTGAGTCTGAGAACCCATGGAAGATAAGAACCCAAACTGGAGAAATCATCAATTAATCCAGACTTTGACACCATTATCCATATAAAACCTTCATTTTCTGGAGATGTTCTGACCTCTAAATGTTCTAACTTTGTAGCTAGCACAATGTGGACTTTGTCAAAGTGGCTCAGGTTCTTCTAATTGTTCATTTGTCCTGCAACAGATTGACTGCAGAACAAATTTTCACTCGCTGCCTAATATGACAAACTGATGTGTGTAATCAACGTTATTATGACCTCAGTGGTTGTAATGTTATGGCTGATTAGTTAATCTCCGTCTCTCTGCATTCTTGAAAACGTTTGCTTTTTCATGGCATACAAGTTACTAATTAATTCCAGGCAACTGGTTTGTCGCACGTCATTCTACATGTTTGACCTGTTGTGATCCAGAGGGAGATATAAAGCTGACAGATCCCAAAGAAGCAGAAGCTGTTTTTCTAAAACGGACATATTTCACTATATTATTTTCCAGAGTGAGACTACTTCCTGAAAGTCTCCCAGCGGCGTGACGGGTGTGTGATAATCGTTTACCTGAGAAGCCGGTCAGGTCCATTGCTTTGAGGTTGGTGGCCTTGATGACTGTGGCGGTGAGCCGGCCTGCAGCGGGCAGGTAACACAGCGAGAAATTAAGCTCCCCAAGATCAGCCTTCTCCTGTAGGACACACACACACACACACACACACACACGCACGCACGCACGCACGCACGCACGCACGCACGCACGCACGCACACGCACACGCACACACAGATGGAGACAGGGATCAGAAATGAAGCAGGGATGCGCACACACAGTGGCTTCAGAGACAGACTGATAGGAATAACACTAAATGACACATATCCCTGGGTTTGCTATGATAGTAAGATTTTTTGAAAAGAGTTATATGTGTGACTGGCGGTCCATGACAGCGAGCCTCATAATGTGGACAGGCAAAGTGTCTTGGCAGAAGGGAAGTGGCGTCACTGTAAATTAATCATATGCCAATCTGTTGATGTCCCCGAGTGGATGAAAGTGTTCAGCAGAGGTGATGATTTTCCAGGCTTTTTATATCTCTTTCCCTCTACGGATCTTCTGGCTGCCTGCGGTCTCAGTGGCACCGCAGTAACGACACCGGCGATATTCAGGTCACACTCTGGCATGATGACTCCTCAGTAGCTTTGAGCCTCACTAATCAATACTCGCCTGACTGAAGCTCTGAAATACGTTGAGAGGCCAATGCTTTAAACTTAATTAATAAATGAAACATCCATGCCCAGAAACAAGAAGAAGACTTTGCTCTTTCTAATTTGCTAAAAGACCTTGATGAATATTTTATATAAATCTACTTGGACACTTTGACAGAAAAAAGTTGTGGACGTGGCTCGAGGAGTCTTTCCAGTGGATCCCTGCTGTGTTTTTACACCCCCAGAACATCTTTAATCATTTCAATCCTGCAAGAAACTGGAAACGTAATCAGCACAAGATGTTTAAGGGTAAAGATTTAAATGGTTTGAAATATTTCATTTTCTAAGCCATCTGAGTTTCCACCTTCGAAGGCTGAAGTGTGATTCCATTAAAGCGCGGGTGATTATTATTGGAAAACGGAATTTTGTAGGTTAAAACTTTCATTTTGTATTTCAGATTCTGTGAATTATATCAATTTAAGAATTTCTGTTTAAATTTCCTGTTTAGGAAGGCCAGCAAAATGCTAGAAAAGCTTTTTTGAAACTTGAACACGTCATGATTTTGTAGTGACCTTTTTTGCAAACTGTCTGAATGCAGACTGTTGGATTTCTGGATTCAAATATTTCAGTGGCATTTAAATTCTGACAGGGATTATGAAAGATCTCCTCTAGACACACATTATGGCCTACATAAAGTCTCTCTAATGTGAGTCTGACATGGATTTTGCTGACAAAAGTGAAGTGAAATTACCACATTAAAATGGAACCTATTCCTTGCCTGATTTAAATTTCTGATTATGTGAACAGATGAAGTTGCAGCACTGAAGATGTTACCTGTTCATTTTTTTGTGTGGGTGCACTGAGCTGTTCATCTTTTTTTATTTGTGTTTTGGCTATTATAGTGTAATTGGCATAGATGTTGCAATGGCTGTGTATATCATGGGGGATTTATCATCTCAACCTCAACTCCTATAATATGTCAATAATTCACTGTGTAAACAAAATAGTTCCTGATGGCACTTTAGAAACAAAAATGTTCCCCTTGCAGCCCATTATAATTGAAACTTTGATTCCACAGGCATCAGAGAAAGGCTAGTAATGCTTTCTTTCCAAAATCTTGGCTGCAAAATTGTATTTACGTTTTCCAATCTGCCATTTCTATGTATCGGCACTCGTAGAGAAGAGTATATGCAATCGAAAATCCTAAATCCATCCCTGAAATGAATGAGTATCTGATAGTTCTGACCATGACTGATATCATTTACGATCATTAAGTTAGTGGAATTGTACAATAATATTAACACATAGTAGTTTACTGGCATTACAAGGAGAGAGTCTATATGTCCCTTTAGGTCGTAAATTAGATTTTTGTTCAGAAATAATACAAAATAACACAAGATGATACTAAACAAAATCAAAAAATCCATCTAAATCAATTTGTTGTCAAATCAATATTGTAATCATTGACATATGCCACACCGACGTAATTAAAATAATCAACTTACTATTTAGCTTATGGAAAATAATAATTATTAATAATTAATCCTCTTTTTTCGCATTTTGTCTTTTTTTTTAATCAAGGGATAGAGGGTCAAAATACTGCAAATCAATGATTATTTGATAACTATGGCTAGGAATGACTGAAAACTTCAAAGCAAGTGGAAAATTTGTTTTATATGTAATATTTCATGGCACTTTTATGGCAGTGTGGCAGTTTAATGAAATATGATGCAAGTAAATATTGAGGATTGAAGCGGTAAACCTGTATTAATAGTACCTGATGTAGTTTGATGCGTGTCGCTGTACGGCAGTAATACAGTGGAAAACTGTTCAGATTTAACAAAACATAGTTTTACAGTGTAGAACTGAATCTTGTCACTCATGCTAAGCATGATACAGTCCGTTCCTGGATCAAATCCATCTCTCCATAATTTGCAGCTGCAGCAACCATCACAAGGCTCATCAGATTTGATCTAGTCTAATCTGTCCACCTCCTCTGAATGAATGTGATTATGTTGGGATAAGACAGGGCCCCGCTTTTACCGCAGTGCCTTCCACGATGTCCCTCCAGACAGGTTTGTCCCCGCTGCCCTCGCTGAAGTCAAGCAGGTTGTCCACCACCACCTGGCCGATCAGGTCGTGTCTGGAGAAGCGGTCGAAGTCATACACGGAGAAATGCAGCTTCCTGGAATGTAGCTCATTCAACGGCACGCCAAACTGAAACGTCTCATTGAACACTGGATTTAAGGTCTTTCTGTGGACCTAAGAGAGAGACAACGTTTGGAGAATTTACATCACAGCCTGCAAAATGACCGTGTGCTTACTTTGCACAAACATGGTACCAATGAAATTCTGTGTTTATACAAGGGAATTAGTCCAGGGAGTAAGGAGAGGGGGGACAAACTAGAGTGTTATTTTACGGCCTGTGCAGCATGTAATTAGAGTGAAAAGAGGGTTAACGAGAGACTATTTCCTTTTACAGCCCACATACCCAGACTTAGGCTGTATTAACATGGCCCTCTCTCTATTTTCAATGCCATGTTTTCATTTAAAAGCACTACAACTGAAAATAATTACCTGAAGTGGAATTATTCAGGTTTTCTTTTCACAGCCAGTAGTTCAAACAGAGAGAGAAAATTAACTTTTCAACTGTTGAATATATGATTAACCTCCCAGACTGTTGCTTATTCAGCATTTTATGGAATAAAGTAAAACCTTAAAGTAAAGGTATCCATTTATCGTCCGATGCGATAAAAGAGCATTGGAGCTGGTTTAGGTTCTATTACATTATGTGTATATTCAAAGTGAATTAGAACATATTCATTATGCTTTATGACCAAAAACTAAAAGACATAAACTGTTTGAGTCACTGGGAACATACATGAAACAATGTACTGTATATGTTACTAATATTAAAATATAAGTTAGAATTTATTCTGGATGAATATCCATGGATGATGGATTGAGTAGTCACAAGAAGAGGAATAATAATAATAATAATAATAATGATAACAAACAATGGTGATTAAATAGGGTCCACACATTTTCAGAGCTCAGCTCTAACAAGAACAAGAAAAAGAAGACTAACCGAACATACACAAAATATTAATTTCTGATTATTTAATACAGTGCATTCCCTGCCGCCAACTAGGAAACATTATGATGCATTATTATGAAAGCATTATTGCCTCCATCAAAGGGAGAATGTTCTTCCAACGTTATTTTGTTTGTTTGTCTGCCTGTCAGCAGGAATCCTTAAACATTTATGAATGATTTTTGATTAAATATTTTGAAGAGGTGGACCGACCCTCCCAGGTATGACTCGCGGAGGAATCCATTAGATTTTGGAGTCAGTATTTAATTGTTTTTTAAAGGATTATTTACCACAGCAGGATAGGATTTCATCATGGGATGTGTTTTTACTACACATCAAGTCATGAAACCATCAGGGGATATAGCAGACACCAAATTCTGACTGGATCAAATCATGTTTATATCTAAAAGACTCACTCAAAAATGTGCGGTTGTGCAATAACACATAATGTGGCAGAGCTGATTCTCAAAAAAATATATATATAAATATGAAATATTGTTTTACTACCAAACCAAGAATGATACCTACCTGGTTTCAAAGTCTCAAAGGTACATTTTTCTTATGTTCAGGGAGTCCTATTTGTTATAGTACTCTCCTCCTGAGGCAGGTCTGCACTCTTGGTTCCTTATGTGTATGTTTGTTTTCCTCGGGCTGTGGCTGCATCTGATGGACTGACCTGGTCCAAACCACACTTTGATCTCCAATCAAGCCCTGAAGTATGTAACCATGGTAGCTACGGCCACTCTCTGCCAGAACATCCATCACCTTAACCTGCTCACTGTTAATATTCTCTTTCTATCTTGGTTTTTCGATGTGTCCAAGAAACACGGCGAGTTATCTATCTAACCATCTACTCCAAACTTCCTGCCCAGCTGTATATCCTGCCTCACCCAAACCCAAGATAAGCCAGCTCCAGCATCAGATTAATCTACCTTCAAATTGCTGAAATATATTGTCTTAAACGGGGGTCCAGTCCAGGACTATGGGGTCTGTGAGAGCTGTCTGTCTGTGATGAATTGACGAATATTCCAGGCTGAAAAATAACCATTTAACAGTTTTAGCTACAGATGGATACTCTTCTACCAAGGCATAAATACATTTTTTTGTTCCCCCAAAACAAAAATTATACTGTCATTTTTAATAACCTATTTGAATTATTATTAAAATAAAGAAGGTGTGGTACTGCATATCACTATCCCACTTATTTTGGCCTCTTTCAGAATGAAATAAATGATGTGGTGATGTATTCATTGGTTTTCTATTTAGCATAATTTTGGACATCTGCCCAGACTGTGACCTGCTTTTTTCTGGACTCATTGCATCAACCAGTTGTGTTTTTGCTGTGTGTCCTTGTTTTGAGATAGCCGCGTTGTTCTGGGCTGTATTTGATTTCACTATTTCTGTCTTTTTTTTCCTTTCTTTTTATTTGTTTGCTGGAGCTGTTTTTTTATTGTAATGTTTGCATAGAAAGTTGTTAAAAAACAAAATGTTAGAAAACAAAATACTGTGATGTGATTGTTGCCTTGACTTTCAATCCAAATCAATAAAATGTCAAGACATATGTAAAGCAGAGATGATATGAAAGGGAAATGCTTGGAGCTTGTTTTTTGGTTTGTGTTTGTTGCATTGTTTAAATGACGTATCAACTGATTATGTAAATCTTGATATGTTTAAAGCGTAGGTATAATAAGCTTTAGCTTTAGCCTACGCGTTTTCAGTAAAAAAAAAAAAGGAAAAAAAATATGAACAAAATAAACAAGACAGAGATAATAATTCTGACTAATTAATCAATAATTAAAAAATATTTTATAAGCTAACCATAACAAACTCCAGCACGTGTTTGCACTACTTTGGTCACTAGTTACTCCTTATTCTCAAATTCTATGTTTTTTTCTTACATTTGGGTTCTATTCCAGTCACAGACTGAGGTTTCCTAAAAGATTACCTCAAGACAGATTGAAAGAAAGACCCAGTATGTTGTCGGACAACATTTAAAGCCTTTTTTTTGAAGATGCTTCAACAATATTCAACGACCCCTGTGTTCTAATATTCCATCGGTCGCACCGAAGCAACTCTTTTCAGCCTGTTTACAAGGTGTGGAACCATATCCTAAAAATAAAGGGATCTGGCTGAATATGCTCAGTTCTGTTAGTTTGTTCTGCTCCTGCAGTAGTTCATATCCTGCTTTATCACTCCATCCATTTTCTTTAACTGCTTATCCTCTGCAAGGTCAAAGAAGGGGGTCTATGCCAGATAATATTGGACCATGTATACTTACTTTCGCTACTAGAGTCAATTCAGGGTCACTCATCCACCTTTACTGCATTATTGTAAACCCATAGATGAAAAAGTGGCGCAAACAAAATTTCAGTGCAAGTTATCTAATCTAATTTATACCAATTTACTTTGGCCTGGGCAACAAACATGCTATCGTTTCCGCCCAGTGACCTTCATTTGGTTGATGTGATCTTTATTTAAATGATCTGGGATGATTTTATTTCTTAACTTGAGAAAAAATATTAATACTAAATTGGTAAATTACTCCATCAAAAGTAAAAGCCATGCATTCAGAACCTCACTTCTCTAAAGTATTAGGAGCAGAATGCACTTAAAATATCAAAGTAAAGGCACTGAGGAATTATTCCAATCTACAGTGTATTGCTATTATAAAGGATGTTTTAAGATGACTAGTACTGCTGCATTCATTCGTACATCTAAGGTTACGATCATACTGCAGGAAAAACGGGACCCAAGTCCGTTTTTTTCTCATGGGACTTTTTCATGGCTATGTGAATGGAACAAACCAAAATTAATCTAATCTCTTCAGTTTAGTTTTGGGCCACTCCCACATGTTTTCCTAAATTAGACCCAGGTCGGTCAATTTTTGCAATTCAATCTCAGTCTCAACCGTCAAACCAGAATTCATGAGACTCTGACATCATCACCATTTTCACAGCATGATGCGAGGGACATCTTTTTTTTGTCGTTCTTTTGTTCATGTGGGTCAGTTTAGGGCCGTCTTCATACTGGAGTTTGATATAGGCCACATTATAAATGAAACGTGAACAGCTACACCAAAAAAAATCGCATCTAAGAATAACATTTTTATCTTTTAGATTGGCAGTATGAATGTAATCTAAGTACTTTATCTGCTGTTGAAATGATTGTAGCTGTTTCAACGCATTGCTGTCCTGCGAGAATGCATTAATGAAGAGTTTATTTAGCTGAAGAAGTTGGGCGATTCTATCATAAAGAAATCCATCATCTTTTAGTTCTCATAAATATTTAACAGCGTCACATTTGGAGGTGCGTGATTTTCTGGACAGGAAGTCCAGAAACTGAAACGTAACTAGTACCAACAGCTGTCAGACGAGTTGAGGGGAGTATCAAGTACAAAATCCCCACTGATATATAGTGGAATAGAAATGTAAGTGCGTGTAACTTCTGCTCAAGGACAATATTCGAGTAAAGAAAGTAGAAATGTACCGGATCTCAACACCTTCCTGCTATGAGAAACTAAACCATATTACATATAATTATTCTATTGCGTTCCTCTCATAGGTGATACCAGACACTTGTTGATGTAAAAGCTGCCCGTCAAAAGAATGAGTTCGTTCTGAGGGCAGCAAATATAAATTACCAAATGTAAATTCAACTTTTCTTACTGCAATCCAACAACAACTAGAAATGGGCGAACATTAATGGAGAAGGAGTTTGTCGTCATACCTGCCGATAAGTCCTTGAGCAACACAATTAACCTCTCTTACAGTGGCTGACCTTGTTCTCCAGCCAGAGGGAGAAAGGGAATTTCACGCTTTCTTTTGGGATGAAGAATCAAATCAAAACCGATGAAATGAAATAAAGACCTTAAACTAAATCAAGCCAGGTACAATCCTTTTTTCTTTTAAATGTCACAACACATTTCCTCTAAGCGACTGCATTTATTACCTCCGTCACAAAGGAGGGGGAGGGGGGGTCAGGGTTTTTTTGTTAGCAAGATACAGAGACTAAAGCTGGATGGAGAGAGGGACTTGGTGGGAGAGTTGAGGATGTAACTGCGAAGAACTCAAACTGGAAAAAGGGGCGGCGTTAGGAATTTATTTTCCACTGTCTTATATTTCCATGTACTACGTGTGACCTACTGGAAGGATTTTGTGGAAACTAAGTAGGAGGGGTTTCAATGTAGCGAGAGAGAACTCAAACAAATATTTCAAGTGGATCCTCTTTTTCATGTTTTTTGTTGACAACAGTTCCAATTTCTTTCAATTTTATATTGTTTCCACTGGGTGTTCTCTTGTGCCAAGGGGGTTGGGCGGGATAACGTTCATGTAATTGTTCATGTTCAAGTTGTGAGTACATTTTTATACATTACTGTTTATATTTGAACAATCAGTAAATAAAAAAAACTCAAGGGAATCCGCATAAAGGGGCGAATCAATAATTCCAAATAATATTAGCAATCCTTAACTCACAAAGTATAAAATCAATTCCATGCCTGAGTTTCTCTAACTCTCAACTGCTAGTTAAACTTTGGATAGCGTTAATATCTTAAATCGATAATAGCGATCATTTCTGTAATTCAGTGTTGTTCTCTGGCATCTAAAACTGCAATTTGAAAACTAAATCACGTTGCTCCCTTCCACTGGCACCATTCCATTTTTAGCATATATTTCATGATTTTAATTCATTTCACCCGCATTCATTTGATCTCATTTTAAGTGACAATGCACCACTACCTGAAGCTCTGTCAGCTATATGATCCAGAAGAACAGGGTTTATTCAGACCTACACTGCAGGACAATAGGACTATGCACCTGGGTGGAGAGACAGCCTCTTCACTCATACCACAATGGTTCCAGTGAGTTTCTGTCTGTTCGCTGATTGAGCAATCTGACTCTCGTGTCACTCACTCAGGGTGACCTAGTTTTTCCCAACTTCACCTGGGATAGACTCTAAACATGTAAGACTGTGCACAAAATTGATAGTATAGAACATGGATGGATGGAAGTGAAATATAAAATAACAATCAAACCAAGAAGCCTCTTGTTTCCGTCGGGCCTACTATGACCTCACCCTCACAGTAGAGCTCCTCACCCTCTTCTCCTCCCACCTAGTTGTCACGAAGCGCGCATGCTCCTTATACTTCTCAGCTTTCATTATTTGGGGCTATCAACTTGTCTCAGCTCCTCATTCTCATTCAACAGTAATCGCCACACTCTGCAAGCAAACCAATCAGCGAGCCGCTGCCTGCTGTAAGAATGGTTCTTCTTTTCTCCCGATGTCTCTAATGCCAACATTGTGTACAACCTTCTCTTCCCCACCAACGCCATTTGGCAGATTCTCAAGTTCCAGCGCCCTCCAGCTCCACCTTTTGGATGTCCTCTACCTCTACCACCATCAGGGCCCAGACTCAGGGGGTCTGTACCTCTACCACTCAGAACAAATTGCTCTCCATTGCCAGAACTCCCTGCCGAGCCTCAGACATTCTAAATCAGTCTTGAAGATTTTTCAAATTAATACCTTTTATTATTAGAGTTACTTGTCTCTCCTGATTGAAATAATGACACCAAGGGCTTCCAGATTCAAGGGTAATTTTTCTTGGGCAACGACTCGTGTTATGAGGGTTAAACCATCAGGGGATGAGCAAAGGCATGATGGGAGAACGTCAGAGGCTTGGCGGAGGAATGAGCTCTCTGAGTTCCGTTTAATTTCAGGTTAATATTTTATTATTCATGCCTGCATGTTGTAATTCTGCCTTTTCCTCCTTTCATCCTCCACAACAATTAATATAAAACAGATCATTTTAACCAGAGGGTGCAGTCTGATGGAAAGCAACTGCTGTTATTCCCTACTCATTACATTATAACATGTTGCAAAAGGCGTTTGATATAAACCCTGTCATGGAATAAAGCCTAGGATAATTAAAATGTGACTCACTCCATTTTCCAAATCCAACTTTTGCTAACGCATGAGTGGGTCTGTCACTCCGGCTTATTAGCACTTGATGATTACTAGTTACGTTGGATTAAATATGCATTGATGGAGACACCTTTGGAAACCAGAAACACAACGCTCCTGACATCTACTTGTCTGCTTCTTTTGAAGTCAGGGATAAAAATGTGGAAAAATATGAGAGGTGTGAGAAATCCCCTGTTAATAAGGATGTGATTGAAATGAAATAATTATCTACACAATCCAAACAAATGAGGAGGACTATTATGCAAATTAGGGGAGCATTCACAATTTTCAGTAAATGAAGGGGCTTTTGTGATACACAGGAGACGGTTACACAAAGGAGACATTTCATTTTTCTGGCTTTGCTGTTGTCACGACCTATTTTTGCTTCTGAATACAGTTTGATCCTCACACTTTAAAAAAACTCTGTTGTTATATGATGAACATGAAACAGAGAGCTACATCTGAAATTTTTGAGACCAGGTCTCCACATTCTCCACCGAGAAAAAATGAGAAGAAATTGCAGCAAAGGATACATTCCCTGGTATAAAACATCCCGAAATGTACTGGAATGTTGACATAGCTATCCTCAAACACCGGAATAACACACAGGCTAAGCAGCAGAGCCCTCTAATAGTCAAGAGTACATTATCTTAAATAAATTATGTCCCAGATTAGATTAGATTACATTAGTAAACCTGTAATAATTTCCCAGGAGGACGTTGGGTAATCAGGAGGATACAGGCCTGATAACGATTAAACGTTATTTAGTTGCTCCCACAACATTGACAATTCGGTTTGCCATCGGGGAATAGATGTGGTTGTGTTGAAAGTGGGGAGTCACCTTAGTTTGGAATTTCTTCTTCCTGTCTGGCAGTAGATAGATCTTCACGTACGGATCAGAGAAGCCGTTGGCATCTTTGGCTGGCAGGTCCAGAGCTTTCAGGATCTTTACCACCAACTGCTCCGTACTGAGATACACAAACAGAAAGACTTTTAGAGGGGTTGCACAGAGATTTTACAAAACCCAGACAGGATCAGCCTACGCACAAACCTGTGCAGGATTATATGAGGTGGGAGGGATAGCCAGAATAGCAAGTGTTTAATCCCTGCTGCTGTATCACGGTTCACGTCAGAGGTGTGCAATGTGAGCTGACTGAGCACAGAGTCTGGGCAAAGATAGAACCCTGTGATAATGTTCTGCACTCCTTTTAGGTTACATCAACAGAGTTGTTAATGCATAAGAAAATTAAATCCAAGGCAGCGATGCTAAATGTTACCCTTCCATTAAACTTTGACTGTCAATGCGATCAGAGTTGGAACATATTTGATGCATTGATTGCATATTTCTTGAGCATTTAAATCTGGAGCATCGATTCCCTTAAGAAAATGCCTGCAGGGGTCCTGAGATGAATCTGAGGCGTCGGAGGACCATTAGTGAGATACCAAACAATAAACAGAATAAGGCGGCTCTTTCCTGTTAAATAGTACATCGCCGTACGTCTTAAGGAAACATTTAAGGTAAACAAGAGAGCAGCACCATCCTGCTGTAAAAAATACAAGGTCAAAAAGAAATAATGTTTATTGAGGAGGCATTTATTGTATCCAGCAAGGATTTGATCTGACGGCCAATATGCAAAGTAAAAAAAAGGTCTTTGATGTGGATTTTAAGCATTAATGGTTGTTTTATATGCAGGAACAACTACAGTACAAGCCTTAATTTAAGTCTCTGGGTGGATGATGTTGGATTCAGCTTTGTTGCAGCGTTACTGGTAAAGTAGGGGCATTACTCACTCATAGGAGCAGCTAATCTAAAATATAATTTTCCAAAATAATTGTTTGTCATGGTCCGGTTCTTTGTTGATGCATATTTTCAAAGTTCTTAGTTTGACAAATTCAGTTTCTGAAAGTTTGTTTCTCTCCCTATAACTTCTTGCTTTTGTTATATTTTCCCTCCATTTAGATTCTTCAGGGTTTTCACAGTTGTCCTGTACTCACCTGTTCCCGATTACACTCCCACCTTTTTTTTTTCATTTGTCAGTTGGCTCACATTATATCGCAATGCAAAACAACAAATAAACGCGATGTGTTGGTCAACAGCCCCCCTTGTGCGAAAGTAAACTTGCCTTCCAGATAAAAATTTAGATACAGCTACACATATTACCACACACTTATTCCTGTATTTCTGTGTGGGTTTTCCCAGCTCTTTGCCCTTCCAGTACCCACTGTGGTATTTTCCATGTGGATATAGTTGGATAAAGTATGTAGTTGGATAACTGTTCTGTTGGAAAGTAGTGTAATCTTTGGACCTCTTTCCTGTTAGTTATTCATTATCCCTCCCTCGTGTGTTTATGTCCTAGTAAATTCATCAAAGGCATCTTTTGTGTACTTCTGCTTCATTCCATTCCTGTGTGTCTGCATATGGATCCAGTTATTTAAATATACTTACTATGTTAAAGAATAATTAAAAACACCCATCACATAATGTCCTTGGGCCCAGATGGAAATCCTCAGTTAATAGCCCAAAACAAAGTAAAGTGGAATTATTATTTAGATTTTTTTCTGATTGTATAAGTACTATAAGTACAAGTAGTCTTAGAGAGCACATACCTCTGGCAAGGTAAATTCCACCCTCTTAAAAGATATTCACATTTTTAAGTAAACACCACTAGATATACAATATATGAATATATGCACAACATTTTTAGAATGAAGTGAATTATCATTTATTATTTAATTCTTATTACGTCTGCCATTGGGAGGCGGAGGAGCTTATGTGATCAATGACATTTGGTGCGCCCTGGCGAGTGGAACAAGCAAGAAAGACATTGAGTTTTACTTGGAGAGATTGTATGAATCCATTCAAAAAACATTTTCTAACAAATCTCACTACGATGCCATGACCCGCCACACTCAATTTCTTTCTCTCATTATATATATATATATATATATATATATATATATATATATTTTTTTTTTTTTTTTTTTTTTTTTTTGGGGGGGGGGGTTCTTCATTGACAGGACAAGCTGGAGAGAGATTAAACAAGGAGAGAGAGATAGACAGAGCAATGAAACGCGGGATGAAACACGGGAATGGGTCCTCGTAGCGGTACAGAGGATTAAACCTCTGCACATAGGCCTCCATTGACTGAGCTAAACAGCGCCCCTAACTCTGTCTAGTCCGATTAGCTTGGTTCAATTATGACACCTCTAATGCAGTTGAAAGTGTTTCAGTAAGGTGTTACACAACATTGTCATGCCATGTCAATCAGAGGCAGAATAGGGCAGGCAATGGGGTAGATAATGCAGAAGGAGGTTTGTATTCTCTGGTGGCATTAAGTTTTTGTTGTACTGGGAATTTTTCTGCACTGCAGCCTTTGGGTTTTGGGATTGGAGCTCCCAGCCAATAACAGTATGCAGTATATGAGGTCATGGACCCATACACCCCCCCCCCCCCCCCCACCCCCACCCCCCCCACCCCCCCTTCCTATGGGCAGAGTAGGCACCAAGTAGGTACCAAGTCAGCCTTCATTGTCACACGGTGTCAATAACATTTTGTCTGCCGCGGAAGGAGAGAGAGAGACAGTGAGGCTGTAGAGACAGTGAGGCTGTAGAGACAGTGAGGCCGTAGAGACAGTGAGGCCGTAGAGACAGTGAGGCCGTAGAGACAGTGAGGCCGTAGAGACAGTGAGGCCGTAGAGACAGTGACGCCGTAGAGACAGTGAGGCCGTAGAGACAGTGAGGCCGTAGAGACAGTGAGGCCGTAGAGACAGTGAGGCCGTAGAGACAGTGAGGCCGTAAGGACAGTGAGGCCACAGTGAGGCCGTAGAGACAGTGAGGCCGTAGAGACAGTGAGGCTGTAGAGACAGTGAGGCTGTAGAGACAGTGAGGCTGTAGAGACAGTGAGGCTGTAGAGACAGTGAGGCTGTAGAGACAGTGAGGCCGTAGAGACAGTGAGGCCGTAGAGACAGTGAGGCCGTAGAGACAGTGAGGCTGTAGAGACAGTGAGGCCGTAGAGACAGTGAGGCTGTAGAGACAGTGAGGCCGTAGAGACAGTGAGGCTGTAGAGACAGTGAGGCCGTAGAGACAGTGAGGCCGTAGAGACAGTGAGGCTGTAGAGACAGTGAGGCTGTAGAGACAGTGAGGCCGTAGAGACAGTGAGGCTGTAGAGACAGTGAGGCTGTAGAGACAGTGAGGCCGTAGAGACAGTGAGGCTGTAGAGACAGTGAGGCCGTAGAGACAGTGAGGCTGTAGAGACAGTGAGGCCGTAGAGACAGTGAGGCCGTAGAGACAGTGAGGCTGTAGAGACAGTGAGGCCGTAGAGACAGTGAGGCTGTAGAGACAGTGAGGCCGTAGAGACAGTGAGGCCGTAGAGACAGTGAGGCCGTAGAGACAGTGAGGCCGTAGAGACAGTGAGGCTGTAGAGACAGTGAGGCCGTAGAGACAGTGAGGCTGTAGAGACAGTGCGCAGTAGAGAGAGGCAGAGCGCCGGAGACAGAGAGCGCTCCTGTGAGAGAAGGAATCTGTAATTTCATTCATTTGCTATAACCGCTCATACTGGGCATTAAATTCAGCAGATTTCCCAGCGGCGGTCGTTACAGTCATTCTTTAATGCCTGTTAACAGATTTTCAGCTCTTTGCACGCACGAACGGTAAACTGACCAATTAGTTCCACAGAAGTTGGAATTTCAGGTCAAATATCTATGTATATTTTGGACGATTTGACTAATATTGGGTCTTTTATAAAAAAAATTTAGCTTAATAATGTCATCAGTCAACCCCTCATAAACAATAAAAAAGATTACAATTATTATATTGCAATTGATATTATTATTATTTTATTGTCATACATTTTGTTGATAATGATGATGACACATTAAATTAATTATTTTAAGAAGAGTAATTCTCCTATGAAGTAAGTATTTATGATTCTGTTATTTAATTGTTGTTTGTTTCTGTACTATACTCATTTGAGGTTAAAGCTACTTAAATTGAAGTCTGGGAAGGGACTGAAGGGACTGGCTGCTATTATTTTTATTATTATTTCTTGTTTTTATTATCAAACTTGATGTTTATATTTCAGAAGTATTAATTTCAGATATATTGGTTACATTTTTTAATTTTTCTATGCAGAGTAGATAATATTATACCATTTCCTGCTCCACATATTTATATGCACATGCCTGTGCAACTACGTATACAGATAGCCACGGTGGTTGTGGGGCACCATAATCAAATTCCGCCTAGGGCACCAATGTAGCTACCCTGCAACCAGGTGACATTGCTGTCTCCAACTCTTACCTCTGCTCTGTCTGTGTATAAATAGATGCAGGAGTGTGTGTGCTTTTTTGACATGCACTTCATCTGAATTCACACAAAATCATGCACGGAGGCAGCTTCCTGCTGGGTTGTGCGGAGGTGTGAATAACCCAAACCACTGTGAAAAAATCAAAGGATAACTTTATTTCTCTTTATTACTGCAAATGCGACTAACTAACTAAATGACTTTAACATCGATGCGGTCTCAACACATTTTGCTAAAATCTGTTAAACAGAACTTAAATCCTGCTAGACAACCAAACACAAACAAACCATTACAAGTGGATATAGTGGACAACCATACAGTGGACAAATTTTATGTCGCTCTACTTACATTGCTTTACCCAAGTCAACACTCGCGTCTCTATACTTGCATCACTCTACGCATGTCGCTCTGTTCACATCCATGTGTGTGCATACGAAGGAATTTGACTCCAGTTAATTCAGCTCTCACAGTACGAGCGTCATATAAATAATTTTAATTTAAATGGACAAGGTAATAAACAAATTTACAAGCTATAAAACAAATGGAGATGTTCTTGTGTACAGGCTTTATGAAGTCGCTCTACTCGCATCACTCTACTCAAGCTGCTCTACTCGCATCGCCCTCCTCACTTTATTTTACTTGCCTTACTTGTGAAAATGACAAAGCAGAATCATCAGTGATACCAATATATTAATATTATCATCATTTCCTACAGGCATCAACCACGACTAAAATAAACACAGCTGCTGCTGTTTTTGTTGTGAAAGTAACAGATGTATCAGAATCACCAGTATATCATATCCGAGTGTGTGACATTATCTACAGCTAAAGCATAATCCTTTTGATGAAGAAAATTTTCAAAACCTCTCCGCCATCAATTGGTCAATTAATCATCTAGATTCTTTTAGCTGTAAATATGAACTACTCCTTCTTTCCATTTTCTATAAACGGTTATTCTTTGCAGGCTCATAGGGGACTGGAGCCCACCTGGACAAGTTGCTGGTTAATCACAGCACATAAAGACAAACGGGCATTCACATCCACACTTTAGAGGGCAATTTAGAATCATCAATCCTGCATGTTTTTGGACTGTCGGAGGAAGTTGGAGTACCTGAATGGAACCCACGCCAAAACAGGGAGAACATGCAAACTAAACACAGAAAAGGCCCCGGGTTCCTAGGACGATTTGTGGATTACTGTGAGGTAACAGTGTTACTTCAAAAGCCACTGATGTTCCTATATTTTACAGTGGAGGTGAAAACACTAAAGATGTGGGTTTCAAGAAGAACTTTAGTGCCTCAAGCTCAATGACAAAATTGAACTGCTAATCGTAAAAACATATTGCACTCACATTTTGAATTTTCTGAGGTGTTTTTTGGCAAAAAATTGTTTAAAGAAATACAAGTACATGTGCAATCTACTGTAAAACATGAACACACATTCATGGGCTCCATCCAGATCATGTCGGCGTGTCACGCACCATTTATTATGTATTTAATTAACAGATGAAGATGAGGACAGCTCAGAGGGCTTTAATCAGACCTCGTTAGACGGCGTCTCCCCGTTTTAACCACTGTGTCAGCACTTCATTAGCTGTGTAAACAGACCAACATGAACTTTGGGCAGGGGAAGGATCAACATGACAAATGTCAACAGTGAGCCGGGCAGGTATAATGTCCTCTGTCCATGTGAACAAATCGTAACCACAACACACTTGTAGATGATACGGCCGCAGCCAATCTGGACACATGTCTACCTCTAAATCACATCTAGTTAAGGGAATCAGATAAACATGGCCTCCCTGCAATTGCATCAAATCATGGAGATGATGTACGGCGCAAACTGCTTGGAGAAAATCACATTTCCACCGCAGCCACATAAATATTTTAACAAGAAAAGCTTGACCAATTCAGATATGTATCTAATTATATTTAATCCTGTCTGATTTGAAATGGTAGAGATTCTGTTTACAGCAATGCTCATACCTACAGTAATTAGAAATGACAGGAAGTGTTGTATACAAAATACCACCAGCCTTCTCTTGTTATGATTTGTCCTGTATGCCTTGGGTATTGAAGAGAGGTTTTCCTGCACTCACATGTCTTATTTTGCAGAGAATACATCAATGAATGCTCACGAAGAGACCAAAATTCATAGCATTATTCCTGTCAGACAATGCCCGAAAGCTTGCTGTTATTCCCACAGTGGAAATGTGTCAGCTTTTAATGGGATTGTCAATAGAAATGCCCTTCCCAGTGGATTTGAGGATGATTGACATTGCTGTTCTGCGGGGTCTCGCGCATTAACATACCCGGCTTGTCACAGTTGTGCCTGTGTGTATCCACACACATGCCCACACACTCGTCTCGCGGCTACATCTCTCATCTTTTCTGCTTTATTTCTCAGTCACACCCTCTTAAATAATGCCTTCAAGTCTTATGTAAAAGGAACGTTCTCTCGCCTTGTTGACAAAAGGATCTGTAGGAATAAACAAGCCTTGCATTTTCTTACTCTTGTTGCTTCACCTGCGTTGTACGGCAGGCAACTAAAGCGTGACACACACGTGTCCCATGACCATTCTGTGTTACTCCAGCTGTAACAAAAGTCTGCTGTTATTATGCGTTGACCGTGGCTGCTGTTTAAAGTGGCTCAGCATATATAATTCATGACTCAAACGGCCTCTCGCCTCCTTTCTTTTCTGACCATCAGCACTTTCACCTTAAGTAATGTTTCTACAAGTCGGAGCTGGTACTGCCAGCTGGGCCACAAACCAAACCAGTTACACACTCCTCAATACAACCTTGGACAGACATATACAGAATCCTCACAGCATGGTGCCCACCATATACAGTACCCTCCCGAATAATTGGCTCTTTTAAAAAAAAACAACAAGTAAAATGAGGTGGGCCAGCAATTGGTGAAGCATTGCTGCATTGCCACTAACATTAAACCTGTGCTACTCTTCTTTTTAAACGTTAATATTCAGCATGACTAAATCAATGAGACCACGGTTAAAAGAACAGTTAATGACCTCAAACATCCTGGGTGTTTTTGAAAATATCTAATTTTTAGATACTTTAAGGGTTTTCCTTTTGGTCTGCTGAAGAGGATAAACCTGCTGAAAGACGTTTTTCCAAAAGGAGAACCTTCCCTTAGTTGTGTGTGGTCCTGATAAAGAAGTTGAGCCAGCCATTGTCTGTTTGCAGCCCTCTGACTTAGTGATTGAATAGCTACACACCCACAGGTACAATCAAATCGCTGCTGAGTCACCAGAGATGAGTAAAGCTGTTCCACACTCACAGCTGGCTTCATTCTCAGTAAACCATACTCGAAAATGGTTCCCTGCTATCACCAGTGTTCACAGAATATATCTACGTCTTTTCTTTAGCCATCGTAGTAGTATACTGAAAAAAATAAAAAGTCAATTAGTCAGTCTTGACACTAAATTATTTCAAAAACTACCACTGGATCCCCATGAATTCTGATGATATTTTTTTTTTCCTGTTTAGCAATATGTAGAAAATATTAGATCGCTAACACTCAAACAACCAACGTTATATCTGGTAAACCCCCAGGGTCACAAGGAATGAGGAGAATGAAAACTGTTAGCTCAAAGCACAGTTGTTGCTGCTTAGTCTTTAATAATAGAAACAGCACTTTCTCTCAACGATAGCTTTTTAAAGCCTCCTGTGGACAAACTTTAAACACCAAATATCCAAGTGTTAAAATACTAAAGTGGTACCTTTTGGAATTCAGGGACTTTTTGTTTTTTTATTTTTTACATTGTAATGGTTACAATTTGAAACTAAGTTCATTCCGCAATTGGGATGTATATTAGAGACTTTTTCTTCTATTACATTTAAAATAATTTAATAATTAGATATATATGATTGAGTCAACAATCACCGAGTCTTTACTTGATAACCGTCTGTCAAATGTTCTGCAATGTGAAAAACCTACCTCATATGATTCATGCTTATATTTCATGTTGACTAACTATGGAATCGGCTTTTGTTGTTTTTTTCATGACAATACTTGGCTTAGGATAGTATAACAAAATGCTAATAAAGTTACTGACTGCAAGAAGGCATAGGCACTTGAGGTTATAGCTGTGGGTTCTTCACTCAATATCAAATCAGTAACACGCCTTCATCTTTCTTCACAATAATCCATCTGTGGGGGGGTTCCTCTATATTCCATGTCTGTTTTATAACATTAGTCACCTTAAAATCTATCAATGCAAGTTTTTGTTTTCTTAAACTCAGCCGTTAGCAAAAAAACAGTAAGTAATGTGGGTTAAGCACGGATGCCCGTCCCCTCCCTCATCCACCCACACTCTCATGCAGGTTCGCTGACAACGTAAACATGGAGAGTAACTTAGCTTGAAAGATCTGAGCCTGGAGGTGGAAGTTTATTTTATTTTTATTATAAGGCCTTCGGGAATTGTCAGTTGTTGTTTGTAAAAACAGAATTCAAATTTACTTTCAAGCTTAATGAGGGAGACGAAGTGAGACAGCAATGGAGGTCGAGGAAGTTTCAGAGCAAATGGAGATAGCGAGCAAGGCAGTGAATCTGAGAAATAAACATTATTTTTTCATTGTTTCCTGGTGCTTACATTGGCCAAATGGCCCCAATAAATCCATTGCATATGCACTTAATCCTGGGTGTCAGGATAGTGTGCTTCAGCCACACTCGTAGCCAAGTTCAAACAGACCCAGACCTGCAGCTCAAATCTCCGGATCAGAAAACAGTTGTAGTTAGCGACATTCCTCCTGGTTTAACTTGGAGAACAGTAAACAATGACATCTATACGATGCCACCTATAACGTCCTCGCACTTGGGTGTCACTTTATGGTTTTGACACTTCAAATCTTAAAAACTCGAGTGGTTGCTTTGTATATCCTGCTACACGTGGAAAGGAAGATTTATAGAAACGTATTTTGTACTCTTTTGATCAAAGCAGGAGGTCCGTAGACAAGCAAGTCAATTTGGATCCACACAGATGCTGTTGCAGTATTTTATGGGTCAGAATGTGGAAAATATGACGGCCTCCTTGTTTATGGTTGAATCCAGCATCTTTAAATTGCTGTAATAATGATTTCTTACAGCTACAATAGAAGAAGGTCGATGTAATATGATACAGACGGAGCCATCGGTGTTTTCAAGTGTGAATTTGCTGACTTACTTGAAGGCGTAGCGCAATAAGAAGCTGATCTTGCCACAGGTGTCTCCCAGTTTGCCTTCGCACTGGTCGCCCTTGGGTCTGTAGAGCTCCGGTTTGATCTGGCCAATGCTGGTTACCTGCTCCTTCTCTTCAGCGTGAAAATCAGGGCTGGAGAGCTGGTGAGTCATGGGCTTAGGCCTATACAGGCACATAAGAGTTAAGTGGGAGAATATTAATTGAAAATGCATCATTCAGCAGCCTAATCAGAGAAGCAGTGGTAAGTAAACAATCTAAATGAGGTTTACCCTACTGCCTTTATGTGCATACCTTTTTTATATGTGCAATCAAATAAAGGCAAATTGTTGGATGATGGTGATTCAGATGTACAAGCTTCAATAAACACATAACATTATCTGTTATAATAAGCAAAGTGTTCAGTGTGGGTAATTTCTGTTTATGTAGAATGAATGGCTTTTGTCTTGTGAAATATTGGCCTAATATGGAAAGGACAATTTACCTTCACAGATCCCAAAAGGCTTCTATGAATTAATTATTTCTTCAGAATGCTACGCTGTGCCATTTGCACTGATCAGCCATAACATCCTATTCAGCCTCCTAAGATTGTGTATCAATGCATTGCATGTTTTAACACCTTTCTATCAGAACCAGTATGAAATGTCTCTGCAATTTGAGCTACAGTAGCTCTTCTGTGGGATCAGACAAAACCGGCTTACTTTGGGCGCTCAGTTCTGCAGCAATTCCTCCTTCAACCACTTAGGAAGCTACTAACCATTGCAGACCTGGAACCCTAGACAAGGCGTTCAGTTCTGGAAACGCTCTGACTTGGTTGTCACACTCACAACACTCACTAATTGTCCGTCGCTCAGATCCTTATTCTGATTTTTTTTGCTTCCAGTACATCAACAATGAAAATGTTCACTAGCTGTGTTATATATCACACCCACTGACAGGTGTCATGGTAACGAGATAATGACTGTTATCTGACTGAATGTTCTGACTTCACCCCTCATTGAATATAATGTTATGGCCGATTCGTGTAGCTGCAATACAAGCTATAATATTTGTTGGCTTCCATGTGCAATTAGTAGATTATTTTAATTGTCTAGCTCTCTGTATAATCATTTTTATCCTTACCTGGCTTTGCAGGTTTTCATGCCAGTCAAGGCTTGAATTATAAATGCATAGCCTTTTTTTAAACGTACATTCGAAGTAGAGTCATATTCTTAGGACTGACCGTGAGGTGACCTGCTGCTGGGAATGAGCATTGGGCAGGTCTTTATGAGGATTGGCTCCAACCTCTGAGTTAGGGACATCTGGAGACGTCTGACTAAGCTTCAGAGTTCCTGACGGAGAGAGAAAGGGAACCAAACAATCATTTTATAACTCACATGTCTATTTTATTAGTGCTGTTGTGGCTCTCAGTTGTTACAGTAACGGAGAACCATGATGTTTTTTGTAAAGCAAGGTCAAGCATCACTGATTGAGTTACATTGATTTAAGAGAGTGATTAAACTGCAGGGAGAAGGGAAGCAATGAGCAGACATTTTTACAATAGTGAAGCATGAGGAGGCATGAAAGGCATAAACAACAAAGACATATGAAGGGAGGAACATCCAAACACAATGAAAGCTGCCAACAAATATTTGAGTCAGAATAATGATGTACAACCCGCACCAGTACTGACAGCTAACACAAATACAGAACTAGAATGAGAACTCATAGCTGTTACCTGAGTGCCAGAATCTCTCTCTAACACCCGTATGAAACAGATCCTGTGTTCCTGTGGATATTGCCTCCTATCATGTAATTGCGATTTATAACCAGCTCACCAATTGGATTTCTTTTCTTTCAAACTGTTTTATTTGTGTCATGGCTCCAACTTTTGGTTATTTTAATACATTTGAATGAAAAGGTAGAATGGGGCATAAATCCGACTAATAATAAAAAACACACCAGAAAAATACTCCAGAAAATTATTTTAATGTTAATGTAAACATATTCCTAGATGTGCATCTTTATCTGGATATGAACTAATATCCAATGATTCATTCCAGACCCATCCTTCCACCATGTTTTCTGGCAATTAAACAAACAAATTAGCAAAGGTAACTAGTCTCCTTGGTGAAGGTCAAAAGGTAACAGCGGTGCGATGATTAGCAATATCGTTTCAAAATTAAAAGGTTGTGGCAGGTTTTGTAATTGCCTCTCAGATTCACCAAGGATCATTTCCGGTTAGAAATGATGGATGGATAGACACTTGCTTTGGAGTGGCTTTGGCTTAAAAGGTGGAGCTGTGTCTTTACAAGATACTGGACCCCAAAATGCTCCAGATGTCCGTTGCATACGTGTAAAAATGCCTGTTCACAGAAAATATCATGGGCCGCCTTCTACAGTAGAGGAAGCACTATCGCTCAGCCTCTGCCATCAGCGTGCGATTCATAGTTTGCAGACGCGAAAGAGCGTAACACGTTTTTATGTCTATTCAACATTTTACCATTGGTTGTCAAATTGTACAAAAACAACAAAGGATTCCGGAATAATCAAATTCTAAACATCTAGATGAAATGCTCAAATGTCTTTTTTGCCCAAAATATGAAATTTTCTGAAGACAAGAAAAATGATGCTTGAACGCCCCCTTCTATGGAGCCTGAACAATGACATGTTGTTTGCAACTCAAATTCTTATATTTATTTTTTGTATTTGAAGATTGTATCTGCGCGATGTGAAAGGCTAATGGATTAATTGCCAACTCGGCAGATATAGCGAGCTTTGGAGCTCAATGTTTTTTGTTTCATTGCACATTTACTGTTTGGTTGAGTTTCACTGCTCATACCACTCTTGTGTTATTATTATAAGGACCAGAAAGCTGGCTTGGCTTGGCTCAAACTAGCCGGTGAGAACAGTTTAACATTGAACAGGTAGAAAGCAAGAGGAGAAGGCTGGAAATGTTAAATAGGTGAGAGAAAGATCAGGCCAGAACGATGAAAAAGTAATTTCACTTGAATGTAACACAACTGAAAGAAAAACAATTTCCATATGGAATAATCTTCAGCATCTATCACACAGCTGCTCCACAGATGAGTTTTATTTACTGTGTGCAGGTTAATGTATTCAATTCAGTGGTGTCAGTATATTAAAATGAACGCTATTGGCTGGGGTGTTTCATTTCTCACACTGGGATTAAAAGATGTATTGTTCCCTCACTCACCAGCATTGTTGGGGTAGGAGTCCATATCTAGGTAGGAGTGCTCCTGGGTCTCATGTGGCCCTCCAACCACACCTCCAACCTCAGCCCTCTCCAGCCCAACCAGGTCAGAGAAATGGGGGTGGTGCTGACCCTGATGGCCCAGTGTAGGGTAGAGTGAGGATGTGGAGTGGCCCTCCTTCCTCTGCATCAGTGCGGGTAAGAGCGATGACGGGCCTCCGAGGCTGCCGACGCCGGCGCTTCCGGGAAGCAATCCTGATGTTAGACTCAGACCTCCACCCTCCTTGTCCCGCCATGGCAGCCAGCAAAGCTTCCATGAGACAAACAGGGACACGGAGAGCAGGACAATACCACAGAACGTCACGATGACCGACAGCAGACTGACTGAGATCTCTGGGGGGAATGTTAGGGGGGATAAAGAGAAGGAAAAACAGTTTAAAGAGAGATTAAAGCACCACTCTGATGACTCTATACATATCATCCAGCATTTCCTCATGGTAATTAACTTCTTAATGTGTAAGGCCTTGAGGACTGTCTTAGGGGGAGGTGTTAAAATGGAGGAATCGAGGATTTGGTTATTGGGGAGGGTGGAGTATGACTCATCCCAGTGAATATTGTACAGAATAAAAGAAAAGTACAGTTTAAGCACCAGACTGCCAGACAATCCCTGCAGAAGCCTCTATGAAATGAAAAACTGTCACCGATAGCTCCCGAGCTCGAGAAATTAAGATCTTGTTTATAGTTTAGAAGTGCATGACCCGCAGGGGCTATTAGAAAATAAATGAATTACATACATGTCACACTTATGGAGCACCTCCAAGGCTTAAAGATTCTCTGCATTTTCCATACTGATATACCGTAGATTCTTCCAGAAAAATACAGGAGTGTTATTGCCTTCATCGGCTCGAGCTGAATGTAGTCAGTAACATTTGTTTGTCTGTGTTTGAATTCAAAATGTTTGAATGGCTTTCAAAGACTGTAGAGAGGTGGGCCCTAGGGAGGGGAGAAGGTTATTCGATTTCGAGGCTTTTACATAAGACGGTGTGGAACTTGTTTTTTTGTTTGTGTTTTTTACCCACCTACCAAATAAAAAAACCAAAAAAAAACGAATAATAATTCATTAATAATTATACATCTTATCTTACTTATTTAAAGTTATTTTGTTCATTCTTGCATGTACATGCCTGCATGTATTCCTGTATATGAGTAAGTATGTATGTGTAGGACAAGATTTGCAAAATCGAAAACTGCCAGCTGTTACATTTCCTCCTCTGGTTGTAGATGTTCTATTTCTTTACAGATATTTGTCGACTGCATGTTTTGCAAGAAGATACCTGGTCAAATTACTTGTGAGTGTGGCTTACTTTGACGATTAAAACCATTTCATGATTCTTATTTTTCGATTTCTCACGTAGCCCAGGTTCTTCCCGTCAGGGGCTACATGAGAAATAAATAAAGTATGACACAATAACGCAGGTAAAATCGTCACCATACTAAGATTCGTGAAAAAAAGTCCATTCCAGATCTCCAGCCTCGAAATCGAAATGTCTGTTCCAATCACCAGGGCACACCCCTCGCTTAAATTCAACCAAAGTCGGTTGAAAATATTTTGAGATATCTTGCTTACAAACCCAAACACACATTCAAAAAAACTAAGGACAGCTATGATACAACCTCTTCCGACTCCGATGCTGCTATGATTGGCTTAAGATGACGTGACATTTATCATGAAGCCCCTCACTGAGAGAACATCGAGAATGTGAGAAATGTCATTGTGATGCTATGCAAAAGTAGTTTTGGGAATGATGTCACCACAGTAGCATTAAATACCCCTGGAGGACTCCTGAAACCGGTAACGTTTCTTCAAGTTGCTTAATCCAACCTTATATAAGTGTGTTATGTTTTCTTAAGGACACGCGACATAAAGTCGATAGAGTTGAGGTTGGCCTGTACTTGCCTGTTTTTAATTCATAAATGTGTTAATACCTCATTAATATACCATGAATGAATATTTATGAGTAAATAGAGTAAATATACAATGAATATTTATAATTATCCTAAGCCAGTTGAAGTCATGGTTGGAGACTGATGACTGTTTAGAGAAAGAGACAAATCAGAGCCCAAAATGAGGAGCAGGTCCAGAGCCCTGAAAAGGAAAAATCATCACCATTCGTCTGTAAGTAGACCAGGAGGGGTGCACTTCCCCTTCCCTCCAGCATCTAATGTTTGTCTCTCAGCATCTTAGGGCCACTGATTACAAATCCTTCCTGTCTTTGGGCAGACCAATCATCACTTTCATGTAGGCCAGCTGTGTCTTTCCTTAAACTCCCACATGGCCTCCTTTTCATAACCTGGTTTCCTTCAATTTACTCCCATTCTGAGCATCTTCACGAGCATGACCAGAGACTTAAAGGCTGTTAAATCCCAAAATAGAGAATGAAATTTTATCTTTAAAAAGCTGACAACAAGACTAAGAGCAAATGAGTCAAATGAAAAAAAGCAGCAGCCAATCCTCCAGCCCTCGGGTACATCTTCTGGATTTGATTCTCCTTCCATCTCTACCCACCATCCCTCTCTCTTGCTTTTCACTTTCTCCTCTCTATAATACCCTCAAACATTCCTAGTTGTCATTTGTTCTCCCATGCTGTCTCCCTCTTTTCCTCTCCACAGCGACTGCCCTGCCTCCTCTGCTCCTTCTCTCTCTCTCTCTCTCTGCCTCCCTTTCCTCACTTGCTCTTTGTTGAATTATTCATCAGTCTGTGTATGTCATTAATCAGCACTTGTTCAAAAGATATGATTGGGGGGATGCCAAGGCGGGGGATGGGTGATGCCTCATCGATCTGTCTTAGTGGAGAAAAAGACGGAGGAGAAGGAGGGAAATGAGAAAAAAAAAAAGTACAGAAAAGTAGAAGAGAGAATATGACAATGGAGATCAGAAGGATGGAGCTGGAGAGGAATAGAGGGCAAATGAAGATAGGCAAAGGTAGATAACATAAAGAAAGAGCGGATGGCTGACATGACGGAGAATAGAGTGACAGGAAAAATGATCCAAACCACAAAATTGGCGGCAGGGCCCAGATTGACAGGGAGAAGGTCGAAAGCAGATGAGTTCATATGTTGAAACGGACATATAAACTGACTGAGATTATTCCACCTTTTCATATTCTCAGAGGAAGAACAGGAGGAGGAGGGTTGATGGAGTCAAAGCAACTCCCAGTCCATGTATGAAAGAGTAGAAAACAAAAGAGAGGGAAAAGAGAAATGGACGAAAACAAGCTGACAATGATTTAGAGAGATACCTAAAGAGGGGGGGGGGGGGGGGGGGGGGTAAGGATGGGAAAGGTTAATATATTGATCTAGAGAGAGGAAACAAAGCGAGGAGGCAGAGGAGTAGGTTGTGTGCGGTTGGCAGATTAGCGGACGCTGATAAGACACAGCTGTGATCAAAAGTGCACGAGGACTGCCGGGGCCAAACCACTCTCCTCCATTTGTCTCTCTTAAAGGCAGTCACCTTGCCTTTCCAAGGACTGATCCTGCCAAAGATCCATCACTAACCTACAAACCATAAAAGCAAGTCAGCTGGAAGGTGGGCGTGTGGGTAGGAGGACACTGAAGTACACCATGAAGAGGGACTGAGAATCCTTGTCAATCACAGACTGATGCAAACCCACGGGGACTCGTGCTTTGCTCCACATCAAACACAACCTCGCTGCTTACACAAGCCGTTCACTGACAGCTTTCGGCAGTTGCCGTCCTCGGGGGGGTCTGAGACTTCTAGCAGCACACACCGAAAAAATCACAGCCGGTAAGCAAGAGAGCCAGCGCCTAAAACCATAGCATGACATTTCTTTACAGAACCATCCAAATCTCCACAAGCGACATGGACCCAATCCAGGCTAATCTATATCGAGCCAAACATATCCACACTAATCTGCATAACAGCACTTTGCACCTCCAAACGCCTCAATGAGAACGCACACACAAAAAACTCAGCACACAGAGCACCCCACGGTGCTGCGTGAGGCACCTAGTCTGTAAATAAACGATATATATGACTCTGGGATGGCGATTGCAGAATTGGGGCTCGTAAAATAAATTTGATGGACTCTTTCCCATCATGCAGGTCTTCTAATGATTTGTTGAAGCTTTAAACATTTACCTTAAACATTCCTTAAAGTCTAACCCATGCCACAACGCTGTGCATGGGTTCTTCTTGTTAGGTCGAAAAAGATCAGGCAACCATAGGATACTGACACTTGAATTCCTTTTGTAGCGAGTGTTCAGTTCCTTCAAGTTCTCCCCTAGTCTTTCCAGAATCAAACACTCCCCTCCCGTGTCCCGTAGTGCACGAACATTTCTGTTATGATGTATTTTTCTCATTTTCAGAATGCGGCAACTGTGGTTTCCTTTAATACGGTAAATTTAAGCCAATTGCTGGAGTTTTTAATGATGGAATATACTGAATTAATGGAAATACGGAGAAGTTTCTCTTCAAGGATATGTTTAAAATGTCCTCACCGAGAAAAAAAAAACATGTATTATGGATTATTTCTTAACATATTTTATCATTTTGAGGCCTTTATTAATATCTGAGACGCTGTAAATTTACCATGAAATGACAAATTGTTTGTTCAAACCTGTAATAGTAAAAATAAAAGGAAAAATATGTATTATTTCATGATCCTTTCATTTCATGATCAACCTTTTGGTTAATTGTATTTTTAAAAACTATTTGAGTCAGACATTTTTTTTGGTTGTATCAAGTTCCATTATTCTGTTAAGGAAGTCCTAACACACCAGAAAAGAATCATACTTCTCAAAGACTTTCTCAATAGCCATGCCTATTTCCTCCTCCTCGGTGGCCCTCTTCACCAGTGGTATCCCGCAGGGAGCCATCCTTGGCCACTTACTCTTTTCTTTCTTCAAAGAGAGAAGGTTTGAATCCTAACCTGAGGCCTTTCAGTATGAAGTTTGCATTTTGAACAATTTTTTTTAATATGAAATTGTTCAAAATATGTTTACAATCTAGTTTACTATAAAGCTGATATGTTATTAAAGTTTTGACATGCTAACTACATAGAAACTTAAAATAACGTAACAAAAAACAGGCTGAAACTTTGCTGACTTACGAGTTAAAAATTAGGGATGAAGCTGTTTAAGGAGCATTCGGTTGCATTTAAATGGTTTGTGGCACTTGTGATACAATGGTTTCTTATGTGAAAAATGAAAATAACATTTTGTTTATTAGTTTTATTTTTCCTTTTCTATTTAACCTATAGGAATTATGCACGCATGGCACATTTCTCACATACCCCCTGCAGGACTCCAAAGTATCCTTTGGCCTATGTTTAATTCTATTTAAGGACCCCAATAGAAGCATTTGGATGTGCCTTTAGTCTTTTCTCGGGTGCTGCACAAAGAAATACGGTACAAACATACTGATGCAATCCAAGTCCAGTTAAAATGCAATAACAATCAGATAAATAGAAATTTGTGTTTATTTTGTTTTTATCAAAAGTGCAATACAAATAGAGTGTGATTGATTGATTGAAATGAGGGATATTGATGATAATTTATAAACAGATAAGGGTAAGATTTGAACATAAGACATTGGACAACAAAATAAACCAAAAAAACAAAACAATAGTATTAATCTGGTTTTGTTTAGTCCCACTTCAGGAATTTAACTCCATGTGTGACAGCCAGCTATCAATTAGCCAGCCGATTAGGTAGCTACTCCCCAACTTTGAAAAAGTTGCAACTTTTAGATTTTCCAAAAAATCATTCTAATGCAGATCGGTCAAACTCCACACACACACTCAAAAAGCTATTTCTTGGATTTACTTAATCCAATTATGTCAATAATATAGGTGGCTAAAATGACGTGGACGGTATTGCTTGTCCATCAAGCAGAGAGAATCGGAGCTAAGCTGGCTACGTCTTACTCCATAGAGTGATAGCATGATAGCTATCATACAGCCGAGGACCTTTCTTTTTCTTCCTTTATGGGCACTACTTTCAAGCCACACACTGCACTTCCTACTGTAGGACCCATGTAATCTGTTATCCACATGAAGCAATGTTTCACCATGGCGACTCAGACGCTCAGTAGCCACTTCACACAGGAGCGGTTAGAAAAATGCGCTGACCTCGGGGAATCAACTTGTGGCTCTGCTTCAACTGTGTGACATCAGAAATTCATCAGAACATCCAAAGGTTGCACGGGGGCTACTGATCACTCATCATGCCCCTCGGCACTCTGTCATACGCTTTTTTGTGAACCCCAATTTTGGCCCGACTCTAAAATGATTCGTATGGCTCAAATATCGGGTCAAAAATAGGCCAAAATCATATAGTTGAGTTAATGTGACAAGCAAACATAGATATGTTAAGTACATTAGATATAGGTACATTTATTAAATTCAGCAACTCACAAATGTTTTACTTTTTTGAGTGCAGTGGGATTTTTTCCTGTAATTCTCAACACAGTCATGGCTATTGGTGCTTCCTTCAATGAAAAAATAAATACATTTTTACCTGCGTCCAGCTGTCTGTTGCGACCCCTCAGCAGATAGCTGAACTCCTGGCAGCGTTCACTCTGGCTGTAACCTCTTGGGGAGTTGAAGCACAGTTCCTCCACCAACACCAGCGCCTTCTTACATAGGTCTTCATCCCAGTCCCCCGACATCCTCCAATCCGCATCGCACTCTCACAAGCAGTCAGCCGATGACAGCACAGCCCTCGCCGCCCTCACTGATCGGACGGCGACCGGGTAAATAGAATGTTTGCCCGTCCACCTTTCACAAGGCGTTGGATTGGAAAGAGGAGGTGGAAGGAGTTGTGGACGCAGCTGCAGTAAAGGTGGAACAGCAGGGGCTCTGCAGGGTGTCTTGTTATGGATCACATAGACCAGACTGAAGCACCCAAGTATGACTGAGCGACACCCGACCGTCTCAATTTCCCTGGAGGACATAAAGGCAGAGAAGTGGTTACATAGAGGTAAGGACAACAGGGTGTACAAATCAAGCTCTTGGCATGCTGGTTACCTTGATCATTAAGTGAGAACCCTTATGCCAAAACCATTAGCGTGTCCGTGATAAATCACTGGCTCCTGTGTTACATAATAGTACTTTGGCACAAGCTATAAAGAGTGACACAAGGCGATTGGCATCATGTAGGAGAGGACAATCGTTACATCTTGTAGAAGAGGAAGGTATTTTTTTGCAAGATTTAGTTCAACCAAACTATCTAAGAGTCATTTACTCTCTCCCAATATTAAATCTGTTTGCCACCAACCACAGGCTTTTACATTTTCTTTCTTAAAATATTTCCACCAAAAACTGCTGAAAGCAACATTTGTGGATTATCCAGATTTATCTGGACATGACTCCTAGCGGGACACATTGTTGTTCCTTAACATTACATTTTCACAGTTTGTAGGATTGAATCAATTTATATGCATTTAAAAAGGTTTTCCGCTGAGTACCCCTGGGCAATAAAAATAAAAAAATCACCATATGTTTATGTATGTCCAGAAGACCAATAGCAGTTAGCTATGCGTCTTAACTTGTTCTTCGAGGCATCGAATTAGATATTTTGAATTGAATTAAAAAGCTGCTTAATGGTGTGAAGACCTTTTCACTTCTGCACATTTGGTTCTGAAATTAGTCTCAGCACTATAAGAAATCCTCTCTCTTTACATTTGAACTGAGTTCCACGTTAATATCAATTGTAAACAAAGATGCCAGTTTAAAATTATATTGTAAATATGTCTCATGGTTTGCGAAGTGAAAGAGGGTAAATGACAGGCCTGCAACTGTCAATCAATTTGGATCTATAGTTTATTCAATGATCATGGATCAGAGGAGACTGGTGTACAGAACTTTTTAAAGGCAAGAGGCAGTTCCAAATATAAAAACAGCGTCAGTTTATAATAAACACTTACCGAGTCTCAGTATTATTTATACATTAATTTTAATATCCTATTTGGAAATATGCCATTATTGAAATTCAGATTATCCTTCAACAGGGACACCTACAGGGCAGGTGAAGGCAGTTAAGACTTATTTTATCCTCCTCTGGAGGCGGGATCTACCAGAGCAGTTTAATGTACTTATAAAGTATGTGCTCCTTGGGCAGAACCCGGGAAATGATGCTCCAAGGGAGTTCCTCCTCCCGAGCCAATCAACAACCAGAATACAATATTGACATTGAGTTGTTCTGATGAGAATTTCCACATTTCCTCTTCCTTTCTCTACCACTGTGGGTCACTTGGGTGTGATGGACTGGTGATTAAGGGGAGACTGATTCATTGAAAACTATTTTCATATGTAAGAAAATATTTTATTCAGGCCTTATCCAAGTAAAATTCATTTCTTCAACCTAGCAGTTTGATAGATGTCAAGAAAAGCTGGACTGCCCAGAAAAGCTGTTTAGCCTAAGGTTTTTGCCGCACGCCTATGCTTTGAAACTGAAAAAAAGATAAAAACCTACAGGTGATGTAGTGCAACATGAGCTGGACTGAGTTTCCTTCATTTTCTCATCAAAGCAGAACAGTCACAACACACAGGCCAACTCAACTTCCACTCTAGTGCTTCAAATAAGAGAGCTTAACATTAACTTCAAAACAGCTTTGTAACTGGAAACATATAATCCCTTTGTGTGTTTACCGAGGCCAAAACCATGAAAATGGATTACATGCATCTGTCAGGTTACAGGTGACAAGGAGTTTTAACATCTGTCGTAAAAACATGCATTTGATCTCGACTATGATGAATAATAGTTAAGGAAAGCTCTATTTCTGACTTACAAATTGTAAACTCACCAGCAACCACTGTCGCGACCCATATGACCATCTTTAAACATCCTAAAGCAGTTTTTAGATTTTTTTTTTAATCCAAATTCTTTGTTTTTTGATCTAATTGTTTTTTGAACAGCATGCAAAAGATGGATGGCTCCCTTTTAAACTCTTTGCAGTTAAAGTTAATGACCAATAATCTCTCACTGATTTGTGTGTGTTTCAATTGAATTTATGGCATCAATAATGACCCAGAAGATAACAGTTTTCATTATGTGCTGTAATTAAAAATAATTGAATGGTTTCAAAACAGTATACAATTTTAGCATTGTTTGTGATAATCCACCAACATATGCTCCTCCAATATTAACCCATAAGATCCAAAACCCATTTCTCCTTAAAGGCAAATTATAAGGGATATGAAGTAGACCAGATCAACCACATGGAGCACATTTTTGAGTAATTTTTGAAACTCTGCCACTTATCAGAGACCCGTCATGGTACTTATGTAATGTTGCAGCTTTGCAGTATTTTTTTTTCTTCATTATAAAATAAATCAGCTTGACCCAGGAGGATAAAAGTCACATGGTTGCCTCTAAGCAAGTATGAGGGTTAAGATACAGCTTTATTTTGGATTCCAATGGCATGTCTCTGTCACCCTTTCCCATAAAAGCTCACTTCCTTCCTAAACAACAGTGCAAAGAGGGGGCGACGACGAGCACCCGAGGACAAAGGGGGAAGCTATTTACTCTGGAATTAATAAGAATCGTGGAAATATTTTGGGTCAACAGACAGAGGCATGCACACAATGCTGCTATGAGATTAAATATCAGGGAACAGGATAAACCTGGCTAGGCATATCTCTTGGCTAGCTGCTTGCTGTTTCTACGATGTAAGTCTGAAAAATAGTTTGCAGGCTAAAATGCAGGTATTCTGTCAAAAGCTACAGAAAAATCACAAATGCATGTGAATGCCACACACCAGGATAATTGAATTGGGGAAGAAACAACGGACATTCCAAATTTAGTTTTTCAGGAGTTAAAGGCAATGTAACTTAATTTAACCGGTTATGATTAGTTATAATTATTTATTTGTCCATTGATTTGTTCATCTATGGTTAAAAAGGGATGGAAACTTCTTTGCTAACCAACACTGATTATCTAATATTTGATATCGTCTTATTTAGGCCCCTTGATTAGCCTTTTGATGTCATTATAATACATATATAAGTCTAGATATATATATATATATATATATATATATATATATATATATATATATATATATATATATCATTTTGTGATTAAATATGTGATTTATAGCTCCAGAACTATGGTATAGCTAAAGGTTTGTGTTGTATGTAAAAAAGAAATCTCTCTATATTGAGATAATATTTCATTCTCAGGAACATACTGCAATATCTATGTTGTTGTTCCTTCCAGCTGTTCCTTTTGGGGGTCGCCACAATGGATCAACAGTTTCCATCTTGCCCTGTGCTCTGCATCTTCCATTGATACACCAACCAACTGCATGTCCTCTTTCGCCAAATCCAGAAACCTCCTGTTAGGTTGTCACCTTTCTATCCTGCCTGGTAGCTCCATCTCCAGCATTCTTCAACCAAAAGATCCACTATCCGTTCTTTTCACATGTCCAAAACCATCTCAATCTGCTTCTCTTTAATTCACAAATGTATTTTGTCTTGCTGCGACTGACCTACTTTCCTCTTCTCTCTAGCACATACATCCACCTTTCTAGGTTTTCTTCCACCTGCTCCATGCTCTCAATACAGATCAGAATGTCATCCACCAACATCATAGTCCACAGAGACTCCTGTCCAACCTAATCTGCCAGCCTGTCCAACACCATAGCAAACAAGAAGGGGATCGGAGCCGATCCTTGGTGCAGTCCCACATCCATCTTGAACCCATTCGTGACTCCTACTGACAACTTAACCAATCTCAACCGCTCTGATACATATCCTGCACCTCTCCAACATACTTCTCTTTCACTCCAAACGTTCTCATGCAATACCACAATTCCTCCCTCGATACTCTGTCATATGCTTTCTCTAAATCCACAAACACAAAATGCAACTCCTTCTGGCCTTCCCTGTGCTTTTCCATCAGCACTCAGCAAGCAAACATTGCATCTGTAGTTCTCTTTCATGGCACTCACACATTGTCACTTCTTTTCTTAACCTAGATTCCACCAGTCATTCCTGGATGTGCCAATGTGTGGCTCATAAGCCTCATACCTCCGTAGCTGCTGTAGCTCTGCACATCACCCTTATTCTTCAAATGAGCACCATTACACTTTTCCTCCATTCTTCGGGCCTCCGGGCTTCCTCTCACTCTCCCAGACGGTGTTGGAAGATCTAGTTTAATAGTCCACTGTCATCTCTCCTAGATCCCTCCATACTTCAACTGGCATGTCACACTACAATATAAAAACCTGAATATTCAGTTTCTGTCACATAAAAATTAATCTTTTCTACTATGAACAATGCCAGATGCTTCAATAGTCTCTCAAATGGGTGTCAATTCTTTTTAAAGGCAGCCCTTATTTTCAGTGACTTCCTGGGGTCAGTGAGGGTTTTCTTAAACTGACCAAGAGGTAAATTTTCCTGAAACTTCATGTAATATCTCAAAACAGTACTTCCTGGATTTACATAGTAAATACAAAACAAAATCACACTTTAGCAGCTAAACAGTGTAAGTGGGACTGGATATTATTTTCTTTCTGATGATACATTTTTATTATGTATGTATGACATATTCCATCTATTTTTCAGAAAAAAACATTTAGCTACCTCCAATTTAACACCACATTTTGCAAAATAGCGCATTTTACTGATTTGAAAACCCAAATTCATTAACTTCAATAATGGCATCAAGTCAAGGTTTGTTTTTTTACCTTTATTGAACTTGACTCTCCGTGGGCAATGTTGACTTGACAATTTCTTAATAAACAGATTTTAATGAGGAATGCAGAGTTGCCTGCAGAGCACGCCTAACCTTTAAGCCTGTTATTTTCCTAATGTTTCCAAGGCCAGAAACGGGAGCCTGCAGTAAGTTTATCTTCAATGAAAGTTGACTTGAGCTTTTAGACATCTAGCTCAGACGGCGAAGGATGGGATGCATTTCTTTCCCTGATCTCTCTGACACATCCACATGGATACCAAGTCAGATGTGAGGAAACTGTTTTGATGCTCTCCAACATCCCCTGAAAATTCAGAATCAATCGTTTAACATGGAGAAAAGAAACAAGAAGAGACTATTTTCTTAATAAAGAAGAAACCAAAAGGAGTGGAGACTATAGAATCAGCTCAAACATCAGAAGGGGTTATAATTAAATATCTCTATTGCGCTCCTCATCCTTTCATCTAGGACAAACCAGACTTATTCTGCATGATTTAATTTTGATCTCATTCTGTCTAAATACAAGCAGGTCAATGCCTAAGCTCTTGTTTCGCACTGTCTGCAAGTCTTCAGTCGCACTGACTGAGGAGAAAGTATGCAAAGTTGTGTCTGACAGATTGGATCCCTTCTGATATTGAATAAGTCTGGCCAGGCTGTTGCTGTAACATAAATCAACGGCAAATCATGGTGAGAGGTCAGATCACTTTGCCACCGGGCAGCTCTGACCTTGTAGAGAAGAGGACCTATTTCTTAGGAAAGGTGCTTCGTCGGACAGAGGAAGGACTATTGATCATTTGATGTATGTTGTTCAGTAAAATGTCAGCATCAGTCTTTGTGTATTGAGGTGAGCTAGTAAAGTACACCTTATGTGTCCATCTTTTTCACACCTATCAATCAATCGCCGCATTAATCAAAGACATATCTCATTCTAAACAAGATCTGAAATGGGAAACGCTTCCACTGCCTTTCTAGTCTTCTCTGTCTCCTCTTGAAGACAGAAACACATTTTTCCTCTCTTGTTCGCCCCATGTCTCTTCTCAGAAGCTGATTGCCACATTAGGATAGTCTGTCAGGCCAATGGAGCCTCAGATACAGGAAAGTTCTTTATATCTGTCTATCTCAGCTCAGCCTGCTATAGAATGGAACCCAAAATTAGTGAATCAAAACACCATCCGATTCCAACAACATACATCTTCCATCCTTTTGCCCTCCGGCCCCCACCACCACTCTCTCCCATTAAGATAATAAATCTGTCTGAGGGAATTTAAAACCCAGGATATCTCATTCTGAAGAATGGCTGTCTGGCACAAAACTGACTGCCTCAAATGCCAGCAAGAGCATCAGGAGGGAGGGAGGGGCAAAGATGAAATGGAAGAGCCAGACAGACAAAAGGACTGTGTGACAAGAGATTGAACAGAAGGGAGAGAGAGGGAGATGAAAGAGATGATGGTGAGGCCGATAAAGAGGAAGGAAAAACCTGGATCACAGAAAGGCATGGTGAAGAGGATGACAGAGCGACAACAGTAATCGGCGGGTTTGGGGGAAACAATTTGCTGCTAGGAAAATATTTACACCAACTGGTTGTACAAAAATAAATATGCATTCATAACCATTTTGACGAGTCATTCCACTCTAATAACACCATGACCGAGGATAAATTCCTACTGTGGTGCACAGAGCAACACTAACCTCCCACAGACGCTCCATTGAGTGCAGGGATCAATGCTCTCAAGAGCGAATAGACCACAATACAGACCGGTCGACCTATAAGGTCTGAGAGTACAAGACGGCATTCAAGGTCACAGGACTTTCACAGGACAGTATCACTTATCAGGACTGCCTGGTACAATAACATAACAGAGAGAAAGTGGGAACTGGAGGAGGTCAGAGTCCAATCATGGGAGAAGCTGGTCAATCAGATGATGATTTAAATCGGGTGGGAAAAGACCAGTTGCAAAAGGTGGACAGTAGACGTGAGCCCAGATGGGAGCATATATCAGTCAAACCTTTGCAGTTGTCCTTGGCCGAGACGCTGAGGCCTGACTAGTTCCTCCAGTTAATCACTAAGTATAAGAGCATCAGCTAAATGTCTCCTTGTTAATGGTTCATTCCAGCCGTTACATCCTCATCTAGCTTACAGGCGGCAAAACAGATGAGGAATTTATTTTTGTATCCCCTTATAATGGAGGGATCAATCCTGTATTTGCACAGAGAGCAGAGATTGGGAGCTGCCCTCAGGTGCATGGAGAGCTCAGAGAAAAAAAAATACAATTCCAATACAAACAGGAGCGAGGAGACACATCCAAAAAAGTCAGGAAAAAAAGTTAATACTGTATATTTTACTACTGGGACATATACACCGGCAAATATTAACACTATATAGAATGTACTCCATCACTTTTTTATGAGTAGGTATTGGATTTCATAAAATGTTGCAGTTTTTCCAAGGCTAGCAACAAACAACATACCTGGAGAAGGTTGGATTTGATCAGAAGAACCTCAGAGGCGAGTTTTGCAATGAGGATCATGTTAGAGAGCGTGACCAGAATCTGTGTGTGGAATCTGTCTTTGAGAGATGAATCACACAGCTCCACCGGGGTTGTGGGAATTACATTGATAAGGCCTTTGAATCTCTGTGGAATTAGAAGTTACTTACACAAACCTGTGATCTGTTGCAACCATATATTATCATTTGGCATTTCGTATCCAAAACAAACTGTAAGTTTGCCTATGAATAAAATATGACAAATGTCAGCGTGCTATAATTTTTCCAGCGCAGAGGCAAATATCACTATTATTAACTGTGGCACAATGGAAAGAGCTGTAGTAATTTTACCTCGAGGTTCCTCTTGAGTTCCCCTTACAATCAAACAGGTTTGAAAAAAAAAAAAGCTCGTACTAACAGGAATAACTGTTCCTCCAAAAATGTCTGACTGTTTTCAGAGGAAGAAACTGAAACACTTTCATAATTGCAGAAAGGGAGCGAGGACAGACAGACCCATGCGTGGATAATTCATCTGTAGACAAAGGAGACTAATCCACTAGATAGACCTAATAGGCTGTTTCACTCAGATCTCATTGAAGCTGCTTTTGAGCTGTCGTATCTGCTGCCACGCTTTCTCTTTTGTTTTCATCTCTACCTGGAAGTCATCTCTAACTGAACGGCACACACTTTCCCTGCATGATTTTATTTCTGTTTCGTCATTTAGAGTCATTCAGGTGTTTAAATGAAATTTGCATTTCTCATTATTGCACCTTTATGGCAATTTTTTTAGTTCCTTGTATAGAAGTACCAGTGTCATATTGTAATGCCATAGTTCTTTATGCCTTGTCTGGCTTCTGGTTGCCGTCGGACTTCAACAGGGAAGCCACTAGACATATTAATATACTGACGTCATGAGATTAAATGACATATAAGAAAACTATTCAGAAGTGTGACCCTGTCTTTATGCCACAATATAAACATATATATATATGTGTATGGCTGGTTTGCATATGACTATCCTGTACAAAGGCCTTTTTACTTTTTCAACAATTATGTCCTGATTTATTTTATTATATTTATTAAAATGAAGTTTATTCAACAAAATTCCAAATCCCTCTCTTCCATTTACATAAAACTACCTGCTACGGTTTTACGTTTGATGCATTATTAGATTGTTGTGGGACATAGACAGATGAACATATAATAATAATAATAATAATACATTTAATTTATAATGATAACCACTTTTGAAAAGAAAGACTCGAGAGTCGGATTCTGAACAGTGAAGTTCAACCACTGGCAGCTTTATCAGCGAGGGTGAAAGAGCCCATGAACAAAACAAAGAAAAGACAATGAGAGCTTCCTGTCATGTACTTTCATCTTTACGAGGAATCCGTCTGCCCTTCCTTCGTTTGCCTATTTGTAGCAGGAAACTGCCAAACCATGCATCGGTTGCAAGCAAATGTAAAAGATACCTGACAACAAGGTGCAGATACATTTATGGACTTGAAAGCTCCACACAATCGGCAATAGCAGGCGATGAAGTGGGCAAAAGTGTCAGAGAACGAGCTCTGACACAGGAATAGCCGGCAAAGATACGGATGATCAAGCAGAGAAAACATTTCAACATGTGGCTTTGGACAGGTTTTGGAGTAGCAATAGTTTCAAGAAGACACTTTACAATTCTGCTACCATTCTTGATGACATATTTGTGGGAACTGAGCTCTTTGAGCCTAACTAAGAGCAGAAACAAGCACAGGGAGCGGCTGAGAACACGGGACAAGGAGATCTCGATCTGCCCCTCACCAAACCTCACATTAGGGTGGTTGTGTGGAATAAACTAGGCTCAGGTTTCCCACTGATAGTAAGTCACATTTAACAACTTTCTTTAAATAACCCCAAATTTAGAGTGTGTTTTCATGCATGTGTTGCCTCTTGGAGGGATGGAAAGTGTACATATTTTATATATATTGTACACTGTATTGACACAAGGTGTTGCATACTTTGAAAAGGTACCATGGCTGAAAACAGAGCTAAATAGACTAGCAACATGTCTCTTTGCCCTGTTCCTCCCTATTCCAGACATTGATGCTGTCTGCCCGGCTGGGTCGCATCATGCTCTTTACCATCTCAAATCAATGTACTTGTGGGCCTTTAGATCATCCACCATTTATCAGGACTATCCCATGATTCATAGTGGTCATGACCTCTCCCCACCAAAGCTGGCAGATCCTCCGTTTTGTTTTGCATCATTTCCTTTTGAGGCCAGGGCAATGTCTGCCTGAGACAATGCTATCATCACTGCTCTCTGCTCGTTCAACTGTGAGGGTTTGATGCACGGGGTAAACAGATACAGCTACTATAACACATCTTTTTCGTTACTCCAGTAGCAGCACAGGGTTTCACCGGGACGGAGACGGCCCAGTATGAGGCCAAGATAGACTGTAGGGATATTAATGTCTATTGACTAAAGGTAATAGCTTTGCTGAGCCTCAGCCTCAAGATTGTTCTAATTTAGCCTGTCCTATAATAGCTCCTGGACACCCTTTTAGCAAATAAATAGCATGAGGTAGTGGAGAGAGGGGCTTAATATCAGCGTACGACCATCTATCTCTATAAACATGCAGGCAGGGACCCTTTCACATCCAGACAGACACTCCTGTTTTATCTCTACCTATTCCTTTCCCACATGCAAACATATGAAAGATTTGTGTTCTGCTCTAACTGCTCCCCACCACTCCAGGCCTGTTGAAGTCGTCTGTGTCTAAATAATCTATAACATGGGGCAGGAAATAGAGCACAGTGCCAGCAAGGAACCCTGGGATATTGGTGCTGCTATTCCTGTCATAATTGCACAGCCATTGGAGGACCAATTTACTGTAAAGACTAGGCTTTATAATTACACCCAGTCAAAGATATATATATATATATATATATATATATATATATATATATATATATATATATATATATATATATATATATATATATATATATATATATATATATATATATGTATATATATATATATATATATATATATATATATATATATATATATATATATATATATATATATATATATGTATATATACCAGAGACAGAGAGAGAGAGAGAGAGAGAGAGAGGGAGAGAGAGTGAGTGAGTGAGTCACGCTGTCTCATTGTTATTTTTCATGGATTTGCATAAATATGGTTCTATGACGGGGAGGCAGGAGCAACTATACCTTTGATGGTAAGGGGGGAGTGGGGTGGAGAGGGAATTACGCACGTCTTACGCACGTCAACCTCTCTTCTATGTGTTTTCTGCCTGCTTGTGAGCTTACACCCCTGTGTTTATCTCATAAAAGCGTTTGTGGAGGAAAAAAAAAAGAATAAAAGTTAAAGAATCATCAGTGTGGCTAGCTGCCACAGACACACTGAATCCAGCCTGTTCTCTTCCCTACAGGACGGCAGAGCCTACACAGAATCTATAGACTGCCTCCACTGTGCGCATCCCACGATATGGTCGAAAAAGAATCCGCTGATGTTAGAATGGAATATGGAAGAGTCGGGCTGATGCACAAATAATATCAATTCAATATTTATGGAAAACAGACACATGCTGCCAGATTTAGGGCATATTCAGAAGAGAGGATGCAGGATCAAAGGAGCTCTGATACGAATAATGCAAAAACCACAATGCATGCTTGGCAAAGAAAGACTATCATCCTACCTCGGTGTTGCAGAAACTACTGTCACCCTCTCTGTCCAATGTCTGATTTTCTCCGTTTTTTCAGTCAGATGCGGCGCTTGTAAAGGGGCATTCTGCCCTCAATCACTACGTCCAACACCCCCTCTCTCCCCCCTTCCAGGACGCACCGAGCAATGAGCCCGGTAACGGGATGGCAGACTGAGAGGTAGAAATTAACAATATGATATCTCTGCCCTCCCCTCCACTCTTTTCGCTCCTGTTTCCTGTATTCTTCTGTTATATTTGCTCCCCTCCTGTTATTTTTTCCTCCTCTCTGTTTCACCATCCCCTCCCTCTCACTCTCTCTGCTGTTCACTCCCTCTCCCTTTCTCCCTCCCCTGTGCTCTGAATACTAATACTGTGTCTCTCCCCTCTCTGCCTCTACTGCCCGGCCAGTGCTAAAGACGTACAGATGTATGTGGGGCATGCAGAGATGTGAAAGAAAAATAAGTGGTGGTGTGATACCTATGGGTGGAGGAGGAGGAGGAGGAGGAGGAAGAGGAGGAGGAGGAGGAGGAGGAGGATGGTCACTCTTAGCCTGAGGGGCGCATCGGTGGGTTAGAAGAGCCTGGGATCTGGTTTGGTCTTAATACAGCTGTGATTAGATAATAGTACTCCTGCAGATACTCCTGGAGTGGTGATGATGGTGGTGGTGGTGGTGGTGGTGGTGTTAGTGTGGGGGATGTAAAATGTTGCTGCTTTTATGGTAGGGATGAGAGGGGGGAGAGTGAGCAGGTGAGGATGGGGGAGTGCGAGGAGGAAGTGTTGCCTGGATGTCAGGCGGTGTAGAGTAGAGATGGAGGACCAATGTTGTTCGGCTCTGAGCCAAAAAAGGGCAGCCTGTGTGTGTGTGTGTGTGTGTGTGTGTGTGTGTGTGTGTGTGTGTGTGTGTGTGTGTGTGCGTGTGTGTGTGTGTGTGTGTGTGTGTGACTTTGGTGCACCATGGAAACCTCAATGAGAAAAGCAACCATACAGAGGCCATGATGTAGTTAGCGTGAGACACAGTCTTATTGGAGTCATGATTTGATTATGGTTTTCCTGGAGGCCTTAGCGAGAGGAGGAACATAAATGTTTCTCTGTTTTATAGCATCATCAGTGGCTGTATAATAAGGACCTTCCATGTCCAGACGGGAATAGGTTTAAACTTTGAAGCAAAGTGCTTGTTTTGAAAGTGGCGTTCCGCAGGGCGCCATTCCGGAATCTGGGCTGACTCCCAGGGGCATCTGCCAACAAAATTAAGAAAGCTGTAATACAATTTAAAACTGAATTTGTACATCGGAGAGTGAGAGAATGCAAAGAGAATGTAGTTTTGATATCCAGATGTTCTGTATCAAATCACTGAACTCAACTTTATTCAAAAGCACATTTAAAAAACGACAGTTGTCCAAAGTGCTGTACAGTCAATAAAAACATAGGCACATGATTAAAAACACAATTTTAGATCACAGAGAAGCAGTAAGACCAGAAAGAATGAAATGTCTAACAACACATCCTGGATTAAAAGCCAAAGAATAAAGATGAGTCGTAAGGTGAGATTTAAAAACAGACAGAGTGGGGGCAGCCCTGACATGAGGGGGCCACTCACATCCTCAACTGTTGAATGGAACAGATACGTCCAAGGATGTAAAATCCTTTACATGTCTGTCTAGCCATTTTTGGATATATAACATAGGGGAACGATCTGGAGTACTGTCTCATACAGATACCTGGACTGGACGGACAACACGGATGTCCTGTACAAGAAGGGCCAAGGTCGTTTCCACATGGACAGGGATTCAATATAATATAAGAATTATTATATATATATATATATATATATATATATATATATATATATATATATATATATCAAAAAATGATGCAGGATTGTACTTTTAGATGGAAAGAATATGTATGACCACCACATGATTAGATGTTGTCATCGACGTAGAACCAGTGTTTGCAAAAGAAGGACGGGGGATGGAAAATCTGCGGTGTTTGGAACCCTGCAGCGGCCGATGATTGACTGATAAATGAGAGCAAACAGTGACCTCTGTTAACTGTCACAGCAAAGCACAGAGAGAGGCTGAGACACACAACAGAAGAGGACAGGGAGGCGTAGAGAAGGAAATGGGATACAGACAGAGGAGAGGAGAGAAGAGGAGGACAGTTAAACAAATGGGGTTGAGAGAGGGGAGAGCTAAAGCTCGTCTAGCAGCTACCATGGGACAGCAGACCATGTTTCCTACAAAACAGGCACTGGCATGACAATATCCTTTTATATATGTGGCCAAATGATCCACTCTTGAAAGGGCACACAAAACGCTCAGTCACTTTCACACATGTATACTAAAGCATTCGGAGCAAATGTATCTAAACATCACACATGGGCAGGCAGATTAAAGAAAGTAGACCAAGAGACGCTGGAGGGGAGAAGAGCCCACAGAGAGAGAGAGACAGAGAGAGAGAGATAGAGAGATTAAGAGTGACTAAGACAATGAGTGTCAGCACGACACGGCCAAATGTATCTGAGTCCAGATGTAACACCTGCAGGATTAACATTAAGAGTCATTAAATTTGTTGGAGGATTATTCGGCAAATATCAGAAACAAAGCGTGCTTCCAGAAGCCTGTGGTTCCATTTGTCCTTTTTCAACATGTCCTAAAAATGAATAACAGTGACCACATCATAATATATTTATGTGAGCCTTGAGTCATTCTTCACACCAGAAATCTTGTCGATAAAAAGCAGGCAGTTCCTGGTGACAAATTATATTAGTTTTAATTTCCAGTGAGGGGTGCCACAGTCTACTTCTCACTCTGATATCGATCCAGGCTTAACCCTTCATATAACCTTCAGTATGATGTCATTAAATAATGTTAAATATCATTATTCTGGAGTTGCTTCTCTATCTTCACATTATTTAACCCTCTGGGAACAACATGGACCCTTACACTGACCCGGTCCCTATACATCATATTCAATAATGGCTTGAATGCCAATATTTGAGCTGTTTTTTCAAGACATCTGTAATCTGACTATTATTTCTCCAGTTCAAGACAAAAAAATGATAAGTGTATAATAATAACATGATAATAAACGTATTATTGCACATGGTAATTATGCTGAGACATAATATTGCACATAATAATGTATATAATATGATATTCAATGTAATATTGTACCTGAAAAATGGGAATGGGAGGTATAACTGCATGCTAGTTCTTAAAAGTTGAATCCAGCTTAAATGGATTTCTGTTTAGGCTTGAAGATGTTTTGACTAAGAAGCTACTTCACCTCTAACCTTGATCGATGCATACTATATTAACATAGTGAACCCAAAAAAAGGCTGTGAGGAACCATGTTTCTCTGGTTTGTAATGGTTTTCAGGCATGGGTCAGCAACTACCAGCCAAATCTGCCAGAAAAGAGGCTCACATTCAAACTAAAATGTGTTTTGACCTCATGGAAAAATAGATTGGCCTGTAATTAACTTTTGCAGTACAAGAAGATTGACAAGAAGGCACTTGCAAGATAACACACTTAGTCATTAAAACACAGTATTTATATAAGTTCAATAAAGACATTGACTAGTTATTTATGATCAAATGATCTTGATATACAATTAAAGAGTTAAGATTACATGAAAATTGTCAATTCATTCCATGAAGCTCTAGTGACACACTTTCATCGTTAGCCTATCCATTAGTTGCTGTGTTTTTAAATGATTCTCTCCATTCATCTATTTCTATCATGCTGCTGGTACATGTGCCGTCCAACTCCCCATCTCAACCCAGATCCATCAATCCTTATCATTTATTAATCTCAGCAGAGTAATGAGCCACCACCACCTGAATCCAGGCTTCAAGGGGGACACACCTGCTGCTGCTCAGGGCAGATACCTCTACATTCCAATCTCTCTGAAGAGTCCGATCACCAAAGACTTTCTGACAGACTGATTATCACATATAAATTGCAATCATTTTGGATTAGAACTACTGTGAACGTTTCTGTTTTAATTTCAGCAAGTCTCATATTATAATTTTTGAAAACTGAACGGATGTGAAGGAGAGAGCCAATTTTGCACCCTCAAGGTAGGCTGCTGGAAACACGTCATTCACCTCTTTGCAACTTCTAATGACAAAAACCCTTAAAGCTAGCACAAGTACATTTTTCTTCAGCCGTTGTGTCTCTCTTAAAGGTAAAGTACGAATTGTATCCCTTCACAGTAAGTAATCTATGTAATGTTTAAATCGATATAATGAAGAAAAAAATGTTTAACTAAGTTTCACTATGTAACAGTTATTTGTGTTCCCTGGAAACAAATGACGGATTTTCAGCCTCCATTGTCTCAGAAACACTTAACAAAATTTGCTTTATCTTCAAGATACAACAGAAAGGGATGGTCCTTAATAATGATAATAAATAGAACCCAGTGTGGGGGTGATGCCCTGGTTGGATAGTCTTTTCCAACTTCCACTGGCTGTGCTGTGACTCATCTCTGGGGGAGTGCTTCTGCACTTCGAGAGGTCTCTCCACAGGTCATCAGTTTCCTGGTTGTCAAAATAAAATAAAACCAAACAATTGGATGTTTTTCCTCAAAGTTGGAAACATTCAGTAATAACAGTTTTCTCTAGAGGGTAGTTTCAAGTAGTCGTACACCTTAACTCACAGGGAGCTGGGCTTCATCGAGGTGGGTTGAGTCCAAGGCCACTCACCATTCACATACATTATATCATATGTGACGGGTGACTAAGCACCCACACTATGTTATTATCCTCCTATAACATAAACACTTGCTATTAAACCTACTCCATATACAGGCTCTTTTTTCATTTTCATACTTCATCCCCTTCCTACTACTCTTCTCCCAACTTCAACGGAGCGATTCAATTATAAAACGCTGATGGATATATAATAGAAACAGTAGATCCATGACAGTCCATTGCATCATCTGGGGTAACTACAGCCGATATCAACGCAAGAGATTTTCATTAATTTAGCGCTGGGTGGAATGAAACCTCATTAGTTCTCAAGCCCCCACATTTTGGAGCAGCCACTCAGGATTTACTGTGACACTTTGATGTGAATTTGCTGTGAAATCTGACACCATGTGAACTCCATTGCAATCCAAGAGAAATAATACTGGATTAGCAGTTTATGTAATAGATGCATGGATTTCTGGATTGATGGATGGATGGATGGATGGATGGATGGATGGATGGATGGATGGATGCATGGATGGATGGATGGATGCATGGATGGATGGATGGATGGATGGATGGATGGATGGATGGATGGATGGATGGATGGATGGATGGATGGATGGATGGATGGATGAATGGATGGATGGATGGATGGATGGATGGAGGGTGATAAACTGTATATGAGTGGGCTGGGGCTTGGAAAAGCTTTGTTGCCTGTTGCCTTGATTTGTTGGGAATATTTCTAGTGTTTATTATTTTCTGTTTCTACACCATCCCAACACAGTTTGGGATGGTGTTTGGGATGTGTTTGGGATGTGTTTGGGATGTGTTTGGGATGTGTTTGGGATGTGTTTGGGATGGTGTTTGGGATGGTGTTTCTCATCAGCTTCTCATCAGCAGAACAGAGGTGAGTTCCCCTCTTGGTCAGACAAGACAAAGGAGACAGACCCAGGCATCAATAGAGAAGAAGTGTCTTTGTGTGTCTGCTCTGTCTTGTTTTGCCAAAGGGGACAGACATTCCAAGTTGCCAATAGCTCACTAAGTTTTACTTTCTCTGCTGGAGAACAGAACAGAACAGAACACAGGTAGAAGTCAACCTCTGCCAAACGGATTCCTGTGGCGAAACAAAAAGGAGAGGGAACTGTGAAGCAGAGTCGGCCTGAGGCATGAGCGAACTTGGCCACCGCAGGAGCCCCTGGTGGAGAAAAGGCTTATTGACTGAAGCAGTGATAGATCTTCATTTGTTCTATGTATAGTTATCAAATAATTACTCAACATATTCATGTTGAAGTTGTGAGCGAATGTGAAACATTTTAAGAAGCAACATAAAGTTTGCGGTTTCATTTTTTCAAATAATGTTTAATGTGAGCCTATAAACGGATGTTATATAATACATGAATATACCCAGATGATATTCAGATGCCTATTGTCAAGCTATTGTTTGGCAGTCATGCAACTTCATCGTGAATTAATTATAAACATACCACCTCTATATCTGTATTATAAAAATCCTCTTTAGACACGTGATATCACTAATTGGATATACAGCTGTATTATATTATAATAAAGAGCATGCTTAACTTATGACGCTGCCTTCTGCCTCTCATGGGAGTTGTTGTAGTTCAGCAAAATGGAAATTAAATTAAATGGCTGTTTAGTAACAATAAATCTTTAAACATTAGTAAAAATAGAGTTTTGAATTATTCTCCATCATTTTTGAATTTTTGACCCCCTGAAGAACATTTGGTAAGGCAGCATTGAGCTCCTGTGTCTTAGGTGCATTATCATCAAAGCACTGTGAAAATAACCATGCAAGAAAAAAGCTAAATATTCTTGAATCATAATAATCTTCAAAATTAGCAAAGAAATCCGAAAATTTTGCTTGGCTAGAATTCTTTGAGCAAGCAAAAAAATCTATCCACTACGAGATTATGTCCCAACATTACGAGAAAAAAAGTCATAATTTTATGGCAACAATTCGTAATTTAACAAGGAAAAAAGTCCTAATTGTACGATAATAAAGTCCTAATTTTAGGCTACTCGTTGTAGGAAGGAAATGAGGAACGTACAGGGACTTTCTTGTCAAGCTATATTTAAAAAAAATAATATAAGTTTGACAAATCTATAAAATTGAATCTTTTGGCACATAAACACAACATGATCATAAGTATCAAAACATTGAAAACTGGGTAGGCTCCAAAGAAGGAACCAGACAGGCTCGGAAGAAACGGTTCTTTTGTGGCGCAGCAGATGCTACGTCTGCAGTGTTTGACTGCAGAAGTGCGTTTGTGGGTATGTGTGTGTGTGTGAGTTTTTTTTGTGTGGCACAGCACAACACCTAAGACACTGGATGAAAAAGCCCGGTTTGCAAAACTTCCTTCTTTCGAGTCTTAAAATGATCCCTTTATTCTTGTAAAATTACATCTTTATTCTCATTAAGTAGATCTTTTTTATTTTTCAAGGTGGCCCTAATTCTCTTTTAAACATTCAGTCATATTCAATACAATATAGAGAATTTATATCTGAGTATATATAATATATAAATATATATAATTTCTCTGCATCTGACCAGATCCTCATCCTGAGAAACAGAAGCAGTGTGCAGTCCTGGTGAAGCATTTGAGGAGCATGTATTGGGGTTCAGGGTCCTGCTCAAGGACACTATGACATATAGACTGTTGGGCCTTCCCAAAATAAGATTTTGGCTTCACAAAATGATTTTTCTTCCGAAACAAAAAAGCTTTTTAGTCTCCTAGAATTCCTTTTTCTGAGCAGAAAAAAACAAATTTAACCAGCAGCAATTTATCACTCAATATTGCCTTTCCCCTCATCACCTATGAGAGATTAATAGTATGCCTAGCTTGTAGTTTTGATGAAAAAGAGCACTATACTCACCATTGTACTCAATGCTAACATTAAAATCAAATTAAGTTTGGAACTAAATAGGGAAAAATGTCTGTATCAGATATTTCCATCAGAAGCTTCAGAGCATTGTTTTGCAATCTAATTCAAGTGATACAGATCACAAATGAATGCTTCTTTTGATATATTAGGATGCTAAATGCTAAATTGACAACTTTTTTTAACACCACGCTCCACTTCACTACATCACAGAGTCTGTAGCTCCTAGATGTTGCCGTAGGTAACGAGCCAATAATACATTGCATTAAATCAGTTAATACTTGCTTAATACTCACAGTGATTGACAACAAGACAAAACCGTCCAAGCGGCCATTCTTTTATGGTATAGATAATAATGCACACTTCATAGTACTTCATCCAACTTTACCTGCCGTCATTTGCCAGTTTGTGATGCCTCATCAGTCGTCCTCTACAGCATATTCCCAGTGTTACCTACAAACTTCTATTGAAGACCCTGCTGGTTTTGGATCCTGACTTCAACCTTCATCCTGAAAATCATATCAGGATAAAGAATTAACATTTTTTACACACTGCTGACTGGAAGTTGTGCAGTGCATTTGGGACCTGTTTTTTGCTTCACTTGGAACAAGTCTAGCAGCGCAATTCCAACTTTTACCCGGATCAGAAGGATGATTTTTCGGTCACCAAGAACAAAATGCTTCATATTTGTGAGACTACTCGAGGTTCTCAATGTGAAACTGATGTGTCCATGTATTCATGGAGGACGGCAGTCGCTCTGTATTGCTGCCAACATGTCTCCTCTCTGGTTGCGTTGTTTTACTGCAAATATTCTAATTGTATGGCTACAAAACAGATTTATTCTCCAATCTTTTAACATTGAATTAACCTCTGAATGTGAAACTACTAAACTTTACAACACTGGCCTTTGCTGATCATTTTAGCGGATGTCTCATACCAAAAAGGTTCTCTGGATGGATGTCTCTCATTCGTATTTCTGCCTTGGTTCTAAATATTTGGGGGCTGCAGGCATCCAAACGTATGCTGGGAGACAAGGGTCTGACTCACTGTGGGCGATGGTTGGAGTTAGTGAAGTTAATTCCAGCCCTATTCTGAGATGTACCCTCCTTTCCTTCAGTCTTTCTTCCTGTATTTCACATTTACTGTTTACTGCATTTCTTGTGCCATATCTGTGTCTCATCCCAGCCTGTCTTTGGGCGCTATAGGAGGCATTGAGACAGGAGACTAATCTAATCATATAAGGCCACCTCTTGTATAGTAAATAAGTCTCTTGGCATTTCACACAGTCGGAGGGTGTGTGTATGTGCTTGTGTGTGTGTGTTTGTGTGTATGTGCGGATGTGTGTACAAATATACAAGTATTGTGTTAATCTCTTTACGCCTCTGTTTCTCACCGGTGTCCTTCAAATCCCCCTGAGGACAGCAGCAGCCCAGGACCAATCTCGCTTCTATCTTTCTTGCTCCACAGTGACACACTATGGTCTATATTTCATGTCACTCTGACTAAACTGCTCTGCTGTTGAAATGTCCACTCTCAAGCTTGATGCACTGTTTGTGAAATCTGGGCTCATGGGAGGGGCCTTACCCAAATATAGAGAACCTGCCAAATGTTAGCGGGTGTGGGCGAAGAGGCTGGCCTCTCTGATATGTGTGTCTGCACATGTGGGCGGGTGTTTGCATTCATTATGACTATATCTGAGATGTGTCTAAAAGATACATATGCCTATTCCTGGGAGTGTGAGTGTGTGCTGGTGTTCATGTTGTGAGCAGGCCAAGAGACACAGCGGCAAACAGCTTCTTACTTAAGAGATGGAGATGACGAGGCAGAAAATAATGTTAAAGTTAACCGAGGCACAAAGGGTTCACAAGCTAGGGTTCTTCTGGTGCTGGTTACAAGCCCATATAAATGGTTGGGTAAAGGGCAGGTAGGGAATCTGGTGTAAAACCTATGACAAATCAATATGTGGAATGGGGTGGTCCGTACTGACGACCCCTAAAGGGACACATTATTATTTTTAGAAGCTTTGTCTTCAAAGTTATAAGTCTGAAGACAAAGCTGGCCCAGCAAAAGCACAACTTGCCGTGTCAGAACCCTTACTAGAGCCCTAAGAGTTTTACTCAGTCAATTCTATAATGAATTAAGAATTCATCAAACCTGAGATATTATTAAATAAAAATAAACTACAAATCTACGGTGTGTTTCTTTTGTCCAAAACCACTCATGCATTTACTTTAACTGCCCCGAAACGCACAAGTAATACTATTATTTTACATTTGCGAGTAATCATGATGAGCGTGATTAACTGCATTACATCTTTCAAACGCTATAACGCTATAAACGCTATTGACATTGGACTTACTCATCTCCATCTTTCAGATGTTTTCCAATTTGGAGTGAGTGAAGCAACAAAGTGAAAGATGGAGCCAAAAACAAAAACAGGTGATGTGCAAAAAGCCATGAAAGAAGATGGGGGGACTTGCAATGGAAATTGCAAATATGCAAAGCAAGAACCGAGCAAGAGACGGAGCGAGGTTGTGTTTGCTGCGCCTCACATGTTTGGTTACTCAAGCTAATGCGCACCAATTAAACAGCAGCCAATTAACTCTGGCCATCAGAGTGAGACTGGGGGAAATGAAAATAAGAGGAGTGGTGAAGTGAGGAAAGGGGGGAGAGATGGAAGAGGGTGACTGATGACCGAGAAATCACAGGCGCTATAAACTGTTCATGTGTGTGTTTGAATGCAAATTAGTTACAGTTGTATTGATGAAATCGTGTGAGTGTGTGTGTTAGTTTGTGTTTTTGTGTGTGTTCCAGCAGGGGGGGCTGTGCAGGCCCATGTCACTGTAAGTGGTCTACATTACCATCTGGCTCTCACTGTGAGGTTGAATGCTGATCTTGTGCTTAACTCTTTCACCGCCTACACCTCCTTCACATTCGTACGATAAAAAGCACAAGATCAAAACCCACATCCCTCCCACCGGTTAGAAATCACGTATCAGAAATGACAACTATGGTGCTTTAAAATGTGACATTTTGGGTGACAGAATCTGGGGTATGAATGACTGATGATGTATTGATAGAGTCGCTGTGTGGTTGTGAATATTCTCTGGCAGCCTGTATGCTGACCAAATTGTGTATCTGCCTTAAGCTGTGGAGAGAAGAAAGCAAATGGTTAATTTCTCTTTCTGATTGCAGATGCAGTGTTCCAACTGAACCCCTTGGAGAGTCTCTCTATCACTCACACGCACACACACACACACACACACACACACACACACACACACACACACACACACACACACACACACACACACACACACACACACACACACACACACACACTTTCAAACACACACTGCATTGTAATGCTTGTCATTCTTGAAAGCAGCCCGTTGCCCTCTCTTTAATTAGGCTAATGAGAAAATAACCGTTTCCTTGATGCTCATTTTTTTGGGCAATTTAAAAATAAAATGCATGTCTATATATGCAGAACCAAGTGAGGCAGTCTCACCTCATTCCTTGGTTGACCCTGCTGCATGATGCGGATGGGTCCGGCCCCTGAGGTTTGCTCGCTGGACAGGGTTCCTGCTTTGCAGTCATTGCACTTTTTGCATTGTAATTGCTATCTTGCCTCTGCATTTTCAGTCGAGCATCCCCCACCACTGGCCTTAGTGTTCTTCAAGCAAGAGAGTCAAGTGAGGATTTTCAGACATCCTTGAGAAGAATTGTGAGAGACAATTTGTGCTTAAGTGCTCTCGGGAGGTCTACAGGTGGTGCAGCTACTTGTCCTGGGTTCTTAGCGACTCTTTAAACTCCAGAGCAGGCCCACTGTTGGCACTCAGCTGTGACAAGAGCCCCCCCAGGGCAGCCTGAGTTTATGGAGGGAGAGGGGTAAGAAGAGACAGAAAGGAAGAGGAACCCCAAAATATATCTGAACCAAGGATATGGTGGTTATGTGTGTGTCAGACAGCCTGAAAAAAAATGTTCATATGTTTTGTGTCCCACAGATGAGGAGGTGAGTCATCGGTCAACATACTCATATCCACAAATGCATCCACCCAAGAATGCAAACACAGATACAGTCACATACACTCACACGGCACCAGTCATTGAGTAGAATGCATAGGGGCAGATCACATGCTCCCCAATCAGCGCTGCAGAACTGGCTGCAGCAGTGTACAGTAATGCTCACCTCATGATGTGATATTTATCAAACGTGTAGATTAAACACATTTGCAGCCATTTTCTTTGGAGGAGCTGTAATATTTCCGCATTAACGTCCCCGAATGTAATATGTCATTGAACCAATTTCTGGGGCTCTGTTAATTATGGCCCTGTTCCAGTAGCTCTCTCCATGGCAACCTAAAGTTCTGCCTGTCACCACATGAGAGATGAGGGAATAAAGGCATCTTTCCATTATGCTTCCACCCCTGCATGCTTATTTCTTCTCAAGCCTGACTGAATGTTGAGCTGCCGATCTCTTAGCACCCTCTCCTGGAGTAGAGGAAAACAAAAAGCTCCAAGCTGTGAAGGACGCAAAAAAAATGTGACTCACGTGAATGATCTAAGCAAACACAGGCGCTGATGAACAATCGGAGAGTTGTATGATGTAAATGAAGGAGAGGGGTCAACAGTCCCGCAGTGTGAGTGGGTGTCCGTGTCGATCTCACTGAGATCAAGAGCTGAAACCCGTTGAGAAGCTCAGTGGCATCAAATTAAATATCATGAGCATATTAGCATGCAAATTAGTTATTTTTACTCATATTGCTCTAGCAAAACAAGCATCTGTTAATGGCGGTGTTTAATTGCACCTACGCTATGAAATTAGCCTCAGCTAATGAATGTAAATGAGCAGAGTTTGGAGTGGAGGCGACCCAGTTTGCTGTGAAACGAGAGACTAAACAAGTAAAAATTAAAAAGGGATGCTAGCTGTGCATTTTAGCAAATGGTAAATGACTGTGAAGCGCTTTTCGGTTTGAGTGGTCTGCTCGACCACTCTAAGCTCTTAAAGACACAAACCAGCGTTCACCCATTCATACAAACATTCATTCATTTGTGACAGGGACCGCCATGAAAGGCGCCACCTGATCTTCAGGAGTCATGACAATTTACGCCAAACACCAGGCAGCCATAAGGGGCAACTTGGGGTTCAGTATCTTGCTCAAGGACCCTTTAACATGTAGATCACAGAGGTCAGGAATCAAACCACTGACCTTCAAATAAGTGGGTAACTGCTCCTGAGGCACAGCTACCGAAAGAGATGTGGAGAAGGATATAAAACACAAGTTCCAAAACTTCCTGTTTTTCACTATTATTCTCACCTTCTCCTTGATCTTTTGTCAGACAGAGACAGAAAGTTATCACTACTCCTAGTGCTTGTGATTGCATGGAACCCCCCCAAAAATGCCCTCTAGGATGTCCCTACAGTGGAATAATTATGTTGATGTCCCCCCTTGGGTGTCTTTTGGTGGACAAATTTAAGGAAGAGTCACGTAGGGTGTCCTTACAGTGGTCAGAACTTGAGCAAGTGTCCTCCGGCCTAGCCAAATATGCAAAGTAACTTGATAAAGTACCCTCTAGATTGTCCTGATAAATTGCCCTCTCAAGTCTCTTGGCATTCAAAATGTGATGAAGTGTCCTCTAGTGTTTCCTTTTAGCAGAGGAAGTGTAATAATGTCCATTAACGAGTGATAAAATTCCCTCATTCTGCCATTCCACTGGAAAAAATGGGAGGCAGGCTACCCTACATGCTTTAAAATACACTGGCCTGCATATTCATTTTAATTCAATAGTTAATAGTTCCCTGCATTGGGTCATTATGGGAATACTGTTTATATTATGTCTGAGTTATGTAGAAGAGTTTTAACTGGGGTGTGTATGTTTCTCCATAATGGAGAAATGATTTCCTGCGTGCTGGTACCCCACAAATTTAGGAATGAGGGTCAAATTGATGCTGAAAGGCTCCTTTAACTCCCACCAGGGGCGAAATGAAAAAGGGTGTGATCTCTCACAGGTTTGGAGAGGATGTATTGGTCTTAACCTTTTTGTTTTAAGTGTTTGGTGAGATACAATCAAGATAAAACAGTGTGTAAAAGCGCTTGGTAAGACTTCACAGCAGGAAAATAGTATTCCGGTGACAGACTCAGTTTGTCATTCCTCATAAATGTAATCTTCCTCCTCTTGTTGAAAACAGGATGAAGGATGACTCATGACAAAGGGCCTTTTTCCCTCTTGCCAGACCTCCACTACCTGTGATTTTGTGCCATTTTTCTCACTTAAAAGCATTTTTAGGTGTCGTCTGTTTTTTTGCAGTGGGAAATTCTATTGCACAAATAGCTCCACTAAAAGGGGCCTGTTGCCCTTTTCTTGCTAAAGTACTTTTTACTTTGGTATTTACATCTCTCCCTTGATAAAGGTTATGTCTTCACCTCAGTTCTTTTGCTTTTTTCAGTTAGATGTGAGTAGGATTACACGTTAGCTGCTGGATTGGATTTCTAAGAACTTTCGAATAATGGGGCATTGACTGAGGACAATTTTATAAATTTTGATTTGGAATCAGAAAAGGACCCGGTCCATGAAATAATTATAACGTTCTGTAACAATATAAAAAAAACAACAACCACATAATTCATTATTTCTTCCTTCATGTCTACCATTTATGACTCACTATGTTTTATGTTGGTTTGTTGGTTTCTGATGGCTCCAAAGCTATTTCTATGAGACTGGGATTCCACAGATCCACAGTGAGACACATTATCTACAAATGGATAAGACCTACAACAATAGTGAACCTTCATAAAAGTGGTCTAAAGATCCCCCAAGAGCACAGTGGATGGTCATTCAGAAAGTCACAAAAGGCCTCCCTCACCTCAGTAAAGGTTAGAACTCATGGCACCACTATTCCAGAGACACTATGCAAAAATGGTATCGTGGGAGAGAGGAGTGGATAAAGCAGAACATTAAGGTTTGTCTGAATTTTGCCTAAACAAATCTTGATAACCCTTAAAGCTTTGGGAGAATATTCTATGGGCTGATGAGTTCAAAGTTGAACTATTTGGAGACAGTGGTCCCGTTACATCTGGTGTTAACCAAAGACAGGACATTAAAACCTATGGTCAAACATGGAGATGGCAGTGGAATGTTGTGGAAGTGATTGCTGGTTCTGGATCAGAACGATATACTTTAATTGAAGGGATTTCTGCTCTCTACCAGAATATTTTAATGGAGAATGTCAGGTCATTGTTGTGTGAGTTGAACGTAAAGAGCAGCAGGCCCATGCAACATGACCGAGAGCCCAAGTAGACGAGTCCCTGAACCCTATTGAGATGCAGCGGTAGAACCTGAAAAGCTCAGCTCATACTGTACTAAAGCAGTTCTGCGTAGAATTCCTTGACGGTGATGTTAGAGACAGATCCCAAGCATCACATGTTACATATATTAAGCAACTCTAGTCCTTATTAGACATAACAATGCCGCAATACTATTCTATATTCTATCTTATATATATATCTTTTTGAGTATGTCTTTAAATATCTTTGAGCAGCAGAATGAGACCTGTTTGAGACTTTGACTTGATTACACATCGGTTTATGCTGGGTACAAGCAAGAAAACTATCATCAAGTGAGGAAATACCTTCCAGGCTGACATGACATGACATGATATTTAAATAAACATTCCTTCATAGTCCTGTCTGCCAGTGTAACAATAACGCAGGATTTATCCCCCCATTTCTTGCTCTCAGCTGGCTCAAACATAAACACTAGCGTTGGATTGTTGGACTGTTGGCGGATGGTCATGTGTTCATGTCAGGCTGTGTCTCACTGTGTGGCAACATCATCAAGATAAAGAGCAGCGTTTGACCTGGACACACTCCTCTTGACTTAGACGCAAGGTTCCACATGTGTTTGTGTGTGTTTGTGTTTGTGGGAATGTTTGCCTGTGAGTGTGTGTGGGAATGTGTGTAAATGCTTACAGCTCCATACATGTTTCAACATCCACAGGCAGGCCTCCAAGACTCCAGAGTTGATGTCATAGTGATCCACAAACACAAATATATATGTGAAGAGGAGAAGGCAGTTTTCTCCTCCTAACACACACATCCGTCCCTTCCATCCAATAAAAATCAATTACGCTGGTTTCAAATTTTATTTCAAGCAAAATTTTTAATTTTACTTTCAAAATACAGCCAGGTTGCATAAAAGAGACGTTTGGTGGGCCAGGAAAGCAAGGGCAAAAAAAGGCCTGGAAGTTGTTTCCTTTGGTAAAGAAGCCTTCTCTGATAAGCATCACACATACAGTAGAGTATATTAACATATGACTAGATATTGCAAACACACAGGAAAACTATTTGTTCCCCATCTTAAAGAAACAGTCATTTTAGGAATTTGAACATTTGGTGTTAAACTTAAAATCTGATGGGCATCATTGTTTTCATCCCTCAATTTTCTTTGAAGAAATAGATTCATATCGAAGACATGTTGAGACCTGAACTCTGTTTCTAGCACTTGTAAGGAACACTATGCACCACTCAGCCATAACAATTTGTTCCAGCTACTGTAGCTCTTCAGTGGGAACAGAAAACACGGACTAGCCTTCACTCTCTACACACATCACCCATGAATTAGCCTATCACTAGCTTGCACTTTGTCCCTCCCTAGACCACTTTTGTAGGTACTAACCAATGTGGACCAGCAACAAGACAAGACCTTTAGCTTTAGGACTTTAGGTCTGTTGGACATCATAATTTGGCCCTTGTCGGGTCAGATCCTTGTGCTTGTCTATTTCTCCTGCTATAAATACTTCAACAACGGGGACAAGATGTTCACTTCCCAACCACTGACGGGTACCATCGTTACCCACATAGATAATCAATGTTATTCTGGCTTCATGCCAGTGGTTATAATGTTATGGCGGATTGGTGTAAACATTGAGTATGGTTAGTACCTGCGCCATAATAGAAAAGCATAGAACTTATAATTTGCACTATATAAATAAAACTTACTCTAAAGTTGTTCTGATTACAAGCTGATGATATGGAGTGTCATTACCATTTATTTGTTTTTTTGCGTTTCTGCTCTCCTTATTTATTAAGTCTAATATTTGACTATTTCTAGCTTTGTTTTCTTTAACACCTAATTCCCCGCTACACTCTCCCGTGTGTTCTCTAAGTGTTGTTCACTAGCTCTGTTTGTCAGTCATTTGGTGGCGGACAGTTTGTATACACTGGGTTTTTACAGCTTCAGAGAAGCGAGACTGAACCAAAAGGTTGTGGTTCGCAAACCAAAAAATTATCTGTTGAAAAATCAAATACACTTGAGGAGAACTGGAGACTTTGGTGATATTTCTCAACGGGCAAAAGCCCTTCATGTAAGTATCATACTGTTCATTGTTAACGAAATAAAACATTAATTAGATAGATTAGATAGCCAGGAATGTGTTGGTGCTGCTACGTTGCATTCCTCCTCTATGTGGCAAACGGAGATGAAAGTGATATCAATCACTGTGCTGCTCTTATGAAAAGTGGAACTGTTCCATTCAACCATAAAAACAGAAGAGAAATCAAGATAATATAGTTAACATCTATCAAGTTGCTTCGTATCAATTATAATGAGTCTAAGCATCAAGTTCTTCATGGGTTCATTTTATGACCTCCACCACGGAAATTAGCTTTCATCCAGATCCAAATCCAGAAACAAAGGTGGCTCCAACAACCTTTTTTCCCCACCTTCTGTAATATTATGAGACTTTTTTTATATATGTCCCTAATTTTTGATTGAAAACTAATGAACTCCATACAATCAGGCGAGTCAGACATATGTAGGATAACTCAGCCTTGGCGGAGGTATGCTGTCCACTGAGTGCCATTCTACTAATAAAAATGTGTTGAGGTGTTGAAGACCACCAGAGACAAAAAGAAAACAGCAGTCCTGTACTGCGTTTTCAGCACCAACTGACTCGTTGCATAGCGTACCTTGCGAGCAGCATTTTTACATTAAAGCATTGTTTATTATATGGTTTCAGTACAAGTGGTCTGTGAATACTGTATATATTAAAACATTTATTAAAATCCTTCAAGAGTTGACAAAACCTGGGTATCTTTTTCTCTGTTAGCTAAAATATCCTCCTATAAGCGTGGTCATGATCGGCACAGACCCGACCTTTGGCTAACAGCTACTGGATGTTGTTTTTTACAGCATTGGTTTTATATTTCTGGAGGTTTAGGTGTTAACTCAGGTTGTGACCTGACATGGAGAGAATGTGCCGTGACAAGAGATTTTCATTTTCAGTTTTGGACACAGTACCTAAACCAATTCAACATAATTGGCCGGGTAAAGCCCCTCCCACCCGTCATCCTTAACGCCTCGACACCAACCCTGATCATCCTCCTCTTCAATCTTCAAAAACTCCTCACCTGCAGGAAGAAAGAGAAATGTTTGTAATTTAGTAAGCATTTTTTAAACATTTTTAAAATACAATAGTCACCCACTTCTTAAATGATTCTGACATGTAAGTGTTACATGTTTTAAAGTGGTTTGTTATTGTTGACGTTATTAAAGCCTATCTCCTTTTTGTTTTTAATTAGTTTAAAGTGCACTGCTGTTTGAAGAATTGAAAAGTTTCAGAAACAGAAAGCAGGTTCTGTTATCGAATCCCCCCATGGAGGATAGTTTTTATTTGATTGTAATGATCTTCCGTGATGATCATCCAGGACGTTGAAACGGCAGCCCTGTTTATTAACATCTCATCAGAACCTCTGAGCATGACTCTGGACCAGGTACTCCGCTTTCCTCCCAAAGTGAAAAAACATGCATTGCAGGTGAACGGGTGACTATTAGAACTCTAGTTTAAAAATTTGACCAAAAAATACAAAGCATATTCAACTTAAAAATATAACTAACCTCCACTTAATAATATTTCTTTCAGTATATACATTTTCTATTTTAGATATAACAATTATAATTCAGTCTGTATAATTTCACAAAATAACGAAAAATGAGAATCTAAGGGTGCGTTCACAGTTCAGTTCTCTTGGTGTGGACCAAAAGAGGGAAGGCTAGTGGATTAGTCACACACCTGAATGGACCTATATGACTTCTTGTGGAATAGCACTTGTCACCTGTCAGAACAATGCTGTGTGCCAGTTTAACTGTCCTATTAGTACCTGCTGAGAACTCACAAAGAGTTTACAAAATGCATAACGGAGTCAAAACAGAGCCAGAAAGCCTTTTTGCCCTGCTGTGTTCAGTCGGACACAGCAGAGTTCTTTTGAAAGCGGATCGAGACCCAGCAACCTACTATGGTGTGCACCAAGGTTTGGATGGTTTCTTTAAATCAACCACACTGACAGAGTATTAAAAGCATCTACTTTGTCCAAACTAGCCAAGGGTGATGGCAGAGATAGAGTCCTAGTGCTCAAGTTGATGACGTCAGACTTCTTGTTTTGTCCTTTCGGCTGTCCAAACCCAAATATAGTCAATCAAAGAAGAGTTTGGAAGTAAATATACAAATATCGAGATCAAAATTGGTCCAAACAGTTGCTGATTAATTTCTGCTGATCAACAACAGGATTAATAATCTTAATCGATTTAGCTCTTGAAAATAGAATAAAATTACATAGGAAACAAAAGTAGATAGTATGTCGAAAACGCAAATGTACGTGTATGTGTGTGTGTGTGTGTGTGTGTGTGTGTGTGTGTGTGTGTGTGTATGTATGTGTTTACCTGCTTTAAACGACATCTCATCTGTCTCCTGGCCAACATAATCATACAGAGCTCTTACTCTCACACCGCCAATCATCGTACTAGAAGAAGGAAGAGCACACATGGGGAAGAGATAAATAAATAAATAATAAATCCAACATCTTCACAGCTTCATCTCACAGAAAAGGCAAACGTACACAGAATATTTACCCGGGACTGAATTAACTCACCTCTTCTCTATTGATCCTTTCTTTTCAACTTCTTTTTTTCCTTTTTTAGCTTTCTTTGGGGGCTTCAACTCCTATGAAACATTTGAAGAGAATAGTTAGAATAAAAGCAAGGAATGTTTAGCTTTATCTAGATTTGAGTAACAGAAAAGATGGAATACCTGGAAGTGAGGCCAGTCGGTGGGCATACCGGGCCCATGGGTGTTTTTCCACCAGCGAAGGTCCTCCTGCTCATCGATGGCCTTCAGTGTGTTGTGGAGCTCATCATACACGGCCTTCACACTATAAGAGTGGAGAATAAACAACATCATAACACCAACCAAACAGTGATTTTTACATACAAACCACACATATCCATAATTCAGTGACACTTCAGCTAATTCTCACTCTTCAAGTCAAATGTTAATTTCAATCAATATCAGTGCCTTCATAAAAGGTGCAGCGATGCTTGAAGTGAATGAGATTAATCAGAAACAAGATCCAAACAGTTATTTCCTTTATCTGTTTCAATTGAGATTGACCCTTTAGAGGACCAGCAGCAGGTCCTAAGTCTATTTACTGCGCTGAAAGAAGTGAAAGTCAGTATAAATAATGACCATTTCCTTCGCTCTATTATCACTGGGAAAAAAATATAGGAGCCATTTTTCACAAGCCATATATCTTCCTAACAGCGTGACACCTGAATGGCTACTTTCCAGACATTAAACTAGGAGAAAAAGGACCTTTCTTTTCTAAGCATCAGGGTCTTATGAGATTTAAAGAACTTTAGAGTACAGATATCCACCATCCCTGCTTTTTACATTTTTCCAACTATCTCAATTTGGCCTCACTTAATTTGTCAAGACGTCTAACCAAGACTGTCCCTCTGAGATGCGTCCCTGTCCATAGGAAACAGTTTGCACCCCCCACCGATACTTCAAGCCCTGCTTCCTTTCCACCTGGTCTCTTGGAGACACAATATATCAACCTTCCTTCTCTCCATCGTATCAGCTAGCGCTCTAGCTTTACCTGTCATCATGCCATCATTCTTATTCTCACCATTACACTCCTGCTTTTCCTCAAATCTTGTTGTCTCTGGGCACGTCTTCCCCATTCTCAATCTTCTTTTTATACTAGCAACAGCAGCATAATTTTTATATGCACCCTGCTACTTAACAATGCCAGTGGCGGTTGTTGTTAAGCCGGGCGATGACCGATATGGTTTGAGAAATCAGTTTGGTGTCCTGTTTATTTATTTGGCATGGGTTTTATGCTGGCTGCCCTTCCTGCAATGACCCTCCCCATTTATCTGGGTTTGGGAACAACGCTAGGAGTACACTGACTTTCACAAGTACATTGTGACAAAAAACAAAACAAAAAAACAAAACTGTGTAGAAACAAGGCAAATGTCATCAGCTGCAAATCAACCGTTTACATCTCTTACTTTTACTCCTTTTCGTTTTTCTACTTTTTGATTTTATCTACAAACTAACAGTTTAACTGCCCATCTGGCTTAAATGTAGTAGGCTATACTTAAACTTCAGTTCATAGTTTCTAAAAGTACCTCCCTGAATATCAACTGAGAGAAAGGATTTCTATTTAAAGTGGGTTAATGGCATCGTATGAATTGATCACACCTAAGAGTCAAGAGGCTGAACAACAGCTTCTTCAGTTAGTTTAAACTTTTTCATGGTCACTTCAGTTTTATTTACTATATTACAACATCAGCTTTTCAGAAACAGAAACACTCAACCTGGAGTGGTGCTCATGTGGCTTCACACTCATTCATAAGCTGAGCCTGATATGACGAAGAAACATGCAGGAAATGTATGAGGATGAATACTTTCTGGAGTTGGTGTATATTTATTGATATGACATTCCTTTCAATTAATCCAGCTGATAGCTAACATGTGACATGCTGGTTGGCACATAATCTGATAGAACTGCCATGTAGAACATTTAAATAAAGTACATTAATATATAATATAAAATGTCTCCCATTTGTCCTCCTTTTGCACCTGAAGATGATTTAGAAGTAATTAAGTTGCTGTCTTCGCTGTTATACCCATTATTAGAGCAGGAGTGGCTCAATGAGAAACAGATAAGCGTCTTACAATAGTATTTAACCACTCGTAAGATTGTTTTCAACATACTTAGCTCAAAATACACTGGAAGACTCAAAAATTTTATTTTTTTTAAATCTATTTGGCCTGTAGAGCCACACAGAGTAACGTTTGTTTTATCAGCAGAGGCAGCAACTGAGGTGATAAAAGGTGGTGTGCGTGGTGAGGTGATGGCGGCGGTGTGCTTCACCTTTCATTGGTGGTAACGTCTAGGTGTTTGTGAATGGAGAGCAAGGCTTGTTTGAGGAACACAATCCGCTTGCGCTCTTCATCCTGTGCTTGGTCAAAGATGGACTCCATTTCTTCCATGTAGCGTGGAGCGTAGCGGTTCACCTCTTCAAGGACTTTCTCATAGCGAACACGAAACTGGAAACGTTATTACACAAAGTTTTTCTCAAAAAGTGGTTCTCTGTCTGGATACCCTCCTCTCAGCTCTTCCACCTCTTAGAGATGTACTCAAAATCCAATTCATCTATATGTATCCCACTTTAGACAGCAATCCTTCCCCAATTGTCTTTCTCCATTTCTGGTCCCCAGCCACGCCCACTTATCACTGCCATCTCTGAATGTCTTTACACCACAGACTGTCAGACTGTAGAAAAGCTTGAAACAGGTGACAGGAGAGGTTGTCTGTGTTCCTGATATTTTACCTACTCATAGAAACTCTGCTTGTGGGCAAAAGCTGCCTTTAATCACTGACATAACTTCAGATCAGAAGATCACATGCAGCTGGAGATCATTAACACCACCAGGCAATAATCATTAACGTCAACAGGAAATTCCGAATACCTCTTTAACCCTCTTAGATCACATCCCCGTTCATAATACCTATGGCTTTCTCATGATGATGGTACCGTTTCTAATTTTTTTTTTTTCCTTGTTTAGATTTCAGATCTAAATTATTTCATCTTCATATTCGTTGAAGGACTTTTTTACTTTGTTTTTTATTATATGTGTTCCTATTGAAGGGTGATTGACAAGATTATGGCCTTAGGTAGAAGGAGTACGTTCCTACATTTTCATTTTCACACTAGGAATTGTGGAACAGTGGATCTTTAGTCCCATCCTTGTTAAAGTTAACATCTGAAGCTGCAGAAATTGGTCCACAGCAGTGATATCATCATCATCACTGTGAAACTGCCAACCACAGACGTCTCTCTTCATTGGACTAAGAGGTAATAGTCTGAGGGGGCCACTCTCAACTAGTCTCGCCACATGTGGGCCTCCCTGGGGGAAGCACTTGAGAACGAGGTAGTGGATGAATGCATGAGTGCCAGTGTTTTCAATCTTCTCTGATGGGTTATTTTCCAGTACCCAAAACAGACTATAAAAACTGTTGTCTTGAAGCTTTAGGTCTTATTGTTTGGAGTAAAATGACATTTGAACAGCGAGCTTTAAAATGCATTTTCTTCTACTTTGAGCCTTGCACAAAGGAAAACAAGATCTGACAAGAGATCTCATAGGTATCTCTACTTCTCAAACTCAACTCAGAAGAAAGATCCACATATCAGAATCAGAATCAGAATCAGCTTTATTGGCCATGTATATGCATACAAGGAATTTATCTTCGGTTAACTGAGCTCTCACAGTACGAACGTCATATAAATAATTTGAAATTAAATGGACAAGGCAATAAACAAAAATACAAGCTATTAACAAATGGAGATGTTCTTGTGTACAGGCTATATACATTTAAATAAATGTGTATTAATATGTATATATAAATAAACATACTCTCATATGTCTTTCTCTGATCATGAGTCATCCAAATGATAAGGAAGGAATAAGTAAAATTGAAATCTCCTGAACATGAGATATTATCTAATACTTCCATTTCCTTCATTGTTATCCTAATTTAGTATCCATTTCCCCATTGATCTCAACTCTCCTTATTTCACATAATTTCAATATTCAAATATATTTTTTCCTCTCAGTTTTTAAAGGCTTAACTCCCAGCACACTGGAAATGAGAAAATATTCTGCTCACCTTCTCAGCTTCCTGCTGAACCAGCTCTTTCTCCTCTAGGATCTTCTTCTGCTTGTCGATGGCGACATCCGGGTTTCCCTGAGCGTGCACCTCCCGCTCCATGGCTGCCTGCTCCTTACGGCTCACCTTGTGGTATGCACGCCTGGCTTTATCCAACTGTGGACAAATCAAAACACGTCTCATTTTCTACAAAGGTGGATGGATAAGGAAGGTGTGTCGGTCTCATCTGATCAATCAAAAACATATTAACCTGGGCAGCTTGATGAAACAACAGGTGGATAGACTAGCTTAGCATAAAACATGGGTAATAGACTGAATTATTCTATTTCTTTGGTCCGATCATTCGTAGCTATTATAGTATTTAATTCTTTAGCACTAATTTTCAGTATGTCTTTCCATGGGGCTTATGTGTATTTTTGATGTAAATAGGTCGCTCCGTTTAGATAGATGTCTACTTGAATGATTAATTGAAGCTGACAAGAATGGGTTTCCTGCTTTAAAGTCTCTCGACTTGATGGGAAAATGTGAGTAGGGAATGTGACAAACTGACGTTCCCAAAAACAAACTCTGAAAAAAAAATCCTTGGAAACCCAGAGCTGTGCTGGCAGGATGTGCAAAACGGCATTAATGTAGAGCAGAAAGTCGTGGGAAAGAGCATGACACTTAGTTCACTTTGGGACCGCATGACAAGCACTGTGAAGAAGGAGCGACTTTTAATACCATATTTCAAATAGCATCCAGAAACCCTCACAAATCGTTTCAATATCACTCTTGAACAATTTGTAACAGACAGAACAGTCCAATAAAACAATAAGGAAAAACATATATTTTTACTAAGTTTTGACTTTTGTGGTTTGGAAATGACACAAACTGCTCTAATGCCAAGCCCCTATGGTCATAGCAACAATGATTGACAAAAAGCTTGTCACGTTTAGTCTCTATCTCTATTTCTCATAAAAAAATAATAGAAATTTGTTTTTAAAAAGAAAAACAGTTCTTTGAGTAAATATCCAAAATGCTCCTTTTTATCTTAGCCCTCTGGAGGGCCTTGTTGATGTTTGATTGACAGCAGCTGCCAGACTGCAAGTGCCAGTGTTAAGCCATGGGGAACCAGTCACAAACCAAACCAGTCGGGGGTAAACAGCCTGTTGTTAGTGGTATTAAAGGAATGCTGCAGCATTTAACTGGATCAGAGTGACACGTGTCTCAGTCAGATTCATATGCCGTCAAATACTGTCATTATGTCAAATCCAGACACAGACGACTCCCTCCTGCATCTGGAGGAGATGCACAAGACTTTGCATCTCCTCCAAAGATCATCATGTTTTGCAGATGATCAAATCATCTGCAAAACATGACATATTTTACAAAACGAGAACGTCCTAATAATGACAGAGGTTGGGCTGCATGTTGGGTCACTCAAACACACCTCAGTGAGTTTTCCAGAAACCTTAACCACATGTTTTTTGGGCCTTAACTTAAAAAATATGCTCTAATGTCTTCCTGACTGCTCTGCCTGGACTAGAACACAGAAACATTACTGATATGTGCGCGTTTTAATTGGCTGTATAAAAATAAAAAAGTCATTACTCTTATTGTTATATAGTCAAACTAATGTAAAGCTGTTGGGATTTCCCCATTTAGCTTAAAATCGTTTATCCCGAGCAACATTAAAGACAGTACAGTGGATTTACTAGGCAGGTATGTCTGCTGTAAAATTAAACTTCGGTTTGACTTTATTTCTTTGGATTTGACCCTGTCAGATGTGGCTAGAGTTTTTAATCATCATTGTAATCCACTGCAGAACCGAGCTTTTGAACGAACAAAGTTCAGACCTTTTTAAGTCGTTTGGCCCATGGCTTCTGGGCACGTATAAAACCCGTTTCAATGTCCTGGGACTCCTTAAAGCCTCCAAATAACTTCTTGTGGAAGGTGTCTTTCTGCCAGGTCCTGACCCGGTCTCCATCGTCCGATACCAGAGAGCGACAGATGGAGGCGTGTAAGGATGCCAACCGGTCAGCGGAGGACAAGAAACATTGCCAAGCCTTCAGAAGAGATCCATATAGGGGACCTGAGGGAGGAAGACCAGGATATCACACATACTGCCAAAAAATTTGAAGGTAAATAACACAAAAAAAAAGGATATTTTATGATATTTTCTTGACACTAGTTGGTCGCAGGACTTACTGGAGTCCACCACTGGCTTCCACTTGTTACTCCATTCACTGAGCTGCTGTGCGTACTGCCTCTCCATACGTGCTCGCTCTTGGAAACATGCCACGATGTCAGTACAGGCCTGGAAGGCATCTTCTGTTCGCTTCACAGTTTGCTGAAAGTTCCCAGGCTGCAAGGACACAAACAGAAGAAGGGCTGATGTTGATACTAAATAAACAAGGGGATTTATTTTTGGAGGAAAGTCCAACTCTGATACTAAATACCCTTAATACCATTTCACCGGGATGAAAAAGCCGTACATGTAAGTGACAGCTTTCTCATGATATATGGTATACTTCCATATTAACAAAACAAAGACCCAGACTCTTGATGCAAAGGCAACATAAGATAGGAAGGCAAAACAAAACAAAAATAACACCGTTTATCTGACACCTCAAACAAACAAGATCCACTCAATCGCTGTATTTTGATATATGATTAACTACAATTAAATATTTTAGATATGAATAATTACAGGAATAACTAAAAAAACCAAACTAAAAAAACAAAAAACAAAATCGAGAGAATCTGTATTTTATTCTTCTAGAACTGAAACTCCAAATCAGTGAAATGTGATCCTATGGATTCAATCCAAACCTCAGTGATGTGTCACCGTCTGTCCTAAATTATAAAAACATCCAGTTTAAAGCAGTATAAGAGTAGAGGAGCCAAAATCTAATACAAGGTTCAGGAATGCGGTTTGCATTTTAATGTCACATTTAGTTGATTGAATTTTTTTTCTTCATCATTCACCATTCAACCGTATGAGAAATTGTACGCCGTGCACAGTTTATTTCTGGCAACGGTATTTGATGAAAATCACAAGAGGTCCGTGAGTCAAACCTTCCTCCCCTATGGACTGAGGCCCAAACACCTCAATCCTAATAATAATAATGATAATAACATAAATTAATAATAGGAATGTAAAAATTCATCTAAAACAAATGCGCAACGGCTAAATTCAAACTTGGGTCAACTGAATTGGAGCCATAACATTACACCTATTCACTGATTCCCTTTATGGACTACAATTAAAAGACTGTAAATTACTTCCTAGTCTGGAGGCAAGTGTCTTACAGTCTGGATTTGGCCTGCTGCCTCCCTGATGTAGACTATTTACATATATAAACAATCAAAGTAATAAACTAAAAGAGGACAATAAAACTCATCTAGCGTGACTCCTCTACTCTTACTATAACTACTGCTTGTATTGCTTGTATTTTTGACATCGATGTTCCTATGAATAATTCTTCTGCCAATAGTATTAGCAAAAACGACAATTGGTTACTTTAGAGGAGGTTATGAGGGTAGCTCAGCTGGGTGCCATAACTTTCTTAAGTCTCTTAAGGATTGCCTGGCAGCTGTCATGCTAGGATAGGCTAACATGGCTAGCTCTATGATGCACGTGTGGTAAAAAACCTTCTCATCGATTACTCTAGAAAAAACTTTATCCAAAAGTGTGTTTCATAAAAGGTTGTACTTTTCCTTTAATGAGTGCTCTTTTCCATTTAGCAATTAAGTCAGTTAACCAAATGTGCAAACAAAATGTGGAACTGGAACTGCTAAATGGAATGCTGCCGTAAATAATGTTTTTAAAAATTAAAAATAACTAACTCAAGATTTCCTCAACCTCAGTGAAAACAGATTTTATTAGTAATTTCCTTTCTCTCCACAATATTTCTTTGATTCTCAGTCTTGTGGAGCCCACAAACAAACCTCATGTCAGGACCCTATTTTTTTTCTTCCTTTAAATCAGACATGCAGATGAATTCAGTTGTTACAGCCAGTTTTTTATACCTTCTTGTTTCAGATTGCATCAAAACCATCCTGTCTTTGGAAAACTGGGATGGCTCAGGCATGTATATCCAGGTTACAGTTGGTGAAATCGCTCGTATTCATGAGCTTATCTCATCCATCCTGGCATCCCTGGTCACTACTTCAGCACGGGATTCATTCAAAAAACATTGGTTGATTGTTTTAGAATGCTAAAATGTTTCCCTTTGAACATCTATGTCATTGCATCATAATGCACTGAATGAGAGGAAATGGTGGTCTGATTTTCGAATAAAGTTTTATTAGATTAAATTGTCCATCCATTTTCTCTAACCACATATCCAGTTCAGGGTCATGGAGCTTGAGCCAATCCCAACTGGCAATGGGACACCCTGGACCAGAGATGGATTGGCACAGTGACCCTTTTTGCTGGGAGGCAACTGTGCTACCCATCATGCCACCATTCTGCCTACCTTAAATCAGGTTAAATTTGCTTCTTGGTGCTGAAGATGATCCATGAATAGCTTAATAAGGAGTTTTGGACTTCTCATTAGCAACCTCTAAAGTTTGGAATGATCTCGCCCACCAGGTAAGGTCTCCATGATCTCTACCAGTGTTTATTTATGTTAAAGGCTCATCTTTGCTCATATGTTTCTCTGGTTTAGACCCAACTGTGTACTGTATATAGAAATACCTCTAATAGACATTCATAAAACGGCTTGTCCTTATTTTATTTAAATCTATATCGAAGGCTCAACCCTTTTTCTAGTAGTTTTTTATGGTTTTTAATTTTTTCTTCCCGCCATAATTTACTATAATTTCTTCCTTTAGTTTTATGTATTATATTATGTGTGGTGTTGTATTTTTAATGCACCATTCAAATAAACTGGCTAGACTAATTACTGCCAGTACAACAAACATCTTTACCTCTACTATCGTAGCTTTTACCCCTGGCAGCAATTATTATCTGTCATTCATTCTCTGGTCGTCCAGCTTGCATCCTCATCTCTTTTCACAGCTGAGAAACGCAGGCAGGCATATGAGGTCAACCCTCCCCACGTGCCGTAAGAGACACTTTCCTGGCATGAAGTGTCCCGTGGTAAACCCCCATGACGGCAGCAAAGTGGGGTGTGGTCAGTGGACATGAAGACAAGGGAGGGGGGTAATATCCAGACGGCGACAGGCAACCAGAGAGCAGCAGAGACAAGGCCTTGAGGGCAATAATCTGTAGCAAATGTCTTGTTTGTAGATGTGGTACTTGGAAATCTCTCTGCAATTTTCCTGGCAGCCACCTTCAGCTCCTACTCAACACCCACTCCTGCTTTCTCTCCTACTCTCTGGAAAGCATCATGAGGAACTGCATAGATCTCTTGCAGACAGCTTACACGATCTGAATGCTTTCAATTTACAGCGTATTCGTTGACCTACCAGTCGTTTGCATGGTTCATATCATGAGGTGCAAGGCTCTTACTGCCCTTTTGGAAAATTATCTGTGAGATGATATTTCAACCACTGCTTCCCTACGTTGTTAAGGGGCTACGTTGTTGTTCTGGGCTAATTAACAAGGTCTTCCATCCCAACAGGTCTTTTAATTAGTGGTTATTTAAATGAAGGTTCCCCAGAATGTAAGACAAATTAAGTTCTAGCGAGGTTTCAGACAGGAAGACTATCCCCTTGCACACTCGGGCCCCAGTTATTTCTGAAACATCTCTGTGATTAACAAGCTCGGCCCACTCTTTACAGTCTGGGGTGTCAGCTGTGTTCGTCGGCCGACCACATCTATCTAACATCTGACTTATCATGGTCGCTCTCTTTTAAATATGATTCTCTCCACTCATCTAGTTCCTTTATGCTGCTGGCATGCCCAACCCTTTCTCCCCATCTCCTCCCGGGTTCATCACCTTCATCATTCATCAGTCTCTGCAGTGTAATCAGCCACCACCAGTATCCACACTCCAAAGAGGGGATATCTGTGCTGCTGCTCAGCGCAGATATCCTTTGATCACAGTCCTCCGAAGAGTCTGAGCTCCACAGACATTCTAAATATTACATTTCCTCTGTTGTAATACACATGGATGCAATTTCTGTTGTTAATATAAATTAACGAAACCTATAGTTTCAACTTGATATATTTTGCTTTAATTTGATAGATTTTATTTTCTGCCTGGCATTGAGTGATTTAAAATGGTTAGAAGTAACAGCAAAGCAAACAAAACCCCAAAATGTGTAAGTGATTTATTACTGACAACCTTCATAGAAAGCCATCGGCGCCCAATGTGCTTCTAATGAAAAACCGCCGTTACATCTACGCGTTAATCAGAATCCGTCAGGGCTCTACTCATTAGTGCCCCACTGCTTCTCCCTCCCTCTCCCTTTCTTTCTTTCAGGCCCTGTTGTGGTTTGCACTGACTCTCCTCATTCGTCTGAGAATTAAGCAGAAACAGCTGAGGAATCCAGTTAAACGCCAACGGCAGCACTGCAGAGACACACTCAGCCAAACTCTGAAAATCTGATACTAGAGAGTCTGTCCAAGCAACACGACACCAAGTAAGAAAATGGTCTTCATTGAGTAATTACATTTCATGTATAGTATATATTTAGTCTTATGACAGAGCAGAGCTGGGAGCAACGTAGTGCATTTGCCGTTATCAAGCCACTAATGGTGGTTGTAAAAGTATCGATGCCACTGTAGCAGACATTTGCAGTAACAATGGCAGCAGTTGAGGTCTCAATCATGGTAGTTCGAGTCATTGTAAAGGTTGCAGCAGCACCAGGGGTATTAATAGAAACTACAGAAAACCAGCTTTTATATTTAGGTCCTGCAAACCAAATCTCAGTCAATGCACAAACAATTCTTTCTTCTGAGATGTATGGCGGGATAAACAGTAAATTTAAAAGTCTATCATTGCAGTCAGCCTGTTGCAGATTTAGAACACTCATCTTTTGTTTTATACATAGAAGGACGTCTATAGAGAATACAATATCATGTGGTACCATATGTTTGGAGGCATTCTTTTATGGATCCCAGAATTAAAACCATAATAGAACCATAATAAACCATAATAAAACCATAATAGACTGGATTAGATAGATTATCCAGAGTATCTCACTGAATTTCATATTAATTGTAAAACCCTGTTAAATATCCTCCCTTTATTTGAAAACTGGTGGTTTAGTCAAATCATTAGTCAGTCATTATCCATGACCATCATAATGGTGATTATTTTGCCATGTATGTATATGTTATTCTATATTCTCTAATAAAAATGGTGATGTTATCATAATAACGGCCTTTGAGGGTTTCCCTGATAAGAGTTTTGCATTAATCAAACTGCCAATTTTTGAGTGATAAGGTATGATTGTGTGTTCCTGAATGTGACTTTTGTCGACACTGCCTCACAGAGCCATCACGGATCATTTATCATCACATTTAGGTAGTGTTGTTTTGTCTGTGTGGGTACAGAAATGTTGACATTTCAGATAATGTTTAATTTGGTCAGATATTCCAGCTAACTCTGTAGTAGCAGTAAAGTTATTTTTCTTAGTGTTTTATTGTGTTCTTTACTGTTAATGTCATCTGGAGATAATACTACTCAACATCCATTCATCAATTATACATTGAATTACTCAGTTAACACATGTCCTCCACTCCTAAAAATAAAAGTCTATTATACCTATCATGATGGATTTATTTTGATTTATTTTGATTTTTTTCCTTTGTTGTTTATAAGATATGCTCCTCTTAAATATATCCGCTTAAAAATCATGTTCTCCTGGAAACGACAAAATTTAATTAAATTTGTAGACAAACAACAATTCATTGTAGTTAAAATAAGTTTAAAGATGTGTGAACACGGCTTGCATGATACGATCCCGACAAGATGACATACCTACAGAGACACCTACAAAAACACCTTTCTCTGAAACCAAACAAAATTAAACAGTATACAATAAAAAAAATCAAAAAGCATAATGACATAATATGGCTAATATACATACGATTCAAGTTTAGAGAAGCTAGCGTGTATGTTTTGCCAGATGTGCGGAAGACAAATGACCTCACTTTAAGAATTATGTTTGTATGGGAATAAAAACTTATAACCTGAAGAAAGTGAGAAGAAAAATTATTTGTGACATTCAGGAATAAAAAGTACAAAATAACTATAATGGGGCCTGTTTACATTTGAAAAATGTGTAATAACATTGTAGTAACCAACTACTATTCAATTTGAAAACGGTACAAACAGTTTTCTGATAAACCAATGCTGCAGTAAGTCATGGGCAGTAAGCCTGACATGTGCAGACATGTGATCCACTTTGTGGTGGACCCGTAGGAGAAAAAATACAGGCGTTGAGTCAAGAAGGAGGCTAAAGCAGCAGCAGCAGCCGCCAAAAGTCTTCCATTCCAAAAGTGTTGTCATCAATGTGCAACACAAGAATGTGGGATTTACAATAGCCAAAAATACATTTGTTCAAAACTGCAATGACTTCCACTTCAAATCTGAAGAAAAACTTTGCAGTATCCTACATGTTGTTAAAAACACAGAATGTAAGGATTGTGACCAAATATATTTGCAATGAAAATGTCTTTCCTCCATTTCAATAGTGTAAGATGCAATATTTCCAATTTTGAATTTGCCAGATGGGGGGGTAATGTAATTTGTATAAATTAACTGACTACATTTCAAAGTAGTTCAACCCCACCCTGTTTGTATCGTTGACTATGAATACTACACTATTGCACTCATTGTTATTGCAAACCTCTTGAGATTTGTCGCGACGTTGCAAATACACAACAAAAGAGCATCAGTTTGCAGTTTAATGACAGACGACGCTTGAGCATGGATCACACAGACAGGAAGTGGCCTGGAAACACATTCAACACAACAGGAGCCTGGCAAAATTACAGGAGGGTAGAGATGAAAGTGGGTCGGCTCATCCAGGCCAATGGGAGACAAAGCCGATATTAAAGTGGTAACACGCTCAAATTAGATGGTCGGGCACTTTGGATGCTGGGAGTTTAATCTAAGCAAAGGACACCGCAGTTTACAAAAGGGAAAACTGAATGTGGTATCTTGTTAGTTGGAATGGGATACAAAAAATGAAGGCATGATTTTTGTATATTCCGACATAACTTAAGATTTGATCTAAAGTAAGAGAGTTTATTTTTGTTGTAATTTGTTAGTTGTTATAATTTCCTATAATTATATTCTCTATGAAATGGCATGCTGCTCTAAAATGCTTTATAACGTATCACACTAACACCCTGGGATTTAGGGTTGATTATTTAGAGGGAATAATATAAATCCATTAGCCATAACATTCTAACCACTGATAGGTGGAGTGAAAATAAAATGGATTATTTCATTACAATGGTACCAGTCAGTGGGTGAGCTATATTACACACAAAGCCAGTTCAAGTAAAGTTTCATTATTATAGGGCCAAATCATAACAGACGTTATCTCAAGGCACTTTCTGAAAAAGCTGGTCTAGACCAAACTAAACATAGAGACACCCAACAATTCCAACATAAGCAGGCACTAACAGGTAGAAACTTCAAGTGGATACTTACAAAGGGTGGACAAAGTCATTGGCCCCAAAGATTCATTGATGCGAATTGAACAGCGAAGGCTGGCCCATGTTGTGTAATGTAAAGAAGAGCTACTGTAGCATGAATGACAAAAACAAAATGTTAATGCTCGTTCTGGCAGTGCAATATTGGTGTATGTGTTTTACTTACTTTATTTACTAAGACTATTCTGTGTGATTGCTCTATAATTATTTTTTTGTTTTATGTGCTATGGACATCTAACTCATCACAGGATGAGTACCCAGGAGGAGATGGCGTTTTGCTGGTGAGAGGGATGTCTGGAATGGCTTTTTTAGCCTGCTGCCACTCAACCCAGCCCCAGATAAGCGGAAGAAAATGGATGGATTAATGGGTGCATGGACAAAAACCCTCAGTAAATGTTAACCGTATCTCAGCAAGATAATTTTCATCTGATGCATTGAGTTAATTCTGGTTTAGCATTTTTAGTCTCATCAGATAAAACTTATCGTTTTAATAACTGCAATCTTGAATTTTTGCAACATTGTGATTGAGAGGTTATTTTGAAGGAGTTTTCACACGATCGTTTTAGGAAATGCACTTGTGAAAGCTACATATTGAGATCAAGACCATCGTTGTTTCTAAATGTACAAAGTGTGTTAGTCAGATACAGCACAAAACTAAAAAAGGGAGAAAGAAGAAACCTGTTTCTGTCTAAAGAGAACAAACCACAACACAAGCACATCGAAATCTCTTTAGTAGGTAAGAGATTCACAGTTGAGCTGTTCCTTCCTCTTACCATGATGTGTAAGCTACCGTTAGTTAATAGTGTAATGATTCCTTATGCAACAGAATACACTGCAATTAATAAAGAGAAGATGCACAATTCTGCTGCAGAGAGCGATGAAACAGAAAAAAAAAAAGATCCTGTATCCCCAGAGATATGACCCACGCGCTGTACAGTCTAGTCCGATGAGCAGACACAGACAATCAAATGTCTAATGAGCCGAGCATTACCACAAATTCCTTCCCAGACTGCAGCTCAGCATCCAAAGGTTGGTGTTCCCATTTAACTCTGAAAGTACAGTCTTGTTCACACTGATAGGTGGCAGAGAAGGACAACCCTGTTATGTCTGTTTTGACACTAAGGTCACAGAGACGGAAGATAAACAGACAAAGATAGAACCAAACACAAGATACACAATCCCGGTCTTACCATCCAGAAGCTGTGATTGTTGGCATCTTCAGGATTGTTTTCTGATGACGGCGATGACATTGTGTTCTCTGAAAGAGGAAGGAGGACATTATTAGTGTAGTATCACTCTGCCTTTAGTTGACCTTTCTCTAATGGCCCTTACTTTGCGGGTAACGAAGGCTTTGGCAGCTCCGAACAATGAAATATCTAAAGCCAGATGTTTGGAAAATGAGCCTATCTTGAGGGGAAGTCTAAACCAGGATACATTTTAGTTTAGTTAATGTCTGTGACCAATATTTATTACAAAATCCATGTTTATATAGTTATCTCCAACCTACAGTGTCAATAACATCATCAATCAGTTCAGCAAAACTCCAAAAGCCTTGTTTTATGACCATGTTATTGGATTGGTTAGCATTTATAAACCAAACAATGATCCATTACTTAGTTCATCCATTAGCGAAGCTAATCTGTCAGCTGTTTACCTACTACTTATTTATCTGTATTAAAGGTTTATCAATCACTTTTAGCTATCTATTTTAACCATGGGCCTTTCACGTTTATATGACAAGGCCTACGCTTTCATCCACGGGGGCATGGGCATATCCCCAAAAGCCCCAATCCTGGCATTGTACTAGCAATTCCCCTTATTGAACTGCACTAATAAAATTTGAAGTTATGTCCACAGTATTTTTTGTAATAAAAAAAAGGTCCACTTAGTGAGTAAAATATAAAAAATTGGAGGGAAATATATATATGTCAAAGAAATACTGCCGACCCTTCCCCAAGATCCATCAACTTCGCACTAAGGTCTATTTGTGTATCAGTTTGAAAAATGATCCATGAAATAGTTTTTGAGTCATTGCATTAACGTGAAGGATCTGCGGTGAAAGCCACAGGTATAAAGATAAATTAGGAAAATGTCAAACGAGAAAGTGTAGCGACAGTGGAGCTCTGAACTCCACACAAAACAAAACAAAAAAAAATGTCAGCAGTTCTGAAATGGAGATGTTGCTGCATAAGGGGGCAGGAAAGGGGCTGTGTTATTAAGTAGTGTCAGTAGCTGATATAAAATGAAGCACGGGAGGCTTTTACAGTGAATACTGTATCTGGAAGGGGACGACAACAAAAGAAGTGAAAAAAACGTGGTTTGATCTCAAATCTGAAGTTTAAAAACATCTAGTGAAACCCAGAAAAGAGATGCCTACCACTGGCCGTGGACTGGCTTCCCCAAAATAATCAGAGTTGGACAAGTGCATTTTGGACCATATTCTTTATTAGAAGCAATATAGAGTTAGGATAAACTCCTGCTGACACAACCAGACGCCGCTGGCCAGACCCTTCCTGCAGGGGCAGCAACCGTTCAAGACATGCAACCAACCAGGTCCCGTTCAAGCGCCGCTGCATGTCTCATCTCAGACTAACGACGGAATCAGCACTAGTGACACGCTCATACTAACGGTAAAAAATGAATGAAAATGTCAAAAACAAGAGAAAAGATACTCACTGAAACCTTCTGTTTTTGAAGTGATGTGTTTTTGATTCATTGTAAGCTGTAAACGTCTATTTTATATCCTTTATCTACAACCAATCAAGTATTAGTTGTTGAAAAGAACACTGAGTCGTATATCATTTAATTATTTTTTGTAACACCATGCTTGGTAAAATAATGAAAAATATTATTATTATTATAATTGATTATAAATGGAAAAAAGATATTATTGTAATTATTTTTGTATAATGAACAGTATAATTGAAGTAATACAATTAGACAATTATTTCTGGCAAATATAGCATTACACAAATGTGACACAAAAGATTTTGTGGATTCTGTTCTCAGCTAGAACAAATTTAAAAAAATAAGAAAATATTGGTAAATCTTCGTAAAACTGTAAGTTGTGTTCAAAAAGAAATCTCTTTGTTAGACTGGTTGGTGAAACAGTCCCAGCTTTCATCCATTAGCTGAACTCTCTGTCAACCGTTGAACTAATTGATTGCATCCGTGTGACTTTAGCTCAGTGTGTAGGGCAGCTGTCCCTCAAACAGGAGACCAGGGTCCAAGCCCACCTTGACACAACAGGCTGTGCATCCTTCAGCAAGACCCCAAAACCTCAGTTCACTGGGTGTTTCACAGCAGCCACCCACTGCTCCCTCAGTGAAGACTAAATGCAGAGACAAAACTCACGACATATTACTGTATGTATATAATGTATAACATGTGATAGGAAAGATCCCCTTTAATGTTTAGTTGTTGATTTCAAACAATGTACGCTTTTATCTTCTGAAGCTTTTTTAAGCTGTTTGCTTATTAAACTGTATCTAGCTATAGGCTAACTATTTTAGCTTTTCATTTACCCAACATTTTGCTCACTATTTCAAGTGTTACTCAAACTATTTATTTTCTACTTTACCCATTAGTTAGCTGTTTACTCACTCTGAAAAATCCGTTCCATTTCATCCATCATGTTTAGCTATTGAATTCAACCATGAACCAAAGTGCCCTATTTCAAGAAAGCCATTAATTTATTACTTTAAGCTAGCCTTTTCAGCCCCTGACCCATCAGCTGAGCTTTATGTGAGCTGTTATTCCCTACTTTTCTGTCTATATTAGGTCTATATTAGTCATTTCCATCACTTCTACCCATCAGTTTTCACCATGTATCTGTTATTTAAAGCCAGCTGCTTCCAAGCCAACTCCTTGCTAACTATTTTTGTGCACTTTTAGCCCAAATCAATATGCGTAACACAAAACTGTTTTCCAAACCGGATCAGTCAGGGCCAGGGTTAACAAAGCTCGCAACTGGCGTTGTTAATCAGCAGTGACCCGGCGGAAGCTATGCTATTATTGGCCAAAGGTGCAGAGGGCAGGGAGAGAGTGAAACAGTTGATCAACTGTGGTGACCCCTGAAGGCATCAGCCAGAAGAAGAAGAAGAAGAAGAAGAACTTAGACCAGACTCTGTAAAACAAAGCATTGATAAAATTCTTAACAATCTTCCAACGAACCCAGTGGTATGTATCTAGATTCCCCCTGAGTAACCCATACTGTACATCTGTTTTGGAATCACCACTCTAATATCATCGGTCATATTTCAGGATCTATATTAAAGCACATCCCCTCAGATAAATTACGGCGGCGTTCCTGTCAGGACTGAAGTGACAGCAGGTGTCCTGTACTAGCGGCGGGATAACAGAGCTCTGTAAATCCATTCAATACTTGCAGTTGCTGTTGGAAGTTGATTTGTGCAGTTAATTTGAACCAGCATTTATAAAACGAGGCAGCATCTCACATGCCATAACAACATCAGTGGGTGTGGGGTATCTTGTCTCAGCATTCCATGCTTTGACACATAAGATATCCTAAAATAAACTGTGGATAAAGGTCAACAGATTCTATAATTTGTAGTTCTGTCCCTCCCATGCTGGTGGACTGATCTGCTCTTTAGTAATTATTCCAAGTAACACTGACACATTTGCTGGTACGCTCTCACCAACACTGCCACATACAGCAAGGAATAATCAGAATATGTGCTGGTGTGTTGTTGTTGTTCCATCTGATTCCAAATCAAGTGATTCACATACAGCATTTGCAGTCTTCGAATTTCACTTCATGTGGTTCCACTTACAAAACTTTTCCAGTTAATTATTAAAGCATGCAGCAGGTTTGCCTCAGGGTGTTTCAACCCTTCAATGCCTGAAAAGCTCAGCTCCTTTCAGACATAGCCTTCATGTTTTACTTGTTTCTCCTCCTTGTAGCCGTCTCTCCTCGTGGCTGTGTTAGATAAGACTATTAGATTCAATCATTTCCCTCTTCACTGGGATGTTCGTGAAACATCACATGATCCATGAAGAGCACAATACCCTCTCTCTGCCTGAGTCTTCCTCAGCATGCGTCAGTGGAGGTTGGATTCACTACACAAGCATGACATCTGCAAGGGGGTCAGAAAAATAATGAATCGCCTCCCTTTTAAACCCTGACCTAAACTTCCTGTCCCCTCGCTAGCAGACTTTCATCGGGGAATGACTGAGTGTTCAGAGGATGGTGGGGGTGGGGGAGGCTCTGATGTCCCTGCCTAATGTCAAATAATTGGTTGCATTTATGCAAGTTTTAAAAACTAGTCTCCAATTTTTAGACAAAAGCAAAACTATTGGGTGGATTTGTTACAAACTGTACAACCAGAGAGCCTTTAGAATAAGATTCCATGCAAGTCTATGTCAAATCCACCAATTCAAGTGCTTAAAAACTCAGAGTAGAGAGACTGAGAGAAACTGCCTTTCATTTTTATGCAACAATGATAATAAAGTTATCCTATTCAATTCCATTCTATAATTTTCTAAGAATTCCCCATATCTGCTTGAATTAACCTGATTACGGCACGGCTTGTCAAAAATGTATAAAACATGTGTTTAAAATGTGTAAAATAATGCAATTTCAAGTAAGAAAAGCCCGACTGGAATTGTTTTGCTTGTTGCCTCTGATATTTGTGAGACTTATCCCCCTTGTTCCTATCCTGCAAACATTAATCATGCAGAAAAAAGGCTGAAATATGAATCATACACTTATTTTTGCATACTGCTTCATTTTACCTTACCCTCTAATAGCACAGTTCCGTTTCCACCATCAGGCCTGCAGATTTCTTATTATCTCTTTACAGATCGAAAAGGAAAGGTGCTCCTCCAGTTTCCCTTCAGTAATTCAGTAATCCTTCCATAATTTAAAACTCTAACTTTACATACTTAAACCACATTTAAAGCCCCTTTGAGTCGTAAGAGCTTCCAAGCAGGCAACTCTTCCACCCCATATCCTACACCCACCCTGGCTTGCTCACTCCTCCCCCTGTCCCCGTTTCATCTGCCACACATAGCTCATCATCCAAGTATTGCATGAAGGAAATATATAGTAACAAATGAAGACACGGGGCAGAAATAAGGGCTCGACCACGCCATCAGAGCTCTCTGAAAAAGAGCCATGGATTTCAGGGAACTAACAGAGCAGTCACAGTTACTTACTTCTCTAAAAGTTGGGGCCCTCTGCACCTCAATCCCTTCTTCCTTTGTTTAGCAGGTCGGAACTTTTCCCAGTCTTTATACAAACTCTCCAGCTCCTTCCCCCTCGCCTTGTCTTCTTTAAACTTCACCTCTCCTTCTCCAACATAGATTTTCCACTCGTTCTGGACAGTGCTGCTTCTGCTCTTCCTCTTTTCTTTGAGCCCACTGATTGTGTCAGATGAGTTGGCTTTTTTTCCCTGCCTCATTCTCGTCCCTCCCTCTCTACCAGTCTCTCCCTCTTTCCATAACAGCTGCAGGGAACTTTTTCCCTTTTCTTCTTTCTACTTCACCACTAGAAGATTATCCCTCTTATCTTTCATTCACTCGCTTCACCTCCCTCAGAGTAGCTGTCAGTTAAGTGTGATATAGTGTGTCGTGTTTATTTTGTGTGTGGCAGTGTGATTCAGAGAGTAGCTGAGTCACCCATCCAGGAACTGTGTATATATTTCTGTGCGTTAATAGATCTTTTAAAAATGTTTTTACTGTTTTACATAACATCAAAAAGCAGCATGACCAGATAAGGAAAACTCCATCCCTCTGTTGTTGTCTTTAGACCCCCTCTTTCCTCCCCTGGACATTCCCTCGGGATAGTGAGCAAGGCCTGCCTCCACAGCTGGAGGATGCATCCGGTGTGTGTGTGAGTGTGTGTGTTAATGGCAGAGATTCTTTGAAGTCAGAGACCCCTGAAGAAGGATTGTTCACACTCACAGAACCCGCTCCTGCTCCATGCTATGCTGAGCTTGTGAAACGCTCCTTGCCAGAACACGCCACGCGAATAGACAGCTGTTGTATGTTTCAATGTTTACGCCCAGCCGTAACCTGTTCTTAGAGAACAGCAGCCCTTCTTGAGTAATCCTATAATCAAAGCTGGAAATATGGAAGACAGGCATCGTGACAATACTGTGAGATGCTGTGATTAGAATGATAATAGGCATACGAGGAAAAGAACCAGGATGCAAACTGTGCAGTCAAACAGTGTGAATCCTCACACACTGAATATCCGAATCTGACCCCTTTTAAATGTTTCATGTTTTAAAGAGTTAGTTTCAATGTTTTTAGTGTGTTATGTAATCCTACATTTGAAGACAAACTGCCCTTGATTAAAACAAGTTCTTCTCTCTTTCTTTCTTTGGGTTCTTTTCATCCCGCCTGGAAAAGGACGTAAGCTTCGCTCAATTAAATGTAATTAGAAAAAAAAGCTATCAGCACAAGTGCAGACACATGCCGCCACTTTGCTTTATTGGCAGGTTTTTCGTTTTACTTTAACTCTTTTTTGTCAGTAGCCTGTCAACATGGTTGTGTGGTGATTAGCGCTGTGACCTCATCAAGAAGGCTCTGGGTTCAATCCTGGTGTGGTTTCTTCATCTGTGGAGTTTCCATGTCTCTGCATGGTACTCAAATTATTTAGAGCAGCTTGTTAATGTAATACATTAATTGACTATTTTTTCCCAACATGCTAGGTTTCACACTGTGGACTGAACCAAAGATCAAAACTCTGAGATGTAAACAAATTATACTGAAGAAAACACTTCATATAAGCCATATGATTTCTCTATGCCTTTCTTTTTGAAAGGCATACCTTAGTCCACCTAGTGAGCAGATGGGGTCTAGCTGACAGGAAATAGAAGAAAGGTGCCCAGCTCTCACCTGTTCCCACAGCTACATGTGTGAAAATGATCCACTCTGGGAGAAAGAAAGCTTTCTACATTATGTTTCTGAAATGTTTTGGAGAATTTGACAATAAGGTGACTTGACGACACCTGCTGGTGAGACTATGTTACTAATCTACAAGGCTTTCATGCCAGAAATGATGACTCATTCAACTTTATTTGTGTTATGTTATATAGATGATCATTTTGAGACAGGTTTTGGTGCTCTTTTATCACAGAATTGTTGTAGAATAGTCGAGGGTGTACGAGAGTCAATGATGAGAGATTAATAAGGGGCCTAAGGAGTGGGAGGAGGACCTTGATGCAATGTAGCCCACAGAATGCCTTTATTCTTCCTTTTCCCCAAGTGGACATTCATTTCTTACCCACTGATCATATAGTAATGTAACGTTACACCAGGTTCCATCATCTTACAATGTAATTTTGATTATTTCGGTGTTCTGTGTGCGTTCATGGCTTTTGTGAGTGGAAAATCGTCTTAAACAGATTATGACTAAAGGGAACTTATCAGAGCACAAACCTTCACCCACATTCCCTTTTAGTGAAACGAAAACCTAAGCCAAATACCAATAAAATATTTGCCCCATCAACATGGCTGCCAACACCGTTATTATTCTTTAAAAGAAAAGTGAGAAAAATGGCTTTACATTGATTTTTACTCTAAAACTAAAGGTTTAGTTTTTAGCACATGTTCAACTACTCCATAGAAGTTAGGTAGTTTCTGGGTTACAGAGGGAAAATGCATTGATGCACTTTTGTCTTACCCTGTGATAATATAAAGTAAACATAACTCCAGTGATTGAACAAAAGTTATTTTTTCGTAATAAATTATCTTGTTACTTAGAGAAATCAGCCTTTTAAGTCATTATTTGTTATCAAAGCATTAAAATAATTATTGCTGGAACGGCTGTTGGTTTTGTCTGTTTGCTACTTCAGTGTTAGAAATTAGTTAAGTTTTCTCTGGCAAAGAGCAAATATTGGACGGTTTGATCATGAAACACCGCATTGATCCTGCATTTTATCTGTATTCAATTTAAAGTTAAGTAGTGTAACTAACTACCTAACTACTCAAAACTGATAATTTTATGGCTTTCTTCAAAACGAAAATTGTCTCAATTCGTTCTGTCCTTTCTGATCCCTCCACTCTACTTATCCAGAGGTTGAGATGTATCCGGACGTGGAAGCCCTCCACCTGTGCCCTCGACCCCTTTCCTACAGACCTAGTAAAAAAATAACATCTCTTCCATCATTCCCCTGATCACCGCTCTAATAAATCAATCCCTCCAGGCTGGCTTAGTTCCATCTGCCCTAAAAGCCGCCATAATCAGACCACTCCTCAAAAAACCTACTCTCGATCCAGAAGTTTTTGCAAATTACAGGCCCATTTCCAAACTCCCTTTCCTCTCCAAAGTTCTGGAAAAAGTAGTTGCTGCCCACCTCCAAGACCACCTCAAATACAACAACCTCTTTGAAACCATTCAGTCTGGTTTCCGCTCCGCCCACAGCACAGAAACAGCTCTGCTTAGAGTCACAAATGACCTACGGATGGCAGCAGATGCTGGTTCACCTTCCCTCCTGATTCTCCTTGATTCGTCTGCTGCCTTCGACACAGTTGACTATTGGAATACTCCTACACCGCCTACATCACACCACTGGACTCACTGCCACCGCCCTTAACTGGTTTAAATCCTACCTCACTGACAGAACAGAATACATTTCCCTTGGAAGTGCAAGGTCCCGGACACACACCGTCACCTGTGGGGTCCCCCAGGGATCAGTCCTCGGCCCCATTCTCTTCATACTGTACATGCTCCCCCTTGGCCATGTCATCAATCGCTACTGACTCTCATTCCTTGCTTGCTGATGATCTGCAAATCTATATAAAAACTGACACATGTTCTTCCGCAGCCTCTCCATCCTCACCATCATCATCATCTCCAAAGCCTTATCCAAAATCTAAATCTTAGCCATGACCAATAATTACAACTAAAGCTGGTGACAATGATTAATTTGATCTATGTTTTTATAGGAATCAACCATTCCCCAAAATATGTGTGATTTTCTTCAAGAGCCATGCCTGGTTTCCTGAGAGAGAGAAAAAGAAATGATGATGATATTGATTCAAAAAGAGTGAGAATAAAATATGTCCAGACGGGGGCGGTAATGAGCGCCACTACTGGTTGCCAGCGACCATAACCGGAAAACAAAGAAGTAGAAGAGGTTCCTCTAATAAAAGTTAGAACGAGTGCCACCAGTTGTGTCTCGGCTGAAGATGTGGAACAGGTCAGATGAATTTTTGAACGTTATGAAATAATTTTAGTTTTGTGATTAATTTATTTCTATGAGTAGAATATTGTCGCGATAAATCAGTGTGTATCAACTAATAATACAGCCTTCATTCTTTCGGTTCTTCTGATTTTATTACGTTAATTATATGGATGTGAATTGTTGGATCATTTGTTTCTGTAAAACGTTGATTAATGCCAATATTAACACAAAAAAAACAATAGGTCCGTTCATGAAAATTAAAGAAATTGATGATAAACGTATCTAAACTTGAACCCAGTGACACGTGGTTATAGCTCCTAGCATCAGTCCATTATAAGCATATAGCACTCATGACTTAAGTTGCTGAACACTACATTATTAGTTTAAAATTTTTCAGGATAGTGTTTTGCGTCTACCTTTATCTATCCGCAGCAGAGACAGTTGGTCACACTACTGGCCTGTCGCCACGTGGTTAGCTTATCTGGCTAAAATTGCATGGAAGCTAACCATCTCAGATAGTTGGTAATAAGGAAGCAATGGAACTAGTACTGTTGCATTCATGGATACCTAGAAATATGAACACTATCATGGTATATCCAAACTAAAATGTGGGTTTAATGTGAGTTTATCTGTCCTCCCCTGATGACCTGCACTGGGCTCTGATTTTGTGTGGAGAAAAACGTGCAACTCTGGCCCTGACAAGCCAGAGCTTCTGAGGAGAAGTAAACTTATTTTGTGGAAAGAGTTTGGTCATGACAGCAAACTAACACATTCTTTTTGTCCCATCAGACCAACGGGGACCATGGCAACTTCTCCTACGAAGGACTCTGTTTGGGTCCTAAAAGGTATGTTTATTCTCAGTTATGATTGCGACATCGCCTCTGCCTAATGTGAAATAGAATAGAACATTTTTAAAAGTTATTATTCTACTACTAAAGGAGGGCTATGAACCTGTGGTTTTCACTCCAAACACTCATGAGTAGGAGTCAGGTCAGATTTGAAATCCTTCTTAACTGCTGTATAGAACATTGTTACCCTCTTCATTTCATCTCATTGATATTAAAATTATATTCAGCTTGATTATACAATTGCAACTTATGAAAATCGATTTATTGGCACAGTCTTATTTATAATAAGCTTTTCTGAAGGTATTAGCTAATTGCCTGAATGGATCTGCGGCAGTCAGTCACATTGCTGGAACTCGGCAGGGTGATGGATCTGTAGTTTTTCTGTACTTCAGTTTATAATAAGTTTTGACAGTTAAATTTAAAGCAGAGTTTGAATTAAAAAAAAAGAGCCCCTTCCAATTCATTGGAGTTAATCGTTCGACCTGCCACCAAAATGTTCTCACAGTGGGGCTGCAGTTTTTGACATTGCCACATAATGATCATGATGTTTCGACAGATTTCACAAATGCCTCAGTAGGACTGAATGAATGCTATATGAGCTTCCTTGCATTATATAGTTTGGCAGCAATATTTGCGGATAGCACATGACGCCTTCTCTCTTTCGGGATCTTATGCAACCCCTTGTTGAGTAAATCGTCTTGACATTTTATTTAGAATATTTTGTGGTACTCCGCTTTTGTCCACTTGTAATTACACAGAACTATGACTGCACCACTGTCTGAGGCAAATTTCACTTCTACGACAATACAGTCACATTTTCCTATTAAATACAAGACAAGTTGTGTATGATTACCTTTTATGTACCTCTGCTGGCAAGTTGTTTCAACTCAAACATTGGTGGGTATTCCTGTCCTCTCCCCTGATGACCTGCACTGGGCTCTGACTCTGTATGGAGATAAAAGTGCATCTTTGGCCCTGACAAGCCAGAGCTTCTGAGGAGAACATCATAAAGTTTGTCAAATCTGACTTTTATAGCAACTCACTAACCTTGGCTATCATGTATTTTTTATCAGGGCTTCGAGGAAGTTGAGCCGTGAGACTCACTAACTGGATCTAAACCAGGTGTGTGCCCTTAAATTCCGTTATGTCGTCTTTCATAGCACCTGCTGTGAATTCTGGTCTCTTGTGATGTTTTGCACTGGGCTCAGAAAATCATTGCTGATAGAAGTGCGCTCTGTCCTTGACAAGACAGAGTCTGAGGAGACAGTTAGTGACAATATGGTTGAAATCTTGTAGGTTTATGGATGTGCAGTTTTGAATTGTTCCCCTGACTGTTATGTCTATGTTTTAGGTGTGGTTCCTACGGACTGAGTCATCTTCTTTATGGAGAGTGATGGCCGGAGATAGTTCTCGCTCCATTGATGTTCAGCTCCTTGGCTAAGCAGAAAGGAAGAAGTGAATAACTTGTCGTCCATAAGCTGTTCCTCCCAGCCTTACATGAGAATTGGGCCGTTGAATTCAAATGTGGCGGAGAAAGTAAGGAAAATGAGTCATGTTGAAGGCTGGTCACTGTCGGCGCCCTAAAGACCACGTTGTGAAGTCATGCTCTTGAATAAAAAAAAAAATTATAAAGATTTTTTGATGCATCAACTTTATGATTTGACAAAATAAAACTCATCAAAAGCATAATTTGTTTTCTTCACTTTTCCTAAAATTCACCAAAGTATAACTGCTCACCAACAAATAAAAACTGTCTTGTTTATTTACTGCTATGATTTCATGTGAAAATTCACAGTTCTAACATTCTCTTTAACAACTGCAGAAGATGGGCAGTTATTGAATAACGGCATATAGCTCAGACAATAGAATCAAGTCTTTTAAACCCTAGAGGGGTCTTGGAAAGATATTATTTATATCCTTTACCAGTTGAAACTTGCACTATACCTTGGTATGTGCATCCCATCTGAGGTTGCTCATACAACCTGGAAGCATTAGATAAACTCTAGATATGCATTATGTTGCAGACCTGTGTGTGTGAGATTATTCTTCAGGACAGCAGATAAAGCCTGTGGTATGCAAACATCACCAGTTTTTTTCCAACTTTGTATGAACATACGTTCAAGCGGGAGCAACTTGAATGATTTGTATGATAACACAGAAGTTAGAAGTTACATTTAGGATTGTTTAAAATAATTAATATTTTGGAATCTATTGGATCTCGTGGAATCTGCAAACTCGAATTATGCTGTATACATTCATTTTCATTCAGAAATGTCCTGGATACTTAAACAGTGGGTGAGTAGACAGTTGAGTTTGATTTTAGGGTTAACCATTCCTTTAAAAGAAGAGTACTGTTAGGAAATATTTGTTCCTCATGTAGTGGACAAATGCCATAAAACAAGTATCTTCAAACAAATACCTTGTTTTTATCGTAGACTATTCCCTATTATAGACACATGTAGTTTTTAAAATGACTACATGTGATAAAGGTTTATTTTTGTGAATATGAATAACATGAGCATAAACAATTTAGCACTTTGAGATTTATCCAAATGTAAAGTCAATCAATCTTTATTTATAAAGCGCCAATTTACAACACGATTGTCTCAAGGTGCTTTCCAGAAAGAGCAGGTCTAGACCAGTCTCTTTATATAATTATCTACAGGACCCAAGAAATTCCCCCTTGAGCAAGCACTTGGCGACAATGGCGAGAAAAAACTGCCCTTTAACGGGCAGAAACCTCGAGCAGATCCAAGACTCAGGTTGGACGGCCTACTGCCATGACCGGTCGGGTTTGAAAAAAAAAAGAGAGTGAGAGCGAGAAAGAGAGAGACACAGGTGAGGAGAGATACAGACTGGGGGAAAGCAGCAAAGATATCAGCTATAATCCACTTTCTCCAGCCGCTCAGTTGTCGGGCCGCTGCAGCAGCAGGGATCCCAGGTTGATAATAACATTAATATTAATGTAACATTTAGCAATAGCTTATGGGGGACAACTATACAATAATAATAATGATAACAATCATTATCAAAGTGCATTATAAATTAAATTTATTATTATAAATCACAAAGAATTTTTTTATTTCTAATTGAGAGCACTATGGAATTGATTCTTAAGAAGATACAGCAGCGCAAGAATCCGATTGTTTGGGACACGAGTGATTATACCTGTTGTTCATGAAATGTTTCATGAAATACTGCAATTCGACCTTCAAAACTAAAATCCAACAAAAAAGGATATTCAACCAAATAAAAATTTGCACAGCTAACAGTATCTCCTCTGACTGTTTGCATGTTTTGAATGATGAGTACCAACTTTTGCCCTCAAAGAGGAGATTTAGAGTCTTTCAATGTACAGCTTGAAGAATTCCTTCATGTATCTGTTTGTCATATGAAGAATCATATGCAGCTTGCTGACAACTGAGATCTAAAGGTCTGATTGTTCATGTTCTTCTAATGTGGTTGATTGTCTGTTCAGTCTGTATATACATTTCTCAAACAACTTCTCAAGGAAACAAAATGGAATTCAGTGTTAACTGACAATGAAGTTGTACCATATTATTCGAAAATTGACCAAATAATTAAAAGCTTATAAATGCTTTAGTGCAACCAACTCAGCTAGGAGCAACTTAATCTGCAGAAGAACCCAAAAGATGAACCTGCAACAGGATTCAGTAAACGGGCGGGAGAAGATGTAAAGATGGCTTCATTCAAGTAAACGCAAAACTTAAATTAGAACATTGTTTCTGTATCTTTATTATAATTCTAACAATTTATTATTTCTTAAAACATTTGAAATTCATATAGGTTTATATGAATTTGTGTATATGCATAATCACATATACATATATATTCTGTAAGTTACCTTTCATCATATGTTCATATTCTCATATTTTAATAGATCTCTTAAATGAAAAAATAAATGCTTTCTGTAGAGTCGTGCCCGTTCTGCCTTATCTTTCTTTTTCTCCTGATGCACTGCAGTCCTCTCTGTAACTTCTTACTATGCAAAGAAAGAGTACAAAAGTAGTCACTTAACAAGAACATCATCATATCAGCGAGAGATTTTGTCCAAATTACACCCGATGGGGAGGATCTGTCTGTGGTTTGAGCTTGGACAGGAAGACAAGACAAAGTTGCTTATGGAAGTAGGATCATTGCATAATATGCTGGTAATAAACAAAGATCCCAGATGTCAGTGACTGCAGGAGGTGTTTGGTTCAAACGAGGAGCTGCAAAAGAACAAGAAACCGGTGACTGACTGAATGAGGTGCGGAGATGGAGAACGGGTTCAACTGTACAGGAAGCAGAGTGGTTAAATAAATACATTGATCCTTTTCATTTTAAACAGTATTTGGAAGACGGAGATTCTTTAGAACTTTGAGACTTTTTTTTTTACATCTTAAACCATAATTAGATGACCATTATTTTCATCGTCCTTATTGCTATTTCGTTCTTATTCAAACATAATCTCTCTTTGACCAGCTGCACAACATTTTAACCGAGACCCATGCTTGAAGAGCTTTGCTGATCCATGTGTGTGTGCACTTTGAGCAAAATTAATCTTTTTGTAGAAACAGAGTGAGTGATGCATGAGGAGGGTTAACTTGCACGTTAAATGTGCCGGAGGACTCTGCAGGAAGCAGCAGGAGAGGTGAAGTGTTGTTCAAGGTAGAGAGGTCATGAGAGAGCCCTTAGAGTTTGATCTCAACAACAGTGAGAAAAGCAGGACAGAGGCTGTGTGAGATGTAAATGTTCATGAAAAGCTGATAAGAAAAGAACGGAGGAAAAAAATCACAAATGTGGCTGTATGATGGAATATTAGGGGTCATTGTAGGTTCAAATTTAAAAATAATCTAGTCAGGTGAGGTGGGCAATATTCTGAGAAAAAATTCAATTTAAACAAAGGACTAAAATATTGATATAGGTTGATTTATAGTTACAAGTTCAAATGTACATCTATGAGATTATACAGTATACATATATTTGAGGGGGGAAAAATGAAGCTGGAATGCAGCTTTAGGCTGGGCTCACACAGCAGCACTGTTAACATTCAAAATCGATTGTCTAATCAGGTTTCATCACAAGAACAATGTGAAACTCTAAGGGTTAAAGTTTAACGGGTAAAGAGAGTTTCAACTATGACATTCTCAAATAACACACACTACAGGATGTCCTGTGACACTATAGGCCAGAGGGAGAAATGAATCCAACATCACCATCCTGTGATCTCTGGAGAAGCAGCTGCGTGACACCAACAGGATGACGGTTCAAGTTGCAAGTTGCTACGGCAATTCAAGCAGCCTAAATGAAACAAGTGTGTATATGGCAGATGGAGCGGGGTTGGGAGGGGTTGTAAGACTGGTCTGAACATCTGGCCTGAACATCAGGACCGATGAGAGTTGCAGACCGTTTTTCCTCCGTGACTGTCTGGAGGAGTGAATTCTCCTGTAGTGAGAGTCTGGTCTGAATCTCTGCAGTTCTTTTTTCTCTTAATGTTGCGCCACATATTTGATTTCATAATAAACCTCCTTCTGTTGTGAGCACCAAATTGTTTCTTTTTGACTCCATTCCAAACACATTTGGTGTAAAGTAGAGGGGACAGGCGATTAGAAGTTGATGCTTATCAGGATTTGGTATGGATTCAGGATTTATCTTAAGATGACATCTTGACTGGTGCTTCTCTTGCTCTGAGTTACTTGATAGGAGGCGACATGAAAACATCACCATCATGTCAAGCCAATCAGAGGCTGAGATGGCATCGCCATAGTAGGACTCATCAATGGGGAATGTGTGAGTTTTAATTAACATGGCCCCAAAATGCTGCCATAATTCAGTTTCTGCAACTGAAAACATGCGGATACAGAAATGTTCTATCGTGTGTGTTGTGGGCTGAGAATGACAATTGTTACCAGTGGCAAACATTTTTACCGACTGAAGAAATCGTATCGTATATTCATAAATATGGAACTTTGATTAAAGCTGATTAATGAAAAAACTGAAGAGAAAGTAAGTATTTTATAATGTGCTTAACTTCAAGACGCAATTCTTCTTCCCCCACAGAGGCGACGTTAATGTGGGCGTGCTAGAAATTATTCTTTTAGTTCAAAAATACCTACATATATATATATATATATATATATATACTATATACAAACATATATATATATATATATATATATATATATATATATATATATATATATATACCTGTATATATGTTCCTATATATTACCAACACATTTATCTTTACTACAGTCCGAAAATATTCGGACTGCGCCAGAGCGCCGGCTCAGCCGCCATTGGCTGAAGCTCCATAATAACAGTAAGGACGACGATAGTAACGATAAATAGTACAATAAATCTCTTCATATCAATAGAAGTATTCCAGTATCCCCATTTAAAGTTTAAAAATTGTAAGAACAATCATAGTATTAAAATCGATGTAAGTGTTTTTCTCTCTGGTCTCCTCTGACGCTTGTCTCCTCCTGGATCGTTTCAAGAGAGAGGGGGCCACTCCTGGAAGGAACAGGGGGGATTGGGTGGGAAAGAGCAAGAAAATGGCAGTTTATCCTCTTCCCCTCCCCTCTCCTGTCCAGTCTCCCTCGCATGGAAGGTCTGAATAGGCGAACATCAGTTGCCTCGACTCTGAGGAATTTCTTATCGGTTAATAAAATCCTCTTCACATTGGCACGTTTCCCGACTAACAGTCTGTCTCCTTTAGTAGAAACACATCTTGGATCCAAACGTATAGAGTGGGTCGTTATATAAGGTGTCCCATAAACTCAAGCACCTATAAGTGCTTGTGTGTTTACATGGTGGTGTGTATGCATGCAGGCATGTGAGGTAATAGCTCAGGTGCCTGTCGGTGTGTTTCTTTTTTCTTTCTTTTTTTTGTTGGTCTGGGCACTTATTTTTGCTACAAATTTTGTGATACAGTGACCAGTCTGTATATACGTCTTTAGAATATTTAAGATGATAAAGAGCTATAGAGAAACACATAAGATCTGATCACAGGGCCTGCAGCGAAGACAGAGGCCTACCAGGGTGGGTTAAAAACAAGACCAATGAATGCAAAAGACAGTCATCCTCATCTTCATCACTCCCCCCCTACAACACATGGAAGCTGTCATGATATCTTGTTCTGCATTCACCCGTCAGACAGAAGAAGCCTCCCTCCTGCCAACAGTCACCCTCAAAGACTCATCATTTTAAAACTTACATCCACTCAGGCAGGAAGGGCGCTCTGATTGCACTCTAAATCATACGGTTGGTAAATTCTACTCTCAAACCCCAACACTGGGTAAGAAGATTGTTCAACTTTTCAACAAGATGGCCAACAATGCCCTGCTCCAATCACCAATAACATGGCCTCCTCAATGTTTCTTAAATCTCATTGGGTATTGGGTGAGTATTAGGTTCCTCACTCATAACATCTGCTGCAGCTGTGGTGTCATTGGGTTATGGCTGCATGTGGGGAGAGTATATGTGTGAATCAGCCGGCCACAACAGTCGGTGTGTTTATGGACCGTCAGCCCTTTCTCCGACCCCTCTCCTTCTGTATTCCTCTGTGCGAGATCTCCTCGGTTGTTATGTGAATCCATCGTTGATAGCAGCAGTCGTGTTCTCCGCCCTCATTGACTCCATCTCTTCCTCATCCCCCACTCTGTGTTTGCAGCCTCAACTCCGACTCCCGTCGTCCATCCTCCTCTCGCTCTGTCCGTTCCGAGGTGAGAGGATAGAAATAGGAAATGGGCTGCTGGACAGCCTGAGGACAGAGGAGCACACAGAGACTATGGGTGATGATTGGTGGATTTTTGTGAAATGATAATGAACAAGGCTGTTGGTTTGTGTCATAGTTGTGGGTTTCTCTCTCGTGTGAATCAGGCTTTTAGAGTTGAGAGAAATAGCTGTTCATTAGTAACTGTAGCGGCTCACCACATGACTCATCAGACCGGGAGGACTTTGGTCGTCACAAACTAAATGAGTCAAAGCGTACGAGGTTAAATTATTTCCGCTGCATTTACATGAGTAGAGTATAGTCAGATAAACAATTCAAAGATTTACCATGTAACATTTTAAATCCACCAAATATAACCACAGTAATAAAGCCACTACGATAAACTAAAGACACTAGGAGTCACCAACCGGTGACCAAATTTGAGAGGCTTTCATCTGGACTATGACGTCTTTCGATATAACGTGAAGATAATAGGATATGCCTATTATTAACATTTGTCATCTAATGGATTAGATTGCTTTCATTACATCCAGGATCAACTCTTGTGAAAACATTATTTATGGTACACCAACAAGAGAAGTCCGAGATAATCTCCTGTCATTTTGCAATGAGTGGTGAGAGTTGGTGCTGACACTTGCTTTGCTGCATTTGTTTGCTATGTGAGATTATTTGCTGTGCTTAACTGCATGTTTGTAAAAATAAAATGGGTATAAATCTAGAACAAAAGAGGAGAAATGGGCGTAACCAACTGTTAATATTCAAATAGTCTTAACTGGACATATTTATTCCTCTGGAGTCTGAGGTAGGGTCAGAGATAAAGTTAACCCTAAGCCTTTATATGCAGCATTAAATAATGTTCAACATACCATTCTTTATCATCACAACTATGACCTATCAGTCATACCCTATTAGCATGCTGATTCCAAAAACATTTGGGGTTAAGGGTCAAGTTGGTGTGATCTCAGGACCCACATGATGGAGGCTGCTTCATGTGAATTATACAATGTGATGAATGAGGTGCAGTGGTTTCTGTTGTATAAACTGGATGGTCACAGCCATACCTGTCCATGACGTTCCTCAGGGCCCGCTCTATGTTCATGCGGTGGCCTACACGTGTCACACCTAAATCCAGATAGTCGTCCTTGGTTAGGGAGGGTAGGTGGCTGCCGTCAATCTCATTATCCAGGAAGCGCTCTCTGTGCTCACCCAAGTTGAGGTATCCTAGCCAGTCTGCAACATCATACTTGTTCCAGTAGGGTAGTGGTTTGGAGGCAAAAGGCTTTGTAGGGGAGGGGGGTGGTAGATGAGGGTAACTCAGGCAGGGAGGTGGAGGGAGAGGGTGCAGGGGTGGAGAAGAGGTCCCAGACAGGAAGTGAGTTGGAGAAAGGGAGCGAGAAACAACTAAGGAGGAGTTTGGTAGTGGAGGTGCACCTGAGGTGGCGAACCGGGGTGGAGAGGGTGAGAAGTAAGGATCTCCAAGAGGGTTCCCTGGTGATGGTGGGGTGGTTGAACGTCGGAGATCGTAGATGGCACTGTATAGGGGTGAAGTGGGAAGAAGCGGAAGGGATGATGGCCGTGGTGGACCCGTCTTTGGTCTCTCTGATGGGGAAATGAGAGGGCTGGGTGCTCGTCTACGCTGGAGCATGTGTGATTCTGCTTTACGGGACTCTCGACTCGGGATAAAGTGGAATTCTAGAGCTTTGGTCCGATAGACAGGTCTGTGTTTGGGTGAGGTGGGGTAAGGAGAATAAGATGTAGGGGATAGTGGGGAATGGGAGCGTGGAGGCTGAGAGGCAGCTGCAGGTTGAGGAGATGGGGATCGTCCCCAGCTGGGGTACTGGGAGGTAGGGGTGGGGGAAGGGGATAAAGACGGCTGTGATAAGGAGAGTGGAGATGGCGACTGGGATCGAACTGAGGGGGGGCTCAGAGCTGAGGCTGAATCTTCTGAAAATCTGTGAATGCAGAAGGAGAGGCATAGTCACAAGACAACAATAGGGAAACAGAAAAGACACAAACAACCAAATGTTAGTAACACATTGTCCAGCAATTTTAGAAACTGTGGATTTAATATTTGCTTTTATATTGTTGATTAAATGAACTAGTGACAATTCTTATTGTTCCAAATTTAAAAAGATTTCCTCTTGACTGTCAGCCGAGACCTGACAGTCTTCGCTCCCCACACTGATCAACATGCCTAGGGCGACCATGACACTGCCGTCATTCATCTTTTGTTCTTTCTCAGACCATTTCGGTCAGCACTAACCACAACTGACTAGGGGATAGAAACTGTTTGGCAGACCTGTTATCCAAATTATGTAATTTGTTTCTGGTTAGTTTTGTTCTTTGATTGATAGTATAATAAATTCATTGATTTACTTTCTTCAAATAAGACAATTGGGTTATTTGCATTTTTTCAAGATCACCATTAGTGGGTACAACATATTGATACTTTAAAATATTTCTTGCAAGAAAAACCTTTTTTTTTTTTTTGTTCTTGAGCATGCAAAAATTATTTTATGAAATATAAAACTTTTTTGAATTCCTAAAATATACATGGAGCCACAAACATTTGACTGATGACACCGTGACGGTCTGTCACGCTGCTACAGCCCTGATGGCCGTTAGTGTATAGTCTGTATGTTCTCCCTATCACCTGCTGCAGCGAATGGCTGATGCTGAGGATTACTGGTGATTGGACCAAACAAATGTTTTATCAGCTTGATAAAAAAATGAAACATTTTTGACAATAAGACACCAAAAGGCACATACATGAGTGATACGTGTGTAAGGTTTGAAGAGGAAATATTGAGCTGCTTTTGAAATATGCTCTGCAAATGTGAGTCTAGGTTTTATTTTCATAATATACAAGATAAGGGAATTATTCATGGGAGCTATCTGTTTTAACTTTTGATACAATACATGGAATGTTGTTAGGGTTTTGCTCTGGAAACAAAATGATTTCAAACAGATGACGGACATTCAAACTTTTTTCCAGGATGATGGAACAGAGTGACTCTATTACTTGTGTCTGCTTCTGAGAGGAGGACATGGATATATCCAGGAAATAAAACTGGTTTACAGAAAAGAGACAACACCTACAAAAGACTTGTGGCACATGGATGTGTCTCACAGGTAGACCATGTATAGAATGGCAGTGTTTATCATGACAACAAAAATGTATTTCATGCCGTGAGACTGAAAGACATGATGTCTACCTGTGTCTGCTCAGCGGTCTCTGGCTACTCCAGCTGTCTCTGCTCCTCTGCTGCAGTTTGCTGCTCAGCTCGTTTATGATGCTGGGCTTTATACTGGGTGTAGAAGTGTAAACCCTTTTCCCTTCGAGAAGTGTCCCAGACTGGCCTCCATCACCACTCATTTGCCCCTCCCCCCACAGAGGCTTCCTATCAGGAGTGCGTGGGCGGTCAAAGTATGGTGAAATGGGGCGTCCCATACTGTGCATGTCCCTCACTCCATAACCATCATGACCACTTCCATCCTCTGTCACTCCCTCCTCATCCTCCTCCTCTTCCTGTTTGTCCCGCCGTCTGTGGGAAATGTAGGACGCTGGGGCGGTGCTTGCCTGTCTGTGTACGTCACTGGTGCGAGTTCCCTCTCTGAACCTGTTGGTTTTTGGGTAGGTGGAGGCTGCTGCTGTGGCACTCTGCATCTCAAAAGTTTGTCCATCCAGGTAACTCATGTAAGACTCAAGAAAATCACCCCCCCTCTCTGAATCCCCTGTCCCGCCTCCGACTCCCATCCGTCCTCCAGCTCCCCCTCTTCTCTCCCCGCGGTCCAATCTGTCTGCCCTGGCTCCACTTAGAGCCAGGATGCTGTCCAGGTGGTGGTCACTGCTGCTGCGGCTGTCCAGCTCTTCTATCCCAGAGTCCACCACTGTCTCTTGAGACCCTCCTTTCTTTGCAGGGGGAGGAGGACGATGGTGCTCCCTGCGACTGCCCATGATGGAGGTGGGGGATGTTGTGTGTGCGATGTGTGCCCGCTTTTGGTAGAGCTGAGTGGAGGTGCTTGTTGTGGTGGCAGCAGTGGAAGTTGTAGCGGCACAGCTAGTGGTCGTGGCATATGAGGCAGTGCTCCTGAGAGGAGCAGAGGTGGCAGCAGTGGAAGAGGGCACAGGAGGACCACGGTACACCGGGGGAGGAGCAACCGTGTGTGGTGGAGGCGTGGGAGAAGAGCGCCCTGAAGTCTGGGAGCTGTTGTATAGGTGGTGGGGATGAGACATAGAAAACGGTCTATGATAGGATCCTGGAGGAGGGGGTGGTGAGACAGATGGGGGCGGTGGAGGCCCTGCTATTGAGTTGGGCTGCAGGGTGGAGGGTGAGGGAGGTGGTGGAGGGTTTGGTGATATTTGGGATGGGGAATGTGCCGACTGAGTCAGGTTAGCCACCTCACTGTCATAAGATGTGAGGCTGGAGGCAGTGGAGTCCCCTGCCTGAGGTGAGGGCAGTGGCGTGTGAGCAGGAAACGCACCTACAAATGGTTCCTTTTGTGATGAAGGAGGAGGTGGCGGTGGCGGGGGTGGAGGAGGAGGTGGAGGTGGCGGGGCCTGCCGTTGGTGAGCGGCCAGGCTGTTGGTGAGCATCCTTTGTTGTGAATACCCTGATATTCTCCCAAATCCTCTGTCAAAGCTATTAGCGAACTCTAATGGAGGTGGGAGGGGGTCTGCATAGACAAACTCATCATCTGCATCAACTGAAAGGGCAGGGGGGGGGAGAACCATCAGGCCAGTCCCAGTGCTCCCAGTTGTGTTTACTGTCTGCTGAGTACTGTTAGGAGGGGGAGACGGAGGGGTGAGGGACAAGATGTAGGCATCAGCTTGACTTTCCATCCTGAGAAAAGAGGGCCTAACGGGCTGCTGAGGGTGGGATGTTTGCTGAGAAGAGCTCTCAGCAGCCGTCGCTGGAGCCTGCTCTGCCCTCCTCATGTAACCCTCCCTCTCTTTATCTCTCTCTCTTTCTCTCGATAGCTCACGTTCCCTTGATCGCTCTCGCTCCCTCTCTTTGAAGGTTTGCTGATACGGCTGAGACTGGTAGTGGTGTGTGTGGACTGTTTTGTCCTCAGAGAAGCGAACCCTTAGCCCCTCGCGAGCCCCCCCTCCTTCCCGTTCCCTCTCTCCTCCACCACCATCTTCACCCCACACACTCCCAACTCCTCTGAGGATTCTGGGAGAAGGTGGGCGGCCAACAGTGGGTGTGGTGGCAGCCAGAGAAGATGAAGTGACCAGGTAGGAGGAGATGGAGGATTGGGCGACAGATGACGGTGGCTGAGAGGTGGCAGCAGATGAAGGAAACGCCACACTCGACATCTGACGGCTAAAGTGGTGCTCTGCTCCCCTTCTTAATCTGCTGTCATCCCTCAGAGCACGCTCTCTGGCAGCCAGGGCAAGACCTAGTGGTGACGTGGGGTCAAGAGCCTTTCCTGTTAGAGGATGAATGAAGGTGGTTGAGGCTGCCGGCTGCCGGCCCACTGCTGTGTAGAGGTCGGTGGGCACAGATTTAGGTTGATAGTCTAAGGCAGATGAGGAGTACTCGGGTAGGCCAAAGGCTGGAGGCATACTGCGAGTTTGATGGATAAAAGTGTCCCCAGAGAACATTCCCTCATCGATAGACTTAGAAGGTCGCAACCGTGTTAATGAACTGTCAGGCTGTGTGCTCAGCTGTTGTTGTGACACCTGAGTCCTTGTTACTCCTCCAAATCCATCACTGACTCCTCCAAAACTCCCATCCTCCTCAGCAGACATAAACAAGGAGGCACTCTTTCTGCGGGCTTCGTGAAACCGTTCTCTGTCTCTGCGGGCCGCACCAACTATGGCAGCTCCGAACTGGCTGGTGTAGTCCAGGTTATCTTGAGCTCGGATAGAAGGCAAAGATGGAGGTGGTGGTGCTGGAATGGAAGGTGGGGCAGGGGGCTGTGGAGCAGGAGTGGAAGGAGGTGGTCCATGGTGTGTTTTTGGTTCATCTGTCTCCCCTGATGCAGAAGCATCTGCCTCAACACTGCTGCCTTGGCTGCTGCGTCCACTGCTGCTGGTTGAAGGTGCCTTGACAATAATGGTAGGGATGGGTATGGAGCTTTTCTCCATCGAGCCTTTGTCCCCCAATGTACCCTGGCTCAGCCGCAGGTCCTCCACCTTAGATTGCTTCACCAGTGGCCCCTTACCTCTCCGAGCCCCACCTTTAGGACCACCTGCCCCACCTGCAGCTGCACTGCGGTCTGCTCGCTGGGGTTGACTCTGGGTAGTCTGTTGTTGCTGGGGTATTACAGTTGCAATGCTGGATGGGGGGACAGCAGTACTGTAGCCCTTCCTCAGACCTGCTGCCTTGACCCCTCCACCAACCCCTAAGCCAGTTCCAACAGGCTCCCCAGTATAGGCAACCTTTCGGGAAGCAGTCCTACTTTGAGCAGCGTGGGCAGCTGCATGTGCAAAAGAGTTTGTGTGATCCACTGCTGCACCGCAGGAACCACCTACCCTCTCCTTGCCCGCATGGGTGAAGGGCAATGGCTGGGAGAAGGGCTGGTAGTGTGCAGAGGTGGATGTAGATTGGGACACCGAGACAGATGGCTGCTGGGTTGATTTAGTCCTCCAACCTAGTGGCGGAGCAGAGGAAAATGGAGGATCTGGTGGCGCTGTGGTAGGAGGAGGGGGGATGTCGTCTGGGCCTGGAACTGACAGACTGCGGACAAACTTCACGGTTGGAGGATGCAGGAACTGCTTCTCCTCCTCAGGTACCCCTGCATTATCAAATGAAGAAAAAACATATCGGAATGAAAATGCGCCTACAAATGGTACAGATGGCATGTGGCAAGGGAGGCTGGTGGTCAAGAAAAGAAGGACGGACTCAGGGCGAATAAGATTAGAGAGAAAATGAAGCCGGAAAAAAGAAAGCTCAGAGAAATTTATGAGAGTGTCCGTCAGAATCTGCCTGCCCTTCAACCTGTCAGCGAGCCTGTCCTCAATCCTTATTTCTGTTATTTTGAAAGTCAGCTAGTGTTATTCCACAAATAGTAGCACCATTGCAGCCTCCCGTAGCAGCATTGTTTTGTCAAGCCCAAGTGAAGACTTTACTAATGTGAGGAGAGACTAGTGGTTTGTTTACACGACAGTGTTTTTCCCACAGAACTGTAATGTTTTTCTGGGGTTTATAGACATTGGCAATTTTGGTGCCTCTAAATGAATAGAAAAGTGTTCCACAATGTAACAATTTCCATCTCAATTGTTGTGATGACACATTGTATTTTGCATTTTCAACTTAATGACCCCGCTCAGACAGAGCATCATAAACAATGACAGACTATAGAGTTTTGTTTGTGCTGCAGACACTTTTGACTCTACTAAGCAAAATGTAGAGATGCTGCACGATTGAGGCCCATTTATATTTTCCATAATAGCATGGAACTGTTCATGAATCCCAAAGGAAAACATTTTCCGTTTATAGCAAAAATTATGTCATGTTAACGGGACTTTTAAAAAAGTTTTAATAAGCAGCAAACCAGAAAATAAGAAATCAAAATAGTAAAAATATTAGTGGCACTACTGGATATAACAAATAATACTGGGGAGCGGACAGGGAAAACAATTTCTTTCCTTACAAGTAGTAACGAGTATAGTAACGAGTGAATCTATAACATACAACCATATAAAAAGATTGTACATTTTTGGCCACAGACAAAACAAAGTTGGCCACGGACAAACAGGTCAGCACATTGGAGACCTCTATTGGTCCAGAGGACAGACATACAGGCAGATGTTGGGCAGACAGAATAAACAGACAGCCTCACCAATGGATTTCTGCCGCAGCATACCATGCGGTGGGCCGTGACCTGATGTGTACTGTCCACGCTCGTAGCCGAGGGTCAGGCCAGACGACATCATCCCCATTCTGGACGGATCCACAAAGTTAGTCTGAAATGACAAAATAAGAACATGTGGAGAGAACGATGATTTTACGTCACGTGTTAACCAAAGCATTAACCTGAACGATCATGGTTTCTTCTTCTTAAAGATTAATATCCAATTCATTATATCTCTATTTCATCTGTTTTGTCATTTAAGTTTAAATGAAAAAGAAAAATTAAACCAAAGTATTATTTTGGAACATTTAACGACTTGACAGAATTCAAGTAAAGCGTCTTTTTGTTGAAAAATAAGCTCTCACAGAATACAATCAGCTCGCTTTATCAATGAAAAATATTAATGAAGTGATATATATACATGTTTATTTCTTCACTGTTGTATGCCTCAAAATGCTGACCTCATTGCCATAGAAACTTCTGCCTCTGTCTCTTTTTGGCCCCTGTCCCCGTGTCCCCGGCGCCTCATTGGTGTTGATTGTTTGCTGAGCTGCTGCAAGAATTTCATCGAGTTTATCTGAGAGGAAAAAAAGGAGTGAAAGAGACGGAAAGAGAGACAGACACGGAGAGAAGAAGAAAAATGCATACGGTAATGAAAAAGAAAATGACAGCAACATAATGAAGGAAATAATGTGTGAAGTGGGACACACTTGATGGGGGTGGGTGAGAGACAGAGGAAGAGATTCGGGAAAGATCTGGTGAGAAACATATGGTCCCTTACTCAAAGCCATCTGATAGACTGTCCTCTTCTTCTCTGTAACTTGGGAGGTATCGAATTCTGAAAGAAACCATGCCCAGAATAAGCTCAATAAGTCACTGAGAGTTAGTGTTGAGTCATTTTAGGTGGAACTAAATTAAATTAATTTGAGTGAGTATACATAGAATACCTGATTTTTTTTTCCAGGGTGTAGCAGCTGGAAAAAGGACAAAAGGAGATGTAAATTTTGGCAAGAGGGAAAGTGACATAGCCACGCTACAGTGAATACTAATCACGCTCCCTGACGAGTCACCGCACTAGGTTCATCCATCGTCTATGTAAAGACATGCAGTGAAATAGTATTTGAACCATCCTGGTTTCTTCTATTTAACTGCGTATTTAATAGTAACCTGTGCCAGATCTTCAAACTTTTTTTTTTTATCATAAACAGGTGCAGCCCGAGTGAACACATACAAGTTTTAAATAATAATTGTATTTATTGAACCGAGTTATGTAATTCCAAAGGGGTCTGTATGGAAAAATGTATTTGCCCACTTAGAATCTAAATCCATTAAAATACCAAAATGCATTAGTAACTGGTTGAAGCTGGACGAGACAAACCCAGAGCGGGTCAATACCTGGCCTGTTCAATCACATCACTTAAATGGACATTTTTAGAAACAGGATGTTGGATCCTAGATCTCACCAGTAGCAGGATATGCCCAAATCAGAAGTAACTCTAGAGGATGTTAGGAAGAAGGTGATTGAAATACAGTCTAACATCAGGGTTCCAAACTTTTTCCAAGATTCTGGGACTCCACAAATCTACGGTGAGAGACATTATCTTCATTTGAAGAAGACTAGGAACATTAAGGCGTTTTCTGAATTTACCCATAACCACCCATTGATCATCCTAAGAGATTGGCCAGAATAATCTATGGACTGATTGTTGTTACATCTGGTGCAAATGAAACACAGCATTCTGAAAGTACATTACACCTACAGTCAAAGATGGAGGTAGCAGTGTGATGTTGTGGGGATGCTTTGCTGATACAGGGTCATTTCCAGACCAAACCAGACCCCAGATGTTTGATTGATGGAAACATGAGGCCCCCTTTGAATGACTCAAAAGGAATAAAATGAAGGTTTTGGAGTGGTCATGTTAAAGTCTGGACCTGAGAATCATTGAGATGCTATGGTTGTTCCCAAATAGATGGGTTTCTGTTCACACCCACTCCTATGTCGCCGCACTAAAGCGGTTCTGCAAAGAAGAATTGGCCAAAGTCCACTACTGTGAGACCGATCCCCAGTTTTGCGTTGCAGGTGCAGAGGGGATTTAAAAAGGGGAAAACTTTTTCACAATGGGTGTTAAGGTGATAATATTTTTGTTTTAATAAATAGAATGATCGTTTAAAGCATATATTCTGTGTTTATTCAGGTTGTTATTGTTTTGTGTTACATCTTGACTGAAAATCCTTCATAGTCCAGTATGAAATACACAGAAATATAGAGAAAATAAATCTGAAGGAGAAGGATTCTTCTTTGCAGCAGTGTACATCACACACACAAACACGAAAGGACTTAACTTTGAACATTTACGTAACAGTAAATATATTACTCATGCACACTGTACAATGCTGCTGTTACTCTCTCTGACAACACAGAAACACTTGTGGTATTAGTGTGAGGATGACTCCCACCTCTTTCGACTGTTGAACAGTTAAGATCCCATCAGAGGTGAGGTGAGGACAAAGGAGACAAAGAGAAGACAGAGTTAGTGGTCAAACCAGTGAACGGTAAAGGGATAAGTCCAAAGGCATAGAAGAAAAGATATCTCTTCAGTGTTTGCTTCCACTGGTCTGAGTGAGCGTTTGTGTGTGTCACGCTGATTGAACTTAATCAAACAGTAATTCAATTTTAAGGTCCACTAGTTAAATCAAGCATTAAAGAATTTTGATCGCAGGCTTATTTAGTCTTTATTTACCACTGCGCTGCTGAGATCCTTTCAAACGTCAGCCATAAATTTGCCCAAATATATTTAAACAACACTTATAAAAGAAAATAACCATTTGTGGACTCGGGTGCACTGCAACATCATTTCCATTTTAATGACCTTGATATCTCTCGGCATGACTTCTGGGTGAACCAGGACACTGCACCAATCCCAGAGGTGAAATATTTTAATAGGCGTCACAGCTAAATGAATTCTAATTCATTGAAATGAGCATATGGCAGAGCCTGACATGGTGGTATGACACATTGGGCTCCTCTCCCCTTGACCCAGAAAGACAAAAAGGCAAAGGAAAGGCGTTGTGACTGCATATTAAGCACCAACACCTCAAGGAATTCTAGGATATTTTTGATAAATGCACTTTAAATAGTGTCAACCTGAGTTATTTATGAAATAGAGATATTGTGGACAGTAGTACGACCCGACTGACATTATATACTTTTATATTATTTTAGACTCACTGATTGTAATTAATTAAAACAAACACATATTAATAAAAATATAGATCCCTTTCCCCTTTTTAATCTTGACCAAGATATGTTGTGTTTACTAAGTGGAACATTTAGACAGCCAAGAAAATAATATAATTTTGATGCTGGTCCATCAACGTGACCGTATGTTAACCTCAACCAATCCAGCTGCATCCAATTTTCAAGACAGTATTGCAAAACACAAAATAGATTGCCTCACATACTTAAGCACTTTAAAGTTTGTTGGAGCGGCGCTCTATGTATTGAAATGATGTATATAGTGTTTTTGCATACAGAGAGTGCAGTAGTGGTAAGATAATAGTGCATATGTAGGTGGGTTGGGGTCCTCAGGAAGCTGTGTGTCAGACTGGGTGCTCATGCTTTGTGCCGGTCAGGTGAGGTCACACCACAGAGAGAAGGCAGGGGAGCGGAGGAGATTTGGAAGGAGTAAATCAAAGGAGTGTTTCATTTGCTCAGGAATGAATCCAGTTAGATCCAGAGTTTCAACAGCAGGGTAGAATCATAGTCTGCTGACAACTTTGATAGAGAGCCCTGAAACCTGATCAGAGACCAGCCGGTGAAGCCTCGCAGATTCCCCACTCCTCCAGCAGCTACACATGTCCTCAGCTTCCACACATTACCAATTGCTCACCAGGCAGGTTCAGAAGCCGACACCAGCTGCAGCCAACCCCAGAGATTTTTAGACAATATAACTCGATCGGTAAAGTAAACGCTGAACAGTGATCAGTTCTGCAAATGGGGGCGTTGACCCTCACCAGGCACTGCCCTCTCACTATTTTGCCTCAAATAGGAACAGCATAAGCTTAGCCACATATAATATTGTTACCATAGAAACAGAGCTGGAACAAAGTTGATTTATTATTTATTTTTTTCAGAAATTACTCATCTGAATGATTTAATCTTGGATGTGACTTTTTCCAAATAGATCAAAGACGTTTTCAAAAGGTTATCACCAAAAGGGAAGTTAGATTTTTTTCAACCTGTTCACAGATACATAAAAATGAAACAAGTTGCAATGTTTTTGGCACCCGGAAAACTCTTCTCAGGTGACGCCCATACCGCTGCAGTGTTACCTTGGCAACAAATACTTGGTGAATGGATATTTGTGTGATGTGCAGGAGGGCTGGTAGACTGCACTCTGTGTGGCGGGGTTAAAGCTGTGGGTGGGCCAGGGAGCAGTAGAGGGTGCAAGTGGGGTAGGAGGTACGAGAGGAGGGCAGTGGGATCACAGGCTGAATGGCAACACTTTTTCTGAGTGGGGTTACCTGTAGTGGGGGTGCTGGAAGTGACAGTGTGGAACCTCTGAAAGAACAGTGAAATGCATTGAGATCGTCATCTATGGCGGGAGCCGATCTTTCCCCCTAAGATAGATCGGCTCTTTCTTAGGGGGAAAGATCCCCCTAATATCTTTCCTTCTTCTTCTTCTTCCCCCCTAATTCCTGTCACTGAGTTAACGCGCTGTCTCTACCTTTTTTTAATGTCTAGATTTAGCCTAGCTCAACTCCCCTTCACACTTGAACATCTTTACCAACTCCCAACACTCTGGTTTTCTATCATTCCCATTCACCTCATTCTGCATCTTCCGATTTTCTCAAGTTTAAAGCATTCTTGTTTGACAACCTCTCGTTTTTGTCTGTTCCGCCATTTCATTTTCATTTTTCTCTTTTCACTCCCCAAACTTTTAGCATAGTCAATTTCTTACCCATCTCCTCCAGCTCTGAAGTCATGGACTTGGATCGTAGTGCGATGGCGGGAGTGCTCAGCCTCTTACTCTGCTGGGGGACTGAAGGGGAGGGAATGGGAAAAAGTAGTCTCTCAAACTACTCGAGTTCTATCGAATTTACCAACAGCACTGCCCAAAGACAAAGTGTTTAGCACAAAGACTTACTTTTCTTCCTCGCACCCTCTTCCATGTCTGGATTGCGGGTTACCATGACAACCTTCACCATGAGGCTGTTGCCGCCCTGCCGGATCATGTTGACTACTTGTCTGTGACCAACCTTCACCACATTCTGGCCATTGACCTTGAACAGATACAAAGACAAAGAGGAATGAAGATTATTTGAGTTTTGTCTTTGCCATTTGTAGCTTTTAACTTTTCTAAACTGCTTTTAGCTTCTGCTTAGCTTTAGTTTATCATAAACCAGTAAATCCAAAATGCCAAAGCGATATGTAACTTTATTCTGAAATGTACCGAATTAATTTTTTTTTTAATTATTGTATTATTATTATTTATTATTATTATAACTATCTTGTTTGGTTTGTACATTCGGACCTATGAGTTTGATGAACTGGATCAGACAGTCAGACTTTGGTTCGACAAAAAGGTTGATTCAGTTTGTATCAAACTCCAATATTGTTCAGTTCATTTAACGGTGAGGTGTTTAACGGTCAGATTTGTCCAACAAACAAATCGAATGTCATTCGAAAAAAATGTATAAGCATACTGAAACTTTAAAATAGATTTACTGGGAGGATGAGGACGAGAAGACACAAGAGGACTGGAGAGCGATGTCCCTTTGATCTTAGAAACTGTAACAGCGATGCATAAGAGTTTGTGATGTCATCAGAAAAAGCCCCATGAAGTAAAATTTTCCTTTTTTTGATTATTCGGACAGAAACCTCATGGGCTCCCGCGCAACAAGCTCGTCCAGAGAGCTGTCTCGAGTTTACACTTGAAGTTGGTGAAGTTGGTGCTGTAGTGACGTCAAAATGATAACAGTAAAGTGGCAATGATATGAATCTGGTAATTTTTTTCTCAATTGAAAGGCTATCTGCCAAATTAACAACACGCTGAAGTCATATACACGCCAGTCTACGAGCCGACCAATCATATAAGGATAAGTATAAGGAGAGGCATCCCCATGTAGATAATGACAACAGGATGTAGGCATATCATGAAAAGTTAGTTCACGTTTGCAAAAGTGCAAAGTGAAACAAAAACTAACTGGAACATATGTATAGAATGCAACACAAAACAAGCTTTGGTTCAGACTTTCAGATGTGAAACGAACCTCAAAGTCTAGTGTGGATGACGGTTCTCATACATCAGTATCAGCCAAAATATATGTTTAAAAATAAATGTTACTGCATTGGAACTAACTGCGTCTAACTCTTTAGATTAAAATGCGATACCATTATAAGTAAAAAATAATACTGCCCGTTGTTTAGTGATCAGTAAATCATTTGACTGGTCATCTGTTTAATGAATTTAATTTCATGTTTAATTTGAAAGTATTCATGCAAACATGTCTAACAGCTACTGGTTTTAGCTTTCTAAAAGAAAATTGTGTCTTTATTTTTTTTAAATTCCTGTGTACATATTTACTTAGAAGCCAGAATCATTATGAAGTGCATTCTCAAAATGTCTTCCAACCATTTGTTGCGCATGCTTACGGTGAATTGGGGAAAGGAGCTTTTAGATTTGTTGACCCACCTGCTTGGAATATCCTACAAAAACACATAAAACTGCAAGAAATAATTTCTTGAAAGGACTTTGCTACGATCCTAAAGGAGTTACAACGTGAGACAGTATGGTTGTACATGTTCAGTTTGATTACTTCATTTAAGTATCACTACCTTCATTTTTTAATGTGATTCCAGAGTGTATTTTTTATTGCTGTCCATACCCATATTTATTTTATTTGTACACTGGGTTGTTAATATATATGATGTCAATTATGACAGTTGCTTCTGCTTTCTTGACCCGATCACCCTTGTGAAAGAGATCCTTGATGTCAATGGGTTAATTTTTCTGGTTAAACAAAGGTTAATAAAAATAACCACATAAAATAGATACCTATTTTTGTTTGTTTGTGTTTTTTACTCATCCAAGAAAACCTAGAAATGAGTATTTGAAAGATACCCATCCAATTTTGTGGAAAGGGCAGCATTACTATTTGTGGATCCAGTTTTTTTTATATATATATATATATATATATATATATATATATATATATATATATAATATATATATATATATTATATATATATTTATTATTTTATTTTATTTTTTAGAATTTAGAAAATACATATTATTCTTTCTTTTATTTATTTAGAATATATATTAATATATATAGGTCTACACCCCTTAAATAGGAAGCCTGTACAAGTTTTTAAACCTCTACAAAATTGCATTAAATCATGACAGTACCTCTATCAGGAAATCTCCCATCCTGAGCCCGGCTCTCCAGGCGACACCTCCCTCATCCACCGACTCCAGGTACTGCAGGGCAGGGAAGGCCGGGGTGGGAGTGAACTCCTCGATAGGAGTCTGAGCTGCAGACACAATGAAAGCACAAGAACACATTACATTTGATATCCAATATATCAATTATAGAGTCTGATTGCATGGAAAGACTGTTTTGTTTTTTTTACCTTTGGCCCCTCTCAGCACAAAGCCGAAGCCCTCGCTGTCTTTTTTCTGCAGAAGCACCGTCTTCTCCTTGATAATATAATCACTATCACAGAAGAGATAGAGATAGACTGGGTAATAGAAAGTGATAAGGAATGGAAGGCCAAGTTCAACTATTCATAAAGAGTAGTACTAAACTTCCTGTTTTTCCCTGCCCCCTTCAACCATATTTATCCTCTGCATGCCACTTCCTGGTTTTCTTTCTGATGACATCACCATCTGCATACGGTACAAATCCACAATGTGCTGGATTGCGACTGGAAACCCTCTGTGTCCTTTTAGGTATTTACTATTTCTATATTTTCATCTTCCTCCTCATATAATTTCATATTTCACTATTCCAACTGCAAGTTTTCAACAGTGAGCCCAGAGCCGGTTTCTACCAGAACCTCAGTGAAGGTCAGAAGATGCTATACACAGTGCAAAAGCTTTGTTTGTTGCCTTAGCAACAGCTAGAGACTTGCATAGGTAGAGTCGGTCTTGTAATGCTACACTAGTAGTCACAGATGGAAGGGATCGGATACTGCATGCTAACATGTGGAGTCGGTACGGTATAGCACACATTCTGCTCTATCACTGCGGCACAAACAGATGGTTGACAGTCACTAAACTCAATCGCTGTGCCACAAAAAAAAAATTATACTTTGAAATTAAATTAAAATTTAATCATGTTACTTTATGTCATTATTTAATTGACTTTCCAATGGCCATGTATGAGATCCATAGCACTAGTTTATGTTTTCTGATTTTGCATTTTATCAGCCATAACATTATAAGCAGAGCTAAAAACTTGCAAATCTCACTGGGGTCTCCTGGTCTGAAGTGGTTGGTACATAGCAAAGTGGTCCAAGGAAAGGCAACTGATGGACCGGTGCCAGGGTCAGCTCAAGGCTCACGAATGTTATTGGACACTGAAGGCTAATTATCTGAACTCACAAAAGAGCCACGGAAGCACAATTTCTGAAAAATGTTAATGCTGGTTGTGACAGAAAGGTGTCGGAATGCACAGTACATCTCCGACATGTTTTGAAGGAAAAGGGGGGATCTACATAATATTAGGCAGGTGGTTATACTACCAAAGCACATAAGTGTATCTTTGGCATCATGACTCTGGTAGCAGTTCACCAGTTTTTTTTCCTTGGACTTTTATAGTGCAGCTGCTGCTCAGTGGGTAAGGTTGTCGTCTCCAAATGTGAAGATCAGCAAAAATGATTTTTCAGCTGAAATCCTTGCAATCAAATGATTATGCCTTTGTCAAGTTCGGCAACCATTTTCCTTCCAACATCATTTTCCAGGCCAGATTTTATTCTGATAGGTGTTTGTGCCCATATTTAGAGACTTCGTACAAGAGAAATCGGACACATCATACATTTGGATGCTCAGCCACTGTAAACCACTTAAGTGTAAAGGCTGTAGGCTTTCTGTTTTCTTATGAATGGAGGTAAAGAGCCATTCAGTCAGCCGGTGAATTAAAGAGGTATGTATACCTCAGCTGTAACATATTGTAACCACCTGCTGATAATCCCACAGTGCACTAAAATACTCCCAGCCCACTCCATCTGTTCATCTCTCTCTCATTCTCCTTCCACGAGCTTTCATTCTTTTAACATTTTCCCATCCTAATGACCTGGACTACTCCAAACCTTTCTCTGTACTGGCTTCCTTTTCTTGTATTCCCAACTTCAGCTTATTTTTTCTTAATCACATTTCCCCCTTATGATATTTTTCATTCAGGCTATTGAGTGCATGATGCTCTCTGCGGGCAGTGGGAGCCTCTCTGCCTGTGCCAAGACGCTGTCTCTTTGTTATTCTAGTCCTCTTCTGTTCCTGTCTGCTTTCCAGCCTAAGAGGGATTGAGGGGATAAATGAACACATACTGTACATACAAACGTAATGATTATAATCATAAGATTCACACCAAATCTTAAGGTGTAATATGAAAGGATTGGCTTCAAGCTGAATTTATATTACAAAGGGATATGGGGCATATCACCAGAGCAACCACTAACTTGTTTTTTCATTTATCCATGACACTAGCACTCAACTAGGAGCACTGGGCAACTGTTGGTGTACTTTACAATGCAAGTAGAAGAGCTTTCAGAACCATTGTTGTGGCAAAAACCAGAGAAGGCTGGCACATATATATTCACATTCTGGTAAAAATTGTACTTCATTTATATTCTTGTATGTTACCAATAAGGTACGACCGAGGAGAGAGAATAAATGAGGAATTATGATACAAACATGACACAAGATCTTCCTCTACCCATTAGCCTTCCCTGTTCCTGCTGGTGATACAAGCAACTTCAAAATGTATGCAGAGAGCACACACATAAGTTCAAGTACTAGTGCTTGTTTCTCTGCTGTCTCCTTTCAAGGACAGTTCCTTCCAACTCTAAATTTGATAAATTACTGCTGCAACATGATGCCTCCCAGAGTTATGCAGCTATTTGAGGGAATGCAGGATCAAATGCCGGTAAAACAACACTTGAATAACTAAACATAAATCAACTCTCCCAACGATAAACTTCGAATAAATTGACTTTTTATTGAAACCAAACACCTTATATCCAGCTATATTAACTCATCAGAATGAAAAATATTCTACAGGAGGTGATAACATCATAGCAGAAAATGCAGGAGATGCCTGATCCAAACTTTGAGGATCACTGCATGGAGGCATTTAGAGCCTTTTGCACAGCCAACAAATGACACTCGCAAAGTCAAATAATTCCTGATGTTTACAATTGCAAAGTCTGTCCCACAGGTAGTTGGTCATTGAAGGATTCCTCAGATAATAATTGTCATCTGTATGAGATATTATTTATTCCATTTTTTCTCACAATGTCTATGTGTGGTTCTGTGTCCCGTCAGGGCTGCATTAATAGAAGTTGTCACTTGAATATGCTGGTCAGTTGTTTTGTGGAGAATTAAAGAGATCCTCACCCTGTACTTCAAGTTGGAGATAACTTTAGCATATAAATCAGTCAAGTCCAGACATAAAGGTCCTGCTATAAGGGTATTATGGACAAACCCATGCTGACATCATTTACTAGTTGGCCACAATGCTTTTGTCAAACTTGTCCCAGGAGTGATTTCCTAGAGAAACTTCTTTGACACCCGAACATACCTTTAGCTTATTCCTTTTTGAGGATCAACCATCTCTTTTAGAAATAAGAACAAGTTCAGCCATTCAGGTGCACATTTATGGACAGCATCACTAAGAGGCCCCAGCCTCTAAACTGGGACTTAGTGACAGCACCAGTAAGTTAGTAGGACCATCCTGGTCCTTGGATTGTTCCATTTCCTGAGTTGGGAAGCCTTCCTCTGGACTCGGGTGTGTTCATCAGCTTTTCAGTCATAAGGTGAGAACAACATGGATGCTACAAAGAAGTCATGTTGTATTTTATTGTTGAGCGCTTAGAAAAAAAATGGAATATAATTTTGTCTGACTTGTTGCAGCACCAGTACATTCCATAAAGCCACTAAAATAGTGTTTCATCTAACTTTGTATCACAGTTAATGCTAATAAATAACTTTAATTACCAATCTAGGTCACTAAGTAGGAAGAGACCCAAACATGGTTTTACCAACAGCAACAAAAAATCCCCAAACTTTTTGGACCATCAGTCAGACACTTCCTTTCATCCAGCATGTTTCTGCATCAGTGACGTCAAAGTCAAGTCAAGTAGAGTGTTTTTCCTTAGGGCGAAATTCCCTGCGGGAACTCATTTTTCCAATTAATTCAACACCACATGAATGCACTAAGTGACCCAATGTTGTCATCAGTGTCTCAGATGCAAGTGAGTGAGCTGAAAAATTCGACACAGGGTGTCTCTTCCTGCGTATGTAAGAAGCAAAGACATTAAATAGGAGAGGCCAAGCTGACTTCCACAGAGGTGTCAGAAAGAAGCTTTAACTTGTCATGCATGCTGCATCGTTTAAACTCCCTCACTATGCACTGTCTTCAATTTTTCAGCAGTCTCCCGCCCCCTCTCTCACTCACAGAAACAGGTAAACATAAAGAAAGCTAACACACAGAGCACATGCAATCAACCAGCCAATAAGGAAGAAGAAAAGTCATTTTACATTTGACAGCAGCAAACAAACCAACCGCGCACACAAACACACAAACATATGCACGCATGTACACAAACACACAGAAGTCAGCCCATTACTCTTAGCAGATTGCATCAGTGTTTGCCGGTGCAGTGTTGTTAGAGGACGTTTGTTCAGAAAGCTACTCAAATACAGAAATAAATGGCACACACAAACACACACACACGTCCAGACAACAAACGGTTGCAATGTTGTGCAGCAGAAGCCTATATTAATACGCACACACACGCACACACATTACACTGACATTCAGACAGAAACATCATTCCTCAAACATGCATTGCAACATCTGTCTATCTAATCGATCATGCCCTGCCATCCATGATGCCCACATGCATGCATAAATCCCTCCGCCCCCTCATCTCCCCCAGCAACTACAGAGAGAGAGAGAGAGAGAGAGGGAGAGGGAGAGAGAAGGAGAGAGAGTGAAGGTAGGGGGTTATAAAAATAAAAAAAACATGGCAAGTACCTGTAAATGAACCAGATGCTCCTATTCATAGGGCCAAGTGATGGCCAGGAAGACGAGAGGGAGAGGGAGAGGCAGAGATCCTCCTCGCCGCATGCCCCCATCGCCATTTCCTCCCCTCCCTCTCCTCCTCCTTCTCCTGCTCCTTCTCGACTTCCAGCGAGACAGCAGCGAGAGCAAGCCGCGAGATAGGAGGAGGAAAGGAGGAAGAGGAGGAGAGAGGGATGAAAGATGGGAAAGGGAGAGGGCCGAGCTCTCCCAGCCCCTTCATACTTAAGACAGAGGGAAAGGAGGAATGAGAGAGAGAGAGGGTGAGAGAGAGAGATGGAGATAGTTCATTGTGACTGCGACACAAGGAGAGAGAGCGCAGGAGAGAGAAGAGAGCAGGGGCAGAGGGAGGGGGGATTAGGTGGCTTTAAAAGAAGAGAGAGAAATGAGGTAATTTCGAGAGAGAAAGAGAGAGAATGATTGTTTGGAGCACAGTCACACACATAAACACAAACAAGCCAAACATGCATGCATTCATGTGATGAACTCAAACACCATCCCTACGTACTCACTCTCCATCCTTCTCGTTTCATCTCTTCTTTTTCACTTCCTAGAGTAAATACATCTAATTTTTTCATTCATTCATTCATAAAAATGGATGGAAGTAAGTCTTTGTCCTATCAGAAGGAAAGTTGGAATGACTGACTGAACAGGTATCATTATCATCCTGTGGCACAATCGGAGAGGTCCAGTTATTATAATGTCCATTTACAAAGAGGAAACCTCACAGTAGCTGCTTTGCTGTTATTGGTAAGAGAATAAATGTGACTTTGTGCAGATGCTTTTGGAGCATCTGCAGCTGTCTTCCCCTGCTGTTATTGACCCCACATGTCTTTAAATCACACTTAACTAACCTCAACCACACCCCACTGACACGCACACACACACATTTGCTATAAACAAAGCATGAATGAGAGGGTAGAGCACTGCAAATGGGATGGGGAGGAGGAGATGCATCGACGCAGACAGGAAGAGGAGAGAAAACAGAGAAACAGCTGCCGGCTGAGTGGTGGAAGGAGGAAGAGGAGGAGGAGAAGGAGAGAGAGAGAAAATCACTCAGATACACTCACATCATCTCTCAGTCAGAGCCTCCTTCCATGTATGTTGAAGCTGTCCTCTGTCGACTCCCTCCCTCCGTCCTTCCCTCTCTGCCTCTCTGCCTCTCCTTTGCTTGCCTCCCTCCTGCATTCGAGGATGATCACAGCTCTTGTCCCCTCTCTTCTCACATCTCTGCCTTTTTGTTTCTCTCCCTGCATGTCAGGCTATACTGCTGTGATTCAGTGTACAGTATGTGTGTTTGTGCGTGCATGCATGTGTGATGAGAGGAGGAGAGGGCATGAAAGAAAGAGAGGGAGGAAGGGGAGGGAGCGGGAGAGCAAACACAAGGTTCACTTGAATGTATCTGCATCATGGCCTAATGTGCATTGTGTTTATGTATGTGTGAGCGCATCTGTTGATGTATCTCTAGTTGCAAAATGCATGTAAAAGTTCTACATGCTTGAGAAATAGTCGAATGACTTTTATGTTAAATGTGCAGCAGTGACAGGGAACTGCTGCACAGACAAAGCACAGACCAAACCAGCTCCAGCAAGGTTAAACAGAGCATCTCCTACAAACTCATTTATCCTTATTTGACCCAATGCTGGCCCAAAAACGAGGGCTGGGAGGAAGAGCAGCATGTACAGATTGTGTAGTTACGCAGTGCATGTGTGCCAATGACATATTATAGCTTCCATCTCTTTTACTATGAACAGCCTCATCAAGTTAATCATTAAGATAACAAGTCAATAACAAATTAAGATAAATAGCAAAGCTGAAAAATGTTCTCAAAGGCTAAATGCTGTAAAATAATAATTAAGTATGTCAGTATATGCTCTTATATCATTCAGGAAAACCTGTGATATCTACTGTATGTTGTTAACCATAGACAATTATGCAAATGCATGCTTCGCATCTTCCACATAATTTACTATAAGTAAGTTTTTATTCTGTTTATCAGCAAATAAGATAATCACAGCAACAGAGAGCAAAAATGTAAGGAAATATAAATCCTGAGATGACATATTATTATATATTCCCTATGACCTCAAGAAAAAATCTGTAAACCACCATCAGTATATAATCCTAGAATATTGTCATATTGTTTTGTTAATTTAGTAAATAATATTTTTGCCTGGAAAAGGTTAATAATAACTTTGTATAGATCTCACATATTAAAATTAAAACCTACCTATAATGGTTGATATATACACTGATCAGCTACGATATTCAAACCTCTAACGAGTGAAGTGAGAATAACATTGATTATTTCTCCACAATCGCTCCTGTCAGTAAGATGTTTATACTGTATTAGACAGCAAATGTCTTTTTTTGTCCTGAAAAAGATTCTGAGCGATATTAACCAGGGCCAAATTGTGACTCCAAGACAACTAAATCAGAGCATCTCCAGGACTGCAGGTCTTCAGTGCTGCTGTATGCAGTGGTTACAGCCGACTGAAGTGGTCTGAAGAACTGATGAACCAGCAACAGGGTCATGAGCACCAAAGGCACGCAATGGCAGTGGTGCGTGAGGGATCGCCCGCATTGTTCAATCCAACATGCTACAACGAGCTAGCCAAGAGCTATTCTGGCACAAATTCGGGGACCTACAAAATGTGAGACAGATGGTTTTAATGGGATGGCTGATATATTTAAATCCTGGTGAAGCTCCTTAAGTTTGCTAAAAAAATTTATATTTGCGGAAAAATTACCTTCAAAGAAAAAAGTCGAAAGTTGACCAACAGACAGCTTAACTTAGTGACGACTGTATCACCCTGTCATTTTCCATGCCAGGAAAAAAAAAAGTTTACCAAACTGACAACACAAGTGCAGCATAAAGTCTCAGGCTAAGCCATAGAAATATCACAAGTCAAGTTTCCTGTCCTCACCAAAAACTGATAGACATCTCAGTTACTATAGCAGCCCTCAGGAAAGTGCAGAGATCCTCCTCTTACTTGGCCTCTGCCCTACCTCACAGCAACGTTTGGTGGGAATCAGTTCTTTAAATTTTGCATAAATAGGGAAAACTTGCTCATTTCAAGATGTCTAACAATATCTTCAATGATATCAAAATACTGTATTCCGTATAGTATATACAGTTTATATGTTAAAACTCACTTTCATATTTCCCACAGAAGTTGATTTTTATATTTTGCATGATTTCTGTTTTTATTCTGTCTAGTGTATTTGCAGGTTTCTTCTTCTAAATGCTTCCTCGCTCAAAGTTAAAAGTAAGTTTTATTCATTTGCTTGCTTTGTGCAATTTCTTATGGTCCATTGTGTTGAGCTCTCCGAAGCCACCATAAGACGTCAGTAGTTGCCGTTTCGTGGATCGCGATAAACCAAATTGTTAAATTTCAGAAGAAAATCCACATTTTCCTTCGATAATTAATGAAGTGTTCCTCACAACGGAACGGACCAGAAATGCTTGAAAATATTTTCAGCTAGAGCTTTGGAAGAACCCCAAGCATTTTGCATTTTGACTGAGTTACAATACAGCCATCAGAGGGGAGCAAAGAGTCTGCGGGGGCTTGGAGAGGAGGAGCAGAGTGGAGGAATGTTATTAAAGCTGAGGTTGAGTACAAGGCAGAGTGATTAAAAATATAGCTGAGGGGGGGGGGCATGACAAATGTCTCTCTAGAAGCTCTCCATTTGTTTGACATTTGTCTCTGCTGGTTCCGCATCACATCCCTCGCTCTTTGTGATCTTGTTAATCCAATCACCACACCACATTATCAACTTGAAGCAGTTCATCTTCCTAATTGCCGGGTTTCAGTTAACATTTGCTATGATGTCACGGCCAGTCCTCTTTTTGAAAAGCGACGCTAGAAAATATATCAAGCCGTCAATAAGGGGCTGCGAGAGAGACAGAAGATGATGATCGGAGGCTGGTGGATGAGGGGACTCGTTTGCCTAGTGTACTCACTGTACACTAGGCAAACGTTAAAGGCAGGCACTGATTTTCATATAGTAATTACAAAAAGTAGAAGATTTATTTATAGATTTAATCAATATTAATTATCAATAATTACTTTTTTTAGAACACGATCGGTATGAAATGCACCGCTATGGCACTGCTATGGTAATGTGGCACTCCCTCCAAAAGGTGGTGGTACAGAAGATGTAGGCAGTTTGACACATGATCATTTGAGAGCGATCTTCAGCAGAAGAAGGTCCAACCAGTTCATCAACTGATGGCAGCAGATGACATGAGTTTGATGTACAGAATAAACAACAGTCCAAGCTAAAGACATGCTCCGGATCCAGTTTGATGAAGAAAAAGGGTCGTTTTAAATTTGAAAAAGTTTGTGGGCCTGATATCGGACCGCCCTGCAGAAAAACTTATAGCAAGAATGCAGAAATTATCATGTCCAAATATTCCTCTGTAACTATAACCACATTCAAAACCTGAGTTAAAGTCAGACTATATCATTTTTAGAACTTTGGGATTCATCTTGAAACATCTGCAGACTGTATGGCAGCCAATGCAATGGCAAAAAATAAATATCCAATGACGTATTATACCACAGACCAAAGGGGAACATTAATTAAATAACCATTCCTTGGAAGAAGAAAAATAATCAGCATAATAAAAACCTTGAATATTTATTTTTGTCTTGCGTCAGTCTTCACAGACAGAAAGAATGAAATTAAAACATACGCAGGGGGAGTATTTCTTCCCCCTTTTTATGACTTACTTTGGCCCCATGCTGATCGCACCCAAAAACAATGACATCTCTATCACCCCTTCGTAAACAATAACATCTTTGTTCTTTCACCCAAACTCTTCACCCCCTTCCCCAACCCTTCTGTCCCCTTAGAGTGCCCTTCACTCTCTGACCTCCAGATGGAGACACCACGGGGGAGAGAGGGTGATGGAGAGAAATTAAAAAGTACAGGGGGGGTTACCGATGCAATGATGAATAGGAAGAGAGGGAGGCATGCAGAGATGATCAGAAGATGAGGCCAATTATAGAGAGTTGAAATCAGAGATTGGTGATGTGTTACTCTGCTTAGCTCTGAGTCAGCCATGCCTGCCTGTCTGCCTGGCCAAACATATAGTTCTGGATCCCGTCAATACTACAGTACACAGCCTTAATGATCCTTGATGCGTGTGTTAGCGTGTTTGTACAATGGTGCCATGGTTGAGTGTGTCGCTTGCATGAAACGTTACTTTTGATGATGTGTGCATGGACGAGAGAGAAACACAGTTACGGAGAGTGATTAAGAGAAACATGAAAAGAAAAGCAGGCTGATGAGAGAGAGAGCTTGGGAATGATAAAGGATGATGACGCCTGACAGAATGAGCGAAAGAGAGCGAGAGAGGAGTGGATTTCATGTAAATAATACATGCAATTGATAATGACTTTTTTTCTACATCAATAATTCTCTCTTTGCTCACTGAAATGAATTCGCCTCAAAGTAACGCGTCGCTCACCATGATGCCAAAGCAAGACATTATAGGTAATGACCTTATGTTAGGCTGGTTTAATGAGAAGTCACACATCCACAGTCAATAAAGGAAAGTTTCTCCCACTCATGCATCAACAAATGACCTTCACAGAAGATCCAGTCAAGTTTCAGCTGAACTCAAAAAGCAAAGCAACGATTTGATAAAGTTCCCGTTCCCGGGGGGTACAATGACCTTCTAATAAAATAGCTAAGGATCAAAGATGTACGTTTCTGTTTTAAGATTAGATCCATGACGCAGTTTTACATCAGCAGTACAGGTAGAGATAGAATTAGTCATCAGACAAATCATCCTCACCATCACCAGAGAGATCAGCCCGCCTAAAAATTGCAGCCTGACAGCACAGCTTTGCAACAAAAACACTTCACTTGCAGAGGAAAGGCACATATTCTTGGAAAAAAATCTGCCTCCCACCTGGGTCACATTCAATGAAGCCAAAATGCAGCTCGTAAACCTGGGCCTCGAGGATGACTCCAGTTGGAAAGCAGGCAGAAGTTCAGCCGGTAGCCCTGAGGCTGTGAACCTTCACACATTGTCATCCTGCCACATGAGTCACTCACAACTCATCACATCACACCGATGAAAGCGCCACTGGATCGTATGAATCATCTCAATAGATGTATACAGTATGCTATCGTACAAGCACATCCTCCCACAGTATGTGCTGCTTGTCTAAACACTGAGGCTCTATGAGAAGCTTGTCAGATTGATTTTGCCATGGGGACCAAAGAGAGTGTCATCATCATCAGTAGAGTTGACCCTTCTCTTGACCTTTATTTAACCAGGAGAATCATGGGATACGTCCATGCATCGTTCAGGCTCTTATGTCCAGTTTTTACAGCCACAGCCATGTGTGATAGCAGCTCTTACCTCGGAGCGTCGAAGCTGTCGTAGGATCCCACAGTGTAATGGCGGAACAGCCTTTTGGCTCGCTCTCCTCGGCTCTCTGAAACATAGAATCTCAGCAACATCAGCAGGGTCTCACCTAAAATAAATCTATTAGCAAGATTCATTTACCTCAGATATTCTTCCATTATTCCAATACTATTAATATACACCATTTATTTTCAGGAGAATTTATCTTCTTCTTTTTATCTCTCTTGAGGCATAGATTTGGCGTTATTTGAAGTTCGATGACAAGATTCTGCAGATACTGAAAGGGCTATTTTGATTTTTTCATCCACCTGGCTGCACCTGTAAAGCTCAGTAATTAATAAGTAAGACCTTGTTACTCAGCATTCACAAATAGGGGTGATGCGTTAATGTTACATAATGCATTTCTATGGGGGGCGACTTACTGAAAAGTGATATCCCTGTGAGGGTTCCAAGTAATCATGAAGTATTTTGAAAATGGAGCCAGGACTTTTTTTCACCAAAAAAATCAAACTATACCCCTGATTGAATAAGTTAGTAGCCTATTATCTTCGATATGTAAGGCCACGTGACAAAAAAGAAATCTTAAGTTAAAGTCAAGTCTTTTTAAGGGTTAGAATTAGCTTAAAAAAAATCGAATTCATCGCCAAAAGGTTTTTAATTAATGCTGCGTTTCCAGGATGAGTCTGCTGTGTGTTCATTGCTGTGTTTCTCTGTGTGTGCGGGGATCACCTGATCTGTTTTCTTGGCTTCGAAGCATCACTTCCTCCACACAGTCAGAGGGGAACCAGCCTGTGCGACCCCGGACCGTTCCCTCCCAGTACCCGCCCTCGCCAACGCTCAACACTAGAAGGGGAGGCAGAAAAGAGCAGCATGTCAGGAAAAAGGCAGCACAACACAGAAGAACAAAAATACATACAAAAACAACAATGACAAATGAATACGCACAAAAGGACAACAACAGTACACACACAGAAAAGATATCAGGTGGTACACACATGCAAACCTCCTACATACTCACCAAGACATACATACCTGGCAACACCATTGACTCACTCACAAACACACACATATTCATACCTGCAGACATTGAATACAAACATATGTAGAGACCTTACACTCATATTAGGACATGGTCATTATACCAACTCATCTGCAGACATTTGGAGCTGGTCTGGGTGTCGATATGTCTTTGATACCTTTTACACCTGGTGTTAACATGCATCCAGTGAAACGTGATGGGATCTAAGAACCAGTAATGATTTGGTTCCAGGTTCCCACTGGCTATTACCAAAGTATCAATGAGCTTCCAGACAAATGGGGCTGCTATCTGTATTTATGTAATATTATTTCATTCTAACATATTGAATCAGTTGGGGACGAAAAAGGTGGTCCTACTCTTTGGGACAAAAGCACACTATATGAATGTATTGCAGTCAATCCCCACCTCCTGCAGTTGTTTATGAGAATGTCGTGTAACTTTTTTGGTGTAAAGCTCCATGTTTTGTTGAGAGTGACAATTTCACCCAAAGTTTCCATCAGCATGGGGGCAATAACATAGTGGCTGAATTTTCACTTTAGGTGAATCATTTCCTCAAAGGAGAGTGAATATTAGACTGAAATTATTTGGGTGGGTTGCTGTCCAGAGTTTTATCAGGTAGCTAAATGGTGTTAGCTTGAAAGCCACTTATTAAATCTTAACAATGGAATTGCTAAACCCCTATAGTCAGCAGTTTGCTCATTACATGCAACTATTTGGGGCCATAGCTTCAAGCAGCAATAATCTACTGCATACATCAAATTTAATTTAAATATGCCTGTAATATTAGTTTGCATTCTTCAAAATTTACATGAATGTGAATGTTTAAGATGTCCTGATTCATTTAGAGTATTGCATAGATTGCACAGTCCCGGTGAAGAGGTCCTTTGGCACCCCTCTGGTGGCCAGAGCAGAACATCACTGTTTCAATCCCATCCTGTTAGTACCAGGTGTAAACATCATCACAAACACTGACTCCCAACCAGACAGTTTGATTTCACATGAAAGACAAAATACAGTATTGTGCTCCTGAACACACACATACTATGTTCTATTGTTCTATTTTATAAGATAAAAGTAGACTTTATACTCACCTTTGACCCTGTCTCCCTTACTGAAGCTGATTTCTCGCTCTCCCTGGGCGGAATGCGATCGGGTGGCTACAAAGACTCGTCCTGGGACGGCGCTGTAGAGGCGTCTCCGCTGGCCTGCAGTTTGTCCAGTTGTGCTTGCAGGGGCCGGCCTGGGTGGGAAGGGGGAGAAGGTGGGGTGGATGTGTTCAGACTCCATATACCTGCTTATATGCGGCAGTATAGTGCAGAGGATAAGCAGGTATAGAGTTCTTATTTTCACTCAGCATTTCATAAACCCACATGTAAATCTTCTGTGATGAGCATCATTTTGTAGTTTGTAGTGGTGCTTGAGCAACACATTCTTTTTACTAAGTTGGCAAAAGCATGAGTAGGGTGGTTATCACAAAAAAATAGAGCACCCATATTCAACAAAAAAAAAGCATTAATCATTTTTACAACCCTAAAAGACATTGATCCAATTTAAAAATGTGAAGAAGAAAAAACTCTTTTAGGACCTGTAGATATTATGCAGAAATATGCACCTTATTATTATTATTAGAAAAGCAGATTAGAGGCAGAGGTACATCAGCATGTCTTTATCAGCTGTGGACAATTTCCACTCACCCCTGTCTCCGACTCTGTCTGCTCCGGTCCTCCTTGTCTCCAATCCTCCCTCTGGATGGCGAACGCGTCCTTGCCCCTCTGGGACTGCTGGAGCTCCTGATGGTTCCTGTATGCTTATAGCCCTGAGATTCAGAGCGACAAAGCATGATCGCACACTCATTGTTATATGTTACAGTGTACAAGAACATACATCAATCAGCCATAACTTTAGGTCCGGTCACTGGTTTTAAAGTTGTGGCTGATCAGCGTTTATAACATACTTCAAAGATTATGACACTGTAATTATTATGATGCTTCTTGTTTTGGATGCGTTTCGTTATGTGTGTCTGTGTGTATCACAGTTCAATAGAGAACATCGGTATTTGTTAGGAAGCCGTTGACGTACACCAATCAGCCACAATATTAAAAACAGTTAAACGTTCTGCTGTTGTGGCTGATCTGTGTGTCTTTTTTCTAGGTATGACAGTTTCTCGTTAGTGTATTATATTATTGGCACATTTTACAAATTATAGTATAACTTAAACTGCATTATTTGCACCATTTTGCTGCCACGACGAATGCAGTCAACCACAATAACCTGCGGAGATGTGACAGGAAACATTTTTTCCTCTATTGTTGTCTTTTGAAACGCATTCATTTTGATTACTAGCATGTTGATCTCATTGCATTTTCCCATATTATATTCTATTACCAAAAATCTATCAAAGAAATTCAAAATTCCAAGCATGTTTGGAAGTTTGGAACAAATATTTATCCCGACAAGGGAAAAAATACTTTGATTAAAATGAAACTGGTTAAAGCTTGTTAACCAGACGACATGTGCAAGACTTATCAGAGGAAATCAGGCATGTTACTACAGCTTCCTCTGTGACTGCAACTTTCATTTTTCTTCTCCTGAATTTTAAATGTTTTTTTTTTAAACTTTTTATTATTATGTTTATTTCTAAATTGCAAACACACCTGCACTGAGACGATGTTAGTGCCAGGGGCATTGGGCACTGCCATCCATTCTGGCAGATTCATGCTGCTGTCACTGTTGGCGCGGAGGAAGGGGTGAGGGTGGGGTATTGTCAGCGTCCGTGTACTCTCCCGCCTCTGGGGGGCGTACTTTGGAGACTCCACAAAGGGAACTGATAAATAAAGACAGAAAAGGTGAGATTAATCTATTTATCACACTTTTTGTTTTAGGCTTCTGCTCTTATTCTGCACAGTCCTAATATATTACATACTTTAAGTCCTGTTTTTATAGTTTCAGTTCCAAAATTTACACAGAAGTAACAAATAATTAATGAATAATTTTTGCACAGGGAAATTACACCCATTGGTGTTTTTATATGTGTATCAATGAACTTGGCTCCCCATGACCCCATCACAGATTCAACAGCTGTCCTTCCTTAAACTACTTTAATAAGTACTAACCACTGCAGACTAGGAACAGCAAATAAGACCGGTTTCAACCCAGTTGTCTAGATATCATAATTAAGGCGCTGTTGAGGGCGCAGATCCTCACACTGGGCCAATCTTAGTGCAATCAAGTCATCAACTTCGAGGACAAAATGTTACCTGCTGCCTCATAAATCCCGTCCACTGACAGATGCCATGATAACAAGATTATCAATGCCAGTCTGACTACAGTTGTCAGTGGATGTACTGTTAATGCTGACAGGTGTAAATGCAGTTGCAAAGACACCATTGGGTTAGCTGGTATGTCAGCTGCCTTTTGTTTTCACAAGTTGACTTAATAATTACCTCACAATCTAAAGATGATGGTGTGCAGATGCAGCAATTCCCGTTAGCCTTTATGTACCTTTGTATACTCCACCTGTCATTGCTGCATCGTTTTATTTATTGATTCGCGTGAATAAATGTATGTACCGCCTGCTACTTCGATTATTTCAGATAGTAAAAAAGTAGAGGATATACAAATGGAAGGATCAAGGGAGTTGTTGTTTTTTTCAAGTAATACGACTACAATTGTCCACGGAAATCTATCTGATGTTACTTTTATCGAGGCAGAAATTGATATTTCAGAGTTTTATTCATGCTTAATTCGATCACAATGGTTGTCTTCTCTCCTCACTCTATGACTCTACTCTACGCTACTGGAAGCTATAGCAACAGGCGACCGAATCTTAGCACTGTCACCTTGAGTTAAATCACATAATTGACTGGTTTTGAGAATGTTGTATAAAAGTTTTAGGATAATATAAAATACAAAAACTTAAAGAATGTACAACAAACACAGTAATTTCAAAAATGTTTAAAGCTAAAATGCGACAGACCCCATCAGAGGCACCAGTAGATCATTTTAAGTGCATTATAAATTAAATGTATTATTATTATTATTATTATTTTATATCATTCTCTGTATCCGTGAAATTGAGCTCTGTCTGAGACCAAAGGCTTTACAGCCACCACCAAAAAACCTTCCAAACTGCATTTAAAGATTTTGATGAATAGCTCAAAAACTAAAGGTATAGATATTAAACACTTTCAATCAAGCATGAAAAATTAGGATCAGAAAATAGCTGCAGTACTTACCTATATCTGCATCCTGGTGGTTTTTGATCATTTCTCCAAGCTCAAAATGTCCGGACATAACAGCAACCTGATCAAAACCACGCACACAAACACACACACACACACACACACACACACACACACACACACACACACACACACACACACACACACACACACACACACACACAAATACAATATGTACTATATAATCTAGCATATGACTGCACAAAATGAAAATTATTTCACTTGTACTTCCACAAAGTAGCTTTATGGGTTCTACGAAACATTATTCGGTTCTACATTTTCTAAATGACTACATTAACCTTCTACTGGGCAAATTAACAAGTAAGTGACACCAGATTCCTGGTTTGGCTTATATCACTCATCATTATTATATCTAAAACTACAAACCACACCAGCCCCATTCTTTCTTTATTTTTAGTTTGATCGCAGAGGAAAAGAATACCTAAACATTATTTTTATAAAAGCAGATTTAAACTGATCAACCATAACATTGTAACCACTGACAGGTGAAACAAGAAACATTGATTATCTTGTTACAGTGACAACACTTAAAAAGTGGGATGTATTAGGCAGTTAGGGAATGTTTTGTACCAAAGTAGATGTGTTTGAAGCAGGAAAATGGGCAAGGATAAGGATCTGAGAAACTTTGACAAGAGCCTAATTGTGATGGTTATACAACTGGGTCAGAGAATTTCCTGAACCGCAGGTCTTTCTTGGTGACCTGACAAGCAACGATACATGAAGTCGCAGGGGTGCTTGATGGGATTCAGGTCTGGGGAATGGGCGGGCCGGTCAATAGCATCAATGCCTTTATCATACAGGAACCACTGACAGACTCAAGCTGCATGAGGCCTGGTACTGTCATGCACCAAAAGGAACCCAGGGCCTACTGCACCAGCATACGGTCTGATAATGGGTCTGAGGATCTCATCCCGGTACCTAACAAGTACCTGGCTAGCATTTGGAGGTCTGTTTGGCCCTTCAAGGTTATGCCTCCCCAGATCACTGACCCATCCCCAAACCGTTCATGCTGGAGGATATTGCAGGCCGCAGAACATTCTCCACAGCGTCTCCAGACTCTCCAGACCTGTGTTCAGTGTGAACCTTCTCTCATCTGTAAAGAGAACAGGGCGGCAATGGCGAATCTGCCAATTTCAGTGGTATCAGAATTGCCAGAAAATGCCAATCAGGCTGCACAGGGCCGGGTTCGGGAAGAGACATGCAAACGAGGGGGCTGCCAGAGGTAATTTTTTTGGGCTCCGGCAGTGCTCCTCCTGTTTTTTCTTGCACAAAGGAGCAGATAGCTGTCCTGCTAGTGGGTTGTTGCACTCCTACGGCCCCCTCCACCTCTCCAGGTGTACTGGCCTGTCTCCTGGTGTCTCCTCCAAGCTCTTGACACTGTGCTGAAAGACACAGCAAATCTTCTGGCCATGGCGCATATGGATGGGCCATCCTGAAGGAGCTGCACTACCTGGCTGGAAGATACCTCTCAATAATAGCACTAGTGGCGAGGGCACTGGAAATTTGCAAAACTAGCCAAGAATCAGCCAGCCAACCATCTGTAAATCCATTCCTTAAAAGGGGTTGTCTCGCTAATTGCATCTCTTTGCACCTGTTGTTTGTCCCATTTGCACAACAGCAGGTGAAATTGATTCACAATCATTATTACTTTCTGATTGCACAGGTTGATATCCCGGAGGTCTGATTGACTTGGAGTTACATTGTGATGATTAATTGTCCCTTTATTTTTTGGAGTATTGTACATAAGAGAGCCTATTTTGCTGATGCCTTTACTGTTTGTCAAACTACACAGAACAGTGAGCCATTCAGAAATCTTTCACTTTGTTCTCCCCGTCTCTTGTTATCTCTCCCACGAACACTGCAGATTGTCACAGCTGGCTTTTTCTGCCCTGACAGAGTTAATATATCCAGATTAAGGGGTTGCATGCAATCCTACCACCTGAGACCTCCATGTGCAACGTAGCACAATAATGTTTAGAAGTGAATTTGGGTCCTCGCACTTTCTGCTACATTAACTCAATAAGACACTGAAGCATGCAGCAACACACATAAATATTCAGCCATTACCTGAAAGGGGGTCTGCCCGCTGTTGTTTTTTAAATCCTTTTTTGCTCCCCGATAAAGGAGAATACGTGCACAGCTTTCCTGCAACAAACAATGTGTTGTTTTAGAAACCACAATAAGGTCCTGAGTTTGATTTTTTACACTCCCTTGTGCAACATGAATCATTCAGTTCAAAAATTGTATTATTTCTAAAACACACTTTTACAGCGAAAATTTATGAAAATTAACTAATGGTATGTAAAAGAATTAGTTCATTTGGCAAATTCTAATGTGATTTATTTGTATTACCAAAAGTCTGAGTCCATATGATGCCATGTGTAGGTAAATTGCGATTTTTCAGTCCATACAAATAAAGTTCAGTATAAATAATTAATCCTCAAGTAAAATTAAGATTCCTTCAACGATTTCTCTCTTGGTCTGATCTTTTTTAAAGGAAGATAAATATTTTAATAGCAATACAGGAATTATGTCATTTTCATGTTCAGGATGTTGATCCCAAAAAGGTAAATCAATTATTCAGCAAGGGTAAATAGCGTTTCTGTGGCTTTTGCTAGTTACACTGTATGTGTAAATATTGAAGGTGTTTTTTTTTCTCCACTCTGCATATTTGTTCTCAGTGAAAGAGTGTGTGTACCTTGTTGTATAAAGCGCAAATGTGCAAGGCAGTGTTTCCAGAGGCATTCTGGGAAGAGGAATCTGCCCCGTAGAAGAGGAGGTGCTCAAGATGCTGCGAGTTTCCGTTCTGACAGGCCTGAGTGTGGATGAATAGAGTGTGGAGAGACGATGGAAGGGAGAGGAGAGGGCAGGAGGATTGGGAAAAGAAAAGCATTTTTAATAAGGAGGTGAAAAACAAGATGTGCCAACGAGTAAATAGGAAGAATTAATGTGGATGATGAATTAAGTGAGCAGGGAGATTGAGAAGCAAACACGGATGGAGAAGAGACGGCGACAGAAAGCGGAACAAGGTGAGACCACACCTATAAAGTGACACCACCTTTCAGTTAACACCAGCTCCAAACTCAGAGGGGGAGAAAACAGGGAGAGAACAGCAAGTGAAATCCAATAATAACTAATGTCACAGTACATCTTCATAAAGAAACACACACATGCATGCAGACACACAAATACACACACACACCTACTCACTTACGCATACACACAGCAACATCATACATACATTATTTTCTGATTATCATAACTATTATTCAATAATTGGAGATGAATGTTATTATCATTATATCATCAAAACATTGAATACACATTTCTGATTGTAATGAATATGCTGGAATTAAAAGAATTAGATTACATCTACCCAATCCATTATTATCTTTCAGTAAGACAACTCAGGATTTGGAAAGTTCCCTATATTATAGCAGAAGAACTTGGTTTGAGTTTGACATTTGGTCTGCGACCTCATAACTGGAGTTGTTAACATGGAGTTATTGAAGCGCAAACCCAGGACCCTCGTTCACCACAGCCTACAGGTAGATGCTTGGCTGGTGTTGGGACTGAGGGACTAGGCTGCAGAACAAACTGAAAGAGGGACAGATGGGATTTTGGAGCCTAAATACCTTGGGGTGTTTACTATGGAGTGATTAGATTGCTGCATGTCACGTTTGTGTGTGTGTGTGTGTGTGTGTGTGTGTGTGTGTGTGTGTGTGTGTGTGTGCTTGTGTGTGTGTGTGTGTGTGTGTGTGTGTGTGTGTGTGTGTGTGTGCTTGTGTGTGTGTGTGTGTGTGTGTGTGTGTGTGTGTGTGTGTGTGTGTGTGTGTGTGTGTGTGTATTTGTGGGTGGGTGGGTGTGTGTGTACAGCCAGGGTTGTCGGCATGAACTATATTGAAGGGTTTCGTTCCATCCTTTACGGTAACCTTTATAACCCTGACATCTCTTCATGAATAGCCTACAGATGACTGCAGTTTGTATAGTCAAAAGAAACTCAGTTGTAAAAGGAAAAAGGATTTTCCTTGTAAAAGGAAAAAGACAAGATTTTGAGGTCTAGATGACTGGGTCAGAGCATCTCTACAACTGCAGGACTTGTTTGGTGTTCCCGGGCCGCAGAGTTTAGAATCTATGACAACGTGTTCTAAGGAAGGACATTTCATGATCAGGTGACAGGATTGTGAATGCATAAGGCTCGTTGTTGCACATGGAGGGGCTGTTTATTTGTCCAGTCCCACAGAAGATCTACTTTAGCGCCATAAAAAGACAATTTTAATGTTTGTTCTGACGGAGAGGTGTCAAAACACACAAATCACAGAGCTGTTTTGGCTCACACAGGAAAGTAGTTTTATTGTTATGGCTGATGAGTGTGGATCTTTATTAATAGTCTAAATCTGCAAAGTCTACTTAATAGCTAAGGTTATCAATTGAATTTATTGCAGTAAAATGTACTGTATTTGGCTTCAAAAATGGTTAAGTGGTGCAATGGTTGATATTAATCCCTCATTTTATTCTGTGATAAGAAAGATGTGATGTTATAATTATAAATATAAATGAAAAAGACATTGCTCACCTGATTGTTACTCTGGTTCTAAATGATGCTATAAGCACGGGAAGACAGTTCCTTTATCTGGAATATTTTGGTTTCAAATGTCCTCGATACAGTTGTAGGCTTGTCGCCCACAACTGTACGCTGTATTTTAATGGTTGCATTCTTTCGGAGGTCGAATTTTCACACTGAGATAATCATTTTTACTGCAAAGGTATATTGGTTCCAAATATTAGTATCGTAACAGCACTGATCGGTCAATCTATGATCTTGTCCAAAAGCCGAAGACTCACTGCTGTAGACACACAAAGACAGTTTAGAATAGGGGTCATGAGTGGCAGGGAGACAAATGTTGATGAAGTGTGGGGGATCCCACTGAGACAAAGGGACTGATACCTTCATCTTTCTGTCCGCTGCACTGCTGGATCATGACACCACAGAAGCAGGATGGGTAGGATGATGGGTGAAAGGTGTCCGAGATAAGAGATGAGAGGTGTGGTGTTTCATGACGTGAATAAGTTTAGACACAGATGCCTGCACATAGGCAGAAACTGGAACACAGAGGACACTGATACATTACAAATAGGAAGCACGCATGCACACGAGTGAAAACCAAACAGACAGAAACTAAAACCTCATACAACCAGAGGACTGACTTCCTCACAATGCATCCCAAAATAGACACAATCAGGCCAATGAGCCCATTAGAATGAAAGCTTTTGCCAGAAGCAACATCCGACATAATTTTTTACGTTGATTTACTGTAGAATTAACTGAAAATATAAGAACTGGGAAATGGTAAAAGAAGTATCTTAAGCTATGATTAAACACTTTCTGTGTATGCAACCTTATTCTTTTAATATATGTTCCAGAATCCAGAGAAAACCCTCTTAAGGAGTCCCTTGAAGACTTAAAAGGAACAGATCATCCAAAATTCATACGTTATCTATTCCCTCCAATACTGATGAGAAGACTGCAACCGTTTCTAAGTCCACAAAACATTTCTAGGGCTTCACAGCAAAAGATAATTTAAACATTATTCTTTTACCATGTATGGTTTAAACTGAATAAACTATTTCTTGTATAATGCATTTAAAGTTTGTATGGAGCTTCAATCGCTCTCTGTGGGGAATACAGAAGTGCCATTTGCATTATCTAAAGAAAGTGAAGGCAGGTACCCTGGTTGAGCATGCTTGTACAATGCTCATAAGAGTTGCCTCCCCTTCAAGCAAACTGGGTTTGACTTTTGGATCTGCGAGCTTTTATTATTCAATACTTTTGTTAATTTTTTGGGCAAGACGGTGGAGTAGTGGAAAATAACACTGCATCATATCAAGAAGGTTTTGGGTTAAAAATCCACATTTGGACCTGGGGGCTCTTCTGTGTGGAGTTTGCATGTTCTCCCTGTCTTTGTGTGGGTACTGCGGGCTTCATCCCACACTCCAAAGACATGCAATGTAGCTTATTTGGCAGCTCTAAATTTCCTCTAAGTTTCATTTGAGATGTGAATGGTTGTTTGTCTCTATGTGTCATCTCTGTGGAGAACAGGTGACTTGTCCAGGGTGTACCTCGCCACTCACCCATTAAGTTGGCACAGGCTCCAGCCTCCCCGCGGCCCTGCACAGGAAACGCAGCTACAGAAAATGAATCAAAATTTGCTACTTTTAGAGCTTAATTCAAACATTACTGCGCTACATGATTTTTTTTTCTGAAGGGTTTGGGGAAAATGTGAAGGATTTTCAATACAAAATCTTGGTGAGGATCTGATGAGATTGACATATGTGTTTAATGCATGACACATGTCTCCAGAAGCCTCAAGAACTTCCATTCATTTTAATCTTAACGGTAACCTCTGCGCTTAAAGCAAGAGCATGCCCCCGCGAACTGGGTGCAAAAGCGTGAGTATATGCTCCGTCAAACAAGATCAATACCATTCTCAAACTCTGCATATCTCAGTGTTCACCAGCATTCCGGAAATGCATCACACAGAACATAGACAGCTGTAAATAACATCTTTGCAAATTAAAATGAAATCTCAGAGTTCTGGATGCTTAGATTATTCCCTACTTGCTGCATGATTGTTTGTTCTTCTTCTTCAGATGTATATAGCAACATTATTTGCTGTGAAGCTCCATCAATGATTCGTAGAACTGAACAACACTAACCTGACTTTCCATTATCATGGGAGTAAGTAAATGATGACTGAATTTTCCTTAGGGTGCCATTTAATGTCCACACGGGTACCTGATGGGTCTCATCCCATCCGTTCTCATCCCTGATGCCGAGCTTGGCATGGTGGTAAAGGAGTGTTTCGCAGCAGGAAGTCTCTCCTCCTGTTAGCACAGTGTGATAAAGAGGCGTCAGACCTCGCCGGTCCTTGTAGTCCGGAGATGCTCCCAGGGACAGCAGGACCTGCAGAATCACACATGAGAAAATATCAAATTGACCTACATGGAATTCTCTAACACTTAACACAGTCATTATAACAATGAAAGAGTGTGAAAGTATTACTATACAGTAAAATAATGAGTCCTTTTCTGGTCCCGCAATATTCATGGGTTTTAGAAAGGGTTTGGGAACACATTGCCAGGTATTGTGAGAGATCATGGTTCATCTCATCATACATTCTATGAGTGGTTTAACAGAATATATCTACAGTTTGGCAGCTGTTGTTTCTTTTGTTTCTTTGTTTTACTTTGTAGACAACTGTAACTCTGATGATGTAAAGTGTGCGATTATCTCCACTTTAATGAGACTCCCCTCTTTAGGCTTATGTCTTTTTGGAAATTTTCATGCTAGAAATTCTGAATAAACATGTAAATTATAGGTTGTATGAAAAAAGGCAAGGAGTCTTCAAGAGTCAGAAATAAGTGGTTTCTGGAAATCTGGGTGTCCTTAGTTGACTCAGAATGAAGTTTTTTGAGGTGATGTATAGATGTCTTTATATAGATCTATTTACAACTAACTTTGTTCATCAGCAGATTTCCTCATAATGGCCAGTTAGATGATCCTTTCTCCATGTAATTTATTGACAAATTCTGGTTGTCAAAGGACATCTAGGTAATGGTTTGGGATAAAAACTGTAATATCAAGGCTTTTTTCTCATTCAAACACATCTCACCCTCAGTTTAAAATGGATGGAATAGTAAGACTTACATTTTTTGTGTGTATTAAGTTTAGCTAGGTGCTGGTTGAGAGACTGACATTTCCCTTATTATGATGTGTTGTGTGTGTAGGTCGTGTAACTACCAGCAGGGCTGTATGGCGGTGACCTCGAACAGCCTTGTGTATCGAAGTGAGTCCATCTTTGGCGCGAAAGTCTATATGAGCTCCTCCCTCTGCCAGGACCCGGATGGACTCACCTCCGCCTGGCTCACACTGCACCGCCAGCGACAGGGGAGTCTCTGGTATACACAAAATAAAGCTTTTTATTGACTGTATTAAGGCTTGAGAGTGTGAGAGTTGAGTTGGGGAGGCTGATGCTTCATTGCTTCTCTGAAAGGGTGTTTTTGTTTAAAAAAAAAAATGTAGTGATGAATATCAACATGTTGAAGTGCAGCTTGCTCTAGTGAAAGAATAATATAAGAGAGAAGAGCTAAATAGTGGTAGCTCTTTTCTCTTATTGACAAAAGTTATGAGTTGCTGAAACACATTCTGTCATTGTGGTCTAACAAACAATTATAAAGCTTTTTTTGTCTTTAGAAAACAATTAACATATTTAAATCTTAATTATTCATTATATTATAGTTTATTGGCTTGCAGTCTTCTTCTTTTTCTTCTTCCTTCTCTTGTTGTCGCTTCGCCTGTTTGGAATCAATAGTCAACAGCCACATGGCATACTATTAAATTCCTTTATAGTGATGTCAGTGGTCAGAAATTTTAGTTATAATTTAACTGTGGGAGGAGCTTATGCAATAACTCGTGTTTTGTTTTTTGCTTTTTCATACGATAGCCCTCGTAAATTAAAACACTTTGATGGGGATTCCCGTACGAATACAGACTCTGTATCATTTTGTCACATTTTTCAATTCTGCAAGATAGAATCTTGACCTCAATAATAATAGGTCAATAAAAGAAATAGAAAAATAGCAACCCTTTAGCAGCTCACGATGGCCCATTATTTTGTGCAACTGGATTCAGATCCACATGGTTATCCTCATATTTCAATGATTATTACCATGTTTGGGTAAGAGGGTCTAAAAAGGAACTGCCTGTCCAATGTTTCTTCAAGTAATCCAAGAGATTGTGAGTACAATGATCATTGATCATATTTAGGGAAGGACTGAAATAAATAAACTGCACTGAAACTGTATAGATTCTGAGATTCATCTCCAGAGATTAAGAAAGTTAAAATGCTAAAAGAAATGTTCCTTTCAGTGCTCTGATACTTTACAAAGGATGCTGAATACAAAAAAAATTAACTCAGTTGTATTTTTTCAGGGTAGAAGTAATGATGTGTCACAATACATTTTACCAATATTAACATGTTTGATCGTCCTCAGCAAGAGAATTCAATGGCACTAAGAAAAAAAAGCAGTGAAAGTGTTTCCAGTACGAACATATGGAGACTGGCTACCATGGTGACAAGAGAGATTTTGGCAAACAACGGAAGGCTTTTATCCTCACAGAGCTTTGGTGAATCACAGGTACTATTAATTTTCCCTCCTCTAAAGTAATCATGTTAGGGCGACTATTAGGGAATGCCCATTTAGCGGCTCCCCTGGCAGAGATGGAATTTAGCCCCCACTGGCAAGAGCCATGTTGAGTCCAGCAGAATTATTAAAGGAACCCTTTATGAATCATCTGTTGAGCAGGAACACTTAGAGAAAGACAAGCAGTTAAAAATTAACAATTAACAATGAGGGTAATTTAGGACCAAAGAAAAATGTTTCTCTAAAGACTTCCTATTGCCTCTATGCCCTGCTCGGATTTGACACCTAACAGAGTATTCAGGATTGTCAGGATATTGTCACATGGGCTCACTTATTGGCGAAAAGGACAAAATCCGATATGGTGATCACAATGACATTGTTGGGATCATACAACTTCTGTCCTATTTTTCTATTGTTTAGTCCTTTTGGGGGTCGCCAGAGCGAATCATCTGTTTCCATCTTGTCCTGTCCTCTGCATCTTCCTGTCTGACACCAACCAAGTGCATGTCCTCTTTCACCACGTCTAGAAACCTCCTCTTTGGTCGGAGCTGTTGTCAATATCCTCTTAAAAGCCTTTCCCTATTACTCGTCTATTACAGATCACTCCTGAAACTTTTCTCCACCCACTCCACCCTGCCTACACTCTAAGTATTTATTAATAATAACAATAATCTTTACGTTATCTATAATATGTTACACAGTACATACTTACAAGTACAGCGTTGTGAAATTGATCTCTGCATTCGAAACATACCTGAGGGAGCTGTTGGCGGCCCCTCAGGAATGGGTCAACGGTGACTCACTTATCTGAAAGTCTTTGGTTTGATCCCCACTACAGTCCACATGTCGAAGTGTCCTTGAGCAAGATACTGAACCCCAAGTTACTCCCAATGGCTGTTCCATTGGTGTGTGAATGATGACGTGAATGGTTACTACTCCTGATGAGCAGGTGGCGCCTTGCATGGCAGCCTTTATCATCACTGTATGAATGTTTGTGTGAATGGGTGAATGATGGCTGCCAATGTAAAGCACTTTGAGTGGTTGAGTAGACTGGAAAAGCACTATATAAGTACAGTCCATTTACCAGTTAGCCTGTGATCACAGGTTTCAGGGTCTTGCTCAAGGACCCATGACATGTTGAGTCAGGGGCTGGGCTCAAACCCTGGTATCTTGGTGGAGGAACGACTGCTCTGCATTTTTGCTGAACTTTCTGCTGCTGTAACACACAAGTCTTTCTGCATCTGTTAATTATCTCCGTGTTGACCAGTCCTAAGACACAATGAAGAGGTTTTCAATGTATATTGATAAACAGCTTATAAACATAAACATGTAGTGAGTGCTATGAGAAAATATAAACCACCCCACTTTGATACAAACTTATTGAACAAATTAATTATGCATTAATGAAATTGATCAATTCTTCAATCCAAATTTCTAATGATCAAGTAATTTTCCTGTTTTGATTCAAAATTTTTGCCGCAGCTGATATCATAAAAATCTCGAGTCTGTCTCGAGTACAGAAATCAGGGTCCATCCCACACCAGAGCATCTCCCAGAACTGAAACCACGATGTTAAAATGATTCAAGAAAAATGTTATTAACACATTTTTTAAAGGGAGCTCTTCACTGTAGTTTCTGTTTGTTTGGTTTGCACTCGTGTGCATGCGTGCTTCCTATTTGTAATGTATCAGTGTCCTCTGTGTTCCAGTTTCTGCCTATGTGCAGGCATCTATGTCTTATGACAGTAGCAAGACAAAATATAGTATTCCCTTAAATTAATATATAATATCATGCTGTCCAAAGTAGCAAAACCTCGCCCAGGTTTTATTTCCTTGTGGATGGAGGGTGTGTCTGTGGTGTCTTTGCGATGTGAAGTGAGCAGAGTGTGTTTGTGTTGTAGGGGCCCTCTGTTGCCCTCCAGTGTCATGAAGTGGAAACGTGTTTCCCACCAGTGATGACAGACTGTGTTTTGTGTTGTGACACTTGCTCCCTGAGTGGCTGGAGTGGCACAGAGCAGCAGGCCCAAACTGTAAATGAGCCGTCTGCTGCAACACCCTGGGCTCTGACGGGATCTGAAAAAGCCACCAAATCGTGAATAGCTCTGGCTCAGATACTTGTCAACGTGTTCGGCCAATGAAGTGAAAGGGCTGACGGCAGGAAAAGGAGTGGTATATTGTAATTTGCAGAAAGTTTTAATGTCAGGCTAATAGAGCAGAGCCACAGCTCATAAGGATCCACAGGTTATTTAATACATGTAAATATATTTGACTGACCGATAAAAATGTATAAATAATAGGAGAGACACATGACAGATCTTGCAGTGTCTAGTAGTGGAGAAAAATGAAATTAAGTAGAAACCCTTTTAAATAATTGCACTTATTCATGGAAATTCATGGTGCCATTTGGGAAAGATTATCATTTGGTTATCAAAAATACTCTTACATGCCAGCTTTAAATAGCCTGGGTACATGTATTGTTACTGCTCTGTCATTTTACAAATGATAGAAGTAATATTTAATTTTTTTTATCGAAAAAAAAGTTTTATTTTGGAGCTCGGATTCCTTTGACTCAAAACCAGAAATCAGCTAAGTGCCATTTTAGTACATGGTTTCTTTAACGCGCCTCATAATCTTCTCTCACTCATACATAGTATGTGTGACTGACTATCTCCCTGACATCCCCCCCAAAAACTTGTAGAACAAATACGTCAGTATTTTTCATATGCTAAATTTGGGACAACTGTGGCTCAATAGAAAGAGCAATCATCCCTAATCCCATCCCTAATCCCTACACTATGGAGAAGATGACCAACCTCCAGAGTCACTTCAAAATCATCTTTCAACTGAAACCTTAAAACTATGCATTTGTAGAAGAATCTAAATATTAAACGGAACAACTACTTTTTATATGTAATTTATCCATTATTAGTTGCAGTCTGGACGCTGGCGTTGTCTGTTCGCCGCTTTTCCATCAGAGTTCTACAGCCTGCAATACTATTAACCGACAAGTATACCTTTTATTGTTGGTCACCGGCAAACCTTTTGGATATATATCCGTATTTGTATCTGTTTTTCTGTATTTGTATTTGTATTTGTAAGAATTCTACCGAGTCTGGTGACGGTCTGCCTACCTGTTGCTGCATGTGTAGCATCACCCGGAGACTTCTGTATCTGTTTGTTTCATCGTTTATGTCCGTTTATGTTTGTTCATCGTTGATGTCAGTTTGTTTATCCGTCTTGTTCATCACTGCCCCTGTGACACTTTCACCAAAAGCCGCTGTTGATCACTTTCTGTGTTTGATAGCTTTTTTTCTCGGCATCATTTCCATGAAAATAACGGCTACTAACGTCCTCTGTGCGTCTCGTCCAAAGCTAACGGCTAATAACGGGCTAGTCTCCACGACTGGCATGATGATGAATTATTCCGTCACCCAACTGATGAAATTCAACTACTACAACACTCCGTTGCGCATATCGGTTATTAAACAACTTGGACTCCTTTGCCGGCCCCGTTATATTCACAGAAGTTGCCATTCTAAGTTTGTTTACTCCCGCTCCCGCTCAGATAACTCCATTCCGTCCTTTTGCTCTGACGTGCGCACTATCGCGTCTCTGATACGTCATCAGAATGCTGCAGCCTTTCCCATTACTGTCAATGGACTTTCCTTGCTAAAATCATCCACTGTGCGGGTTAGAAAACGTGGAGTGGATTTCAGTCTTTTTCGGCCAATACAGAGACTCCCTGCTCCATTTAGTATTAAAATCGAACTCTTTAATTCACAATCTCTCACAAACAAATCTTGCCTCATACATGACCAAATCCTGGAGAAATGTCTGGACGTTATGTGCCTTACAGAAATCTGGCAACAACCAGATGATTTTTCTGTCCTGAATGAGACCTGTCCCGCCGGTTACTCTTACCTCCAGAAAGCCCGCAGCACTGGTCGTGGTGGTGGTCTGTCTGTCATCTACCGCAGTGATTTGGACTTGTCTCCACTGCTGTTGCCGTTGAGATCTCTTCTTTTGAATGCCTGGCATTTAATTGTAAACCCCCTTTCTCCATGACCATACTTCTAATCTACCGGCCACCCAAACCAAACCCAGCCTTCATCTCTGAGATGTACAACCTTTTGTCGACATTTTACACAACCTCTGCCAATATTTTAGTACTTGGATATATGAACATTAACGTTGACTCCCCTGCATGTCGTTTTGCTTCCGAATTTCTCCAACTACTGGATTGTTTTAATCTCAGGCAACTTGTCGATGTCCCCACCCACACCATGGGGCACACTCTGGATCTAGTCATCACTGACTCTGCTCCTCTCAGCAATCTTCTTGTGTACGATCTGGGTGTGTCCGACCACAAGGCCGTCTCCATGGAATTGTCGCTTGTGTCATCCCTCACTAAGCCCAAACGTCAAAATTTACTTCAGGAATTTGAAAAAACATCAACCCAGAAACCATGAGAGTCGACCTCCAGCATCTTCTTTCTGTCAACTTTGTATCAGCCAATGACTCAGTAGATTTCTACAATAAATCCCTGAGTAGCAGCCTGGATCGTCACGCCCCTGTAAAAATTAGAACAGTGACCTTCTCCCGCTCAGCCCCCTGGTTCACCAGCGAGTTATGGAAAATGAAGGCAGCTGGGCGTGTCCTTGAGCGGCGTTACAAGGCTTCAGGTCTCACTGTCCACAAGCTAGCCTTTCGGGAACACCAAAAGGTCTACTCAAAGTCGCTTAGAGAGGCTCGGTCACGGTTCTATTCCAACATCATCAAAACCAGTCCTGGAAATTCTAAACAGCTGTTTTCCACTATCAATCATCTCCTTAAACCACAAACTCCCCCACTTACCGAAATTACAGAAGAGCACTGTAATAATTTCATGGCTTTCTTCAAATCAAAAATTGACTCAATCCGTTCTGTCCTTTCTGGTTCCTCCTCTCTACCTATCCAGTCTGCTTACTCACAGTTTGAGATCTCCCAGCCTCTAAAGTGTTTCCCAGAAATCTCACAGGAGGTTGAGGTTATCATCAGGACAATGAAGCCCTCCACCTGTGCCCTCGACCCCTTTCCTACAGCCCTAGTGAAAACTAACATCTCTTCCATCAGTCCCCTGATCACCGCTGTAATAAATCAATCCCTCCAGGCCGGCTTTGTTCCATCTGCCCTAAAAGCCGCCATAATCAGACCACTCCTCAAAAAACCTACTCCCGATCCAGAAGTTTTTGCTAATTACAGGCCCATTTCCAAACTCCCATTCCTCTCCAAAGTACTGTAAAAAGTAGTTGCTGCCCACCTCCAGGACCACCTCAAATACAACAACCTCTTTGAAACCTTTCAGTCTGGTTTCCGCTCCGCCCACAGCACAGAAACAGCTCTGCTTAGAGTCACAAATGACCTCCGGATGGCAGCAGATGCTGGTTCACCTTCCCTCCTGATTCTCCTGGATTTGTCTGCTGCCTTCGACACAGTTGACTATTGGAATACTCCTACACCGCCTGAATCACACCACTGGACTCACTGCCACTGCCCTAAATTGGTTTCAATCCTACTTCACTGACAGAACAGAATACGTTTCCCTTGGAAGTTCAAGGTCCCGGACACACACCGTCACTTGTGGGGTCCCCCGGGGATCAGTCCTTGGCCCCATTCTCTTCATACTATTCATGCTCCCCCTTGGCCGTATCATCAGTCGATATGGACTCTCATTCCATTGTTACGCTGATGACACGTAAATCTACATAAAAACTGACAGATGTTCCTCCGCAGCCTCTCCATCCTCATCGTCATCATCATCTCCCCTGTCAACTCTCCGCGCTTGTCTGGAGGCGATAAAGGTGTGAATGAAAAACAACTTTCTCCACTTGAACAGCTCCAAAACCGAAGCTATTTTAATTGGCACCACTCATCAGACCCAGTCTTCCTCCATAACCAGTTTTACCTTCTCTGGTCACGACATTCCCCTCTCTTCATCAGTCACCAACCTCGGTGTAAGATTTGACCCTCAACCCACTTTTGAATCCCACATCAAACACATCTGCAAGATCTCCTTTCACCATCTCAGAAATATTTCGAAACTCCGTTCTTCACTCACCTTGAGTGATGCTGAAAAGCTGGTCCACGTTTTTGTGTCCTCCAGACTGGATTACTAAGCTCAGCACCATGGGTGATCGGGCTTTCTGTTCTGCTGCCCCTCGTCTGTGGAATGCCCTCCCTGACCATCTCAGGGCTCCACAGACGACTGACAAATTTAAAAAAGGACTTAAAACTTTCCTTTTTAGCAGAAACTATAACCTTATTTAACATTGCTGCTTTTTGGTCAGGCTTTTATAGAGTTATTATTTTATTTTTTATTGATGCTTTTATCTGCTTTTGCTTTGTAGCACTTTGAGATTTCATCCAAATGTAAAGTGCGTTATAAATTAAATGTATTATTATTATTATTATTATTATTATTATCATAAACCTCGCTCCAGCATGTTACTAGAATGAAACGTTTTGAGATATATATGTATCGATATAGGAGATATAATCCGGACTAAATGTCCACCACTTCAGAGGCACCAAATACAAACCATTTCCATGAAGACCCCACAAAACTAAATTATAAATATTATAAATATTGGTAAAGCTAGTTAACCAAATACGCTTCAGACGACCCCAGTGCTAAGCTTAAAAATGTTATTTCAATTGAAATGTCAAAATGTTGGATATAAAGGATCACAACAGCTGGAAATACAGGAATATATATCCATTCCGAACATCAACACACTGATTAACTGTCACTTAAATGACTTTAAGTGAGTTTTTTACATAAAATTGTCTTTCCTCTCATGACCCAAATTCTTGGTAGTTCAGAATTCAGATTTTCTTCAACATGCCTTAAAGTCTTTGGTGAAACGAGCAAAAAAATCATATATGCTAAGCTAAACACTTTATAACAATAGTATTTTGATGCCCTTTACTTTTGAATCAGTTTTTGTGTTTCATGAATGTGATGATTTTGGTGTATGGACTCAAATAAATGATACTCCCCAATGGCTGCAATATAAGTTCATGTTATAGATAGTGACTGTGGATGAAGTGAAATGAGTGGAGGAAATGCTGAATGACAGACGGAAGGTTTCAGGTCTACAGGTTCTATGACCTTCCTTACCGCCGGTCTCAGGGTCCTGGAAGTTTGGATCAAGGCCTTTGTCTATGAACTTGTTCATCTTGTCCACAGCGCTGGTTTGAATATAATCCATGAATTTCTTTAAGCTGGCCTGTAAGGGGAGAGAAAGTGCTGCTGAGAACAGATGGACTGTGCTCTGTCTGCCTATTGACATTACAGTAAACTATAGTGCAGTGCAGAGCAGCGTGTTGCAGTAGAGTGCAGTATTGCATATTAACCAGAGGGAAATAGACACAGATATACGTGCACAAATGCACGCACACTCATGTTTACATCTGAAAGATCATGCATACTTGACAGGGTGCAGGATCAACTGGGTTTGATACCTTAGTGTGCAGTTTGGCCAGCTGCTTCTCATCCAGATTGGTCTGCTTGTATACCCTGGTCTTGTATCGAAACTAACCCCGCGAGAGAAAAAGAGAATTGGAATGAGAAGTTAATCCTAAAACAATGAGCGTTTGTCCTTAATTCTCTTTGCTTTTGGCCGAGTTCCACAAAATGGGCCCTGCAGATTTATTGTATAAAGATGCTTTATCTGGTTTGCTGTACAAACCTCCTTATCTCCTCCGCCGAAGACAAGGTCTTTGAAAGAAATTGTTCTGACTTTACAGCAGTTTAAAGAGGGTTTAGATCCTCCACTGGGTCATAAAATAGCATGAAGAGAAAGTGACTGTGCACACTGGATTAGAGATAGCAGTAAACAGAGCATGGATGCAGTTGTGTAATAGCTCTCTAAGAAGTGTGTGCAGTACTCCCTTCATAAACAAGGTTGTCTTATCATCTAGTCTATCTTACATAACACAAGGAACAATTACAGCTGATATGGTCTTAACTGCCTTTAAGTGCTACCGTGTTATGCTTGGACTAAACCTGATTTATTGACCACGGCATTATTGAATAAGAGTGAGGACATTTGTAGTTCTCTCTCAAAGACTGGAATCAGACCTCCAAATATGGTACCCCTTTCTCAAAGGACTGTGGGTATTCTCTGAGCAGCCTCTCTTCCTCCAGAAACTTGGCATCATAGCCGTCTGTGGCGGGCTGGAAGAGACCGTAGTTCAGGACGTCCCGCAGTGATTCGGTCAGGGAGCACAGCACCTGCTGCTTGGCCTTCCACACCGTTGCATCTGGGTTGAACCGCAAACATTTCTGAGAGAGAGAGAGAGAGAGGGGGAGAGAGAGAGAAGTAGACGTAAGTATCAGCTTTAAGTTCATAAAGTAAACTTGATAATAAACATATTAATAATCAGGTAATGATGATAATGAGAATAAAAAAAACAATGGCTTACATTTTTGAATAAAAGTCACTACAAAAACAAGGTTGATAAAAGTAAGTTTCAAGAACGAATGATAAATATGAAAATGATGTAGTCAGAGTCAGTTCATTGTTGGCTTCACTGGAGGACATGATAGTAACCTGATCTTAAAAAGCCGAAAGGAAGTGCAGCATTTCAAAACAGAAAAAGCCAAAAGGAACTTTTTGTTTTCAGCATTAATAATTAAACTGGCTACAATTTAAACTTTGCATAAAATGTAGTCTTGCATAGCGATTGCCTCCTCGATACGGCAGCATGTTCGCATGGGTTCCAATCCATCTGGGTATCTGAGGCCTTTCTCTGTGGAGTTTGGATATCCCCCTCGTGTTTGTACACCTGTTGCTGCTGTGCATTTACTAACTTATCTTAACTAGTTAAATTATCATCTTATTCATTTTTAGTGATTTTTTTCGCTGCTTTTACCTTGCTGGTAGTTCTGTTTTGAATTTTTGTTCTTATTGATCATAATAACAAGCGTGGAGAAGTTATGAAGTACAAATACTTTGTTTTCTATACTTAAGTAGACTTCTTGGGTATCTGTACCTAAAGTATTGTTCTGGAATTGCATCCATTCTAACACCTGAACCTGAATGGACCATTACACTTAGAAATACAGTCCTTTGTTGTATCTCTTGGTGCAGATCACGCATGACCGATTTATAAGGACCTCAAACTCATGCAAGAATGTCGACCATCAAGACAGAATGTGATGTCCGTATTTTTATATTGATTGCATGCAAATGGCATTTTTAGAAGTTGAAATAAAGTCCCTTTCCCTTAAATTAATATCATATTAATATGACATTGGTTTCAGTAAGAAGAGAACAGAGTTGACGGTAGAAATGTCCTTCCACTTCTACATGAGTAAAGAATCAGTATTTCTACTTTTAACAGTTGTTCGGACACATGAAAGAGTCTTTCTTTCACAAGTAACTGGATTTTTGCTCAAGCAAAGAATGTGTGTACTTTTGCCAACTCACTTTGCTTTTATTTTAATCTTATGATTTATTTTGTCCAGTGCTGTAGGTCCAGAGAGTAAAAAAAAACAAATCAATTATTACAATTAAGCGTCTTATGTCAAACTCTGCTTATTTCCTGTTTCAGGAGTCATTTCATGTCCTGTGAAGATTAGACCCCTTGTAGAGAACACCGCTGTCCCATTCTGGGGCAGAGGATGAAACAACTTGACCCACTGCAGGCTGTCCCATCCGAGCCAGCAGGGGGAGCCAACACCGGAGCCAAGTGGGTAAATCCTAATAACTTCAGTCAGCGTTCAGGATTTGAATGGCTGCCTGGTGCAGCTCTCTGTGTCTCTGGCGGGGTCATGAATGATCAGATGTATAATGGTTCAGTGGTTTAGTCAGCAAACTGGAACGTAAGTCACTACACCGATAGCCAACAGAAGGTTCTTTGGCACTGGCCACTTGCTCGCTCTCCTTGACTGAACTGGACTAGGGTTGTTCTCTGACCTTGAGACAGCAACTGGATTAATGGATCATGCGGCCATCTTCAAGGGTCCTTTCCTGCATAACTGCATGGACTCTTTAGCAAGCACTTATTCTAACACCGTAGACCCTGAGTTTGTCACTCATTTTCACTCATATGAATCGCTGCACACACATTTCTGTGTGCACATCTACATTACGTGTGTGCTGTGCAAATAAAAGAGATACAATTCTGCACTGGAAGGTTGTGCAGAGGAGTAACATAACATTTTCTCCCTCTATTTTATCCAGTATCTCTCTTCGTGCACAGCCAACCCCGTCTCCAAGGCAACCAGTTCATTAGTAGAGAAAGCTGCTTGTTGCCATAGCAACATCCCTGTGTTCCCAAGGAGATGGTGTGCATGTACTTGTGTGCTTGTGTGTGTGTGTGTGTGTGTGTGTGTGTGTGTGTGTGTGTGTGTGTGTGTGTGTGTGTGTGCGTGCGTGCGTGCGTGCGTGCGTGCGTGCGTGCGTGCGTGCGTGTGTATGTGTGTGTTGAAGTAGTGTGGGGAAACAGCGTAAAAGGGATAAGAATGTCGAGTTCTTCAGGAATGGGAGTGAAAGAGGATGAGAAGTTGAGGCTGTTTGTATTAGATTAGGTTCCTCAACACACACACAGTGAAAGACAGAGAGAGAGAAATAGAAAGAGAGAGAGAGAGAGAGAGAGAGAGAGAGAGAGAGAGAGAGAGAGAGAGAGAGAGACTCACAAACTCCCACAATGTCCTTACAGTCCTAATAACAATGTTCGCAGGAGAGGATCATTACGTTATCATACAGGCAGAATTTTTCCACAGTCATCCTGACCAATTATCAAACAGTGATGATTATCTTTAAATCAGGGGAGTCAGATTTCTCTGTGCCTCCAGGAATATGATTGATCCTGTAGCATCTAACCAGCTGGCCAATTAAGCCTCCTCAGATACCTCATCCTTGTCGAGCGTTCAAAATGCGACTTTTTAACAGTTTTCCCACTGATCCATGATGCAGCCGTACATCCTGCTCAAAGCGCTCCATTAAAACCATGTTGTACAGTCACAGACAACCCTTGCAACTTGTTATGTATTGAGGTAAGAGAGTTGTGTGTGTAAATGAATGACACTTGGCCACATTCCCAGTGCAGAAAAGGGCGGGTGACTCATATCTGTTGGTTTCACAACAGAAGTTCCCATTAATTTGACCCGTATCTGACATCAGTATGAACACAAACATGCAACGGAACAACATCCGAGAATATAGCTTCCACAACAGTTGATTATCAAAATGAATAAACAGTTGTGCACCACACATGCACGCATTCACTCACACACACACACACATTTGTATTTGCTTTCTTTGGTAACAGTAGTGTGGTGACTGGCAGCTTTTCATCATCACAAGGTAGAAAAAAAAGGCTTGAGTTGACAGTTTCACACATATGAGTTCAATCTGATATTTCCCATCTCCAACTTGTTATTGCTCTGCCATATTAAGCTTTGTCAGTAATGAATAATGATGTAACATTGATTTTGGGAGAAAAATCACATTATTTCTGATCTGAACATTGACATATCAATAGGAATCCGATGTGCATCTGATTTAGCACCACATATTAAAAGATTGGATCTTGTGTGATTTGTGTCCTTCACACCGGTATTAAAAAACAACAACCCTTAAAACAAGAAACATATCTGTGTCACATTGTTGCAAAATAAAGTCATATTGACCACTGTTGTGTCCTGAGGGAACAGGTTGTTGTTGAAGCACTTTATATGAGTATTTCCTTTCTCTATGTACTTGCTTTTTTAACATGTTGTCATTTAATATTGTGCCATATACAAGAATATCATCACCTTATGTGCACAGATAAAGCTGGAGGTGGCAGGGTTGAAGATTTTAAGAGTTTCATTTAGGAGTGATGAAAATGTACAGTATTAGAAATGTGCACATCGGAGCGACAGCCCAGGTTATATAACAAAGACAAAGTAAGAGAGGCCAGATTGAGATGATATGTACATGTGAAAAGGAGGGATAGTGGATATATTGTTAAATTGATGCTGGAGAAGGAGCAGCCAGGCAGGAGAAAAAGGGGGAGACAAAAGAGGAGGTTTCTGTATGCGGTGAAAGAGAAACATCCAGTTGGTTGGTGTGACAGAGGATTATGCAGAGGACAGGGGAAGATGGAAAGCGGATGATTTGCTGTTGCAACCTCTAAAGGGAAAAGACAGAAGACGAAGAATATACCGAAAGTAAAATATATACATTGTAATGCCAAACGTAATATGAAGATGGTAAAATTATCTGCACCATCAAAAATAGTAAAAAAATAAGATTTTACAACAGGAAGTGCAGCCTTTCAACCTGCAATAGTGTGTTCTTTCACTGAAGGTAAAGTTAATGGTATAGATACATTTATATTACTGACAAAACTCAGTAATAACTACAGTATTACACATTTATAAACTCACTACACACTGCATCTTTTTTACAGATGGCTCTGTTTAGGCTATGCAGATTTTACATTAAAAGTTAAATGCATTTGTTTCTGTCTTTATCATTATGCAGACCAAAAATTTTGTATTGCCTCCGAAAGCTGTGATCACACTTTCCCACTCACATACGCCCACTCTCTCTGTCCGAGATGCTCTTTATTTTCCTCTGCCTATCTGTCTCTTATTCTCCTTCCTCTTTCCCTCTTAAGCCGTCGTTCTCCAACATATCTGACACTTATCTATGCAGAACTAAGAGCCTCCTCTCTGTCCATCTCTATCTCTGTCCCCCTGACTTTTTTTCCTGCAGGGCAAGTGCAGGAGAGAAGCCTATAATGAGATCTATGGGGAAATATCCCCCCCACCACTAAACACACATGCACATGGCAGCCGTGTCGCACTTTAAGCTGTCCTTTGGTCTTTTCAGCAGTTCAGAGGAGGAGAGAATTAATTTATTTTAAGCATCGCTGTCATCCTCACTGCCCTGTCTTTCTCACATTCACCCACTCTGCACACCCTCCTATGCTCCCCCCATTCCTCTCCCACCATTACTCCCACCTCTCTGTTCACCTTCAGGCCTCTGCCTCTCATTAGCATGAAGTAAAGGATGCATGGTCTCTGGTCTCTGTCTGTATCCTGAAGTCCAGAAAACTAAAGAAAAAGTTCACACAAAAAACTAAAAATTGGTTATTATCTACACACCCTGAATACCATTTGAAATCGGTCAAAGTTTGGTGGAACCCAATGCAGTCATGGAGCTTCACAGCAAAAAAACATCTGCAGCATCCTTCTAAACAACTGAAGAAGATGGGGGCTTGTTTTAAACATTGTGACGTTAGTCTGCTCTATGATCCCGACCGGTTTGGAAAAAGATATTTACACTTTACGATTGTCTCTGGAAAGACACTAGTTCGTGCTTGTGCATTTGCAGGAGGTGCACAAGCACGAACACATGAACAAGAACCAACAAGAACTTGCTGCCTCTGCAGTCAAACAGATCAAGAAAATATAATGTCAGATCTGACAAAGGCAATTCTTGTTGTAGCTCCAACACAACTTTTTTCTCTCGGTTGAGAAGCAACTTTCGAATAGCAGGTAAAAACTAAACGAAAGTTCTTATTGATCCCACCTCATAGCGTGTGTGAACTCACTTAGAAATATTCAGGAAGCTTATCGCCACCACTTAATTAAATGTGTGGTCTCAAGATATTAATTGAAAACTTGATTATAATTAAGATAATAATATTTTCTGATATGTGATTGTCTTCTTAACCTGTATGTAAATCGTTTTAACAATAATAATAATAATAATACATTTAATTTATAATGCACTTTACATTTGGATCAAATCTCAAAGTGCTAACAGAACTGCTCAAGGACGCAAATTAATTTCAGGGTCACTTGACAATAAAGTTTATATCGTATTGTACTACATGAATAATACTGAGGAAAATCTAGTTGAAGCAACAATTAAAAAATTAAGTATTTAAATACAAGTGAAAACATAACTATTCAGTTCAAATAAGGTGTAAATATCAATGAGAACAACTTCATTTTGAATTAGTACATGACTTTAAAACTGAGTGTGTTTCCTGCCAATTAATAAGTTATTGCTTTGACTGTAGAAGAAAAATAATTATCTCAACTCAAATCTAATTAGTTAGTTGGGCACAATTACATCAGAAATGGGAAAGATTCAGAAAGATTGATGCAAACTGTTAATGGTGGTTAATTTTTAAGTTTGTCCTAAACATTGTTTGTATATTGGAGTTTGGGCTTGTTCCTAGATAAGATACACACTAACACCTTCGGCTTTGATGATATATTGAGGTTCTCAGTAGAAAAAGCATTGAAATAAGGACTTCAATTTGGCATCTGAAGTCTTCTGGAAGATTTTGAGTACATCCAACACGCTGCAAGGGTCATTTAATGATTGTCTTTTATGCTTTATTTTAATATTAAAAACAAGTCCCAATCTTCTTCAGTTATTTAGGTGAATGCTAATAGACTGTTTTGTTGTGAAGCTAAAGGGAAAAGCCCTCAAAATGGAAATGGAATAAACGGAAGTACACACCGAGTTACAATATTTTGATAGAGCTGTTCCTTTAACACATCTCAACCGGATGCTTAAATCAAAGTCTTAGTGTGTGAGTGTGTGTGTGTGTGTGTGTGCGTGTGAGTGTGTGTGTCTGTGTGTCTTTATGGGGCTCAATCATGACTGAGCAACTGCTGCTTGTACTTCAGAGCTCACTAGAATTCAAGAGGTGAAGACTCATTTGTGAGCATGCTGTTTAATTCACTCCACAGGCAAACGCAAACCTGAGTGCGTGTGAGAAACTTTGACAATTTAATAAACCTACACACAAAACTGCCTCCGCTTCCTGCTGCAAAAGAATCATATCAACCACTCCGTTACACAGATCTGACAGTCACTTTGAGCACAAGTGGGTAAATGGACTTGTGTCTATTTCCATTAGTGGAACATTAGTGGAAACTCAGATCCCACTCATCTGTCTCAATACGCACATTCTTAATATGCATTAGTCATCATTTCAACAGAACTGACTGACAATCCTGAATGGGATATTTAGATCATTCGCTTCAGTGCATCAATCAGCATGACTCTGTGAAAGTACTCTGGTATAAGTATAACTTATCGTATGATCTAAGAAAAACAAAACTATTTATGATTTCAAAAACTCTTATTTATGTCACATATACTTGTAAGGAGCTTTTTAATGTTATAGCAAGACAAGACAATTTACGTTCCTTCTTCTTATTTGTTGAGTCAGGATGGTGTCAAATAAATGAAATAGACATTTATTTGAAATGTTTTAGAACAGAAATGACGCAAAATTAGGAAAATACTAAAGTCAAATATACTTTTAGATTGTACCTACACTTAGACACACTACTAACATAATGGGACTTGGCACCTTTCCACCACTGAGTATCATTAAGACCTCATTGAGTTGGTTATTTGTAGGTAAAAAGATGTTACTGTAAACTGTCTCTGTAAAGTGGACTGAAAATTAAATTACATTAAATACATTTTCATATTGTTGTAACTGAAAATGATGATTCATTTTTTAAAATCAGATTTCTTTTGACTTCAAACTCAAGGTTTAACATCACCTCAGCACTCATAGTAAACATCACCATGACAACAGATAAGTCTTCATTAGGGAGATTTACGTGACCATACCAAAAAAGTATGCTTACAATGTTTTAAAGAAAACAAATGTATAGGGAAATTCAACAAGTTACAACCCAGATAACCAGAATGATGAGTTTGAAAAATGAACTAAGAATAGCAATCATTCAGAGAGAATTCTGTTAAGGTCATACAAGAGATTCAAATCCTGTTGCAAAAAGCTGCCTTGTTTCTAGATTTTTAGGGTCGACAGTGGCTCAGTTGCTAGACTGGTTCTCCTCTTATCTGAAGATCGGTAGTTCAATCCCCGGCCATGGCAGTCCACATGTCGAAGTGTCCTTGAACAAGATACTGATCCCCAAGTTGCTCCTAAAGGCTGTTCCGTTGATGCGTGAATGACGGCGTGAATGTTTACTGCTCCTGATGAGCATGTGGCACCTTTTATGGCAGCCTCTATTATCACTGTATGAACATTTGTGTGAATGGATGGATGATGGCTCGCGTTGTAAAGCGCTTTGAGTGGTCGAGCAGACTAGAAAAGTCCTATAGAAGTACAGTCCATTGACCATTTTAACCTTTAAATCTCCAAAACACGTTCATCAGTAGTTGAAATGGGACAGGAAATCAGCTGCCATGATGCAAAATAACTTTCCTTATAGCACTCAGCGTAGTCTCAGAGTCTCAGCAGCACGAGAAAATTGAATTCATTCAATAGAATGTCTCCTTGACCTTTATTTAAGTATTAAATTTAAATACTAAAGAGCTGATTTTCCGAGAGCGTAGCGATGGCTCAGATCTCCTGTTAGCAGATGTAGAAGGCTTGCTTTCTGCCAGGTGCAACAGCTGAGAGAAATGTCACAAAGTAGACTTCAACAGCTCTTTTAAAGGACAAATTCACCCAAAAATGAACATTAACTCATCGTATTCTGATAGAAGTTCTGTTAAAATCTCTTATTTCCATTTTTGGGGCTTCATAGCAAAACAACGCTGCAGCATTCTCTTAAATACCTGAGGGAGATGGGAAGTGTTTTAAAACAACCATGAACAAACACAAAATTACTTTTTACCACTCCGAAAGTCTCCGTAAGCTCTAAGATCCCACTTTAAAAGAGATCATGTAAGACCAATTTTAAGGTGACCCATAATTCATGGAAGGGATAACAAATGTCCACGGGTATGTCAAATAAGAAAAAAGTCAAGTGAAAGATCAACACTAAGTGTATTGTGTTTGCTGCATCATACTAAACACATGCATCATCCTAACCACCTCTACTGTTGCCGTTTTGTTATTGCCTAAACTTTTAACTCTTCACTGCCATCTTATAGATGTATGGCTAATGTAAAGGTTGCATGGAGGAATGTGCTGAGGGATATGTTCTAAGCGGATGCATATCATTTCTTTGATAGCGGGGGTGTAACTTGAGGTGATAGTGCGCAACCTGACTGAAGAAGGTGCATTAGCCTAAACGTGTGTACCTGCATCACATACGATCAGTAAGACCTCACCATTTCTTCAGATCCATCATTTACCTGCTTCCAAACAGCAGACGGATCTCTGCTGAAGTTACAATGTCAGAGCTAAAGTTGCTTTTTCAGTGTTTGGTAAGTAGCTTCATGTGAGCAGAGCTCACTCCGGTGCATGAACACACCTTGAACATTCTTCAGAGCACTTGCATGCCCCTTTAGTTTAGAGGATAAAGTCAAAATTTCAGCTCACTAAAGGATGAGATTTAAGATGAGAGATGAATGGAGTTATTTTATCTCTCTTTGTTCAGTTTCGTTTGTTTGTTTATAAATGTTTTGAATCAAATCCTCATTTTCTTCAGTTATTGTTTAGGGAAATGTTGAAACTCTGCTTTGCTGTGGTGCCCAAGAAATATTTTATGGAAAATTGCACTTCAACAAGACTTTCCATCAGCATGAAAGTGAGGATTTAATGACTGAGTTTTCCATTTTGGGTGAACTGATGCTTTGATAGTTTTATAACAGCAAAGGTAAATCCCACCGCCATCACCACTTCTTTCTTCAGAGGGCTCTCTGCCAGATCGCAGAATATTCACAAAAATTAATGAAATGAGAAAAGTTACATGTTATAGTTGGACAAATACAGGCTTTTAGTGATTGTAGAACTTCTCAAGTTTGGGATTTGTTCAACAACAACCCAATAACGAGAATAAATATTGTCAATATCCATGGATATTTGAAGTTCTAACCATGAATATTTCATGTTTATTTCAATTTCATCATTTAAAAAGGCTGTTTCTGCATTTGACTTATGTTTCTGCACAAAAACCTCTTAGTGGTTAGGATATTATCAAGTCTAGGTTTGAAATTCCTGGTTTGAACAAACACCTCTTTCAAAAAGAAAATCCTCAGCTTTGTCGTCACACAGATGGCTGCTTTAATTATCCAGTTCTTTTTGGATCCAACTAAATACAAGTATTGTCAAACAGTGGTTGTAGTGGCCATTAGGAAAGAAAAAAAATTGAACTTAAATTAAACTTATTATCAAAGAGCAGCTTATGAACATCGTATTTCTATACAGGTGAACAATTTAGTTGTCTGTACCAAGTTTATGCATTTTTGACAGTTCATCTACTAAGGACGCACTGAATCCAACAAAGACCAAAGAGAGTTTTCTGTGGCGGCAGTTGCGGATGCGGTCGTGGGTGCAGTGGCGGCAATGCCAATAACATGACATCCCCAATTTTTCTATATTACACGTGAAAATATATATGACGAGCACGAAAATTGTATTAAATTTCAATATTAATGTAATCATTTAGAATAATCAAACAACACTATTTCTTAGTATTACTATACTCGTGAAAACGTTTAGTCGTCTCTAACTTTGCAGAATTTGCACATTGGTATTACATCTATTTAATTTTTTATTGATGCTTTTATCTGCTTTTGCTTTGTAGCACTTTGAGATTTGATCCAAATGTAAAGTGCATTGTAAATTAAATGTATTATTATTATTATTATTATTACATCACCATCATCAACACCATCCCTTCCTGCTGCTGGTATGGAAGTCAGGTCATAAGCATGTCATCCCCATTTACCTACATACGTATGTGTATTGTAGACAAGATCATTTGATAAATGTGACGTGTACAAGTGTAACACATCTTTGTTTTGCTACAATGACAACATTTTATTCTGGTGCCTGTCTGTTTTAAATTTCTATTACTGGAAAAATATCTTCACTTTTCTGAATTTAATTGTGCCACTTCTCTTCAAAATGTTTCGCTTGAAAAAGCATTATCATCACAACTCTATTAGCTTTTTTTGATTTGGTATTGTATTAAACAGTCATGTAGAAGAATCCTTTTTTTTGATTTGCCAAATATGAAAATGAGCCTGAAGAGCACGAGCCCCACCGGAACCGCTTCATAAACTAGCATACTAATTTGCAAAGGTAAATTAAGCAGCATGAAATTGCATAATTTCAGGGACGCACAGCACTGATAATCAGATTTGTTAATAAGGTATATACAAAACTAATAACCAGTGTTTGCTTGCGCTCTCTCTGCGTCACTGTTCTCCAAATCCTCCTCCTCCCATTTGTAATACTTGCCTTTGCAGGCTACAGTCCCTCCTTCGTCTCATTACAGCACAATTAACGAGCAATTAGAGTTTACTGAGGGAGAATTAGCTGACAAGTAGAGCCGACCTGGTGTACTGGGAATGCAAAGGGATATTACCCAGCACCGGGGAGAAAAGGAGGAAGAGGAAGAAGAGGAGGACAGAAGATGACCCAGAGGAGGAAAAGGTCAAGGAAATCAGAGGCTTTAATCCTTAATGTGCAGGGAGCAAATGGGAGAAAGACAAAGTGAGAAGCTGCCTGAAGTGGATGAGTCAGGAAAGGAGGAGAGTGAGAAAGTGAGTAAATGCGATAGCGATGGCGGGTTATAACTCTTGCGACCTTGGGGAACAAGACAAAATGCATGTCAGTACATTTTGGCAGAAAGTCTAAAAGGTCATGTTTTAGTTTTTAATTTGTCAGGGTTTATCTGCATCTCTTAGTTGATGGAGCTACTTGCTTCGATTAATAAGCCAAAGAAGGAAAGATGATACTGAAAATAAAAACAGAAAAAATATTACCCTGTTTATAATAAGAAATTTTTGATTTTTAGCTTTTAGATCAGTTGGGGAAAGGTGTTGCATCAAATCCTTTGGTGTGAAATATATTTAATAAAGTTAGTGACGTGGTTATAAACTTCACATTTTAAAAAAACTATTCATTATTTAATTCAATAATTAATTCCATCTTCACACATAAGTCAAAATGATTTACATAAAAATCTTTCCAGCAAAAAGAGAGAAAGAAGAAAATCTGTATTCCAACGATGCCAGACTTATTTTTCCCTGAAATTGATCTTGAATATAATTACCGAATTTTTGTTTTGTTAGCGAATGGAGACCTTTGTTGTGTGTGTTCCTCTTCTTAAAATTGTAATATTTGATATCTTTGATACTGATATTGAAGAAAACAGTTTACTATGTGAATATGGTGTGAATTGTATCTTATCTTATCTTGTCTTGTTGTTGGTCTGCACTGCCCACTTTTATTTATCATGACTATGATTTATTTGATAGGGACAGTATTCCTAAATGAGGGTATCCAATTAAAGTAGCATATCAATGTTCATGGCAAATACTTATTTGCAATACTCTTCCCTAGAAGGACTTCTGTATAACTGATAGAATTAAACAGAATTCGAGAAAGTGCACTGCCCTGAGCATGAATGGAGTTTTTTTACCCATGTCTAACCAACATGTTGGACATGGGTAAAAAAAAATTAGTTTTTGTTCTCAGATTCTTTAACATGAAGACTTTTTCAACATTTTTCTAAAACTGGATCCACATCCACTGGTATCCTTCCAGGACTATTAGTCTTTTTTAGTTTAAAGCGTTGTCTGTGTTTTCATCTGAGGTTGAAAATGTCACATTTTAACATTGATCTAAATTCATCAACAAATTTTACAAATCATAAATTGTGCATTGTAATGACTGTTCATTATTTATAAATTAAATGTATTATTATTATTATTATTTACAAAAGAAAACAGGATTGACATAAAATTGCAGAAGAGGAGAAGGTGATATGTATGTGAAGTTATTAAAGCTAAAAATAACTTGATTTTCATAACCTTAAAGTAATACAGACATAGCATGCACCCACGATCTCACTATGTTGATTTTGTTACAGGTAATTATATTGTTAATATATTGTTTAGTGCAGACTACTGCACATGGCAATATGATGACCTTTCTAAAGTGTAATATATGCCATATTTGTGCCTCTATTTTTATTTGTGCAGCATGTTTTTATTCACTTGGATTTTATTTCCAATCGTGGAATGACATTTGATATATGCTACAATTCTAAGCCCAAGAAAAATCCAGCCACATAGGGGTCAAAAAACGGTGCACATCGAGTTCCGGTCCCTAGGCGACATCGGAAAAGGCATCTGACGTAAAACCTATAGCAAAAAAATATGAACGACAAATTGATTTGGGAAATCACAGAAAGAAGTGATAAAGGGGACAGATAGGACAGTACTTGGTATGTCATCTGGTCAGAGGAAAAAAGATTAAGAGTCTAGATTGTGGATTTAGGAGGTTCAGGAGAGTACTTGCAAAAAATGATTGACAAAAAAAAGTGGGAGAGCTGCGTGAGCTGGAGGTCAGTGTTCGAATTTGCCAATAGGATCACATCATCCGCAAACAGCAGAAACGGGATCCTAAGGCCACCAAACCCGAGACCGTCTACCACTCGACTGAGCCTAGAAATTCTGTATGTATGTATGTATGTATATAATAAAAATGTATTAACAGAATCGGTGATGGCAATGCGAACCAGACTCTGACTGAGATTGGACGGTCATAAGCCTTATCCAGATCCACAACGCACATGTGGACCGGTTGGGCAAATTCCCATTTCCCCTCCAGCACCCTTGAGAGGGTATATAGCTGGTCAAGTGTTCCACGACCAGGACAAAAAATACATTTTTCTTCGTGATTCCTAGGTTCGACTATCGACCGGACTCTCCTCTCCAGTACCCTGGCGTAGACCTTCCCAGGGAGGCTGAGGAGTGTTATCCTCCGATAATTGGGACACATCCTCTGGTACCCCTTCTTGAAAAGGGGAACCACCTCACTGTGCCACTCCAGAGGTACTGCCCTCGATGACCACGCAATGTTGTAGAGGCGTGTCAGCCATGACAGCCCTACAACATCCAGAGCTTTAAGATACTCAGCGCGGATCTCATCCACCTCGGGGCGCTGCCGACGCAGAGTTGTTTAAGAGCCGCTGCGACCTCAGCCCCAGTGATGAGCGGACCCACCTCCAAATCATCCAGCTGTGGTTCCTCCTGGGAATACGTGTTGGTGGGATTGAGCTGATCCCCAAAGTATTCCTTCCACCGCCCGATAACTTTCTCAGTTGAGGTCAGCAAGTCCCCATCCGGCCTGTAGACAGAGTGGACGAATGACCGCTTTCTTCCCCTGAGACGCCGGACGGTTTGCCAGAACCCTTCCCCTAGGACCTCTTTGCCATGGGAGACCCTACCAGCGGCAAATTGCCCCCGACAACACAGCTCCTGAGATCACTAGGGTACTCAAACTGCGACATTAGAGCGAGGTAGCAAATGTTTGACAACAGACTTATGATGAGTTGTATGAGAACGGTTGAACGGTTGAACACTGAGAAAGGATAAAAGGACTCAAGATTGGAAGGATTTGCAGCAGGTCAGATTGACTAAGAATAGTGATGAAAATGTAATGACAAGGAGAGTGTGAAGGTAAGATGGTAGGAACACTCTGAAGATCTGATGAATGAAGAAAATGAAGGTTGGAAAATGTGAGAATTGTAAATGTAGAAGCTAAAATGATTGGTATGGACGAAATGAGTGAATAATGGAAAGGCGGCTGGTCCTGATGACGTACCAGTGGAGGTATGGAGGTGTCTAGGAGAGAAGGGAGTGGAGTATTTAACTAGATTGCTCAACACTATCTTGGAGTTTGAGAGGATGCCTTAGGAATTGAGCAAAAGTGCACCTTTGGCGATTTTTAAGAACAAGGGTGATGTGCAGAGCAACAGTAACTACAGAGGTATCAAGCAGATGAGTCAGTGAAGATCTGGGCCGGCCCCAAAAAAATTCCCTAAGGTTGAAATATCATATCATATTCTACCCAATAACACCGTATCATATCACAGTGTATTGTATCAAATTCATATAGTATCATATGAAATCTAAATTGATAGTAGAATTTTGTATCATATTATATTGTATCACATCGTATCACATTGTATTATATAGTATTGTAGTTTTATGGATCAACACTTTACAGAATATATTTCACTTTAATTGTGAGTATTAGAAGACACTTATAGTTGGGATGAAACAGGTTTATATTTTGTAAATTTAATTTTTTGGCATTTTTCTTCCTGGAAAAGATGAAAAAGTGAAGATTTTCCATGTTTAGGAGTCGTAAACTTCTTTAAATCTAGGGCTATAGAAAATCAGGATATATATTCCGTTAATATCAATCAAGAACTGAACACTCGCCATAGCTGTCCTTTCATATTTGGATGTAGTTAAATCTCTTTCTATCTTTAGTATATTTCTGTCAGCTTAATCTAATCTATCTTTATGTGTCTCTAACTCGGTCTTCTTCCTTCCATCTTCTTTGACTTGCTTTTATCCGAGTCCACGTCCATCTACCATTATCTCCCACCTTTCATCTACTCTGCCTTTTCTTCGAGACCCTGGCGTCTTTGTGCCACATTCTGCCTCCATTTATCTGTCTCTATGAGACTGTCAAATATTTCCAAGGTTTTGACCCCATCTTTGAGGCAGTGTTATCCTCACAAACATTTCCGATTATCTTTCACCATTAAACTTTCATGCCTATTGTTTGGAATAAGTATGGTGCAGTAAATTATTCATCATTGAACTTAAAACACTGAATCAAGCGGACTCACACACACTTCTGAAAACACCCATGCACAGATACATAATGAATCCCATTGTATCAAAAGGCTGGAAGAAGCACTAGGCAAAGCATTTATAATGCACTCGGATGGTAAGTATAAATATGGACATGCATACACACAGGCACTTACTCAAATGCATTTATTTCATTTGCAGTTGCTGAAGATTTATAAAACCGACACATTGATAGAAAAGAGGACAGACCGCCAACGTCTGAAGGACGTGGCCTTAAGTTTCTCAAACAAAAATGGCTGTCTCGTTCATATTATATCTGGTAAACAGCAAAAATGCATTCTCTCCTCTTTTTCTCTGCTCCTCCCTTTTCTGCCCCTTCGTCTTTTTTCCTTTTTTCCCACTTCTGCAGAAAAAGAAACACTTCAATTCAGCCAAAGTCCCTTGCAACCCATATTCCTGGTCTTTGCGATTCAATTATCAGTACAGCTCAGTATCTACTAATAATTTGCATTGTAGATCTGTCATGACATAAACACAGGAGGGGAAAGGGGCAGAAAAAATGTGTGTGTGCCTACTCACAAATGCGAGATATTGCAAGACTGGGGGAATGGAAGCGATTGAAGCAACTGTGTCTCCAGCCCATGAAGCCAATTTGGACATGCTTCTGATCGAAGCTTTGGCACTGTTGGGATGTGTCACAGTGAAATGGAGAGAAATGGTACATTGGACCATCGTATTTCTGGACGACCCTCTGAAAACTCGTCACACTGTAAAGGTCTTTTCACAGAGGGCTTTATCGAATCATTTAAAAGCTCCTCTGTGACATTTGGCCAGAGGCAATACTTCCCCCTGTGGTACCCTCTCCCCTCCTGTTCAACTTTCCCGCACTCTCTCTCTATCTCTCTCTCTCTCTCTCTCTCTCTCTCCCTCTCTCTCTCTCTCTCTCTCTCTCTCTCTCTCTCTCTCCCTATCTGACTTAAATGCTTGCCCAAATATTCTCATTACTCATGTGTGCAATGTTTGCACACATGATCAGGTTTTACCCGAACTGTCTACACATACTGTCAGACACCTGTGGGGTGTCACAGACTGAACATGGCTTCTCCCCCTCCCTACCATTACTCCTCATTATCCTAGTGCCCAAAGTGAATGATGCCAGTATGGGGGCATCTACATCCACTCCAACTAAAGGATTTCTAGTTGTGGCATCTGAAAATGAAAGTATAAATAAAGTACAAAAAAGTGAAACATTCCTTCTATTTCTTAGGCACACTTGTAACCAAGGCTTTTTACTATAACAAGAAATCCAGCCACTCATCATCCAGTTTTTAAAACCATGCATCGTGCAAAGCATCTGCTTTTTTTGTTGTGCTATTAGCACCACTATTTAGCAAGTAATGGTAAACAGAGTCTCTGGATTAAGCACTCCATATGTTTTAGCAAGGTGCATGTGACGGAAATACTTTATTCTGACAGGCTTCGGGTATTTTAGCTTAGCATGAAGTTGGGAAATAGGTAGAAACACCAAGCCAGGCTCTCAGCCAGTCTGGCACATAACCCCTGGGATAAAAAGCCTCTCATCCCTTTTAATAGAAAGCAAAGAGACTTTTAACAGTTTATCCATTCATTAATTTTCTGTGACCGCTTACCCTCTTCAAGGTGTTTGGGGGCTTTAGCCTATCATAGCTGATGCTGGGTGAGAGACGGGGTAACCCCTGGACAATTTGCCAGTTCATCACATAGAGACAACCTTTCACCACTCACTTGCACATCTATGGACAATTAAGAGAAATGTTGACGAGAGCCAGAGCAGCCAGAGGGAACCCACGCAAACATGGCGAGAAAACGGAAACTCAACACATTAACACCCTAGGTTACCAGTGGATTTGAACCCACAAACATCTTCTTGTGAGGAATATAGTGCGGCAGCAGGTATAACATGCTACATGGTATTTTTTTTTTAATTCTTGTTGGTGATTTTCATAACCTTTGAGAAAAGAACTGATTCCCTTATACTCTCTTTGCTAAGCTAAGCTAACCGGGTGCTGACTACTGGTTTTACGATCTTCTCATCTTATTCCTGCCTTAAAAAGACTAAGCTTATCGATCAAAAAAGATGTACAACTTTTAATTAAACTAAATATGTTGACAGTGTATTCTGATAAACAGCACAAACTTGAAAGTAAGTTATCTGCTCAGGCACCAATATGAAATACAAAGAGTTTTTTTCTTTAAGTGGTGAACTTTATGGCTTTTTATGGTCTGTGTCTGTGTGTAGAAAAGTTCAGGTGTTGAAACTAAGAGCAAGGAGGTATGAAAAGAATGTAAAGAATGTAAAGAATGTTCACAGAGTTTTTGGGTGTTTGACGCGACAACACTGACCGTTTGTTTTATGTCTGGGATGCCGATGCGAAACACCATCATGGCAATGTGGGTTTCCTCAGGTGGCCCTGTGCTGGAGCTGCGCTCCTTCGGCCTCCTTTGCTGCTGCGGCTGTATATGATTGGCTAACTGTTGGTGTGTGGGCCCAGGGTTGGACAAATAGGGGTTTGTTGTGTGTCCAGGGTTCCCTGACCGGACCTGTCTGTCCACTGTGGGTCGTCCAGCCAATTTTCCTGACTGCCTGTGCCCCCCCCGTGCAAGGCCTCCCTGCCTGACCTCCTCCACCACTTCCTCCTCATCCTCCACTTCTTCGCCCTCTAGTTCACCATTCTCCTCCTCCTGGTCCTCATCACGCTCATCTTCTTCCATTTCCTCCTCCTCCTCTTCTTCCTCCTCTTCCTCGTCTTCTGCCCCTTGATAGAGATGTCTATTCTTTCCCAGCATCCTTTGTTGCTCCTCGTCGCTGGACACAAGGCTGAATGGCATTGTCATGGCGACAGAGAGGGCGTTACCAGTGGGAACACCATCATTCCCAGAGACACACTGAAATGACAGAATGAGGCAGAATACTGTTGATATTCAATTATTGAAAAAATCTAGAAAACATTTTTGAGGCTCAATCCAGACCTCCATACCACATCACTACAAACAAACACTGGTCTCTATAGAAGCAGAATACTTCATGGATGTGGTATGACTAACCCCTCACCGCACGATGACATACTGTAAACATTTAAATAAAATGGCTTCTACTGTTAATTTCAAACTTCCATTCCACCACGCATTTAGCCTGTGCTGTAAAACTGAACTGTACCTTCAGTTCTTTCCTTGTCTGACTCATGAGCGACCGTACTCATGCAGCAGCACATTTAAATTAAACGTACCAGAGTGTGGTAATACAGTAATTTAAAGCATATTTGCTAAAGTATTATCGCACGATTGAACTTTCCATCTAAATGTGCTGCTTCCGAGATTACTACTGTCTGAGTCTCTCGGCCGAGGATGGGGGATATGAGAGGAGGGAAACAGTGGTATTTGCCACAAAATCCTGGACTGGTAGACATGTTAGGTTAAATGTCAATACACAAAACTTTGTAATGTAAGAGATTAGGAAGGTTCAAGATTCTTCATACATCATCTAAGAGTGGGTTGCAACTGATTCATGTAGGGGTAATAGAGATTTAGTCAGCTGATTTAGATGTACAGGGATCCTGAGAAAGAAGGGTATCTCATACATAGAGTTCCCTCTTCCTTTGAATTTACAAGGAGGTATATCCAAATATTCTCAGAGGGTTGAATGGCTCTTTGAAGAACTCTTCTTCTGGCCAAGGCTATATTAGCTTTGAAATGGTTGTAAGAGAGCATTTGGATGTTTTCAAACCTGTCAAGTACTATTGTGAGGGCATTTGTAATACATAATATTGTATGTAAGTTACCACTCTAAGCAAGTAGCATGATTGTAGTAATATCTAATAAGGAAAATTCATGCGTTAGGTTAATTTTAATTGTTCTTTCATAGGTTTTGCTTTCATAATGTGTTCTCTCATTTAGTAGGGGAAGGGCACAGTTTATCTCATACAAAAACAGATGTACAGCTCCCATTCGCAGCAAGGAAATGTGCCTTTCAGTCAAGGAGAGTGCAATAGCCTTATCTAAGTATTATATATAACATGTAATATATACAGTATAAAGCAATATTTAGGTTTAAATATGCATTAGAATGAGAACTTTGGACATCCTTTTCAGTGAGGCAGTTCAGTCTTTGGGATGATATTATTCATATTTAATTCTTCCTGATGCATCAAGCTGAAATCTTATTATTTATTTATAGTTTATTTGATAGGGACATAGATAAAGCTATACAGTAAAAAAGACCATAGTGCTTGTAATAGATGACAATTTGCAGCACTTGTCTGTTGAAGGGCTTTTTATGGCATTCATTCTTATCCCCAGATCTCCTCGTATCGACTCACTTGATTCTTTCTCACTATTTACAACATGGCTTTCCAGAAAATCAATGACGAAACAAAGTATCCCTTAGTAGATATAAAACACATCAGGCAAGCAGATGATGTTAATGTTTTGTATCACGTAAATTTTAGTTGAATGAAGTATTATAGTCAACTAGCCTCTCTGTCCATCTATTAATTGTTCCACAACTATGAGCAGGTTGTTTAAGAAGTAAAAGCCCCCACAGAATAAAACATCTTGCTTTGGTGAACTCCTGACCCGGCTTTGTAAAGACATGGGGCAAAATGATGAAGCAAATGAGCAAGGATTTCCAATACCCTCATCATATACAATGGAAAATGAACTTTCCCAATTTTTGACACTTACAAAGTAAAATTATAGTCCCAAAATGATCAACTCTGGAATGGAATTATGTAATATAAAAATTTAAAAAGAATTTGGCCAGGAAAATGTTAATTTACAGAGAAGGAAACTATTTTGACATCTTCAAAACTTTCTACGAACACCTATATGAGGACATGCCGTTTTCATGATTATAAGACTGCAGCTTCTTGTTATACTAAAGCTGCTGACACCTGATAGTTAGGAAATATTACAATAAATTGTTCGATTGTGAAGATGAAATCCACATAATGAAAGGATTTTAAAGGAGTGTGAAAAACCACTGACATCCTCCTCAGTAAACATGTCAGTATAACTACATATCACTTCACATTTGCTGTATAGACACTTAGAAGACAATGGCTCTTAACAAGATAATCTATACGCTCGTCTCTACCTCTGAGAGCGCAGAAGAAACCACTTCAAGGAATGAGCGATGCAGAGCTGCATTCATGTACAAGCTGAACAAGATAACAGAACTGTCCCTAGTGGGTCCTGGATTGCGCTGCACGCTGTTTCTGGATTTTCAGCACCACTACGTTCTGGACAGCTTTATGCAGACCCAAACAGCAGAATTACTAACGGCGAGTGGAGCAACACTCATACAGAGGACCAGGCAGTCGAAACAAAGCTGAAGACAGACCACATACAAATCTGATCTGATATGATGTGATTGATAAGAACATATAAAGAGATTTAAGGTATTTATGCTTAATTTGCCACTTTACAGTCAGAATTTACCCCTTTTACGGCTAACTAGTAACTGTGGAGATCCAGATTTTACATATAACTGTAAAATAAAAAGATTTTTTAAAGCGGTGGGCTGTATATCAAGGATGTTTTCATTATTCATTGAATTAATATTTATTTATTTATTTAACTTTTATTAGTTTATTTATAAAACGATAAAATGCAAGTATCCCAGTGCTAACAGTAAATGCTAATTTGCAATATGTGTCTCTTGAAAGTCTGTTATTTTGCAAAGAAATGAGGCTGAGAAAATTAAAGAAGGCAAAGTCAATGTGAGTTTTTTAAAGCATTCATTGCACCTAAAAAATTGACACGTGTGCCTGTTTGCTGCTGAATTAACCAGGATCTGGGAGCTGTCTTAAATAAAGTAAAGTCTGCTGAAGACTTCAAGCAGGCAGCAAGTTCCAAGACTTTGCTCTCTCCACAGAATATAATTTCTAAGCAAAGGATTTTCTAAAGAATGGAATTTTTCATCGATTTGCCATAACATAACACCACTGAAAGGTGAAGTCAGAATAACATGGATTATCTTTTCACAGTGGCAACTGTCAGAGAAGTACATGTTTTGGAAGCAGGAAATCTGGCCGGCGAAAAATAATCTGAGAGACTTTGACATCTATTGCTCCTTATTAGTTCCTCTATTCAGACCTCTGCATTTTGAATTCTCAAGCTCAATTTCGTTTATCTTTTCACGCTTTATTCCTTCCTTTCAGCTCTATGGTTTAACTCACCTGTTGTTACCTTAAAGGCTTTGTCTCCATTTTCCTTTTATTAATTTCACCTGCAGTCTTGGTATCCTGTGTAAATATGTTTTCTATCTTCTGTTGCCAGATTGTAGATGTTGTTGTTACTCATGCCGTTTCAATGGTTTTCCTCGATTCTGCCTTTTTTCGGATTGCTATGTTGGATTTGGACTGTGCTTTCCTGGACTATTTTTCAACTTGAATGACGTGAATGAGGTTATTTACTATCAAATCCCTGAACTGCACCTCTACAAATTACCATCCATTGGTCAGTACCTTTCTGACTGACCAATGTATCAGTGATAGTATTTGTTGACCCAGACCCCAACCGATCCCGTTTGCAAATCAGTTTTATGTCCCGCTTTTGGATTTGGCATTATGTGACCACTTGTAAATGGTCATATAATGCCTTTCTGGTCTTCTTGAACTCTGTGAGCTCTTTACAACATGGGCCGGCGTTCACCCATGCACACACACTCATACAGTCGTGATAGGCTGCCATACATGGCGCCACCTGAGATCGGAAGCAATAACCATTCACATCATCATTCATTTGCCAATGAAACAGACATCGGGGGTTGGTGTTCAGTATCAAGGACACTTTGGACACTTCCAACATGTTTACTGCAGGGGCCGGGGATGAAACCACTGACCTTTCGACAAGTGGACAACCACACTACCACCTGATCTACAACCACCTGCTTAATGGTCCTGAACTTACATCTGAAAGTTGTAATGCAGTGGTCATTCAAACAACTTAATTAAACTTCATGAAAAATGAAATCAAGGCAGTATGACAATAATATTACAATTTAATTCATGCCAGTTGAGCATTATGCTCTTACTTCGTGTACCAAAAGAAATGAAGATGCTTCTTTGCAGGAAAATATGACGCTAAACAGCTTCTGTGGAGTATGAATGTCATTCCTCTCTTTTTGAAAAATGCCCCCTTTATTGTTACACACCAATAAACTGCGTCATTGCTGTTGAGGTTGTTTCAAACACTGACTGTCTGCCATGTTCTACATTGCAGGAAGAACGAGTGAACAACAAACCACAGAACGCGCACAACATCCAGAAAGCGTCACCCACAAATATAGATAACAAGCACAGAAGTGTAACAGTGACAACCGAGGACAAATGATGATTTTGTCTTTACCATTTATCATTATTGATGCATTAACCTGTCAGTATTTAAAACATCCGTCTTCCCTCTTCATTTTCTCTTTAACTGTTAAATCCACTGTTGTAAATCATATTTGATGATCTCGTCTCTGCTTGTAAAACGTATCTCTGCAGTAAATAAAAGTAACCATAAGATTAATTTAGTGGTTTTTATAGTGCTGCTAGTTAATTGTAAAATGCCATAAGATGTAATATGTAAAAGTGATCTTAGTTACAGACCTTGAGAATGTGTGTAAGAGTGAATGAATGTCATTTTGGTTACAGCTTTGTAAACCACATTTTTAAGTTTGGGAAGCTTCTCTTAAATGTAAAAAAAAATTTAAGTGATCTCCCATGCGAAGCTGTTTCTGACAATTAAGTGTATTCCTGGAGGAAAAAGTAGAGCGTACTATGACACGAATGGAGCTGATGAATAGAGGAGACAAGGGCGCAGAGACAAAGAAAGAGGAAGAGGCAGAAAGAAGCAAGGTTGATACGGTCTTCTCGAAAAGCTGACCCACCACAGAAAGAAGATATGACAGATGGAAGTGAACAATCCATAGTTTTGCATAACGCTGACTAATCAAGGAGAGGGGATGCTAGTGAGGAAGGAGAGGGAAGAGGACAGAGGGGGGTGGAAGTGCGGTTAATGCTCGTGATTGCAGAGCAAAGACAGCAGTACATTGAAAAAACAGCAATAAATAATGAAAGGCAATTAAAATATGGGATTAAATCAAGGTGAGGGGAGGCGCATTGCAAACCAAGCTTAAATCTAAGCCGCTTATCAAACAGAAAAAATCTCCATACAAAGATGTTGCCAAAGACATGTAAGGGCTGCTCCTCCAAGATGAACCTCTCGTATTATAGTATCAACAGTAATCACAAATTACAGCTGTTACTAACAGGAATTCATTTCATTTTTTTTCTTATTGGCGCGCATTTCTTTCGTGCCAATAACAAAAATCAGAGGATTCAGAGGATCAGAGGAGCCAATGTTATAGGATGAATCATCAGCAATAATCGATATCTCTACCAAAAAGTCTGCAATATATCCAAGATTTGTAGAGATATTTTCGTGTGAAAATCAAATTAACACTTCCCTCTCCACAGCAACACTATACAGCAGCACATCTTGAGGCGGTCCTGGTTCAGATGAGATGTAATCCCGCCAGCAAAAATCTGGGTCTACCTCAAGTTTGAGGCACCTGGAAAACCTGAAGGCACTAGCTCCGTTCGTCGGGAGGATAGCTCCCTCTGGATCTCTGAGTTCCTCACCTTTCTAAGGCTGAGCTAAGCCCCCCTGCAAAGGAAACTCATTTCAGCCGCTTGTACCCACAACCTCATTCTTTTGGTCACCAAAAATGGCTCATGAGAGGAAATACTAATGTCTGTACAAAACGTCCCTAAACCGATGACAGAGTTTAAAAAGGGACGAGCATTGAATCCAAAGAACCACAGCGCTAGCAGGGTTAGAATATGAAGGGTTAACCAAGGGGAGAGGACGTTACTGTGCCAGAAACAAAAGGAAGAGCAAGCAGTAGAGGAAGAAGAGATGTAGTACAGACGTGTTGATGGAACATGAAACGCGATGGACGTGTGAGGGAGAGCAGCCAGGAGAGGAGTTGGATGTGAAAGAGGTTTGACCTCATGGGGCAGAATGGTGGAGAGTCGAGAATGTTTGAGACGATCAGACCTCCTCGAACAATGTTTTTTGAAGAATTCACTTCCACTCATTTTGGAAAAAGCTCTGGAAGATCATTTAGACTCGACGTGATGAACTAACGCTGCATTAAAGCCATGATTGGATGCATTGGCAAGGGTGTACTGCACAGCAGGTTTTAAGAAACAAAAAATCTGAAAATTAAATCTACCCACTCCACACTGTGATCACCAGCCCTCTGAAAGTGGTTATCACGACTGACTTGTTGTATTTGTACTTCACGTTATCCAGATACTAACTGATCCTGAGCGTAGGAGGAGAGAGATTGAAAGTGGAGTTTAAAGACTAAATCCCTACATATAAGAGAATCAGTAACCATCAATTAAGCCGGAGGAGGTCACGACAGACTGGAAATTATGAGAGAAAGTGATTATCAGTTCCTGGGAGAAAAGCCGTGACTCGCACATGAAAGACTTTAGTGATGAATGCGGTGTGCAAGAGCTACTGTATCTATCCAAGGAAGATGGAGAGGGCGATGGAGAGATTAAATGTTGCTTAATGCCGACAAGTGATAATCATCACCATGCTTTTTATCTTGCTGTCGTAAATCTTTATCTCGGCGTTCTCATGGGAGCGCCGTTCAGTTTCAGGTCACCTCATTAATGCTTTCAGTCAGCTCATCAAATGTATAAAAAATATATTGACCCTGCAAATTCCCATTACATCAAGCAATCCCAGCTCCACAAGGGAAAGAAGAAGTCCGTATATGAACAGTGAACAAACTCAATCAATTATGTGCATAATGGTTCTCACACAATAATGAGACACTGTTAGATTTTTTTATATGTCATATATTCTCCTAATTAATTTGCATTGAGGTCTCGTTTATGAAACTGTATAGCAACGCATTTACCAGAATAAACAGTGGCAACCAGAATAAACACGGGCACTGTGTGTTTAGGCAAACCAAAGAAAAGTTGCAACTTTGATTTCTTTTATTTTTCAGATAAAATGTTTATGTTTTTTATAAAACTGTACATAAGCTCAGGTTAGGTTAAGGCATAAAATCTACTTGTTTGGTGTCGGAAAAGCATAAATGAATCGTAGAATACAATTTTCCTGTGTTCTAGCAAGGATGGAAAATATCCCCAATGTCCCTTTAAAGACATAAACTAAGTCTAACCTGTCTTCCCCGACAATCACTGACAATACCCAGGACATAATGTGACGTTATGTCCACAGGACTTTTCTATAAAAGCTCTACAATAAGTAGAATTGGTAAAATATGATATATACAAGGTAGATCTTCTCGAGTCGATTCCTATGCACCAACAACTAACCTTTCCCAAAGTCACTCCAGTTCTGCCACCCACTAAGGTTTATGTAGGTGTTAAATTTTAAAATGATCCGAAAACAGTGGATCACCTTATTTATTAGAACAAGACTCATGAAACGTTAAATGTCGGAAGGAGGAAGGACGAGGCTGACAACATTGGCCTCAGAACATCTTAGCCCCGCCCGGATTGCACTGCTGACCGGGATTGTGGGTTGAGACTGCCCCATCTCTCCTCCTGTCGAGTGATCACTCCAGAACCACCAGCCATCAGTGGCCTTTCGAGTTGATTTCAGCAGATGTACAGGAAGGACCTGAACAGAACGAGCACTTATTACCCCGTCACATTTCCTCTGTGGTGGTGCTACGAGTCGGCTTTGGAAAAATTTAGTTAGAGAGGAAGAGGAAGAGGAAGATAGCTTGTGGCTCCTCTAAACTCTGCCATCCCAGCGTAGTCTGGTTTTGTTTGAAGGTATCACAATCCTGCCAACAGCTCCCCAAAAGCCCAATAACTACAATATGTGGTTTTGTTACTTTTCACTCCAAAAGAGGAGCCTAACTTAAACTGCACTCAGAATACAAACTTCCACAAAGGCAGCCCAGTTTCCCCATTATGTCACTGCTCGGAGAAGTAATAGTCTCATGATAGTCTGACCCACATAATGACTTTGACCATAAAATCCCACCATTATTAGACTTTGGAATAACACACTGGTATCACGATGGGACTGGCGGTAACTCACAAATAGCTCAGTAACCTTACAAGATATGTCAAATCTGACACCTAACTGAATCAGCAAAATTTGGTCTGAGTTGCAATTCTGTAGGAATATTATTTGTAATCTTCAAAAAGAATTGAACTAACTATAAACAAACTTTCTGAATCACCAGATCTGGTGATATGTTACTATAATATACTATATATATATATATATATATATATATATACATAGTTTTTACTTGGAAACAGGTCAGACCTGTATTTGTGGTAGATCTTATGCCATAAGTAAATTGTTATCTTTATTGGAGAATCCTGTAAAAGGTGATGACCCAGATCACCAATATAATGTAATGGATTATTCGAAGGGTCACAAATTACCTCTTCAAAAATGTTAATCTTTTTTCTTTTTCTTTTTAATAATCCTACAAACAGACTACCAAAGAAACAAACACAAACTGAGGCTGAAACATCATTTGAAGTTAGTGAGCCCTCTAATGTTCGGCTGAACTGCTGGTGGTTGCTTCTTACTGACTGGACAGACCTGACAGTGATATTGGCATAATCTTCTGAAGAAATCAAATCATATTTCCCATCATTCCAGATTATTCTGGGTAATACAGTTCTGTAATTATATTACTAAATGTTGGTAGGGTAAAGCCTTTTATGAAATGCTTGATTTTGATTGCGTGTCCCTGCTTTGGCACATTTGCAATATATTTCTTTTCACATTCTCCAACATCTTGCAGCATTTATATTTATCTATTCTGTCAACAAGTGTCACTTTCAATAATGTTTGTTGTTGCCATCCCTGATGTGTTTGTAAAATATGCAGCTGTGCGGGGGCAAGGGGAAGATTTGATCTCTTTTAAGGCGTGACACAGTTGTTATTGTAATGTTATAAATCCTGTTGCACACAGGCTCACACTTGAACCTACCATTGGTGGTGGAGGACAGTGAGCAGAGGACCTTGGGGTTATGAGGCAGCTTTTCTACTTCTGCTTGAGGGGAGATGAAAAGGGAAAATTTGGACATTTGTGTGGAACACCTGATGGGTCATGTCTGGTTTTACGGAGCTTCTATCTGTCAGTCTTCTGTGATCCCTTCAAAAGACCAACGAAAACCTGACATTTAACCTCCCTGCCTTTTCTTTTATCTCTCTCAAACACAATTCTCCAGCGCTCCCTGACTCCCTCTCTCATCGTCTCTTTTATGTAGGACATGGCTTGTATATAGATAGATATTTTCAGTCTCTTGGTCCCCAGGAAATATCTCTGGGAAACTTCCAAAGAACAGACCGTCCCACTTTCCTGCCACTAAACTGGAACGGCCAGTTTCCCTCCCTCCTTGTATGACATGGGCACACAAATGACACTCAGTTGGGCACACATGGACAATAAAAACCTCCTGTGTGTGCATGTGTTTGTAAGAAGTTCCATTAAATAAACCAAATGGATAAAAGCTAATAAAGTGTGTGAATTCTGACCCTCTAGTCATTTTAGCATACTAATCCACCCTTGTGGGAGCTTTGCATCGCAGAGAATATCAATTCAAACCGCAGGGGCTCTGGGGAGCTCGGGTGAGGTAGGAAGAAGCCATGTGATCTGCTCATACTCTGATGTAAAAGTCCCTTGTGTTATCAAACTAGGGTGAGTGACGGTGGAGAAACCTGGTTTTAATTCAAGAGGGCTGGTTGTACAATAACCACATTGAGTGTTCCTGTGCATAAGGATATAAAGCCCACCTCTTCCCAAATTGTATCCAGCTCTCACCCACCCCATCGCATCTCCTCTCGGAATGAGAGGGGCAATAAAAACTGAACCTCTGATGACTATAGCTATATATAGACAACAGTGGATTACAGCAAAGATGCGAGTGGGTGTAACAAACTACGTAAAGACAAAGAAACAAGCGTGTGAGCTCCTCCTGAGAGGTGAGAGTGTCCTCGTAACCTTTATTCCCCAATGTTCAAAATGCTGTTTGTCTCAGGCTGCCAAGTATTGCCTGAAAACACACTGACTAAGATTCACTGAATGTTGGCTGGAAGCTTGGTCAGTGAAATCAGGAAAAAAATGTATCTGAATTAGATTGCTTTGAGCCTCTACTCTGTTTCTCCTTTGGGGATGTCATCGGTCATCCGCAGTATCAATTCGTATACACGTGTTTTGACAAGGGTGTCCTTGTCCCCTGAGCAAGAGAATTGTTGCTTAACTATTGATCAAACTGATGGCTGTTATTTGCAAGGATCTTGACAGCTGATGAATGTCAGAATCACACACAGAGCAACTACTTCTAGACTGAGCAGCAAGCTAGAAGTAGTTGCAAGTAGTTGCTCTGTGACTGATAGTCCTTTTGGAAGGACTATCAGTCATTGCACTATATCAACAAATCAGTAAATGTCAGCCGCAAAACAAATTCCTTTCTGTTTCTGGCGTGAGAGGGGCAATCTGATACAATGCATGACAAAATATGATGAAGACCGCCTGAGCAGACGTTTACCTCCGGGAGCCTGGTAAGTGGAGTTTGCTCCAACGCTGCCTTTAGTTTAGCTGTAGTTAATTGGTCGTTACCATAAATCTGTTGCAGTAATACTTAATTTTAGTTAGAATTCTAGTGTGGTCTCACTGCAAACATCAATTTGACAACATGCACACCTTGCTAGTACAGAAAACATCGTCATCAATTTCACAACGCAAGTACGCTGCACAAGCCACAACACAACACAACACATCACATTAAGAAAAACGATCTACAAAAGCCAAAGGACAGCGGAAGTGTTTACGAAGGACACTTAAAAGTGATGCCTCCCATGACACGCTTTTTTATTGCTTCAGTTGGTGGATAAAACAGATATAATGCACAAACGCGTCATGTACCCAAAGCTACACTAAACAAGGTACATTATACTAGTTGAAAACTCTTAACCAACATCGCACCAGCTGTCTTCAGTTGTCGCCGGATGACCCGGATATTAGTAAAGCTACCACAGCTAATGAAAACATCATGAGATGTTTATGCATAATATGCTTCGTAAACAATTCCGCTGTCTTGAGGCTTTTGTAGATCGTTTTTCTTAATGTGTTGTGTTGTGTGTTTTGCAGCGTGGCCGTGTTGTGAAGTTAATGAAGATGTTTTTCTTTATTTGCTGAGCTCATGTGAGTTGTCAAATTCATGAAGATGTTTTCTTAATTTGCAGCATGCGCATGTTGTCAAATTGATCGTTGCAGTGCGTTTGCCCTTGTAGGCCACCGTACTTTATTTTTATTTTTCTATTAGAATATAATAATGTATGTTTTTCTACATGTTCCCCAGTAACACAAAAATAAAACTGATATCTACAGAACCTTACAGGGATGAATCTCAGTTTTGAGGTGCATTGGATGTGAGGTGTACCGGCTTGAGGAGCAACTCTGCTCTTTCCATATGATGTGATTCTGTTGGCTTCATCAGTCCCTGATATCAGCGTTCATTGGAGCGGTTTACAGCGGAGTGTGAAGCTCCTTATTTGAGAGCCAGCACCTCGAAATTTGAGGCCATGTTGTTCTGCTAGAAAAACTGTTTAGTCAACTTTGGGTTGGGGTTTGAGTTGCTGCCTCAAGCAAAGGAGTTTAAGTATCTTGGACCAATGAGATGGACAGGCAGTTTAGTGCAGCATCAGCAGTAATGATGGTGTTGTATCAGTCTGTTGTGGTGAAGGAAGAGCTCAGTCATAAGGCAAAGCTATTATTCAACCGGTCATCTATGTTCCATCCCTCACCTATGGTCATCAGCTTTGGGTAGCAAAAAGAATGAGGTTAAGGATACAAGCAACTTAAATAAGCTTCATTCACAGGGTGGCTGGGAACATTCTAAGAGATAAGGTGATTGAATTGCAGTATACTAAAGTTGTGTTTCACGTCCACAGGTGTCAGTTGAGGTAGTTTGGGCATTTGATCAGGACGCCTCCCTTTGGAGTTTTTTTTGATGGAGGTATGTGTTTTAGTGAGTTCTATTCAAATTTTGGTTAATTATTGTCATGATGGTCGCATCTTTAAATGTATTGTTGTTGTTCTACAAGCAGCCGCAACCCAAACATATTCAATTAACTATGTTCAAAACGTAACACAGCAGCATCGGATGAGAAGCGGAAGAGCTGATTGTTCTTCTGTCAAGTAGTCTGTCGACAACAGTCCTACTGCAGTACGGTCTGGTTCCGAAGCCCGTCTGTAAAACTTAAAACCAAACTATTTAATTGAATCAAACTTTGTTCAAAGATTATTGGCCAACCTGTTGTACAATCCTTCCAAGCAATTTGCAATAAGAGCTCAGATTAGCTAACAGTATCTCCTCTGATTCTGATTCACGTTTTGAGTGTGAAGAGGCATTTAGAGTTCCTCAATCTAAACGCAAAAAGGCTGAAGAACTCCATCAGTTGATCCTGTGGCTGAACCAAAGTCAGTGCTCTGATGGCTGAATCCACATGAACCTTTATGGAAAACGTTTAATCCGAGACGGTCTGTTTAGCCTGGATGTAAATCTCTTAAACTGTCCAAGGAAGTGAAATGAATTTCATTGAAAAATAGCAATAAAGTTGTATTGTATTATACACAACTTTATACGCTATTTAAGCCGTCTAACCCTAACCCTACTTCCAAATATAAAGTATTTGCTGCCTGTTAGCAAGAGCTGCGTAAGATCCCAAAACACAGACTCGAGACTCTGGTCTGGCTGAAGAGCTGAAGTGGTGACTCGGCTCCAAGTGACACGACCCACTTGCTGTTCGTACTGTGGGCCCAGCTGGGGATATTAGTTGGCAGTTTATCGGGGGCTCATGAAAAAATAATACACAAGGGGAGTAGCTGAAGGGGAGGAGACCCGCATGAACATATGAGGGGCTGTGAAATATTAAAGGAGGATGCTGTTTCACGGCCGCAGGCGTCAAATGGGATCCTTACCATGTGGAAACCTCCAGGTTGTCCATCTTTGTTTTCGCACATGAACTCAGTGGATTTCTCTCTTCGCCCTCTCTTTTCACAACAATGTCCTTTGAAGCCCTGTCAGACCTTGTTTGCAGAGTCAGCGAAGAACTACAACGTTTGATCTCGACCCATCGGGAGTTGATGGGATTGTGATGAGTGCGCAGCTCTGAAAAATGCGCGTTTCATGCCGAAGTTGGCGGTAAAGACCTTGAACCAGGAGACGTGGTTAAGGATGTTTCTCAAACTCACTCAAACCGTTTTTGAGTGTGAAAAATGAGGAAGAGAGGGCAGAGGGCCAGAAACTGCACAGAGCTGTCATGGTGTTATGAAGGCCTAGTTTGACCATTTGATTGGAGTCGTTTTCAGCTCCTTTCAGTTCAGCTGAGGCTGAATCAGCGTTTCTACAAGGAGGGTTTTTGGTTCCACATTTTCAAAGCTTTTCAGTGGAAAATCTATCTCCTCAGACAGATACAGCAATCGACACATGATTTAAACACATCTTTCATGCACATCTTGCAAGTTATTCTTGTTGAAGAGATTCCTACTAACTGAATAAACAAATGGTAATTGTCATATCTTAAAGGTGCAGGGTGTAAAATTTATTTCCACGAGCCATGAGCCCTTAAGTCCCTTAACAAAGACAACATATGACGAATAATGGACTCAGCGAGGCTTACAAAGGTTTTCTTTCACTCAGAAATGTCTTACAATTGGTTCAAGAAATGCAATGAGCATACATTAATTTCAACAGGTCAGAAAACATCTAACTAGCCTTATTTCCAGAGTAATCTCTCCAAATAAGAGCACTTAAAATACACTACTCATTATGGTTTTAAAACTTTAATGGAAAAAAATCGAGGGGGAAAAATTATATCGGCCAGTCGGGATTTTATAGAAACCCAGTGATCGGTGAACGACCAACAAATTGCAATCGGTGCACCTCTTTATGTAAGATAACACATTTTTTTTTTCACATTGCGATAGATTTTACAGCCGCGCTGATGGCTGTCTCAATTTTGAAAAATGGAGATCATTTTCATTTGGCAGAATTTAAATTTGAAACCTCACTATTTTTACAATTTAACACTCTGCTCCTTTAAGATTTTAGACAATTCAGCTGCTTCACCAACAAAAGCATACACATAGCTAACAAAGTTGATTTACTCAAGCAGTGACATTTTGTAACATGGGTAAGTTAGAAACACTGCTTATACCTGTATCTCTAAAATATATATCTAAAATCAGCATTTCTAATCCAGAGGGCTCTAAAAACGAATACTTTCTGTTTTTTTGTTTTGATTTTCTTTCCACAAGTATTCTCCTCACACATACGTTGCCGACTGCCCCTCCTTGGACTTCTCCTGACTCATCTGGAATAAACGCAGCTCGTACATCTCCTCGTAAGGTGCCACAATTTTGAGCAAATCACACAGATTGTTCTTCAAGTACTCGGTAATTCGGTCAGATACTTCAGGTACCTCTTGAAGACCTGATTCAGACCACCTGGACGACATTCCTCAGTTTTCCCTGTCTTCCTATTAACTTTTATCCTCTCCTTTAGGAAGGTTACCTAGTAACTGAGACCACTTCTTGGTCTTCTGGCCAACAGTTGGTATCTTCATCACCAACCTCAAATTTTAGTATTAAATATCTTCATGGTCTGATTAAATATTCTGTCCAAAAAAGCAAAGCTACTTGTATTTACTCTTGGTAATATATGATAATAAAATACAGTATCATGTCATTCTTTTGCTAATATTCTACATTAGGCTAACTTGAGGGCAGTGGGCATTTGGAAACATAGCAGTGATTTAAATGGCCATATTCCTTGACTGGTTCTCCCATCAATATTTTTTTTACTGATTCTATAATTAACTTGGCGGGTTTCTCTGATTTGCTGCATACTCCACTACTGGTGGGGAAATGTGTCACATGTGCACTCAATATTTAAATGTCTTTAACTGAAATAAGATGTGAAAATGAAATGAGCACAACATAAAAGCCAAAGACTATGTTCTTCAAACACATTATTGCTCTTGCTGCTTTTTACCAGAGTTCTTCTATTACTAGTCACGAGTTTTGCGTCATTAGGCAGAGCAGTTGATGTGGTATCATATGACTATTCTTTATTTCCTCATAACCCTGCTGTCTTATTCAGAAACCAGATCACCTCCTTGTCCTTTACTTCAGTGATCTAGTGGGACTCGACAGCTTTTGTCGTGCGCCTGTCATCTGTGTTACATCTTATCTGGCTTGGAAGTGACAGTTAAAGGAACTAAAGAAGCTGATTGCGAGCTGCAGATAAAAATCCGACTTAATAAACTCTAATCACAGAAGGGGGAACCCGTCACATGTTCACTGTTTAAATCCAAGATATGTAGGCCAATCAATATGGCTTTACACCAAAGACGCATTTAGACCATCTCTCCTTCACTGCTTTGCATTCCGCCCCCCCATTTACTTCTTCTTCCCTTTGTCTTACCTCATTCTCCTTTGGAATATAAACATATGAACCGAACCTTCTCTTTTTTCCTCTCCTCCTCAGCCATAACTTCACAGATCTGATGAAAACATGTATCATTTGTGCATGGAAGGGTGTCTCTGCAAACGTCACCTTCAAACCCAGACTGCCATCCAATCTTTGATAATTAGGCAAGCTTGCAGGATGTACTTTATTTCATACATCGCCTCCTGTCCACACTGCCATGGCTCCCTTCCATTGTTTCTATAAATACTGCCAGCTGTTTTTCCATTATTAATGCAGCAAGATGACCAGCCCTTCACTGGCCTGAACGAATCATCACCTCAAATAAACTTTAAAACACCCACTATTGCCTACTACAGGTGCTAACCCACACACATGAGCCAGAGGAAAAGGTGATAGAAGGCAAGCACGCGGACCAACACATACTTCTGTCCACGACAGGCTGATTGGTGGAGGGTGGAGGCAGAACCAGTAAGAAAAACAGAACTAACGCATGACTTCTTCATGAAAGATCAGTTACTCTTTGAATAGGCTGTAAAGCAGTATGATTGCAGCGGGCTGCTGCTCAGAGGACGTGCATTGACTGTATTTTTGCCGAGATGCTGTATAAGTTAGGAAACAAAACTTGCTTGTGTTGTGCTTGTGATGTCAAAGGTAATCATAAAACTGAAAATGACGAAGGAAAAGCTTAACACACACAGACTTGACTTTCTGTCAGGTGCAGCTGCTTCCCAGACATCATTACACCGTGCAGCTTGACACCTTTCCATCACAAGCAGCCAACCTGACACCGATTTGAGCGGCAAGTAACAAACAGTGACAGTAACGTCAGCAGAAATCTCAAAAATGCCATCAAAGTCCTGGAATGCACTGAGAAGCTATTTGACATCTATTTAACCATTTGAACAACGTTAACACCTGTCTGAAACACGATTAAATCTTATATTTCAGAGGGCTTATTGAGCAGGATAGAGAGGCGTTGATTCACAGATATTTAATTGTCCTTAATATCTGTTTGAAATGCAATTGTATTATAATGCCTTTTGCGACTCAGAGATCTGAGATATTTCACTCTGTGGTTGAAACATCTGACATATAAAACGACATGAAACTCCCATTGGTTGCATACTCCTTGAATGCTGCTCACGATCCTATCAGGCAGTTCAGCTGCACACAGTCCTTGTGGGAATAACGGCGAGAACAAATTTAGGATTTCAAAGCATAAAACAGAAAAGCGTTTGAACTCAACGGACATAAAAATGTGGATATCGTCTTTCTGCACCAAATTATTTTTTATCTTACAAATTCACCTACTGTAGCATTTAAAATAAAAGAAGTCATTGATGTCAAAGTCACTCATTTTCTTTTGTTAGTGAAGAAAAGATAATCAATTTATTTACAATATGCATCAGAATGTTTGTTAAAATGCCAATCCCTATTTTATGTGGTATGGACCACCTGGAAGTATGTTATGAAGAATGCTTTCAGTAAGAAGCTCATATCCACAGTCTTTTCGAAAGGCCTTGAACGTAACACATGATCTAGCAGCTGATGCATCTGTTTTCAGTCTTGTAGGAATAACATTGAGAACAAATTTAGGATTACCAAGCATAAAATAAGGATGTTTGTGTATTTTTTACTAATTTGACGTCACAAAAAATCTATGTGCACCAAATTTTTAATTACTATACAAATCTACCTATCATAACATTTACAAATAGAAAGATCTATCTAAAAAAAAAATCAAAGGTGCTCTTAAAATTGAATGCAGCACTAGGTGTTGTAGCTGCCTTCAGTCGCACATCAGGCCTTCTGGAATAACAGTGACAACTAATTTCAGATTTCTGAGCATAACGCTGTTTGTTCTGTGTTTTTTCTCATAGGCCACAAAAAAATGAGAGTTCCATCCTTGTACATCAAATCAAACATTGTTTTACAAATCCACCAATCCTAGCATTTAGAAGTAAAAAAGTCTTTGAAAAATCAAATGCCTGTGATCATAAAACCATCATTGTGTCATATTTTTTTTCAAAGCATGTGTCTGATGTTTGGTAATATCACCAACTAATATGTTTTAAGTTGTATTCGTCACCAGGCAGCTGATATAGACAGTGTTTCATTAAGAACTGGAAAGTAAATCTAGAGTGTTTCCAACAGGGCCTTGAAAGCAGCATCGGATCTTGCACATGATGCTCCTGCCTTCAGTTGTGTTGTACTGTGCTATAACACACACACACACACACAGACACATCACAGCCCGCCCTCCAGTCCGATCATCATCCTGGGCCAGCACTGCTCCACTGCCGCTGTGCATCTGCTGTTACTAAATATAGAATCCTCACTTTGATGATGCAGCGGTGACTGGAGAACTCAAAACCCCTGCTCACGCTGCCCGCCTCTACCCACTCTCCGCCTCTCAATGGCGCAATTAGCCCTAATATACTGAGAGCGAGTCCATGAAGCATAGAGGAGTCTGGCCGGAGATCTCCAAAGCCCAACAAGCCCCCACCATCCTCATACCTCCCCTCAAATTACCATGAATGCAGTTCCTGTGATGGGACCGATGTGAGCTATTTGTGAGGAGATGAAATAGGTGAAAATGAGATGCAGAGAGAGAAACATTGCATTAGAGATTAATGATAGAGATACAGTTGGAGTTTTTGTTTGTGTAGTGGTGGTTAGGAGGGGTATCCCCCTTGGGAACCAAATGTCTGACTGGGCTTGTTTTCACAGGTACAAACAGAGAAAGTACACACATTCTTGATTGAAGTGAAAGGGCCTTTACTTGTGTAAAAGAATGAAGTGCTCCGTCTTACTTATTTGAGTAAAATTGAGGCTCTGAATGTACTCAAAATATAAAAGTAACCCTTGAAAGCACAATTCTACACGTTGTTTTGGTCAAATCACACTCAACCTCAAACAATGTTAATGAAATATAATTTAAGGGAACTTTTTTTTAATACTTTTTCTACAGCCAAATCCAACAAAGTAAACAAACATTGATGTTACTCCTTTTCCTCGTGGCTGAGTTTGATACATGGGTTTCTTGTCTGTTTTGTCTCATTCCGTGCTTTATGTCGGTCAACTAATTTTATCGGTTTCGCGTGATACCGGCCGGTCGATCATCGCCAGTAGGCTTATTTTGAAATAATGGGTGACCGGCCAAGCAATCTCAGTATGGCCGATTATGGCCGGTCTATTAACCATGGTGGTAGACCTCCAGTCAGAACATTTTAGGATATTTCTTGCCTCTTCCTGCTACCTTGGTGCTTTAGAAATAAATTCTACCTCCTGTTTTTCACTTAAACTAGGTTAAAACATTTCCTGACTCTGAGTCAAGGGGCCAGTACATCTGCCTCACTGAAGGGGGCGTGCTGAGCCCATGGGTTCAGGCTTGTTCGGCTGTTTGTCTTCTTCTGCGCTGAGACAAAATCAGAGCATCGATTTCACTAGAGTAGTCCGTCTTTTTAGTTTTTGCGCTAACTACAAAAATGGAAGATTCTATATCCAAGCCACCTCAGGAAAATCTATAAATTATAAAATTTTGAAAATGTACCTATAATTTTGTCTATATACATTTTAATCATTTTTTTCAAAATAATTGAAAATACTTTGAAAACAAAACATGTAAGAGCAGTAATGACAAGCGTTCTTTTTTTTTTTTTTTAGAGAAAATAAAAAATTTACCTTTTTTTCTCATTTCTTTAGTATTTTTGTTTTTAATGGGGTGAACCTATGTTTTTTTTTCTCGTTCTGTTTGAATTGTAGAATTACGATGGCGAGTTAAAAAAACACGAAGTTCCAGAAGAAATGCATATCGGCATGTTTGTATGAGATATGAAACACAACCAGTAGTCAGTGTGCAATCTGGCAATTAAATGGTGAATTTAAGCTCCTCTATTGGGTTCTTATATTTGTAAATCTGACTCAGATTTGGATCAGTGCCTCACCCGCAACGAACTTCACCGCACATTACTGAGACGAGGGTCTGCACTGCTAAAAGCTCTGGACCGGACTTGGAGGATAGTGAGGAAAAAGGAGGAGGAAGAGGCAAGAGTGCAGGACGGTGTGTAGGCATGAAGAAGGGCAGAGGAGTACGGCTGTGCGAGGTTTAAGAGAGACTTCAGGGTGAGAAGGAGAATCTTATAGTCAATGCAATGTTTGACAGGGAGCCAGTGAAGTTGCTGGAGGACGGGGGGGTGATGTGTTCTGTAGAAGGAGTTCTGGTAATATGTTGGCAGTGGAGGTCTGGACCAACTGAAGTTTATGGAAGAGCTTGAGCAGAAGGTCAGAGAGGAGAGAGCTGCAGTAGTCAATGCGGGAGGTGACTGGGGCATTGGTGACGGTTTATATTGTGTAGGAGGAATAAGCAGGCCGAGTTATATTATTGATGTTTGCTTCAAATGATAATGTACTGTCGAGGGTGACACCCACACTCTTGACTTGGAGGGAGGGAGGAACTATGGAGTTGTGGATAGTCAGTGAAGAGCCCTGAGGAACACCGGTAGTAAGTATCTATGATCATCGGTATTATGTAAGATTTATGTGAAATTCCACAACTGAAGTTTTACAAAACTCTTGTTTTGTGTCTGCTTTCGATGCAAACTGTGTGAGAAGTTATATTCCTGTTCCTGTTCACATTTTTTGCACTCAACAGGAATTCTTTGGATTGATTAATCCAATCATGGAAGTATTTCCTACCAACAAAATGTATTTGTGCTTCATTTAGTGGGGTAATTTTTACTACTGTAAAATTTTTAATATATGATATTGACCCAACATTACATTAGTACATTATGTTATGCTTAATACTGAAAGAAGCCCATTAAAGATGTAGACAAACTTTTCGATGGTTTTATGAAAATAGATTATTTGATCTACACATACTTTTTCTCATCTCACACTGAGCAATTTGAATTCTCTGACTCTCAAACTCTGCATATCAATGTTGAGAAGATGCTCGACAGAAAAGCTTCAATTTTCTAAATCATGCCACGAACAGAAAAAATATACTGTGTTGGTAATGATTGTGCCCCATCTCACTAAAACGCAACACCAGACAGAACCATCACTCTGGTGAGAGTGAGCTGCACCGAAATAGATGGATAGGCGTAAATGACGGTGGAAAAGGAAATAAGGAGAAGAAAGGAGGACAGAGCGCAGGGGAGGTCTGTCTGACCCAGATCAGCCGTTTACTGCCAGCAAGACAAGGGGAAGGAATGAGTGAGATATGGAATAGAAAGAATGAGAGAGTAATCGAGATGTCTAAATCTGGAGTTCGAATTCCCCCCCCTCAACACACACACGCACACCCACACACACCCCCAAGCAGCATATCAAATATTGAAAAGAAAGTTAAGCTCCACTCTCTGCACTTTGCCAAATATACCAGGAGAGAGACTGAAACAATACAGGTGACAAAACGTCAGGGAAAATAAGCCTCTGACGATGTGACTTTGACAAGATGTCAGCGCGGAAACAACTGAACGGAGGGATAATCAGTCAAAAAGACACCACAGTCTCCTTTCTTTCCTTCACAAGCTCCTACGGGAGAGGGCCGTGGTTTGAAAAAATGAACGGTTAATTAACACGTAGTGTGTTTGTAACTGATTGTTTTTCCAGCTTAGACATCCCCTGGTGTGCCGATAAATCCTCCTTTTGCCAAGCTTTGTTGCATTGAATAACTGGTGAGGCCAGATTGGGGCCCCTCGATCCCCAAAGAGGGGAGTGTAGGGGTGGAGATGTCAACTGTGTGTTATGTCCTCTTGGAATGTGCGGGAACTAAAGTGTATTGTTCCATAAGACTATACAGCCAAAAAAGAATTGATGGTATATCCCAGCCAACGTGGGCGGAATGTTAATTCAGCTGCTCGGGTGGCAAATCACGGGTGTTTACTGGACTCGACTCTGTGCCACAACCAAACGTTGAGCACGAACGACCTGACAGTCCGTTAATCAACACTAAGCAGAAACCTGTTGGACTATCAACTCCACTTCCACAGGCCAAATTAATTTAGCTCCCGGGGAGTCCAACTGAACAGGGCGGGACTGTAATGAACCTGAGAACCTCCACCCTTTGACTGACTCCTGTTTTTAATGCTCTCCTTTTTCATCTGCCTGTAACTAAACATAAGCCTGGAAACTATTGGTGGATTGGTGCTGGAAAACTCCACCCTAAAAAAAATGAAGAACAAACTTTGTCCAATGGAAAAATATCTGATTTAAAGCAAATATGGCTGACTAGAGTTTTGGCTGTGATCCCCACAGGGATTGGAAAGAAACAGCAGAGAACATTAACAGTTTTCCGACTACATTGAACAAATTTCCATCCTCGTATAACTAGACGGGCTAATGTTGCTGGCAGAACAAGAACGCTGCAGTCATCAGAATACAAGGTCAGCATTGTATATTTATACAAACTACAGATGTGTTACATTCTTAATATTACTACCTGTTACCCCTGTGTTTTTTACATATATATAAGTGAACCGGCTGACCAGGAAGCTGAGGGCGCGGTGATGACGGGAAAGTAAGGTGAGGTGACCACTAAGGGGCTTCGGAACCTTTTAACAACAAAAGGGGGGAGGGCTAACAAAACTAAATATTTTGCAAAAACATACATCATCTATGTTTTTTCTGGCAACTACTATGGGCTGGTAATCAATGGCGGTTAGCAAGAACAAGGAAATCTTTCCATGAAAAGTCAAAAATTTAAATTTTCAGAAAAAATCTTAATAGTTAAAAGGTTGGTCATCCTTGTTAATTTCTGTTGTATTTTTCTAATATTATGGTTTTATTACTTCTATTTATTCACCAAACCATTTTAATATTTTTAATATTTTTTTAATATATACCGTACATTCTCTTGTACATGCATTTCAAATGTGCAACATAAAATATTCAAAATATTCAAATCAACACATTTCCACGGAAACCGCACAAGATCAATTTTGTATAAATTCAGAATATGGAAAGGCAAAACTATGTCATAGGGTTATAAGACATACTAAGTCTGATGAGGCCCAAATGTATAGTTATCCACCAAATAATTCTTGTGGACATACGGATATTAGTTTTCCTCCCCCGACAGGAAAGTCCTTAACAATCTCCAAGCAAGTAAATCATCTGCGATAAGGATTAGTTGGACCTGCATTACATTCTAATGAATAGTCAAATGTCATACTGACCGCTTTGATACTCATTTCTTCTTTTCTATATGATCAACTGAACTGACCCTTGGAGAGCTGTTGGTGATTAGTCAGTGTGTGCCATGACTGCTTTATGTGATGAGTGTGTTTCAACTTAAAGCACCACTGGGACCAAAGACTGATTCATGTGTACCACCAACACTTGACAGAATAATAACTGCATGATGCAGACTACAGCCTTCTCCACATCCACCTTTAATCCGCCGATGATTGTGTTCAAAGTGCACAAGTGGGAAAATGCATTCATAGAGTGTGATATGGGCTCTCTTCTCTAAGCATCTGCCCAGCACTCCTTTACCTCAATTTCTGTGTGGGGATTTAGCTCCAACAGAGCATGAAACTGAGCATGCTCGCGTGAGCTACTTTAACCATATGGCACTGTCAACATCTCTGAGAACCCAATCACACGATCGTGTCTCTTGATCGCGAATGCATTCGTCGAGTTACTGGCAGCGCTGTCCTGCTGTATTATTCTGAAATCCTCCTACACTAAACAGCACAGAAGTAGCCTGCATGTAATGATGTCAGTCCTGTAAAGTGACCTGGCATCACCTCAGTGTGGGCTGTGTTCCATAGACACAGAGGCATGCAGAGATGAACTAAACTCAGGTGGAGAGATGATGACAGAACCAGAGCAAACAAATGTTCCCTGCTGGCAGGATGACCCTGTTCTTGTAAAGGCAGCCGCTCAACTGAGAGGACATCGATTTGAATATCCGCTTTCAAATTCATTCTCTGTTATGCATGATAAAACACACACACTTCCATCTGCCTGTGGGTGCATTGTTTCACACGTTTTACCACTAAGGTGCACCTGTGTCCATGTTCATCCATGCATACCCTGCGTTGCACGTTACAGCCAATATGTGAGGGAAGCCAAAGTGTGATTTGCTGGCGGATTTCATCCACTGCTTAGCCTTTTAATGTAAACGCTGAGCAGTGAGCCTCTGTGTGCGGAGGACTAGCTGGCATATGTACGAGGGAGCGATTATCAGTTTGACACTCTGATAAATGCAATGGCTCACAAGTGGCATCTTTCATAGATCTACCTAGATCTGCTTTACTGATGCTGCCACATAGATTGATTCTCTCTCTGGTCTACAAATCTGTGTCCTTCCACTGCTGCCACCTCCGCTTTTTATTCTCTCACTTGATCCTTCTTTTTCTCTGTCTGTAACTCATTTAAAGTGTATCCATCTGCTGGCATGAAGGGTTAATATGTGGCCAAATGCTGCTTTCGTCTGCCAACCTTGTCTCCGTGCATATCTCAGTAAATCCTCCTACATCTGCTTCTCTGATTTGATTTGATTTCAATGATGTGTGTGAATTCTACGCATCTTAATTTAAAGCCGGGGTATTTCGTGCACAGACTGCCATGTGAAAGAGAAACCCCTGTTTCACATCAATGCAGCAAACTTGAACATGCAAACCCCCTCCCATACTCTGCTGCACACATACATGCACCGCTTTGACTCCAGCACAAACATTAAATTGTGCTCTCCCCGGCTTTGCCATGCAGCCGGACTCCATCTCCATGCATGTCTCCATGCATGTCTCCATGAGGAAAGAAAGAAATGCAGAAAAGATTCTTACTGTCTTCTACAATCCCTGATGAAATATAAAAATCCCTCGTCTGGGAAAAAAAAGGGGACAGAAGTAGAAAAGAGAGGAGGGGGAGCCCAGTGGTTGCCAGTTGCAGAGGAAGAAGGCTTGAGGAGGGGCGAGCAGGAAGATGATGAAGATTTGTTAAAAAGGGAGAAAAATAGAGGACGGTCACAGCTGTGGCATTGAAGACCTTCTCCACCTACAGCCACGAGAACTTAGAAGGTGTCCGGCGTGTCGCCGTACGCCGAGGGATGGAGCATAATTCTCTGCTCCCAGCCGGTCTTCCAGCAGCAGCAGCAGCAGCAGCAGCAGCAGCAGCAGCTCTGTAGTAACACTTCTATCCTCTTGGTCCAGCAGTCTCCCCATCCCTCGCTCACTATCCTCCCTCCTCCCTCCCTCCCCTTCTACATGCTCAGAATGCCCCTCTCTCTTTCTCTCCTTGTACTGGATGGTTAGTTTTTCTTCCTCACCTCCCTCCCATCTCTCCCTCTCTCTCTCTCTCTCTCCTTTGTCTCCCCATCTCCCTCCATCTCTCTCTCCCTTCCATCATTACCAACATACAGTGCATACTCCTCCCTCCCTCCCTTTACCATTTCACCACCACCACTCTCATGCTTTGATGTTTTGGAGTTAGACTCTTAGCTGTGAAAAAAAATCCTTCTGAGAGAACAGAAAGCCCCACAGAACTCAATGGGATCCACCCAATGCTGCAGATTTTACACATTCCAAGCACATACAAACAGGCACACTCACACACATACACAAAAGATAAGCTAATATTTACAAAGCAACATCAACAATAAAACCACACAAAGTGAAGACAATGTCACATTTTTAGCAGATTCCTTCCAAAATCTGAATGGAAGAGACCGAGCAGTGATGTCTGCAGCAGTGCAGCCAACGTCTGTATTCCCTCTCTCACGCACAGAAATATGAATAAAGAAAGAAAGAGATGTGTATAACAGGCTGAGGGAAGCCACTGCTGCAATGCTTATTACCATAAGTAGAGGGGGAGGGAGGAGAGGGGACCGTGGGTGGAGAGGGGAGTCTTCTAAACTGACGAGATGGACTGAATAGCAACTAGATATCAACTCCATTATGCCAATCACTGGTGAGTGAAACACGTCAAGTTCGCATCTGAAGATTTGATGAGCTGACACCCATTTAATGAGGGGGGGTGGGTCATGATGGCTGTGTATAATGATCAGCTGTTTTCCAGCATTTTCCCCTTGTTGCACAGGGTGATAAATATAAAGTCTGTGCTGGCTTTTGCTCGACATGTGGTTAGTCAGAGGCTCTTGTGTGTATTATTCAAGTGAGATCCCCCAGGACTACAACAACAACAAAATAATACAGCTGGAGAAAATCCCAGCTGTATGGGATATGTATGGGATAATGGAGAAAACGGTTTGGTTAGGACCACCACGCCACAACCACATTGAAAATATCACTGTTACATAATTACAAATTATTATCTGATTTTGACAAATGGCTTTTCCGGCACAAACCTCAGACTCTGTCTAAAATTTTCATAAGCATTTCTTGTAAATGGTGTTTATTATTCATCCTTAAAGACAATATATAATCTTGAGCTGGGTCAGACTGTAACTGCTGTAGTTATTGCATTTTCTTTCTTCCTAGCTTCCTGTTTTTGGAAAACAATATAGTATGGAGAGAGTTCAGCAGGATTCATTCAGATGCTGATCTTTGAATCAAAATGATTCTTACAAAACAAAGTCAAGTCTGATCAGACTAGATTGCATGTGCAGGCATTAATTAAAAAATTAGAGGTTTGCGTCGTGTCTTTTATGGGGCTGTTGACAGCTGTATGTGTAGCCTATGCTATCTGTCCGTTTCCTCCTCCATCCTTTGCTTCTCAGTAATAATAATGTTTACCATTCATCCTACATTTTGTGGGATCAGACAACACCAGGCTACCCTTCACTCGCCACGCACATCAGCGACCTCTTCGGCACCCATCAACCTAGCTGTCAGCTCAACAGATGTGTTTCCTGGACCCACTTTGATAGGAGCTAACAACTGCATAGCAGGAACACCCCAACAAGACCTGCAGTTCGGGGCATGCTTACACCCAGCTATCAATCCGTCACTATTTGGCCCCTTTCAAAGCCGCTCAAATCCTTTCGCTTGACATTTTTCCCGCTTCCAACCCATCAACTTCAGGACAAAATGTTCACTTGTACTTACAGTGAGATAATCGATGTTATTTTGACGGCTCTCAAAATGTAATTTTAATCATTGCTGAAAACCCTTCCTCACGGACATGTGCTGGAAACAAAAGAACATCTCAGGATATTCAGCCTTGACTTTGATACCGAACCACCAACCTGGAAAAGCAGATGTGGGTTTGAGGTCAGTGGAGAAAAACAAAAAAGATCCTGGCTCGTGTCAGACGTATATTTATTGAAATGGGCTGGAGAAAAAGGCCATAAACAGACTTGGACTGAGCTTGTGATGTTCTCCTCTCAGCACAGTCCATCTTTGTACCTTAGAGTCTAATCAATTCCAGCCTTCTTTGTTTTTTTGCTCATCAACCTTTTCTGCCATCTGAAATATGCCTGTTATGTTACTTACCTCTGTAATATTATGTCTTGCGTGACTCCTAGCTTGTATTCTAAACCCCATTTTGGGCAAATAAAAAATGATTATTCTCCCAAATTGAACCTGCTATCCAAATCCAGTCCAATGCGGTCGTCCAGTAAATTAAATGAAACCTAACCCAGCGGTGGACCGTCCACCTCTTGACACAATGGGTGACCTACGCATGGGGGACTTTCTCACACAATATTAAAAGTATTACAACATCTGATCTATTGACTTCTTTAAATGAGGTTTGCATTGATCTGGTCAGCCTGTGTCGGGCCAGCTGCTTTGACTGATTGAGTCTGTATGTATTCAGGGGAGGGTGTGTTTAACGGATTTTGTACTGGAGGCTCCAGCTGGACCAACTGTATTAATTGGATGAGTGAGCAAGCAGTTGCAGTAAGCTGAAAGGGATTGCTTTGGTTGATTAAAACCACAAACGCAATCGTAGCCCATACAAGGAGACAAGGGAGTCCACTTAATAGCATGCAGTCAGACTTAATAAAGAAAGATGGCCATAATAACAATATGCCTCCTTGTGCAGCTGACATATTTATTCACTTCCTCTGTCAGACACCAAGGGGGGTTGTTAAGGTCATAATTTACTCTAATGCACTGGCACCTTAGCCAGTATCCAGTCAGTTCCCAGCCTCTGCCACCTGTCACTTGGGAAATAACATGAAATCCACTGCACCTATCTAAAACTCTCTCTTCCCAGCAAAAACCTGCTTCTCAAGCATAACAGGGGTTCTCCTGCTCCTTCATCAAAGAAGGGACTGCTCTTCTGCGGCTGCTGATGGTTCCAGCACTCGAGAGCAACATCAAACTGCAACTCAACACAGTCAGCCATCTCAGGCAACACTGATATCCCATTACAGATATAATCCCCCGACTGCTCAACATGGGGAACATGGAGGCAAGCAGCTATATACATACATACATTAAGGTTTGGTGGAAATGTGATGTGCAGAAGAAATGAGTGAGGTGGAGTAGATGACGTGACTTTTTCTAATTGTTTTGATTGTGCTGCTCTTCTTTTACTTAAACTCCACCACATTTCAATGGGAACTATTCTACAGTTTACTGTGCTTAAGGCATAAGCACCCTTCATTCCTAAAATAAAAATGATATGGTAAATAAAATAGAGCGCGTAAAACACCTGTCTCGATTTCTTACTGAGATCCTGCCCTTATCAGAGATCTGTAACACTATATGACTTTTATCATCATTTTCACCCTCATATTTTGAAAAAGGTTGACCATCTTTTTTTTTTAATTTGGGAATGCAGCTTTCGTTTTTTTAAATGTGCAATTCCCCAACATAAATATCAAAAGTGTAACTTTGTTGAAGTTTCAAGCACAAATATGATGGTATTAATAAAACTTGGGATTTTGTTCTATATCAAAATAGGTTATCAGAACTTCTGCAATGTAGTACAGGACATGTTATTAACACACTTTTATATGAAGTATTTAATTTGTTTTAATACTTAAAATTGCTTAAACAATGGACATTTTCACATTTTTTAATTATTATTATTATTATTAAACAGGTAGTTAACAAAATGTAGCCAGATGGCGAAACAAATGTATCAAATTTTTCAGTAAATAATTCCAAAAAATATAATTTTATTGAAATAAGGACAAAGAACATCCAAATTATTTCTGAAATTTATAAATGAGTATTCACACAGATGAATGTAAATTATAATTTGAAATGTTAAACAGTAATAACATTGTAATACATACATTGTATACACCTGTAATAAGAGGAGACAGTGTTCTCTTGATCAAACATTAATTTATATCCCATTTAATTTCAAACTCATATGATGTGATGTTTATTGGTGCAAGAAATTCAAGTAAAGTGATTTTTACCTCATATAGAAACACCATGCAAGAGAGGGTTAAAGCATTAGGATGGTGAAATAGATTTGAAACACATATTTATTAAGAACAAACTTAATAGTCTATAAATTAATGATGAAAGTGTGTAAGAATCTTTTCATGCATTTTATTGCATTGGTTTGTGTCACAATGGTTTCTTATGGTTTAATGATTTGACAGCTGTTTCTACTAGTTTATTACAGTATTAAGATTCAACATAACAAAACCTCTAAGATAACAAATTAGAACATGTCTTGAGAAGAATGTTCCATGACTGGGAGCCAAAGGGGAACATATTTTATGTAATGGGATGGTTGGGAAAAAGTATTGTGTAATCAGATATTTTTGAGTTTTTCCATTGATACATTTTCCCTCTAACCAAAGTGATGATTAGTCAAACATCAACATGGTCTGTAGTAGTAGTAGTAATCCTCATTAGGCGAGCAAATATTCTGCTTCCATGCTGAAGCATCAGAATTAACAATTTATCATTGGGAAATAGCAGATGTTTCACCTTTAAAGGTTGATATTCTCAGTACATTTGGCTGATAATGTGTCTGTGGGATTCTGAAACTAAGAATTTCCCTTGAAGTGAAACACTTCTACGGAGGTAAAGGGTCTGGGATCTACCTCCAAAGATAAGAAAAAGAAAATCTGAAGAGCTCTGGTAATTGCTGTCTCTAAGACTGTTGTTAAATCAATGGCTGCATAAATCCAAGCGGAACAAATCTCTGTACTCTGTTTTGACAGCTACGAAACACTTAATATTAGTCATAGTTTTATTTCTGGCCCTTTAACTGTACCATCTCCAAGACTGTTCTTCACTACTGTAACACATAATCCCTCCTTCGCATCAGAATTAACTGCTCTGTTGCTACCAAGAGCAAGAAAGAAAAGCAAAAGTGGGTCAAATGCTGGAGGAGAGGTAGGCATAGAGGGGAGGTACCCAAATGCCAGTTGTATGAAATATCAGATGGAGGGGGAGGAGGTAAAGGATGAGGCTAAACCAGGCCTGGGCACTAAAACATCAATTTCTGTTTAAATGCAGAGTGTAATACATATCATCAGGCACTGTCACATTCAAGGTCATATCAATTCTGCATCATGCATATCCTGTACGTATACATGTATCAATATTTGTATTCTAGCCACTAACTGCATTGTCTCAATGTTGTTGTTTTTTACATAGGTCATGTGTACTTGGCTGTTCTAATGTCTATACCTGTGTAATTACCATGTGCAAATTAAATAAAAAAAATTTAAAACTCAGTCAATATTCTTTGATGTGAACATATACTTGGGACAATAAAGCTGATTGTAGGTAATTAGGTTGTGACACTGTAAATCATTAAAATGCCACTTTAAATCATTCAATACATAGATACTTCACTAATCCCCTTTATTGCGCCAAGAACCAGAAAAGTGACTTGTTGCTCGACAAATAATGAGCTCAATTACGGACACAGTACCTGGTTACTTTGTCTTTCCCATCAGCCAGCATCTGTGTTATTAACAAGAGTCCCTCCTGTCGCCCAACTTCAGCTGAGACAGGCTCTGGGCCCCGCAACCATGATCAGGGTAAGCTGTTACAGTTAATGGATGGATGATTCATACCAAAACAATGCTGTTACACAGTCAGACTCCTCTCAGTCATATACCTATGTAGTAGCACTTCAGCAAATATCTGATCAACATGTCATATGATGGGACAGGATCTGATATTTAATAAAATAATGCTACGGTAATTCAATCTTCATTTCTTGTAACAATCTTATCAAGTGAATAGTATTTCATTCTGAAATGTATATAGTATATATTTAAGAGCATGAAAGGAAATTACACCAATTTTAGGACACTGAAATTAGACAATTATAAATTCTACCACTTCAATGTAATAGCTTTAGAAATTAATTTTAACAACTTTAAACACATCAAGATAGGTCAGTTGAATGATTAGGTATTGGATAGAAAATTATTCGGGATCTTCCTCATCGTCCATTTTTGTGAGTGAATATTCAAGGTGGAGGATAAGGAATACAAAGAAATGTATCTCCGTACCAAAACAACAGTCAAAGAGAAAGTGCAAAAAAAGAATTAAGTGTCTTTAATGATATAGGCTACATTTTTTACATTTCTACAGCAGACTTTCAGTAATAACTGCCAATTAGAAAAAACACAAGATTTACCTGTAAGAACTGAAACCCCCCCCCCGAAAAACTGGATGTCCGAGGTTTTGAAATTAAATTCTCCATGTAAATATTAAGTTCAGTATCTTGTCCCATTAAATAATAATAAAACATTTCATAGTTTTGAACAATCAATGTGAAATATAAATTACATTAAAGCACCATTTCAAGGATGAGGATATTAAAATAAATTATTGGCCTTTCCATATCAAGACAGTACATTTTTTATGATAGTAATGTGCTCACACTGAACTCTCCTGCCGAATGATGTCACATAGGTTCAACTTACAATACATCATGAAACGGAGGGGGAATGCTCGTGTGACTTCCACAATCAATACAATATAAACATCTATGAACATGTAGCTCCATCTGCAACGACAAAATAACATACACTAACTATTGTAAGTGATGCATAACTTCTGTTCTCTCTGTATAAGAATGATTTAACACCTTACAAAAAAGGTTAAATAAATGACTAAAGGGAGTTACTCTGTGAGAAGATTGTCAATTGGTAACGTGGTAATATTTATGTCTCGTGAATGTCCAACTTCCATGATCTACTATTGTTCTATGCCTCAATCCACTGAGCACAACTGGCCTGACAACATTACATATTGCAGTTCCTCTCACTCGCTCATCATCCACAGCGATACTTAAGAAGACAGCAGCTGAGAAAAGCTACAGCTCATGTCACACATTTTCACGCAGGAAATCATTTTACTATATACACATTTCATGCAAAAATCTTCATTGATGCACTAATGACTAATGATGTTACCAAAACTGACGGGAGTGCAACAGTCACACTATCAGAGAACTCAGCTTCTTTGATCCCCAAATACCTGCCCGCCAGAAACCCATGCACGCAACCACGCAACCACACACACACACACACACACACACGCACACAAAGAGAGAAAAGCGCTCACTGTGATTATAAAAAGGAGGGTGGACTGCTTCAACGGGGGCTTCAAAAATTCACATAACATATCAAAGACTGAAGCACAAAGCTGCCTTTTTTTAAAACCACCAAATACAAGTACCAGCAACCGGTGATGGTGCTCCTGTGTCTACTGCCATACATGGTATAGAAAAATTCATACAGCTATGTTACAGTACAGTTTGAGGACTTATGACATCTACAGGTACTTTAAGTTCAAACTCCTAGTCACAAATATAGTAACGGTTTTCTTTATGCAGTTGAAATTTGGTATTCTCAGCAAATTGTAGTGGATATTTCATTAGAAAAAAGAAAGAATCATACAGTAGTTAAAACACACACTCATTTGCCTGCTTTACATAAAACCCTGTACAAGTAATTTAATAGTCCATCAAATTTAGAAAAAAAAAAAAATCAAGTCAGTGAGCTGTAATAACTGGTAGGTTAGGAATTACAGTGTTTAGAAAAGAGTAGATACTGGAGAATCAGTCTTATGGAAAACAAGATCCGAATGTATTCTACGTTCCGGTGACGCTGGCAATTATAAATCAGTCAGAGTATTGGAGATCTAAGTCTACTGTGCCATCTGTCACCACCAACCTCACTCTCTTAGGTTTTGTAGAGCCCATGGAGTGAGATGTTACAGGTCCATAATGTGGCGGGACCTGGTGCTCCCCAGGCTGACACGGTTGCTGCATGTCTTTCCTACAATGATCGTCTTGACCTTTCAGCCCTGTAAATCCACCCAAGGAAAAAGATGATGGGTTAGGTAGCTGTGGTCCACAAGGCTCGAGAACTAACCTCCCTTGGGTGCCTGAAGGTTCCATCAGGCAGTGGTAGGTGTAGTTTGTTGAGCCTAACCCTTGGCAACCGTCAGCCCCTTCCCTGAGGCCCAGGGTCAATGAATGATCTCCACTGAAGTTTAGAACATATGGAGGACCTTGATAGCCATAAGGGAAAGAGGCGGACGAACTTGTGGACTGACTTTTGTTTCCTGGTAGGGGCGTAGCAGGTGATGTACTGTGGATCACTTGGGGATTGTTGTCCTGAGGCATGGGTGAAAGAGATGAGCCAAAGCTGAAATCAAAAGGGTCTTGCTGAGTGTAACATGGCTGGTGCTTGTCTGAGGTTGATGTTGTGTTTTTATCCTGTCTTAAAGCTTTGTCTTGTGACAATGTGTAAATGTCAGACATTTTGCTCGGAAAGACTGATCGTGGCAGCGCTGAAAGGTTTTTATATGTCACGTTGGCTTCAATACTTTCATTTTTGTCGGAGCATAGCTTACTTTTACAGTATGACTGAGGAAAGGGCGAATTTGGTTTGCCAAAAAGGAGGTTGGACTTACTGGATGGGCCAAAATGGGGGGCATCCCTTCCAAATCCTTGAATAGTGATGTTGCCTTTATGAGGAATATCTGTACTAACGCCTTGTTTCAGACTCTGTGGGGTCTTCTCAATAGCACTCGACCTTACACCGAGGGTTCTGGATGAGATGATCGGGCTGCCAGCAGCAATGGGGTCCTTACAAGGGGCACTATACAAGTTCTGACTCAGATTTCCCCCTTGGTACTTCATAACTCTATGAATAACTGTAGAGGTTTTCTCGTGGAATTTGAATGGATTGTCTGGAGGATTAGGATTTTGAACAGCAATAACGTGGGGTGAGAGGAATTTGTTATATGTCTGAGATGACGGGGCGGATTTTGTCACACAAGTTTGGGACACTCCTTTGACTGTGTCTGGCTGACTAGTTGCAAAAGACTGGGATTTATTGGGAACAGTAATGCGATGGAAGGGGCCCTGGGTTCTGAAGCTAGGCTGGGCTCTTGACTGACTGGTGCTCGCCTTGATGTTAATGGGGGGTTGGGTTAAAGGAATAGGAGTTTGAGATGTAACAGAAGATGGTGTACCAATCCACCTGGGCTTGCTGACGACTGGCATGTGTTGAGTTTTGAGGTCTTCTCTAGTCAGTCTCATTCCTGGATTTCTACTTATAATTCGATCTTTGGCAATGAAGTCGGCGTTGCCATGAGATGAAAAGCTGTAACTAGGGTTCGGTGGGTTCCTGTCTTTGGAGGCCTCCTTCGCTTCACAGTCCAGAGGAACAGAATCATTTTTGGAAGATATTAGACTTGGAAAAAATTGCAAATCCTCACTGGTAAAGTTATTTCCGGGACTGGGAGGGCCAAGGTATGGCGTTTCAGTGGTCCATGTGTCAGGTGGGCTGTGAGAGAGGGGACTGCTGAAAGGATCTGTAGGTGGATCCATCGAGCACAGATCTGAGGGTGAAGATGGAAGTATATTCTGTGGCTGATAATACCCCTCAAAGTTGAGACACTGAAAGTCCAGAATATCGTCACAGCAGTTTGTGAAGCTGGGCTCTCCGGACATCATGTTATCTGCTGTTGTGAATGGAGGGGACTGGGATGGGGCCTGGATGACAGAATTATTAGCGCTGGCACAGACTGCTGGCTTTTCTAAGGTCTGAGATGAACACAGGCCCTCTGAGAGCCTGGAGAGACTGTTGTCAATTTGTTGGAGTGTGTGACTAAGACAAGTGGTGGGTGTTTCTACAGGCCCACACTTGCGTTGTCTGTCCATTTTGTGTCTCTGTTTCCTTACCCCACCGGTCATATCTGGCCTTTCAATAACTGTATCTGAAGTCAAGCATATAACTTCATTTTTATTGTCATTAAGAGGGGATGACAGCGATAGCGGTGACAGAGATAAGGAAAATGGCGGCGGCTCGGTTTTAAGGGGGTTGCTATTCAATCTCTGTGAATATTGACATTCATCTTTGAGCTTGCTAAAATCAAGACATCCTTTTTGTTTCCCTAAAATGCAACCTTTCATTTCTTTCTTAACATCAGGCTCTACTTTAAGTTCAGCTAGTCTCAGCTCCTCTTTGCTGTCTACCTCCCAAATATCCTCAGCCTTTCTGCGTAGTTTAAGTACTGGTAATGGAAAACCATTTGCATCCACTTCTGGCTGCAGTTTATGTTTTGACCCACCCTGAAACAAGCAGCAATTATTTAGAAAACGATCTTCAATTTTGGCTTCTTGTCCCGAAGCAAGAACAACACCACTGTCAATCTCAATTTTTTCTGGCACCAGCTTGACCCTATCTAGAAGTTTACTACCATCATCAGCCTCTTTCATTTCAACCTTGGCGTTAGGTGATTCACTGGGTGATAATCCATTTTCACATTCTTTATCTGATGTTCCTGTTTGCTTTTCACTAAGCCTCTCTCCTCTCCTTTTCAAACGATGCAATCTGTTCTTTGACTTCTTACTAGCATGCACATGAGCCTGTGCTGCCTCCATCTCCATGTTCAAAACTGATACGGAATCCATGATGGCTTTAAAAGGATCGCATGTCACAGACTCCTCTTTTTCTATTTTTAATGCCACATTGTCAAATTCTCCTTGCATTTCCCATACCCTGCCTTTCCTCCTTTTAAAACGAATTTTTAAATTGATGTTGGGCTTTGTCTCCTCCAGTCCACCTTGACCTTTTCGAGTTACCATCCTACTTTCCTTCAGAGCTTCATCTGGAATATTACTACTTAGGTCTAGGTGTGTAGTATGATTGCCGATCCGATTCTCCTCAGTCAGCTTGTCAATTTCATCTGTATCCGGCCTCTCTAATTTACAATTTCGAACTTTCCTCATTAAATGGCTTCGCTGAGCTTCATTGCGCCGCGAACGAAGACTCCGGGTAAAGGTTGTGATCTTTTTGGAGGTTAACCTCTGGACCTCTGTTCTCCTAAATCTACCTTTAATATCTCTTTTTACTTGGCTACTCTCATCTGGACAGTTGAGGACGCCCTGTCTCTGTTCTGTATAGGGATTTACCTCGGGACCTTCTTTAAAACACTGATCTAAAGCAGAATTCAAGCCTGGTTCGAAGCCAATTTCAACAGAACTACGAAATGTACGTTTTTTCAGAGGTATGTTGGACTGTATGTGTGCCTGTGTGTCTGGGTGCAGATTAGTTGTGATTTTTGGTGGAATTAGGGACTCGTGAGGTAGTGGTTTGAAGCAGCTAACCGGTAGGTGATTGTGCCTCTGTGTTGATTGAAGCTGCACAGTTTTCTTACTAAACTCAGTGTTGACTGCAGCCGGAACTCCTTCGCTTAAGTGTCCCTTGGTGCTTTGTTTATTTTCCGCTTTTGTTTTGGCTGCTCTTGGCCTCATCCTTCTTCGATTCATAATCCTCCTCTGCACCGAACACTGGTACCTGCCTCCATTTTTTTCATCCTGTTCTTCTCTCTCAGCACTCTTTATAGAGGCCGATATAGAAAACCCACTTCTGACAATATCTCCACGTAATCTCTTATCCAAAAAGGGCTCATCTTTTCTTAAAATATCAGACAGCAGAACCTTTGCCTGTTTAATTACAACATCGTCTTCATGTCTGCATACCGACGTATTCACACTCCTAGCCATTTGTTCTTGAACAACTCCTTCATTCTTGCACTCATCCTTGACTTTATTTCTATTGCACTTCAGCTCGTTTTGTCCTTGAGGTTGTTCACAGGGCAATATTTTACCATCAGACTCTTTCACTTCTTCCAAGGACCTGTTATTTTTACATTCTACAACTGTAGGTGCTGTATTTCTCCTTTCTCTCTGCCCCTCAGTTTTGACTTTTTCAATATCCTGTTGCTTACTCTGTGTATTACCATTTTCTTCTGACAGGGTTTGTATTTCAATAATCTTGTCATTCCCCCTTTTCGCGCAACTGGATAAATCAACTACAGACTCGCTAACATGTCGCTTCCTTAAATTTACTTTATCAACAGCCGTGAAAAACATTTCCCTCACACCTCGGTTACCTTCAGCTGAGCAGATCTCCAAACTTCCTCCCTGCCTCTGCTGAGATCTGGACATTCTTCTGTCTGACTGTACTGTCAGAGGCGCTGGTCTAGAGCTCTGCCTTCTCCTATCTCTCAAAGCCATACTGTTTTTCCTGTCTTCAGAGGTCTTTTCTGCCTCTACACTCTGTCGTAATGGTAACCGTGTGAGGTTGACTGTAAGATATTGCTTCAGAGATATTAGTGGATTGTCCCCAGCATTCTTCAATTTATCAGTGATAATTGGACAGACTTCTGTAAGCGAGGGGGCTTTGGGGGTCACGTGCTCTGTTGGCTCTGCTGCTGGATTTAGAGCTGTATCAATAATGCAAGATGCAATACTGCTGGATCTTTCAGTGATTGCTTTTTCAATCTTCTTCTGTTTCACAGAATTGTAGCTCTTATCTTCTACAGGGTGAAAGTCACTTGCATTGTTGGCTGTATTACTGGACTCTGTTTGGTGTGCGAGCGTGGTGCCGACCATGCCTTTTATTCTTGAAGAGTTCCTCTGGATAACTTCACGCCTTTCCACAGGTTTCCTATTATGGCCTGTGCTGCGGACTGTAGGTCTGCACTTCTGAAGAACAGACATGGAAGAGTTGAGAGTGAAAGGCGCAAAGTTTACCTTACTGATGTTATTTTCTTCACCAGTCAAACTCAGTTTACAGTTCAGTCTCTTATCATCTGGCGTCACTACCTCCAGCTGTTGAAGCAAAGACCTTTCTTTGCTATTTGGATTCCTACAGTTGAGCAAGAAATCCACCGAATGGCGCCGTACTCGGATTCTCAGGTCTTGCAGAGTAACTTGAGAAAGAAGTGGAAGTGTCCGACGTGGTTTGATTATGGAGGATTTTAGCAGGTGCTTTCCCGATTGTCTGTGCTTTTCTCGTCTCCACTTCTTAGTTTGACTTAATTTTCTATTTTTCAATGCATTTCTCCTCATCTGCTGGGTGAAGGAATTCCTTGAGGGTATGGCTGTGAAAAATAACAAATGACAAAGAGAAGGTTTTGGCAAGAATTTTACCAACTACAGCTCAATATTAGAGATGAAACCTGTGTTACAAAATCTCAGTGGTATCAGTACAGCGACATATCAACCAGTGAAAAAAGATGAAAGGTTAATTGAGCTTATAGTAAAGGCTTTCAGAATTTATAAACAGAATGTCCTATGAAAGGAAGAACCAATACGTTTGAGAATATCATCGCAATCCACCGCCCCCTGCTGCATTTCTGCTCCTCCAAGCTTTCCTCTTGAAAGGATTGTCATGTAATCTAAACCATATGGCCCACAGTAATCATGGCAGTAACATTTCAGTGATCATCTTATATAAAATCAACCTTTTGAACAAGCTAATGTACCTTTAGATGATATTTTATCACAAACATATGTCAACCAGCTTTGGAGGAAGACTGCGTACCAAGTTGTTACAGAGCCATTCAATGATTCCATCTGTTTCCAAATAGGAGGACAGCGTCGTTTATTAAAGAGTCCATTAGCCTGAGCTTGTTTCGCAGCATAGAGACATCTAGTGGACGAGACTGCGGGAAAGGACTTTTAGGAGCAGATGGTCCAGATTTCCAATCGGTTAGAAGCTCAACTTTCAACTTCTTTTTCAGCCACAATAGGAGTAAATCTGGCCAATAACCGTATGCATATTATGCCCACATAATCCAGGCAGGAGACTTTTCAAAGCCTATGAAGTACAAAGTACATAAATATTCCTCAATAAGTTTAATTTAGCAGTGTTTGAGGTCACACAGTATGAAAGTGCTGAGATCTGACTTTAACAAAAACTATCTTGAACCTATCTTTTATGGTCTTAATTGTAAAATTGTACACATTTTAAGCAATGAGAACCTTTTGAATAAGCAGTTCTGGATGCCCTTAAGGCTTTCGATTTTATTTGTGTGCATTTTACAACTAGCGAAGTGATGATAACTTTAGAGATATTAGTATTACAAATCATAATTCTTGTCATTACTGCTCTATGGTTATAATATGCAGGTATTATTACCAGTAGTTGATTTTGAGTCAGTTCTGTGTGGGTGTGAGGGATTATTGGAAGCGAAAATGTAGTCCATGTCTAGAATAACTTGTTTTTGTCATTTTCATTTTAACAGGGCAATAATGTCTGTACTAGTATGATTATGCTAGAAATGGCTTTAAAATATTTTCAACAATTTAAGAAAGATCATGTCAGAGAAAACCCAGAAATTACCTTTGAAGATAACTGAGTGTATTCCTGGTATTGTCGGCCTTGCTGGAAAGTGACCCCTTTCTCTGTGTTGACGAAGATATCGCTCTCTCAGTCGGTACTTTTGGCCCACAGGGTCCTTATTTTCTTCACATTCAGGCAGCTTCCCTCTGTGTTTGAAGTGACCCTCTCCATTCCTAAGAACAGTTAAAAATCACAAAATGAATTTCAGGTTGAAGCAAGTCTTTTTTGTGTTTGATGAGCAAAATCTTCAAATTTGAGAAAAAGAAAATATATAAAATAATGAAGATATGTTCTATAGAGATTACGGACACACCTCTCACAGGTGCGGCATTCACACATTTCATTGCCTTCCCCAAAAAAGCTGGCACCATAGTAACAGGTGATCTCCTCCCCAGGTGAGATGGGTCGAATCACTTCAACACAAGCAATATTCTTCTCTCCGGGGACGAACTGGGCGGTTGAAATAGAGAAAGGGATAGAAAAAAAACAACAAAAGGCAAAGGTTGTTTAGCCCGTGGGATATATGAAACAGTAAGCAGGAATCAAAAGGGCAGTTTAACTCCACAATCACAATAGAGCTCTCACTAGGTGGGTTTACATGGGAAACTTTTCTCCTATCCAAATAATACCTTTCCGAATTGCAATGTCGGTCGTCTGTTTACATGACTTGTGATCTTTTCCGACCCGGTGTTAACATGCATCGACTCACCTAATCGGAAACACTTTCTTACATGTGCAGGCGAACCACATTCCCGTTCATAAGATGGTGACAATGCTACGAAGAGTTGGGTGCCGACTGCCAACATGCGCCCAGAAGAAGAATACAACAAAGAGGGCGTGCGCGGAGGTGACTGTTTGTCCATCTGACCGTCCAACTATGTTAAACTATTTCAAAGTTGCGATGAGTAAATTACTCTCTGATGCACACCAGTACTGTTTCGAATTCACCATATTTAATATGAGTCGTGGCGCTGCTAAAACTCAGCCGGAGCATTACATCAACAACTAGAACAGAAAGCTTTCCGATACAGCGTTCCATGTAAACCCGACTACTATGATAAATCTTAATAGTCATATGCAAATAAGAATAAGATATAAGATTTGTCATCCTTCTTTAGCATGTGACAAACCAATAGTAAAGGATTTACCTTGCAGTTTGGTTTGCAGTCTTCAATCCAGAAGGAGAAAAATAAAGAGAAAAACACAGATTAAAGATTTTAAGTTGTTGATTCAACAGTTAATGAATTACTGCATTTTTTTTTCATTAGCTGGCTTGTGCCGAATTCACATTGCAAAGGATCAAAAGGCTAAGCTGATTATCTCTCTCTCTCTCAAAAAAAAAATATTTCACAAACTGAGTGGACAGAAGAATTAACTAGAATTGTATCTGACCTTTTGTACACCTTATAATTCAGTATAAAGTATGTGTGTATAAACACACACACACACAAGAATATAATAACTCGACAATGTTGAGGGGAATGAGGGACTGCGGATGAAAAATTGCCTTTTGGCTAACTCTGGCACATTGACAGAAATGTTTATTAATGTACAATATCCCTGCCAAATAAACCAATAAAAAAAATTAAATAAAAATAATGCTCAGAAAGCTGACACACAATAAACATCACACTCATGGAAGATTTTGAAATGCATTACTCAGAATGCACTTCTGCATTATTGGGAATTAATAGGGATAGTGACGTGACAAAAAGTCAGAATCACAATGCATGATAAACAAACTTTAACCCAGCTCACAATTTTCAGATAATATTAAACAATAAAATAATAATAATAATAATAACAATAATAATAGGTGTACATTTGAGCCATTACAAAAATTAAGCAAAAGTGAGCCTGTGTTGAACTTTCTTCTTCTTTTCAGAAAATCAAAATATTCATTAAGGATCCCACCCTGCTTTCTGGTTTTTGCCTTTACCTCGAATGGCATAAAAACATATATATTTTCCACATACAGTGTAACCCGGAACTAATGAACTTCTCTGACATACTGTCCCTTTACCTGCTGTTAAAATTCACATACTGTCCCTCACTCAAGGGCGCCTATCTCCCCTGCTGCCCTCTCTCTCTCTCAATTCTGCGCCGCCTGGCCGACTTTATAGGTATTGAACGTATCACACAGTGTATCTCAATGGTGCTGCTGACAGCTAAGTTAGAGGACTCTCCTGCCGATGTCAACTGTAAACATTTGTTTGATTTGATTTGTTGTTCACACGTAAGCATTATCACTAGTCGCTTTTTAGGAATGAAGTAAATAAGAAATTAGTGGGAAACATTAATGTATTGCATATTTGCTACAGGATGGTCGCCGCTGGCGATTGTCAGAAAAAAAAAAGGTCTAAAAATTGTAAAGTAAGTCGCATTTGCAACCATTTTAGATGCCATCTGGAACCCTGATTAAGTTTAAATGGAAAAGCGGATGAGATTGTTTAGCAGCTTAATACCAGACAGCAGGGTAAAGTATTTATTTTTCATTGTTTATTTTCTAAAAGGTCTAAAACATGTTTGCAAAATTCATGATCAAGGTTCTCTCAGAGTGAGCCATATTGATTCATTATGCTTTAAAAACTGTATAAAAACCATGGCCTGGGACCCCCCTAGAAGGTCTTACACGGGGAACCCACCATAGTTTAATCCTGTGGCAAACATTACATGTGTAGTGGAAAAGAGTGAGACATATGTGTAAAATAAAACTCACCGTGGTTAATGAAAGCTGCTGGCCCAAGCCAGAGCTGAGCACAGCGCTTCCGTGTGGAATACATCACACTGAAGTCGTTGACTCCTGCCCTCAACACAGCGCTGTCAGCAGGGCTCAACTCTGCTATGCAGCCCAGCAGGACTTCGACCCTCTCTCCTACAAACCTGCAGAACAATATGAGACACATATCTACAATAAGGACATGGTGTCGAATGGGACGTTCAATTGACTGCAATTATGTTTCCACTGGCATTTTTCTATGTGAAGCATCCGGCGATGCTGCGCCTAGTTGTACGACTACCATTTAAACCACACTAAGTTGTGCAGTACATGTCAGAGATTGACCCTCTTTGGAGTGGAACATAAAGCTGCTATCAACCAGCTCCAAGCACACAGTGGTTAGTCCACATGATGTGCCCTCCTCCCGCTTTCAGACAAGTATATTCTAGTTTTAATGTTTTTCATGTTTGCTTTCAGCTGTAGACGATTTGTGCTAAGTCACTACTGGTGAAAATTCAACATCGTTTGATTATTCTGTTTTGAAGTAAAAGCCTTTTAATGATAAAATGCCTTATAACTTTAATTGTAATGATTTTTTTAATAATATAAATGAATTTCATGAGCCATGTTAAAGGATGAAGAAGATTTTAACTGTAAGATTAAGAGCTGCATCTGTGCAAATATTCCGCCTCCAGCTGGTCAACAACTTTGTTTACATAGACTTTTCTGTTACAGAAAGACACTTGTAGCAAAAATAACAGGGACATTTTATTGTAAATAATGCACAGGAAAAATAAATGGCTAATCCCAGCTGCTCTTTTGACAAGCATTAATAAACAACTAATGACAGGTGCCTAAAACACACACCATAAACAAATTCCATGCTTTGCTGCACACAAGTGTATGGAAAAGCCTGATTGTAGTTCAGCGACATGCTGCTTTGACTATGTCAACATTAAGACAGTGAGTGATTACCAGTGCCTTGTTGAAGTTATCTTTGCTCCGTTGGTCTCTGAGGAGTATCTGTCACAGGACTCTATCTTGACACCGCTCTCCAACAGGAAGGCACTGAGGTAGCGATACACCTGCAGACATCATTGATGGTTTAAATTAGGCCCTAATGCTTGACTGAAGAATTCAATAACTTAACTTAACAGAGGTATATAAAAATAAATCACACACAAATTACATGATGGCATAAAATTATGTTTTGTATTCAGACTTATTTTCAAGCTTAAACATCAGCCTACATGTTGCCTCAGCAGCTCTTGACGGTGATTTCCCAACGCATTAAAGTAGTCACCAGCCAGTTCACCCACTGTCAGCGCCTCAAAGGTGGCGTTGAAGTCATGTGTGCGCTGAAAGCGCAACAGGGTCTCCTTGAGATTCCCCCATCGTCGAATCTCCGGTGGGGGGCTAGAGCAGCAAGGCAGAGAATGGAACAGGAACGGATCAGAAACAATTACAAGACAAAGTTTTAAGACTTTAGAATGTAGGTTTCTTGCAAGCCTGTACAAGATGCTATCTACAAACTGAAACTGAAATTTGTGAAGAGAACATCATCTTGTATCTTTTTAAATCATCAAAACAAGCTACTTACACTTATTCAAATGATAAAGACATAAGAGTAAATATTTAAATAATGTAATTTTTTTCCATCTTATTCAATATTGTTCGTAGTTAGAGTCTACCTAAGCACATAAGTGAACTACACGGATGTAAACGGATATCAACAATATCTGGAAACAGTAAAAAGACGATACTTTGCATCTCTTAAAGTGTGTTTATAAAATCTCATACAGTACTGACTGGCTCTAGTTAATAAGAAATAAATCATTGCCTACTGCCGATATAAACGTAAACATATTTAACAAAAATATGTTATATTTTTCTACTTTCTGTGAAGCATTCAAGTAATAACCATGTATTTTATGTTTCACTCAGTGACAAGGTTTTTCCTGTCACACCATCTGCTGCTTGTAATTTAGACAACAAGTTTGAGAGTATATTTGTGCTGACACCGTGGCGATGCGGTTTGTTCACTCTGTCTATTCTATTTGACCATGTGAGGCATGGAACTCCCCGTGTGTTTTCATTTATTTATTTTTCTGGTACAGTGAGTGACTGTAAAGTTAATTCCCACAAGACAATGACAAATAAGTTGTTAAGAGTTGAAATAATCATTCAGAGTTATTTCTGACTTTCCCTTCGTTATCTTTTAAAGAGTATTTGATATACTCATGAATAAACAATGCTTCAAATAATTATATCTATTTACCAAATGACTGATTATCCTTAATTACCAAACATCAAAAAGTAGATTATCCCTTCCATTAAAAAAAATTTGTTGCAACACAGTGTAGTTGGCCTGCAGCCACAATGAATTGGAAGAAGCATAAATCACAGCATCATAAAATATTTTCAATATTATTGTGTGTTCACTTCAATTCTGTAATAAACATATTAATAATGGCAATATTTTTCTTTACATATTTTTTTCTTGTAAGCATAGGAAAAGTGATTCTTTTCAGATTTTCATAAATTGACAAGTTAGAGGGGTCTTCGCCTGTTACTTCAGCCTCAATTATTATTTATTTACCTTAAGTGTAATTATAATCATTAATTCATATGTGAGCGATTCAGTTTTTTCATGTGTGGGCAATTTAGTTTTGAAAGAGATAAAAAAAATGTTTAAATTAATGCAAAAAGGTTGAACCTCATTGATCCTGACTCCACAGCCTCACCCCTCTCTTTTTCTGCTCATCACTCCCATCACCTCCTGCCTCTCCCTCCCTCGTTCAGCTCCTTCATCTTGACTCTTCAGCACCTCCCTACCTCACCAATCAAACAATACATTTTCAAATAATTCACTAACATCAACTCAAGTAGCTAATGTGACAATACACCATCAAAAGCAATGCATATAACACAAAATGTTTTTTTAAACAGCTATACAGTCCAGTGACCACTTTGGATATAATTGTTACATTTTCCTGGTGATTTTGACATCTTAAATGGTTTATAATTCACCCACTTAAATTGTTAATGGAGCTGATAGGGATCAGGAACAGTAGATCTCATCTACTTAAACACCATTATGTTCTGCATTGGAAAAAATATATATATTTTGCATGTATTCAAATAAAACCCAGTGAGGACACGTCTGAGTGTCAGGACATGCACAGACATGTCAAACACAATCCAAATACACCCATCAGAGTTGCACAACGTTCTCACCTTTGTATGAGATCCAGCATGTATGTTTTTCAGCAGTTACCTCTAAAGTAGTTAATCCGTGGGGTTAAATGCAAATCAATAGGCCTTGGGCAATGACCATGTCAGTTGTTCCTTAGACCACTTTGGTAGATACTTAAGACTGCAGGCTGAGAACACCCGACAAGATCTGCATTTTTGGAGATGCTCTGACCCAGTGGTCTAGCCATCACAATTTGGCCTTTATAGGAATGTTCAAAAAAGGATTAAAATTGCCCATTCATACTGTTTCAAACACATCAACCTCAAAGGGAGAGTGTTCATTTGCAGCCTGGTATATCCCACCCATAACAGACAGCCCCGTAACATGATAATCAATATCTTTCAGACTTTTCCTGTCAGTGGTTATAATGTTATGGCTACTCAGCGTATGACAAACAGAAAATGCATCAATGTATCTGCACTGGCGTGAAAAAATAACTTCAAAATCAATTAACAGTTGTTGCGATACTAGTGATTGCTGACATGTCTTCACTGATGCAAAGTTTATGGTATTTACTTTTTTAAATAGATTACCTGATGTTCATTTTGTGGGTGCTGAAACCCAGCAGAGGGTCCAGCACCAAACTGGTGGCCAGGTCATCGGTCTCACACAGCTCCTTCACACTCATTCTAGTGCATCCGTCCATTGCCTCCCACCATCAGCATGCTGCAATCACAGTTTCATAATAATAACACCGTGGCAACATCGACATACCGCAAACATAAGGAGATGAGGAGTCATTATAATCCAGGTTAAAAATGGCACCACATCAGCTATAACATCGGTTAGTTGGTCCGGAACCCGCTCATTATCTGTGATCTCCATCCTTCTCTTGCAGTACAATGCCCGACAACGTTACGTGCAAGTTAGAGATGGGACTGAGTTCCCATTAGCTATAGCTCATTAGCTTAGCTTAAGCTTGATGAAAACATTCTATGTATCAGAAGGAGGGGGGGCTAGCAATAGCGGCCTGCGGCTAATGAATAGCTACTCGAAGACCGTTGATGGAATCTGGGGTGTATAGCCAATACGTCCAACAATAAACTCTTACAGTGATACATGCTGGTAAAATTGGCTTCTTTAACTCACCTGGGAGTATTTTGTAGTCAAAGGAAGTATCGCCAGGTAAACAATTTTTATCGCAAGCTCCTCGCTTGCTCTGGTTCCCGTTCGCCTTTAGCAGGGAAAGTAGCCTAGCAACGCAACCCAGCTAGCTCTCCGCCGTCTTGGTGGATAACTCGTCCGCGCAGGAAAATGGAGTCTCCTCTTCACTTGTGGAATTTTTTGGATTGTTCACAACTGCACCTACGAGACCTTGCCGCAAAAACGCATACGTGCACCACGCGTGACGACAAACCGTTGAACATGTATATGTTTTGTTGCTAGCTAAATTAGCTTTGCACAACGATCATCTAATAGCAAAAGTTGATGGGCAATGTCCAGTGCAACCCAACTATTGCTGACCACGCCTACGCTCTCCGCTATTGGCTTGGGTCAAGGTCAATTTTACAAATTAAACCCATTACAGTGTTGCAAGTTCTGTGATTGGTCAAAATTTTGTAGGCGGAGCTAGGCTTAGTTTACTATGTTGATGCTGCAAAGCATCACAAAATCACTCACAAGAACCGCTATTCAGCCTACTGACACATGGAAATTCGTTTTTTTCTGTCTACTGTAAAACATGAAACATCAGTGTTTGAATTTCAACAGCCATATGTATAGTCTATTTGTGAGATGTCAGAGGGAAACCCTTCACTTCGTAACATAACATACATGGAGGTGTGGCCAACAGAGCAACATCTTCTGGCTTTTTTCAAAATGGCAGTTCTTTTTATGGCAGCAGGGGAGTAGTGAAAGTGAGCACATACCTAAAGATAATGATGTATTGTGCTGTTCTACATGGGGTTGTTGTTTGCTCATGTAACTAATATATACTGATATAGTAGAACAGTATAGTTATCTTCAATACAATAAGCTTCTAAAGTTTGGAACTTTTCAAATTGTAACCCATGTCCTATTTTAGGGGACTGTGCAATTGGAATCCTTATTTTTCAACCAACCTTATTAAACAGATTAGATTATGTGATCTATGTGACTAGATGTTTGGCCTTTGTCCAGTGTCCAGTCACACAAAGATGTACACCACCCTGCATTCCTTTTATCTGGCTGCCAGAAATTGCTGGATCCTGTACAGGTGAGACCAGCAGGCCTCTGGGACAAATGTAAAGGAGGGGCCGAAGAAATGCCTATCGGAAAGATTAATATTATTAAATAAACCAATATCAGAATTGAATTTTATATAGAATTTCACATACCCTGGGTACTTGTGTTATTCATTAATTTACTTTAACTGCTAAATCTGTGCAAGGTAAAGGACAGGCTGAAGGTTGAGCCAGCAGACATCACACACATTCATTATCACAGACAGAGTCAAAAATGCAAAAATATTGCATGGATTTGGACTGTGGGACGGATGTGGAGTACCTTAAGGGAATCCACACAAAAATGTGATACCCTGGGTTTAGAAAGAATCCATTTCATTTCACATGTAAATTCTATTACAGACTGAAATAAGGATTATGCAAAAAATGGCTTTATATAAGCTGTTTTTAATTGGGTTTTGCTAGATTGCATGTCTGAAATCCCACTATTGGCCAAGTAAGAGGGAAATGAAAGGAATAGAGATACACAATAGTGATAAAATGTCATCGTTTTGTGTGTTCCTCAAATTATAATCATTCACAATTCTATCCATACTTACTTTGCATACAAACACCATAAACAGTAACAAGAAGTTTGTTTCTTTGTTTATTGTATGTCACAGAAATACATTTCAAACTGAGTTTTGTATACATTTTGTGAGAATTTCTGAGAGTTTAGAGTAAGCTTTCAAAAGTCACATTATCTCAATCTTTGTCTATTCACATAAAACACATTGTTTTGTATTACCACTAAGAAGAATGTTACTGAAAATCAACCTCAAGATTTTAACATATCTGTATTTATGAGTTATTAAATTATTCCACCCTCAATAGAAAAACAACAAGATTTCATTGAAATCAATTTAATCAATTTAAAAAACACGTCTCCAACTTGTTGTTGCTACGATCTTCCAGGCCCACATTTTCTGACAAATCATTTATGTGAATGTGCTCAGAGGGGAAAATACCCCCACATATACTCTAATATGACCGTTCACATTGCGTTCGACTCCATACATCTAATTTTATTACTTTCTATCCTTATCTTCCTTCATGCAGAACCTTCATTGACCTAACCCTGGCGAATGGGTCAGTCAGAAAACAAGTTATTGCCTATTTAGCCAAAACGTGTCTTCAAATATTAATATAGTTTCCCCAGCAAATCTTTTTTTTTTTTAGATTTGATGTGGTTTTGCATGAGTATACATGAGTATCACTCATAAATCAGAAGGATTCACTTACTCTACTGACAGGGTTGCCAGAACGAGCTGTCGTAAATCTATCAGATGAAACTAATATCCAAGGTCTTCATGTGAATGCTGCAAGGGCAGCAAGTGACCTTTGACCCATTGTGTTTAACAGGTGTCACAACCTGTTTAATACAAGGGAAAGTTTCATTATGCTGCTTTAACTAACAAAGTCCTCACATTCAATTTTTCAGTTTGTTTTTCTTACGACAGTTTTACTAGATATTGTTAGATATGTGTTTGAATGCAACACATGCCGTACCGTGTAACCTTTGACCTGCTCTGAAGATGAGATATCATCCAAATGATGAAAAAACGAGTAAGAAAAATGTTATTCTCGGTTCTGTTTGAAATACCTGATGAACAAAGTTACATAAGTTAATGTCAGGAAGTAAAGATATAAAAAATGGAAAAGAGATGGCAAATGAATATGTTAAGATTTTCTTCGGGAGTGACGAGGATGTAACAGGATTAGATACGAGCCCATTAGCGCAGACTACACGTGTTGGAGACAAAGACATAGAGACAGGATTGAATGGTTTGGACACGCGAAGAGGAGGGATAGTGGATCTATTGGTAGAATGAAAAAATGCTGGAGATGGAGCTGCCAGGCAAGAGAAAAAGGGGATAACCAAAAAGAAGCTTTGTAATCCTACCTATAATCTCAGTAAGTGACTAAAAAGTAAAGGATGAGGACTGCAAAGACAGAAGCGAACCACACATTTTAAAACAGAAGAGAAATAAAGAGGCAGCCGTTATACAGAGTGCCTGTTTATATTTTCTGTTAACATGTTCACCTTGGAGATGACTAATTGAGTTGTGATTTCGTAGTCAGGAGTTTTCTTTGCCAAATTCCATCGTATAAATGAGTCAGTCAACACACAGCAGAACAGAATAGGCCACCCATGCTTCTGACTCATTCCTGTATGTGTAATAGTGCAACTGCCTCTTCGAAAAACAGAGAGAAAAATCCGCCACAAGGCAAAACAGACATGTAGGAATGAGAGTAGTGCACTCCCAGTCCCGCTGGATGAGTCTCTTCTTGAAGCTTTCAAGCTTCCTGGGCAAGTGATATGTAGCCAGAGGCTTTTGAAAGGAACACCGGACAAAGGCATACAAATTCTATTTTATTTCTACCTTAAAACAGAGACAATTTGTGACATATTTTGAAATCAAATAAAAAATACAGATCATTTGTATTATTTTTCTGTAGTTGTAATAATTTCATATCTACCCAGCAACAGTGCATGGTGCAAAACATCCCTGATTGATTGAAAAATCCTACACTAATAAGCTTGCAGTATAGAGCGTTAAATTTGTCAGTAAAAATAATATGGAGAGGAAAAAGTATTCTTAGAGGTAATACCAGAATTAATATAGTCATGATTTTAAAAAATCTTCTAAGCAGAGGTTTGTACAGCTATGACAATGGGAATTAAGTTGGAATATTTATTTAAAGGACAGAAATCTATGTACCCCATGTTTCAGGATTAATTCATCTTAAACAAGCCACTTTATTATTCTGCCTTAAGACGCTTCCTTCATTGGAGATGGTCTCAATGCTAACTTGTTTGATTTTTATTAACGTTAATCCTCAAATCTTTCTACATCATTCCAATCCTGCCTGTACCATTTATATACCAAATAAAATCACCAGCAGAAGCACCAGAATTACCGTCAGGCTCAGCCCATTTAACAACTTTGCAACTACTAACAACATTCTGCAATAACGGTGCTTAAAGATGATATACATGAGGTCTTCTCAACATTTATCTTAAATTTCACTTCCTGAGTTGACCTTAGTGGGTTTGAGCTTAACACAATGAGTTTCACTGATCTTCATCCACCCTCTCAGACATTAATAGATGCAGAAGCTAAGTAAGCTTCACAATAAAGCTTGCATTTGTTTTCTTATGCCTTAACTTGAACTCTTCTTGCTGATAACATGGGAGAAGGAATAAAAAAGTGTTCCCAACCTCGGCTTGAGTACACAGCACACTAAACTTTGACCACTATTTACTTGTATTTGCAAACTGGAGCGCGACAACGGCTATGTGTTCGCACTTGGATAGAGGTCTGATGAATGAGGACATGCAGACACACATTATGGAATGGTAGAAAAACAACGTGTCTGGATGAATAGAAAGGGGCAGTGAAAAATAAATATTCACCGGTCGCAGAAGCCTGAGCTGGACTGCAGTCACCAGACATCCTGTGAGCTAAGTTAAATGGTGGAACAGAAAATGATCCATGTATGGCATTAAGAGAAAATAAACCTGTAAAAACTAAGAAAAAGACTAAATTACAGCATTCCATTTCACTTTAGTTTGTGGTTTCAGGATTTGCTTTGATAGTTCATGATATAGTGGAAAATGCTTTCTATGTGTGAACTGCAGGAAGCAAGTAGTCACTCTCAATGCAAACACTCCTATGATCTTGCTATTATTTACATAATGAATAAGACTATTAGCTTATCAATGCATTGCACTTCATTGCAGATTTACTGCACGTTTAGATTGACTGTTTGCCTTAGAATTAAATTATTTTGCACTCAGACTCAGCATGTTTAAAAGACTGTCAGCGATAAAATACTTCTACCTTAACACAATTGTCCATAACCAGCATGTAATGCTGACTCACTGTAGGTTCTAATTTAAACCCATTCTATGTTCTCATGGGCTCCAATAAAGTAGTCTTCAAAGCAGAAATGTCAGAGGAATGATTGGTCATTTTTCCACGCTGGATGTGCATCTTGAATCTGCTGTGTTGAAGTTGGATATCATATATTATTTTGGCGTTTGATAACAGGAACTCAGGTGTGAGCTCCACTTCTTCTTCTTCTTCTTCTCCTAGACTTCACTGATCCAGATTTGTATCTCACTATAATTCAACAACCTTAAAAGAATTACCCTTTTACATCAATCTTGATGCATCTTTTGTGGACATCTGGTCTTTTGACATCTCCTTAACAAAATCTTTGGCTAAATCACACTGAAGCGACCTTTTGTTTCTGCCACTATATTTTTGTCATTTCTTTACACTGCTGTGTCATGAAAGCGTGGAACCAGACTCCCAACAAGCGCAGCTGCAATGTACGTTTGGGGAGGATGATATACATGAAAATGGCAAACACCAAGTGATCAGCATGATAGTATGAATGAAATAAACGGTCGTTTTTATTCATGTTCAACTTTCAGTGAACTAAAACGAAAAAAATAAAATAAAATGTATCTACAAAATGCAAAACTACTTCACATCCATGATCATGTTCATGGATCGTTTTTGAAAGAGCAGAGGAAAAGAAATTGTTATTGTGAATCCATTAAGAGTCATGGACTCACTTGCACATATATACACCTGTGCACCCAGTGTGTGTGTGGTATGTGCCGTTACCTTTTGACCATACAGCCCCCCCTCCCCCCAACCATTACACAGACATACACATAACTTTGAAACATGACGTAAAAAAGCTTGGGTTTAGCATTAAACAGTGCAGGGCCTTGACATAAACAGCTATGGCTCCACTACCCCATCCAACCCCTGACCTCCAACCTCATACCCAAGTTTGAAATAACATCACAGATGGGCAACAAAAAGACAGGAAACACAACAGAGGGTACAGGAGGCAGAAATGATGTAAGTCAACAGTAATTCGTTCTGCATTATTCTCTCTTTTCTTAACTTTCTCACCAATGCACTGTTTCACATCAAAACAGTCAAAAAATACTTTTTGAGAAAAGAACAAAACAATTTAACCCTGGACACTTTTGTTGCCATTTGGATGACAAGCAAGAAAAAAGTTTGGGAGGTAGTGGGGGCAAAAAAAGAAAAAAAGAGTTGGACCGACAGAGGGGGTGAAAGGTTGTGGGAGGGGGACCCAGCGGGTGTTATTTCTTGGCCTTGGCAGACTTGGCTGAATTTCGAGGCGGGGTGACCGGTCTTCCAGATCCTACTCCTCCCCCTCCCCCGTAAGGATACAATTTCTTATCAGCTGGCTTCAGAATCTGTGACAGAGACAAGAAAGTCACACTTAGTTTGACAAACACAATACTCAACTGACTGACAACTGAAACTCATCGATTCACATTTTTATTTCATAATGAAAGTGGTGAATTAAAACAAATGACCAAAAAAAATAAATAAAAGAAAAACACATACAACACATTCACGAGTATTAATTGATGCTCAGGGCTGTCTAAGGGTGTTGTCACACATAGCGAGTTTGGTTTGGTTTGAATGAACTCTGGTAAAATTTCTCTGTTCGTGTGGTTCATTTGAATAAGGATGAACATGGCCTCCTGGCCTTGGTGTACACCAGACAAGTAGATCGAGACATGCTCTGCTTTAAAACCAACTGTTTTCCAGTTCAAATTAAATATGAATGGAGTGTGGACGAAAGGCTTAAAGGATGTGATGCTATTTAAGCAAACCATGACAAAAACATTTGGGATAATTATCTTTTTTGGCTCCAGTTAAAAGAAAATACAGGCAACATACATTTAAATTTGTACTAATAAAGTTTACACACCTGGAAGGAACACATGAGTGTCTCATCCACACTCATCATGGCACCAGCATTGTCAAACTCTCCACAGTAGTTGGGAGCTGAGAATAGAGTGACGAGTTGCCTCTTTGCAAAAAACTCATAACCATCTTCTACCACCTGGAGACAGAAAAAAATCGCAATGATTAATTAAATTACTCGGGATAGTCCAACTCAGATGTTCAGTTGGAGTATTGGATGAAAGTACCTTTAAATGTCATTATATCCTTCAATCGACTCGGATGTTTACAGGGTATGATTCATATTTGACGAAATAAACCATCTTTGCTTGTTTATAATTTTGTTATAATCAAGACAACAAAACAACAACCCAAATTCTATTAAAATGGGACCTTGGGGATGAGATTTACCTGGTGCGCCCTGCATATTAGGTCCATGTCATGTTTGTGCAAAAATTTGGCCACCACGTCTGCCCCGAATGTGAAAGAGACACCACGGTCGTTTTCGCCCCATCCCAGTACGTCTTTGTCTGGATCAGCCCACAGAAGGTCACACAACAAACCCTGGTCGGGCACGTCTGTGGGTCGCATTACTCTACGGATCTGCTCCATAGACTGAAGGTCAGGGGAAAGTCCTGGAGAGGAGTAAGGCACCAATCTTAGTCCGGTGCATATCATTTTATCCACGTTGTGCATCACACCAACAAGGCCTACCTCCATGACAGCAGAAGATTTTCTCATCTACGATGGCCGCCACAGGTAAACAGTTGAAGCAGTCTGTGAAAGTCTTCCACAGCTTTATGTTATACCGTCGCTTACCTACCAACAAAAGGGAGTGAGAACAGTCAAAAGAAGACAATCTATATCTTCCAGTTAAACAAAGGTGCTCTACACTTACACTCGTCATAAAAACCATAGATTCGATTAATAGAGGCGCATTCATGGTTTCCACGTAGGAGGAAAAAATTCTCTGGATATTTTATTTTGTAGGCAAGAAGCAGGCAGATGGTCTCCAGCGACTGCTTCCCCCTGTCCACATAGTCACCCAAAAACAGGTAGTTGCTCTCTGGGGGGAACCCTCCATATTCAAACAGCCTGAGCAAATCATAGTATTGGCCGTGGACATCACCTGCAGAGGGCAGCAGAGGAATAATGTTTAAAGACCACACTTTCACAGTTACTAAAGAAAACTACATTGGCATTAAGTGCTACATTCTTAAAAAGATAATGTGGGTAATTTCAAAAAAAGTCTTTAAAATCCTGTTCAAAACCTCAGTGGACTCTCTTTCTTTAAAATCTCAAGGAACAATTGGTGCTGGCGAACAAACAACACTCACTGACCATCACATTAAAACTCACCACAGATTTTGAGGGGAGCCTCTAGCTCCAGCAGGATTGGCTGGCTCAGGAAGATTTCACGGGATTTTAGGCAGAGGCCTCGGATCTCACCTTCTGTCAGCTGGACATTCTTCCCTGGCCGGGAGCCCTTAACTGATAAAAAACGAGATTATGGAAGAGATGCTATGCTTCACAGAAGACAAAAGGACAATATGACCTTCACTGCTGGTAAATGACTAAAAAGGACAGAAGCTGCAGGAATGGGACATGTTACTCAGATTAAATCCAGTCCAACAGACGGGGAAGTTAACACCTCCCCCGGGCAAAGTGCCAGCAGATTCTGATAGCAGAGCCATCCAGCAGCACCTGAAAGTTAACCACAACATGACAGCATGACTTTGCCATCGGCAAAAAGATGCAGAATCTTAGAAAACCTGATTAAGTCCAACATAGTCAGCCGACATAGTCAGCCTCGCAAACACTTCTTCCTGCTTGGGTGGCAGTTCAAATCTGAGCCAGGAGAATGATGTGTAACCCACTTCCTCCTCTAGCTTACGTGGAACAGCAACTGTACTGCAAACACAAACTCCTTAAGCATGCACTGTTCAGAAGTAAAGAATGATGTACCTTTCGGCTCTAGGATATATTAATGTGAATATAAAAGCACATATTGCGTAATAATGGTGATTATATAATGTTCCCGTCAGCCCGCTACTATCACAGATGCATTTGAAGATTTCAACAGGTTTGTTGGGCATCTTGTCACAACAGTGGGAAGAGCTTAAAAAATTATGATTAAGTCATTATTCTCCTTACTCATTCTTTCTTTTGTGTTGATTTTATACATGCCAGAATCCATAGGTGATTTATATCAGAGTAACTCAACTGTGTGTGTTTACAAATGATGGACATTTCAAGTGAAAATGCTATTCTGTAGTCACCCTGCAGTATTTGAATATTATTCTATTCCCCCGACACCACTTTATGTAAACAGAAAGTGATAATATGCTTTCTACAGCTCTGCCTTTAATTTTAGCCCATTACTGATAACAATATCCTATGAAAACAGCATAGTTAATGTCAAATATCACGTATTTCAGTCTTATGTTGTTCTTGCAATGCTTTCTGTCTGTAGAACAGCACTCTGCATTTCCCAGGTGATGTTATGACAAGTGACATTCAAATATGATTCAGTTGTAAGTGCTCTGCATGAATCTATGGTCGGAGGCAATTTTTCAGCCTCGCATCTCACGTGTGTTATCTTTAAATGATTTCTGGTGTTAATAGTGGTTGCAAAGAAGCTGCAGACAACCGCCATTATTGCTTTCCTGCCAGGTATTGGTAAAAATAAGGGAAATCATTTTTAATCACAGAACGATGGTCCTTCATACCAATCAATTTTTAAATTAAACAAATATTCTTAAGTCGTTGCCCAACCCTAGTTTTTACTATATACGAGACACACCCTGAAAGATTTCGGAATATGGTTTGGTTATGTCTCGCGCAGAATCAGCAGCTATTAAAACTAACTACACAAGCCTACTAATACTGAGGAAGTTTACTATGATATCAAAATTAAACAAATGATAGAAAAAGAAATAGGCATCTACAAGATTTTACAAAAAGGAACAGATCTGATTCTATGCCAATGCTGGCTACACACTAGAGGATTTTCAAATCTTAACAGATTTTAAAAACTTGGGAGACCGCAGACATAATAAAAGTTTCAACAGATTTTTTATATTATAACTTTCCAAGCGCACATACTAGACAATTCATCCAGATCACGAGACCGCACACATGCTGTTTGTGGTGAGGATTTCACAGTGGCGAATCCACAGACACAAGATCCCACAAACGCACGTGACGAACGGTGACTTCAGAAGAAAAATAAACACGGAGGACGACTGACGTCCTTTGCTGCTCTCATTGGCTTTTACGGGTGTTCTGTTGGAGGCAGCTCGATAAGGAGTTGTAAATATCAATTCGACATCTTTGAGACATGACTCGATCACTTGAGAATTATTTGGAAAACTAGTCGTTTGAGATAAGCTTTGAATCGGGCCACGACCCACCGACTGTTTGGGGGGCCAAATCGGGCATTAAATACGCCGTTTTATCTATGATTTAATACCATGATTAATGAAATGGAAATATTGTAACCATGAGATAAATTAAATGGGCTTTAAAATAAGTTTAGCCTTTCCTTTAGTTTTTTTGTTCAGACGTCCATCAGCCTGCTACGCAGCCAGGTTGTGGCGCGTGCGCCAAGCCGTTACAAGCTAAACTGTGAAGACAAGAAGACAGTATGCGTCTTCTTGTTACTAGGGAGGACGCTAAAATTAAGAGTAGTTTAATAACAATCAAATCTTGGCTTCAAACAGGAACGTTTTGGAAGAGAATATTATTAGCAGCTTTGTAGAAACTGCAGTGGAAGAAAGTGAACACAGCATTCGTCCCGGAATCAAACGGCATCAACCGGCCGCAAAAAGCGAAAAACAGTAAGGAGATATGACTTGGGTTACATCACATTTGAAATGTTCATTTGCAGGGACTTAGTTATTGTTAATGTTCTCACCTGCTCTGTGTACACACTGCATACACAAACGTCCGTAAAGAGAGGAACTCTGATCAGGACTGACACGGTGCAGTTACTTCATCTGCCAACAAACCTCGCCATTGATTGTTCAACTGTGAATAAGCCTTCTTCAGATAGGTGCTTTGCTCTAAAATGAACTTTAGACATGCAACTGCACATAGACATGCAACTTCACAGTATGAAGCCTGGTTTTGATCCAATACAGATTTCCCTGATAAAGTTACTCATATATGCCATAAAAAAATGAACAAGTCAGGGATTTAAGCTGAATAAAAACTATTGTTTGACTTCAATTTTACAGTAAAAAACTGGCAGGGTTGTGGTAAAAAAAATCTGGCATTCATGATTATCTTTTCTCAATCCTGAATTAGGCCCTCTTTATATAGATCCTTTTGACCATCATCACATTTCCAATAATTCTCACAACGCCAGGAAAACACATCTGAAGTCAAAAGCGCACTAACATCAGAGAGTGATAGAAGTAAGAACTGAGACTCGTGAGAGCAACATTGTACATTGAGCCCAACAAAGTCGGAAATTACGCTCCATGGACATAAGTTTGGCCTGTGATACGGACTTGTAGGGGTGGTGAAAATACAGTGGTTAGCGGTCATGAGCGTATGTCTCAAGATTACAAATCCAAACATCCTATATCACTTAGTTGCAGTCTGGGCGCTGAAGGGAGAGGACGCTGGCGTTGTCTGTTCGCCGCTTTTCCATCAGAGTTCTAAAGCCTGCAATACTATAAACCGACAAGTATATCTTTATTGTTGCTCACCCGCAATCCTTTTGGATTTATATCCGTATTTGGATATTTTATTCTGTATTTGTATTTGTAAGAATTCTACCGAGTCTGGTGACGGTCTGCCTACCTGTTGCTGCAAGTGTAGCATCACCCGGAGACTTCTGCATGTTTGTTTCATCGTTTATGTCCGTTTCAGTTTTGTTCATCTTTGATATCAGTTTGTGTCTGGACGTTATGTGCCTTACAAGACCTGGCAACAACCAGATGATTTTTCTGTCCTGAATGAGACTGGTTACTGTTACCTCCAGAAAGACCGCAGCACTGATCATGGTGGTGGTCTGTCTGTAATCTACCGCAGTGATTTGGACTGGTCTCCTCCACTACCATTGCCAGAGATCTCTTCTTTTGAATGCTTGGCATTTAATTGTAAACCCCCTTTCTCCATGACCATACTTCTAATCTACCGACCAACCAAACCAAACCCAGCCTTCATCGCTGAGATGTACAACCTTTTGTCGAAAGTATGCACAACCTCTTCCAATACTATAGTACTTGGAGATATGAACATTCATGTCAACTCCCCTGCATGTCGTTTTGCATCCGAACTTTGCTTTAATCTGAGGCAATTTGTCGATGTCCCCACCCACACCATGGGGCACACTCTGGATCTAGTCATCACTGACTCTGCTCCTCTCAGCAATCTTCTTGTGTACGATCTGGGTGTGTCCGACCACAAGGCCGTCTCCATGTAATTGTCACTTGTGTCCCCCCTCACCAAGCCCAAACGTCAAATGTACTTCAGGAATTTGAAAAACATCAACCCAGAAACCATGAAAGTCGACCTCCAGCATCGTCTTTCTACAAACTTTGTATCAGCCAATGACTCGGTAGATTTCTACAATAACTCCCTGAGTAGCATCCTGGATCATCACGACCCTGTAAAAACTAGAATAGTCACCTTCTACCGCTCAGCCCCCTGGTTCACCAGCAAGCTACGGCAAATGAAGGCAGCTGGGCGTGTCTTTGAGCGGCCTTACAAGGCTTCATGTCTCACTGTCCACAGGCTAGCCTTTCGGGAACACCAAAAGGTCTACTCAAAGTCGTTTAGAGAGGAAACAACTTTCTCCATTTGAACAGCTCCAAAACCGAATCAATTTTAATTGGCACCCCACATCAGAACCAGTCTTCCTCCATAACCAGTATTACCTTTTCTGGTCACGACATTCCCCTCTCTTCATCAGTAACCTCGGCGTAAGATTCGACCCTCAACTCACTTTTGAATCCCACATCAGACACATCTGCAAGATCTCCTTTCATCATCTCAGAAATATTTCCAAACTCCGTTCTTCACTCACCTTGAGTGATGCTGAAAAGCTGGTCCATGCATTTGCGTCCTCCAGACTGGATTACTGTAATGCACTTCTCATCAGGACCCCTGATAAAAGTTTTCAAAAACTACAGTATGTTCAAAACAGTCTGAAAGATCCTGATGAGAGTTCGTAAACACGAACACATCACCCCCTTTCTTCATTCCCTTCATTGGCTTCCCATCCCCACCAGGATTGATTATAAGATCTCTCTCCTCACTCACCAGTGCATCCATGGTAACGCACCCCCCTACCTGAAAGAACTACTCACCCCACTGACCTCACCACGATCCCTCTGTTCTACCCACTTATACCGCCTCCTCCTTCCCCAGATTAAGCTCAGCACCATTGGTGATCGGGTCTTCTGCTGCCCCTCGTCTGTGGAATGCCCTCCTTGACCATCTGAGGGCTCCACAGACGACTGACACATTTAAAAAAGGACATAAAAAGGACATCTTCTGATATTAGTTTTTGACTTGTTATGTTACTCAGGGGATTCAATTTGAAGTATGTGATTACGTCCGTTGTGCGTAGCGCTTTTGAGGTTATTCCACCAGAGCTCCTTCTGTCCATAAGTTTTAAAACCCTGAATGACCTTATTGATACATATATTCAACGGGCTTGTGGCTGGCTCTGAGCTCCCACTAGCTTTAGTCAATCTGCTAATGCGAGCTTTTTAACAAGCTATTTTCCTCGGGAATGATTTAAAGTGTGATTAAGTTCATTGTGCCTAATGTTATCGGTGTTGTCTTTCAAAAGATTATTTTTTCCTAACTGGTGTTATAAATTGCGAGCTTTGTGTTTTTTTGGTTTACTTGCAAGATGTTTTGAGTCGTGGTATCTAAAGCTTGGTGTGCGTGTATGGTGCAACTGGCCTTTCCCGATTTCATCAAACTTGGCCTTCTGGCGCCGCTGATCGTTGCACCTCTAGTTTTCTATGTCTCTTATTTTCTCCATCATCAATTTTAGATGATGTGAGAGACTTCTGATCAACAGATTGTGCCATTCCTCAGATAGCTCCTGTGATTGGTCTATTTGTTTCTTGGTTGCTGTCAGTAAAACATAAGACTGCTTTTCCCCAGTTGGCTGGTTTTTAATCAACCAAATGCAGCACACTGGCCAGCAAAAATCATGGGTTCACCATCTATGGTAACATCTTGAAAAATATTTGATTTACAATCATTTGTCCTTCCCTGTCCTTACTGCTTGGTTTAATTCCTAAATTTGGCCAATAAACAAAGCAAAACGGTCTATATAGATGTTAAACTTCAGAGGAAAGTCAAACTGAGTTGTTGCTGTGAGAAATGTAAGTATGCACCACACAGAAAACCATAAACGGTTGATGGTACCACTACACTCCTATTGATGGGTTCAAACAGTAGGTTTGCAATTCTTAGAAAATTCCAACACTGACACTTTTATTATAATGCTAATGTCTGAAGCTTTGGCTTACATATTGGCTGTAGATCTGTCTATTTACAGCGTAATAAGTTCGGGGGCATAGCTAAAATAATTATGTCTGATAATTGATTAATGATTAGATCACAATGATGATACAAAACAATCCTATAAACAAGCCAATCCAGTTTCACAAAGACAGAAAACTTCAATTACATTCACGTTATAACTATAAAGCAACGGCCTCAAATCTGTTGACAAACCCTTCACAAGAGATCAACTTTATAACATATAACCTTGGTTTGACAACAATAAAAGAAAGCTTAATGATTCAATCACTATCTGGTGCAAATATTGTTGACTTATCAGTTTTAAAGTTGTTGATAAAGCTATTTCCATGTGAACAAATCTCTTGACAGCATGTAATACGGCGGGCATATGCACATGTGGACAAACACACAAGTTAACATTGTGATTAAATCTATGGTTTTCTGAGGTCATGATTTTTATGTGGGATAATAATATTGTATGTAAATGTAATCTGAATATGGCAAATGTGAGAAAATAGGGTCACAACATCATTTACTGGTACTGATATGGAAACAGAAATATATTTTGCTTTAGACCAAGAGATAAATCATAACGTTAGGGAGTCATATCTGTATGCCTTGTCAGCTGTTCCTACATGCAGAACACGGATTCTTAATTACAGACCATTTGTCACTGCAATGATACCAGTTTTAACAGTGCGTAAAGAGCACTTTGAAAGTGTCATCAAGAAATTGACGTGAAATAATGAACATACCCTGAAGCACAACTAAAAGCTAAAAGCAACTACACAGTCACTTTAAACATGGATTACAGATGGCTAAGCCCTGATAGAGGTTACTCTAAAGTTAGCCACATAGTCATTAGGCAAAAGTGAGCTTATCGTGAGGGGTGCAGAGAAAACGGCTTTCCACTGCATTGAGGAGGATAGGAAACAAAGAGCCAGACCAGCACAAGTGAAAAAAGAAAAGTTCCAGTAATAGTAGCAACAGTTAGTCTTATCCACCTCTCTCACTTAGTGGTTGTTCTGGCTGAGTTTATGTGATGTCACGCTTTCTAGACATGTTATTGGTAACACACACTCCCCGGCTTCCCTTGGCTCTTGATCTATGACAGTTATCCAATTGAAACGACTCATTATCCAAACACATTTAATAGGTCTGGTTTGGAATCACATTCATCATGCAGGAAGGTTAACGTTTGTACACATAGGAGACTTTGTTGATAATTTTTCGCTCTTTTGATAAAATGTTTGCAGTTGGGGCCCTATTCTTGAGTCTACTATACTCTTGAAAAAGTAGACAAAGAAAGAAAACAGTAAACGGAGGACAGATGTCTTTCAGCAACAAAACCATGAACAGTGAAAATAATTTAAAAAAAAGGTCTAGTGAGTTACATAAGAGGATATAAATACTGCCACAGTCAGGCTTGTTTACTTACTCCTGTATTTGGCAGACAATGTTATTACTACCGTAGCGATTGCAATTTTCTTGGCCAATTCAGATTTTATTCCCCATTAAAGTTTAAAAATCCTAATGAGTAATGTATTATAAGTGCTCGTATTTTGAAAGATTACAGTGGACGTGACTGGGCTGGTCTGCCTTGTGTAATGTGCATGTATTCTGACCTGTTTAAATTAATCTACCCTCCACCCTAAGTTCTTTAAACAAATTGTATGACATTTTAAAGTGAAAATAAAACTTCGTAAACCTCATTCAGTCCAGTATAGGTTATATATTGGTTTTGTTCATGGATTCTCGTCTTGTGGCTGGCACTGAGCTCCCGCCAGCTTAAAATGCTCTTCTAACGTTGGCGTCTAAAATTGTTATCTTCTTTGGGTGATTGAATTTGAAGCTTGATAAAGTCCATTGTGCCAAATTATCTCAGGGTTGAAGAGATGCCTTATTTAGTTATAGTGTTACAGTGCCGATCGATCGGTACACCCCTACTTATTACATTCCAAGTCAGTGACTGCTGATGCATATTTGTGAATCATACCAATAACCACCAGTCAGATTGATTACGCAGAGCCAATATTTAGGGGCATAAAAGAAACTGGGCTCAAGTTAAATTTATTGACACTGCTTGTGCTATAAATACTGATTATTTACTTTACAAAAACATATTTTAATACTGAAACTAAACTCTTATTAAAAAAAAAAGCCACGAGCTTCTGAAGTAACAAGAACCAGAACAAACATAAATCAAGACAGTAGGTGGGTTTAGATGGGACTCTTTTCTCCTTCCCAAATTGCAATGTCGGTCGCCTTTTTACATGACTTGTAAAACTAAAATGTGACCTAATTCACATAAAGCTGAAATTTAAGCTTTAAGATTTGCTTTGATTTCAATTCAAAATATTCAATAAATAACTAATATGTGGGTTTCCTTCAATAATCTTAAAATCACAGAGATAACATACGCACTCTTTCTAGAAAAAAATAATTCCCAACTTTAAGTGTGCGGTATAATAACGGTTACGTTCATTAATCGTTATCAAAGTAAAAGGATCCATTAATTGTGATATTGATTTAAGGTCATGTCATCCAACCTTACATAACGGACAACACTGTATTGTAGGCCAAACTAATGATTAAGGTAGTCAGTATCTTGCTTTAAAATAGCCTTGCTGTTACAAAAGTGACCAAGAAGCAGTCTCAAGGGCTAGGGAGCGAGTATGTGCAAACCATTATATCTTTGTTTGTACACCTCATTTACAAGTCACTCTGGGGATGGATGTGGTTGTAAATTGTAATCAGACACTAAAGTGCAAAACAGCAGAACACATCACGGTCCTCACACGTGACAGAGAACGCATTGAGAACAGACCATCGATCTATGACTGTTCTCACAATAAACCACAGTCCATGAAAGCAGACATTCACATGCCAAAATAACGACCTTCATGACCTTTTAAAAGGCATTAGCAATTAAATCTAAGACCAATTTCATGTCCAGATCAGCAAAAAAAAAAAAAAGCTGCATATTAAGAAACACGAGAATGTCTGTTACTTGTAATGCAACCGGTATTAATTAATTACCAGAATTGTGTGTACAGAAAAATATGTTTGAATATTAAAAAAGAAAGATAATTTAAGGTTTTAAATGAACATGGTTGAAGTAACATCAAAGTAATGCCCACATGTATTTATATAAATTTCTGAATAATGTCTGAGCACATTTAAGACTTCCTGCATAATACCTGAGCTTATTTCAGACGTTTTAAGGCCTAGAATTAAAATGACCAAATTTTAAATATTTTAAGACACTGCAGAAACTAAGAAAATGCTTTTGAACATACCCACAAGACCGTTTAATGTATGAGGAAATATAATTTTAGGTAAATGTGTTTGATTCTCCATCTTTTCACTCCTTAATTTTCAACCCAAAATATCAGTAATGAAAGCAGAAATCAATTTAAATGACCTATAATCGATTATCCTTAGTTTAACATTTTATAGAGTGATGTTGATTTGGCAACCCGCTTTTATCAAACAACCACCCAGTTTGAAGTTACAAAGCACAACATGACCTTTCACTCAAGCCGACATATCTGCTACATTAAATACACATATTAAATACACTATCTAAATATCAATTAAACTCTAAGAACATTTCTTCATGTTACATACGTTCTTCCTCACCTTCCAGAAGACGCTGAATTATAGAGTCGATGTTTAATTTGTCTGGCTCCGCCATTTTCCTTGTTTTCTGACGTTCTCCAACCAAGACCTCGCTTTTCTGTGTGGCTCCTTGAATTAGGAGAACGGGGATAAAACAAAAGAAGAGACGTTTAGAAACAGCCACCTAGTCCTTTAATATATATCGGTGAGCTAACGAGTGCTTTGCTTTAGCTACCCGAGCGACGTTGGCAGACTGGAACAATGAATGAAAGCTTATGAGAGCTTGAGCTAAGCTAACTAGCTAGCTACTAGCCGAGTAACGGTAGGATAACGTTAGACATACAAACTAGCGTTAGCACCGCCGAACGGCTAGATAGCTGACGGTAGCGCCGTAAAACAACTTAGAAATAAATAAACATGGCGAACCTTGTCTTTAAATCCACCACAATCCTCTTGAATCTGAATGACTTAATATTAATCCCGTAAGTTAAATGTTGGCCCTTTTCTTCGGTTTGTCCGGGTCCCCTCACACTTCCCCCAGGAACTTTAAAAAAAGGGCCGTTTCAACAGTGTCTCTAACGTAAGAGGCGGGGTTTAATCAATGTGAACGCTTCACATTTTTCTTTGAAGATAATTGGTTAAAACTGGAATTTAGAATGGGAATCCACGAATTTGATTGGTCGCTTGCTTTGCCTGTCAAAATATTCGGTTACACCGCCTCCCTGTAGGCCTATCAAACCTCGTTCCCACAAAGGGCGCTATCTCGTGTTTACAGTTAGAACTGCAATGCATTGTAATGTAAGTCTTGTTGCCCGTTCTCGAATGGCTCCACAATAAAGTCAAAGGTTGTCCAACAATATCTCTGATATTAATTTTTTACGACAGTTTCATCTTTTCTTCAAAATTTCTTCCAAAAACTGTTTAAAATATAAGCTATAATATTTTTGACATCATAGACCGCATTTTTTTTCAGTGGAACTGGTATCACAATTCACAAGTGGTGTTTATCATGCAAAATGGTCACACCTGAGAATCTTCCCACAGAAATAGTGATTTAAATTATGAGAGGGATTTTTTCCATCTTCCATATTTAATTGGAAAAATAAATTATTCTAAAATAAATTTATACCTCTCATGAAATTACCTGAGCATGAGAAACACATGTAAAGTAAGATATTTAACACAAAATATGCTTAGCTCGTTTGAAAGAAGCTTCTGTGTCAGTCAGTCTTTAATCATTTAGATATTTAACATTTTCCATAATTACATGCTTTTTAGTTTGAATTTTAAATGATTTACATTGTGTGGGTATATATATATATATATATATATATATATATATATATAAGTAGTTGTACTTTATGGAGTATATCTTACACACTGTAAAATGATTTGTACTTATGACTCTTGATATTTTGAGCTTTCTACAATTCTTTTTTGTTTTGACCATTGAAAAGTGATGGTCAAGGGGAGTCTGACGGGTAAACAGCTTGTCTCGACTCTATCTTGTAGACTAGACATTGTAGCTCCATCAAATATGAGACATAAAGTAGCCATGATAAGTTGTTGGGCCCTTTAATATTTAGATTTAATATTAAAGGGAACATTGATTGTTATAGAACTAATTCTATTCTTAATCAATTGAGATAGTTCTTCCTGCAGGATGAATTTAAGGTGACTCTGTAGGTTTGCCATCTTTCCAATAGCATAGAATTGTAACAGAGTGCACGTTGTGTAATGATGTATTTGTTGTAAAAAATTATGCACTGAGGTTTCCTGATTGTATGTCAGTTCTGATATGTAAATACAGGTGACAAAGATATGCACTGGTCAGTCAGTTCGCAGCGACACTGATAGTGATGGAATGTATAGGTGTATTTGCATTTATCAGAACAGTACATACATGACATGCATATTTCACTGGAGTATTTCTAGTTTATTTCACACAATACTGGAGGGAAATATATATTTCTCCTCACTACACTTAACTGCATTTACATGATCGTATTCAACCCACATTGTTTGAGATTAACATTATAAATATGTAGTCGTGTTCAGCAGATAAATAACATGAAGCAATCATGGTTTAAATTAATATATATTTTCAACATTCTTCAGTTTTGTTTTATGCAGCTCAGGAAACTGTCAAAGATCAGCTTGGTTTTATCACGTCAAAATCTAGAGATGGTCAGACATGCTTTTACCTCCTCTTACTTAGACTCCTGTAAATCTCTTAAGTCATGTCTGAGTAAACAGAATTTGACCAAACTACAGCCTGTCCAAAATGCAAAAAGCCAGACTCTGCAAAACCAGAGAGTATTTTACTGCACTTTTAGCCCTTCTCTGCTGGCTTCCAGTTCATTTTGGAGTTGATTTTAAGATTGTATTAACTTTTTAAGGCCTGCTCTTGTCTTCTTCTTTTTCTTCTTTAGGTTCGTCCGTTTTAGGGGTTGCTCCCAACAGTGGATAGCCTCGTTCCGCATATTGATTTGGCATAGGTTTTACGTCAAACGCCCTTCCTAACACAACCCTCCCCATTTATCGGGGCTCAGGACCGGCACTGGAAGTACACTGGCTCACGGTCCCTATGTGGGGCTGGGTTAGCCCAGCTCTGGTCTTGCTCCTAAATACTTTAGTGATCTACTGTAATCGGACGTGCCCTGTGGTTGTCTTCAGCCATATCTCTGTTAGTCGTTCTCCCCAAACCCAAATAAAAGACCAAACCTTCCCTTCCCTGTCTGGAACAATCTCCCTTATGAGATCTGAATGGCTCACTCCATATCCTCTTCAAAATCTATGACTGTGTTATCCCGGGACTTTGGTGGTTTTTCATTTAGTTTTTGACTTTTATTTTCATTTATATTCATTTTCATTAGGTTTAGGTAATTCAATAAATGCACTTAATCCCAATTTGCATTATACGTATGTGTTAGCATTTTAAACTTAGCCAACATTAGCAGGTGTGACTTAAAGTTAAAAACTTGTCAACAAAATATGTCTTATTTGACACAACATTATAGTTTTTAATGAATCTTACAATCAAAGAGTTTGTCCTACATTAGTTCATGTTCATAGTTCATAGTTCATAGTTATTATTTTATTTTTTATTTTTTATTGATGCTTTTATCGGCTTTTGCTTTGTAGCACTTTGAGATTTGATCCAAATGTAAAGTGCATTATAAATTAAATGTATTATTATTATTATTATTATGTAAGACGGAATAAACAGAATTAAGTAAATTAAAAATACATTTAATACAGTTTATGTTGCTCAGTTTAGTTAGCCTATTTTTGAGTTTAAATGCTTAATGTCCACACCCACTTCGTAAAAAAAAGTTTCTTTGCATATTTAATTTCTTCGGGGCAGTTATTCTTTAACATCTTAATACTAAATTTGCCATAAAATTGACAAATCGTTTGGTCAAGAATATTTTTTAACAATAAAGAAGATTATACTTATGAAATTATTTCAGGTGAACATGATGAAATAATGACAACAGCAATGATTCAACAGGAATTTTGCATTGGAAAACATTCAGTTTTCATTAGATTTGCTAATTATTGTTGTTTTTATATAGTGAAAACTGAAAACTGCTATTTGGAAAAGTTTTTTTTTTTTTTACGAAAATAGTCTTATCCTTGCTACACTTCACTTGTTGTTGTTTGACCAAGTTACATCATTTTGTTCAGTAAGTTCTATATATAATATGTCAAACAAATATTTCTACTTATTATTCTACTATATTAATACTATAGACAACATGTGTCAGGTGAAACATTTGTTTTTGAGACACCATCTAGTGGATTTTCTTCTTTTTTCTTTTTTTTTGTACTCTAACCAGAGACAGGTTAAGTCAAGTGGCACACATAAAAAAAAAAGTGCAAAAAAAAAAAAAAAAAAAGGAAATAGTGTCAAAAATAAAATAATCTTAAAACAAAGACTTGAGCAGGACATTAAATTGTTACAGCATTCTGAAAGTTAGTCCCCAAAAGCGATATGTTTTGTTATTAACGATTATCTTCTTTAAGTGTTTGTCCTTTGCCTGGGTTTGCCTGTGTACGCCCCTCCATAATCCGCCCATCTCACAAACAAGAATTGTCTGAATATGCAACCAAAATTGGGTGTGTGACTGACACTCTGTGAGTTATTGGAGGCCATTCATCCAAAGTTTTTCTTTTCTTTTTGTTTTCATCTCACGATTTATTAATCTCTGCTTAGAATGTCACACAAAAATCTTTGACCCACTCTGTCCTGTTTTCAGCCTCCTTGCATTCGTCATCAGTTTCGACACATGAGGTGTGTGTGGATGCTTGCGTGTGGGTGGCGTCTTCTAAATGACTCAAGTTTCTTTTAATAGTAACTAAAATGATTCACTAGTCATCATCAGTGATCAAAACAGCCAGATGTTTTCATTTTGGATCAAATTTGCCTGGCTTTATTGGCAGCGGGGAGTTAAGGTGTAAAACTCCCCTGAGATGCTCAGCAGGTTTAATGTGGAGAAAGAGTGGGAAACATAGGTGGAGAACATGTCCGGTCTGGCCTGGAGGTCTTTCCCTCCTGTCGGAGCTCAGCCCCACCCTACACCTCACATTCCTCTACTAACACCCCATCTTATCACACGGACCCTGTATAAAACTTGCGCATCAGAAAACATCTTCAGGCAGGAAGAACGGAGCCAGCTCAAGAAACACCACAACTGATTTTTGAGAGACACAGATTGAGAGGTAGGGGTCTTATTTCAATGCACTTTTTATTCAGACACACAGAAGAGGCAATGATTCTCTGAAGTTTTACAGATTGGTGGAAGCTTAGTTTTAACACCTTTTTATATGCATCAACCATAAATATGGAGGTAAACATTAAACAAATACATGCGAGAGAGAGGGAAACTCGTTGGAATTTTTTTCATGATCTACAATTTAAGGAAGGTTGTTTTTTTTACTTCAGATTTGCCGCTTCATTAAAAAATAATTGTAAGTTTATTAACAACCCATAAGACTATTAGTTCAGATAGTTTCCAATAATAGTCAGTTTGAATAAACTGTTGAAAACAATGACATTCTTGATTGGGGACTACTTTGGAACAAATGTTTATAAGCAAGTCAGTAAGGAGTAAATTAAATGGCATTGACTCTGTTATTTGTCTTTAATTGTGGTTTAGCAAATAATGTTTAATTAAGAAATGGACAAAAAACATATTGTTTTCAGATGGTAATGACTTAATTGAATTGTATGATTGGGCAAGAAAGGAAACACAGTCTTTGAATGAAAATCTGAAATTACTATAGAAAATAGCCTGACGGTGGATTTTCGTCAAAATGTAAAATTTTCAGATTTTTTCTATTAAAACATAGACTCCTATACTTTTAATTAACCAAACAATAACCAAACATTCCCGACGAACGGTGCTTAAACTGCATCATATTGTGTGCACTTAATTTGTGTTGGTCTTCACTCCCATTCAAATTCTCATCAGAATGAATCAAGACTCTAAATTTGAAAAAATGCGGATTTTTTAAGCCAGAAGCGATGTGAGTTATGAGGGAGGGGTTCTTGGGGGGAGAAACAGGAGGCCAGAGCTTGTCGGGACATGAATGAGTTTAAAAATGTAGCCCTAAGGCACATAATCCTGTTAGGGCCTGTCAGAGGGAACCTAAATTACTACCAGTGCGTTCAGCGATGTGATAAAAAGAAAACAACACAGAAAAACAGGAACACTATAGTAGCAACACATAAATGACTCATATTTGATCAAACGCCAATTTATGGAAAGGAAAACCTTGCAAAACTTTGCTGGAAGCAGATTTGTATATATGTATATCTATATATATAGATAGATATATATTGCTATAATTATCAATTGTTTTTCTTTCCACGTTGTCCTTCTCCAGAATGGGATCCGCTGGAGTGCAGATTGTGAGCGTGGCCCTCGGGGTCCTCGGTCTGATCGGTGTGATCGTATGCTGCACTGTCCCTCGCTGGAAGGTGTCGTCCTTCATAGGATCCAACATTGTGACCGCTCAGGTAATTAAACTTCTTATCATGAAAGGTATTAATAGGAAGCATCTCAGCTGATGTGATATAGAATCATAGGAAGTGATAATCAGTAAAGAGCTTTGAATTTAAACTGAAGCTTGCAATCTCTCGCCCATAAATCGAGCTACAATAATAACGTGCACAACCACAAAAACGAGAATCACATTCAAATTAACCTTGAAGTCCTTTCAACCGCGAAAAGTCTGGGATATTCTGGAATCATCAGTGCTGCTGCCGGGTCCATCAGATCCTTCGTGTGAACGCGATAGCTCAAAGACAATTTCATGATTTATTGTCAAACCGCAGTAGATTTACGAGGAAGAATTGGATTAATTTTGGGAAAGACCGGTTGCATATTTCCAACAGTATAGGTTGTAGCTTAGTTGTTAGTCCAAACACACTTGTGTCTTCTGTAATTCATATTTTTCTCAAATAGTTAATTTCTTACCCACTACCCAGTTTTTATGAAATACAGAGTTTTTTCGTACGTAACTTCTAAACCGTTGGTCTGACTTATTCCAAATTTACTTCATATCACCACCCAAGTTAGATCAAGGAGATCTAAATTGGATTTGTGATATTTTCTTTTAATAGTTTCAATCACTAGGGTTTTTTTCCTTTCAAAAATAGTTTTTTGACTGTTGCATCCAAACAATTTCAATTGTGTCTAAATTTAGGTCATATGAATTGAGGCAAGGAAATCCGTCTTATTTGATTATAAACAGTCAACACTATTTATCTTCATTAGTGAGTTATTATTATTATTATATTATATAATTTGCTGACTTCATAGAAATAGCTAGGTTGAGTCTATATGGACTGTTGAGATTATTATTGAGTCACATTTCATTTGAGGAGTTCAATCAGGGGAATTGATCACACAGGATTTTAATTTCTTTTCAGGGATATACCTTTGCTGTCGGGGACGACAGCGTAGGCCTAGTATGATGATAAAATCACAATGGAACTCAATAGAAAAAGTCAATCAAATCAAATTTGCATAGCAACAGATAAAAAGAAAGAAAAACACACCCACTGTGGCAGACATAATTACTGATTGTTGTTACGTGTTTTATAACAGTCATTTTCTCTACAGTAACATTTAGGAACATGTTTTTTTTCTTTTTACTTCAATCGCTATTAGAGAACAGGAAATAATATCATTCAACAAGGACGAAGAGAATATAATTATTAAAGCATTCATGACCTTTTGTGAAGTGAAGGTAGCAACACTACAAGAAAAATACTCCATTGCAATTGAAAGTCATGCCTTTGTCACTGATTTGAGGCGGGCAATGACCATTTCGATAACTTTGATGTCACATGTGATGTAAACAGCATTTGGCTATATTTGAATCTAATTCGGATGTGGAGTGTATTTCAAAGGACCACACCACAGTTTTGAAAAAACTTTACACATAGGATGTCTTCCTTTAATCTTTACGTTAATTTACTGTTCCATGAATATGTTAAGGTGAAGATTAAAACCTTAAGAAAAATAAAAGCCTTTAGCTGAACTGGTGGATCGTGATTTCATGTGCTGATATAATAATAATTAAATGTTATTGCTACTCAAGATGGACTTAATTGAACTACTTTATATAGACTACTTACAATTTATTACATATACTGGTCAGTCATAACATTAAGACCACCCGCCTAATATTGTTTAGGGCCAATCTCTTACCAAAACTGTGTTTATTAGAACTAGCATTAACTTTAGTAGCTTTTCCGTTAGATAGGAAAAAATGGACTAGGTTAAACTCCATGAACAACAATGAGCCTTGGTTGTACCTTGAGCTCATTTGTGGTTCACTGGTTGTCATTCCTGAGACCACTTTTTTGAAGGTGCTTATCACTGCAGACCACGAACACTTAACAAGACCCCAGTTCTGGAGATGCTCTGACCCAGTTTCTGGGTGTTCACTTGCTGTATAATACATCCCACCCACTGACAGGCGCCATGGTAACCAGATAATCAGTGGTAATCTGGCTTCAGCTGTCAGTGGTTAAAATGTTATGACTGGGTACCTAATGGTGTCTATAACAAATGGTATATTTAAGTTCATATTAAGCTAATTTATGTACATCAAATTGAGGTGCTTTGATAATGAAAAGACTGAATCTGTCTGATCTACCTGTCTGTGTGTGAGTAGGTAAGGCAGGATGGCCTGTGGATGAACTGTGTGGTGCAGAGTACTGGTCAGCAGCAGTGCAAGAGCTACGACTCCCTGCTGGTGCTGGCGTCTGACCTGCAGGCTGCCCGCGCCATGACAATCATCAGCTGCTTGATCAGCATCCTCAGCCTTCTCATAACGTTCTGCGGGGCCGACTTTACCACCTGCGTGCAGAATGACGATATCAAGCCCAAGATCAGCTTGGTGGCCGGGATAGGCCTCCTGCTGGCTGGCCTCTTGGTGATCATCCCCGTCAGTTGGTCCGCCCACAATGTTGTGCGAGACTTCAATAACCCCCTGGTGCTTGCTTCCCAGAAGATGGAGCTGGGAGCGTGCATCTTTGTAGGCTGGGGGGCCGGCGTGCTGCTCCTTCTGGGTGGAGGTCTGCTCTGCTGCTTCAGCAGGCCCAAATCTGGCAGCTCAAGTGGAACTGCAAAGTACTATAGCAACAGTGGCTCTGGCGCAAATAAAAACTATGTGTAGTTGCGTTATGAAGGGTGTTGACTGGTGTTTGAGAGGGATATTAGAGGATAAGGTGACACCAAGGGTCGTAGTAAAAACGTCTGTAAATACTGAGTGCTTCAAATTTTCTGTCATACTCATGCAGGTGATATTTTGATTTTTAGGCGATTGGTAATGTAGTACATAAGCTATTTGGAACTTAAGATAAACAAATTAATTCTGTAAATAATAGGAATCTAACTAAATTTGACTAAGAAATTGCTCTTGAAGTATGTCTTAAAAAGTTCAGGATTCTGTGTCAGTCAACAACTTATTAGATCTGTAAAATCAATGTTTTCGTCTGTATTTTGGATGTGTTATTACTTTTTTTTTGTTTTTATAATTGTCGTTTGTAACATCCACAATCTGTTCAGAAAAATCTTTGACCAAAGGCACCTCAGTCGGCCTCAGGGAGCATTCGTGTGAACTTACTTCTCATCTTTGCATAGCAAACCTTTCGTGCTCACTCTTGCAAAGTTTCACATTTTGTATGATGGCCACAATAAAAGATTAAAATTTGGTGTGTTTTCATGTATTTGATGAAAAAGCTGAAACAGCATTTTGAAAATACAGAAGACTTTATTTGAAACTAAAAGCATATATTAAAATAGGATTTTTTAAAAATTGATCTGATAAACCAAATAAAGAAATTCAAACCATAAGAAACAGTTGAATTTTTTTCAATTACTGTCTAAAATCTCTCCCTTTTTGTCGCACCAATCACAGGTTTAAGTCTTTATTTGCTCCACTGTTTTCCTCTGGACTATTTTTTTTATCATTTCTTCTTGCGAGCATCTTAAGTTTTAATGATTGCTCTCCAGCTCACTCACACGTTTGGTCAGCTCCTCTATCGCCCTCTTCAGATCTTTCACCTCCTTCTTCAAAGTCTGAGCCTCCTGCGAGATGGACAAACAAAGTTATGATGGGATCCATGTGAGTTGAATCCAAATCAACTGGACTTCTGTTTAGGCTTGAAAACAGTAGTCCAGTTGCTTGCACATGGATCAGCATGACCTGGATGAACGAGAATCTACACAGACTTATAATAATAACAATAATAATCTATCCGTTATTTATCGCATGGTACACAGTACATACGTACAGTACAACGTCGGGAAATCTATCTCTGCATCTAACCCATCCCCGAGGGAGCATTATTATGGATTATTGTGGGATGTCTGAGAACACACACATAGTAAAACTGGTTGAAACTGTGTTGTCAGATTGCAGCTGTGAACTGATTTGAAGAATCAATAGCAGTGCGAAAGAGATAAAAATTGTGAAAGTCACTCCTGCCTGACTCAAACAAGGGATTCCTAGTCATCCTAATTTAACCCATAAGAATCAAAACTCATTTCTCCTTACAGGAACTTACTATGGAGCATATAAAATAGAACAAATGGACCATACTAGGTTTTGTAAAGTTTGAAAGTATTTTCCTAACTTGTTTTATGTCGATTTGTTCAAAATATGTTGTAAGAACAAGTTGAAATGTAAATGTTAAACGGTTAAAGGGATCAAAATGTACCATTTATTACAGAAGACGAATTGGCACAATATTAGTTAAAAATGAAAGATAAATCTATTAAAACCATTCCATAGCATTTAAACAGTTCGTCACCATGGATACCTAAGGATTAAAGGTACTTGTAAGCTCTCATGTAACCTCCCACACTTGAACTTTAAAAAAACTGTTAAGCATTTATTACACATCTTTATATTGTTGTTAAGTCCTTTTTTCTTTTCCAATTAAATTTTGTTATCCTTTTAGTTTACTTTTGCTGTTATTACACTTAAATTTCCTGCAAGTGATTAAATAAATTTCACTTATTTATACTTAAGAATGTATCGGATTTTCTTAACTTTCAGGAAATCCATAGGCTCTCCAGTTCATCAGTTTGGAGATGCTTGTTCCAGCCAGAGATGGCGGTAAGTCAAGACAGTGAATGCTAGGACCAGATGTTCCTTTAATGGTGGATGGCTATCAATGCTAAGTCCGAGTAGAGATGTGTGTACAAAGTCAAACACTGCCTGTCATTGATCATCCATCATTCCAGCCCCAAAGTTCTCCCACAGTTTCAGAGTTCACAGTTACTTTCGTTATTTTATAAATTTAGTGGAGTAAAGTATTTTTCTGCTTGAAATGTTGTGGAAAAGCAACACAAAATTAACAGATTCAAATGTAAGATATTTTACCCCAATTACTGTACTTGGGTAATCGGACTAAGGGACATTCTACCATTGCAACAAGCAGTTTTTAAACAGTGTGAACCCTGAACGTTTTATTTACATTTAAGTGTCTCACCCCACTGATATCCTGTTGATTCCCAGGAGGGGCAGTTGTGGTCTTCAGGAGACTTTTGTGAACTTTGAACTCTCTGGCTTTAGTGGTTGTTGCAAAGCCTTCCTTTAGAGAGATTGAAATAGGCTGGGCATCTTTTCCTTGAAACCACTCATCGGCTTCGACCGAAGGCTCAGGACCGATGGTGTCTGGGTACAGATCCTCCTGGAACAGATCAGACTGCACAGACAAAAAAATGAGTCATACACAAAATAAACTTCCAATCATAAAAGTAACCTGTGATTTTGAATGGTTAATGTGTGTACTGTTTCGTGAATATTGTACCTTGCGTGGCACCGTCATGACTATGGGCTCACATTTCCTCTCATGGAGTTTATAGAACCTGAAAATAGAAACATTAGATTTTTCCTGGGTCAAACCATTCTGCACTACTCATGGGAATAAATACCGAGTAGCTACGACCAATTTCATATATTTTTGAAGCGTGATTTTAGTTTGTAAAGGGAGAAATTCAGGGGTTTGAAGCTTAAATATTTTAAATGCCTGTTTTAATTTGGTTGAACTGCCTATTTTGGTGTGAAGGCCGGTAAAAGTCTACCGTCAATCATGCTAACTTAACTGGGATGCTACACATGAGGTAAATGTGATGCTATGATACTCATAATAGCATTGGTTACAGTGATGATTAGCATGAACAAAATTGTTAACATGCTAGAATTTTCTATAAGTCCCAAACGCAAATTAAAACTAAGGATGATGGAAATATTAATTTTGAAGGAGAAACTGAAAGTTTGACACGATTTTGGTGAGGCATAATGAAAAAAATCATTGGATCCAGAATATGTCATGGTACCTAATCTTGGAGGTGGTCGTTTGAGCTAGCAAGCTCCAAATGTAAAGTGCATTATAAATTAAATGTATTATTATTATTATTATTATCTAGTGAAACTAAAAAAACACTGAGATACTTCTTGTTTTAAACCATAAACTGCTCTTTCCCAAGGAACAAGAAACCATTGAAGGACCGGCGTCTACACCACAGGAACCCAAGTCCTACCAGCACAGAGAGATGTAGCTGATATACCAATGTAGGTATTTATTTATGTTCTTTATTATGTAATTTATCCTAAATCAAGGCCCAGTCCCAGTCAACAGTCCCAATAGTCCCCTATAATTCAATCAAGAGTTAAAACCCTCTAGTGTGCAATGTAAAGGAAAGCCGGAAAAACACCCCTTGATCTGCCGCTTTGTGTGGATCCACACCAACGTGTAAAGGGTTCTACTCAGGACCAATAACCATGCTCCTACAAAAGTTTCATGGGAAACCATTCTGTAGTTTTTATGTAATCCCGCTGAGATCCAACAAACAGGCTCAGGTTAAAACGGTACCTCTGCCTTCAATCATTCCACCCGCCATGAAGTTCCTAATTTTACAGAAATACAGGGACGTTTGGGAGGAGTGGCTGTTAGCATTTACAAATCTGCAGCGAACCAGTACATTTTTTGTTCAGTCAGTCAGTCAGTCAACTCATTAAAAAATGGAGTTTAAGCCGTGAGCAAACGTTCAGGAATTTCGTTTAAAAATGAGGCTTTATAAACACATAAACATCACTACCTGGCAATTTCACATTTGTTGACCTCCAGGCCCCTCTTGGGCATGTATCCCATCCCCTTCTGGCTCTCCTTGCTGGTGTACACTGACAGGTAGTGAACATAGGGAGCTTCATCAGTCACTTCAAAGTAGCGGATACTGCTGTCCCCCTGTGAATAAGATGTAACAGTGTGATGTAGATGGAACAGTCTGATGTAAATGTAACAGTCTCATCTGCACAAACTGTGCAGATGAGACGGACACAGAAGTTTTTTTAGCATCTGAGTCAAACCTTGCCACAGAGGTAGATGATTCCTGTGTCAGGGTCGAAGAAAGGAAGAAGGACACCACTACTGGTGTCCAGTTCCTGCCGGGTCAGCGGCTCATCAAAGTTTTTCTGTTGAAAGAGATACACAGATTTTTTGTCCAATGTGATATCCTGTATGAAAGGCTGATTGAAGACTGAAGGTAAATCATCAAATCATTGCGATGAGATTTATTTGGGTTATTGCACAGTATGTAACGCCCTTGTTGCTGTAAGCTAACAGTTGTGAAATCACAGGGTTGTAAAAACAGTTCATAATACCCTTGTAACAAATAACATTTAAGAGCACAATAAAAAGTTCTGCTTTTGAGCGGGGATCATGTGAGTGTTTGTATGAACAGGGTTTTTATGAGTGTGTATATCAGTGGCAGCTGGTTAGTTTTTGTCTTCCCTGTGTTACAGTACATCACCTGCATGTTTTATTATTTTGTAGTTTCAAACTGTAAGCATCTGTCATGAACCACCCCCCCATACAGATACACACACACTGTGTGTTTTGACCAATATGAGATCAGCATGAAAAGAAGATTCACATTGAAATACATTAAATTGTCCTAGTAGATCCTGATTCTAAAGGTGGATCAGCTGTTTGTCTGTCCTCCCATGCTCTCCACTTCAAATGCCCTGCTAGCCAGCATAATAATGAATTTCAATGACGCAATTTTTCAAAAGAAAGAATTGAAAATATTTTATGAATGCAATTTCTCTTTTTATATTATGATTTCCCTCTTGGCTCTAAAACACAGAGTGGAACCATCCTACTATGCCTCTATAAACCAGCCTCGCTTCATATGCATGAGCAGGGTTTGTAATGTCATGTTTGTACTCACAGGGTCCCACAGCGCCACCTGTCTCTCACTCATGCGACTGAAGCCGGTACTGAGAATATTCCCGTCAGACACAAACACAGCCCTGACGGGCCTGAAGCCCTCATGGGGTTTCTCCTTCTCCTGTAGGTGGAGCAGACATGGAGGTGTTAGAGACAGAGCTTAGTATTTCTTATATTTCAGGTCATTATAATGAAATCGCAATACAATACTGAAAAGATCAGAAATAAATGTCCTTTTCCTCTCCTTCTTCAACTGACAGAAATTAAATCTCAGAGCAAAATGTTCTGTAAACGTTCACTGGGGTTTGTCTTACACTTTTGCTGCCTAATCCCTGTGAGTTTAATATCATTCCATATGTTTGTGGATGTAAATGCGGCGTAAAGGAAACCTACATAGAGGACGGTGCCTTTGCGTGGGTCCAGCACCCTCAGAGTCTTGTCCTTGCAGGAGGTGAGGATTCTGGAGCCGTCCCTGTTCCAGCAGGCGCTGTAGATGAGGTCAGTGTGTACGCTCTCAATGATCACCACCGCCTCCCCTCGAGCCACGTTCCAAAGGATCACCACGTTATCACAGCCTGCATTGATACAAACAATGTAATCAAGTTGTTTATGAAAAAGCTTCTATGTAGGTCAATGAGCGGCCATTAATCTACAAGTCTTACTCCCATGTCACAAATAGACTCCCTTAAGAACTCACTAATTTCTGCCGAGTTGGGAGAAACAGTAGGTTAAAAACTTGTCACACTGTCATTGAAATATTAAAATTCATAATTCTTTTCTTTTGCTTAATTCAGCAAAAATAATAGATCATCATTGATTTTTTTTTCTTCTTTCGTTTGATAAAAATATGTCATTTTCCTGCATGTATGTGTGTATTGTGTAGCACATTTTTTCTTTCTGTAGGGCATTTATTAATTTAATATCTGAAACACTGTAGAATTACCATAAAGTGAGAAATAGCTTGGTCAAGTATGTTTTTAAACAATAAAGAAAAATCACTCATCAAGACTTATAGAATTAGTTCATGATGAAATTTTGAATCTCATGGAAAATAATCAATCTTAATTAAATTAGCTCAACCTTTTGGCAAAGCATGTTTTTAGAAAACTATTTGACCATTATTAAACTATTTTGGTTATAACAAGTTATATAATTCTGTTTAGTAAGTTCTCAAATTATTTATATGCCTACTTATCTAAAAGGACCATTTTAATAGCTATGGTTAATGCCTCTTCCTTGCTGGCCCCTTTCATATGTGGTGTGCCCCAGGGCTCCACCCTTGGCCCCTTACTCTTAAAAATATACATGATGCCACTGGAAAATATTTAAAGAGGTTCAGTCAGATTTTTCAAAAACGAAAAGTGACTCAAAATGAACCAAACAAGTGAGCAGGACTTTATGAATGGGGCCTATCTCTCTGTCAGCATCTCCAGGGAAGCTGTAGCTGGTGTATGAGGTGTAATACCTGCACTCATCAGCACATTGTGAGCGGTGGGGTGCCAGCTTAGGATGCCGACACGTTTGGAGTGGCCATCCAGCTTCACAACCGGGTTTGTGAGTGGGGTGGTCAGCCCGGCATCAGGGATCTCCCAAATCTGTTCACCAGGAACAAAGTCAAATTGTGAACATCACAGTATAACATTACAATACATTAACAACATCATAAAGCTCTTTGCTGATATAATATATGCACAGTGCAAAACGTATTGGTCCCCCTCCTGATTTTTGATGATGATCATTTAAAATGACTAATTTGTTCTTACTCAGGTTGCCTTTGTTAGATTTTATTTGAAGATCCAGCAGTCAAGTATGAGATAAACTCAAAATAAAAGAAACCAGGACGGGGACTTTCACAGTACTTCAGTGATGCCTACCATGACACTGCAGTCCTCAGAGCCACTGGCGATGATGTTGTCGTTATGAGGACAAAACTCGATGTCCAGGACCGGTGCTGTGTGGCCACACACATTGGGGTATGACATGTCAATACGTCCTGTCTGATGGGAGGGAAACACGAAGAGGAACCATGAATCAAACTCTCAGAAACCAAAACCCAGAGGTTACTGTGAGGTTAAAAGGTTTTGGATTCTTGTTAGTGTTGAATTGATGTGTATGTGTCATTTTACAGTTCAAACCCCTTTATGTACAGTTGGGTATCTGAATCTGCAGCAATACATCATAATCTATGAGCCAATCATGTTTGCAGTGTACTTGTCCTGCGGGCATGTCAATATAGATTCTTGTACTCAGAAAGAGATCCCTGTTTTCAGCCTTGTGACATTCAATTTAATCCATAGGCAGCTCTAAATAGTTTTATTTCACTTCAGCAGTATGGAATTCCTTAAAAATGTAAACAGTTTATTCTGCACTGGATTGCAATTGGTTAAAGATATTAGAGTAAAAAGTACAACATCTGCAGATGTATAAAGTCAAATACAATGTAAATACCCCTCTAAAATAGAACAGCACTTATGTAAACATTATTAGCCACATTCCACTGCTGTGAAAGTAAGATTGAAAACCAGTAGGAGCTTTGTGAATTCTTTATTACTTCACAGGTTTGTCCTGTCCTTCCCAGCGGCATAGACAAATATTTTCTGATGGCCTAATGATTAAATTAAATTAACAGGATGTTGACTAGGATATTTTACTTAAACTGCATTTACTAATCATTTCACTACTCTTTGCTATCATTTTATTTTATTTTATTTTAGAGGTTTGGCTCTCTGGTTTCATTTTGAAGGATAATTTTCGTAGCCAGTGTCCTGGCTTTTCTGTGTTTTGGATTGTGCTTGTTTCTGGGTTCTGCCTCTGTCTTCAGGATATGGATTGTTTTCTTAAATGGACTGATCTTGGTTATATCCCTGCCTGTTTATGGACTGTGGATTCTTGACTCAGTCGCATTTTTATTAAATCTCCAAACTGCACCTACTCTGTCCCTGCCTTTGCCATTATGTGTCAACACCTGGGTCTTCAACTCTGCTCTTGTCTCAGTTCTGCATCGCACAGAAGCTAAATAATGTGCTGCAGACCACAAGAAAAATAATTAAAAGCCTCCTGAGGACACAAAACCACAGGTGGAACAATCATACGTTTACTTCAGAGGTATAACATGTCTTTTGAAAGCCTACAATTCTTATAAAATAAATAATTCCTAATATTTTTGCAAAAAGCAGGCGAGAATAAACGTGTACGACTTTAGCAGTTTTTCAAACCAATCAAAAGGGTTTTCAAATTTTGCATATAACTACATTTTTATTAAATTCACAAGTCTGAGAGAACATGCAGGAGATCAAATCTTCTTTAACAAATCCAAAAGTGTAATTGTTTTTGAATAATGCTATAAAGATGTTTTAAAGCGCTCCATGAGTGAGCACAGCATTGAGGTCACATCCTGCCCTCACTGAGCTGACAATAAACTCCTAATATGGTGAAAAACTCCTCAAGAGCAGAGCGAATGACGTGTAGAAAGACTTGAAGTAGGAATCAAACTTCCTTATTCAGCTGAACGTGTGATGGTGACTGACAGTATTCAAATTTTCATAGGGAAGCATACTGTTTAAAAAAACAAACGCACAGATTCGCATCTCAACTGATCGGCACATCTAAAAATTGCGTTACGAGAAGCAGAAGTTCAGAGAGCAAATGAGAAGATATGTTTTTCTTTTTTCTTTAGGTGTTTCTTGTCACCCACCTTGCTCAGGGGCAACACTATGAAGGCTCCTCCGCCGCTAGCATCCACAATCATGGCCACAAATTTGGGGTTGACGGAGCAGAAGTTGCTGTCCCAGGTCATCTGGGAGATTCTGATGTCATCGTAGCTCTGGTCAGCTTTCACAGCCTGACCAAAGACGTGACGGAACTTACTGGACCTCACAACCTTCCTGGACATGGTGAACTGGGAAGACATGAAGAGTTAACCTTAAAAGGATCAGAAGACCTTTAAGGGTGCATGAGGCCTGCCCTAAGCCTAAAACAGAGGTGGATACAGATCAGTTACTTCAAAAGTCATCATTTGATGCATTTAAGGCTAATGATGTAAAAACGTGCATCTAACAATCCACTTCATGCTTTTTAGATTTCATGTGGAAATAAAGTAAGCTGATGACACGAGAGAGAAAAGCTAAAAGAAAGAGGAAGCAAACACTTTCATTACTGCTTCCTCTGTCTGACAGCACTGATCTACCCCCTTTCTTTCATTTGTGTTAGTCAAATAAATGTGCATTTTGACGACACAAGTACATTTTGAAGATGATATATAATAAAAGAGGCAATTTTATCAGCCACCTAAAAAAAAGTGAATGAGTTCCTTAAGGCAGCAGTTGCACCACATCCTTCAGAGTGATCAACAAAACCGCAAACATTTCCCTCTTGCAAAATATGTCTTTCACATACTAGTTTGTCATCGTCATTCTTAAAGGTATGCATACTGGAATATATAAATATAATTTCAAGACCAAAGTTTAAATGCCTACTAAACACATGTGCAGAAAATGAATGGAATGTGTGTCAAACCTTAATCTTGTCAGTTTTTAAGTCGGAACCAGTTGAAAAAAAGAAAAGAAACCTGCACCACTGAACAACAATATTAGCAACGAGAAATACTGAATACGTTTTCTTTTACCTCCATTTGTAGATTTTGCTTCCTAAAATCTGCAGCCGCGCCTTAAGCTCAGACTCGGTTGCGTGCAGCCCTTTTGCTGCATGTGCATCACAAGATCTCTCTGACTGCTCTGCACCTAATTTAATAATCTACTACAGAGCGAGCTGTAATTATATCAAGAGTCTAAATTGATGTCAATAATCTCTCTCTCAGATGGTCCCTCTGTTGTGCTGGAAAAAATTGCAGGAAGCAATTCACTACTTTGAAAAAGGAGACGCCTTAAACTTGATGAGTATGAGGAGGAATTCAAAAATGTTTTCTTATAATTATCCTAGAATTATTTTCGATGCGTTGACATCATCACAGGTGTTCTACAGGTCTGAAAGAACTCTTGAACAGAATGATGTCCGATGATGCAGGCCTACCTGTGAGTCGCGTGGGGGTGATTCAGTTCAAGCAGTTTTGGTGGAGCCACAAACACTCTGCCAGCAGTATGAGGAGACAGTAGGTTAACGTACATCACAGAACTGCATGAAGGAAGTGACAGTTTCAAATGATGGTGGAAGTGGGAGGTGACATTTTCAGTTTTGAAAAACTGCAGAAGACAACATATAGGGGAACAGGGTGCAAGATTTATGACATATAAGGTGCAAATTAAGATAAGAATGTCAGAACAAGGCAAACTTACATCGCTACGGCTGGACGAGATGGATGAGAGCAGATTCAGACCATCGTTCCTTAAATAATAATGACAATCAATACAATTCTGAAAAGGGCAATGATAACTAAATGCATGTCTCTAAAGTGTCTCACATGAATGATTGGTTTTGATACATCTAAAATGTTTCACATGAGACAGTGGGAGACGATGCCTCATCAGCATATCTAGTGATGAAGAGGCAGCTAACATATAAACATTTCTGGTTCCTGTGATTGGTTTTACTATATTTGTGAGGACTGTCTTTATATTACAGTGCTGTGATATTGGAGTAATGGTGCAGTCTCTGGCAGCACAGTGACGAAATTTTGGCCTACTCTGATTTGCAGATTCTCAATGAAATGATGTTTCAATCATTTAGAGGTGTTCTCTTCTGTTCAGAATCATTTACTTGATGAATGACCCAGTTGGGCTTGAGATTGATGACCTCTCACTCTCCTTTAGAATATTTCAGACAGTGATCACAATTCATGTTTCCCTCAATTATGGCGCGTCATCCGGTCCTTGAAGCCCCTGAACTCATTCCAATCCCTTACAACTCCCCACCTGAACCCCCCTCGCTCCAAATATCTCTGGACCAGAACCCCCACAAAGGCACCAGCATCTTTAAGCAAAATCTAACTGATTGTTTTGTTAACCCCATAAAGCACCTGTCACTTGACAGAACACTCATAACTACCTCCCACTATTATTTTTGTCTGTACTGATTTTCTCCTTTTGCACTAATCGTATACTTTGCTTTACAATTAAAGGGCTTTTAGTTCTTTAATACTTTTGCACTCTGGTTCTATCAGAAAGTAAAAAAAATTCAGATTTTCTATATGTCTGATGCATTATCTTCACAATTACAAGATGCCAGCTCCATGTTTGACCCTATATATGTTTTATTTAGCATTAGTGAGTCCACAAAATATTCTCCACCTCTGCCGGCCTTTTTGTGTTTGCTTGTTCTCCCCGTGTCTGCTTGGGTTCTCTGCGGGAACTCCGGCATCCTCCCACAGGCAAGAAACATGCAAAATAGGTGAATTGGTGAACCTACAATTGCCCATAAGTGTGAGTGGTTGTATGTCTCTATGTGTCGGCCAAGCGATGAACTGGCTGTTCTGATACTTTGGGAGCTTTTAGTTTAATGCATACAGAAATTGCTCGGATGCAAAATCTCCCCAATATCCGCTCCCTATCAAACTTAACTATTTAGAACAGGGTCACCAGGTTTGATTGACACGATCGAACCTGGCCAACTATAACAAAGTAACCCAAAAATATTCATAATAAAGAAAAATCCAAATTTAACAAGAATTTATTACATATTAATGATTGCGCTATGCTAATTATAAATGAAGAGGGGCCTGGGTCAGAGCATCTCCAGAACTGCAGATCTATAGTGTGCAATGTGGTGTTTTTACTTTAATTCATTATAATTATTATTATAATTATTATTATTATTAGGTGGTAGGGCCCTCAGACCTGGTCATCAGCAAGAAGAGGTTTGATTTGCTAAACCTTGTAATCTTAATTGATACCACTATTCTAGACCCAAAACAGCTCTTTGAGGAGATGATAACCAGCAACAATGTCCCAAATTCATAGTCCAAATATGCATATGCTCCTTAAAACCATGGTAGTGGGACAGCTATCACACACATACACCCACACCCACACCCACAAAAAGAAACACAGGTGGCCTAAAAGGCCATTTTAAAAATATATACTTCAGTTTATTGCACAATCGTTGCTGGAGACTGTCTGTCACTCACTAATGTTGGACAGATGTGTGATCTACAGCACAGGAGCAGTGTGTGTCTGTGCACAAACACAAACTGGATAACGAGGCACTCTGGGGATGCAGATCAGCAACCGCACCAGAGCGAAGGGAGACAGCAAATTTCAACGACATGCAGAATTCATGCTTGTATGGGTTCTAGAGGAGAGCTCATACACACATGTCATACATACATGATCTGGAGATAGTAATAGACAGCCCTGGAGAATAACTGGTGCTGACAGTGTTACACCCTGTCAATCATACTCATTCTCCTGCAGTATGGCTACCGTAATGCCTGCATCAGAACATAAGCTTCCACTAGATGGAGCCACTCACTTTTTTGTCATTTGACAAGCAGATATGGAGAAATAATAACAGACAGACCCTCCAGGGAGCTCCCTTCACCCTCATGGAAAGAGTTTGTCTCTATCTGTACACAAAGTCCAGTGTCATCATCATTTTGAGCCACATTATAACAGTAGTCATAATAATCAGTTAAAACAATACAGGTCAACCGTTGTCATTAACAGGCTATCCCGCACCTGTTATATTATAAAAACTCGATTCCGTTTTGTTGGAGATGTAATTATACATCGTGTCATTCCCCCCCACCATTTAACATACAGACAATAGTACAGTTTTAATTTTGTGGTTCCACTGTTACTCCACCTTCTCTCTCCCTATTGCCCAATCAGCTCACACAGCTTGAGAAGACGGGACGAAGAGGACAGGTGGAGGCAGATCATAGTCTCGCAGCCAAGAGTCAGACAGCAGAGGTCATTTGGTGGATGTGACAGCTACTGTTATGGCACCCTGAGAAGTGGGAGACCCAGGATGTTGGAGCCACGCCCTCCGATCAGAGAGCTGTTCGGTCAAACACATAACGTAACCTTCGGCTGATAATGCATAGATAGACCAGTGGTAGACACGAGGTATTCACATGCCCGCCAAAAATTCCCCACAGTGGTCACAAGTGTCTCTCCCTTGTGTTTAAAAAATTAATAAATAAATAAAATTGGTTACATTTAAATGATCTAAAACATTCTTAGTCAGGGTCACAGAAAGTTCAAACACCTTTACATCAGGACTGAAAACAATTTCAGAAATTTTTTTGTCTCAGTTGTTGACATACAAATGGACACGGCTAGGAAAACATACATCTTTGATATTAACCTGACGCACTGCACTGAGCCACATCTGCCTCCCTCTCTCATTATTCACTTTGGCCTTGAAAGAGAGCAGCAGGTGTTACCCTCAAAAAATGATCCTCTCCAAAGTGTTAACTTGAAGTCTTTCAATTAAAACTTATACTTCCATTTAATTCTGTCATTTAAGTTCAATGTAAAGGGTTGCATTTAATTCAAAGAATATGGTGATTCAGTACATATCATGATAACAAGGTTAAGATTCAAATATTGCTAGTTTGTTCAATCTAGTTTTCAAACTGTCACAGTATAAAGAACAACTAATCATCTGCATAACATTTTTTGGAGCTGTCACAACCGAGTTTGAACTGCATTTTTATTAACATCCCAAATCATAAAACTACTTGAATATAAATAAGTTTGAAAGTATCAGAAAAAAGTAAAATAATCTACTTTAAAAGAAAAATAAAACCAACAAGTGTACTTTATTTCCTACATCTAATGCAAAGTTTTCTATGACACTGAGTCAAGTTTTATGAATTAAATAACTTTACCGATCAAATTGTATGTATGTGCGTTTAATCTGAGTGCAATCTTATATATGTTTTCACAACAGTGTGAGATCTGCATTTGTATTAATATCATGTCATAGCATTACTTTTTTGTGAATATAAACAACTTAAAATTAACAATAAACACAGTAACAATAATTCTTTGTATTGGGGAATCAATATAATGTACGCATAAGTGCATTATAAATTAAATCTATTATTATTATTATTATTATTATTATTAGTAGTAGCACAAAACATGACATCATGATAATCAAGTCAATATTTTCTAGCACTCCTATATCTATTGCGAAGTTTTCTGTCAGGTTGAGTCAATTTCTACAAATCAAATACTTTTTTGATCAAATTTAGTATTAAATGACTGCCAAACTAGTCAAAAACATGATTTGTTTACTCAATTATTACTATTAAAGTCAAAGGTAACATCAATATAAACATATTATATCTATTACTCAAATAATAATTATCAAAGTAATTGATCAATTCAATTTTATGTAATATAAACAATGTAGAATCCTGTCCAATGACTTAACTGGAAAAAATATATATCATTAAATGTGAACCTTTACATTGACGTCATAATGAGATGGAGCTTTTACATTTTGTGTTTCGGACATCATTTTTTGAGAGTTTTATGGCAAACCTTTCATCCTATTCTTCATTATTTCTATCTGCTTAACATATTTTATTGTATTTATCAAAAATGAGTGTGGGTACATCGTTTCTGCTGTGTGTATATATCATCTACACAAATGTATTTACATTATTTTGTATGGACTATACATATGTGTCATAGTTGATCCAAAGCCCTTTGGAGAACGATGAATAAATAGTGCAGTGTTTCTGACAGCGATATATTGCCTCTGATCGGATGTACAATTGTACGGCAATCCCTCCTCGCTAACCTCCACCACCCCCAATTCCCCCACACTCACTTCCATCTGTGTGAGGACAGGGCCTGTGGACGGCTGCAGTGATTGATTATCTAACACTAAGAAGCTACTTTCATGCATTTTTCATCATTCAGTGGCCAAAAATACATTAGTTGTAGCTTTACATTGTACCACAGTCCTTCTGACTGTTTAAGAGTGAGACGAGCAGACATGTAATATCTGACTCTTTATGGAAGTGAGTGGGGGTGCTGTGTATGAAGACTGTGAGCAAACTATCTTCACCTCTGAGTCAGTGTTTGCACAGGAAGCAGAGGAGGCGCTACAACTAAGGTGCTATGAATTTGGCATGCAGAGGGGCTTACGAGATTGGCAACTAGTGGGCGGCTACGACTGTTGGCATGGAATAAGTGCAATATCTTTAAGAAATTAAAGTCTGGAAACAACTCCAGCCACCTCTCTTGAAGACATAGAAGCAGAACTCTTTCACTTGAGAGAGGTAGCTGGGCTCCATCTGAGGAGTGCAGTGGCAAACACAATCCTAAACATTCACAGATAATTGATGCAACTCATACAGTATATGACAGGAGGGCAGGGGGGTTCATTCCCGTTTGGCAAAGTCAGCTCATTGAAATACTACTACTGCTTTTGAAAAAAACTTTTGAACCTCTCTTTGGGTTGCAAAAGTGCATGTCAGTCTGTCAAAGAACACAAATCTAGCTCAGGTGCCAACGCTGTTCATTAAATCAGGAGCATGAAGTGGAAATAAAACAATGGCTAACCTTTATAAAGCATCAACTTTAGTGTCAATGTTCAAGTAATCAACCATATAACTGAACTTTTAGAGATGTGATCTGTGATCCGTACAGACCACCAACAATAGTTCAGAACGCATGTGGGCCGCAGATCAATTGCAAAGCATTATAGTGTGAAACAAGTTTCACTACCACATTCTAAAGTGATAATTATCTAAATCTCAGTGCAGTATTTTAGTAAAAGTACATACAAACAAGCAAATTCTAGGTCACATCTATCAAGTGATAGACAGGCATGGATTCAACTTGTGACTCATTTAGTCACAAGTTTGGGGCAGTTTGGCTTCTCTCTGAAACACACTGATGGAGTAGGATGGGGGAGAAAACCGTTTCAGTATGTAGATTTTGTGCCACCAGAGTGCGAGTTGACAATTGTGTAAGCGTCACATTTGAAGACAACAACAGCTTCTCACCACAGCGTCTAAGCAGAGGCAGAACGAGCTAAAGCTGTTACACACTCCCACACTAAAACTTTCCGTAGAAAATCCTTAATTTAAGACTTCAATAAGTTCATTATTTTATAAACGTAAAGTATAGTTTCTTATGCCCTCCCTTTTCTTTGCTGATCTGAAAATCAGTCTGTGACTCCAAAGCTGGGATCTAAGTCACAATCAAATCCAAAGTCAAATAACATTTTGTTTTTTCTTCCCAATGATTGTGAATGTAATGAGAATTATAAAGTGAAAGGGCTAGCATTTTCTTTTTACAGAACAGTAGTGTGTGACCGAGGAGTGAAATTCATTGTAAAAAAAAAAAGTCTGTGCGGCTAGAATTTGCGCAGCTTAACTAAAACAAATGACCTCCAGCCTCCAACCTGGTCGGCAAAATAATGATCCTGCACACCAACATAAACGGTTAAGGAAGCTGACAAAAACACAAACTACCTACACCAGAAAAAGAAATCCAACCAAATAAAACGGAGGATAAATACATATGATAATGAGAGTATTGTGTGGATACAGAGTCGATATGCAGGTGGATTCTGTGTGAATCCAAATGTGTAGGACCTTTCAAGTCACCATCAGGTAACTTAACTTTCAGTGTATCACGCTGCAACTCCTTCATCAAAATTGTGAGGTATCTCAGTGATTTGATCTTTTTAAAATGCACATTTGATAGAGAAACGCGCAATACTTTTGAGTATTAGTGGCGACAATACTTCCTCCCTTTAATGAGAGGTTATCTAATGAGAGGTTATCATGAACATATAAGAATAAATAAACACTCAAAAAAAAATTTCTGATTCAAAATTAAATTTCAGAAAATTTCATCGGGACTCTACTCAGGTCCATATAAACTCAATAACACTGTATGGATGATTCTAATGTGTGGTTCAAAACCACCTAAAGCACAGAACCTTACAAAGTCAGGAATGAACCCCCCTCGCATTTCTTCTTCATCCTAAGGTTAAATCTGCCCGACACAAACGAGAAGAAATGGCAGTGGCATAAAAACATGGCCAGGACAACCAGTTCAGTAAAAGTCATCTGGGCGTAGAGAGAATCAAGGAGTGCTTTGTGCAGCGCTACCAGTATGTACATGAACAACCCTGATTCCAAAAAGTTGGGACACCATATAAAAAACAAAACATACATTATTAATAACATCATCGTCATGATCATTCCTCATCTTTTTTTTTTTTAACTTAAGCTAAACGAAATCTTACAAAGACAATATGGTTATACCTTATCAACTTCATCTGAATTTCATGACAGCATCAAATGTCAAAGAAGTTGACAGAAAAACCTGGATGGACCATTCCACTGGTACACAGGATCCCTGGTGACAGCTTATGTTATCAACATAGACTATGAAAGATAGGAAGACACCAGATTCCGAGATTACGGAGAAATCTCAAAAGTGAAATACCGAGCCTTGGTCTGTAGATTTCACATTTCAATTCGTTTTTTGAAAACAACCACTTTGTTCTTTTTCTCTAAAGAAAAGCACCACCCAGTCGGTTGCAAGTGCAAAGTTGAAGAGCAAGCATGACTAATGCTTGGGTGGTGTATTAGAGCCCATGGCATGAGTCACCTGCACATCTGTAGAAGCTCCATTAATGCTAAAATGTACAGGTATATAAACGTTCCTACTAATCCTAGCAAGATAATGAAGCGACATTCTGCCACCTTACAGCAGCTTGGATAAAAAGACTCCAGGTACTCGTCTGGCCCGCCTGCAGTCCAGACCTTTTCCCTACTGAAAATGCCAATTATGAAGTATTAAGTTTGATTACAGAGAATGAACTGCTGAGCAGCTGAGGTCATACATCGAGCAAGAATGGGACATAATTCAACGTTCAAAACTTGAACAATTAATTTTCTCTCTTCCAGAACACTAAATGAGAGTAGTTCAAATAAAAAGTTATGTAACTTGTCCTTATTTCAACTTTTTAGATGCGTGTTGCAAAAGCATTACTTAGTTTGGTTTGAACAACAATTATCTTGTCTTCATACTGTATTCATTCCATTTAGGATAAAAATGATTGAGAAATCTTTGTTTTCTGTTTAAACATAATGTGCCAGCGTTGTTGGAATCTTGGTTGTAGTACAAAAGCATAGGCGTGACAGGTTTGTGTGCGTGTGATGTGTGTGAGTGACGATATGGATGTGTTGCATAGTTAGCAACAGTAACATCTGAGAGGACTTGCGAACGTGACATTAGTCTGAACCAACCTCATCAGCTCATGCTCTAAACTTAAATTACTTGGTAAAGGCTTTAAACTTAGTTATTCCATTTTGCTAGAGCATTTACTTAATGGAGTAGTTCAACCAAGTATAAAAAATGAAATAATTATCTACTCAACCGCGTGTCAATAAAAAGTCCGGAGGAGTTTCTTGGGACAGAAGATATTTCTGGAGTCAAACAAAAATATGCAGTTGCAACATTTTCCTGAACTATTGCAGATATTGGGACCTAGAGCAAACATGAAATGACTCTATGCAACTCGTACCGCAAAATCAAAGTCAAAATCAAAGATTTGTGGTTACATTTTCACCTTTTGAGTGATTTCTGAGGTATACAGAGTTCTCGTTGATCATGTCTATATGTGTACATGTATAAATATAGACAGAGAGTGATACACAGTAACACTTTTAGCTTAAAGGCCAACATTGAAGATGAAAGGGTGCAAGGAACATCTTTTCAAATCAATGTGGGATCTCGGGGTTGACTTGGATTACGACGTACGAGCTGAATGGACTTGTTTTACGATCTTCTTCAGTTGTTCATGGCCATGATGCTCTGGAGATTTTTTTGCTGACTAAAAAAACTTCTTTCCATGTGAGCTGATGTTAACAGAATTTTCATTTTTGGACAAACGATTCCTTTACAATATATAGCGTTCGTTTACTGCTTAAAAGTTTGGTGTGTGTCCGTACACACCTATGTTTCCTTGTTTGCGGCATGTGAGAAGGTTAAAACACTTGTGCATGTTAACTGACATAATTCTGACCTGCATTCGCACAACGTACCAAGATGGATGAAGATATGAACATTTTGAGCTTGGACGCTTGAGGTTCACACATGGACTGACAACATGTCGTATCAACAGCATTGTATCCCTTCCGTTCCTCTCAAGATACCCCCCTCCCCCCAAGACATCCTGTGACCTTCCATCCCAGCGCCCCATACAGGGGTTGGTCCTTCAGAGGGGGTCAGTCTGACGGACAGTTGTAGCTGTTGATCCACAGCAGGTCATCCAGCACGCCCCAGTGCAGATAAAGGATGGAGCCCACCACCAGTACATGCATGATCTGGTGACTGTTGCACCAGTAGTCAAAGAGGCCCGGGCGGAAGCGCTCCGGGATGCGTGTGATGTTAATGACCCCGCCCAGCACGGCCAGCGCGTCCATCGTGAGGAAGTGGCGTAATGAGGTGGGACTGCCGCCGCCCACCCCCACCCAGCGCAGTAAGAAAAAGGAAAAGCGGAACAGCACTTGCCAGGCAAAGGAGCGTAGCCGGCGAACGCTGCTCCGAGCGGTGACGGCACAGTAGATGGTGTGGCTGGAGAGCAGGATGTAGACTAAAAGGGCCACAGTGCGGATGAAGGGGTAGCACAGGAGCGTGCTGTAGACGATGGGCAGCGCCCCTGAGTCAGGGAGACACACAAAGAAGAGTCAGCATAGGTGGTCAACTCACCAGCATTGCAACATTTGGTGAAAGCACTGAGAATTAAAACTGACCTTGTTGTAAGTTATCTACAGGATTTTACTTTTGCTGATTTTGTCTCTGCCTTTGCTTTTGGATAGATCTGTTTTTTCAACATTTATGGATTGATCCATTTTCACATGGACTCATTAGTGTTGGGCCCTGAAGTGCACCCCTTACTCCTGTGTCATCTGCATTCTGGGTCCTCATTTTCAACTCCACATATCATGATACTGCTTTTCTGTGAGATTTGAGATTTCTACTGTTGTGATAAAACACAGAAAAAAATGCTTTTCTTGGATTAACTTTAAATCTAAGCTATGGTAACGCCTCTAAGGAAATAAATGTATTAGTAATGAGGACATGATAACCAAGGAAAATTACCACACAGCATTTAAGCTGTGTAACTTAAATAACAGATATGTCAAATGCCATGTCCTAATATTAATTTTAACTGCATTATCTTCATAATAGAATGTATAGCATGGCTGATCTATTTGTTGAAAGTACATACAAATACAAGACATTGTCATATTTATGATAAAAAGAAGAATAGGCACTATTCACAGATCAATAATCATTTTAAAACCTGGATCATTGCAGGCATTGGCCAATTAACTCAGTAGTCATCTTTTCTGAAAAATCAATAGCGAAACACTTCGATGGTAAATTATTGACAGTCAATAAATAAAACATCCACCCTCAAAGTAAGCAGCATAACGATAACAGACAATAAATATGAGACCATAAACAGTGAAGAGATCTGCTGAGCTATGCATGAGGAGGCTCACCCAGCGTGTTGATCATGCAGATTCCACACACGTCCAGTTTGAGGAGGGTGTGGTAGACGGGCTCCCCCCCCTGGTGGTTCATGAAGAGGTGATAGAGCACGGAGCCTAGCTGGGGCGACAGGCAAGCCAGGAAGTGCACCACGCCCAACCATGTGACGCTGATCTGAGACCAGGGAATGTTGAGAGGCAGCAGCACCAAGAAGCAAACCAAAGGGATACCTGGAGAGAGAAACAGAGATGATCAAACTTGATAAAGAGCAATGACTCTAACTACAGTATTTTCTTCATTATTTTCACAAACGATTAATCTGGAGCAATCTAAAACTTGAGTAATCATTGAATCATATATGGAAAAGAAAAGCAGCAAATCTTCCTATTTAAAAAGCAAATATTTGATATTTCTGCATGAAAAAATAGTGAAACAATTTTCGGATCATCAAAAATAGTTGCCTTTTAAATTTAAATAAGCCAATCAATGCTGATCTGCTCTTTGAACCTCTAACGTTAAGATTAAGCTGATCGAATTGGTGGAAGCCAAACACGTAGAAATGATCATTGATCTATTGTGCATATCTCCTCTTAGTAATTTATTGAAATGTGCGCAAGTGGAAAAAAGATAATAAATGACTCTGAGTCTGTACCAGTTTTTTCAAGATCAAGAGTCAATTCCATTTATTGTTATTTCTCTACTCATGGCTGCACAATCTATCGCTTCAACATTGGTAGCACAGTAAGTAAGAAAAAATAAAGATGCAGGACACAGGTTGTATGCTGCTGGGTTTAAAAGAAAAACTGGCAATATTCTCATTGATCTAGAAGAAAAGTCATGTTAATTTAATTTGTTTAGGGCCTGTTTATGTTCCGCCATAGGTTAAGCATAAATCTTAACATAGTTAAAAATTATATTACATGTTAATAACACAACTGCTTGTTAATAACACAACTGCAATACATCAATTCATTTGTAAAACTAATAAAAAATGTGTTCAATATTTTTCCCAGAATACCTTGTCATCAGTTCTGTCCCCATTTGTTCATGGTGATGTCAGTCACACGTACGCAAGTACGTAAAACTGTGGCGGGGTGGCAGAGCGCTGAGCCAATAATGGTAAGAATAGGAGAGGAGATTTGTTTTGCTCATATAGGATGGAGTGATTATTATTAATTGTGTATTTCTTCATGAATAATAGACAGCAAACAGCTTAAGAGACTTAGAATATATTGTGGAAAAAAGGACCGCACAATATTATGCAGTGCTGGTTTTAAATATGTTTTCATTTATTTAAGATAATTTTCAACTTCATCAAAGAAATTAAATTTTCACCCATGTCTGTCCGATTGTTTTAAACAAAAACTAGGGAAGTGGTTTCCATTAAGTCTTGTGCAACGGTGGGGAATAAGTCAGCCAGTAACCCATTTAGGTTTCGTACAGAACCAAATAGAGGGGCAGATGATTTATATAATTTACATTTTTTCAGAAATAATTCATGAATCATAATGTTTAAATCAATATCAATAAGTGTGAGCAGAACCTGATAAAAATTCAGATAATAATCTAGATCTGCTGGACCAAAAAGCATTTGTGTTCATTTGTTAGTGGTGCAGAGAGGGGGTGCAAGGGATCACTAGTAAAGCTTAAATATAATAGTTTAAAAAGAATTTAACATCAGTTTATCATATTTCATTACGTTGAGCATGGCCATTCATAAGAGGAGTCACCACCTTAGTGTGTCAGGACCGATAGCAGCTTCTTAATGCGACATTTAATCAAAATAAGACCAAATATACTGGGACATATATTGCTGCAGACATAATAATCTACGCCACTTCGGAAAACGAAGGGTTTAATGACATGATGAAAAGGCTTTAGCCACAGGATGTGAGCACAGTATAAGAAGGCCTAAAGCTGCAGAAACCCACTTGTATGAGACTCTCACAGGCATACATAATACTTATACTTTATAAGTATATAATACATGTAATTCATATAAATCTGGTCGGTCTGACAGGAGCAGCAGCAAAGTGGAGGTGAGAACCAATAATAATATCATAGCCAGCACAGATAATAAAAACCACTAAATGCATTGACATAAGCTAGACTGGAGCAACATCTTTGACCTCTCACAATAATGACATCATCATTATCTTTCTGAGGAATCAACGTGAAATCATAAGACATGCTCTGTTTTGCTTTTCCCCCTCCTTTCTTTCTATTACAATGGTCAAAATGCATTTTGTTCAAACATTTGAATTCTTGAATGTTATTTTAATGTAAGACTATGGACAAAACAACAAGGTGGCTCAGGATGTAGAGCAGACATCCACTTATCTGAAGGTCAGTGGTACGATCCCCGGCTCCTCCGGTCTATATATCGAAGTGTCCTTGAGCATGATACTGAACCCCAAGTTGCTCACAAAGGGTCAATGCTGACTCGTGTTTTAAAGGCGCTTTGAGTGGTCGAGCAGAAGAGAAAAGCACCATATAAGACAATAGTCCATTTTCCATCTTCTATAAGATCCAAACTACGAGTTTTGTGAAATATTTCTTTTCTTATATCCGTAATTTAACATTTATACATTAAGTTAGAAGAATAAAATATACGTTAGATAGTCTTTCATTTCTATTATTTATTACTCAATATGGATTTTGACCAAAAATAACTTGTGTATAAGAATAATTATCTTTTCCTTGTATTTTTCTATTGGAAGTTTTGAGTTTAACAAACATTTTTGGGACTCTTTGAATTAATGTTATTCTAGTTTTACATTTGTTTTAGCTTACAGCAATTAAAAAGAAAGAAGTATTTGGATGAATCGAGGCCATTAGAGCACTTTTACAAAATACGTACTATTATATCAAATAACTGTGAGCAATTGATTATGTAATAATTGGCCAATAAATTATTAATTTGTCATTAGATCAGTGACATTAAATTGCCTTAGAATTACTAAAATATAGTTTATCACTATCATTTCTCAGAAAATGTATCATTTTTTACAACCACGACTAAGGTAGTTATTGTGACAGGCATATTTTTGACAGGGAAAGCTGTAAAGCGGGATACATTGAAGGATAATTCACTGTGGGTGAATTGTAAGTTTCTTCCTGGGCTTCCAGTGATGGACTGAAAAAAAGGCCTCAGGTAATGGTCACACCGGTGAGAGAAATCCACCAGTTCAAGCACGGTGAAATAACAGAAACTTTGACAAAACCAAATTAAGTTGTCATGTTTATTGAGATGGATTATCAAGCGCATTACTTTCGAAGCAAGTTGATGCCATTTCTCACACTGTGGAAGGATGGTTCCCTGCGCCGGGCTTTAAACCATGCTGAGTGTGCGCAGACACCAGCACAAATTTTGTGGGACCAAGGTGAACCCTTCAAGACTGGCACAAGCGTGGCATTGTTAGTCTTTGAGGGGGGTGCACGACTCCCAGTAAGCTCATAATGTGAAGCAGCAAAGAAACATATTGTTAATGGCAACAAGGCTTCTATTTTAACTTCTTTATTTGGCAAGGGAGCAGCTTTATCTCTATGTGAGAAAAATTCAGATTTTGAAATTTGATCCACATATAGCGAGGAAGTGGCAATCATTTATCACTCCTTGGGACGCACACCGCACCCCCCTATTCTCATATTTTTGCTCATTCTGCCTATCCCAATGTCAAGGCATACCCCGGCCAGGTGATACAGTGAATTCCATCCTACACATCTATTTTAGGTGCCTTATCTCCGCTCCTCCTTCTCTCAATCCTCCCAGCCTTTCTCAACCACACATCAGGGTAGAGGATTTCTTCTGGAGGCCCGACAGCTGAGTTGCAGGCAGGATATTAACTCAAGGCAGGTCATGAATCTTATGGTGCGTTCATACTAATAGTTCAGTTCTCTTGGTCTGGACAAAAACATACATATCTCAGATATACATTTTCAGTCCTGAATGACTTGGCGCTCATACTGGTTTTTCTCAATAAAATATCGGAGCAGACTCCTACACATGCTACAACCTTGGCGTAATGGGAAAAGGTGGCCTGATCTCATTAATTATGGTTTCTTTTCCATCATGTGGACAGCAAAGTGTGTCATCATTGCTCACCAGCACCAGGATACCCTAAAGGAAGAAGGCAAGCCAGGGGAGGCAGCTTCTGCTATTATTTCCTGGGTAAACCATTGGTCCTGCCACTCATGTGGAAATTACTTCGACAACTACCACCTAAACATTTTTACAGACCAACACCCCTTCATGGAAACTGTATGCGCTTTCAGTGGGATAGTCCTACCTGTGCAGGTAATAAGGAATGGTTCATCGAACACAACCAGTTCAACAAGTTGACTTCACCTCCAAATTCCCCAGACCTCCATCCAACCAAACATCTGTGGGATGTGCTGGACATGGAACTGATCAACGGAGCCGCTATCATCGTCCCGACTGATACCACAGCACGCCTTAAGAGGTCATGTGGAGTCCATGCTTCGACCGCTCAGAGCTGTTTTATGGGCAAAGGGGGAAATTCATGAAAAGGCACAGCTGGGATTTGAACCGCAAGATCTCTTGTTTGTGTAACAGGTACTTGAACCAACTAAGCCACTCCTCCACAAAAAGTCACAACAGGCCAGGAATTCCTGCTTTGCACAAACCAGTTATGTTGTCAAATCACTGGCCATAGATTGTGACATCACATCTTGCTTTTTGGACCATACTACATTCATAATTCAGTTACACATAATCATTATTTGCTGCGATTAAGTTAAGTGTTCACACACACAATGAAATCACAGTAAGATCCAATTTCTTTGAGTTTGAAGAAGTACTGTGGTGATATGACAACATTATGAAAATGATCCTTGGCTCTGCAAAAATAAGTAATAATGCTGTAGCCGGTATGCCAGGCCAAGTTTTCAAGATTTACACCACAGAATAAGACAGACGAGGAATGGTCTCTTCCTTTTGCAATAAGTGTGCACAAACTCTACGGTTTGCTGGGCGAGCGTCGACAAACTAAAGAGTCTGCAGGACAAAAAAAGGAAACGGTCTGTTCTGTTTCTCTTTGGTTATGAGACACTACCAACAAACCAATGAGCGAAGTGGTGCTTTGACCTCACGGTTCTCACAGAAGTAGTTTTTTGCCAAACTCAGAGACAGCAACAGTGGCATTTTTCAAATATTAAATTCTATTACCTGGTTTCTAAAGTTTGCGTATTCAGGCTCCAAAAACAGCATTGCCGCTTAATCGAAAGAAAGCAAAGAAAAAAAATGTTTACTATTTTATTTATCATTCCTCAGTTTGCTATAATTGAACCAAACTTGCTTTTGAATACCTGGAATGTAAGAATATAGTATAAACTATGGATGATCCACCTATGACGAACATGGCTCTGCATCTTTTCTTCTAGGAATGGACTTATGCTCATTGGATCAAAAATGACTTCCTTTTAGAGGCTATGGCGTCATGGTGAACTTGAGGGGAAATGTTCAGTGGACGTCACTGGAGTGTAATAATGACTCGACTGATGATCACTGCTGATGTTCATTAAGGGACTGCAGGCGTCAAATAATGAACTTCATGTTCTACCATACAAGATGTTTACTGATGGTGTAGTGAGTGGAAGGATCCCTAACGCATCAGCCTCTCCTCTGGCTGCACAGATTAACACATTACTGCAATTAGTTTTGGCTCGCCCCGATCTATTAGAAGAATGGCAGATTGTTGTGTAACCGCGACAATTCGGCCCAGATGAAAAAGCCACTTCTGGTTATTTCCATTATGAGTACTTGGCTTGAATGGAAAGATCTTTAGTCACACTGTAAGTTTGTGTAGGTACAATCCAGGTCTAAGACCTGTCATTAATTCAAATACTAATTAAAAATCCCTCTTGAATTTGGCACACATAAATTAGTGGTTTAAAAGTGGTTTCATCTGATACAAATCATCAGGTTAATTTTGGTCTTACTTTTAAAGTGACGCAAGAGCCCACACGAAGGAAGTATTCAGCTCTTTCATACAAGTATGAGTAATAACAGAAAAAAGTATTCAGCTCTTTAACAAAAGTACGAGCAGCCGTGGAAGAAGTATTCAGCTATTTTATTCAAGTATGAGCAGCCACAGAAGAAGTCTTCAGCTTTTATTAAAGTATGAGCACCCATGGAAGAAGTATTCAGCTCTTTAACACAAGTACGAGTAGTAACCAAAGAAGTATTCAGCTCTTTTATTCAACTATGAGCAGCCACAATAGAGGTATTCAGCTTTTATTAAAGTATGAGCAGCCACGGAAGACGTATTCAGCTCTTTTATACAAGTATGAGCAGCCATAGAAAAAGTATTCAGCTATTTTATACAAGCAAGAGCAGCCATGGAAGAAGTATTCAGCTCTTTTATCCAAGCATGAGCAGCCATGGAAGAAGTATTCAGCTCTTTTATCCAAGCATGAGCAGCCATGGAAGAAGTATTCAGCTCTTTTATCCAAGCATGAGCAGCCATGGAAGAAGTATTCAGCTCTTTTATCCAAGCATGAGCAGCCATGGAAGAAGTATTCAGCTATTTTATAAAAGCGTGAGCAGCCAGTCTTATACAAGAGAGTGAAAATACTACATCAAAGGTAAAAGTACAGTGTTCAGAATTAGATTTTAGTAAGACTATAGAATTACACTGTAAAAGCGCTAAATCTACATCCACCTTCTCACATGAGAAGATGAGCAACTACTAATTCCACATTTTTTAGTTTTTAACTCTTATTTGGACAAAGTCAAACATTTAACAATATCATATTGGGCTTAAAAATTTAAGATTGCAATTTTGTACCATTCTCTTTCTCTTTGACTGAATTCTTCTTCTATTGGCTCTTCCATTTAAGGGTGTCACCACAGCGGATCATCTAGCTCCGCATATTGATTTGACATAGGTTTTACGTTGGATGACCTTCCTGACGCAACACTCCCCATTTATCCGGGCTTTGGACCGGCATTAGAAGTCCACTGGCTTGTGACTCCCAATGCGGCTAGCTTTTTCATAGACTAAATCGGAGGTACACGGCCGATGGTTCGTCACCTGGAGGCCAAGTTTGATGAAATCGACTTAGCAGAGACATAGAAGGCCAGTTACGTGCCGGTTGCATGTACACGCCATGTACGCAAACCAAGCATGAGCTACCACGGCTCCAAACATCTCACAAGTAAAGCGGAAAAACACGAAGCTTGCAATTTGTAACACCAGTAAGGACAAAATAAGCTTGGCACAACGAATATCACAGATTTGACATTTAATCACCCCGAGGAACATAGGAAAGCTAAGAAGCTCGTGTTAGTAGAGCGGCTAAAGCTAGTTGGGGCTCAGAGCCAGCTACAACCCACTGAGTATATGTATCAATATGGTAAGTTATGGTTTTTAAAATTAAGGACTAAAGGAACTCTGGCAGAAAACCCCAGAAAGCTTTTGGGACAAAAAACGGAATAACACATTTCAAAATGAATCGCCTGAGGAACAAAACAAGTTAAAAGCAAACGTTAGAAGAGCGGCTAAAGGTAGCAGGAGCTCAGAGCCAGCCACAAGCCATGAAATCCCTGAACAAAGCCAAAATTCAATATATAATGGATTAAATGACGCTTACAAAGTTTTATTTTCACTTTGAAATGTCATACAATTGGTTAAAGAAAGGCAAAGCGAGTAGGACGGAAGGTACATAACTTTCAACAGGTGAGAATACATACACATAAAACTATGCCGACCAGCATGGTTCTTTTCACAGCCATCCTTCAAAATAAAAGCACTCATAATACAATTATGAGTATTATGATTTAAACGATTCTTAAATTTCAAAGTAAAAAAATCGTAATCGGCCAGACTTTATAAAAATCGGTTCATAAAAATATTATGCATTAATATGCAATAATAGGCAGATTAACAATGATGAAAGTAAGTCTTATCATGAGGATCATCTGGTTTAAAAAATAGTCAGTAAAATAGTAACTAAAAGCATTAAATACATACTGTTGATTTGAAGAACAGCATTACATTCTAAAATGACTGCCTGAGAATTGTATATCTTCCACATTTAATGTTCCGCAAGAGATTTTTTCCGTTAGAAATTGGTTCCATTGGAATAGGTCATCACTTCGTCACCATATCAACATACATTCACAAAATCAGCAATTTTAAGCCGCGGCTGGCTGTAGCTCAGTGGGCCGCGCGGCTGTCTGCCAATCGGCAGATTGGAAGGAAAGAATTTAAGCCGTGGCAGTTCTACTTGTCGTAGGGTCCTTGAGCAAGACCCTGAAACCACAGCTCCCCGGGCACTTCAAAGGGGCCGCCCACTGCTCCCTCAGGGATGGTTCAAATGCAGAGAAATAATTTCACTATGTTTTTACTGTGTATGTAATCAATAAAGGTTACATTATTATTACATTACAAATTCATTTATATTGCATGTCTACAAACTGTTGGATGACACATGAGCACCCAGAGGGAACCCATAACCACACTCCACAGATAGGGGCTCCACCGATCGGCTCTGGATTGCTAACCGCAGCACCAGCGTGCTTGAGTAAATGTAATTAGTTACCACATGTATTGGGGTTATGTTCATCATAAAAATTAACCTACTCTCGCTTTTATATACAATGACAGCTATTTAATACGTGGAAAAAAAGATCAGAACAAACAAGTCAAATTTTTTGCTTCAGCTTAAGCTATGTTTTCACCAGCATTAGTTTATTAGTCTGCCTGTCTTTCAGTAGGATTACAAATAAACTACTTGATGGTTTTTCTTGAAAGTTGGTGCGAGGGTTGAGGAGCAGGGAAGAGCATCATTAAATTATGGAGTAGCACTGTTGGCTTCATCAACATCAAGAAGGTTCTAGGTTCTAATCGACTTGGGGTTTTTCTGTAGGTGTTTACTTGTTCTCCCTGCATTTGCGTGAGTTTCCTCCAAGTACTTCTGCTTCTGTGCATAGTCTTAAAACATGCAGCAAACCCCAAACAGCCATAATATTAAAACCACTTCTGTAATCTTGTGTAGGTCCTTTTTACTACCAAAACAGCCCTGTGATGTATTGTGTGTTCTGACAATTTTTTGTCAGAACTAGCAATAAAGTCTTTCTACAATTTGTGCCACTGTAACTGTAATGTGGGTTCAGAAAACACAAGCTAAGTTTCACGCCCCAGGAGCATCATTGAGCCTTCGGGGTTCAAGACCGTCACGGGTTCAGTGGTTGTTATTCCTTGGAGCACCTAGGTATGCGGTATGGGAATAAGCAACAAGACCTGCAGATCCGGACATAGCCTCACCCGTGCCTCTGTATTTTTGCTTCCACCACATCAACTTAGAGAACTTAATTTGCAGCCTCACATATCCCCCCCGCCCCCCAATGTACAGGTGCTATTGCAATGAGATAACTCTATGTTCATCTCACCTGCCAAGGGTTATAGTGTAGGTTAATTGGTGACACTAATACCAATATGTGTGAATATGAGTGTGAATGGTTCACTGTCTCTATGTGTTGACCCTGTGATGAACTGGTGACTTTTCCAGTGTCTTCCCATTCTTCAGATGTCAGCTAGGATAGACTCCAGCCCCGATACAACCCTGAATAGGACAAGAAGTCACAGAAAATGCCTTTTCTGTGAGGGTAGGCTGAGTTTCCTGCCTGAAGCTGATATTTGGCTAAGCATCGTCATAACAGCAAGGAGTAAAATGATGATTATCATGAAGGGGTAGGATCACTCATAATTAAACACATCTGCAAGATCTCCTTTCATCATCTCAGAAATATTTCCTAAATCCGTTCTTCACTCACCTTGAGTGATGCTGAAAGCTGGTTCGCGCGTTTGTCTCCTCCAGACTGGATTACTGTAACGCACTTCTCATCGGGATCCCTGATAAAAGTCTTCAAGACTACAGTATGTTCAAAACAGTCCTGCAAGGATCCTGATGAGAGTTCGTAAACACGAACACATCACCCCCGTTCTTCATTCCCTTCATTGGCTTCCCATCTTCACCAGGATTGATTACAAGATCTCCCTCCTCACTCACCAGTGCATCCATGGTAATGCACCCCCCTACCTAAAAGAACTACTCACCCCACTGACATCAACACGATCCCTCCGTTCTACCCACTCATACCGCTTCCTACTTCCCCGGACAAAGATCAGCACCATGGGGGATCAGGCCTTCTGTTCTGCTGCCCCTCTTCTTTGGAATGCCCTCCCTGACCATCTGAGGGCTCCACAGACGACTGACACACTTAAAAAAGGACTTAAAACTTTCCTTTTTAGTAGAACCTATAACTTTAATTAACATTGCTGCTTTTTGGTCAGGTTTTTATATAGTTATTATTTTATTTTATTTTTTATTGATGCTTTCATCTGCTTTTACTTTGTAGCACTTTGAGATTTGATCCAAATGTAAAGTACATTATAAATTAAATGTATTATTATTATTATTAAGTAGCATTTTGTTTCAAATTTGTTAAGAAATTTTATAAAATATGTTATATTGGCTATTGAAACTACTATTGTGTGACTTGGTGATAGAAAACGATTGATAAACTGTAGATTATGTCAGTAAAACTATTCAATAATGTTGGTGGGAAATTTTTGCTTACTGTGCAGCATCTGCACCGGTGTGGATTGGTACTCAGAGTGATCCTGCCTCAAGGAATCTTAATGCTGACCAAGCTGTTCCTGCTGTTGTTGCACTCACCGTGAGTGTAGATGTTCCCAAGCTCATTGTGCAGGTAAAAGAGGCTCCTGATGCAGTCCTGCACGGAGGAGATTGGCCGGTATCCCGTTAAGACGTATTTATTAAACTGGAGGTGTGGGGGTGAGTTCGCCCAGTCAAGGAGCCTGGGTCCATTTAAAAATGCCATAGCAAACAAAATCGTTAAAATAACCCCCCCGAATAAGTAGAACACAGACTGTACACCTATGTACACATTTAATAGGATTATTGCAACTAACCCCTTATGGGAAACCATTTGTGTTCTCATTGATTTGGGGCTTATTCTAATTATTTTAGCCTCTTAGCTCCCCGGTCCTACTCCCTTAGTTCCACCCGGCGGACGGTGCCTCCGCGCCGCTGCTGCTCGCACTGAACCGCCACTACCTGTGGGAGCGTCATCCGCAAGGCTGGAGGCAAACCTGACCAGCCGCGCTCATGGTGGAAACTCATCTATAGAATTTGATTCTATCACCTAAAAGCCCTGAGAAGTTCGCCTTCATGATAGAGCAACTTCCTCAATAGTTAGAATTCCGGCGCTGCAGCGGGGTCTTTGAACGCGTCCCGGTCAGGGATGCTGTGGATGTACAACCGACTCCAGAGGATGCTAGCTAGTTCTTAGCGGTCAGACTCACGGGAGAGGACCAGTAGACCGTATCCGTACTCTGACTGAAGCTCGCATCCTCAGGTTCTCTCCCGTCTGTTGCTGGCTCGCCTAAGCAACGCTACTGAACACAGAAGAAGTGATTCTGGAGCAAAGATTTTGGGAAGGACTGCGGGGCTAGCAGAGCCGGGCAGTCGGCTACCGACGTCCTGTGACCGTTGGAGGAAAAGCGGGAATTAAAGTTGGTCGTCTCCAGTCTGTAAAGCTTGAAGTCAGCTTCTTCAATATCCTTTTTCTATTAGTATCCAACATTTTTCTGGCAAGCCGTCTTCTTTGAAATACAGTCTTCCCGGGCGGCCTCAAGTCCCTGCATCTCCTCCAGACAAACTAAGATTAGAGAAAACTAAACTTCCAGTCTGTCCTTTCAAAATAAAACAAAGATACAAGTTCACACTTTGGAACTGGAATGGCTAGAGACTTATAGTGTTTTAAGATTCTATTTGTTTGCAATACTATCGTCAATGCACAATAATCCGCGCACTTTAAATCCATCGATCCATTCATTTTGGGGAAATGCTTATTCTTTGCAGAGTAGTGGCTGGCTTGAATTTGAATTTTTAGAATTACTTTTTAACCTACACTGATGATCCATAATTCAAAGAATTAAGGATTCTATTAATTTATTTTCTGCAAGTGCCTATCCTGTTCAGGGTTGCAGGAGGGAAATGGACCTTATATCAGCTGATGTTGGGCAGGTGGCTCAGTACTCCATGGACATGTTGCCATACTCACAGGGCCAACAAATTACCTTTGACACTCAAATTCACACCTTCAGGCAATTAAATGTCACCAGTTCATATATACTGCATGTTTTTCTATGGTGGGAGGAAGTTGGAGAGCCACAGAAAATCTACCCAAACAGGTTGAAATCTGTCTTGTTATTGTGAATTCCTTTCAGTTATGCAAAATAGATAGATTCTAATAAGGTAACAAGTCTTTTTTGAAAACGTAACAACTATAAAGCTCAGATATTTTTTTTTTTTTAATGTAGTGAATACCCGAGTAATGTACATATACCTTAAAAATGCCCAATTCCTCATTGAGTCATTGATATCTGTCACGTATTGTTAATGTTATCAAACAAAACCAAAACAGATATTAATTAAAACCTTGGCAGATGTATTAAAGACTGCACGATGGCTACTGGCTTTTTTCTGTTTCAGAGTGTTTTGGGATCAAGGCCACAGTTTAGGTCAACACTTATAAAGCCTGAGGTTTCTTTGTGTTGATTTCTTGAAAGTAGACAATATTTAAGAATATAAACCATATGAAATCTAAAACATTGTTAATGTAAGAACATGTACAAGAAAGGTCCAAAAAATTGCTGGGCTTAATATTAAATGTTGGTTTATATTCTCTGACTTATATACACCTCAGTAAATTAATAAAGTATCTATCTATCTATTTGTCTATCCATCTGTCTATAACTGCGGAAATCTACGCTCTAAACCAGTAGCCTAATTTGTACAGTTTTCAATAACAATCTGACTTTCAGTTTAAAATTAAAGTTGAATTTATTGAAACATTTATTTTTTTAAGTCAAACTCCTTTAACTTCCGGTTGTGATCTGATGGATTGAAGCTTTATGCTGCTTGGTTGCACCTGGCAGTGTCAATACAAACGCTCAGGGAGCTGCAGATGCTTCCATTCAGGCGGAAATATTGTATTTACCATCTGAGCGCACAAGACAACAAAAAGTCGATAGTTGTATCCAATTATTACTAAAAGCTTTTATTTTTAATTAATTATAATTATGAATATTATCATTATTATTATTACAGTAAATCTTTCTTTTCTAAAGTAACACAATTATGGATAAAAGTTATTCAAGAGAATTTAAATGCATCAATGTAGATTTTTTTTTGATTGGAATAAATTAATATATTATTTTTCAATTACTGCGATTCAATTTCATAAAAATAAAATTCAGTAAAAAAGCTGCAGGCCTAAAAATGAGGCAGTATGACAGACGGCAGTGCTTGAATTAATACATGCAGTAGATTGACTGACTTTTAATTTTGTTTTTAATAAATTTGCTATTTCAAAATTGATTGCAGTTACAAGTTTCCAATTAGGTCTTGAAGGCAGCAGACGCAGCTGTATTCTTCCTCAGAAAGAGGAAAGTGGAGGCAGGATGAATCACACCACCTCCACCATCTGAACCATCATGACATGTAGTTTCCCTCAACCACACCTCTGTGGGCGGGTGACGGAGTTCAACTGAAGCGTGATTATGGGACGAGTCACATGTTACTCAGACTGACACACAATTCTGCATAAGGCAGGAGACAGGATTGATGAAATACCATAATAGTTGTTATTTTTTCATAATGCCCTCAGATCATATACAAATCACTTCTTCCCCTTCTTGTACTGCTGCTTTAAACATCTACTTATGACCTTGTGCCAGAGTAGGGCAGGTGGCTGGTTATTCCCTGGACAAGTTGCCATACTCACAGGGCCAACAAACAACCATTCACACTAATGTTCACCCCTTCAGGCAGTTAACAGTCCCCAGTTCACCTATACTGCTTATTAATGCAGGAAACATTTTAATTTCTGTTACCTTATCAGGAATTTAAACGTTTTCGTTCGAGTTCATTTCAAATATTTCTATTTCACTTATTCATTTTTTCACAATGGTTATTCACAAACACTTTGGTTGGGTATGAAAAGTTACCTATTTCTTCAAAATCCAGATCAAAAGCTGTTCACTATGGTTAGTCAAGTTTGACCAGTATTTTTCAAAAAAGAAAACTTCCTTACATATACTTTAAATGTACAACTAATTTTATATAAGAGAAAATGTTTTCTCAAGTTGGACCAAAAACTAAGTGCTGTGTTTTTAAAATCTTAAAATGTAGATTCTTTGTCTGTATATAATTTTCAATCTGAGATTTGAATGAAACAAATAAAGATTTTTTTCTTTTCTTTTTTTCCCAGCAGCAGATGTTAATAATAATAATAATAATACATTTAATTTATAGTTGTGTAACAATAAATCTTTCTGAAAGTCTTTGGGCCTTTGACTCCTATGGGAGATTAGAATCAAAGGTCATCTGTCCTGGGAAACAGTAAAATACGCAACCTATGGAGTCTAGACATGGAGGTGGCGACTGATGGCTCTGCTGATGACAAGGCTAAATAAATGAGGTTGGTGAATCTACAAAGATAATGTTGATGGGTAGGTTTGATAGCATGACATTAAGACTGAGCTTGTATGAGAGGTGGGAATGCCAGTATGGCATGAAAAATAAACTGACCCCTGACTTCTCAAAGTAATAGTGTTCCCTTCCTTAGAGCATCATTATGTTGTTTTGTGTTTGTGATGAACTTGGCAAATATGATAAGAGAGTTGTAGAAGCTTCTGATCTCACAGAGTACAGCCACAGCTCATCACCACTTCAGAGAAATGATAAATTAGTGGTCTCGGCTCCATCATGACTGGAAAACCAGCCTGGCTTTCATGTAACTCTCTGTATGAGTTTGTCTATAGACCACCAGCTCCTCCCCTCTGCTGTGACTTGCTCATCATCGAAGAAACTGTTAAACCGCTTTTATGTTCCGGTTTCCTCTAAGACCATTGTCCCCACCTCCAAATAGCACAGGTACTTATGCTCCATATCAGTGTCACAAACGCAGCTTGAGACACAGGCAAGACAAGGTGAGTATATGCTGATGCACTCATACATCATGTACCAACTCAGACTGGGTTTACAGAGTAAGGTTTTGAAAATCTGGTAGAAACAGTTTAAATATATTACTCCATCACTGATAATGTCCAGTTATTATAGTGTGATATAGATCTGTGACTGCCAGGACAATAATGTTGTGGAAACACAATAGTTGTAAAAATATTGTTCCTACAAAGGATCTCAAATATTTTGAAGCTGTAGCTGAAATCTACCCATCCTAGTGTACTTGGGCAAGACTCCAAACTACGATTTGACTCCCAGGCGCTTTAGTGTGGCAGCCCCTCAGGAGTTAGTCAATTACCGAAAACTAGTTTTACTATTTTGAACCATGTATGTGATAGTAACATGCATGCATATACAGCATATTGACAGGGAAACACCAGACAGGGAGGACTAAATGTTCCACAATCTGATTAATATCTTGTTTGGAAGTTGACTAAAAACATTAAAAAGAAAACTATAGTAGGTTTTAATACATCACCCTCCAGACTTCATTTTAGAGAGGCGATGGGACCTGAGAAAGTAGGAATGATTTACGTATCCATTTATGTTTCTTGAACTAAATTTTTCTTTCTAGGGTTAACGATAACAGCAACAACATGCTGCTGCTGGAACTTTGTCTCTGTGTTGGACTTATGCTGTCCGGCCCTCAGTCCACGCATCAGTCCTGCATGCAAGGGAAACCCAAAGAGTGCATGGAGGCAGACTTTGCTCCGGGTACGAATTTGGCCGGGGAAGGTTTTGATATCACCAAAATGGCACGTAAGGGGGCCTTTGTGATCAACATGGATCAGTGGAGACGTAAGGACAAGACGTGCACCCTGTGTACGAACCCCTACATGGAGAACAAAAAGCAGAAACTGCCCTTGTCAGTGGTGGACTGGAGGCTTAAGCACTCCTGTAGCATGAAAGTCAGCAGTACACTCCACCACTCCAGTGAGTCCCTGGTCAGTTCCAGCACCTCCTCAGTGGAGAACAACTGGGAGGTCGGTCTAGGTCTTACCACTGTAACCAAGGGCGGCTCACTGATGTTAGCTGGAACAAATTCTAAACTGGCTGAATATTCAATGGAGAAAACTAAAAAAGACAGGTTTAACTTTGCGAGCCTCAGCATGTCCTGTGAGTACTACAGGTAAGAGGATGGACCGGTTTATGGTCTGGTCAGCTTGGGAAATAAACACTATTATGCATTTGTTTCATGGTCTGTTCCTTATTGTCTGGTGTCTCACTGGAAACAGCTACAGAGTGTCCAGCTTTCCGAAATTGCACAAAGAATTTCACGAGGCTGTGCAACAGCTGCCAAAAATCTACAGCCCTGAAAATAAACAGCAATATTACAGACTGATCAACAACTTTGGAACGCATTTCATCACCAAGGTAAAGGAAGATAAAGGATTAAAAAATAATAATCGTCACCAGAAAACATATATCTTTATGTGGTATGTAATGTGAAATCTATCATTCCAGGTGAAGTTGGGAGGAAGCATTGAGTCTGTGACCAGCATCAGGCAGTGCCAGGCCAGCCTGAAGGGCCTCAGCGTGGAGGAGGTGCAGATGTGTCTGGAGGTTGAGGCATCAGCCAGCATCAAAGCTGAAATTAAAGCTAAAGCAAAATACTGCAACAACGACAGCAACAAAATGGAAGGTCAGACCTCCTTCTCCAGCTTCTTCAACGACAGGTAGAGAACATTTTACTCTCACTGGATATTCTATCACATCTATTTTACACATTTACAAAGGACCATTCTGAGTACACTGGGAAACTTTGATGTAAATTCACATTGAAAACTGAAGAGTAGCTGGGAGAAATTATACTTGATTGTAGGTCTAAAAGGGAATTATATTAGATACAGAAAATGTGCTCTAAACCGCAGAGCATCATGTGCAATTCAAGTCTGTTTGATACCGATGTCCAGAAAGGCATCGATAAGGGAACCTCCACTGAGATACAAAGTCTATGGTTAGTCTATTTACCCGATGATAGAGTTTCATAGTGAACTCTGTGATCTTGAGTGCACCTAAATTCAATCTAAGAGATGAACAGTTTGGGTCTGCAACATTTAGAGACTGGCTGACTTGCATGAAAGCTATTGAGCATAATTATCATTATTAGCATAATTATCTACAGTATATGGATACTGTTACAGCAACTGCTTGGCCAGTTTGGACAAGGTTGATCAATGGGAGGTGGGAGTTAAATGTTTATTTCTGTGTTGTTTTTTTTAAATGTTTACACATTTGTGCTTAGGACTGGATACAACTGTCCTACTTCTCCCTGTAGTCAAAATGTGGTGGTAATATATAATCATACGACTTTATTCGGGTTAGGGTTATTTTTTATCACTGCAATGCTACTACATTCATTATTATTATAATTATTACTATACAATAACACTTAATGAACTATATATTATTTGCACTTCTTTAAAAAAGTGATGTTGTGTAGCTAAAAAATACTTGTAGAAAAATTAAAAATATTAATATAATATTATTTTGCAAACAAAGTTAATTGCTGTAGATCTACACTGACAAGAGAAGCAAAACTGTCTCAGATCTTCAGGTATCTCTCTCCTCAACAGGTTCACAGAAATAAAGGGGGGCCACACCACAGAACCTGACCTTCTCTTCTCTGCTGACAAAAATCCGTCAGCCTATAAGGACTGGCTGCAAACACTCCCACAGAATCCAGATATATCTTCCTATGCCCTGGACTCGCTCCATGAGTTACTACCTACCAAGCACCCTGCCCGGAAGAACCTGCGCTCGGCCATCAGCCATTACATCCTGGAGAACGGCCTGTGGAAGAACTGCAGCAAACACTGTCAGGTTGGCATTAAGAGCAACCCGAGGGATTCCTGCGCCTGCCAGTGCCACAATGAGATCGGCGTAAACCAGGACTGCTGCCCGACCCGTAAGGGCATGGCACGCGTTATCATTACTGTACAACGGGCTTCTGGTCTGTTTGGGGACTATTCCACATCCACAGATGGCTACGTGAAGGTGTCCTTCAATGGGCAGGTAGTCTCACATTCTCCGGTCATTCACAACAACAACAATCCTCACTGGGCTTTGGTGGTCGACCTGGGCAACAGGGATTTGACAGCAGGAAGTAAAGTCAAATTTGAAGTGTGGGATGAGGACAACAAATGGGACGACGACCTGCTGGGAGTTTGTGAGCAATTTCTGTCTGCTGGGGTCAAAGAAGATCTGTGCGTACTGGAGCATGGCAAGCTGTTCTACAAATGGGAGGTGAAATGTGCTCCGAGTCTGAAAGGAGATTTGTGCACCGAGTACCAAACTACTCCTATGAGTCAAAGTCTGAAGAAGCTGTACGTGTCCCGGCATGCCCATCCCATTCCAAAGGATCTCCTCTCAAAGATGGGGGTGTTTGTGGATGAAACTAGCTCAAAGAGAAACCTCAGTTCAGAGTTTCAAAAAGTGAATGTGATATAACACCATGTTATATGTTACTCATTCAATTAGGTGCACTGATGAGGTGTGTTTAAGTGAAACCCTTTCCCCATGGCATGAACGATTTATTTTTGTTGACAGCAGCTACAACTAATCAATCGGAAGTTCCTCAGCTGGATTTGTTTTTGTTTCAGGTCAATTCATTCTTTAGTCTTAAATTTGCAGTTGCACATTTTAAAGTTTCTGCATAATGAACGACATAAATGGTGACGCACACAAACGTCGGCCCTTAGAAATGAGTATTGGTATAATAGGAGCTGAATATATTTTAGTATTTCTTCAGACTATATTAAATGTAATGCAGCTTTTTATTTTAACGCAATTTTGCCTTCTTTTTTACATTTGCATGTTCAATATTAAGAAAATCTTTGCAGAAGGCTTGTGTTGCATCAATTATCAGCACCATGTAATCCAACTTGGATTATAAAATGCTTTTTTTGGTGTATGTGCAATTATCAAGAATAAAAACTGAACTTTTCTTATATTGGATGCATCATTTTACTATTTCTTGTTTTGATTTGAGTGTATGTCTTCTCTTTGTCTCTAACAGGGGAAGGAAGTGGTAAAACTTCCTGTATACCATTCGGGCACAGAGTGCTGACGCTCTTCTAGTGAATAATGCGTGGGGGGGTGTTGCTGTACTCTGAAGCATCTCTACTGCATTAATTGGGGCGACGGTGGAACAGTTGGTAGTGCAGTTGTCCACTTATCTAAAGGTCGGTGGTTCAATCCCCGGCCACTGCAGTCCAAATGTTGAAGTGTCCTTGAGCAACCCCAATGGCTATTCCATTGGTGTGTGAGTGAAGGCGTGAATTACTGCTCCTGATAAGCATGTGGCGCCTTGCATCACTGTATGAAGGTTTTTGTGAGTGGGTAAATGCTGACTCGTGTTGTAAAAGCACTTTGAGTAGTCCAGCAGACTAGAAAAGTGCTCTAACAGTACAGTCCACTTACTATTTACTTGATGTACAATTTATTGGATTAAAATAATAACATCGCTTATTTTAGTATTTATTTCAAAACATAGAGACACTTTTATGGCACAAAACATCTAATTTGTGTCAAATCAATCATCAATTTCGACCAGACACGGAGACATGGACCAGGCATGGAGAGCATGAACGTCCACTTACAGACAAGGACAACAGGGTTGAGTCAAATAAGACAAAGCAGACAAAGACAGGAGGACAACATGGAGTAAAACACACCAACAAGCTACAGAAACACTCAGAACACATTATGGAGGCGATGCACTTGAAGAAGTCCGGGTCATTTGATTTAACCTGGTGACAGACAGACGGAGAGGACAGAAGTGGGGAGAATGGAGATAATGAATGAGGAAATGTTGATGGATCTCAACGGTTAACAGGATGGTTTCATTTAAATCAGAAAGAATAAATCAATCTTTATTTAATGATTATTTAACTGGACCTTCAAGCATTCATTGTCCGTCATTCTCACCCTTGTATCCATTTCCAAGGGCATCGTTTACTCCAGTATATTTGCCAGCCTGCTCTCCTGTGAAATGATCAACACGGCTCACTGTTATAAATGTTCCCAAGGGGAAACTTTAGCAGTGATAGAAAGCTTTGTATTTATCTGGAGGACAGACCACACAGGCTCTACATTAATGCGTTAGTTAAACCTTTTGTGTCAAAGCCGTTTAACCCTCCGGAGTCTAAATCACAACAAGTCAGGTCAGCTTTTATTCATATAGCGCCAAATCACAACCACATTTTATCTCATGGCACTTTCCAAAAAGAGACCGTAATCTTTTATTTGATCTGAATCAGGGTGGATCGCACTTCTGCCGGTTTCGGTAGTGATGAGAAAAAGAGAGATAACATTAACCCTCCATGTGTTTGGGCTCAGAATGCTCAGACAACATGCTGAAGTGAAGAAATAACTGACAGGACACAGAGGTGACACACATTCTGTAATAAAACTGTTATGCAAGAAGACATGGCCGACAGTAGCTTCCTTTATTCAGCCCGCCACCAAAGTAAATGTTACAAACGTCTAAGGGGGGATCAGAGCCGAGGTGGTAAAAGAGAAATTAAACAGAGTGGGTCCCACAAGAAGTCTTATTAATTGACAATAACACTACCTTTGTGTGTAGTGTTATTGTTAACACTACACACAAACTTTACAAATGACTTAGTAAAGTCAATATTCCTTTTTGGATCTCAGGGTGGAGGTTTCATTGATTTTGATTTGGAATTATTTCGGTCATATTTACATTTCTCCCATTCTCATACGCACACGTGTATATATACATATATACATATATACAACCAACCAACATTCATATATACACATACAATTGAAATTTATTTTTTATTTTTTTGACCGAAAAAGGTCTAGGCTAGAAAAAAGTGTACGCTGACGCTACAGCTTAATATGCCTAACCTTTTTACATATCAAATTTAGTTTTAAATATTCTCCCAAACTAGCAAAAGCAAAGACTGTCCAAATTTAGTCAATAAACATAAAGATATTTTCAAAACATACAAACTGGTTTGCTCACCTAAGGCCTCTTGAGCGGCTCCCAGATGGGCACCGTACCCTTGTTAAACACAGGCAATGAAAAGTAAATCACCAGCAAACACAAAATACACAAAAAGCCATAAAGCAAACAAACAGAAGGGGTGTGTTAATTATGTGAAAACATGTGCTTGTGTGATAAGAGAGCGCATGTAAATATACCTGCTTGCCGAGCTCCTGAAACAACAAAAAACAAGCAAATATTAGTTAAATATAGTCTTCAAAAGATATCACAATTATAAGACGGACTATGAGAGCCACAAGAAGAACAAGCAAATAAGAACAAATTAGAGTTTTTGAGAATTAAGTTGTCATCTTACAAGAATACTATAATTTTATGAGAAATTTGCATGTTTGTCTCTTTGGAAAAGACCCGGTCTTAAATTAAAGTCCTGACACTTCTAATAATGTGGTGATGCTGTGGATTCTATATGTGTCTATTTGTGAAATCTTGGTTGAAATACAGCTGAGCAAGATGCTCAATGTTCCCCATTTTAAAGCACGCTACACGCCAAACTCTCTCCTTAACAAACCAGTTTGTTCTTGTATTGTTATGACTTTCCAAATTCCAACATTTAATATTAGGATTGTTTTTCTCATAAAATCATGGCGTAATTTTAAAAAATCTGTGATGGATATATTTTTTTTGTTGATGTGGGCTCATACTCTGTCATTCAATGATGAGTTTCAACAACACAAATGAAACACAAAAACACCGACTCAAAACACCGACTCCATAAAATCAGTCATTGGCTTATTCATCGGTGTGACAAAAAAAAACAAGAGTGGTTCTTTTATGTCTGCAGGCAACAGTTTAACACATTCTGCCACTCACAGTCACTCATTCTCACCATATTTGCTGGCGGTTTTCACACCTTCAGCTCTGAGTGCAAGCTGCTGAGCATCATAAGGGTACCCAGCAACACCTGAAGGGATGACATATATATTCTGGTAACTGTAATGTTATGGAACATAACAAGATGGTTGATTGACTTATCAAAGGCCTGCAACCATTGTAAACTCTCATCGTTATTGGAGCCGAAATTTTCAAACTGCTATGGTTGATTTTATTGTTATGTTTATATTACATCACCAATAACCTGGCTTTGCTAAAGTTCAGGGGGAAAATTTCATCTCAATGATACACATTATACTCTTACCCTCCAGTCCTGTGGGGATAACTGGAGCATTGCCGTAAGGAACATGAGAAGCTCCGGCTCCTGCAGAAAAAAAACATATGATCCTTCACTTATCTCTTCACCTTTTGAAACCAGCTCTGTTCTAACCACAACTTCAAATCTGACACATGCATGGAAAGCCACATCGACAGAAGCCTGAATAATGGCAGGACAGAAGGAGGAGGTCACATCAGCACCTAAAATGAACCGCTCACCATATTTACCGACGTTTGATTCCATTCCTGCACTTAGGGTTCCTGAAAGAACACACGAGAGCTTCAGTAACACATTTTCAGACTTTGCATGCTTTCTCCCACAAACCATCGCTCCTCATCCTGAAAACACGTCTTTTTAGACTTGAATATTCTGTTTGATCATTGTTCTGACCTTTAATTATTTTTAGCTTTTTACTGCTTATCTTTTTACTTATGTCTTGATATTTGTCGTCTCACTGTTGTATCTGTAAGGTGAACTTACGGGCGCCTTTAAGTAAAATGTATTATAATTTTTTATATCATTATCATTATTGTTATACAGATTTTGCTAGTTTAATCTGAGAAGATTGTTTGACCCTGACTAATTTCTCAAAATGATTCAGATTTGCATGAAAAGAGGTTGTCAGCTGCTGTAGTTCTGATATAAAGACTTTGTTTAGGGGAGAACAATGAGGCTATGTTTTATGTGTTTGTGGTTTTGGTCATTTCACTTTTTAGCAAGATTACACAAAAATACAGAAAACACGCATGAAATACTCAATCCTCCCAATCCTCAAATAAAAACAAGTAAATCAAGTTTTTTTTAATATGTGAAAAAAGTTAAATAAAAACATAATAACATAATAATTATATATAATTATATTATAATTATATTATATATATTATATATAATATAATTTCACAAATATTTAAAGAATGCTTGATATGCTTAACATTCTCCAGTACATGGTAAATGAATCCGTGAATTCTTGTGAAAATCTATTGAATCGTTTTTGTACCATGTGTCACAAACCCTCATGTGACACAGTTCTTACAAACAGAAAAAGTTGTAAATTCAAGTTGGAATCACAGAAATTAAAAATTATAAAAGAAAATAGTCCCTACATAGAAAAGGGGGATTATTGTATATGGCATTTATTGGTTTTGCATTTTGTCACTATATGTACGAAGACTTGTATCAAATATTCAACCATTTTTTAAATTATAATTCAGAAATAAAACCTGTTAGCTGGACGAACAAACGGGATGGAACCCATAGCTATATCGACCACTTTTTAGTTAGTGGCAGGTGACAACAGAATTAAAAACGACATATGGTACTGACATTTACCAGTGATATTTTAATTTTGATCCAGCTGATCCGGATTAATATCTGGATTGAAATATGTATCTGTAGGGATTCATATTTTACGAAGCTGTATGGCAAGAATTAGGCAGATATATGTGGGAATATTTGGCCTTAGCAGAGGAATAAGCTCTGCTGGTTATATTAAAAGTTGAAAGAACAGATGAAGACATTCATATTTCTAGCATTCCCATGTGTTGTTTTATGTCCCACACCGTAAGACAGCCAGATAAAAACAGTGTTTGTGACGGTGCATCATTGTTTAACGTCTTACCGTGTGAACCCTGGCCAGGATAGGCTCCGGCACCTAGGGCTGCAGCAAATTAAAAAAACATAAACACTCAGTTTAGACGCTAAATAACTTCCACCTTTTAATAACACTGTGTGAGAAGCGTCTAGAGGCGCAGGAAGTCAGAAACCACCAGACTAAACTGGTCAGCTTCTATAAATAAGAGACAATAGCTACATCCAGTGGATAACAGACCAAACAGCAAAGAAAGTTTCCTTCAGGGCCTCTTATTTCTTTCTACTTTCCGCAGGTTAAAGCATCTACAGGTTAGTGCCGTCACATGAGAAGGGAAAGGTCGCCTCGAAACAGTTACCTTCATGCCTCCCTGCTTTTTTCTCAGCCACTTCAGCTAACTCTGCAGGGTAGCCAAGCCCTGAAACATAGCTCTAATTAGCATTATAAGGATATTGTTGAACGACTGAATGACTCTTTACATAGACGTTGCCCCTAACTTCCCCTCCCTCCTTTTCTCAGGCACTCACCAGTCCCAGTTCCGTAACCTTGGCCGTAACCGTTACCATAACCTGTGGAGAGAAGAGTAACGGTAAAGTTAAAATCCCAATTCTTTTATGTGAGTGCTTTATTTGACAACCCATGTGCTGAAAGGAAAGAGGCATCAGCCTGCAGATGAAATACCCGGAGACAAAGCTTTTGCACCAGCATCTCCACCTACAACAAGATCAGAACAAAGAACGTCAACACAGAGGGTCTTTCATGTCGGCTTCGAGCAGAATCCTCTAGATTTCCTTACCGAAGCCATTTCCTGCCATAGCACCCAGGTACCCTGTTGCTCCATCACCATAGCCTGTGAGAAGACACCATCGTAACTTATTGCATGGGACACTCATGTGAAATTTGTGCTTTTTCCCCACGGTAGGAACAATATCTATCTTGGGAAAGATATAAAAAATTAAACAGGAAAGAAAGTGAACAGAGATTGACATGAATATAATGTGGAGATTGTGAGTAAAATTTGCTGGTTGGTCAAATATTCAGCAGAAAGAAAAGTATCATGCTGAGGCAGCTGGTGACCCTCAAAGGGAGCGAAGAAACAATTATATTTTTCTAGAAATACCCACAAATAAATTGTTGATCGACGGAACAAAGTAAGAGTAATAGCTCTTTGAGTACTGTGGAACACATGATCTTGATCTAGAAGAGGTTCCCCAGACATTTGCTGGTGAGTTGGAAGCCAGAGAACCTGTTTCCAACCACATAGAAAGTTATTAGATCTCACAAGTTTATCAATGATAAAGTTATCTTCTGTAAACTCCCATCCATTCATCCATCCATCCATCTGGGCTATGGTTGTGGGGACAGCAGTCTAAGGACGGTGACATCCCTTCCTCCAGCAATCTTCTCCAGTTCAACCTAAGGGATCCCAAGTCATTCCACGGCCTAATGAGTTCTGCAATCCTACCAGTGACTTCTGGGTTCACCTCTGGTCGATTAGCTTGATATTTTCAGAAAAGCGCCAAAGGCAGGTTTTCTGTGGGCATCCTATCAGATTCCTGGGCCACCTCAACCAGCTCCTTACAAACGAGCAGCAGCTCACTCTGAGTTCCCTCCGGTGTTCAGAATAACCAGCTCAACAGGAGTGGAGGCGTTTGCACTGTGTTGTCTGGGGCAATAGCCCCTGGTCGGGCCTCCCAAGATAGATTGTTCTTAGGGGGGTCCAGACTAAGAACAAATAAAATTATCACTAATTTAAGTTAGTGATAAATGTGATTTTTCCAATATGCACTCAAGTCTATAAAACTTCCCATGATTCGGAAAGCAAAAAGACACCAAAGAGTCCATAACCGGCATAAACAGATCCATTTGTAAGGACAATAATATCCCTGTAGGGTTGAAGTCCACATTATGACTGGGAAAGGTTAGAATCAACCAGTTATCCCATCAAGAAAGCCTTCCAGAAAAAGACGTCATCAAACCCTAATTGGCCAAGAGGACAATGGGCCGCACTGTTATCGATCACAGGAGTCTCTCTCCACGCTCTGCACAACAGCTGATCTGACTGTCACTCTAAACGACTGAGAAGGAGTAATGAATAACGAGACTGCTTCAGACCTCACACACAATGTAAACATTAAAAAAGCAAGGTGGAGAAAAAAATTGAACCCTCTTTCAGACAAACTTCAACGGTTGCATTTAGGTGTAAACTGAGAGCGGATACGTCACCCCTGTAACACCTTTGGGGTGCCCGCACACTTTAAAAGTAGCAGCATCGGAGATTTCCCGAATATAAGATTGAGTTATGGGTGGGGCAAACAGGGAAAACTGACAATGAAAACCTTAAGATGCTAAAGAAATAGGAGTGAAACTGTGAATCTCTACCTCCATGTTTGCCAGCTGCACCACCCAGGTATGCTCCTTGGCCCAGACCTATGAACAGCACACGTGGTTGAATACATTTCGACCATCAGCATCTCTATCTGCCTGTAAGAACTGCTCTTGTGTAACTGGTTCAGTATTACCTGGTCCGTAGCCGCCGGTGCCCAGGTTAGCTCCCAGATAGTTCCCAGCACCACCAAGATAACCTGTGTTGGGAGGTAACACACACTCAGAAAAATCCCCTGAGATTGGTTGTGGACTAAAATGATTTGATCTCACACTCAGTAAAGATTAATTAAATCCACACTAGTCCTGTTGAAAGTCATATTTTACACACATAATAAAACTGGGACATAATATCCCGCCTCGCTCATTTGTTTCCATCTACAGATGTTCTGTTGACAGATTGCTGAACGCAAGCAGTGGATGGTGGAACAATAACAAAATACAGATTTCAACATCTTTGCAAGAGTCGGATGGTTTTTATACCCCTGCCAACACGGCACAGACTCCAATGGACTGAAACCTAAAATCCATAACACCAGATGCAGTTTTTTCTCCAGCATTTTTCATTTATACCTTATTCTCCATGTTTAATTGTTGTCTCCTCTTAAAGTCTATTTTCGTATGATTAAATGGGTTTATGTTAGTGTAACTAAATATAATTGGGTTTGGCTGTTGGTATTTACTCAGGATAATTCTACTTAGCTACTTGGATTAGGTCCAACACAATCAATGAAGATCCATTCTTTCTAGTTACTCGGAATGGCTCAAATATAATTTAATAGAATTGGTCTTTATACTTTTTGGTAAAATTATCTAATTAAGTGGAGTTTAGCTAAAATTAGCTTAAATTAAGTAAGGCAATAAGCCAATAATACATAAATATAACTAACAACAACCTGTTGAGTCCAAACAAAGTGAACAGTAACGGAAAGCTTGCGTGATTGTGTGCAAAAAGAAAACAGATATGGAAACTCAATCATATCAGTTCATCCCAACTTGATTCTATCGTCTGAAAGCTTTCAATTTTCATGCAAGTTCTACGTAATGGTTTGTGGTTGATTTTTTCATACATGAAAGGATCTTTATAATAATAATAATAATAATAATACATTTACATTTTTTTAAATTTTTGTGAATGTAACAGCCAGACAATTTTTTTTTTTGAGTGCAGGAACCTCTCTCACGAAAGTTATCACCAACGTAAACCGGTTGAAGTGATGCTGATCCATTTCTCTTCCATTCGTCTGACATCCTCATAGCCCGACACCCCAAACCTTCTTGTTTCCCTCAGAGGGCAGAACTCTGGTTCAACAGTTAGCATACTCACAACAAAAGGTCTTAGATTTTAAGTCCATATGTGCTTGGTTTACAAATATTGCCCCGTTCCTTTTTCCGACCATCACATACATGTGATCTAGGGCTCAAAGGAACCCCAGGATAGTGATGGTCAAACTGTATACAGGATCAGACGCAACCCCATCAAAGAGTCCCGACGACCTGATTCTTAATCACCTCAACCGCACCAACTATCTGTTTGACCTCTGTTCATCTCCCAGAAATCAGACCTCTTTCATCCATTAATATCTCTTCCAAATTTTCCAGCAGTTCCAATTTTTTGCCAACCTAGAACTCGATAAATATAAACCCCAGTATGCCAAACCATGGTTACACAGACTAACACAACTTGGAAAATAAAAGCAGATTTAGTCTATGTGTTGTTGAACGATACATGTTTTGTTTCTCCTTTTTTCTTCAAAGTTGCTCACTATAACAAATAACCAGAAATTACTTTTGTAAATATGGCTGCCCACAATGGCAGTAAATTCTGACGACTGAGTTGTTGTGGTTGTTTGCGTTGGGTATTTCAGGTCCATTGTCCTTTTCGGTTCATCACCACGTAGCTTATAATGGTGTGGATGTGCAACGGCATTTTTAGCTGTTCACATATGGCACTTATGAATCAGTCATATTCTCAAGAGCCTGGAAGATGAGGAGGAAAGAGGCCTATATCAGAAAAAATTGTTAAACCCCGCCACGAAAGGGCTCACAAATCAGTCTAGGCTACTTCTAGTGCCCAATAAATGGGGGTTGGGTGGGGGTTATATGTAAGGAAGGGCATCCTGTGTAAAACCTATGCAAAATCCACATTCGAAACATGGAACTGATTTCTAGACCAGATCCGTTGGGGTCCAGGTTAACAAATACCGTCACTGGTACTGTTAGCCCCCAGAGTACTGCCGGTAACTGTGGATGGAAACAGATGATATATAGTGTTAAGTTCATATGTATGGGTTCAGCATGGACCTGTAACTTGATAGAATGTAGAAATAAATAGAATATTGCAACTGCTTTTGCAGTTGCAATATTCTATTCAATATTCAATATACTAAGTCAGTGTTTTGTAATATTTGGCTTGTAAATCTAAGTGGGACGGGGTCCGAACGGAATTCAATTCCATACAAACCCTGCAAAACAGCAGCACAAACCAAACCCAACAAGGCAATAAAACAAGATATAAAGACAAAACAGGAGAGGATAATATTGAAGCCGCTGTATAATGTGCTTTGAGATCAATTCAAATCCATCAGTTAATCAGAGTCCTCAGATGCTGACATCAACCATCAGACACAATGCAGACACTATTTACATTTCAAAGTGGCTAGTTTTCGGATAGATGTCGAGAATATTGACCAAAAAACTTCAGCATCACACACCAAACATCCCAAAAGAAAGAAAAGAACCCAGAATTTCTGCTTACTTTAGCTAAACTTGTTAAGCTTGCTAGCGTCCTACAAGTGAGACCCCCTCAATCTCACTGAGACTACAGCCTCTACAATGAGCCCAAGACACAGGAAGAGACTGACTGCAAATAAAGCCTACATCCTGCCGAGGATGATTTTGAGAGATGTTGAATTCCTCACAATACATGGAGCTATTCAGACTTTCCAAAACGAAGAGAAACATGAAAAATGGTATCACTTAGTAGACCTAAAACATAGGTAGGGAAATATAGTATACATGTTGGACAACGATATAGAGTAGAGCTGAAGGATTATTGTGGTGGTGTATCTTACTTGTTGCCTGGGTATTCCTCCCAGCTTTAGACTTTGTGACTTCAGCAAGGGGAAGGCCCTCCTGCCTTGAGGCAACGCCTAAACTTTTGGATCCACTTGCACCTGGGATCACTGTCCTGTATCGGCCTCCCCTGTGCATTTGCAGGTTTTCTACGGCAACAGTCCCATGGATTCTGGGCCTCTTTTGAGCCTTAAGAATGGGGTCTTTGAGACCCTGGCTATCTGCTACAGCAGATAAATAGTCTCTTGGTGACTGACCTTGTGGAGGATTGAATCTATTGCCTCTGACATCTTGAATTTGTGGAAGAGGCAGTCTGTAGGCTGTCTCTTCTTGGCTGTGTGGAGTTGCTTGTCCAAGATGTTTACTGTCCATAGGCTGGGGCACTAAGCCCTGTGTCTCTGAACCCAGACGCTGATGGTGATCCATTTCCATAAAATCTGACAAATCGCTGGAAGATCTACAGTTTTTGGTCCACTGACTTTGTTGGGTATGTGAATCATGATCTGTATTCCTTTGAGAAGAAGCAGTACCAAGAGTTCTGATGCTGTCTTTATCGAGGGGCAGTTGCTGTCTGACTCCTCCACCGACTGGAGTGGCTCCAAGGCTCTCTGTGCCCCATCTGTCTGGGACCACAGGCTTATAAGATTTTCCTTCTTCTGTATGTGAATCAGCCAGATTTATTCTCTGTTTCTCGAGCGCTGTCACACGTCCTAGACTTGATGACAACTCTAGTGGATTAAGGGTTTTGACTTCCCTTCCTGGTGTGAGTACAGGACCAGTTTCTATCTGTAATTCAGGGGCAGTGGCGCCAAATACATTGGTTCTCCTCATGTTGGGCATTTCAGGTCCAGGAGACCTCTCTATTTTTCCATTCAATGTTCCTTTGGTCTTTTCTCTCTTCAGATCTTGAGCAGCGTGACCCAGATTGGCCATCTCAGGTCTCCCCAAATCTGCTGGAGACACACCTGGCAGAGAAATATCATCATGCATTCACGACCTCAGGAGGTTCAGAGACAACAGTGCTTCTCTCAGTGGCCCAGGGGAAAAAATATATCTATATATACGGTTCTGTATTTTAACTCAGTGTCTATCAGAGAATCCCATTTGAAATCCTGTTTAAATATAAGGCCCTTCATGGCCCCCCTTCGGGTAGAGGTCTTTAATCTGTCCCGACTCGAAAAGAAAAAGGGGCAGTTTGGCTGAGTCACTGACCTCTTACGTAAAACGTACTTTTATTGGAGAGACTTTCCTGATTTTACTTAAGTATTAATGTTCTTTTACCTGTCATCATTATTCTAGCATTGATCCCAGCCTTATTATTAATGTAATCTGTATTCATGAAAACAAAAGACAAACAAATAAGGACCTGAAATTAGTCCCCTTTTAATGGTCAGAACCATATCAAGAAGTGAGACGACAAGGAGACGACACACATCCGACGCCACACTTTAGAAGTACACGCATAGTCCTTTTGCTGGAGTCAGAGCATTAGCATCAAGAAAAAAACACACCAGTGTTACAGCACAAAGAGGAGACACCCCCGGACTCAAACGGCATCAGTGTGTGACGAAGTCAACTGATCGCAAGGTTTAGTAAAACACGGATTGGACAAGAACAGAAACACACATTCAAGAGAAGGTAAGACAATTAGCAAAAAATGTATTGGAATTGAAGAACCTAATTATCAGATACTGACCAATAGGGCCTCTAGAAAGTATGTGTGAAATCCAATGGAATTCTATCCAGGAGATTCCTAGTGACGTACATGTAGGTGGGTTGGACACGGCTAAACCTATTTGGCGGGGAAAACCTGTTTAAAAAAAACTAATGTTTTATAACAATTCAAATTTTTTTCTTGCTGAAATGAATCTAACATGATATATATATATATATATGTATATATGAATTTGTAATAAAGATTTGCTGAATTTGCAGTGATTAATTAGTAAAATAAACTAAATTAAATCATAATTTTCAGAATGATGTTATAATTAAATAATGTATGTTTAGTTGGCATAACCAGTTTTCCGGTAACGACATCAGCTTAGGTAGAACCATAGCTGTACGAACTCCGCTCCTACCAACTCTCACTGACTCTGATTGAATGTGAAGGTGTGCTGAGAATAAAAGCTCATGCAACATGCAGCACAGATGATGAGTCACACACCAACAAGTGTATCTCCTTTCTGTGTGCACATAAAACAGAGGAGGTGATGATTATATAACTGCAGGTAGCTGTGATTTCATGCAGACAAAGACCGGCATGAGCTCAACATCAGTGAGGCGGCTGACAAATACAACACAGAACACAACCAGGAAGCGTGACAGATCACAGGATGCAGAGGGGAGCGTTTGGTTCTCGCCCTCTACCAGTCTAATGATAGCACACATGGGAACTGCCATTGATTTCACTCAACTGCTCTGTTTGTTAACCCTTTGATGTCCTGATCAAGAAATATAAAAGCATGGGGAAATTATTTGGACACTTCAAATTTACCATAAAGTGACAAATCTTTGTCAATGAACAACAAAAAAAAACTTTAAAACTATTTTATGATGAAATTTTTTATTTCATGTAAAATAGTCATATTATAATTAGATTAGCTCCACCTTTTGTTAAAGCATGTTTTTAGCAAAACTATTTGAACCCTTATTATACTTTTTTGGAGTTGTATCAAGTTACATAACTCTATTTAGGTCCTCAAATGCTTTATTATGCAAAAAAAAACAACCTACTTATAGAATAGGACTTTCTCAGTAGCCATGGTTAAAGTGTCCGGTGGTGTGCCCCAGGGCTCCATCCTTGCCCCCTATTTCTCAGCATATACATGCTGCCAACGGGCCATATTGTAAACAGGTTTAGTCAATTTTTTTGAATGAGAAAAAGTGACTTAAAATGTGCTGAACCAAACAGTTGAGCAAGACATTAAAGTTAAGATGAAAAGACACTCAGCTCATTGGAAATTATTATAGTCAAAAATATTGTCAGACAAATACGCTGCTACCTTGGTTATACCTGCATCTCTTCATTGTTTTTGTGATTGACAGTATAGGTGTGTCTTTGTAGCAGGGGTGATGGGAGGAGACTTTGACCTCCAACATATAAATCTGAGCTGAATGGAAGAGGTCACAGGGTCTGAGGTAAGGCCTGATTCATCACTTACCATGTCGGGGTACGGGATAGCCACCACCGGCAAAATGACCATATCCTGGCAGGAAAACAAAAAGTTCAGAGGACGAAGAGCAAATCTGTAAGTCTGACAGGCACCCTGATTACATCGCTGCTGCCTGTTCCGGTTTTTACAAGGACACATAGTTTACTATCTGTGTCTCTGAGTGTCTATTAGCTGAGATGAAGACAACAAATAAACAGACGGCCAACGTGTGAAGACAAACACGCAAGCAAGCAACACACCATATTTAGTAATTACTCACCGGGTAGAGTGCCGAGGCCAGCACCATAAACTGGAACGTCACAAAACGATAGATTACATTTTATTTTCAAATAGTTTGATGACTGAAACACATTTTCATCCCTGCCTTATAATTTTTCCTTAAGACTCACATGTGACCTGGGACACTGTAAATGTCACTACTGGACCCTGGATGACATCCCACTATCATATTTTTCTTTTTATTATTGGCACTTAAGCCGAGTGGTTGCAGCTCATAACACTGATAGTAGCAGCCTGAATAAATGTTTAAGAAAAGAACAGCTGGCCGAGCTGAAGATAATTTAAGGGCAAAAAGAAAAAGTGAATACGTGTTTGTTATTAATGATACGAGCCAGGATATTTTTCTAGTAATCAGGTGGCGAAAAAGGATGACTATGTACGACACAAATTCAAACATGTTGCCCTTACCCATCAAATAATGCAACAAAACTTAATTATTTATTTTAATATGCTGTTTTCAGAGCAAATAAACATTTATCAATTATTGTTTATTGTAATTCATTTATTCATACGGCCATTCCACCCTGAATAAGGCCGAAACCTTTACAATCTATTACTTTTTAATTTAATCCAAAATAACCAGAATGCAGTGGCACGTGTTTAATACAGTAATAAATAGAATTATATTGTGGTATATTTACAATCAAATCTCTGACATGTCCCAGGATGAAATTGAGTTTGAAAAGCAGTGGTGGATGAAGTATTCCGATCATTTACCCGAGCAAAAGCACTGATAACACGCTGGTAAAATGCACAACTGCAAGCGAAAGCCAGTCATTCAAAACCTAATATAAGTGGAAGTATATAGTATGATAGTATAATCAGGAAAACTATACTTTAAATATTGCGTTAAAAGTATTAATATTTGAATTATCCCATACATATTAATCAATAAATCAACAAATTGATTGATAAAAATTAAATTAACATACAAACTTAAAATCCAAAATTCATGTTAATTCGGTAATCAATCTAGGAATGTCAAAAGTATTATAGTAAAACACAATGACAGCTTCTACACATCTGGATGTGTATACGTATATTCTTGTAGGGTTTCTGAAAGCATGACTTTCACTGGTTGTGGAGACAAGATTATTATGCAATTAATAGTTTAAATTATGTAAAGGCGCTGAATGAACCATCGCTGCTGACCCTTCCACACATTCCTTAGTGATAAAAGCGAGGTAAATTTGTCAGATCAAATTGTTTAAGTGTTCATAATAAGAGGCTGATTGAGATTTAAACATCATCCAGATCATTTCAGCTGGCAGTACTCCTAATAGCAGGGCTTTAAGACTCACAGCGCAATCTTAATAAAGCTCACAGTGTCTTCCACTTATAGGTTCTGAAAACATATCCAATACGTTTGGTTGTAACTACAATTTTTATTTGTGTGTATGCATGAATATATAAGAAACTGGAACCCTGTCCTGTTACTGGTGTTTTACGTAATATAGTATTAAATGTCATCCTCACCTCGTTTTGCTCCGTGGCCCAAATTCATTCCCCGTCCATTTGTAAGTCCCGCCCCCAGACCCATTCCTGTGCCCAGACTGGCACCTGAATAACAAGAAGGATGTTACTCTTTTTTTCCAAAATGTATGCACACAGAATTAGTAATTTAATAGCTACCTAAACATTTGAGTTAATTTAAAAGGTTGAGTACTTAATATAATGTCTTTTGTGAAATATTTGTTGTTATTTGAAATTCTATCACACGGGAAATATTAAAAGGACCGAGAGAGGACAAATGAGAAATATGAGGAGTGTTCTTCCGCAGAATTGTGCAAAATATTTGTCTTTTAAAACTAAAAGTCATGTCTCGCATCTAGCACAATACTTGAATAGACATAAGATGGAATGCACAACATTTGTTATTACTGGGATCATGATGGACAAATGGGAGAACTTCTTCATAAGTTGTTATAGCAATTAGATGGGGACAAAAGAAACCAGAACATAAACTATTCAAACCTATTCAAAATAAAGAAAATCAAGTCATTTGTTTCCAAACTGGTGTTTTTCAGTTCTTGTCCTGCATGTTTTGGACTTTTCTCTGACCCAACACAGTTCAGTCAAACTAACGTTTCACTCTGAGGCTTCTGCAGAGCTCAAAGACCAGTTGATCATTTGAAGCAGGTTTTTTGATTTGTTGATTTGAATCAGGTGGATGAAAGTCAGCCTCCTGCACAAATGAGATATTAGAGGTTCTCTCTCCATCACCCAGAACCTCACTAACTACTTTAGGAACCAAGAATAAGATATGATCTAAGCCTTAGACTTTGGATATGACTTACACAATCATCAGGGTTGTTTGAAAAAGCAGATTCTAAATTGGTTATTAAGACATGATTCTAAGAGTGATATTTTAATGATTATATGTCATCAGTTAGATGAAGGGAATCGGTAGTTTACAATAAGAACTCAAGCGGAGACCAGGAAAAGAAAGTAGAGGGACAGTATTACCATAGGGTCCCTGGGTTCCATATCCACCTGGCCTCAGACCTGCTCTACTTCCTAAACCCAGAGCTCTGTAAGCTCCTGAGAAAACACAAAACAACACAACTCACATTGTTGTTGTTTAAAAATGTTTGTTAGCTGCCTCATTATTCAGAATGACAACAGCGGTTGTTTGCATAAGCATGGAAAAGTCTGTTTCTTTGCTAATTTGTGGTCTTGTTGAGTTTTTGCTCATGAATGACCAAAACTTAATTAATGCAACATCATGCTGTTTGTGTTTGAGTAGTCATCTGACTTACCAACACCGAGCTGAGCCCCAGGGTTACGTCCAACTAAGGGTTGAATAGCCAAAAATTAAAACCTGAAATTGAAATTTAATGCAAAATTCTACGCACGGGAAAGTCAGCATAAAGTTAAACTTACTTCCAGCCTTCATTGCTTTGCTGCCATATCTGTTCCCCACCGCTCCGAGAGCACTAGCAACTGAGAGAGTACAAACTCAAAGTGTTTTATTACAGTATTGAATATCCATCAACTGCATTTTAAACCTAAAGTAGAATGAAAACAATATAAATTTCCCTGAGAATTTTTATACAGCTGTGTCTGAATTCAGTGGAGATATCTTTTGATGGCCGATATACTTTTATAAAATTTATTGTTAATACGAAATGATGCCAATGTCCTATAAATCAAAGTGCTGTTCTTGTGGCTTATTGAATGGTTTTAATCCCACATATTTGTACTTCAGTCATGAATTCACAATATGGTTTGATGGTGAATGGTTACTCAGGGAACCACTGACCTCCAGGTCTTACTCCAATGCCAACACCTGACAAAAAGAAAAACACAGGACAAGAGAGAGACAGACATTTGAGCAAATTTTAGATTTAGGGGACAAAAAATTCTGAATTGGTGTTAATACGATTAAGAACACAAGAAAGTAATTTTTGCATCAAACTACAGAAAAAAGATCTGTGTTGGCCAGTAGCCTCATTGGTCCAATTCAATCCAATCTAAGTAATTGAATGCTGCCCTTCAAACAAGAGCACCTCGCTCAGCGGCCAGCAAACCTCATGAAATCATACATGATACGGTTGTGTTAAAAAGGGAGAACGTGTCAAAAACATTTATGATTTAAACACATTTAAATACAAAAAAACTACCAAAACTTTGTGACAGACCTCTGGCTGGCAGCATTCTCCCCCACGATGCAGTCTGAGGTTTGACACCTAAAAAGAACATCACCATGGTATTTTACCTTTAGTGACAGCATTTCATAAGCTAAGTCAAAAGTATTCAAATGTTGTATACCATGATCATCACCAGCTGCTGTTTGAAATCACGAAATAACACATGTAATGATGAATGTGTTACTCACACAAAAGATATTTGAATTTGGGGGAACAAATAATTCTGATAATCTCTTTCAGATTTGTAGATGATGCTTCAATTCATGTAACTCTGCTGAATCGCCCTTACAGATAAAACACAGGAGCTCACATGAGCTTAATGTACGTATATTTAATATGTATATGTAATAATAATCTATCACATGTTACACAGTACATATATACATACAGTACAACATTGTGAAATTTATCTGCATTTGACCCATCCCTGAAGGAGCAGTTGGCGGCTCATGTGAAGCGCCCGCGGCGCTGAGGTTTCAGGGTCTTGCTCACGGACCCATAATAATTTCATAATAAAATGTAATAAAATAATAATAATTTTAAAAACTCACATGTGAATTTTAAAATATGAATGTGAAATATGTGAAACATGGAAAATTCCTACGTTTCATTTAAAAGGAATGGGTTAGAAATGTTCTTCTTTCCATTCTTACCAAATATTTTTCTGTTTGTTTTATGGAGCTTAAGCTGCTGACTTGCAGGCAGGAATGTCAGTCATTTAAATATTTGACCTTTTCCTCCTGCTCTACAGGTTACATCATTTGACAGTGGTGAATATAATTGTCAAATTCAATTCTTAAATAAAAGTACTGATAACTATGTGAAAATATTCCACTACAAGTAAAGGTCTGGCAACCTATACTTAAATTAAAGTATTTAAGTGCTGTCGGAAAAGTACACTTAAAGTATTAAAAGTATTAGTGCCTGTTGTACTTGGAATCAATCCTCCCAGTGTTGTGGCACACGATCGCTGCTGGATTCATGTGTAGCACAATGTTTTATTTTACTGTTGTAAATGTTAAAGGTGGAGGTAATTAAATAGTTGATGCTGTTGAGTAATTTACTCTAAGAGTTGACCGTAGCCTCTTTACAGTATCACTGTCCTTTGAGAACCACATATCCCATAAAAGGTCAACTTGGCCAAGATCAGCTCGTTTTCAGTTTTGTGACATTTTCCAGATAATCCAAAATATTTAGAGGTTCTAAATAAGGCATAAATACTCCAAAATGTTTTACTAGTACTGTAGTTTATTGATCTTAAAGTGGAGAATTTTCTCAGCCAATAAAGAAATACTTAGACTTTCATCAAGAGATATGGAAACACAGGGTTGGGGTTGGGGGGTATGAAGCAACTTAATCTGGAAAGTAATTACTAACTACAGCTGCAGGTACACTTTCTAACAGAGTAGAAAGTGTAAAGCAACATAGAATGGACATAATCAAGTTAAGTCCTGTAATTATGCAACTATGGTCTGGAGTAAATGTGAGAAGTTGAGTAGTTACTGTCCTCCACTGGAGTATTATAGATATCGCTTTCATGAATGAATCTTGCCACTTGAAGAAGAGCGAGGAACCGATGGGCATTAAACAGATGAGGATTGTAAATGGAGCGGTCGTGTGGAGCCTGTTAGTTCATTTCACGATTGGTCGTCACATTTTACTCGCCGCCGCCACCTTTTCGCCACATCCATTGATTCAAAGGAATTATATAGTCTAAACCGCAGTGGTTTGGCGGGATCTCTCATGACGGAGTCCACAGAGTCCAGCAGTTTCTTCTCCTTCAGTCTCACAGACATGATATATAACAGGTAGGTGGAAGTGAGTCAGTAGAGGTTTACATCCGTCAGAGCATTCAAGGTAAAACCAGAAACCGCTCTCTGTTTCTCTGTGAGATCTTTGATGAAGAGGGTTTGTCACCAAAATGATAACTCTTCATGACGCTGACGTCAGACTGATCTGATTGTTTTATTTTTGTTTGAATTTTCGTCGGTTCAACATTTCTATTCATATATCACTACAATATTTATGTTACTAATAGATAAAATAATGGGTTTTATTATTGATGCTTTAAATTTAGCAGTGGATTATAGTTTGTATTGACTTAAAACTTGTGAGCACTGCCTCTTATTTATACATTTATATATAATAAAATGCGTTACTTAGTATTGAATATGGAAATATGGAAATGAAAAGCGAAATTATATATGTTAGAAGTTAAGATAAGATAAGATAAGATTATAGATAAGATCAAAACGGATTTTTTTCTAAATTGCAGTTGAAAACAGTTATTTCAGTTTCCAAGCAAAATTATTATTTTTGATCCGATTAGTAGATCCACCCATAAGCTAAATATGAACAAGAACAAGTTGGAAATGGGTCAAGTGATTACATAAAATACTACTTAAGAATCAGCATTAGTTTGAAGTGAATTAAATAAAAGATGAAATAAAGATTTCCACTAAATCTATGGAAATAATAATCTTAAATTTGAGAAAATCGGAAAGAAGAGTTCTGTGTGTAATCCTCTCTTACCCCCTTGTAGAGATGTCTGGGCCAACCCGAGAACCAGTGAAGTCTGGAGCAGAACTCGAACCAGCATGATGCAGGAGAAAATGAGCAGCAGAAGGAACAACGTATGGACAGATCAACGGATGAATGGATACGACTACTCCTCACGTTTTATATTCACACTATCCTCTTTGATACACTCCCACTGCCCGGTCCGGCTCTCTGCAGGATTGGACAAAGTAAAAGGCCCATCTTAGTTTTTCCATAACCGAGAATACACACGCATTTGGTATTTTCTCCTGCACCTGAAAAAAATAACACCCTCTCACACCATCTCCCTGCTTGTTCCACCAGATGACATGATATTTGAAAGTGGCATGGTTTGTAACTGTAATATTCTCTTTTTCTCCCTCATACATCAGATTTGTACTATTTGATCATTTATCAATTTCCATTTCTGGGAGAATGATGGGATAAAATAGAAGACAAAAGACGTTGGGTTTAAATTCTCCCAAGACAACTAGGACAAATAATGATTCACTATAAATCTGTGAATCATTATTTTCACATCATTATTGAGTCTGGCGTGCCAGGAGGAAAGGATTCAAGGCTTAATTGCCACACACTCAAGGGATTTTGTGATGAAATGCAAATATTTGTATACAGGGCAGAGGAACATCAGTCTTATAAAGCAAGTGAAATTTAGTTAAGGTAAAGGTTGCAAATAGTTCATAATCCCTTAAACATAAGCAAAGAGGCTTTTTCGTCATCTCTCTGTGTGGACACATGATTCTGGAGGTGTTTGGATCATTGCTGAAGCTATAAGTCTGTTGCTAAGATGTTGAGGAAATCCTATTAACCTTAAAATGTCTGGTTCGGCACCATATGGTGTTTAAGGCCTGCATGATGGAGAATACCCAACTAAGAATCTTTTGAAGCATAACAGTAGATGTAAGTCAAAAAACACACTTTCTCTGCAATTTACTTCTTCTCAGAATGAAAAAAAGCATGAGGTATAGGAGGTAATTCAGGGATAAGTGTCTGTGATGACAGATGATGTGTGATCCTCAATCTTGACAGATATCCTTTTGTGCTTACAGTCTATGGGGAGAATGTATACAACATGCTTTCAGAAGAAACGAGACAAATTATCCCAAGGAATGGTGGTGATGGCTGATGACTCTGCTGAAACTAAACAGCATGATGAATTGCTGAAGTTGCTAAATATGCAAAACTGGCGAAAACTATGAAGAAACCAAAGAAAAGAAAGAAGAAAACACTATAAGTAAGTAATAATGAAGGTGTGCTGTTGTGTTACTAAAGAGATAATTAACTGTTGATATAATCATTGTGATTATGAGTGTGTGAGAGAATATTGAGTAATATGATGTTATGAGGAACACAATACAGCTTAAAGGAACAGTTCACCCAAAAATGTGAACAGAGTCATCACATATTCACCCACAAGTGAGTTGCAAGTTGTACCTATTTGATAGCAGTAGCAGTTGGTACAGGTTTGGTTTGTTAATTAATAGGTAATGTTATCCCATGTGCTTCAGGCTGTGGATTTTTAATGCATTCCTTTTCCCTCCCCCCGAGACCTTCCAAAACAAAACCATCTCTGTGTTCAGGGACCTCCCAATCTAAAAAACTAAGCTCTGGTTCCATCTGTGTTGCGTGGTATTACATTGTGGTGCAATTTAGAAGAAGAAAACCATTAAACGACATGCATAATAAATGCTAAATATGGAATGGCACACTCATACACACACTGACTGTGCTGCAGTTATACTAGCCCCAACGGCTGCTTCTTCAAAAATGTGATTTCAAGGAGTTTCCATTTTCTAGACTTTCTAAAGATGTCTTTAATATCAATGGTAAACCGGCTATTGGCTGTTCTGATATTGTTTTATTGGGTAAACTGCATGTGTGTGAGTCTGTTGAGACTGTTTACAAGAACAATGTGTCCATGGTGGAACCAATGATCATCTTCATATTTTATAGTGTGGGAGGTCCAGCCCTTTTTATGTATTGTTTAAGCACTCAACGCAAACGTCTGCCTGAAGAACCACATATGATGGTTATTTCAGAAAGAATCCGGTTATTTCCATACCACCAGAGGAAAACCAAGGTCACATATGTAGACCACCACGTCGTCTTCCCCGGTGGTTCGGAGCAAAAGACAGTAACATAACCCGTATCTGAATCACCACTTGTTCACCCATGATTCACCTCTAAACATTAATCCGATTTATAAGGAGGCTGTCGGGATGTCAGAGGAGCTGTCCCAGCTTTGAAAAGAGGAACAGATTGTTGTCAGAGAGAAGACAGAGCTGCTGCAGACTGCGTCGGCTCCACAGAGCATGATGAGACGTAGGAGCATCTGTTGGAGAAAACATCTGGACAGCAGTTACACTGTGGTCCAACGTATTAACAACAATGTGCACCTCAATATATACATACAGCTGATCCATGTGGGTTACTGTGCTGTCCCTATGTGTCAGAGGACAAAAGACGAGAGGAAAATCTCTTAAGTAAGCAGATTTGCATCTTGACTTATATGAACTATAATCACAATGATGCTTTGATGTCAGATTAATCAAACTGGATAAAACCTTTTAAGCTTAACAAGATGCTGTTATATTGATTCATAACGCCGACCACTTTATTCCGAATAGAGAAATAACCTTTTCATTAAATTCACCCTTTCATGCCACAATAGAAAAAATTAAATTAAATACTGGAATTCTCCTGCCACCCCCGCAGTTTTAAGTCTCTCAGCGGATCAACGGTGGGACACACTGAAGACTTGGAACAATAGTGATTTTTCAAAGAAGTGGACCACCCAAGATTCCTCTGGGAGCACTGCAAAGGCTCAAAGAGGAGGTCACAAAAGATCCATTGAAGATATCTTCGAAATCATCTCAATAGAGGTCAGAGGTCGTGGCTTCACCACTAGAAAGACACTGGGGAAAAAATGTGTTAAAGCCAAGCTTAACACAAAAGTCAATTTTAGACTCATCTCAGTTTCGCAACAGCACACATTGATGACCCACAGACCTCTGGGCGAATCTTCTATGGACTGATGAGTGGAAAGTTGAACTGATAGGAAGATAGTTGCCCCGTTCCATCTGGTCTTATCCAAACCCAGCATTCTACAATGAGGACATTAGACCTACGGTCAAACATGGAAGTGGCAGTCCTCGGATATTTAGTGGTTTTCTTACCTGACCTGCATATTTCTTCCTCCAAAATTCCTGGAAGTCCATCCAGGCATAATCCTGCTGACAAACAATAAAGCAAACTAACCAACCAACCAGTATTTAAAAAAATAAAATCCAAAACCATGACAATAGTCTGTTCTTTTTTTCTTACTCAAACTAAACCAAAATATTCCACTGAAAGTGTACAACCATAAATATTGCATAAATATAAACTAGAGCACAGAGTGCCTTCTGAAACTATATACCCCTCTTGTAAAGCAGTGGAGTTAATACAATTAATGATAAATAAATGTACAAAAGGCAGAATGGACCTATTTCTCCATTGCACACATATGAAATTAACAGATTTTCTCTGCTAAAATAAAAACACTCACTCTGGTGAAATGATCACTTTCACTTCTCAGAAAGAAACTAAAAAAATACGATAGTTTGAATTTTCTAACAAGCTTTTTTTCATGCCGGTGCAGCAGTGTTTATCAGCAGTTCCATGCTCCTCTTCTTCCAGCTTGTAGGACACTATGGACCATCACCGGGGCGCTTAATATTAACGTTCAGCTCCATGTAGCATGAACACATTAGGAGAAGAACACAAAAGGCCTACAGAGTGATGGCACTGGAACTTTTGCCATGCAGATAAACCAGCAGCTGGTTGAGCAGGTTTGGTCCGAGAGCGTTTATGGGTTATTATCTCAGAAGACATGGTAGACTAATGCACATTAGCACAAGTTTTATCTGGCATTAGCTGTGCAGAAGTCCAAGCCTGTTTGCAGCCTTGTTCACAGAATTAAAAGAAAAGTAAAAACTGCATAAAAAACATTATCCTTTAATGCTGGCTATCAGAAAAAACATTTACATTTAGTCCGATTCTAGCCGCTATAAACAGGTTTACAGCAGCTCAGTCAGTAGTTCCGTGGATTTCCACTGGAATGATAAATTGAAAGAAAAAATAAAATCACATCTCACATCATCTCTCAGTCAGGTACAATAATGATGCCGGTCAACCCTAACTCAGGTTTAATCATCTTTAGATCATTTCCATTACATATTTCCTGAACATACTATAAAGATTGGCTTGACACTGCATGTCGGCTTGTATTTTCTATCCAAAAATGAGTCAAATGACTATGTCGTTGAGTTAAGATAACCAGAGAGAGGGCTAAAGAATTAGACCCAAATTCTGATTCACTAGTATTATATGGTCATGGAGAACAATTACTTATTTTATTTCAGAATAGTTAGGTAGCTAGCTAGGTTACAAAGAGGGAGATCTGGCGAGCGAGCTACTTGGCCAAAAAAAGGTCAGCATGTCAAAGAATAATAGTTCGCTCGCTAAGTTTAGCAGCAAGGGCAGTAGCTGACCAGCTTAACGCTTTTAACATCAAATGTCCCAACACACAAAAGGTTTCTAAGAAACGTAACCAGCCAAATGTTTCTGTGTGGGTTAATATTACTGTGTTCACAAAAGAACCGATTCCCTCCCCACACATGTACTGTTTACTCTCAGCTATGCCATCCCAAAGTTAACTCGTTACCCTAAACTTGGGCACGCCGGTTTGTACGATGATAAAACACGCTAGTGTACTACGTCAAAGAAGCCAAAATGTGTCAGGAAAAAAAGTTTTTAATAGTAGTCAGTAATAGGCTGCTCTATCAAAAGAGTTAGCACAACTACTAGCTTTGTAAGCCTTAAGAATACGATGATGATATAGTATATATGAGTCAAAAGATTAAGTACCAGTATTTACCAAATATACTTTAGACTTTTCTGAAAAAGGGTATAAACTTATTTTTTGTGAGGGTAGCTAACGTTACCCAACATGAGTAAGCTTAATGTTAGCTAGCTTATGTAAACTAAGGTTTATAATACAGTCAGCTAACTTCATTTTCAGTTTACTTGAACTGTAAACATTAAGTATCTTAATAGATTAAGCTAGCATATCATCAATATCTTTTGTTTCACCTTTCCATGCTTGAAGGTCGGGTCAGGTTCCCTTCTATATAAAAAAAAAAGAATGGATGAGCCTCAATTTCCAGTTTCATTTCCAACCTTTCCTGCTGGTTCACTATTTTGAACCAAACTTGACAAACTATGACAAATGTAAGACAACTATCTCCCTCAATATCTATACTATTCATACTAACCAACATCCTATCATATCAATCAGTCTACTACCATTTTTATCTCAGCATCTTTGATGATAATAATTAAGTCTAATTTCTTTAAAAATATCTATAACTCAACCACTTTACAATAACTCTTCCTTCATAATGGTTTATGAATGGTGTATAACAGGTTTATTAAGATGTGAACACTTTATAAATCATTAATAAGCTGCTATAACTCATGAGATAAAAGATCAAACAAGTGATAGTGACTTGCTGTTTGCCAAATAGTGAGCTTGTATTCATTGTTGAAATATGTAGTTTGTGTTTCGCAGTAGTCTGATTGTGAATTGGTACTCCTGTTTGTTTGAAACACATCTGCTAAATGTTGTATATGTAGTGATGCAATAAATTATATATATATATATATTCAGTTAACAAAATACATTTCAGATTCATGGTGCTAGAGGCCAAGTCTTATGAATCCATCCTATATAGGAGCTCCTAAACCAAATTCCATCACAATCCCTCCAAAAATGAATTCCATACCTCCAAATTTGAAGTAGGTGTATCCTATGAGAATTATAATACATGTTTATTTCCCCTTTTTCGAGACTATCCATGTACATTCAGGCATCGGAGTGAACTGCAGTCATATACTATAGGGTTGGAGCAGCTGAGGTTTTTCACCTCCAGCAGCAAACTGGCAGCACATGCAAGTGTATCTATCTGCAGCCACATGTCACCCACAATAACATAAGTGCTAGACGCTCGGCTGGCTGCTGGCAGGAAGGGCTTACGTCACCGCTGGCTTTGGCTGCTGTTTGCTCTGCAGCCTGAGGTTGCCACACAGACATCACAGACAGTATGGAAACCAAGAATGAACAATGAGTCGACACAGGTGTAAGATATTTTACATCCTCATATTATGGAAAAGGATAGAATTCTATTTTACCTCATTTTCCTAACCATAATATATAGATAACTTTTATATAAAAATGTCATGCAGTCTCTGTAGTAGAGCAAAAAATAGTAAACTAAGGGAGGGTCCACGCAAGTATTTGAAAAGTACCGACAGTTATTTCCCTTCACCTAGTCTCCATCTAGTGGAGACTAGGTGAAGGGAAACAGGGGTCGTGTTTTGATATCATTGAACTGTAACACAGTCGTCTCTCCATGGTTCTCCAGGTCACATGGTCTTATTTCTAGGCAAAGGTTGGATGGACCAATTTAAATGTGAAATTATTACAAGACTGCGATCATCTCACAATTATCATGATACTTAGAACACACGGTACCTTAATGTGTGATCTGTATGATTTCATGTCCTGTTCACAGGGTTACAAGTTTGCCATGTTTAACAAACTGTCATATGAAGTCTTGATTTATATACATTTAATTTGCAATACGCGTTGATTATTCACATGTGCAGTACACCTAATAATGTGCACATAATTAAAATCCATTATGGTCTGGGTGCAGCAACGCAATGCACAGGTTACTTAAAAAAACATTAATATATATATATGAATATTGTTAAAAATAATAATAATAATCATTAATCTAATTAGATTCTATCGTTTGTTTTAATATACTTGCATATATTTTAAAGTTATAATGATATACTTTGTCTTTCCGTGACAGATAAAAATACCGTCAAGTGTTGTCATATGTGACAGCCAAAATCATGAGGGAAAACTGCAAAAGGCATATATTACTCTAAATAGCGTTAATGACATGAAAGTTATTGCAACTCATTTTTGCACAAGAGATAAAAATCCCACAATACTTACTTTGTGGGATATAGTATGGCCTCATTGGCATAAATGTTCTTATCAATGCAAGATAGATTTAAAAAATAATTTAAATAAAATGGTGATTAAACTGGGTTTTATTTTGCACTCAACTGAGACACAGGTGCTTTTAAAGGACTAAAAGCAAACAGAATGCAAGCAAAGACGTCATAGTAAAAAAAAAAGACATCTTCCCCATTTATTTTTGTCGTTAATAAGGATTTACCATTATTATTAGGTCTGTATTATGCAAGTGGTATGTCCTCCACAGCACCAGCACACCTCCTCCCCCCACCCACTTCCTCCATGTCATACATCAGGCCCGCCTTTGGCCTTGCCCAAATATAAAGATTTCTTGGCACAGAGGAGTATTGAAATGGGGAGGAGTCTGACACACCACTGAGTTCAGTTTAGGACAGACTGAAGGACAAACAAGCAGGAAGCAGGAAAACGTTTTATCAGAGTATTACAACAATAAGGCATTCTGAATACCGCCTGCCTGAATAACAGTAAGTATTTACCTGGTTTTCTTATATTCCAGCTGCAGCTGAGTTAATAACTCTCTTATTACACAGCAACAACAGCAGGCCCAAACTCATATGCCTGCTGTTTGGACTGTAAGAAGTGTTTGTTTGCAGGTTCAATGACTTACATGACTTAATTACAGGTATATGTGTTAAGGATTTCATATATGAGGAATATTAGCTGTTAAATGGCTATTTTGATACTATTTTGAGTTTCAATATTTTACCTATTGTGTATTGGCTCTCTTGATATTGGAATATTTAGAAAGAACTCAGTTTGTTGTAACTTCCTTGACTATTTCTTTCTGGTGCATAACCTTAAAATGTGCTCCAAATGTTTATCAATCCCTCTCCACCCCTTCAGATGTCTCTGTCGACAACTGCTCGTCGAGTGTTGGCTGCTGCGTCGAGCCATGAAGGAGGAGGTCAGCGTTTTTTTTTATCTTACCCTTCAAATCAGATACAGAAAGTAAAACAAATCAGTCAATGCTTCTGAATACAGCTTCACCTGAGATCGGTACAGCGTGAAATTGTTGTTGAACATTAACTGCAGGGTTGGCAGCTCTCCTGCACGTATGTGCTCCTTGGCAAGCCTCCAGGAATGATGTTTTATTATTGATATCGACTCCCCAGATAGAGAGAGATAGGATTATCCCTCCATTCTCCTCATGCTTCCCTGTTTTTCACAGCGAGGACCTGGAAGATTCTCACCATTGTGCTGGCCCTCCCCGGCGTTACCGTCTGCATGGCCAATGCCTACATGAAGATGCAGGCTCACTCACACGAGCAGCCAGAATTTGTGCCATACCCTCACTTGCGTATCCGCACCAAGGTGAGCCTGCAGCCCTCTCTTCAAAGCATATTTAGTGGATGAGTGTCAATCACTGTTTTTTTTGTTTTTTCTATCTCCTTCCAGAAATTTCCCTGGGGTGATGGAAACCACTCTCTGTTCCACAACCATCACACGAATGCTCTGCCTGATGGCTACGAGAGCTCCGATCACTGAGGCGATCAGTCATTTCTCCGCTCTGTTTCCACTTGACTTAATTATACTGATCCCACCGTCATCAGGCGGTGCTGCCAGACAGGAATAAAACCACTTGGTGCTGTGTTCAAATGTGTGACATTTCATTTGTTTAATCCACACTAGTGTCAATTTTCATGAAAACCCATATCAGAAATGTTCTATTTCACGTACGGTCTGATGTCTCCTTTAGTATATTTCAGACACTACCACCTCTAGGGTATTCCAAAATCTTGATTGGCCAAATCCTGCAGAAATGGGCAATTACTCCCACGCAAAGTAAAAGAACATCAATAAAAGAGTCTACTTATTATTATCATTTAAGAAATCTGTTGTTATAGTTTATTTGTCTGTAAGAACAAAAATGAGCCACATGGTGACAAGTTCTTAGTTTCTTTTTTCATAAATATCTTCCAGTTCTTCTTTGGCTGTTCCTTCTAGGGGTCATCACCTGCAAATCACCTGTTTCCATCTTCCCCTGCCACAGCAACCAACTCCATGTCCTCTTTCCCCACATCCAGAAACCACTTTGGACAATTTAGCTCAAACCCACCAACACCCTTAAGCTGTCCCAAATAACTACTAGACCACCGAACCTTTATCATTCTGCTACCGAACACTCCCACACAAATACATATTTTGACTTAAAACAATCAAACCACAAATCCCAGAATAATTGGAAGAATAATTATACATTCATGATCTATTTTCAAAGATTCATCTACACTGGCTTTGGGGCTGAAGGTAAACTCAAAAATTGTGAATTCTGCAAGTTCTTTAATTCAATAAATCTATGCTTATCCAATTTAATTAAAAGTGTTTCAAACTTTGGCAAGTTTAAATTTAATTTAAAATATTTGGTCCAACCTTACTGTTTTGAGTTATTTTCACATTCAAATCAGTATAGTAAATTTGTCTTGGATTAGTTCATGTCAAACAAACTAAATATTGTTAAATAAAGCAAATAAATAAGAGTTTTGTTAAATTTATGATGCCCACTTTAGTTAGCCAGACACATGTAATCCTCTTTTAACAGATATTTTTGCAAATACTCAATCCAGTAATGCTGATTGCACATAGGTTGGCTATTTTTCATCTTAATTATGTTTTCAACTATATCTAACGCAACTCAACAAATAATTTAAAACACATTTATGTAAATCATCTGTCAGTACATGATGTCATGTAATCAGTCATATGCGTTATAGATAGATTTCCTGTTAAGCTGTTAACAAATTCTTATTTATTTATGTAAATGTGTAGATCCTGAGCCAAGGAAGATATCGTCATTTTTGAGCAGGATTTGGATCCAGATGCAGGATTTGATCACTTTTGCAAGTTCCTCGTCATTGCTAGAGCGAGCCTTTATTGAAGTTTTTTTTTGTTTCAATTTAGCCAATAATAGACCATTAAATAAAGTACCATTAGGTAGAAAGATGCTGGAGATGAAGCTACCAGGAAGGAGAAAGAGGAGATAATGTTGAAAGAGGACATGCAGTTGGTTGGTGTGACAGAGGACGATGCAGAGGAGAGGGCTAGATGGAAACGATGATTTGGTGTGGCGACCTGAGAAGGGAACTGTCGAAAGAAGATGAAGATGAAATAGCCCATTCTAAAAAGAAGTACCGAGACATGGATAACTCATGATGTTCCAGCACTATGTGCAACTGGATCCAGATTATAATCCAGATCTGAATAATCATCTATATTTGAGTCTGGTCTGTATGTATTGGCTCATAGTACAGTAACGGCGAGAGGCAGAGACCTGTTGCTGCCACCAGTGTGTAGCAGAGATATCGCACATTCAGAGTCATTGTACTGCATTTAGGGTATCCAAGGGAATACATTATATCGAAGTGATGGTGGACTTTAGAAAATCATATTTTAGATTTTTGTTGATGACTCAAACTACTGATGTAACACATGATCCCAGATGTGAGTAGTTTTCCAGTGTCAAGGAATTACATAGCATTTGTAAGTTTGGCATGAGGCAGATATGACATCATGTGCTTTTGCCATTTAATATTACTTTCATGTGAATAAATCTTCTAACTTATTCCCAGATCAGCAATAACAATAAGACCACCTGCCTACTGATATGTAGGTCCCCCTTTGCTGCCAAAACATCTCTCCGCGGACTAGACCTCCCACTGATGAGAATTAGACTGCCATGCCCCTGTCACTGGTTGTCCTTCCTGAGACAACTTTGGTAGGTTCTAACCTGAGGTATTAGAGATTGCTCTGATCCAGTTGTCTGGTCATCACTATCGGCTCTTTGACAAAGTCGCTCAGATCCTTAAGCCTGCACATTTTTTCTGCTTTCAACACACACACACACACACGTGGACAAATTGTTAATTTCCATATCTCTCTCTCTCTCTCTCTCACACACACACATAAATTGTTAATTTCCTGTCTGACATATCCCACCCTCCCAGGTGTCACCTGGGAGGGTGGGATATGTCAGACAGGAAATTCAGGAGTAATGAAATAATGTTGTGAAATAATGTAATTTGGCTGATGGGTATGTATTTTTGATCTTTGTGCTACTACCACTGTGATTCACAAACTGTTAGAGGATTTCATTTAGATTCAGTTGGAGTACTACTTTCTATTTTGTCACCTTTTACAGTCAGGGACATTTGTTGGGCTCAATAGCACAATCCTGTGGCCATTCTGTAGAAACACACTACAACAAGAAGAAAGCAAACACACAGTCACATTCCAACAATATATTGAGTGGCATAAATTAATGTGGCATACTTGGAATCTATACACTCTATGTATTCATGTGCTAATTCATAGCATCTCTATGTACAACATAAACAACTGACTCCTATAGCGAGCCTCATCTTTCTAGCACCTCCAGCTACATCTCATTTACCAAACGGATTCAAGACAAAAAAAAAAAAAAAAAAACACAATAAAAATGTAAATTAAGAAAAACTTTGTCATGCTGGCAGGGCCTCAAACAAAAGAGAATTTTTGTTTCCATTTTCTGAAAATAAATCAAAAGTAATTCAGTCAGAAAATCATAAGATTGTTGAAAAATCCTGAAGATTTCCAGACATCTGATCAAAGTATTATCATAGTATCTTTTCTAGACACTCATACTATCACCCCAAGTTTGACTTTCACTCAGATTGTTCCCTTTGAAATCATGCTGATGGATATTTCCCTCCTTGCTCAGCTAAGTGCTGTGGTCGCCAACTTCAGCAGGTCCTGCTTCAGAGTCTCTTTACAGTCTGCTGCTCTTGCGAGTCGATGCAGGTAGTCCCCGGCGAGGGATGTGGACCAGAAGGGCAGAGGAAAGTCCTGACAGCCCAGCAGTAGGGACAGGCAGGCCCGGCCCAGTGCTGGGTAACTGTACCGCTGGGAGAACCAGTATACCTGGGGCAGCAGAGCAGCTACGGCAGAACTGCTGTTACAGTCTCCTGAGGAAGAAATGGAGTCCTGAGCTGCTGGTTCCAGAAGCTGGGCTGAACTTTTAATCTCGTTCTTTGGTCTTAAATTCAATTTTTCTGGTTCAAGTGATTTGTCCACCATTAATGTACAATCTGATTTTGAAAATGGAGTGACGCTTTTGATATCCTTAGCATCTAAAGCTCCTGTGTTGCTTTTCTGAACTGTTACACTGAAGGATATTCTATTAAAGTCTGTCTGGTGAAGCGAAATGTTCGGTTGGTTCATCGTTCCGATCATTTTTTCTGTTTGCATTTCAAAAGCAGTCAATTCCAACTCGGATGTCCGGTTAGCCAAGTTCTCTTCAACGGACTCCAGGACTTCTCGGTCAGCTTTAAGAGCAGTTTTTTCAGCACTGTCCTCTGTGGGAGCTGAACCAGAACACCCATCAGCTTTAGAGGAGCAAGACAGGAGGAGAAAAACACAGAGGTCCTCCAGCTCTTTCTGCAGCTCCGTCACCAAAAACCTGCACGCTCCAATCATCATCTCCCCTAAAGACGTTTTCTGGAAATCCACATCTTGTGTTGATGGATCCATCCCTTTTTGGCAGATATCCAGGCCTTCCATAACCAATATGTCCAAAATCTGACACTGGCCTCTCTTTTCTCCTTCCCCTGTCCTGTCTGAGACAGTCTTGAAGGGACACCCATGCAGATAATGCAGTACAGGTAGAAGCATACCTGTGCTGACATCTTTAATGCGAATGGCGTCTTTTGCGTCACCCAGAGCTTCTCCAAATCCACCTCTCAACAAAGCCCTAAAGTATTCAGAACCAACTCTGCGAGACCCCTCTTCCCCAGCCACAGCCTCTCTGTTGGCTGGAACCTGAGTCCCATCATCCAGCAGCAGAACAAGGTCAAAGTTCGAGACTTCATATGGACAGGTATCACCCAGACGCAACCTTTTAAAAGGAGGAGGTGAAGCTCTGTCAATTTTACTCACTAATGGTATAAAAAGCTTTTTGTCAAACCCCATTTTGATAACCCCCATCAAGGTGGAGAGGCACCCACTCAGGAGTGAGAAGTACAGCGAGTGAAGCCAAAAAGTCTTGTCTGAATGCTGTGAACTAAACCAGCCAGAGAACAACTTTCCACACTTAGATGCGTGGTCTTCTTCATCATCCTCAATGGAAGTGAGAGGCTGCAGAGCCAGGATGAGCCCGCCGTTGTCCAGGAGAAGTTTCTTCAGCAGGGGCTTGTTGCTGTTTGACAAAAAGAGGATTTTTGAAGTTCTTATATCAAGTCACGTTGGCTAGATTAATGGAAGAACTTTGCAGAAAAAGATCACATGTATAGTTTTCTGGTAAAAAAAAGTTATATTAAATGCAAAAAAACAAACAAACAGCATTTGCAGAAATAAAGTCATTACATGTCCACTCATTTGATACGCATATGGTTCTGGGTTCTGCTGCTCACCTGCTGATTAACGGCAGTGACAGCGCACAGTTTATCTTGTCAGTCTCAGAACCCGACAGCATCACATGGGCAAGAACCCCAGAGCCATACCCAGACTCACACTGAACCCGCAGATTATTGAGAAGAGAAAAACCTACAGAGATTGAGCACAATTACAAATGACTTTTGTTTGAAATAACAAAGGACTCAAATAGTTCTTGACAATTTATACCATGAATAGAAATGCAGGTTAACTCAGATATACAATTTTTTAAATTTAGAAAAAGTACACACAGGAAACTAAAACTAAAATGTGCACATTTAACTTTTAAAAAGACAATACAACAAATAATGTACGAGGTTCGTGAATCAAAAAATGCCCCTTAGCAGTACTAGAGATACCGTATTACTGATTATTGTTCTAGTAAATATCTTTATCTTACCCAGTTGTTTAACTTTGGCTTTCACTCGGTCCGTCTGTCTTTCATTTCCCTCCAGTCCGCCACCTCGCTGGCAGAGATGGTGATGAATCAGTGCAACTGTGCCGGTTCGGACCAGCGCCTGTAAACAATTTGGGTTACAGCTCAGCCTACACAGCATACGGAGGCACCTGCTACTGGGATCCTGATGCTGGGTGAGGTAGTAGAGCAAGCCTGGCATCACGCCTGAGCTGACCAGAGCAGCGCTTGGGTCCGAGCCGTGGGAGAAGCGCGACAGCAGCAGCAAGATGGGCGACTCAGGCGTCCAGGGCTCAGGGTGGTAGGGATGGTGGTACGCCAGCTGGCGGGGTGCAGAGGGAGGGGTATCAAGAGTGACTTTGGTCGGACAAGCCGCTGAATGAGCACGTAACCTCCTTCTGTGAGGGGATGAGAACTTTGAAGGAGAGATGGGTGTTTGATTGGTTTTAGTGGGAGAGGATATTAAACTGGAAGACTGAGGACTACATGAAGGTGGGTCATTGATTTTCAATGAGGATGACAGTTGAGACTGAGTTGAAGAGGATGAAGAGGTGATGGGGGACACCTGAGATGTTTTTTTAGAACTAGAGGAGACAAAAGGGTTAGAGGGAGAAGGACTTTTATGAGAGGAAAGGGAATCCGGGTTTAGAGAGGAAGTTTGAGGGGATGAAGATGGTGCCATCTGAACCTCCCCCCATTCCCCATCTACACCAGAGGAATCCAGCAGGTCCCCCTCGGAAGAGATCAAGCCCTCAGACACCAACCAGGACCTATAGAGAAACCAAAAAGAGGGTGACGAACAGTAGAGAATTGTAAATCTATTCAATAATTCACAATTACAGTAGAAAAACCTAAATATTTTCATACCTGAGACTTAAAAAACTTGATGAACCTTGATCCCGGCCAGCTTCCTCCTTCTTGCAGCCATCAGTAGGAGGAAAGTCAAAGGAGTCAAAGCATGACGGGGGCAGTAGCTCAGTGGGAGACACACTAGAGGAGAGGCTCACATCCATCTTCTCCACAGCCTGTTCCTCGCCTCTGGTAAACGCCACTAGTCGTGCAACAAGCAGAGGGGCCAGCCCCAATTCTTGCAAATGCTCCATTGCAGATTCATCAAAAACAAAGTCTACACAAGCCAGGATGGCTAATCGGGAAATTGGATGACTCTGATGGGTTGCCAAGAAGCCAATTAGAACCTCCAAACCGCCACTCTCCTTCACTTTGGCCCGATTGACTGCCTCCTTGCAGCACAAGCAAAGCGCCTTGAAGAAGACCCCGGACTTTAGTGGGTCCCTTTTGACCTCAGCAGTGAACTTCTGAATGACGCCCAATGACCCAATAAGGGGGCGCAAGCAGCCTTGGGAACACAGGTTGGCAAGGGTTTTCAATGCCAGCTCTTCAAAGGGTTTACCAGACTCGCCCGACGCCATGACACCCAGCTGAGCAAGGACGCCAGAACGGGACACCTCTCTCGCACATTCGACTCCACAGCCCCGGGTCAATTCGTGGAGAGTCTTGAGGGCCGCCCGCCTGAGAGCCTGGGGATATTCTGGAGCAATGAGTGGGGCAAGGGCAGATAAGGTCCCTTGGGTGATGAGGGAAAGGCGGTTAGAGGGCATATCTGAGAGGTAGAGCAGGGCCCGAGCAGCTGACTGAGCGCACTCTAGTTTAGGACAGGTGTCTTTGGATGGAGCAGCAGTGGGGGAGGATGGGCCAGATGAGAGAGACACACAAAGGAGTAGAAGAGGAACCCCACCTAAAAAACAAAAAATTAAGTCAAATAATTTCTCGGTACAAATTTCTGTCATCTATTTATAACTTCCAGGACGTAGGAATAAATTTTGCATTTAAAAACACATCGACCAGAAATAAATAGAATACCAAGGTGACAGAATATATTTTTAAAATATCTTAGATCATTAATGCTCTAGTTTTAATGCAGGAAAAGATAACTAGATTCAAAACTTTGTTGAAGGAAAGTGAGAAAAAAATTTATAAATCTAAACTGAAAACAAATAGAAAGTAGGGATTATTTTCTTTTCAATTTTTAAAAAGGAAAGATTCCTTGATGAGGTAAAAGATGATTTTCTTGAAATGGGTGCGTGCTGCCACTACTGTGTGCCATCATTCTGCAATGATGGCAAGGAATGACCTGTAAATGTAATAAGATGCACATCTTGGTGTAGATATTTGAAAAATGTAAATAACAAAAACAAAAAATAGACAACATTTCCATTAGTTCATACGTGCCTAGTCTTTCAAACACTAATAATCAATACCACAACACTTAATACTTCTAATATTCTGTTGCTACAACAACTATATAATTCACCTTCAAATAACACTCAAGCAGCACTTTATTAAGGTATGAAAAATGACAGCTAATGCTGATGGGGTGACATTTCAGACATACCAGCAGAGTGGATAAGGGCAGAGCCCTCTGGATCCATAGCCAGGTTTCCTAAAGTCCGGGCTGCTCGGTTCTGGACAGTCTCCATTGCCACATTTCTCTTCAGGATCTCCACTAGGATGGCAAACACATGTTTCCCAAGATTAAATTGTATTCATTGAAAATACCACAAATTAAAAATTGATAAAAAAATATTGCAACACCTCGTTCTTTATTCGAAATTAAATTCTTCACTTACCTACAATATTTATTCCATCAAGCTTAAAAACCTATAATGGAAGATATTTTGCAGTTTTAATGGGTGGTTTATAAATAAAGCTTTTAATACCCTCTGTATTATTCCTTTTTTATCTCACCTCTGCTCGTGTCTCCAGCTCAGTGCAGCAGTTTGCCAGGATGCTCAGAGCTAGGTCCAGGGTTTTCCTGGAGCAATCTGGGTGTTTTAGCAGGTCCAGCAGGGGCTGGAGACCACCCTTACTTCTGAATCTTGCAATACCAGCCTTGTAACCCTTAATGTGGTGGGTCCTGATAGCAACCAGGGCTCGCCACTGAGAAACTCGGGACCTTTTGTCCATGTCTCTCTCACCACCTGAGTCAGCCCTGAGATGCCCATGATGTTCAGTCCCTGATCTAGGTTTGGAGAGGTGAGCCAAGCACCAGGTCAAAGAAGATTCTGGTGATAACGGTTGCCCTTCTCTGAGAGCTGCTCGAGATTGCTTCCAGTCACCTTGTATAGGTGAGACAGCCATAGTCCATTTGTCTGGTAGGGTATGGGTTCTAATACCTTTGTTTCTCCTCCCTCAGTTTAAACAGATATTATAGAGACTGAATAACATCACTGGACACTACCAGTGACATATTGAGATATTTAACATGTCCTTTAAATTAGCATTAGCGTGTTACTCATAAGGTGAGTATATGATATTTAAGACGACATTTACTTTTTTTCAAAGTTTAGACAAAAATAACATTCTGGCGTGGTCAGAAAACTACAGATACCGAGAAATAGGAAAATTGTACCACCTGACGCCGCAGTTGCTGATGGGTAATGGAGTTCCAAGAGCTTCGGTCCACTCCCTAAAAACCGGCCTACAGCGTGAGAAGGCCGAATAAGCCTCATTTACTTAACTGACGCGTATTTTCTCAATGAAACATATTTTTGCACCTCAAATGACGAATTGAAGCTCTATTTTAACAATGTTGTTTTTACCACGGGCCGAATATTTTTAGTGAAACAAGATACAATCGCCTGCATTAGCAGCTAACGCCATCTTTAGCCAAACAACAAAACAGGGGTGTTTGAGGGAGGGCGCAGCATGCAGAAAGGCGGGGCTAGTTGATATACGCTGGGATTTGTAGTTCGGATTTTACTGTATATCACTTAACCTAGCGAACTCCGCTACTTTAAAAACTACATTCCCCATGGCAACGCTAAAGAGTTGCTGACATTAAAAAGAACACGGCGTTTAGGGATTGTAGTTTAATTGGTACGCCAGTAAACGCAAAAAGCCAATGTGTGTCAAACTGAACGGACTACACTTCCCAAGCTGCAAACGTCGTTGTTATAGTCATCGTTTACTCGGTGCGAGCAAATGCATCGCTGCCTCTAAAAGGTTGTTAAATTCCGCGATAAATGATATGCGAATGAAATAAATATTGTGATTTTTAACATCATGGAGGTAATCGAGACAATTTTGATACAAAGCACTGAAGTGGAAGGAAAGGAGACGGTCGTGTCCACAGTTGACACCGATAAATGCAAAGCAGGTTAGTACACTCAGCGGAAGTAAAACTGCTTTTATCCAGTCATCGTATGAAGCGAGGAGGATCTGATGAGTGCGCAGTCTCTGCGTTGATAATAGTCCTGGTCTGTGATTTATTAATGTCTGTTCATGTGACTTTAACTATGTGATTTTGTCAGGAAAACCGAAAAAAGTAATTTCATTTACTTTAAATACAAACATGTTAGCTTATGGTTGTGTTGTTCAATACAAATTCCTAATATCAAGTATTGACATTATAAATCACTTTTTGGCCTCTCTAGAATTTATATGGACACTGCAGGCCACATGGCAACTTGTCAACACCCGGCTTGAAATGGACCAGGCTTTTGACCAGCCAGTATGCAAGAAAAAGAAACTTTGGGAGATGGTGGCAGAGAAAGTGAATGCCAAACTGAGGGAGTCAGATGCCACTGAAGTCACCGTGAAGGCCTACGAGTGTGATCTCAAGTGGAGAAACATGCTGGCCACATACAGGAAGAACAGTGAGAGGGCCAAAAGACTCGGGGCAGCAAGCGTCCACTGGGAGTTCTTCAAGGCCATGCATGAAGTCTTAGGCAAGAGCAGGGAGGAGATCGAAGCTCAGCGAAGGGCCAAACTGAGTGGGACCACAGTGGGCAAAGCCATAGCCAATAAGAGGTTTACCCCCATCCTCCCTACACCCCCCGCCACAGCTGCTCCTTGTTCTGTCCGGCCTCAACAAGACATCCTACAGTTGTACATGGAGCTGCAAGAGAGGAAGATGAACATGTGGGCCCAGCAGAAAGCCCTGGAAGAGAGAAAGATAGAAGCCATTAACAACCTGGCTCAGGCTATCTCCAGCCTGGCTCAGAAAAACTGCACACAAACGTCAAAGGACGGACATTAGATTAGGCCAGAGGAGAAGTGTAGTATACGCATGTATTTTTTTTTTAATGCAGTGCACTAAAACTATTTGAGTAACTCTGTAGATTGGCAGTTTTCTTTTATTACCTGGAGGTTGTTTTTACCATGGTTTGTCTGTTTCTCAGAAATACTTCAGAAAAAACTATTGGATGAATTTGAATTAAATTGTACCCACATGTACGCATTGGCGTATCCTAGAGATGTTAAAATCCTGCTGCCGTCATTATAATGTTTTTTTTAACCATTACGATATAGGGCACTTTTGGAGGTGTAATGGATGAATCGCCATGAATTTTTTTCAGATTTCAGAGGTGATACAATTTTAATGACGTTACGTTATGACATAACAATGCAATTTACTAACTACCCCATTTTTAACCTTTGCAAGATATACAATTTTGTAGTTTGGATTCTAATAAGAATACTGTCAACCTGGGTTACTGGTGTGCCTTGGCGGTGGTTTACACTCTGAGTGCTTTCTAATTTTGGTTACTTTAACTGTTTCCATAATGGAGAGGGTTAACAAGATAAAGAATGTCTTCTCAGGGTATTCTTGTCCCAGTGAATGATAACATCTATTATTTTTATATCAAAATGGACCAAGAGTGACTTATTGATGGCAGACTGAGAAAAACGTTTACCTCTAATTTATGATCAATCCAGACTTCCTACCACCACTGTACCAATTACTGATACCAGATATAAATAGCCTGTTATTCTTTTACACAAGCCCTATGAGTGAAAGTTTTCAGTGGGAAAAGAAAACAAACCTATAACAGTACAGACATTAAAAATATTATTACTCCTATGTCTTTCCAAACTTGCACAATTTATTGTGAAAGTTATACCTGCTTACTGGAGGGTCAGTAGTTTGATTCCTGGCTCCTGTGGTCTACCTTTCAAAGATTCCTTAAGCAAGAGGCAGACTAATAAACAGTGGCCCTATTTGCTGCCCACTACTCTTTGAGAATTTGTCACCTGCAGAAAATTATATTTACAGTGTCGTATTGTGTATAACTGTGTAAAACAAGTAATGACACGGATTTTTTAATTTTTTATTACAGGACCCAAAATGTATATCTATAATCACAACGTTTCTAATATATATCATGTACTTCAAGAATCAAAGCTTTTAAATAACAAAGCAGAGATAACATTACGTCTGTGTACACCTTCATCATCTACCTCCCCCTCCCCGCTTAGAGATTCTCTTTCCTCCACATCCCCCTGAACCACTTGTCCCAAGTCTAAAAACACATTGTGCAACACACAAGCAGTCATCACCACAGCTCTGGCCCGATCATAGTTTCCGATATCCAGATACCGGAGTCTTTGAAATCTGGCTCTCAGGCTGGCCACTGCCTGATCCAGGATGTGAGAATGCTCCTCCAGGGTCTTGTTAAAGAGCTCCTCTCTTGGTCCAAGCTCTCCTGAGTGTGGAGCTAATATCTGGGCAGTTAGCGGGTAGCCAGCTCTGGCCACGATGTAGGAGCCAGAGGGCATCAGTTCAGGATGCTGTTTGAGTTTGTCTCTTAAAGCGCTGCCTTTTTCAACATCTGTTCCTTTACTGACTCTACAGTGGAAGAACCGACCTTTATGGTCACATATGAGCTCAAGGTTTAGCCAGGAGTCATAATGGGCCTCCTTCTTCATTCTTTTCAACTCAGGCACTGTGCCCTCTTCATCGTGTTTCTCCAATTGCGCACGAATCGGAATGCAGATGTGTCCCATCACACCCAGGACCTGAGGGAGACTTTGTTGTGTCTGGTCCTCCTTCTCAGTACTCCAAAGCGGGACGAGGGCTTCTCCAGCCTCTGTGCCTGGAGAGTACAAAGATTCTGATTTGCCCTTTATAAACTCATATTCTGAACTACATGGTATTAATCTCCCGTTCATTCCTCCCAAACAATACTGAGATCCACCCACCGACTGGCCACCTGATTAGCGTCTCCTCCAGCGTGCTGATGCGCTCACAGAAAGAGAAGAAGATCCTGTGGATGTTTCCTTTCTCCAGGTGGAAGCGTTGGGACACCGAGCGGTAGCTGACGTGCTCAGTGAGCAGAGCCAGGGACAGCAAGACAGTGTGGGACAGGGACAAGCGAGCCCGACCCGCCATTCGAGCCCTGGAATTGGAGTTTTGAAGCAGTCCTGCAATATGCTAATGAGAGAAGTAAAGGAATAAACAACGCAAAAATTGAAATCCAGTTAATCTTTTTTCAATGTCAATGCTGATGGAGAGACTGACTAAGATTCTTAATCCACAAAATATTTTTGGAGCTTCACTGCAGAAAAAGCACTGCGGCAAAAATGTATAAAATGACTATATGCAGCTCATATGGAGTTTAATCTAAGCAGCACAAAGCCCCAGGGAGGGCATAGGGAACATTTGGCCCACTGTTCCTGGAAGCAGCCAGGTCCGGGCATAAATCCACTGTAGACCACATTAGACAGACTGGTACGCTAAACCAGGTACCTAAGAACACACATGGCACATTGATACCTTCGCCATCACATTAGACAGACGGATACAGTAGACCATAACGACACAGCTGGTACCATAGACCACATCAGTCAGACCAGTACCTGGACTATAGGGCTGTACTCGGTATGCTGCGGCCCTCGAGGCTCTGAAGTATCTTCTGCTGGGGGACATGGATGCAAAACCTGTTGGGGAACATTGGCAGGACTTGACAGGACCTGCACATAGACTGTAGTAGGAGGCTGGGCTCTGACCTTCGCCATCAGCTCAGCCTCCAGGACCTCCTCCACAGCCTGGTCCAGCCGCTGCTCCAGTTCTCCCGGGGACAGAGGCTGACACTCCCGCTCCACCATGTCCAGTACCGCTCTGCCCGCCGATACGACAAACTCACTAATGTCCATAAACGGAGATATCGCCATTTAGACCTACCCGGGTCAGGAATAATCTAGTCCTTCACGCGCATGTGGCCGAGCAGTGAACTAGGACATCTAACGCTGAAGTAGAGAAAAGTCGTGATAGCTCAATGTTCAGCTAGCATACTATGCTAAACTATGCTGCCTTCAGGGGCGGTCGGAAAGTTTGAGTTGAAATGCTTTCACCGACATACACATTTATATATTAATACTTATACTATTTTCAAACTGATATAGCTTTAATTTTTAGATTAAAAAAACCCCCGTCAATAAATAACTGCTACTAAATCCTGATTTAATAACATCTTGCAAATGCAGGCGGCTTAAAATTAACCTACCCAACAGACACCTGAGGTAAACAATTTTGAGAATATTATGAAGTCAGGAAAAGCCAATCTGCAATATCTACCTCTCAAATATAGTTTTTCTCCATGCTTTCTATTGTTGAAAATAAATATATTTTAGTTTCGAACTGTTGATCGGAATAAACGAGTAAATTTAAATTTGAGTTGGATACATTTAGGTTCTGAAATAAAGGATAACTGCTGCAGAGTTGTTTTTTGACACAAGGTTCTACAGAGATGAGCAGCTACTATTTATTAAAGTCCATTTTATTCTTCAATGCATGCGATGGCGAATAGTTTGGTTGTTTGTCATAATGGCATCTCATCCAGGATGTCCAATTGTCAGCTGGGATAAATTCCATCTCCTCCATGACACCTTATTGGATAAGCAATTACAGAAAATTCTGTCTGCCACATATATGACATATAACATACATGTGGTTATTACTTAGCCCACTATAACAGCCAGCATTACCTCACAACTACCCACAGCTCCCTGCGAATGTCGGCTTCTAGTGGCAGACATCGTGCTCAGCTCCTTTCTAACATTTTCTCTACCGTATGTCGATGTATTAGCAAAAACAAAAAAAAGCAAGAGCAGACTCTTTCAACTTAGCTTTTGTCAGAATCAGTACTGCATTTTCACAAAAATTATGTTAATACTCGCCTTTGACAACAAATTCGTAAAGAATCACCACAGAGCACAGAAGTGAAAAACAGTTGTTTTAATGTTAAATCAATTACAAGTGCAATTTGAGAATGTCCCACTATTTAACGGCTTCAAATTGCAAATGCTGTATGTCATAAATTCTATTCAACACCCCTGAATATCTTTATTTTGAATCGTTTTTAAACCCAGTCTGTTTGAGTCCATTAATTAACATAATTCCTTAATATCAAGAAAATAATATTATGGATGTTTGACTATCAATGGTGTGTAGGAAAACAAGTTGCAGCCAAGACTAAATGTAAGCAGTGATTTTGTGATAAAGTCAAATGTGCAGCTCAAAGGCAAAATTCATTCTTGATCACATGACAAACTAACCTTGGCTTAACTTAAAACAGTTTAAATTTTAACCACAATCTTCAAGATGTCCCTAACTCCAATCAAACATGGTAGGTTGAGTGATCCACAGGTTTGTTAATAAGGTTTTAATAAAACCACAAAGAACTATTTGTACTATTGTGCCGATCCGTCATTTAATTTTCAACAACAGGTCCACGTCAGCATTACGTGCTGTAGATGCCGGCGACTGGGTGCCTTCATTCTCAGTAACCTCTGTGAGCAGTTACCGTGACATCTACAGGTAAGTACTGAGATATGTTTGTCTTCATCCCAGATCTTCTGCCAAGAGGTGAATCGAATTTTTTTAATGAGATTCATTGTTCCAAAGTTTTTGAAATACAGATAGTAACTTAAAAACTCACAAACTCTTATTTATTGTCGAAACACAGACCCAGGTCAAAGACCAAAAAAACATGTTAAATCCTAGTAATAGTTTAATAACGAAACACACAAACATAAAAGCCTAAAAATGTCACACTTCGTCGACTCCCACATTTAAGCCAGCAAAATAGTTGACACAAGGAAGGCAACAAAACCTTACCCCAATCATAGACTAGAATTAAATACAAGGTACAATTCTTTATTTTCAGCCTTTCTGTGAATGACTGACAGTGTCGTGACAAGCCCACCAGATATGTCTGAAGGGCCCCATGTGAAATTATCATTTTTTCTTGCATGCGTTCACCAATTCGGGACAAATGAACCACTTTGAAGCACCCACCCTCAAATTTATGTCAAGGAGATTTTATGTTTCTTTTCTAGTTTCTGCCCAGCCGAAAATCCATCAAAGGTGAGATGAAGCTCTCCCACTGTGGTATCACTTCCTAAAATATGCAACCGCTCCCTCATCCTGTGCATCTTCCCTATGCCCCCAACTCGTCCCTCTCCTTTCCCTCACTGTACAGCCTGCTCGTTGGCTGTGCTGCCCGAGTCCTGGGGCTTCATGACGTCAGGGAGCTCTGGGGGTGTGGAGAAAGACTCGATCCTCAGCTGCTCAAATGAATCATCTGAGAGAATGACAGCGAGAGAAAGAAAGGGGGACACACACAATACAAAACAAATCAGGACAGAGCAGGACATTTGATCCAATTCAAGCTCAACACAAAGAATCCAAAAGTTTTAGAGAGAATGATGACTTGACTTTTAACACTGTCTGAATGGTGTCTGAATATCTGATGGTCTAATGCAGTGTTGAACTACTTACCACCCAGACGGAAAGCTAATCCCACTGTGGCAGGAGCCTGAGGTCGGGCTGTTTGATTTGTGAAGCCACAATTTCCCAAGGTTTGACTGTCGTTAAGCAACACATCATCCTGGTGAAGAACATTTAAATGAATAAATACAAATAGTCAGAGGCAACTGCTTATACAATTTTACATTTCAGTGTTCAAACAGTGCGGATTTAATGTCGAGCATCACTCTCTGTTATGAAGACAGAGAGGTCAGGTTTTTAGTGAGTTATCAGTTCAGTTTGACTCTCAAGAATCTGACCAATAAGTAAATTAATGATCACTGCTAAAAAGTACCCCAAAGCGTTTTCTGAACAGAGAGTAACAATAACATGAAAAAAAACTTCTATATGCTCCTTGCATTTACAACATACAAGCATTCTGCAAGCAGAAGAGGCATATATATGTGACATATAACAGATGATCATCAGCATATACAATCATCATTTTATTCTTTATTCTGTAATATGCTCTTGCTGCTGTAACACTGCAATTTCCCTGTTGTGGGACTAATAAAGGTTTATCTTATCTTATCTTTTCAGCATATACAGTGACTTTTTAGCATCATCCTTTCCTGACACGTATTAGCAGATCTAATTGTCTGCTCAGAGGGTAAAGAGCACACAGACCGTGATATCGTAGACACTAGCAATAGTTTTTGGTTGATTATTTTCTCATGACTTAAACGCTAACTTGTAATTACTGCTTTTAAAATCGAAATGTTACGTGCTACACTCATAGCAGGTCATAAAAGTCTCACGCCCTCACTCTTTCATGAAACCTCTGAAGCTCACTCTTTTTCTATAGGCTTGGAATTGGCGCTGTTACAATCCCAAATGTTGAGTCGCAATAATGGATGTATTGTCCTACATTGAACAAGCTGCTTAAAGCGGCTCTGCTTTACACAGCTATATATGTGGGTGTTATGGTATCACATTATGCATTTTTATGTTGCAAAACCATTATGCGATATAAATTATAAACGCCTACACTTTCTGGATCATTAACTGAACAGTATGTTATTGTAAGAAACAATTAGAGGATCATACCGCAGTTCTCCTCATTGAATCAACGCATTTTAGCCCTTGTGCAAAGGAGCTATTAAAAAGTTAAAAACATTTACATAACCATAATTTTCAAAGATTAATCCAAAGCTTTCCAAGAAGATAAAAAAGTTAGTAGAAGAATGGGGTCTGTTAACATTCTTAAAGTCTCTATTGCGTCATAAAGTATTTTTACCTTTGTATTTATTTGTGGGAATCCCAACATATTAGTAATCAACCATAAGAAATAATTAGAGCAAAATTTTATCTGGGATTTCATTCAAGATGGATTAATTTCTATAAATAACACACTGCATAAAAGATTTTCGGATCGTTTCCAAGCAAAAGATTCCAGATGTAATTTACCTTATAAAGCTTCTGGTCTTCAGGCGGCCTCTTTAAAATGCCTTCTACAATGCGCTTCAGTTCATAGACTGTTGTTGACTCTTTGGCATCTGTGAAGATGGTCGCCTTGTGACGTCGAATCATTAGAAACACATCCTGAGGTGAGATCAAGTGACAGTAAAGAGTAAAAATGAAACACTGATGATTTGCAAAATACTTAATTTGAGACTTTTCTAAAAGGTGTGCAGGCACATTTTTCACAGGCGGAAAAATATATTTCATGCTTCGGTGTTTTAATCCCATTTTTTTCAAAATATAAAAAACAATCATGACCTCAAAAAGATGCATTGCATTTTCAAGGCCCACAAACCCCACTGTTGCACAAAGGCTATCTGATAATCTACTCTTTACAGGTTGTCTCTTTAATAAAAGTTCTTTGTAAACTTACATTGCCCCCTAGTTGTGAGTAGGTAAAATCAAAACACCAAAAGTAAAGTTAAAGTTATCTGATCCACATCATAAACATACCAGCATTCAAAGGGAAAGCCCTGAGACAAAAGTTCTTGATATGTTGGTTTAATATAATCTGAATATTGCATGATAACCAGGACAAACAATATGGTAGATGTAAAGTCAGCTTAACGTATGAGGCATTAACTCTGTATTAAGATATATGACTGACGATTAAGTTTCATGTTTAACTTGTAATGGTAGCCACTGCTGACACACGTTAAAATCCAAAAATGTTCACTGCTTTTTTATTATATACACACTAAAGGGATTTTTAAAAAACAATTTTTGCATATTTTGAGGAAGCCCTTATTCCTTTGAAATGATTGTATTTCTATATGTAAGATAATGTTGGAAATAATAAAAAACAAAATTGGTATCGTCAATCTTGATCTTCCTGAAGGCGGTTCTGGATATCTGGACTGGCTAGTGATAAGCCCCAAACAAAATTCCATTGAAAACCTACATGGTTTGTGCGGGTGAGTGAATGAGCCATCCTCCACAAACTCAATAGCAACTTCCGGCAGCTCTGATGCAAGATTGGCAGGCCAACCACAGCGTGACATCTGGAGGTTGTGCCATACTGAGGGGGAGTAATGATGTAATCAAAGCTGATGGGGACCACACTAATTACTGGTTACATAACTGTGGATCAGAAGGCGGAGCGACTATCCACTTTTTGAACTGTTAGTGATTTGATCTCTAGTCCCTCTGGTCTACATGACAAAGAGTCCTTGAGCAAAACTGAAACCCCATGTACTTCCAGGGTGGCCCATGTCCCTCTGAGAGCAGTCAAAATCCAGTGGTCAAGTATTTGATTATGCACTGATCAGCCATAAATTTATAAATATTGACAGGTGAGCTCAGTGACACCTGTCAAGGGGTGAGATTTATTAAGTACTAAGTGAACATCTTGTCTTCAAAGTTGTTGCTTTGGAAGCATGAAAAATGGGCAAGTGTAAGGGTCCGAGTTATCTGACATGGACCATACTGTCATGGCTAGACGGGGTCAGAAAATTTCCTAAACTGATGATTTTATAAGACGTCCGTAGTCTACATCGCTACTATGTATCAAAGAGGTCTAGGAAGGGCAACTGGTATGCAGTGGAGAGAAAAGGCTTTCCTGTGTTTTCTGGTCCCACGAAAGAGCTACTACAGTATAAAGTGCTTAATAAGTGAATGCTGACTATTGCACTGATAACTCCACTGCACTGATTACAGCACATTGGAGAGCTCCTTTAACAACAAAAAACAGACCTGTAGAGAATGAGGCAGGTAGTTTTAATGTTATGGCTAATCTATGTATGAGATAGTCACGATCTCCTGTAAAAGTGTTACTCCTATGGTATACTCAAGTTGTATTTTTAATAAATTGAGAAGTTGTTTTAATTAATACTTTTAGATCATTATTTTTCAAATAGAAAATGCTTAGTGGTACAGTGGGTAGAACAGCTACCTCACAGCTAAAGGTTCCAGGTTCAAATCCACCTCTGAGCACCTACTTCACCTTTCTGTGCAAAGTCTGCATGTTCTCCCTTTTTTCGTGAGGCTTCCTCCACCAGTCAAAAAAACAGTAATTATAGTTGAGGTGGAGAATCTGAATTGCCTGTAGGTTTTAATGTATCTATGTGGTGGCTCTGTGATGAACTGGCGACTCGTCCAGGGTGTACCCCAACCCTCTCGCCCAATGTAAACTGGGATAGGCTCCAGATCTTTGAAGCCCCTGATTAGAATAAGCAATTCTTAAGCAATTGAGGTTTTGGGTGGATTAAAAAAAATGATTGACCTTCCCTAGCAAATGTGCTGGTAAACACAGTTGCGTGTCTTGACATACGTAGTGGTGAATGAGAAACTGACAGTGATTTAAACTTGGCGAGTTGACGGAGTTAAGTCAGGTTATGTCCGCACCATAACGTCACTCTCTATACATAGTGATGCGTTTAAAGACCAACAGCTGATAGCTAGCTTAGCTTATCCACGAGCATTAAAATAGCAGAAGTCGTCGCCAATGTACAGTAAGTGTAGCTTACCTTGAGGGTTTAGATAGCTTAATACAATCGTGGGAAACCTGCTTGATATGTGTAGAACCGGAAGCTGGCAGCAAGTAATGTCGCTAGCCGTGTATTTTCATATAGCTTTTTAGCTATAGCCAATGTAGCTAAAGCTACTGACGACTCTAGCAAATTAGCATCTTGGCGGCTAGTTAGCCTTTAGACAAAAAGTCTGTCTGTAATGAGCTGCCATTTATCTAAAACATTATTAGTTTGTGTTCTTATAGTGTGTGTACTATCAGACACACACTTGAGCGTAATAATATTTTCATGAGCTTGTATGTTGAAGTTAACCAGCACAGAGAAGCTAACCCACGTTAGCTAAACAAAGACAAGCTTCTGGGGACTCGCTTTTTTTGTCACAACCTTTGTTCATTTACAGACAGCACATGGTTTAACTTTAACGTAAAATTAAGTGGCTATTGATTGAGTGAAGTCACGTCCGGGTGGTTAATGAGCCTTTAGATTTTAAGCTGTCTATTTTCCTCACTCACCATTTCTTGCGGTTGGTCGCTCACAGGAAGAAGATAATACGCCTCCACCGCACAGCGACTAACTGAACTCAGTGCAGCTTCAGGCAGTCACACATGTAATATCACAACCAACCGGTCGGCGGCGGTAGTCAACCTTTCTTCTTTTAATAGCTAAACTCGCGCTAGGTGGAGCATGATCGCCACCACGTGTAGATTTAGGGATCTCCTCTTAACCTCCTTGTCATTAGGTCTGTAGCGTCTATCGCATGACGTCGCAAAAAGGCGAAAGCGAGGCCAAACCACCATCTTGGTGGCTAAACCAACGGTAGAGACAGGGAGAACAGCATTTACGTTCTGCATCGTTTATAATGTTGCGCTTCTATTAATTATTGAAGTTCTGTATATCATTAGTATATGTGTATCAACGGGGACAAGATCCAAACCCGTTTTTGGTTCGCACAGTCATAGTTATGATAATCTTATTACTATTTTTTGTTTCGACTTTCTCTCTGATTGCCCACTGGGGACAAATTAAGTTGACATTTCATCTAATTCATTTCTTAGATGAGATGAAATGACATTTCATCTCATTTCTTAGATGAGATGAAATGACATTTCATCTAATTCATTTTTTAGATGAATGTTTCTCATTTCGTCTAAGAAATGAGAAACATTAATTTCTTAGATGACACTACTGGAGTATACAATATCTTTTATACAGCAGTTAGTGTGTCGCCCATCAGCTTTGAACAAATAAAAGCAAAATCTTTCTCCTTGATCTTCAAGCCTTCGGTAAGGGTTAAAGGGTTAGTTTAACAGGGGGGTTTGCCTTCTAACATTAGTGGTGTGAAGGCATCATGGTTGCTTCTCTAATGATTGTGTTTTTAGACTCAAGAGTACACAAATCTGTCAAGAATGACCAACTGTAACAAACTGCATGACTGGTGACTAACAAAAACCAAGATTCTTTCAAATAGAGCCAAAAAAAGAGTGATGAGTTTTTATATACCTTGTGTGTATTTCAGTTACTTACACAGAACATTCCTCCCTATAGCAGTGACAGTGTACATCTGTGACACTGTCTGAGTAGAACAGAGCTTCATCAAAACCTCCCCAGTCAAACAACTGGCCTCTTGTGGCTGTTGGCTTCTTCCCAAGAGTACTTTAACTCTTCCTTCCAGTCTGAGTAACAGCTTTATATATTATATAAAGTAAATTATAAATAAATAAAATAAATAAATAAAAAATAAATATAAATAAATTATATATATATATATATATATATATATATATATATATATATATATATATATATATATATATTTTAAATCATACCAGTCACACAGCGGTATTTTTACATATCACACATAATGTAATCAAATAAATAATTATGTAAAGCATGTTTATTGACACGTTTGTTTATGACATAAAAGAAAAAGGCAAAGAAGCCTTCAATCATAACTAAAATGTTTGTATTGTGTGGTCTGGATGCTGACTTAAGGTTGCTTAAATATTCCACTCATGGGCAATGGAGACAGGAGGCAAACACAAAAAGCAAACGAATTCTGATGTAAAACCTTTCAAAATTCCTGACTCATAGTGCTTAAAACTCAACTAACATCACCTTTGTGAACATTTGGGCAACATTGGTCTTGACCTCCAAACTAGACACCATCCAATTTGTAAAAAATGTTTATCTGTAAACATTTTTTTGAAAGTGAAAACAATATTTGGTTTGAACAGTTTGAAAATAATAATTGCGTCCTTGGGAAAGTGGAAGACACTGCAAAAATCACCAGTTTCATCCAACATACCTGTCCAGGCAACAAAGTCCTCACCCTGCTCAAACTGTTAGGGTTCCCACTGTGGTCATTAGGTAGGATAGAATTCCTAAGGTTTTCCATGATAATCCTTGAAAAAGACAGACCCGCCTCCATCAAAAATAGTCCCTTGTTGGTTAATAACAACAACTGGTGGATTTTCCATTAGTTAACCTGAAAAATAGTCAGACTATGTGAAAAAGGTAGTACATAACTGTTAAATTCTCTAAACACAAAGAATTATAGTTTCACTACAAATACTTCAAATATATTCAACTCACCCTACAGAACTTCTATCTGACGACAAAAGCACTCTCTTGGATCCGGGAATAAGCGTACTGTGGAACAAAGAACCCAGGCATTATTTTATATTGGAAACAAATTTTTTTCCAAGTTCTCCTGATCTAAACATACACTCACATCCAGTCCTCTGGGGCTCTGGACAGGCTCCAAGCCTTTACAGCAGAGCATGGAAAAAGGCCGTTCCTTCGTCTGCGAGTGCTCTTTGAAGCACAGACTGAAAACCTTTGCAGGCAGGTAGACGTCCCAGTCAGCAGCGTGCTCCTCTACCAGATCACCCACCATCCTGCAGCAGTGGTTAGATCGATTAATCCCAAATATGTAGTCACGATACAGAGTTTTGATTTCAATGTGTGTGTTATGGAGTGACCTACCTCCAATAAGAGCAATGAAACATGTGACACAGAGCTGAGAAACACAAAAATGTAAACAGATCACAGCCGTCCGATGTTCTCATTTCCTAACTGTCTCTGCCCTGCTTTCATCTCCATTCTCCTGTCCTGCCTGTCTTCCCGATATCTCAATGACATCTTAAGAGATGTCTCCAATCCTAAACGCATATTACAGAGAGAGGGATGAGGAGGGAAGAGGATTTTCAGAGGAGCTATAAGTGAGGGTTCACATAGCAGAAGTCTTTTCAGCACCGGTGATGTATAAAAGAGGTTTCATGCGTAAGTTGTGAGTCATTACGATTATTTAAATGCTCTTCATCACAAATGTCAATTGTCGTAAGGCTTTGCTTTTCCTGTTATTTTAACATATCAAACTTTATAAGTTTGTTCATTTTTAACTGCATTTGGAGGTGACATCAAATGATGAATTTAGTTGTAAAGGGAAACTTGTTTTCTAACCGCGGTAATAAATTACAATAAAAACTTGGAATCTTACTGCATTCGTTAATGATATTTCACATTTATGTTGCTCATGCTACATTATTAAGTGAATTTATTTTAAAAGCTAAACATTGCATCAATAAATGCAGCATAAGACTGTAACCAAAGGACAGATGATGCAGCAGTGCCATTAGTTTGTTACTTTAGGAGCGTGGGTGTTTAATATTGGTAAAAAGCAGGGAAGGGCTGAACCCTGAGAGAGAAGACGAGGAATGGGAACAAGGATGCACAAGCTGAGAAATGACAAGACGGGACAAACTGTGATGTTGGTGAACATACATAAGTCATTAAAATGTTATGCTATTTTTGGTGTCTAGATAAAATATTTTGGCTCTACATTGATTTTCTCCGAGACAAGCAGAACTACGACTGCTGGGAACATGTCTGAGCTGGAGGAGGACAATACACAAGCTCAAACATTCATCTGGAGTGTTTTAAGAAAAGGAGAATTGTCTGCTCCTGGGAAGAGCTGCAATAACAGTCTATGTCTAACTGACCACATAAACACAATAGTGACATAGATTCACACTTTGGAGATTTTTTAAATCGTCGTCGTGATTTAACTTAAAAGTGTGTTTATTTGTTAGATGACCCCAACCTCGCTAAATTGGGCAGGATGGAATTAATAATCTGAAAAACAGAAAATACTGTGCTTTGTATTTTCTGGTATATAGAAAAAATGTTGTCGCATTTTCTTTAACCAAATACTAAAAATAAAACAGAAGTGTTGGTATTTGGCCGTAGAGGCTGCATTGTACGTCTTCCTTTAAATAAACCATTAGAATACCTGAGTATCAGCCATGATGTCCAAATTACAAATTATATTTTTTCTTCATCTGACAGAAAGATAAAGACTACAGACAAGAGCTGGAAGTAGTCAATTATCTCGAAGCATATTAAAACTGTTTACCATGACGAAAAATATGGTGTAAAAGGTCAATGGTATAAATAAATTCCAAACATGTACTGGGTCTACTGACCTGTCAATCAGCTGCTGTGTTATGAAATCCGCAGAGCCCGTCTGCTGATGATAGACAACCAGTGCGATGGTGACCTTCAGCTGATCCTTCAGCTCCCTGTTGATCTAGTATGGAGATGGAGACATTCAACTATTTACATTTATGTGAGGCACTGGCTAATTAAGACAGACTATTGCACTAAAAATAAAATCTGCAGAGAAAAAAAATAAAAAGGCTAAAAACCTGTTCTCACCTTAAATCAGATTTTAAAGAAACCCTCAAAGGCAGATTTTTGCTGATGTTAAGCATATTTGTTTTGTTTAGCAATTAAAGGGGGCTCTATTACATGCCTGCAAGTACTAGGTTTGAGCAAGCCTAGTTCATATTTTCATGACAAGTGCCTAAGCTGCACATCCATTGGTCTTAAACTCAGGTGTTGTCAGGCAGTAGTTAGATGTTTGATATCTTGTTACAGGCACCATTAACCAAAAATAGTACCAGCTATTCAAAGTGTGCATCAAATAGTACGAGGCACTAACTGAGGCCGGTTCATAACAGGAATAGACTCCGGATAGCGTTGACATTATCCGAATCTACATGTACATTTTCATCCATCTGCCATCTTACTTCCTCTGATTTAGAGACTAAAACTTTCAGCGAAATTTAGCTGCACTTCCACTGCTGTCAGTGGATCACGTGTGAATGTATAGAATGGGTAATATTACTTTAGAATAGACTGTCCCTGTTTTAGGAATATTTATATTATTAAAGAAGTTAAGCTGTGGTACCCTTGTGCATAAATGACAGACATGTATGTATTGTTTCTGTTGCCGGACAAAAGCTGCAATTGATGAAATAAATTTTCCTTAATAATGATATAATCTCCCGCTTCTAGCCAATGTATTCCGTAGAATGTAATCCTTGCATATCACAAATTACACTCACACCAACTCCTAAGTGATACATTTCTCATTTGCAGTCAAATGAAGGACTGGGAGATTCAGACTTAAACTCCCTTTTGCTGCAAGATTTTGCACTGGTTAACCATCAAAGAGGCCTTCAACAGCTTTCTCAATGAACTCTCTGTGTATTTTAAACCATGTGCTGAAGACAGTTTAAAGAGAATCCCAAGTGGGATTTGTCAGATTACATCTTGGATGTCCATTTTCAAAGTCTGTTAATAATGAGCGTTTCAATCAGTATTAGGCTCACTTTGTGGACTATGTCGTGAGGAAGCCTGGAGAGGATTCTGAACGGGTATCCAAAGTGGGCGATGATGTCCACAATATGCTTTGCCACATTTGAAGGGAGGCATGAGTCCATCGGTACAGCCTCCACCCACTTAGAAAAGTAGTCGATCACAGTCAAAATGTATTTGTGTCCGTTCAACGTTTGGGGCAGCGGTCCTCTCACATCCAGGCCAAGCCACTGCCACGCCTCTTTCACCTGTCGTCACAACATTATGTAGATCCTATCACTTGAATGCATTTATTTGGTGATGCGCTTAGTTAATCATGCTGTATTATAAATGAAATGTATTATTATTATTATCTTACCTCTATTACCTTTTCTGGATCTTCACTTTCTGTCTGTAATAGGAAAAGAGAATTTCATCAAAATTATTTCCTATCATTTGAAAAAGGAGTCAGAAGTAGAAAATATTGGAATTTTAAAATCATTACAACTACTTACATTTGCATCATCATCTGGAGCCCACTGAATATCCTGTTAATGCATGTACAAAATGACACATAGACAAACCGAACATTTGTATAAAGTGACTGTATTTGATAATAAAAAGCAATGAAGAAATTAAACACCTGTCATCAAAAACATTCTGATTCACCTAACACAATATGTTACAATCCATAATGTTAATGAACACTAATTAGTAATTATACTAAAAATACTGTAACACATCACTTACTCGGGGCACACAGTAATCTCCATGGAAGAAATGAGGAAAGGAGTCGATCTTCATCAGACCTTCGTCTATGATAATTCTCCACTTTTCAGATTTTTTGGGCTCTTTGTCACTGAACATTAAAACAGAAAAGACCATCACATTAAAGAAACAATAATCTAAAAGAGACAGACCATAGGAAAACTCTAAAAACAAGAGTTTCACCTCCAACTTTGTTCGATTTGGCTGAAACTGCTGTTACTTCTTCAAAATGTGGGATGCAGACAATCTCAAAAAAGACTTATTTCCATGAATTACTTACCATATAAGTGTGTAAAAATCCAACATTTTACTTGCTGGTAAATTCTGTTAATTAGCTGGTTAATAACCTCTATAGAAAATATTAAGTATGAAGATGAACAAAAATTTTCCCAAACTATATTTGCACAGAGTTTTGTGTATAAAAGCTTGAAGTACTAAAATGTCTATACACAAAACTCTGTGTAACACTTTTTGTCTTGGTGCTTGTAAAATTAATCTTACAAGCATGACAGTGAAGGTACAAACTTGCATAACGATAACAAGAAGTAGAGTTCAGCAGTGAAAGCCTTTAGCAATCAAGTAAACAAACTAATCCTCCGATAGTGAAATACTAGCTGGCCCCATGTTTTCTGTCTAAAGGTTTACGGTAAACTGTGTGAGCAGAGCATAAACTAAAATGAGCATTATATACCCAGGGTCCCCCACCACCATTGAAGAAATAGAAATGTTATTTAAGTTCTCCCTATCAAATTGCAATTGTTGTTCATTTGCATGTGTGAGAAAAAGTGAAATTTCTGTAACTGCAAATGTTTTTTATTTACTTCAAAATCCCAAATAATCAAGCTATCATGACAGAATATTGACCATTTAAAAGTGTTGCTTCAGAAAATGCTCATCTGGAGGAAAATAAACTCACAGACTGAGCCCAAACTCAAACTGTAAACATGGAAACAAAAACACCTTAATACTTGGTTGTTTAAGAAGTTTTGAGGAAACGTATTGCACAGTTTTGAATCGTTCTCCAGAAACAAAACTTGACAAAGAAAACATTCCTATATTCTCAAATATCCCCAATTTGTCAAGGAACAATTTTACAAGACACCAGGCGCTTTGTACAGGCCCTTTTTTGTGGGGGCTAAAAATCCCATATGTTCCTAAATAAGCAACACAACTAATCCTATTATTTGCATTGCATTTACCCCAGTGTATTCGTTGGTTGAATTTGGGATTCACGGTCTGCTACTGCTGTATTACCCTATCCAAATGTAAACACAGCCCCCGTCTATAAGTCGTAGGAAAACAACTCATTTCATTGTATGCAAGCACTCAATAGCGGTAGGATATCATTATTTTCTTGTGAGCTTTTTCTATTAATTTATGTGGAACTTTCAACAACAGAATTTTATCCCTTCTGCTTTTTTAAGCTGTAAAAAATAATAAACAATCACAAGAACCCTACATGACAGAACTGTAGCAAAGTTTGTATGAAATACAAACAGTGACGGGTAAAGACTTTGCAGAATTTTCCAGTCTATGGTAACCTACCCAGCAGGTTCTTCTGTCTGGCTGGGCTCTTTGTTCTGAACGCTTCGCTTTGTTGTGGGAGCAGCAGTCAGAAGATATCGAGCTGGACTCGTCTGTGAGGCTTTAACACCTGGTTTCTGGGATCACAACATGGAGACACATGCTGTTTTCAGAAAAATTGAACTGATTGTGGATGAAATCAATTGGCCAGTCAAGAGTGAAGAAGAAAATATTTGTACTTCAGTCCTTGATTTTTGTTCACTCCAAACAAAGAAAACTCATTTTCCGTAACATTCTTTTATAAGTTTTGAGAAAACTGACCAACAAGCTCACTAAAATGACAGTTGAATAAAATAAATTTTAGCATGCACTCACCTTTTGTCTCTTACTTCTGGGGTTGATGGGAGCCTATACCAGGGAAATAGTGACCGTAAATTCTTGGGATCGTTATTACAAATAATTATAATTAAAAAAAAGGACAATTCTTTTAATTACCCTTTGGTCTATTAAAGTCCTGTTAAAAAAAAGCATTTCTGTGGCAGCAAACGCTCTAAATACTCTATACAAACCTTTCTTTTCCTTTTCTGTGTGCTATCAGCAGTTGAGAATATGGTGGGAACGGCATCTTCCTTAAGTGTCACAGATTTTCCTGATCTGTTGATATATTGTTCTTCAAAATGATTGATGCACAGCACAGAGAAGCGAGATGGGGTCCAGTCCTTCCACTTCATGTTGATGAGCCATTTCTTCAGTTTGCGGGGATTGTACAATGGAAACCTGTAGGAGAACAATGCATGTGAGATGAGCCTCAATATTTATGTGCACAAGAGTTGAACCTTCCTCAAAACCGGTCTTGATAGTTTGTTTTTTTTCCAAAATGCGATAATGCAATTGGTAAGTATTTTATGCACGATGAAATGCTCCTTTTACATTATTTGGTATAAATATCAGAAGTACATTTAAAAGGGTAATTTGTGTTATATAAAAATTGCAAAAGTGCTTTTATTCCTAATGAACACATGACCATATATACACCCTCGTCCATCATAGAACCATTGTCTCTCATGCAGCTTGTTCTTCCTTAGATCACTGTGGCAGGTTCTAATTACTGTAAAAAGAGAACACCCTGCAGACATGGAGATATTCTGACCCAGTCATCTCAATTCGTCCATGTCAAACTCGTTCAGATCCTTACGTTTGCCCATTTTCCCGGCTTCGATTCCAGGGCATCAACTACAAAGACAAAATGCATTATTGCTGCCTAATATATCCCACCTGCTGCATGTCGAGATCTGAGCTACACTATTCTGACTTACACCACCCGTATTCATGTGTCTCCCACCAGCTTTGATTCCAGTAGTATCCTCATAATAGACTTGGACAACCTCAGGTTTGTGTCAGCTTGTTGAATGGCAGCTTGTTGAATGGCACTCCCTGTCCAGTCACAGCTGATGCGGTTAACTTCAACCTTTCACCTAACAATCAACCCAAAATATTTTCAATGGAATTCATCATTGGGCAGTTTACAACTCCAGAACTGTATGTGGCATGATGAAAACTATACAACTAATTTAAAATGTGGGGAGGGGAAGTTATCTCAAATTAGGTCGAATATGTGTATTTTAAAGCTTTTAATGTACTTCATAGATTTTCAATGCAATGCTTATAATTAGACAGACTAATTAGCTAACTTACTACGCTTGATGTCTCTGAAAAATTATTCATCATATGTATTCGCAGGTATTAAATGTGTTAAAACGGACAGGAACAACCAAGAAGTGCCACTACTTCTAACGCGACGATGCTAACGTTTATGTTAGCTTGCTAGGCTAGTATCACAATTCTGCAGGCTCTTCTGCGTTTTCAAGTAACAAACGTCCAAACTCACTTGAAAAACTTCACGTCTGAATCGCTGGAGTGTACGCAACTATAAGCGCATTCATATCTCCCCATTTTTTTCCAAATCCGGCTCAACTTGAGACCGAATAAAGTGTTTGTATTAGTTATTGAAGAAAAGTTATCAACAATACAGCTTCCGCATCCGGCTAGAATTTTCAAAATAATAAATTCGGACACATTTAAAGCCTTTGAAGGAACAAATGCGTCCAGCAATTACCACCTATCACTATTCAAAACTATGAACATTTAATATTTATTATTTTGTCAAGGCTCGCTGAAAAAAACATTTACATCTCTTACTTAATATAGCAAATGATGTAGACGTGCATTTCTGTTACAAATATCGCTGCCTTTACTACTGTTCACTAACGCAGTTTCTTCTTCGTGGCTTAATTGTACATTTATGGTCTTTAGCGCCCCCATCTGAACACATGGTAGAAGTTGAACCATTTATTTGAAAGAAACTTTTCCCCAATAAAAATGCTGTTTTTTAAAATAAAAAAGGAACAAACCACAGGAAAAAATATTTATTTATTTGCTCACCCACAAGCTGATAATATTAATAAGTCTGTACAATAAAAAAATCCCCCTATAAGTATAGATTTTTGTTATTCTTCTTTGAGATCTGAAACAATAAATCAACAAAGAAGTAACAAAACAATACAATGAGAAAAGGCTGTATATGTCAAGCACTAGTTGCTTTTAGTTTTCCACTCAACCCTCCACTCATCCCAGTCTAACAGAGTTCGTTTCATGTCCCATCCCGCAGATTCCACACCTGCAAATTATAGTCAAAATGTCATGTTTCTATATGTACAAATACAAAAGATGATCATTTTGTTATAACTATTTTGTTTCTACTCACCTTTGAGAAACGGACTGATAATCGTGTCCATTAACTTGTGACTCTCAAGCACTATTTCCCAGTGACCTTTAAAAGCAAAAGTTTATATGTTTAAAAGAGAGAAATCCCTTTTTATAATATAAAGTAGAGAACATAATGGAGGAGTACTTTGCTTTTGTTTTGCAGAAGGTCCACAGGAGCTACTCAACATGCTTTTCAGCCACACAGCTTGACACATCGCTCGGATTTCATCATGGACTGATGCGTCTGGTCCCAAACAAACATTAACGCAGCCTGAGAGCAAGACAAGGGGGTTAAAAAAAACACAGTATGTTAAAAGACTAAAAAACACCCTGTTGTTATGTCTTCTAAGAGATAAGATAACATACCATTTCTTATTCCTATTAAGAAAGGCATGCTGTTGTTCTTTAAAGCCAAATGAAGTTCTTCTGGGCTACAGAACAGAAAAAAATATATACATATTACCGACTATATTGGACAGTTATTGTGGCCAATTTTTCAACAAATAAGGAAAATTGTATTTATATGTACCTTTGTGCCACCTCCTGTAGCCTCACTCCAAGTTTTATTGGTACAGATTTCCTAAACTCTGGAGAAAACAGAAGAATTTTGAGAAGCATTAAAACATGTTTTCATCTCAGTACTGCTGATGTTGGACACAACGTAAACCTGAATATTAAAACAAAATCCATGACTCTTACCCAAGAAAACTGGTTCTATCTGATTAGCTTCTAGAGGGCTCAGGATCCGCTTGTCTCCCAGGTACTGCTGCATTACGATCGAAAGTCGTGCCTCGTTGAAGGTTTCCATGACAACCGAACGCACAGCCTTGTAGTTGGCAAAGAGGTGGAGGACGGTGAAGAGGAAGAAGAAGCTGAGAGTCAGTCTGTGGGGTAGAAAGCGAGCATGAGTGAATGGAAATGCAGGTGGATGGTCAACAACCCAAGAAACTGCAGAAATAATGTTTTTATGGTAATGTACACCAATCAGCCATAACATTATAACCACCAACAGGTGAAGTAACAGTAATGTTGTTCATCTCGTTACATTGGTATGTATGTGTAAAGTGAACATTTAGTCCTTCAAGTTGTTGTGTGGAAACAAAAAAATAGTGGGCATGGTAAAGATGGAAGAGGAAGGACAACCAGTGAACTGATGACATGACCATAGGTGCCCAAGGCTAGTGGATACACATTGGGAGCAAAGTTAAGCCTTTGTTGTCTGATCACACAGAAGAATTATTGTAATACATATAAGTGAAAAAGTTAATGTTCATTTTATTGAAGGGTGTCAGATCACAGTGCTTTGCAGAGCTGTCATGGCAGCAAAAGACAGACCTGCAAGATATTAGGCAGGTGGAATTAAAGTTATGGCTGGTTGGTGTATATACATTTTATGAAACAGTATTTACTTTGGATTATCAGTGACGAGAGGAATAAGCACCAAACTGACCAACAGTCCAGCCAGATTCACTAAAGTCTCCTGCAAAAAAAGAAGAGGCCAGATTAGGAAATCAGCTGCATACTGCACCCTAAGAAAGTTGATCACTGTGAAAGTGATTTGTATGAAAAGTAGTTATCAATAAAAAATCTGAAAGTTGTAGTGCAAAAACTTGTAAAAAAAAAGAAAAGAAAAGAAGAACACATTAAAGTTACTGACACGTTACAAACCACTTTGTTCAGTTTAGATTTTTTGCTCAGATCAGATTAGGTTATCATGATGAATCAATTTGATAGTTAGATTAAATTTTAAGTAACTCTGTATGAATGTTTGGCAAGGGTGTGTAGACTGATGCGTTTTCACGAAAGTCATCTGCCTAACAAACAACAAATAAAATCATATTCAATCAGAATAGGACAGTTGCTGTAATCTTTCCTGTCCGTCTTGTTTTTTTTTTTACTGTGCTATTTTTGCTGCCTGAGGAGAACGCTCCGCTCATGTAAATATGCAAAATTCAAATTTAATTCTGGTCTGATTGCTCTCATTCACATCACATGGCACAAATGATATATCTATCTTACCCCGGATTACATTTGAAAGTTACTCAATTCCAATCTGAAAAAAATCTGTTATTTTCACATATTAAAAAAAAAAAAAGGATTCCAGTTACTTGAGCCAGATAATGTGAAAGTAGATTTGAAAAAGTAAATGGAGAAAAATTAAAGCTGTAAAAAACACAATAACCTAGTCCTGGTACTCTTAATGCTGATTTATGGTCAGAAAGTCAAGGTGTATTGTAACCCGATTGACTGGTGTGTGTTGTTAAAGACGTCTGCAGTGAATAAGGCCGATTGCAGCTCGTAATGTTTGATATGTTTGGTATTTAAATGCAGAGGCAAATGACTGCATACAGGAATTAGACCTCTGTTCTCTGTGGTTCAGTCCAAAATAAATATCCAGGAAAAAAAACTATAGGACAAGAAAAAGAAGAGTACCTGACTCCCATCTTTAGCCGAGATGTCAGCCATGTTGTCTCTGCGCGCCTGATGAACAGTCAGAGCAGCTCTGGTCGCACCACCTGCCACACCAACTATAGACTGAAAAAGATAAACATAGATTAGAATCAGCGAGTCCATTTTCAAGCAGTTAATCAACAGTGGCCCTGTGAACAGGAGAAAAGTTTGATTGTTAAACTTTATAATTGATAACAGTCTAATTGTGATCCCTTGTTACAGGTTAGTAGTTTCTTTGACCAAAGAGTTATTCTGCTTTATCAGACTGCTGTCCGAGAACATTTCTAAGGGCATTCAGGGGTAATCTCATTTAGTTATTTGTGAGCAACAATCACAGATGGATTTAGGCATCAGCTAACGAGATTTATCTTACAACCTCATAGAGAACACCTGACCCTCGGACGGGAACGATAAGTTTAAAGCTCTGACATAAGCCTCTGAATTGATAGAGGGATTTTACAATGACTCGGCAATTTTATTTATTATTAAAGCAACACAGATAGGTCACTGTGATAAACTGTGTAAGGTTAACTTATTCGGCTTTGGAATATCAACATATTCCTCATGGTTAACATCAATTATGGACTTAATTTGTTATGTTTTTGTTTACCCTGAATATTCCTGCGGTGCATACAATCAGTATGAAGTAAGCAGGAATGTATGGAGCCAATATTTCCATGAACATGGCAATGTCGTTGAGAATATCAGCAAAAAGTCTGGAGAGAAATAAAAGAAAGTACTTATTATGAGACTGCCTTATTACAATTCCCATATTCGTGTAAAACATACGTACCTCCATTTTTTAGCCTCTGAGTCCAATTTACTCCTAAAAAGGACAAGAAATTAAATGAATGAACGAAGAGGAAAAGGAATTTAAATCAATAATAATACACCGAATTAAATCTACCAAACATTTTATTAGACTGAAAGTAAGTGTAGCCACTAATGATTAATTTCATTGTAGTTTAAGCTCTTAACTAATTTCTCAATTAATTTGTTTTCGGTCGCTACAATGTCAGAAAAAAATCAATCAAAGTTGACCAAAGCAAACTGTGACATCGATGTTTTATGTTCACAGCCAAAAATTATTGGGTGTGCTAGAGAGTTGGCCAAAAAGTATAAAGAATTTGCATTTAGATGCTGCAAGAAGAGCACAGAGATTTTTTAAATAAATTAATTGTTCAAATTAACCTTTAATCAAAGAAGTTGATGAAGTTTTGTAAAAAAAAAAGTGTTGGAGTCACTCATGATATCCTCAAGTCCTGCATATATTTCAAACTAAACAGTGTCAGATTTTCAAATAAAATTAACTTGCAAAAACCTGAGTAAAAACAAAAAGATGGTTTTAAATAGTAATTCTATTAATCTGGCAAAAAATTAATTCAACACCTAGATAACCAAAATGAAATTTGCCCTCGAACTTATCATCTAGTCGGTTGGAGCAACTTCTGAGAGGAGAAGCAAATATGAGGGTACCCTTTAAGCCAAGCGAAGATGATCCTCCCCAACATGCCAGTTCCATCTGCAGGGGAAAAAATGGGTTTGTGTATGGCACTCACCAAGCAAGAGCAATATGCATTTAAGGTAATTTTTAAGGGATGACCTCTTAGTAACCAGGTGACTGTGGCTGCAGCAACTGTTGCCTCCTGGTTTCCAACACCCACCCCTTTGAGAGAGGCCTGAGTGGCGAAAGTCCCAGACAGAGAGCTGGAGAATGCCTGGAAGAGAGAATGCCTGTGAATGAGTTTCTATCTGATAGCAATGAACTAAATGACTGTAGTGTGTCATTTACTGTACCTGTAGAGTGTCCCAGAACTGGTAGGAGAGGTAATCATTACTGACACTCTCTGGATACCCTTGAGGCATAAAGACACTCTGAAATAAATACAATTAGAGTCTGATTAAGAGTATTAGTATGCAATTTTAGGGCTGAAACGATTCCTCGAATATTTCGTGTAACTCGAACACCTGTCTTATTGTCTGTTTTGTAAATTACTATTGCTCCTGAAAAAAAGCAACGGTGATTTAATTACACAAATTGCTGAGCAAGCAATATTTCTTATTTAAATACTCGATTAATCGTAATAGAAATACTCGATTACTAATATAATCGATTACCGCAGCCTAAGTATACATCTACATGGAAAAGGTTGTAAATTCTTACTTTTAAAACTCCAACGATACAATTCCCACTTGATTCACCCTCACTCCTATCTCTTCTCCTCTCTATCACTCCATCTTTGCCAAAATACTTCCAGGACTCGGAACTGCCATATCTCTCTGTAGCCAAAACTACACCTCTATCTTTTTCCATTTCTGCTCTTAGGAGCAAAAGCAAACAGTAGAATTTTTATCAATGACTTAAGCGTCGAAATATATATCACTGAAACTCATTTGAGCTATGTATGGCAACGACAAAGTGAAAGTTACGTGTCGTTCCGCCTGTCGTATATTTACATTTAGCACTTCCGTGTTTGTTTCGGCCCTCTCAGTTTGGCCGTTTCTCGTTGGTGAAAAAAGGATTTAAGGCGGGACTGCATGTCAACAAACCACCAATAAGCAGAGAGATTGATGATGGCGTTTCAGCTGCTATACTACGTATTTAGAAGAAATCATTTATAATGTCCGCTAAAGACAAGATATTTAACTATTACTTTATTACTATTACTTAACTATTACAAATTATTGGCAGTTTTGAACTCAGGCTGGAAAATGTGTTTTTAGGTTTTCTGAAGTTCCAATCGAATCCGATGAATACTATCTTATCAATTTGATCATTCTGCTTACAAAATGCTGCATGCGTGAATGTAAATTTGCTATTCATATCAACTTTTATTGGGTTAAAGAAAGAAATTGAAAATCCATATTAGAATTGTGTCTCTAAAAACTCAAAAGCTGTCAAAAATATTTACCTATGCTTACATTGAATGCTTTTATATAGATAATTTATGTCCCCTGATATATATCTTTATGTTCCTGATTATGTTTGTTATTAATTACTATATTTTATTGTATTTTTATTTTGTTTTGTTTTTTGTTAGTTTTTTTCCTGTACAGCTTACTATTTTATTTCCTCTCGTTCAATCCTTAGTTTTGCTTCATTTTGTGTTACCATTGTATTTGAAATTGTTATTGTAAAATAAAGATAAAAAAGAAAGTCCCCTAAGGAGGAAAAAAAATCCACCAAGGAAAGTAATTAAGTTTTGTTTGTATATTTTTATTTCTGTTAAGCACCACAATAACAGAAAAAAAGCGACAGGCCACATTTTCATGAATTTAGAGGAGCATAGCGTGAACATTTATATACTATATCATATAACAGGTAATTGCAGTCATATGTATAACGACAATCTATTTAACATAGAAACTTTCAAAAAAAATTTATAAAGTGCTCTGACTGACAAGACAAAGTCAGGAAACACAAAGGTATTGACCAATACAAAGCAAAATCGCAAATTCATGAGGCCAAAAAGATATGCAAATTCAAAAGCAAGATGACAAAAAGACAACAAATAAATTTAAAGTGCGTTATAAATTAAATGTATCATTATTATTATTATTATTAACAAATGAGCGGCGGAATGTATAAAACATGAGGATTTTAAAATAACGGTCCTTAATACAAAAAATGATTAAATATGTCAAGGCAATAATAATTATAATCACATTCTAAAATTCCAGTAAGGCCCAGCTCAATCAGAAATGAGAGGGGGAAAAAGACAAAAGTTAAAGAGAAAATATTAAAGAAAATAAAGGACAAATGAATACAAAATAAGACAAGCACTAAAGAGAAAAAAATTAAATAAAAGACATACATTTAAGAAAAAAAAATGAATATAAGAAAATATATAAGTGCACACAATGCATTCATGCGTAAAATGTAACAAAGAAGCGTACTCTGACATAATCCAATGTAAAAATGTATCTTCACATGTAGTGGTTTTGTTTCCACATTTGCTCATCATTGACGGTTGAACTATTTGACCCTGATTAAAGTATATGCTCTCCGAGTGTCCTTAGCTTAACACAAAAATATGACCTTCAATGTCTACACCCACCAAATTACGGATAGGCTTATATATAAATGGGCTGGTTTGAAAAAGAGGAGGGTAAAGTCACCCATGGACTATAAAAAGTTACTTATTAGCCGTGTGTATTAAGAGCGATGTGTAGTATTGTTTAAACAGTTTCTGAAAGCAATAATGATTTAATACCATCCAAGTGCTGAGACACATGTGCTATACTCAATTTATGCTCAAATGGTGCATGTAAGAAACTGAAAGAATTTACATATGACATGTTTGTGTTACCCAAAAAAAATTAGTATGTAATTGTATGTGCTTTTTGAAGTTTTAATCACCTTTTCATCCTTTTCCAGTTCATTCTGATTTATAAGGAAGTTGATGATGGTTGTTTGTTGGACACATTGTTCTAAATTAAATACATACTTTAAAAAAAAAAGAAGTGCCATGAGAGCAGCTGTAAATGTGTTCAATCCCACTACGGGCCAACAGGTGGATTATGGTTGCATGAGGAGAAAGCAGTTCTTACTCTCTGCCTTTAATCTACAGTTCAAGACAAGCCATAACAGTGACTGCAGCTGCTGGAGTCAGCTTCACACACCCCTTTTATCCTCACGGACAATAGCTATTGTTCTGTAAACCCATTTATGACAATGTTTTACACTGATCCGTGTGCTCCTTTGAATCATTTGCTTCATGCAGGCCTTTATTGCAGATTGCCTCACCAGGACAGATGTAATTGATCTGAGGTTTATTTCTGGCAAACCTTCTAATCTAGTTCAGTGTGCTGTCCTCTTGTTACATAACATCCATCATGTCTTCATTAGAACATACCCATCACAGGTCTGTAAAGGTATGCTGTATTTGAGGCAATGCTTTAAGGTAAGAGTGTATGACTAACATAAAATGTCATAATTGAATTCATGACGCACTTTGTGAGTTTTCAGTAATGCACATTTATTTTAACATCTTATGCTTAATTTAATGCAAGGATAATTTTGTAAATAGTGCAGCAACTAAAGTATTTCAGACATCATGACTCATGCCCACATATTCTTAGGCATGTCTGCAATTAAAGAAACTAATCAGTTGAATTACAAATGCTGTAATGATTAATTATTATATTTTCATACTTTCATAAATTTTCCTGCTTTTCAAATAAAGCAAGGTCTGGTCTGACTCATTAGTGGCATCATTTTTAAATACATTAAATGCATGTTATATCTATTTTCGCATAATTTTTCAAAACAATTATTCTATAGGTCAATACTCCAAAGCCAAATATTTTTATTTGCATTGGACTTGAGCTGGTAAATTATAAATCATTCATTCTATTTAAAAAAATTCTGGTTTGCTGGTTTGAACACTTTACACAAATATAGCTCACTAATGCCTATTTGCAACGATTAGCCATAACACTGCAACCTTTGACAGGTCAGAATAACATTGATTATCTTGTTATAATGGCACTTGTCAGTAGACGGGATGTATCAGGCAGCAAGAGAAAATGTTGTCCTTAAAGTTGATGTGTTGGAAGCAGTACAAAAAAGCAGGTGCTCACAGGAGCAATTTTGTGATGTTAGTATGACTGGGTCAGGACATCTCCAGAACTGCAGGTCTTATTGGGTATTCATAAGTGACTGCCCTCCACTGGTTCTGAACAATGCATGGCCTTAAAGTTATATAACCAATCCATTCTAATCATGTTAATTTCTTTAAAAGGTTATTCACAAAAAAATAACAGAATGAATGTTGCAAACCTGTTTCTACATGAAGATTGCCAATACGTACTATTAATATATAAAACTGAACTAAATAAATGCTTTTCAAGCATGTCTTTGTGCACAACATATTTGAGTTCAACTCATCACTGATGACTTTTGATGTAACTCTGGTAATTTTTATAATAATATAATAATGTATACTTCATTTATCACACAATTCTACACAGAGGAGAATCATGAACTTTACATGATGCCAGGTTGAAGTTCCCCAATCTGAGTAGAATAAATCCTGTGTGTTTTGGTTTACTGTTCTGGATTAGATGGCAATGATCCCTGCAGAACTGCCATGCTCTCCTCCAATCAATGATCAGCTGTCTGGTCACGTGACCACTGCTCTTTAAACTAATGTGGCCTCTACCAGCCTTCACTTATGTCCTGTCAGCTGAAACATAAAGCAGCATGGAGTCAGCCTGAGGAGGGCTGAAGCTTCCTCCCTCTGAATCTGCACAGCCAGGTGAGATCTCACTATAAAGCTTCCATCTTTTGACAAGAGAGCAAAAACTAACACAAATGTTCAACCTGGAGCTTTTTGTCTAATGTCAGGGGTTAATTAATGTCAGGTTTGTTGAAGCTCATATGGCATTCAGGGAACATATCTCCCCCTGGCACTCCTCACAGTCATGAATGTCTGCATGTGTGCTTGACATTCTTACACCAACTGAGGGGATTATGTTTTCACTATTAGCAGGATTACAAAAATACTACCTGATGGATTTTCATGAAATTTCATGAAAGGGTTGGGCAAATGTAAAGTGCATTATAAATTAAATGTATTATTATTATTTCAAATGGGAGCCCATTAAAATTTGAGTTGGATGGGGATACTTTTTTCACTGTTTTTAACTTTGTGAAACAAACCTCATCACATTTTCTTTCTAATACACACAAATGTCCAGGGTTAATTTTCTTTTGAGCATTTACACACAAAAGGAGAGGATATTGACATATGCATCCATAAGATTTTGTTCATGTCCAAATTTCACAGCTATCACAACAAATACGTTTTCTTCTACATCTCTACATTATGTTGAAACTCAAAACACAGTAGCTAGAATTTGCCTGGTCTTCTATGAATAACTCAATCTGGAATCAATGGAAATCCTTGAATATTTTGGCTAAACTCCAAATCCATATATATATATATATATATATATATATATATAAACAGTGCTTAACCTTCAAAAATATCCATCCCTTCTTTTTCTGAAACTGCTAAGAGGGGTCATGGTGCAGATGGAGCCTATCCCAGCTGACACTGGGTGAGAGGCGGGGTAAACTTAGCGGGTCGTTAGTTTATTTTGAGCTCATCAAATAGACACATTCATACCTGCTGGCAATTTCGAGTCTTAATGCATGTTTTTGCAGTGTGGGAGAAAGCCAGAGGTAACCCATGCAAACGTGAGAATAACATGCAAACTTAGGTGGATTTGAAACCAGAACTTCCTTTTTTAAGACCACTATACCACCATACTACCATAAAAATATTCAGTTAGTTGTTATGCAATGAATGTCTGGAATCATCATTTAACAGGATCTGCTTGAAGTTTCTTCCTGTTAAAGGGAGTAATCTTCACCATTGTCTCCACGTTCTTGCTTATGGGAACTGGTGGGTTGAGGATTGTTAGAATTAAAAGTTAAGGTCTAAACCTGCTCTTTTCGTAAAGTATCTTTAGAGGAATTCTGTTTAGTTTTGGTGGAAAATGAATCAAATCAAATTGACTTTTTTATTTAGTCGGGTTCATACTTGAAGTTGGATTAAGGGCTTAATTATATCCCCAGAAAAGTCTGGGATATTATGGAATGATAATGGCTGTGTTCACCACAGTGTTCTTTTTATGAAAAACTGTTTTCAGACATAACTCCACATTATATTTGAGTAGTTCAAACCGGGGGATTGCTTGTAAAACGCAGGAGATTGGGACTTATCGGGTATATATCCTTGCTCAAGCATTGGCCCAGTTTGAAAATAATGGACTGTTGCACTGTACTTAAAGTCTTTCTACTTCTGGATAATCTGTTTATCGATTCAACATTTTATTGGTTTCCGTTGAATCTCATCAGTAGATGTGCAGATTTTGATATTCTATGATGTGTTTAAGCTCTCGTGTCTGTTCACTCCAGCAGTCTCTTAGGCGCTGCAAACACAACTAGACAACCTTAATGTTTGCATCTTTTCGTTTGTAGTCTCTCTGCTGGTGGCAGAAAGATTCAGCCCCACTGTAGATCTATCTGGGGCACTAAGTCCGTGGCTCAAGTCTCTTTGTTCTGCCTCCATTGTGCTCCATGCATCAGGAATGCTGACATGCACAGTTTTGGGAAGCACACGGATACATACGCAAACGCACATTTATGTCTGTATTTGTTTATATATATATATACATAGTCAGTTATTTATTTAGCCTAGCTGATGGTTAGTGCTTATCTATAACTGCCAACTATGTCATATCAGTGCTATTTATATGTAGGTTTCAGCCTCAGGCTTTGTCGGTTTTGTTTATTCCTTTCCAGGCAACCGTTTTCATTGGGGACTTTTTTTTCGGCTCATCTCTCTGCATGGTATCCGCCCCTGGGAACATGTCATAATTCAGCTGACCTTATGTGTATTTAAGCAAATTTGAAACCAGCTGTCTTTTTTTTCTGTCAGATGACATGCCTTAATTGACATAAGTCATTTAAACTGGATTTGCAGCTTGCGGGATATTGGTGGAACAAGGAAACCTCTTGTTCGTATTGAGTTACAATAGTCTCAAAGAGGCCTGGTGCTGGAGTCGAGCTCAGCGGCTGAGGTGTTCAGTTTCAGTGCAAGGGGAGATTCCTGCATGGCAAACCAGGCTGTTCCAGGTCATCTTACATGGACTACAGCAAGAGGAGCGGGAATTTAAAGGAAGGATTGGTAAAACTCACCTTTCTAGAAAGACCTGTAGAGATTCCTGAGGAGAGCTAAAGTGAAAGTAAGCATGTTAATGTACTTTGTTAGCTGCAGACGTGAACTCAAGAGCTACTTTATTTACTCCTCTTTCAGTTGCAATGTTTCACTGAAAGTGGAATAGACTGGCCTTTGACCTCTGATTGGTGAACTTCGAGTCAAGAAGTCTGGATTTTACAGGAGGAAAGTTAGAAAAAGTGCAGAAACAACAAGCCATCTACTCTCTGCCTGTAAATGCTTGGAAATTATCTGTGGAGAATCAGATATGGACGCCATGGAGAACACAGTCCTGGAGCCCAGATCAGAGAGGATCGCTCGTTATAAAGCTGAGAGGAGGCGAGAGCTGGCTGAACACTATGGCAACATGGAGGAGCTACCTACCAAGTGTGTGAAGAGGGATGGGAAGGATGTGCATGACCCAGCAATCCAAGCCCACAGAGGGACGCTGAACCCAGATGGACTGGCTGACAGAGTGAACGGCAGGACACCAAGAGTTAGGAATGGATTAGAGGCAGACACTCCTGCAGAGTCCCACGGCTTAAGAAGGTGAGTCATGACTGGAGTGAAGGTTGACTAGTTCAGTAATGTAAAAATCTTTATATTGGGTGACTTATGATTTTTACTAAAAGGGATCAGTGTAATGCTCAGTGCAGGTGTCTGTATTCTTTCTGGTTCTGAGCCTGGGTCTTGAGGGGAGCAACACGCCTGCTTCCTCTCCCTGATGACACATGTCACCTGTTTCAACCATTTTTGACACACTGTGGGCCTTGTCCTGAAATAGTATCTTGAGGAGAATGTGACCATAGAGAGAAGAATGATTGAATTTGTGTTTTTTTAAGCAGTTGCAATGTTAAAACAGCAAATTTAGTGTCTATGAAATTTGTTACCTGTTTGTTTGTTTCCTGCTTTTGAGCAACTTTCTGTTTCATTCTATTGAGAAAATAAGTCTTAACTTTCGATTTAAGTCATACATACATTAATATACATGCTATAGGCATAATATAGATATTACTTGCACTTTGTAATCAGAAAGGTGGATCCTTTTCTGAAATGTAAGCTATAAATTCCATTTAAAGTTGCGCAATCTATAATTTATGCATCAACATCATAACATATTACACTAGGGAGTTGTGTGATTTCACTGACTGGTCATGATGGAAGTCAGTCATTGTCTGACTTCTTTTATGCTCCTGCCAAAGGGAGGCATATATGGATAACCTATAACATCCAGGTTATAGATTATATAACCTGTCTGTCCGTATGTCTGTAACCGGGTGGGGAATAATGTATCAACATCTCCTCTAGAACTGCTGGACAGAATATTCAGAATATTTGAGTATCTTTGTTGGGCATCTCGGTTTGGTTAATTTCACCCTTATAGGCATATTTAAGCGTAGGTGGGTTAGATGGAGCTTATTAGTGTTGAGCATTGAATACAGACTGTCCCCACCTGCTGCTATAGTTCTTCTCTCTCATGTAGGAGCAGAACATATTCATGTGCTATTCAGCTGAATTATCTGTGATGTGTTCAAGAGCAACTTTTTGGCACCGTCACTGGAGACCTAAGGCCATAAAGAGTTGGCTTTGAACTTATACTTTAATGTTGTTTCAGAGCATACAGGGCCTTACCACAACTTTCTGCTGTGTGATATCAAAAGGAAAAAACTCCTGGTTCTTATTTTTCATGATTGAACTCATACATGTCAACTCTTATGGACGTCATATATACTGTATGGAGTTTCTATGAAGTCTCTAAGGAAATTCAGTAGATTTATATATTAAACATGCCTGCATCTTTGAAAGATTAAGTGATGTAATCATGTCATACATGACAGACTAGTTGCACAAACCACTGACTCCCAGGTAGATGAGCATCTTTGGAATATTTTTCAATTTTAATTAGTGACTTATTGCTACTTTTAGGGTTAAATTCAATCTTCTCAGCATGTTATTTTTTTTGTTTTGGAAAACAAATCTTTGAATATGAATACAAGTCTACATTTGATCATCTGATCATCTGATCAAATGTAGACTGACATGCAGGCTGACATGTATTGGATCTACATGAGAGACCTGGTAGAAGTTTTTTTTGTTCCTCTGCAGCTACTTTCCTTGTGAGCTGGTTTGGAGTTGAACAGTTTTGGGGTTGTCGGTGAAAGTAAAGTTCATTCTTAATTGATTATTTTTGTTTGGTTTGACAACGCAGTTTTATCTTTATTTTTTATAATTTATGAATGAAGTAGCTGATTAATGAGGAGGTAGACCTCAGTGAAAATATCTGACCATTGGTGGGACTGGATTTTTGGAGGAAGGTGTTTTTGATGTTACTTCGGATGTTGTTGATGTTAACTTAACATCTCTGGTGAGTTTACCACCCAACACAGCCTCAGTAATAACTTAATGTCTGCTAACGTTATAATGTTGTAATGTTAGTCGGAGTAAAACCACACTGAAATACCGAGAAGGCTTTGAAGTGGACTTTTCCTCTCTCCCTCGCTCCCTCCCTCGCGTCTCCAGTAGGCTATAGGAGTAAACTTGAGTTATTAAAAGCTGTTTCTTCATACTGTATAAAAGCATCGCAGTAACAGAAAAAACTGCCTTGATCAAACGATAGACGCCCACATTCTGAGGAAACTCATAAGTTATTGGTCGCTTTTGCGCTCGTCAAGCAGCTGTTGACAGCTCTTACAAGTAATATGACTGCGTATGTAAACACCATTTCTAATTAGATCACTGCTCATGTAAACAGTCAAACGGGTAGATTCTTTTGGAATGTTTTCATTCTGAAAGGAGAAAAGTGTCCATGTAAACCCACCTTATGATGAGTCTGACCTGGCAGCCCTCCTTCAAGTATCAAAACTCTGAAAGTTGTAGAACTCTTCAAGTAATCTGGTGAAAACTAATTTATTCTTCATGTAATTAATGATAAAAATGTCACAATGTGACTTTTATTATAAGATCCTGGACCTATTTTCTTCGAGCTGCCAACTCTCAGGGAAAAAAAGGCACAACTTTGCCCCTTTTCTCACTGCAAAGCTACTATTGATGGAAAGGTGTAAAATCGTCGTCCTCTCCACAAATCCCCCACTCCTGCATCCTCACAGCTTTACCCTCACTCCTGCCCCTTCCAGGCAGGGTTCCCAGTTCTCTGCCAGCATGCCAAGTGGGGAGGAGGAGCACCCCACCTCTCTTGGACTCGACTCCCCGCAGCTCCACACTCGGGTTTCAGTTGGCCAGTTAAGAAGTGCCCTCCTGCAGCAGACGGGGAGCAGAGCACAGCCTGAGAACGTGTATGGTCTCCTGCATGTGTGTGATCAAGACTGACACCACCAGCCTGTGAACCTCTGTCACATGTTTATTTATCCCTCTCAAAATTCTTCCCCTTTCTCTCCTCCAACTCTGTTTGTACGGATACTTGTAGTTCTGATGCAGGGCAAGCCACGTCCTCTCTGGATCTGGCTGTGATGCCAGGCTCTGAGGGAGGCCGGAGACGCTCCCGGCGTTTCTTCCACGGCGGGCCAGGTGCCAGTCGCAAGTCCAGTGAACGCTTCAGGACACAGCCAATCACAGCTGATGAGATGGAGGAGAGCAGCGGGTAGGTGCCGTGTGCTGTGGTCATGGCACCTGGTTTGGCTTTACCCAAAGAAGATCCTGTTTGCTGTGGTGGCTGACATTTGCATGTGTCTGTCCTCCTTCATGACTTCCACAGTGCTGCTTCACCGAAATGCAAATATGTCCCAGTCTCTTGTTATAGCTGTATGCTGACGCACAAAGTCATGGGCTTTATGCCTGAAGCAGGAGCAGAAGATCGAGCCCACATTACCTGTGTGTTCACATTTCATCTGGTGATCTCATATTTTATCTCTCTTCTCTCCTGCAGGCGGCTGGAAGCAGAAGAAGAGGAGAACAGTAAACGTAAGTCAGTTCATGCTCGCTTATTTACAACAGCTGACAAAACAAAGAGAGGGATTACATAGGAGGGTTCAAACTCATATCTTACGTGATACAAAGAGGAGACTTGGCTAAAATGAGAAAAATAAATAACATTCCCTCCACTTATTGCTGATTAAACTTAAACTTCGAAAAATAGAAAGGGTTATAGTTTGAGACTCTCAGTGAATTATCACCCAAAGTTTTACAGTTTAACATCTCACAGAACAACAAGCTGCTGCAAATCTCTCAGTCAGTCCCAGTTTTCACCCTGACCACGAAAATATGATTATTTTTCGCAAAGATTAACCTCCTACAATTTTACCTCATAATGTTAGAAATAACAAGCTGCTTCAAATCTAGATTCGACCGCTTCTCCGATTCATATCTGATCATATGTCATCATGATTTTCTTGCTCGCCGGATATTAACTCAACAAGAAAAGTTTAACGATTCACTTGTAATGTGAGGGCCTTTGATTTTCTGAGATCATGTTTGATATAGCACTGTTTTCAAATGACCTCACTTTCAAAAAGAAATGTACAGTAAGAGTTGTGTTTTGCCTTTTCTTCTATTTTGATGAGTATCTTTGGATATAACCCATCATCAAAATCTTTTAATCTCATGTCAAAATTGAGCTATAAAAACAGAAAATGCATACCAAGCAATATTAGCACAGTATTAACTGCAATTAACTGCACACCAGTAAGATTTAATATGGTCATTAAAAGATTTACTACAGGGCTAGTTTACATGCAGCCGTTGTTTCAACAGCATGAAATTAACAGTGATTCTGCCAGTGCAATGTTTGCAGATTGCAACCAAATGTGATCTCCTCATTCCAACCTCCCCTCCCAAGGGTGCTATGTCCTGCACTCTAAACACCCTAAACAGAGCTTTGGGTGGTTGCTAACAACAGAATGTCAGACTTTGAAAGTATGCTTTTCAATGAAATTTGAAAATTGCATTTGCAGTAAAATTGTATCACAATTCAGTATCTCTCATTTTGTTAATGATTTAAGTTACAGGTCACCAAATATCTAATATTGTGAGATAAAAGTGCAGGTTGTGTACTCCTTGTGGCTGAGTGTGAGGAATAAATACCCAAGTGCGATCCATATTCACAAATAATAGTCCTTACTTCAAAAGCCAGTTGGGTTCTAAATAAATATCATTGAAATAGCACATCAAAAATCAAATTTGCATTTGTGTTGTCACAAAAGCTAAAGCTGCAGTTTTAACTACAAACCAATAGGTAACGTTTTTTTCAAATTTCTCCTGTTAGGATTTGTTTACTTTCTTTGTTTTTCTGACTCAAACTGTTATATAAATGAAAGAAGTTTACAGGGGTAATGTTAATAACATAGTTAAGGGAATCCAAAAACTACTTTTGTGTCATCTTTAAAGAATTATTTCATTTCATAAGACCACCATGTGTCTTATTTCAAAATAAAGTACTTTAGCTGATGGACAGATATCCTGTAATAAAATTACTTCATAATTGTACTAGAGTAAATATAGGTTTACCTTCCTATGCCAACATCTGCCAGTGTTGATTTTAAAACTGGTTTGATCCCCAGCTCCTGTCCTTCCTGCTGGTAACTGCCTGTTAGCATATGATGATGATGATGATGTCTTTTTCTTCCTCACAGCTGATGAGAAAACTGATGACAGAGCCAAGATGAGTGTGGCAGCCAAGATGTCTTTGTTTAAAGTGAGTCTATGTTCAACCCTGAAACAGGATCCTGACTGACCTTCATGACTATCTTATTTTCTTGGAGATGAACTGCGCCTGCTGCTAAAATTGGTTCTGTGTGGAGATAATGGAATTCAGTCGGCCGCTGTTCCCTGCTTCTCCGTGTGGCGTGGTTTGAGACATTCATGCAGTCACAGATGAATCGTTTGTCTGACAGTTTACTCTGAAAAATTAAGCCGCTAATAAGAGCAGATGTGCCAGTGGAGGTCATCCATCTGCCAAAATGTATCCAGTGGTGGACGAAGGATTCAGATACTCCACTTAAAGCAACATCATCCAACTATTTTACCTTAAAATAGCAGCTTCAAAATGCATTTGATGAACCACTGATTTACCATTATCACTCTGCGCCTGTAATCCCAGCGTTTTCTTGCTCTATGTGCCTTGAAATGAGTGGATACGATCTGCTGGAGGTCTGTCACATTTATTGGCACGATATACTTCACCGCGCTCATTAATCTCCTGCAAGGTAGCAGTAACCGTTGACAGAATAACCAAATGGACCAAACATAAAAAGAAAAGATAAAAGATAAAGATTGCCTTTATTAGTCCCACAATGGGGAAATTGCAATGTTACAGCAGCAGAGCATGTTACAGAGTAAGAATAACAGAATAAGAATAGCAGGGCATTATGTGCAATTAAATTAAATTAAATGTACAGAAACAAAGTGCAAGTGAGGTAGGTGTGTGTGTGTGAGTGTGAGTTTGTGTGTAGTTGTGTGTGTTGCTAACAGTGCTGGTTGTGGAGTCTGACTGCTGCAGGAAGGAACGATCGGCGATATCGCTCCTTCACACACTTGGGGTGAAGGAGCCTATCGCTGAAAGAGCTCTCCAGTGCAGAGATGGTTTCCTGCATGGGGTGGGAGACGTTGTCCCGGAGAGATGACAGCTTGACCATCATTCTCCTGTCTCCCACCTCCTGCACCGAGTCAAGAGGACATCCCAGGACCGAACTGGCGTTCCTGATTAGTTTGTCCAGTTTCCTCCTGTCAGCAGCTGAGATGCATGAGACAATATAAAGGTTAAAACGGCCCAGTCTCAGTGATCACTCAAGGCAACACAGATAAATAATTCAGTGAGGGTGACCACTGGTCCAGAGGTTAGTAACGGGACGGTTCTAGGTTTGAATCCTTTTTTTTTTTTAATATGGGTTCCTTCCCAAAGCCTTAAAACATACAATTTAGATGATTTGGAGACCCTGAATTCCTTCTAAAGGTGAATGCGAGCATGAATGAATGTTTGACTCTATATGTGTTGCTGCTGTGATGAACCGGGGACTGGTCCGAGGTGTGACTTTCACCCAATGTCAGCTGTGGAAGGCTCTAGCCCCTTCCTTGATCCTGCAAGGTATAAGCAGTATATATATATATATATATATATATATATATATATATATATTATATTTCTTTTAATTTAGCTTTGGCTCTATGCTGTAATTGAACCTCCTCTGACTAGCCCTGCCTCTCCTTTGCTTCACCCTGGCCAATCGGAGGACATCTCCTGGCTATACATTAATCAGTTTAAGGTGTCAACATAATTCCGAATCCCTTAGGAAAATAAATTAGGTGCTTAAATCAGCGAGAGTTGATGCAGATCAGCAGGTTGAAATCTATAAAATATTTACTCCATGAAATGTGCTCCAGAGTCGGCGCAGCTATAAATCATTTCTCAGAGATGGAGTTGAATAAAAGGGACTCCAAAAGTGTTGGAGCAACATGATATAAAACCCATGCCCATGCATGTGATATAATCACACTGAAGGAAATGCAATACTAAGTGAGGAAAAATAATTTATTTAACAATATTTGCCATTTGATACGAAGGAAAAATTTGAACCAATAGCTATAGATGGAAATAGATTCATATAAAGATATAAATATGATATAGATTTGTAGATAATATAGTTAATGTTAATAACACAGCTCTTCTGGCTACAGTCAGTTTTATTAAACGTTATTAGGGTGTTTTTTCTCCACAAAAGGACTTCACCTATACTCTCTCTAATGTCCAAGAGAGTCTTCCATTTTGCATATTGCATTATAAATCATAGAAAAAATGAATAACTCAATAACAGGATTTACCAATACGATGCAGCCATAATTCTATGCCTTGAGTCATCAAAGGAGGAGTAGCAGTAGCAATTTTTGTTGTTGTTGTATTTGTTTGGCGTTCTAAATCATTGAGTCTCAGCAGGGAGTTTTACAGCAAGCCTGATTCTTCTCATGCAGTAGAGGTGATTTGATGAATCTAAGTTGCCCAAAGGTTGGAATGTGAGTGTGAGAGGAGGTTTATCTCTATGTCTCGGCCCTGTGATGAACTGGGGACTTGTCCAGGGCGAGCCTTGCCACTCACCAGTGTCAGCTGGAATAGGCTCCTACCCCCGCAACCCCAGTATATCAGATTATCAGATTAAAAATACTTTATTTGTATGACCAGTTAGATAAAATGAATTAATGAATGAATGATTCTTGTTATGCATTTAGTTTATGCTCTCAAATCCTTTGCACCTCTGCACCAATTTAACATTTGAGTTGCACATGTTTTGCAGCTTTTCATGGAAAGAGCTGCAAAACTGTACTTCCTTGATGTATATAAGATTTTTTTTTTTTCACTTCACTTTTCAGCCAAATTCTAAATAGAAGCATTTATTTGATGGTTTTAACTTTACAAGTAGTAGTGGAAAATGGCATTCTATATATATCTATCCAAATCTGACAAACAAATGTAGTGAACTTATTTGCACAATGTTTGCCTCTGAATTGTAATGAAGTAAAAATGGCAGTGTGCGTGAGAGATGTGTGGTGCGTCCGCGCTGAGGGTGCAGAAGACAACCTGATAATGTTGAGGCAAGCAGGTGCTGTGTCTCAATCCATGGTTTAATGCCGCGCTCTGTGCTTATTAAAAGAAAGCCTACATTTATTACATAATAAATGAACAGTAAAGAACCTGCCTCCTCTACTGTTACAATATCTATTCACTCTCACCTGCACAATTTTAGTCCCGAAGCACCAGGTGAAAATGTGGCAAACACTGTATTTGCAGTAGGAAGCATAGCAGCGGTGTTATAATTAGCCTCCTCTCTGTGGAGGCAGGCGCTGCGGTAACTGAAGCCGTTGGAGCTCTGGTTTCACCGTGGCATGTTGGACTGGCATTCCCCTCCCTCCATCTGTCCATACAAATAGAACAGGAGACACCAATAGAGTTTTTCGGCCATTTTTATGGTCGGCCTTATTACTTATTGAGCAAAACGGAGGCCGTTGATTGAGGCAGCTACTTGACCTGAACACTGAGTTACGAGCTGTTTGGAATAAAAGCTCTGTAGAACCAACTGTGATGTCTAAAACATGTTCTCTGCCTCCTCTACAGGAGCTGGAGAAGTCTTCTGCACCCGAGGTCTCCCTGAAGCCTCGCCCTAGCAGCGTCAGCCACGAGCGCAGAGTACGCCGTGGCAACGACCATCGCTTCCTGACTCAGCCAATCAACTTTGAGGAAATTGTAGCAATCAGGTGGGAAGACTAGAAAAAATATGTAAGGAGATTTTAGCTTCAATGGGTTTTAATGGCATTACAGCACTGAAGACATTTTATCATAGTTGTTTTTTGGCTTAGACATTTGGGCAGAACCTTCAAGTTTAACCCTCTGGGGTCAGAGTTCATATTGGCTTGAACCCTGACTTTTAGCCTTTATATACGCCTTTAGATAATATTTAAATAATATTCAATATAGCAATGTTTGGTATATTTTAATTCAGCACAGCATCTCCATTATGACCTGACATGTATTTCTTCACGTAAACACTGCATTAACAAAATGAACCCAGAAACATGTCGGTTTTGGGTTAGGGATCACGCTGGGCTATTGCCAGACTGGCTTTCTTTATATTTCTTACTGTGAAGCCGTCACTACCACAAAAATTAGGATTTGCAGTTTCTAAAAAGAGAATAAATTGATGGATGGATTAATACAGTTCACTCACACATAAATGTCCGTTTCGATCATATCATTACGATATGTTTGCTGCAGGTAAAAGCAGACTGATACATTTTTATTGTAGACATTTATCAACAACAATATTAGTATTTTTTTTAAATTTGAGGAGGGTCTAGCAAAACCGTCAAAACAGAAATCCACAGGGAAATAAATGTAATTCTGCTAGTTTGACAGTGTGAAGGAACTAACTGTGCAAGTTTTAATCTCTTTTCTTGAGTTATACCTCTGCAACGCAGCTGGCTCAAAAGAGGGGTGTGTAAAGTAATCCTCAGCTCTAAATCTGAGAGGGAAAAAATTCTACTTAGAGCTGTTCTGTTAGGGAATTAACACGCTCTTTCTTGGACCCAAATGTGCAGAACTCAAAGCACACGGAAGCCAGGTAAAAAATATAAAGTCACAGAACCAGGAGTAAAAGCTGCAACTTTGGACTCTTTTCTGCTTACAGCACACATCCAATGCAGCAGTGAGGCTCATTGACATGTTTTTGATTTAATAATGATGGAGTTCTATAACACAGGGTTATCAGGTTTTAAATATTTATTAGCTATTTGTGCTTTATTCGGTTTGGACTTTATTTGATTGATTTGGTGTTATCAGAAAAATAATGACTCCCTGTAATAATATTATATCATATTTTCTGCAGTGCCCCCAAACCAGCAGCACCAGTGGGGCCCCAGTCTGTGCAGGCTGAGTCGATGGACGACGATGAAAACTGCAAGCTGAGCATGAGCGAGAAGTTGGCCCTCTTCAACAAAATGTCCCTGACGGGGAGGCAGGGTGACAGCCCCGCCGAAGCTCCCCCGGAGAGACGAAGGCAGAAGGGGGCTCGGTATCGCACGCAGCCCATCACTGTGGATGAGGTCAACCTGGTGAGAAAACTATCAAAAAAACTATTATTTCACACACACGCTGAAGTAAGTTCTGGATATTGACTCACAGTGGCTCTTCTTGTCTGTCCAGCTCCAGAGAGGACCCGTACAGCTTCCTGCCTTCCGTTTGTCCCCTCATCTCTCCGACAGACAGCAGGCCTCGTCTGCCAACCTAAGACCCAGTGAGGTTCGCCTTTCCCTGCCAAGACCTGACACCGATCCCGTGCCGGTAGAACTCAGTGGAGTTACACAGCTGGACCATGAGCCTGAGCCGTCCTTGAGAGGAATCCTGAAGAAGACCTCCTCTGATGGCTCGAAGTGGAGCAGGACAGATGATGGACATGAAGAGAATGGTGGAGGTTGTGAAGAAGCAGGGACACGAGGGAGGATGGAGAACACGGATCAACAGGCTATTCCTGTAGCACCCCGGAGAGAGAGGGGAAAAGCGTCTGGCGGGGAGGCTGCCGCTCCTTGGAGGCAGAGAGCTCGAGCCCGGAGGGAAACAATTGCCTGTCCACCGATGGGAGCCTCACCAGAGCAGGACGCTCCCCAAGAGGGGAGGAACAGCAGGATGAAGCCTCAGGAACAGTTGGATTCAACCGTGGGGCACAGCTCAGACGCTAGAGTTCAGTAAGTATATGATGTCGGCAGTATGAACAGTTAGGGAGGAATTTGAATAAATCTTCTCATATTTTTATATTCCAAAGGCATCAGAACAAGGAGGACAGTTTGAGGAAGATGACTGAAGAAAACGCAGTCATGGGACATGACAAGGTCAGATTGGTTGACAATACCATCAAACCTCAGGAAGTGGACACCGGCAGACGTCAGGTACGAAACAAAGAAGCTCCTGAAGTTACTGCTCAGTCATAGGATGTGTTCCCCTGAAGGTTCACCTCAGGTAATTCCTTCATTTTACCCCTCCAGAACCTCCAATACTTTGGAACCAATCGCTTTCAGACTGTCAGCATTAGTGCCTCCCCCCCTGCAGCACACTTGATAGTGACGCTGTAGTATTTCAGGTCCCGCCTCCTTGGCTCTTGAGTGTAATTCAAAATTACACACAGGTGTAGCTCGGTCCCACCGTTGGATGTTCAGTGTGGACAAACAAAGGCAGCACTATTGCAGCACTATTGCATGATCGTCGTATTAAAAGGACTAATGACAAATTTAAACATCCCATGAGGAAACTTTACAGTTCGCAGCCAACACCCCAAACTCCCTTAAGTGGGGCCCCTTCTAGCTAAAGTTAACTTTTGCTGTGTCAGTGACCCTATTTCCTCCTGTGTGTTAGAAGTAGTCTTCAGGACAGCACAGGCATCAACGGCTAATAAAACATCATGAATATTATTAGAGATAAATGTAAAAAAAATCCAATGTCCATGTTGTTGGGTTCCTTCTCCCCGCCCTGCTGAAATCCAGAATGAGAAGGAGGCAGTGGTTCGGCTGGTGAGCAATCACTGCAGTGTAACCAGATATAGGATCTCTAAGCAACAGGTGGTGAATGCTTTGACCATATAAATCCAGACTCTCCAGTGTTCATGGCCTTAGATCCGTCTCAGAAATGCAAACGGACAAATTATTCTGATGGTCGAATGTCGAACCTTCATCATCTCAGCTGCATGCTGATGATAAGATGAGCACATGTGGGTGTTCATTTCCTTTTCTTGCTCTCTATTTTATAGTTACTGAATCACTTGAATGCATTTCCCGTTATCTCTACCTGCTCTCTGCAGGAGGAGACAGGAAACCTTGTTGCAGCACTAGAGAGTGTGAACCTTCAGTGCTGGGTAAGTCTTCAGTTAGTGCTCTGAGATGCATTGATCCCTCTAAATCTCCATTGTTATCGCCATTACTAATTTCACAGTAGCTTTGGCCTTCCTCTCTCTTTTAATTCCTCCTCTCTCCCAGGAACCCGTCTTTGCCTCTGTTTATTCTAGCACTTCGCCGCAATATGTCATGTGTTTCAATCAGGTAACCGTTTGCTAATGCATGGCAGACGAGTGACAGCTTTTTGGTTTGCAGTGTTTTTGTATGCAGTGAAAGGATCATGTCAGTGCACAGTCTCAGGTGGATGGGACTTAACAGATGCTAAGGACTCAACTCTGCCAGCTGCAGACAATTTTTTTGTGTGAAAATTATTATTTTTCTGTGCTGTAACTGTTAATCCTGTTCTCAGTTACAATTACTTAACTCTTATTCTCAGTTACACTTTCACAAAATTTGCTCAACTACTTCATGTTTTTTGCGTGACAAAACCCAGTTAAACTTAAAATAATGACAACAATAATGATCATGGTGATAGTTGTAATTTTAAAAGAAAAGAGACAATAATAATAAATATCAATGATGATAAGAAGGTTTTTGCAAGAAAGTCTAATGTGTGCCTGATGCATGAAGTATGTCAAAAGTAATTTTGCATTGTAAAGTATACTTTTTTTATCGCTGAGGGACAAATTTGCCACATTGCCATGTTAATATCAAAAAAAGTGCTATTCAACCGTTTCATTGTTAAATGTTATAATGTTATAATAATAATAATAATAATAATACATTTAATTTATAATGCACTTTACAATGTTATGGCTGGTCAGTGTATGCAGATGTGTTAAGCTGGGTTGTAATGTTATGGATGATTGGTAAAGTGATTAGGTTGTTCTAGCAGTGGTTATAATGTTAATGCACTTAATGTTGTGTAATGTTCATAGAAACATTTTTCTTTATGTAAAAACTGGGTATAATGTCTCTGCAGGATATTAATTTGCTGTCTGAAGTTCTAGTCTTGAGATATTTTGAGCACTCTTAATTGTTAATTGTTTCAAAAGAATGAAGTTAATCTAACCTTTGTTCTGCATCATATTTACACCGATCAGCCACAACATTAAAATCAGTTGAAATGCCCTGCATGATCGATGCCGTTTTGCGTCTCGTAACGTTTATAACACTGCACCTTTTTAACTTTCTTTAATGGGATGTGGGTCTTTTATTTGAGTTGAACAGAAAAAAATCTATTTTGTTTTTACACTGATGTACGTGATCAGCCAATACATTAGAACCATTAACTGGTATGAAAGTTGTGGCTGATCTGTGTATGGCCCTGAGATGTACCTCACCTGCTGTTCACTTATGTTATTCTGTTTTATTTCTGTTCACCCCCAGAGCAATCTCTCCTTTGAGGCCCAGGAACTCTCCTCCCCCACGGAGAACCTGAACCAGCCTCAGTGGAGACAGAAGGTGGCGCAGGACAGCACTTATTGTAATGTTTTAATACATTTGATTATCAAATCTTATAGTAACGTATCTGTTTCTCTGGCTATGAAGCTGAAGGGAGTCGAGGATGAGCATCAGGGGGATAAAGCTGAGGGAAAGAATGTAAAGCAGGAGAGGAATGACGAAGAGTCCAAATTCATGGTCAAGACAGGTGAGTTTACCTGCAGCATTACCTGCCCTCACTCAGTACTTCTATGTCTTTGACTCCTGCTGTTGTATGTCTAGAATCACACACAAATGATGCCTGTCAGGAAAAGAGTCACTCCACTGAAGCTCCAACTTGCACATATGAAGGTTAGAACAGGTCATGTGATGAAGCCCTTTAGTACAGTTTTTAGTTAAAAAATTTAAAAGGCTTGTAAGTATTTAATGTTTGTTTTTCCTGCCGCCCAGCAGAGCCACAGAGCTCTCTGCTCTCAGTGTCTCCACTTGAGGAAAAGGAAGAGACCTCTGTGGACGAATCTAACACGATCGATCGAGGTTTCTTTGGAGATCAGTCAATTCCCTCCGCCTGTGCTCTACCACCCTGTGGAGGCGTTGCTGTCACAGAGAGTGAGCAGGACCTGGGCGTCCTCTGCCAGACCAACACCCCCATGTGAGCCTAGTTTTACCACGGATCGTCAGATTACGGAAAAACATACATCTTAGATATTCAGGAATATGGAGAGGGAAGCATCTGTTTGAAAGAAGAAACAATAAAAGATCAGTGCTTTCGCTGGTTCTTCTCTAAATTTTCATGGTATCTTTCTTTGGACACGCTCTATTTTTCCACCATGTTTATTGGTATCTTTCCGTTAGATCGTGTGTAACTGAGAAAAACATGCAAAAAGACAATCCCAATACTGCATTGTTCAAGAAAGATGATCCATTTCAAATTTTTGCCTGCCATATGCAGTGGACAGCATCACATCCGAGTAGTAATATCTTTGATTTCCTCTTCAGATATTACGTGTAATAACTTGATGGAGAATGTATTTGTATTTGTATTTGTCACGCTGCAGGCTGACCTCTGCAGTAGCAGAGCACAGGCGTTCGGTGCGTCCGTCCCGGCGGACTCAGGGCTCCAGAAACCCTCTTAGGGCTCTGGCTGCTCGTGAAGACATCATGCAGGACTACATGGGGGAGAGAGTGAACGCGGCATCAGACGAAAGGATCCAAGCAGAGAAGAGTGAGTGGGATATTTTTCCTCCTTTTTGCATCCATATTCAACTTCCTTATCACATGTTCTTTTCCCCGCACAGAAGCTAAGAACTCCTCTGTGCCACATCCTACCTGCTCAGATGTCTCCTCCTCTGATGTTAACAGATCTCCTCCTCCCTTCAGCAGCCTGATGCTCATTCACATCAAAGGTCATACAAGTGATCCATGTGCATCTGATGGTGTCTGGGTTCACTTTCTGTGTTTTAACGGGTGACTGTGGTGGCAGGTAGGCGGCATGTCCAGGTGCGTCTGGTGGAGCCCTCAGTTCACTCCCTGAACAGTGGAGACTGCTTCCTGCTGGTCTCTCCGGACCACTGCATCCTGTGGAGCGGAGAGTTTGCCAACGAACAAGAGAAAGCCAAGGTATAATTTTAAGGTTCATCCATCCTCTTCTTAAGGTTTTCTCTGCCAAATACCTGCATCAGGTTTAATCCCAGTCAGTCAAGTGGGTTATGTGTAATACCGCTAACAGACAAACCAAATTCTTTGGCGGAGATGATCACATGGTCTCATTTAATATTACATTTCTTGATTCTGTCTGTTCATTCTGCTGTGGAAGTAGAAATCCTTCTTTTTCTCTCCAGGGCGTTGAGCTGGCGTCATCCATACAGAGCCAGAAGGATCTGGGCTATCAGGCCTCCCAGGTCGTCCACCTGGAGGAGGGCTTGAGTGGTGACGGCAGCCTGGCCTCAGACTTCTGGAACCTTCTAGGAGGAAAGACACCATACAAAGGTCGGAGGGTAAAAAGAGCGCTGTCGTACAAGTTCGCTCTAACCGCCTGTAAATCTTCTAGATTTATCACATTTATAATTTACAGGCTAATACAGCAGCTGTTAAAAGAATTAAAGGGCATCTTTTAATCCTTTTGAATACTTTTTTTCCAGGACCAGTGCAAAATGTTTAAGGTTGGAAAAAAACTTCTTTATAGAAAAATACAGTGGAATCTGTCTGGCTTATTCTCATTTTACTGTTTTTTCAATGTTTCTTCTTTGTTTTTCTCCATGTATCACTGCTATATTTCAACCCCAAATTTCAGTTGATTTATGTCTTTCATTAGATAATCCTAATTTATTGCTCGCAGGCAACATGATTACTTTTCCTTTTTCTGCAGCTTTTTGAACTGTATGTATTTAATTTATAACATGCGATAAATAATGTTCAACTTATGACAGTAACAGTAATTTAAGAATTTTACATGCCTCATATCTCTCAAAATAAAGCAAGAAATGAGAAACATTGTTTAGGCATGGCCATGTGGAGATGGTGGTTGACTTTAATGCGGCAGAGATGTGTGTGAGACCCACAGGGGTGACTTTTCCGACAATTGAATAATTTATTTTTTGCTACATATAGCGTTTAATCTGAACTTTTTTGCATGAAGTATATATTTTTCATGGATTTTGGGAACTTTTACAAGATTTTCAAGATTAGAAGAGTTACTATTTTTATATTTTGTGTGTAAACAAAAACGAGACTAGTTTAGATTAGTAGATTTTTACTGGATGGGACAAAAAACATAAATAAATAAGGTATTGAGAAATTGAATTACACCCTCTATTAGGGGGTGTGTTCATATGTTCCGTACTGCAGGTTACAGTACCGGTCTCTTTTTGCTTCTCCCCTCAGAAGCCGGTGCAGAAGAGGAGGATGAGCTCTACGAGCGAGGAGTGGTGGAGTCCAACTGTGTTTACAGACTTCTGGAGAACAGACTAGTGCCTCATGAACAGGCCTGGGCCTCCATTCCCAGTACCTCCCTGCTGGCCTCCACTGAGGTCTGATGTCTGTTTTCCTGTTGCTCATGGATGACAATTGTTATTTGTTTTAAGAAAACCTTAATAGCTGATTATGTGCGTGTGTGTATTTATGTCTGTGTATGTGTGTGTGTGTACAGGCCTTGGTGTTTGATTTTGGCAGTGAGGTGTACTTGTGGTACGGGCAGGACGTCTCCCTCAGCAGGAGAAATGTAGCTCTCCAGCTGACTCACCAACTGTGGGCTGGAGATTATGACTACAGCAACTGTAGGGTCAACCCACTGGATCCCACTCATTGTAACCCCGGTATCCCGCTGTAAGTTCATTCTGCAGGCAGTAAAACTTTCAGTGCATGCTTCCCCGTGAAAAAAAACACCGTATCAATTTTTAGGATACAGAAACGGCGGTGTGCAGCTGTAAATACTTACTAGATATTAAGCATAGCACGGCTCACAGTAAAAGCGATGGGTGACATTCCACACTACACCCAGACTTTAGTTTACGGTGCCTGCAGCCTTCAGAGTTCTTAAAGAGGACTTTAATTGACAATGAATGACCAGAACAAATGGTTTGTCATTTAATCCTGCATGTGGACAAAGCCCAGCACACAGCATTGACATGCTTCAGAATCCCGGCAAGCCCTTCACACGACAGCACACGCTACAGCTGGGCGAAGACTGCTGTGTGGAAAAGCATGTAACAGTTGCTAAAACTTGAGGACCCAAGAACAACACTCAACTCGAAACTGGAGTTTATTTTCCAGATGGGCAGAGGAGCAGAGGGAATGATGATGAGGCAGGTGTCGGCATGACCAAGGCGCTGTGCTGGTTCTGGGCACAGGGACTGATGATTAAAATCCTGAATTTCACTCGAAGAATTTAAAAAAACCTGATTACACAATTCAAGCGACCAGTGATGACTATGAGTGATGAGGAGGAACCGGGGTAAATGTATTACAGCAATGATTGATGAAGAGGTAAAGCAGGGAGGAGGAGGGGGGTGAAGAATCAAGCAATGCTGGACAGGAATGTGCAGAGGAAGTCTGTGTTTTGGACACATTTGCAGTCACAGACACACAGTGTGACGCACACAGGTTATAGGAAGAATGGGAGAGCGAAGGGAGCAACAAGGAAAGAACGAGAGTTGCAGCTGCAAAAAGCAACAACAAATAAACAAAAGCCGCAGAGTTTTTCTTCCAGTCAGTAACAAGTTAATTATGTTCAAGACAAAGGTTGTGGAGAGTCTTCAGGTGAAGTCGGTAAACTTCCTCCACACTAAATTAAGAAAGAAATATTTACTTTAAGTCGGTATTTGTGCACATGAGCACTGCGATACCAGAGAAACTGTTACCATAAGATTGGAGCAAACAATTGCCTAAAACATCATCGCCTGATGCTTTCAACAGCGTCTGTTTATTTTGTTTATTTTGTAGAAGGGAGTGTGGAAGAGAGCAGTATAAAGAGGAGAGTTATTGTGAAAGCTTATTAAACATAATCGCTCACCGTAATTTAAAGACCTCGAAACCAAACCGTTTCCGTGGCAACCGAATGCTGATTCAGTACCACCATCTCCTTCAAATGTGCTATATTTTTATATTTACATTTCATGGAGAGGAGGCACAAGAGTTTGCTTTCACGGCCGCGGACTGTTCAGGCAGACCACTTGGACCAGTGAGGAAAGAAATTCAACAAGGAAGCCGAGCTTGATCAGCATGGACTTAAATAGACGAAAGAGGAGCGTTAGACTACTATGCACGTATCTTTACAAGCAAATCCTGGATTGAGCTTAGAAGTCAAGCGGTAGAACCTTGGTGTAACTGATAGAACTCTGAGTGAGGGGGGCTCTGTGTTTAAAATCACTGATACTTTATGAGCAGATGCAATCATAGATGGTTTGAAGATCTTCCTCAGGTGTCAGTTTTCATTTAAATGTGAAGATTTAGACCATATAATCAGCAATTTTACAGAATTATTCCTGGTCACACATGTGAATATGTGTATTTAAACATTATAACTGTACATATTGCTCCATTTTTTGATTATTTGTCATGTTTGACATGTTAACAGCATAAAGCAGACTACAAAGTAGAATTTTGTTGTGCAGCCTGATGTTTGACACCGACAAAAAAACAACTAGAATGTTTGCTGTTACTGCATGTCATCTTTGAAAAGCTAGATACTTGACTAGGTTTCTGTCTCCACAGGAAGGGAGAGGGCCGCCCCAGCTGGGCGCTGTTCTGCTGCGTCTCTGAACACAAGGAGACGGTACTGTTCAGAGAGAAGTTCTTGGACTGGACGGTCAAGAAAGATATTCCAGAGGAGACGGAGACACAGGTTCTTCTCTTCAACATCAACAAGTCATTCTGCAGCTCATATGAGACTAAGAGTTTTGTTAAGAGTTTTGTTCTGACTGACCCTCGTCTGTCTTGCGTCTTTCCAAAGCCGCCGCCCCCCCAGTCCACCCAGTCCCCGTCATCAGACCTCCTGAACGACTGTGATGCCAAGGCTCTGCTGTCGGGTCAGACTCTTCAAGGAGACGACTTGGTCCACAACATATTGTCTGGTGTCGACATTCAGAGGGGTCATGGGGTCATCACGCTGGAGGGGGGACGTCAGATGGAGCTGAAGACGGTTGCCGTGGATACGTGGCACGTCCAGGAGTTTGATGACAGTGAAATTCCCGTGGAGAGCAGCGGACAGCTTCATGAAGGAGACTCCTACGTCCTGCGCTGGACGTACCGCTTCGGCTCAGTCGGTCAGTGACATTTGATACCTGAAGTTTTGGCTTTGGGAACGGACCCGTGCTCTGTAATTTAAGCCATTTAGATGGCTGCATTAACTATGAAAATTTAGGAGGGTAGTTTTTTTCCTGCGTTTGTTCATATTATTAACGGCTAATATTTTAGTTGTAGAGTAAAAAACAAGTTTATATAGTCTGCTACTTATGGATACCTTTATTTGGTTATGAGCTGAGATTTGGTTTTGGGTTTGATTTATTTATAAGCGACAGTTTTGTGACATGTTTTATTCATTCCAGTTAAAACTGTGCTTATTTACAAACATTTCCAGAACTGAAATTGAGCTGGCAAAATTCCGCAGTTTATTATCCCATATCGGTAAAATGCAGTGGGTAGCACTATATAAAGACAACAACCAAAGGGAAAGCAAAAGTACAGAATTGATTATATCAACTCTAATTAAAAAAAACAACAACAACATTTGATGGAGATAAATACTTTTATTTTTTGGATTGTGGCTTTTTTGTGGCTGGATTAAATTACTATTTATATTAGGACAATTATATTTGATCGCATTTTTTTTTTAATTAAATGCTTTAATAAACAAATAACTTAGAAAATAAAAAAGCTTTCAAGTGGTTTGTGCATTTACAGAACATAAATATGAACTGAATTAAAGAACAACAGTAGATGTGTATCTGGGATATTTTCTTTCCAACAGTCTGAAAGAAGACAAAAATTAACAGTGTCTTAAAAATTGTTCCCAAATTTTCTGACCTAAACTCTAGATTTGAAGCTATTTTCTCTTTCTATGGTCTAACGCTGATCCATGACTCTCTGCTGCAGACGAGGTCAACGGCCTCGATGAACCTAATGGAGGACAAAAGGAAAAAACGGCCTTGTTCCTGTGGAGGGGCCGTCACTCCAATGTCAGTGGGCGTGACACCGCGGCCTTCCTGTCCATTGGGATGAGGGACAACGAGCAGTCACAGGTGGGACCTTCAGAGCAGGATCCTCTGCTCAGAATGAATAACTACTGCTTAATGTAAAACCTGTAGGAACATTTACTGTGGTGGCCTGTGGAAGACCAACTTTGTCTCAACTGATTTGAGGATTTATACTTTTATTTCACTACATCTTTCATTCACTTAATTTTCTTAATGACCATATGTGATGTTTGCGCAATAATTAATAATATGTGGAAGAGTTTGTTTTATGTCACCTACAGTAATCTAAAAAAAACAAAACCATAGGAAGTAATACTTTCACTGAAATCTGTCAGTTTTAGTTTGTGTGCAGGATTACATAAAAATCATTTGTTATCAAATCAAGGGTTGGGAGTATAACAAAAAGAACACTTTCCATTTTGTATAGGATCCAGACAAAGGAGGGATCATGTTTTTTTTTTTCACCTTTTGAGCATTTTTCATGAATCACATTTTTTAAATCGGTTACAAATAGACAGATTTTCATGAAGCCTGAAGTAGCTTCAGTTCATACTGTGGCTGAACTTTTAAAAAGGATTTAATTGAATAAAGAAGAATAAAGCCTTGTTGGAGGTAGAGTATTCTACCGAATGCCCTCATAATCAATCATCATTATATTATGAGTGACAGGCAAACAGTATCCCAAAAGGCCAACTAACTCCTGAACCACCTTAAACATTTTTAATATGTCTTTTATATGTAAGATTTTCTTTCTGCTGATGGGATGAAAAAAATCCTGTGAGTCATTCTGATTTTGTTTCTCAAAAAAATGTCTGATTATCTCAAAATATATCTCAAATATGATATGTTTTGAGATATTAAGTCATCATTACTTATGTCTCTAAGGGTCAAAAACAGATTTCAATTATATTTGGTGGAGGCATTAGCCAATTGTCAAGGAGGAGCTGATTCTATTTTAAAGTTGATCGCGATTTTATTTAAAAAAAATGTCTACAAGTGTGGGATATCTAAGACACTTTTGTGAACTATCAAATGAAAACTTATTTATATGCCACAATTAGAAACATCGTGGTGAGGTCGCGCTCGTACTCCAGCAGGACTGTTTTTTCTTTATAGTATGTTGTGGTCTTCTGCAGGTTCTTGTACTTCAGGGAAAAGAACCTCCTTGTTTCCTGCAGCTTTTCCAGGGAAGTCTGGTCACTCACAGGGGCAAGCGAGAGGAGGAAAGTAAAGCAGGTACAGTCAGACCACATCTATGTCTTCATGCATTTGTTTCTCTTATTCTATCATCTGGCCTCAAATATTTATTTTAATCTGCGGTTGTGGTAGGATGGCGTTTGTTCTCCGTGAGAGGAGAGCTCCCTGAGGAGGCGTCTCTGCTGGAGGTGGACTGCGGCTGTTCAGGTCTGAGGTCCAGAAGCTCTGTGGTTCTTCTCAATAGCCAGCAAGGGGTGCTGTATCTCTGGACTGGCTGCAAGGCTCAAAACAGCTCCAGGGAGGTCAGCAGGAGAGCAGTGGAGCGTCTCACTCAAACGTAGTTTACACACACTGGATGGGCTTGAAGAAGATTGAAATAATGTTTTTGGAATTTAAGGTTTACTCATTTTTCAGCTTGTTAATAAAATGTTTTCTTCAGGCGTCCAGCAGAGTTGGGTTTAAGCGAAAGCAGCTGTGTGAAAGTGCAGACCGTGGAGGAAGGTTCAGAGCCTTCAGAATTCTGGACAGCCCTGGGTCAGATGGACAGGAAGGCCTACGACTGCATGTTGCAAGGTAGAATAACAAAGATAAATAACACCTCTCTACCCAGGACGTCTGTCTCAGTCCTGTGGGAGTAAAAAGCAAACCGTGCATGTCTGCCTCCTGTCAGATCCAGGAAAGTACAACTTCACACCTCGCCTCTTCCACCTGAGAGACGCCTCTGGGAGTGTCCAGTCTGAGGAACTGCAGAGTCCAACACGTCTGCCTGGGGTCGTCATGGCAATGCCGTTTGTCCAGGAGAGTCTGTACTCTGAAAGTCTGCCAGGTGAGATCACACCCACATCCTTTTTATTTACAATCCGTCTCCAGGGCGACTTTTGACAACAGAGACTCACTGGAAATGATCAAAATGACAAAATGAGATTTGATCTTGTCAGAAAATATTAAAAAGGTTGAACAATAATAAAACTGAACACTTTTTCACCATGCTATCCCTCATCAACCAGGCTAAACTTTCACACAGAGCCACATCTAATCTCACAGACCTGAATGACAAATCCATAGATTGCATCTGCAGGCTCAGGACATGAGACAATTAGTCAACACCACATGACCCTGATGCCCTCTGAGTGCTGGTCCAGAGCACTGAGGTGTTCTCTGAACTTTATTTCTTAAAGTTTCGGGCCATAATTTCTCATCTCATGGTCCGATTTGTTCCAATAGTTTGTGTTTTACTCACAAGGGGGACCTTTTTTACGAAAAAATTTTGTTGCCATAATTTCAAATATAATTTGGGGGATTCAATCAGGGGGATTGCTTGTACAACGCAGGGGATTGGGGACTTTTTGGGGACCTTCACTTGCTGTCAGGGATGACAGCGTTAGCCTAGTTGTCCAACAGGAGCTATGGCTCCGGAGGTCGAGTGTTCAGGTGGTTTGATTGTCTTTATGTCCGTGTGTCCTTGTGCACCCACTTTTCTCTCAGTGGCTGTTCCATTGGTGTGTGAGTGATCATGTGTTTATGGATCTGCCTACATTGTCTGTGGCGCATGTTGTAAATCACTTTGAGGCGGTTGATGGGATTAGAAAGGCGCTTTATAAGTACAACTCATTTACCATGTAATATATCCCCTCCTTTTCTCGTGTGCCTTCCAGCCTTGTTCCTGCTGGACAACCATCTGGAGGTCTACCTGTGGCAGAGGGATCAGCCTGAACTGACTGAGGAATCGGCTCCCACCCGGAGTAGCTGGCATAAGGAGAGGAGGTGTGCCATGCAGACAGCACTGCAGTACTGCAAAGGTAATGAGGAAGATCTCTGAAAGAATGATCTGGAATGAAAGGGGTTGCTGGATGATATGGTGACATTCATCTGTATTCCAGAGAGGAACCGAAGACGCCCACCGCAGGCTTACCTGATCTTCGAGGGGTCAGAACCTCTCACCTTCACTAATGTGTTCCCCCGCTGGGAGAAGACCCCGGGACCCACCACACAGGTTGGAACGCCTCACATGTGATGAGGTTATCAAGTAGAAAAAAGGCCAGGAGTCTTGTCAGGATGATGGATAGGATTTAAAAGCTTCACAAAAATGGTTTTACCCACATTTCTATGGCACCACCTGTTGAATGATTTTCTTCATGGATTCCTACAAAACCTTACACATTTTATTATTAGCAATTTGTTTGAAAAACAAAATCACACCGTTCCATATTTACTATACTTACTATTTCCAGGCTCTCAAATCTAATTAATGATAATAATAATGATCCACTGATGTCTCTTTTAAAAGAGATGTATTCACCTCTGAGATAGAGGAGGTCAATTAGTCATTAGAGGGTCTATTTATGAATGAATTTATAAAAACATAATTTTTTTCACTTTCTTCTTTCAGCTCAGTCGTCCTTCGGTTGAGGAGCTAACCAAACATTTACGTTTGGATTATAACCTTGGGCATTTTAAAGATTCATCATGAGCCACAGGTTTCTAAAATTAAGTTTGACCTGACAGAAGCAGAATTCCCAACCTTTTTCTTACACAATTTTTTTCGAACATGAAAAAAATTAAAGGTCGAGCCCCAACAATAGTCCCAAAAATTACTTTTTTTTAAAATCAATTTTTACTTTCATTTCTCTTAACACCACCCACCTACAGCACACTTTATGTCCTAGATAACTAACTCCTTTTAATACATTTAAATTTTAGAATAAATACTGTATTATATTTTTCCAACAGAACTATCTGCTGTTTGGTGGTTCAGATCCTCCCCAGGCCAGATTCTTTCTCCAAGCTGTTTCACATTGACAGCAGACTTTTATATTCTGCTATAAACATATATTTGGATGCTTCTTATGCTTAATTTAATTTGGCTGATTAATTAATTTAATTTGTTGTCCTTTCTTATACGTTTAATCTGATCAGTCAGTACGTTGCTCAAGTTGACCAAAAATGTTTAATAGCTCTTCAGATTTAAGGTTCTAGTAAGTATTTGAAAGATGTGTTTCCAACACCTCAACCCATATCCCACCTATTGACAGGTGCCATTGTAACAAGATAATGTTACTGTGACTTCCACCTGTCAGTGTTTATAATCTTAAGGCTGATCATTTTATCTTACCTCTGTCAGCGTGATAGTTTCACCAGCTGCAGCTACATAAACACATGCTTTCGATAGTTTTAGCCCTTTTCACTCAATTAAAATGCTCATTTATTCCCCCACTAAATGAGGCATGTGTGTCTGATCCTAACAGGTTTGATCTAGTGCATCTTTATTTCCTTAAACACCTGGGCATGATTCATTTAACTTTCTTACATTTTTTATGTGGACCTTAAAGGTCTTATAATTGATATCGTAATTTTCTCTGTTTTCTCTTCTTCAGTTTATTTATAAATTTTTTAAACATTTTTAGGAGAATTTAAGTTTTATTGATTAATTATTATATAATTGTGCAAGGTTTTGATTTATCCACAAGAGCACAAAAATGAATTTTTCAGAGACATCATCACCGCTTCAAATAGAGCTGCAACACACACATCCCGTATTTAGTTTTGTTGCATTAGTACAGTCTGTCATCACCACCTTCCTCTTTCCCTTGGTGTTTGATAGGGTGATGCGGGGCGGGTGAAGCTGACCTTGGTGCAGGACGCCCTGGCCCAGCTCATGAAAACCCAGTATCCTCTTGAAGAGCTGATGCAGAGCCCCTTACCTGAGGGTGTGGACCCCCATCACCTGGAGGTGTACCTGTCGGATCAAGACTTCCAGGTAACGCAGTGAGTTTAGATTCAACATTTATATTTTATTATGCAAATGGATTTTCCTGCATGAATAAATCACTGCAATTATGTTTCAGACTATTTTGGAAATGAAGAGAGATGAATACGCGTCCCTCCCTAGCTGGAAGCAAATTGATCTGAAGAAAAGCAAAGGGCTGTTTTGCTAGAGAGCAAAAAAGAACTAGTCTGATTGACGGAGACTCGTGCAGTAGGGATTTCCTTGACTAAAAAAGGAGGATTTGCATCATGACTCTGCACAAAGGACTGATCATAATGTGATAAAAAGAGGAAAGAAACTCACCTTTATTTATGTCATATTAGTATAAGTGTGTGGACTATCTATAGCTACTGTTCAAACCAAAAACAAAACAAAACACATTTTCCTATGAAAGTTAATTTTATCTGTGCAAATCAATGAAACACAGAAGGGAAAGGTGTGAAGGAAGGACATCAGTAACAAACGGTGGCATAAGAAGACAAAGTGAGTGCTTACAAAACAAGACCAATGCTAATCAAAAGTGTAAACGAAAAAAAAAAAAAATAAAAGGCCACTTTTACCACTGTTTCCATCTCGATTTATCCATCAGAAATTCTCTACATACTCAGGGCTACAGATTTAAAACGGCTGCTTTTCTGATTGTCAACCACTTCTTAAAATGTTTGACTCCATAATATTTTACTGTCCAGTAATAAGATGTAAGCAAACTGTGTCCATTTATCCGCCGGCCGCTTTGTTCCACTTGTGGTGAGGCCTCCGGTTGATTGACTTTGGGAAAAGCGTCATTATTCATTATTTGCTATACTCTCATTAGAACATGCTGATTCTGCTTCACCTCAACTAGCACCACAAAACAGGATCACAACATGGCAATAAGAAGACACACTAATAACGCCACCAATGATGTACTTAAATTGTCTTAGTCGACTTTGATATTTTTGTCATATCGTTCTCCCTGGCTGGATGTGGACTGAAATGACCCCTGCAGTTTTAATATCTAGTTTTAATTAAGGTATGTTTTAGCTTTTATAAAATGTTGTCAGAATTATAGGGTGTGTGTATTAGGAAATACTTCCTTCAGTCATAGTAGCGTCACTTTGAGGCTGTACCTAAAAATTGTGGTTTTGGAGCTAAATGCTAACATAAGCATAATAACATGTAAGAAAAAAAAGGGACCCTTTAGAATACTTGAATACTTTCTCGATTGATCCCTCCAAACCTGCTAACATAAGCATGTTAACATGTTACAAAAAATTGAAAAGGCCTATTTTACCACTTTCAAATGTTTCCTTCCCAACTTATGAGTCAAAACTTGCAAACGTAGGCATGCTAACATGAGGGGGGCATTATTAAAGGTTTCCTTCTTGAAAAATCCATCAAAACTATCAAACATTAGCATTCTAACCAGCTACAAAGAAAAACATGCTAACAATATCAGATATAACTTGCTGACGTTTAGGTGTATTGTTTTGCATCTTTCTTAGTATATTAGCATGCCGGTGGGATTGTCATCAGCTTTTTGATACACAAAAATGTTATAAAAATGAAACTTTACCGGCATTATAAAAAGATTGACAACCACAATAAATATGATTGATCTTTAGAAACCACCGAGGATATTATGATTCATTATGTGGAGATCATAAATGTATGCCCAAACTTTTGTGCCAATCCATCCCGTGGATCGTAAGATATTTCAGTGTGGAGCCAAGTCAGCGGTCTGTGTTGCAACTTTGAAATTTTCTACTGCTACTGATCTGGCCGAAACTGCTGCTATTACTCTCTCTTACTAAATCTTACTTCCGATAAAGCATTTATCGGAAGTTCCACAAGTCACGCCGACCCACAGCTTGTATAAGACAGGCTAGTCTTCCATTGGTTCCACTGAGACGGAGAACCTTTGGGTTCACTTGCTAACTGTGTGTTATTTTCCTCAGAATGGATAAGATGACTAAGCCTCCATGTGAGTGCTGGTGAGATTGGATTTAGGATCATAGATGGATTATGGTGCACTGCAGAAGAAATTTCCAAAGGACTTAAATCTGAAAAAAGGCCCAACTCTAAAAAGCTGTTGCAGGGTGTGATACAGAACGCCCCACCTTTTTACGAATGTGCCACATCTGCATATTTAGACATATTTGTGTTTGTGTGGCACTTCACGGTGCAAACATGAATACAAATCTGAAGTCTTTTTCATGTGAGATGTGAAACTGAGTGAAGTCCCTGCATCCATGAGTATAATCTGTTTATGCCTCAGAGGTGTCCGTATTGATTTGGACTGGATGATGAGTCTGGGAAGCATTCCACTTTAATGTCATCTGGCAGAGTGTGTGCCTGTCTGATATCAAATGAGAGAAAAATATTCAAAAAGGAATCTCGAGAATAAAATCGGCATATCTTCATGCCTTACTGCCGCTGCTTGTTTGCGAGCATTTATGCTCGCTCTATATGGCATGCTCTCTCTGCGTCTCAGCTCCAAGTATGCTTCGCTCCGGTTCAGAGGCCAATGCCGCCTCTCTCAAAACCACCATGTGATCTTCGGCTGCGTGGAGCGACTGGTCAATCCAGTCCATACTGCCAGACATGTGACAGGCGTTGCGGGTGACCAGCACTAGATGGCTGACTGAAAGCAGGAGAGCAGTGGCTCTGAGGAGGAATTAGAAGACAAATACATTTTTGACTGCTGCTGGAAGCAAAAACAGGCCATCATCATCAGAAAATAAATAACATACCCGATATACAATTGATTTAAATTCTATCTGATTAAATGATGAAAAAAACAAATTTTCAATGTAATAAAATGTTTCCATGGAGCATCAATTTGTTGTGATACTTAAGAATTTGCAGTACTCTCTTTTCTCCAATGGTTATTACATTACGGCTAAATCAATTCAAGTTATCGCTTTTCTCCAGCAGTTACAGATGTCTTATCAATCACATTAGCAGGATTTTGCATTAAGCTATCAAACGCATATAAAAAGCCTCCTTAAGAATCTGAGACAACAAATGTGATTACCTTGCATCCAGGAGGATTGGATCCAGAGGCGGGTACATGGATCTGACCACGTCATCCACCCTGTGAGATGGGACAGCGAGGAGCCCGATTAGCCTGAGACTGTAATGTATTATAACTGAGTGGTGGCGATTCAGTCTCTCGGTGCGTCTTACCTGGGGCTGATGCGTTTGGCAACAGTGATGATGTCACTCAGGCTGGCTGGTGCCTTGACCTTTGCCCCTGAACCCATTGTCAAGGCAACCAGCTTTTCAGTCAACGTGTGGCAGATCTGTAAGTGTATGTTACATGTCATTAATCAGTGAATAAAGATAAAGGTTAAAAAAAGAGGAATTACGAAAGTAACTAACCTTCAGGATAGAGATGCAGTGAGAGACCAATCCACTGTTGAGAGCAAAATAAAAATGTGTCACAAAAGTACAAGTACAAGATGCGGTAATGATGACTAATCCACTAATCTACACAGCACTGCTCAGTTTCAGATTTGGTTATGACATAACTTAAAGGATGCACTTTTTATGCACTTTCAGCTTGCAAACTACACTGAAAGAATAAAACACCATAAAAGGTGTAAATTATAAATTTTGGCAATTCTACTTCTGGCCATCAGGGCCAATAAGGCCTTGCCAGAATCAGAAAATTATACTTTTAATAATTTAATAAACTTTTTAATTAAGACTACATTATTTTAAATAGTTTGTTCCCCTCAGTACTGTAGCATTAATTCAGTACTTCTCTCTTTGGCTGCTTTCCCTGAGCTTATAGAAATTAGAGCTTTGTTTTACCCAATCAGATTTCCCCACTGCTGTCTCTACGGTGAGGCCTATAATAAGGAAATATCAAGTGAATCCCCATCTTATCAAAACAAACAAGATGACTAGCTTGGATTAAATCAGTCAGATTTCGTATTTGTCATGTTGGACTAGCTATATAACACAACAGGGAACTCAGGATGAGGAAGAAAAATATTGTCCCCTTATAAAAAAAATAATTTGATGAAAAGGAATTAACTGGAGGAATCTCAGTTGTCTTTCTTAGATGTATGGGTTTACTAAAAACAGATCCGTTATAATAGAGAAGATCATGGCAGCTCAGGTGCGAGTCTCATCCCAGAATCTCCTCATTCTGATCCAGCATACCCATGATATGCTTACAATGTCAGGCCATCTACCAGGTCAGACTCTCTTGTCCTTCAGACAAAACAATGCCCACATCATTCGCAAGACATAACATGAAAAGAAACGTCAGAAACAAGTGGGGCAAAGGTAGTATTTTTATTTCCCAAAAACAATCATACCTAGTCCCTGCGTCAGTTTTAAGAATGTGGAAAGCTGTTCATTCCATTACTACTACTGCTTCTGTCCGGCGGTCATTTACAGTCTTCAAACTTTTTGGGGAAATAGGACTGGGCAGCCTAGGCTGTCAGTTGTGGCCTCCTTTTCAATGGAAAAGGGCCATATAATGGAACTGAAAGGCAACAGTGTCCTACAAGACCTTGTCATTGAGCTATTTTTAAAGAAAGAAAGGATGGGCTTGGTCTTCAAATGATTAATAGTTTTAAAGGAGCTAATGGATTTTGATGTATCTATCCCATGTATCTATAACTATCTGTTGATTATTCCTTGCTTTAGCTGGTTGCTGCTGTTGTGGTGTAGATGAGATTCAGTGCTCTGGTGGAGCCCATGTGCCTTAAAACACGTATGTTTATGCCCAGCAGCTGGGCTATAGTCTGTAAGGAAATCCTGTTGAATCCTACTTACATTTGATAGCATTTTTCGTCTTTGGTAGGCATCTGACTAAATGTGATGGATTGTTTTATTATTGATGACTGTGATGACAGTTATTTGAGATACATGATATCTATGTGATGTAGCATAATGTCATTCTGTGTAATAGTAGAACTTCCATAATGGTTTCAGTGTGTGTCTTAGCAGTTCGTGTATATCCTTCATGACTGAAACCTTGCTTTAACCACTGTATTCCACGAGATAAATGTTGCTGTCTCTTTGATTATGTGGTGGTTACATAGTATGCCAACAGCCTATAGCCATAGCTTCATGGTAAAGTTATTTGAGGGCAAGGTTATTATTGAGATTAACACTGAAGGCCCAGATGGAAAACCCAGTGCCTACCACTGGCTACCCAGTGCCTACCTAGTCCGAATTTGAATCAATTTGGGAAATATTGGCTTCTGTAAACCTAGATTATACTAGTCATGTTGTATGGAGCCATCTTATGTTTGTTTGAAAGGGTAAAAAGCAACGGAAAACAAATTCCCTTTTCAGTTTTGATCAGGTTTTTCAGGTAATGCTGTGACTCACTAGAGATTTTTTGTGGACTAAGAAGTGTCACCTGACACTGTTATGTGTTTGATTAGATTATTAACTTTTAACAAACTGATAACCAAAAAGAAACGCACCATTATCTTCAATCAAAATGATTGATTTCTCTGGATTTTAAAATTGAGACTTTCTAAATGCCATGTATTCTGTCGTAAAACACAAGACATTCTTCATCACCAGTAATACGTACGAGGCGTCCTCTATCCAGTCCTCATTCTCCAATATGGCCTCAATGTGAGGGTTCGTAATGACCACATCGTCTAGCTCCAGCTCTGACGGCTCACTCTGGGTCTCCATGGCTCCAATCAGATCCACAGTGGGTCTGTAAAACAAACAGGGATTACAAATTAATCACAGCTGGATTGACATAAAACAAAAACAACAAATACAGAAAAATTTAAATTAAACCATAAAAATAACAAAAATCCATTTAAGTTGCATCCTTGACCAAGTGTCAACAAAATTAAAGTCAACATCATAAACACCAGACCATCTTCAACATAATTTAAAAAATAAAATAACACAGTTTTATTCCTCTATTCCCTGAAGGAATTACTGAAGTCATAGCTTGACGCCAAAAGCAAATATTTTCTATGTGCCCCTTAAACAGCTGTTCAAGTCACTTAGGGGAGCAGAAACTTTAATATTAATTTTGGTGTCAACTTCCAAGCAGACTTATACTTGGTCAATCAATACGATCATTCTCGATGATTTACAACCTTGTATTTTCTTACCTGGAAGCAACCATATGTTATACCATAGTCAGGGTGAATATTGGATTGTGATTGCCCGCTGGATCCACACTAACTCCTGAAAAATGGACATCTAATAAATAATGCCAGTGAAACTGATTGTTCACCATTGTAAATTAATACACAAACTGCCAACACAGGCGCATTATAAATAAATAAATGACCTGATCATCAACACTGAGTGTCTCCTTCAGGTTTCCACTGTGTCCACAGGTTTGGGTCAGAAATACACCGCCTACACTGCCCCTCTAAGCCTACGGATACGAACTTAATGAGGTTGATTCTTATGCTTCCACAGCATAGGAATCTTACTAAATAGTAATGATTGGTCCAGTTATTAGCCCGACCGTCAAGCCTTACCTGGGAAAATATAATGGCTTGCAAAATTCATGATAACAAAAGTTAATTGTTTGTGTTTCTCTTTTTTTAATAAACAATGGTAAAAGTTGGATCCTTCCTCATTATTATGCCAATCGAAAAGTTTGGGTCTCCATGTTGTTTATTGATCCCTGACAAGGGACACCTCATTAACCATTATCCCTTAGGTAATTAATTAAAGCGTAAGAGCTTTAATAGGGTGAAAGGTCAAACAGAGATTAATTATTGATGTAATTTAAAACAATATGGGCTTTAAATGGAGAGATACTCTCCCTAAAAGGATTACAACACCAAGCATAAACAGCAGCTTCCTCAGTACTCGTCATCTTTGTTGCATCTTTTTCTTGCACTCATGGCAGGCGTCTCTGCACACAGATACGTCATAAAATGCCCAAACAATGCTGGAAAAAGTATAAGAGCGGATATATTTGTGCAGTATTCCTTGACAGTTAAATCAAAAACTGGACATTTCCCAGCTGCTTCTTTGCTGATGAGAATACCATTCATGAAGCTTGGATCATGCAGAGACACCTGTAGCTCAGGCAAAAGTAACAATACACTTGAGGGCTTTTAATTGTAATTTATGATCGTTCACACCAGATGCAACACAATTTTTGTAGTACCATGTTCACATACAAAGTCAATGTCAAGTCACGTGTGGACACAAGCAGTTTTGTGCTGAATGAAGTCTTGTGAGACTCCCAAATTACGCTTGAGTAGAAATTTTTCAACTCATTTGACGAGTTTATGTGGCGTTATGTGGCGAATGTCTATAAGCGTTGAAATTCTTCAAATGTCATGTGTACGGTCGTCAGTATAGGATGTTGATGCGGAAGTGGATGACAAGCTCAATATATTTGTGTGGACATCTAAAGTTGTCTCTGTACGCCGCAGATTTGTTTTTTGATTAATCTGTCACGTCCAAAACAAATACTAAGGAGCACTAACCAAATGGAATTATGTCTAAAACATTTTACAATTACATAGATTTGTAGAAGCGGGTTCCTGTGACTTGCACCATTAACATGAATCTGAGGAATGGGAAAATTTGCGTTGCCTTTGGTGTGAATGAAGCATAAAACTCTGAAGGAGCATGAAAACTGTCTGAGGCATCTTTTGAATTGATTCACTGACTTGGAGTCGAAGTGGTGCAGCAGACTGTGAGGGTGGCAGTAGCGGTGTCTGCACACCACCACCAGGGCAATAAGGGAGGCCAGGAAAATGGTGGCCAACACCCCAATGGCCACGATCACCACTGTCTCCATGGTGACTCTGGCTCCCACAATGGCTGCAGGCAGCAGCTTGTTGCGTAAGGAGTCCAATCAGGATCGGCTGATTGTCCAAGCTCGATTATGGATGGGTGCTCATCTGTTGAGAGGAGAATAGTGATTGGTAACATCAAACTGAATCGCATTATCACCGAAAGTTTCATTGATATCCGTTATTGAGAAAACATCACACTACTCTGAGCCAAAGGAGAGGATACTACAATCAGCAGTGTTTTTGTCTGTTTCTGAATGCGTCACACCTACCGCACACATAAAACTGATCTTTATCTGAGTACATAAGAAGTTGACGCGCTCTTGCCCTTTGTTTGAACTTCTTACGGAATAATGAGAAGTGAGTGTTTGCTCTACAGAGACTTTTACTAAATTGGGGCCAACCACAACCAACAACAGGCCTTATGCTAATTCTATTTAGCAGCTATGAAGTCAACAACTTCAAAAACTGTGGGAGGACACACTACTGTAACTCACTTTGATTAACAGCTGTGTCTTTTGTTCACACATCCAAACCTCCGAAGTTAAAACTCAAGAACAAATCTCTGAAGAACTTGATGTCTTACCTCCTGATGGTTCCACTCGCGTGTTTTTGCGGAATGTGCGGTTTTATTTAAAGCATGTTCTCACATTTAGCGTCTCTCTGTCTGACAGTGTAAAGTATACCTGGCCTTCTTCCTGATCGAGTCACTCATTAACCTGACCTGCCTCTTTTGATTACCTGTGTGGATGAGTGCAAACTCACCAGAAGAAAGCTGTTATTGGTTTTGCCCCCGACAGCTCACTATGTGCAATACATTGTAATTGAGTTATAATTATATTTTAAACAGTTTTTTTTTTGTGCTGCTATAAGCACAAATTACCATTGGGCAGCTGAACTTTCAACATTACAACACCGTAAACCAGCATTTTCCCCTGGATGATTGTGAGATTGGGCCAAGGAATGCTTTAATTCTTTAATAAGATTAATTTGTCTTACACCTGCCGTATCATACAAAGCTTTCTTCTGTCTCCCTCTTTCTCCAAAGATTTTCTTTTCTTCTATCTGAAAAGCTTACAATAAATACATGAAAGTAAATGGAGTGACTTCAGTTACCAGGTGAAGGAAAACTCCACTTACTTTGTATTATCATCGTTGATTCAAATGTTTCTCCCACATTCTTGCCTTCTTCTTGCATTCGTGCCGGCAGCGATTAGGAGAAACAACAAAATAAGATGTTTCTACTGCCATTTAAGAACAAACTGTTCATCTTTGCTGTAAGCAGAACATTTAGTTTCTTGCACTTTAGCAGGCTGCTTCTATTTTTGCACTCCAATATACAATAAAATAGTTGGAAGTCTTGTGCATTTCCTCCATTACTTTATTTGACACCTTTAATAACATTTCCGACCAACATTTTTTCTCATGAAAGGTATGAGCAGCTTTTAAACTGCACTCAAATGAAGATATAGCAAAAGTTCAGTCAGAAAGATTATCTCCTTGCACCCTCGGGTCAAAGTCATCATTCCTACCACATGGTCATTCATAGCTTTCACAGACGCTCAGTCTCAAATAACGGCCTTACGATCGGCGTTGTTAATCGACTTCACTTAGTATCACCGGCTGAACGCATCTATCCAGTATCACAGGGACACATCTTCATCATTAGCTATCAACTTGCTTGCCATTGGGTTATTGCCCTTCTACAGCCTTGAGCAGCTCTTTTTGTTTAACGGCCAGTCTCCTCTTGTTACCTTTACGCTCCTGAGACTGTGCCATGAAACACAACAAATCTTTTTGTGACGGCACGTATTGATGTGTCATCCTGGAGGGGCTGGACTACCTGCACAACCTGAAAGGACTGCAGGTACAGGATAAGGATACCAGCAGCGACAAAAATATTATTTTCCATAATGATGGATCTGGATCTATTTTCCATCCCAATATAACGTCTTACCCTTTACAGATATATGAAATGACTCAGATTCTCTTTATATATCCCCCCGTTTGCCCTCCAAAACAGCTCTTTGATGAACTGTGGGTACAAATATCTTCCTATCAGAACCAGCGTTAACTTTCTGGGTAATTTGAGCTACAGTTCCTCTTCGGGATCAGGCAATATGGATTATCCCATACTACAAACACGTATCAATGAGCCTTGGACACCCATGACACTGTGAGCATGTCAACCCTTGCCCTTCCTTAAGACACTTTGGTAGGCACTAGCCACTGCAGAGCAGGACCACCCAACAAGAACTGCAGTTCTGGAGTTCATCTGACAGTCGTCTAACCATTACAATTTTTCCCTTGTCAAAGTCATTCAGATCTTCGTAAATTAATTTCAGGACAAAATGTTCAGTTCCTGCCCAATATATCCCCCCCACTGAGATAATCAATGTTCATCTCACCTATCAGTGGTTATAATGTTATGGTGAATTGGTGTCATCTACCATTCACAGTTAGATGAAATTAAATATTTCAAGAAAAAATCTGTATGTATATGCGATATAAACTGTTTACAGTGTAATTTCTTAAACTCATCTCAATTAAACAATGACCCAAAACATAATGACCGTCCTACAAATGTACTGTATATTTTACACTTCTTGATCCAGTTTATGAAACGAATCTGGATATCAACTGCACAACGTGGTGGATCATCATGAGTTGTTTTTTTAAAATTTGATTTCCTCCTACATATTTTCTATGATATTGCCTAAATTATAAAAAAAAATGGGAAAAAGGCCTTCTCTCTGAGAATAATGAAATTCCAAAACCTTAATTTTTGCCCTGATTTACATCAAACTGTTGTCAACTCTTCTTAGTTCCATTATGCACTGCTTCCCAAAATGTATCAAAATCCATTGACAATATTTTAGCGTATCTTGCGAACAAACAAAAGTAACAAACAACCTATCAAAGCTCGAAGTGACTCTTAAATAATACATGTGTTGGTTTAATGTGTGGTGTGTGTGTGTGTTAAAATGTGTCTTGATATAAATATGAGGATCGTGATTGTTATTTGAAATATTGTTATATTTCATGCTATATTTTTACCGTGTGCATTGTTTCGCTTAGTAGAGCCATAGAAACACACACAGGCGCGTGCTCGCAGTGAGTTAATCCACACTTTCCCATCACAGTTTTAAAATATATCATTATTAGACAAGGCTGAGCTTTTATAAAGTTTACTTTAAACCAATTACACGTGGATGAGGTAAAGAAGTGCATGTTTAATAGTCACTCACCTCAACATTATGTTCTTTTATTGGATTCTTATTGGATTCCCCTCAGGAGACAAAATACTTTCCTCTCAGCAGCGCGAGCGTGGAGACGGCACCGACATCTCCAAAACTAACGCGTGCGCGCGCACTAAAAGGAGCGCGCGAGCTGCGTGTACACGACTGAGTTGGATCTGTTGGCGCATGACTGATGGTCCAATTTAAACCGTCCAGCGCGCGCTCTGTAAACTTTCGGGTAACGCGCCCGAGGATAGCCGCGTGCTTAAAGTTTGCGCCCTTGAAAAGCCTCGCGAGGTCCTCACAGTGAGGGGGTGCTGACGCTAGGTGGTGTGCTTTAACTGCAGAGGCGGAATTATGCTCAGAGGAGAGGTAATGTCACTTATCTCAGTATTTAAAGGCGAATTGTTTAAAATTTAGAGCTATCCATGAGTAAAAACACACACCACAGATTCTAGGATAAGGAGCAGTGAGCTGAAGAGTATCGGTTGTTATCTTGAACTCCATCACTAGATACCATTACATTTTGCACACTGTACCTACAGTATTCCTGTTAAGCTCCATTATGTTTGTGCTAATGTCTGATACTAAATTAGCAATATAAGCTAATATTAATGCTAATGCTAAATAAGATTGACATGTATAAAAGAAAAGCACAGGTGTAACCAATGTTATTCATTGTCTTAGAGCCAACAGCCAACATCAAGCTTAATTAATACCGCCTGTGCTTTCTGACACCTTCAGCATCTAAGTTGGTTGGTTGCCAGAAAAACCATGAAAATTATATATTATACATTTCAGGGTTTAAACATAAATCCGTAAATTCTTGGTCCATTTTGATAAAACCTTTTCTCTATTTCAACATTGGTTGTATATCTAAACACCAATTAGAATTAACAATAAGGCTGGTTATTGGTTTGGTTTTGGTTTTGGTTTTGATTGATCGGTGTAAGTTACGTATATTACATCTTATCTCATTATTATATATCACATGACATTATAAACAGTGACAAGTGAGAAAATAAATGTTTTCCTGAGATAGGTGGTTTAATGTTATGACTGATTGGTTTATGTAGATGTTAGAGTTTATAATCCTTAAGGAGATATTACTTTCTACAGTATTGTGCATGTCAGACAAAATATTAATATAACAGCACAGAAAAATACAGAAGTAAATAAAATAAATGGCAGACAGCAGTACACACTCGGCCTGTTCATCAAGTCCTGTTGTTTAAGGCGGCTAGGACTGTGCGAATTAGGCTTATCTCGGATGGAGCCCTTCTGCACTTCAGTGCCAGGAGGCCATAAGGGTGAAGTAATCAAGAAGTGGATGCCTGATGTCCTAAGCTATTAAGACTACAATGTGTGTTGTGGCTTTTTTGTAAGTTTTTAAATGTTATTTTTATAGAAATATCCACTACATCTTTTATTCAAATCATCCCAAGTGACCATTCCTTCATTAAGCTAGCCCACTCTAACGAGGCATGGAGAGTGGGGAGAATAAATTGTCTGAAACAATAAACAGCCATTGCACAACTTAAGAAGCATGCTAATGGCATGCTTGAGTTGTGAGGCAGTCGGGGATTAGCCCTGATATAATAAGCATTGATCCTTTGGGTTCGTTGAGTAAGGTGCAAACATCCTCCAAAGACTGAATGCTTGACTGCCATCACACTGAATGACATCAAAAGGTTGTGCCAGTTCATGAGGAGGAGAATTGCTGCTAATCAAATCTGATGGGGACAAAATGTTGTATAGCTGACATAGAATGATAAAATGTCAAAATGTTAAATTCTTTTCAAGCTTTTTAGTGACTCCCAATAAAATCAAAATTAATTTTTGAAGTTGAAAAGAGCAGTTGTCCAATCAATCACACCTCTTAATCCATTGTGCAGCCGTCCTGAAGAAGATATTATATTCCTGGAAGCTTTGGGACAGCTGCTAGAAGGATTTTGGATTGAAGGTGCTGTATCCAGGGTCAATAATTAACTCAGAAAGTAATTGTATAAGAAAGTATGAATGCTCCTTTAAATATTTTTACATTTCCATGACAACAGGATGGATGACGCCTGATGAGAAAAATTGGAAGCTTCAGCACAACTACAATCTATGCTCCAAAATGACAATGACATTAAAAATTAACCATGAGTTAATAATTTTTCTTCAATTTATATTTCTAAAATGTCATAATTGGAAGTATTTATTAAACAATAACAAATTACAAAACAAAAATGTATTAGAAGTCAAACATTTTAAACTGAGAAAAACAAAAGCACGTAATGGTGAATTAATGATAAACCAGCCTGATTTAAATATGGTGTTACCTCAACTTTTCAGAGCATTGTGCCCAGATGGGTGAGTTTATGGAAGCTGCGTTACAAACATTGAAAATAGATCACTGACCACACAAATAAAGAGATATGATCATCATATGTATATACATTCTTCATCTGTGTATCACCTACAACAGGTCTGTTTTTTTTTCTTGAAGATTAATGCCCGTCAGTAGATCCACTTTTCACTGCATATACAGAGCAGACCCACTAGCTGAGCTACATTTCCCTCGTCACTGAATCCAGAATCAAGTGTAAAAATAGAGAACCTCAGCACGGGGCCGTTGAAAGCTACTTTATGGATGAGTAATAAACAGTGATGCATTATTAAGTGTATTTGTGCAGAGTTCTTGTGTTGTGTAAGTTTTACTGAACACTAATAGGAACAATAGGTAACATTTCAAAGTATCTATAAATTTAATTTATTAGTTTAGGTTATAGTTTATATCTTTAGAATTATCTTTAAAAAATAAAAATCCACATTTCATTCACCACATCTTTGCTTGTAGTTATCATTGTTCATCATCGCTGTATTAAGAAGCGGCAGCCCTAATCAACTGGTTACAGACAATATCCCTTATAACGGAATCTGCCAAGCTGTAATTTAACTTGGACCTGTCCTTCACAGAAATGTCTTACTCTCAGTCTACAAAAATAAATGTTTTTTTGTGCTAGGGTGGTTAATCCGGTGTATATTCCATGATTGCCCTTCAAAAGGAATTTTATAGTTTCAGTCATCATGTCAGGACATGAAAGTGGCTCACAATGCAGAAGTCAACTGAGACATAAAATTTGTTGCATTTTACACTTGTGGCTGATGTTTGCCACCGGCAATGGCAATGCGGTTTGCCATTGCCACAGATTCTTCGTGTTAACACGGTAACTCAAAACCTATGTCATGAATGATTTCCAAATTTTAGACCCAAACAGACTTTAGTACGAGGAAGAGCTGGAGTGATTTGCCAAATTTCAGTTGTTTATTTTTGACACTAGAGAGACCTTTCTCTCCAGAATTGACAGGTCATAATTTCTCATCCATTGGTACGATTTAGTTTACATTTGATGCATATGAATTGAGTCAAGGATTCATATGCATCAAATGTGAATAATCTTGCTTATATTGTGTTTTACTCTAATAGTTGATATTTCTCAGTAGGGGGAGCTTTTTAGAGAACACAGTTTTTCGGAAATTTCCTGCCCACCGGTTTGATTTAGTCCAAATTTGGTGCATATCAATTGACTCGAGGAGATCTATCTTAAAAATATCATATTTACTCTCTCCAATTTGATTCACACATAAGAACTGTATTGATTAAAGGTAAGGCAAAATCAATCCAGAGGGGATTCTCGTACTGGAATCATTCAGTTCAGATCCAGCAGAACCATTATATCCTTACAATATCAGGGTGAATCTACCGGGTCACGCTATCTTGCATCCTTGTTCCCATCGATCCCACGTTGTGCACATCATTCGCCAGACATAACTTAAGGGAGTATTTCAAAAACATTTGGATTTAAGGGAATATTATAATTTTCTTATCAACGAGTGATTTTTTTTGTTTACATTAACATTCTAAATATAATAAAAGATAAATAAAAATAAAAGATAAATTCAGGTCTTTTTTTTTTTTCAAACAGTGTGATGGAAATAGTTCCAAGTTATGATTAAGCAAATGCTGTTAAATTCCATAAAATTCTCCTTATTTCCATCCATGCATATATGGCTTCTTCTGTGATAACCAGCCTTCAGCAGAGTATTTATTAAAGATTTTACCCTTGGATGACATCAGGATGAAAAGGAGAAGAACTCCTCCATGCCCCTTCCTTCGGAGGATTTCTTTTCACGTCCCACTGGGAGGAGACCTCCAGTAGACCCAAAATTAGCTGGAGGGATTACAGATTTCTTTCGGTCTCAAAATGCCAAGGGATCCCATGGGATGAGCTGCAGACTGTGGCTGGAAAGAGGGACAATACCCTGCTTGGCCAGGAAAATTAATGGATATTTCTCTCTTCTCATCTGTTTTTTACCTTATTAAACCAAACTATATGGTTTCTAATACAAGGGGTGATTACATTTATAGGAGGTGCCAGGCACTGTGTATCACTGTGGTAACAAGGTCATCAAAAAAATTGTGGTAATGGTTTGTGTTTTGGTTTTCACCAACAAAGAGGGAGCTTATTTAAAGTGTTTGTATTCAAATATCTTATCAAATCCTTCCGATCGAACTCTGTCAATTGTGAGATTGTATACTTCTTCTGATACCCCCATATTGGTGTCTTTTCCTCCTCAGATGTATTTATTTCCCCACGCTTCTCCCTTCTCCTTTGTTTTTTATGATTATATGCTAAATCTCTTAATTGGCCCTGTACCAATTTTTATTTCAAATAGACAAAATTCTCCTGTTTAATAGCATCCATATTGCTCTCAAAGCCTACGGTCACATCGACAGGCTGATGTGAATTAAATCAGTTTTTCCAAATGGGATTTGAGTTACTTCCATCTGTGGTCCTGAATGTCTATGATACTTTGATACGTCTATGCAGAGAATCTGCTTGTGAACAGCTGAAGTGTTCTCAAGAACACGACGTCACGCATACTTTCACCACTAGTGCAATTATTTCAGATTGAATATTATGAGTTGTCTCACAAATATATACTTATAAATTAGTTTTGTGGATACTGCATGTTACTTTTCATTAGAAATATGATTCATGAGAATCTGATCTGAAGAACATACACTTAACATAGTGGCTGGTAAAGTGAATGCAACTTAGTTGGATATTCAGTTCCATCCTCAAATAACACAGAATTGAACTCCTATTTTGCAGAATAATTGAAATGTCACTTAACTTTTTACCCAACTGGTATGCATAACTCTTAACAGGTGATTAGGAAGTAAAATGCTTCATCACCACAGCCAGAATACAAAACAAAACAAAATCCTTGTTTTTTTAATCGGGAATGAGACTGGTGGACTTGCCAGCCATAGTTTTTATTTTGGTCTGCCTCTGGCGAGAAGGTAATCCTTATTGTTGAGCCAGTGATGTGCTTTCCACTGAGCTGCAGTGTTACTTTTGTGTGGGTGTTTAGACATTTACTTCCTCCAGCAGTTAAAAATAGTTTCAGAGATTTCTGAATTGTTGATGTCTCCCAATGAAGTAGATGATTCTTGAAGAAGTTGTCATCTCTCTCTGAGTATGTTGGCGGGTCGATAATTAGCCAAAGATTGCGTCATAACAGAAGTCTCCCCCAGAACTTGCGATGGACAATCTGGCGAGTCCTGCCGCTTAATGGAGCTGGTTAAGGATGCGGGGGTTCTCTACAGCTTCATCTCTCAATATTGCAGGCAATAATCTCATAGCATTGATGGATTCATGATGAAGGAGGCAGACAGATTAAGTCCACATCCCTCTGCTGCTCAGAACTAAATTGAAATGCCTGTTGTTTGGAGTTGATGCTTTGGACTGTCTGCATTTAGCTGATCAATAGTGGTGGGAGGAATTGGGTTTGCTTACGTCGCCATGACCTTTCATGACATCTGTGGCCCTGTGCAGCTATGCAGCAACGGGGGATAGTAAGTGTGTGTTTGTGAGAAGTGTGGTTTATTCAACAGATGACTGAGGGTGGCCTTTGAGATTCTGAGAATCTGGAGCAGCACTCTGATGATTTATTGATTGCTTTCAGTCTCTTAATCAGAGACAGTGGGAAACAGTCTTCACTGTCAGTGCTCGACAACAGTCTCTGTGTTTGGGGCCTGTTTTTGAAAGAGTGGCTGTATTAATTTGCCTCTTTGCCTCGCTGGCAAGTGTGACTATTTAAACGGAAAGCCAATCAACTAAAGCAATTTCTTGCACTGCTATTTCACATTATTTTGATGGCTAGGAGTCTGATTAGATAGGACGCCTTCAATGTGTTTAGCCTTCAGATGTAACAGAGTTTACCCCATTTTTTTCTTTATTCTCACCTGACTTAGTTCTCTCCCACACATTTCCTGCAAGAGTTAAAGCTTCAGTTAATCAGAACTGAGACTGAGAAAAATTAGAACTTGCTCACTGCAAAATAAAATGGTGACATTTCTGCCATCTCCTCCAGCAATATATTGGAAAGTATTACTGGCAGGTCTGCAAGACTATAGTTGTTTCAGCCAATATAGCCTCTATTTTGTTTACTATTCTGTATTGGTGTCTTTCGAGGACGACAATCCTTCCACAATTGTTTAATTTCTCAATTTTATCAGCCTTCTAAACCTGGAGGTAAACCGTGACAACACCATCCATATCCAAAATGCAGGCGAAGCAGAGAGACGACTCAGGCATGTTGGCAAATAGGTTTTACTCCAGAAGAATGGAGCAGGAAATATTTTATGTTCTCTGGTCAGAGAGTGATCTGTTTGTGGTTTGACACACTCAATCGATTTACTTATTATGCAATTGAGGCACCCCCTGTTACCTTTGTCTTTCATATATACAGTTTCAACACCATTCTGTTTGACATATCGATTTTCTCTAGCATGTAGCAGCAGTAGTGCAGATGCCACAAATGGTTGCATGATAATTTATCAATCCTGTAGTTATTATTAATCAATTCTCTTGTATCCAATAGGAAATGATTAAGGAGGAGTGTGCGTTCAGTCTGGTGTGAGGAATTAGCGGTATGTGATTACATCAGTGCTGAAATTGGACACATATATAACTTTCATTTCCAGCTCCAGGGTAAACACAAAAAGGGTTTGAGCCCATTTACGGCAGGTTCCGTTTTTACCACGAGAGCATAATACCCACCAAAAAGAAAAATAAGAGCCCATGAGCACATTTAATTTCCCATAATTGATAGATTTTCTTAAGATATAGATAACCAATAAAAAATTACCTAGGATTAAAAAACTACTGGAAGATTGTACAGATAGTAGTGACTGAACGCTTCTTCACATTAGGGTGGTTAGGGTCATCTGATCAGGGAGCCGCCTTGACCTCTTTCTGTGGAGGTATTCCTGGCATGTCTAGCTGGGATAAGAGTCTGGGGCAGACCCAGATAAGACAGGAGTTGATATTATATATCAACTCGGGATCGGTGTTGGAAATGTGAGAAACGGATGAGATGAAAGTGTCAGAATCATTTCATAGTATTACAAGAAGTACTTGATGTAGTAGAGCAGTGTTTCTCAAATGGTGGCACGTGCACTCAGGTACTGCAGTGGGTACGTGGGATTATTTTGAAAGAAATGCCATGCATGATTCCTGAAACTACTTTAATAAAGTAAATCTAATTAAAAAAATACATCTATGTATCGATTAAATCACATTTTTTATTGAGTAATCCAATTTCAAACGACGAATGAAGATTAGGGGCCATGTGAAATTTGATATTTTTAAATGTACTCTTAGTCAGTATTCTGAAAATAAAGTCAAGACGGTAGTCTTAGGTCTATTTTCAGAAAAAATTTTTTTTTAACGAACTGAAGACAATCTCCACAGTGTTCTCACGGGGAAGCAAATGTAAACAATAGAAGACTTCTTTGGCATTACATATGTGACGTGATGTTTTTACAATGAATAACACATACAAGACAAAAGGCTCAATTAATCTATGAGAAAGAGACAGGTTTTGGGTATTCTTTATGGAGATCAAGAGGTGAAAATCAATTTCTGTCAACAAAAATGCGTCAGTGAACCTCAGCCTCGAGGTCAGAATGTGATTCTGTTTTTTGTCAACACCTTCAGCTCCAGGGTCAGTCTCTCTGTTTCTCACTCAGGAGGGGCCGAAGTAATTGTTCAGATCTTAAAACTTCAATATAAAACTTGTGTGATATTATCAGAATGACCTTGATGAGAGTGGAGGTTAAGAAAGCATCTGTAAACCCTCATAGTTACAGATAATCTATCTATCTAAGACTACACGCCTACTTTGATTGTGGAAAAATTTGAATTGGCTTGAAACTCTTATAGTCAGGTATGGTTGGTATAAGCACAAAGATCTGTCAGTTATAAATATCCTCAAATATGTTAAGAAGCTATTCAGGAACGTGAAACAATAACCCATTTTAGACAGCCTTTTAAGGCGGGCCTGGTGCACCTTTTTCCAGTCCTTCTTAAATGCGGTGAAAGTGTATTGGGTGGTCCGAGTGTTTGATGCTTGTCTGAGACATCCCACCAGCAACTGGTATCCATCTGCAATACGTCACACCTCTTTTCTCACAGAATGCTAACTCCTTATTTAAGACGAAACAAAGGTTTGACAGCTATCTCCCACTTTTGTTCTGTGTAAAAAAGCTTCTCAGAGGCTTTCATTGTGAAGATGCTGGGCAATCTCTGTGTAAAGGGCTTTTGTCTCATCTGCTATTTTAGATGATGTTACAGAATCTAAGAAAATGAAGGAGGGGGACTCAAACTACCTTGTGTATCTGAAGGCCATAAATTTAAAGGCCTCTGAATGTTCATTGTGTGTTTTGTGTGAGTTAATTTACATTTGACAAACCATGAACCATATTGTATGAAATCTTCAAGAACGTTGGAGCTCCTGATGCACACTGAATCATGAATGGATGAATCGATGCACTTCATGAAACCATCTGTATACATAGTAGACTGTTACTAGTTCTATGTCTCATTAATGAGATGCTTTTAAAAACCCTGTTTTTGAAGATTTGTCCTGCTTATAAGGTTCTCTTGCTTTTTAACTTCTTCAAAAAGCCATTCTTTGCAATCTCCAAATCTCTTGACTTTCAGACCAAGTCTGAGAGATAAAAGAAAGGTTCTGATTGTTCCATACTTTACTCTTCTTCAATCCTTGTATTTTGAAAAGATTACAGAGCTCTATTTTATAAGTGGCTAAGTTGGAATTCATGGAAGCTCTCTGCAGATGAGAGCAGTACAATGGAGTTCGGTTGGGCTCAGAAAAAGGTTGGCGGACTCAGGACAGTATATGACATAGAAATGCCCTTGGGAATATAAGAATCCAGAAGGCTTTTATCCAAACAGCTTTGCATTTCTTATTTGCTCCTCCTAGTTTCCAGTGAAATCCCTCTCTTGGAAGGGAAACAGAGTAAACAGCAAACATTTTCTTTTGTCGCCTATACTGCAGATTACAGGATGGTGGAGACTAGTACGGCACACCAATGTGTACTGGTTCTGGTGGATTATTTACAATTCACATTACATTATACACCTTAGACAATCTTGTCACAATCTGGAGCATTACCTTTGTCATCTTTTATAAGTGGTCAGTGATCAAACTTTTCGAATTTAAGTATATGCTCTTATCCGGAGTAAAATAAATTGAACGATCATTTTAATACCTCACTGCGAGAAGATTCAGTTCTTAAATCCAACTGGGAACTTTCCCTCTTTTTTGGACTGTTCCCTTTATTGGAGCCTGTTTGAATTTCTCTCTGTCATACCAACCAACTGCATGTCCTTGGTCACCACAAGCAAAATCCTCCTGTTTGGTCTTCCCCCTTTTTCTCCCACCTGGCAGCTACATCTCCAGCATCTTTCTACCAATAGACCCACAATCTGTTTGCTAAGTGGGACTGTCTCTTGTTTGGTGCTGAACAGGTGGTGTTTAATTGGTTTTAGAATGTTTTTAGCTGAAAACAGCTGCCTCATGTAAACAGTCACGTTTTGGTGGAGTGAGCCTGTAGGTCTGTGAGGCAGAGCCATTGCTGCACATTCCGGTGGTGGTGATTCACCTTTGACACTCATTTGATTCATTCTTATTACAGAAATTAGATCGTAGACGGTATAAGTTGATTCTAAGAATGATAACTTCATCTGTCACTCTTTAGCTCTCTTTTCTTAGCATAGATGGATGGATGAATGGATAGATAGATAGATAGATAGATAGATAGATAGATAGATAGATAGATAGATAGATAGATAGATAGATAGATAGATAGATAGATAGATAGATAGATAGATAAATACCACCCATGCCCACTAACACGAGAGCTATACGCACATACTGCAACCTTTGACTATGTCATAAACCTAGTGTTTTATTCAAATTAAGAATTGTGCTGGCCTTCACCTCCTGGGCTAGAATTGAACTGCCTGATTTCACAAACACACGTGTTAAATGTCATCTTCCATTCACTGAAGAAAAGCCTCTCAGTAAATGAGTTTCTATGCTTAAATCTGGCATGGAGTTTCATTTTGATCGTGATTTAATTAAACTTATAATCTGTTCTTGATTGATAATATTTGCCAATAAAGTTGCCCCTTAATGTTTGTCCAGTATGACTCAACATCAGCAGAAAATTCTGTTCACAGCTCATGTACATCATTATTACCCTTTCAGAGTGGTCTGTTGGTTCTTTGTATGATTCAGAGAAACCAACAGAGCCCACCCTTCCCTTTAAAGCCCATGAATGCACACTGGCGACCCTGACTGCCTCAAACCTCTAGCTGTGGGAGGAGTGAGCAGTGATTTTGTTTTGTTTTCAAGATCTTTTTGTTTTTTCTGTCAAATAAATACATAAATAAACTAGAATGACCCTCAACAGGGTGCATACCTCCCACAACCTTCACGCCTTTTCTCTCTTTCACTTGCACTGACTTCCGTTCTTTGAGACATGCAGGCAGATAAGCTGTCCAAGCCTTATTGGGCGAGAGATAACAGGCTTGTTCTATGACATGAGATGAAAAGTAACAGCCACAGATTACGGTCAGAATTAAAAATGAATTGTCAATTTCAATGATTCAATGACTTAATTAAGAACTTGATAGTCATTCATTCTAGTTGGGAATTTTCTGGTGGAGACTGCGCAGCTGGTGGAATCTATTAGTGCAGCCATTAAGACCAAACCTATGTCAACTTTGGCAATTACTTGGCCAAAGTGATTAACTACTCTACCTCAAATCGGAATATGATGAGATTTTCTGAGAACATTACAAAAACTTCTATACTATAAATTACCTACTTTACACTTTAGTTCAACATTATAATATATGACACTTTCTGTGAACCAGAGCAAAACTGTTCAATTCTGAGTCCATATCAAGAGACCACAACAGAGAACCTCCAGAATTTAAAAAAAATGTATGTAACAAAATTAGAGAAATTATGGAGTGAAGCCAACCTGAAAATCAACTTCAGTTCAGCGTCAGAGCAACAGAGCCTGCGGAGGTTTTCAGCAGCCCATTTACTCCACTGTGGTTTTTTGTTTCCTACTCCGTCGATATGATATCCTCACAGGGAGCAGTGTGATACAGCATTTATTAGTCAGTGAATTGTTTGCATTATATCTTGATATATTTAGCAGGGTTTAAGAGGTTTTCCTTTATACTTCTTTTTGTTAGACACAGATGACAAATGTATATTCTTCATTTCCATTTATCTTTTATTTTTTCTTCCTGTATTTCTCCATCCTCTCGTCACTGCGGATGGCGTGAAATCTATTCATTATTCCTCCTAACATTTCCAACTTTGTGTAATTGAATCAATCATCTGATTTCAGGCATTACTTCATTTGGAGTGGAGAAACTACTTTCTAATATTCTGTGTCTTATCTTTGAGCAATTTCTTGTTTCTATAAATCAGATGGAAAAGAGAGAGACGATATTAGATCAGAGAACATTTTAAAAATCTTTTTTCACAGTTAAACTGATGGAGACAGTGTTGCGGTGAAGTTATTTATTCAGGAGAGTGAACAAAATAGAATAAACCAGTGGTACTCAAACTTTTACACTGCGTACCCCCTTAAAATATATCTGGCTCTTCAAGTACCACCATTATGACCCATGTAGAAATATATTAGAAGTAGTTAACCCTATTCAGCTAAATGTAGTTCAGGAGGAAAATATTATCCCAATAATAATATTATTTATTGTTGACTAGTCGGCCACAACCACACTGTGCAAAGGAGAGGACTACAACTGGCACTAAAACTCTTTCACATGATTATAATGCAAGGGCCAGCCCCTCACACACATACAGTACACACACATACAGTACGCACACATACAGTACGCACACATACAGTACACACAGTATGCACACAGAGCAGGTGAGAACATTAACAACTATAAGTCCCTGTAAATGCACATTTCAAATGTGATGTAACCTGAGTCATACCCCCTTACTGTTTTTTGCTGTTTGCTGCCGGTTGATGCTGTCTATTCCGGGATGATACTGTGTTCACTTTCTTCCACTGCAGTTTCAACGCTATTAATATTCTCCTCCTGATCCACACTTCTCTTCCTAATGATTCCTGTTTGAATCCACAACTGCATTTTAATTAAACCACTCTTAATTTTAGCTTCCGCCGTATATTGTCTCTTTGTCCTCACAGTTTAGCTTGTAATGGCTTGGCGCTCGCACCACAACCCGACTACAAAGCAGGCTGATGGACGTCAACAAAAAAAAAAAAACTACAGGAAGGGCTAAACTTATTTTAAAGCCCATTTAATTTATCTCATAGTTCAAAATGTTTAATTTCAGTCATTATAGCATTTTGACAGTATTACACATTTTTAAATTAATCTCATTTAATTTAGTAAAAGTAGGCAATTTCAGAGATTCCTCCGCATACCACTAGAGGGAGCCCGCGTACCATCGGTGGGACGCACACCATAGTTTAAGAACCAATGGAATAGACGAAAGCTATAACCTGAGCAGGACATTCTGCTGAATGAAAGATCTCCACACATGGAGTTTTATGGGTGATTCTCCATGGCGGAGCAGGTTCTAATAATAACATTGAGGAAAAAGTGCTGTGAAAGGTCAAGTGCTGAGAAAGGAGGTAAATAAATGGAAAGTAAGTTGTAAAAAGACAGGACAAGGGTACTTTCTCAGATATCTGACCGTTTTATTTTCAGATGTGAAATTAAATGTTCTGCTGTTCCTGCAATTTACAAGAAATGAAAATCTTGAAAATCTCACAACCAACTAACACTCTGCTCGTGCTTACATGGCATTTCAGACAACTTTTGCTTCTTCTTGTGACCAAGAGGCTTTTTGTTTAAGTTCATATGTCCACTACTATTTTTACTCAGAGAGCCAGCATCATTTTAAACTGATTCCAATGAGGAGAGAGTGTACGTTATAAATTAAATGTATTATTATTATTATTATTACGATAATCATCAAACGTTTATATAATCAGAGAAGGACAATATTTTCAAGGTTGCGACATATAAATATAGTCATGTTAAAGGACTAGTTCTGCCTTTGTGTAAATGTTTGTCTTACTACAAACGGCCAGTTGTCAAATTAGAAAGAAATGGCTGATAACTTGTCTAATTGTTTCTAGTGGCTCAATTGGCACAGTGCACCCAAACCAGCCTGGGGTCTTTGTTGCATGGCAAGTCCTCCGTCCCTACCACGATACACATATATCTACCAACAATAAAATGTGTGTGTGTGTGTTCTTCTATGCTGTTACTTTGTTGTATAATGGTGTTGACGGACAGGTCCAGTCCGCTGGTTCTGATGAGGAGTAATGACCCCAATGAACTCAGTGTTTTGTGAAATGGTTTCAATCAATGACGCTCCATGACCACCTTGGTAATGCTGTGATTGACTCACCATCAAACGTCCCAATCGACCGTGTAAGATCTGTCATTCCTGTGTAGAAGACAGACTGACATCCAAATCTCTCCCTGATCATCTTTATCAGATTGTGTTACCAGACAGACCCTCCTTCATGTTTTATCGCTCTGCTCGTAGCCGACTGGGCAGCCAGCTAAACTACGTGAGGTTTGCAAGAAGTGAAAGTGTCTTGACAACGCGTCCGGTAGGAAGTGATGTGTGTACCAGTACCTCGCTCTGCAGCACTGATGAAATTCACTCTCTGGTGTATTGATCGGGTCTGCGGTTTGATTGATGCCGTCTTTAAAAATTCATTAATTTGAGGCATGGGGTAGCTGCATGGCAGCAGGAGCTCCTGTAGGGCACAATTGTCTATGTTTACAGAACCAGGAGCGTTCAATCATCAGCAAGAAAGGAGGCTTGACAGGTGCCACCGTGGTACCCGTGAGTCACACTGTCGCTGTGTACCAAACAAAGTCCCACGAGGGGAGAAACACAGCTAACATTTTCGTATACCTACATGTCCATCTGCCAGTCTGATTGTTGGTTCTATGGAGAGGACTTTTGCAGGCTGCCTGTGTTGGCCTTTGTTTAAGGCCTCAAATCTTTCAGTTGAACAGATTTAACATACAGTTTACACACTTAGCTTAGAGCTACTTGTTGTTTAATTATCTCTCTGACTCCTGGGCCATAAATAAGCTGTAGAGGGATTTTATTCTTGATAATATTTTGTTTCCAAAAAATCCAAGGTAAACATTTTTAATATCTTTGAATATTCACGGAACCTTTTTAAAAAGGGGAAAACCAATTCTATTCTTCATCATTAACTCTGTTGAAGCAGAACATGCTTAATTAGCTCTGGGACTTGGCTACTTGGCCGAATGCTTTTACATCTGCACAAAAATGTGTTTAAGAAACGACCAAGTACCCGAAACTCTCTGAGTATTCATGATTCCCCGCATTGTCTTTCTGCCTTTACTTTAACCAATTAAAAACCCCTCTTCATTGTCTCATGTGTTAAAAGAGGGCATCAAGGTCCTCAATCTTAACAACTGATAGGGATAACTCCCGACTGACAAAATTAGGAAGGAATCGCCTTTTAAATGGAAATGGGAATTGAATCACAAGTCAACCTTTTCAAGTTCAGAAAAGTATTCAACAGTATATTCTCTTATTTCAATTGAACGAGTCCACAATTTTAAAATATGTATTCTTTATGTTATTATTTCAGTATGAAGCTCTATGTGTCATCAACATTTTCAGGTTTCTTCAATGCAGATGACTTTGCATTGATATGTCGGGAGTGTTTTCCTTATTTACACCCACCTAATATTCCTGAATTGGATGAGCAAATTATTCCATGAGAAACATGTTGCTGCTTAATGTAGAGAAATTAAAATTCAAAAACTGCTGAACTACTGACAAAGCTGGAGCATACAGCGTATACTTTAGTGTTGATCATTAGTAATATAGTTATCTTTCTCTGTGTGGACAGGTTTTTCGCATGAGTGTTTTTATTTTTATTGTTGTAAATAATTTTTCTTCTTCCATTTATCCACCCATCTATTTATATTTCCACTTCCAGTGTCTTGTCACAGTTTCAGCAAGGTATTCCTAACATCCCTCTCAACGGCAATATTCTCCATCTCATCCCTGGGGATTCCGAGACGTTCCCAGGCCAAAATACTTTTGTAATCCCACCAGTGAATTCCCAGTTGGACGTGCCTGGAAAAAGGGAGGCCTCCTCGATGCATCAGATGGAGACCAGTTGAACCATCTCTACTGCCTCCTTTTCGCCAGAGCAGTGGCTCCACTCTGAGCTCCCTATGGATGCCCAACCCCCACCTTTACCTTAAAGGCTGATCCCAGCCACCCAACAAAGGAAGCTTGTTTCAGCCTTTTATATCCTGGCCCTCATTTCTTTGGTCACCATGCAGAGTTCATGCACATCGGTGGGGGTTTGAACGTAGATGGGCCCGTAAATTGAGAGCTTTGCCTCATGACTCAATCCTGTCTTCATCGCGATGGACCGATATGGCATCTGCAATACTGCTTAGGCTGCTCTTGACCATTTTTCCAGCCCACAGTCCATTTTCCACCATCGAGAACAAGACCCAGAGATACTTTACCTGATTCAGCAAATCATTCCCAGCCTGGATATGACATTCCACTGTTTTCCAGCAGAGATTCATGGCCTCAGATCTGAAGGTGCTGACTCACACACAGCCGTTTCATATCAGCCACATCGCCATGAGGCCAACCAACCATATCTACAAACCACAGAGATGCATTTCTAAGTTCCCCAGTCCAGTACTGCCTTCACCTCGACTGTGCTTTGAGATCCTGTCCATGATTATCAAGAACTGAATTATCTTTTTATTTCAATTACATTTTTTTTGCATTTCCAGGTAGAATGAGCTGCCACACCAGCCATACCAGTTTTTTTTGCCTTTCTTTCTCAATGAAATTAACATCTTAGAAAAACAATGTACATTATAAACATTACTGTCTGTCCCTTTATGCAACACGTATCGATCATTATTAATAATCATCTGTATCCTCTCTGATGGTGCAGTTCATACATAGGACCTGCTCTCGTGGGGGAATTTTTCCAAACTCAATGTATCCTGTTGTTTGTGTGCAAGTGTGGGGGTGTTGACAAGACAAATGACGGGTTAATCACCTGAAGAACAGCACACGAAGGTCATTAAGACATGCCAATTAGTGCTTGTTGTTAATTTCAGTGTTCTTCAATCAGTGCTGATAGGGGAAGGTCCGTTATTTATAGGTCAACAAGATACAGAGACTCCATTTAGGTGGGGTTGGTGACTGAAATGAGAGAAAAAGAAAATGGGAAAAAAAATGTTTTTTGTCAGCCTAATCATACTGCTGCAGTAATTAGACTTGTAGTGAGTAACATATTGCAACACTACACCCACTCATTCACCGCTCCAGACAAACGCCCAGGATGCTCTTACTTCCTCATGAAAGCAGAGACTGAACAGACTGTGATCCCCGCAGTCTGTGCTGGCAGCTCCCCCGCAGTGGATTCTGGGTCATTTTGTTTTCACCAGCAGAGCAGAGGGAAAGCCTCGGCTGCCAGGACATCAAACACAAAGAGTTGTCGGCTTATTGAAGCAGGGAAATGAGAATTTGCCTCCGTCTGAGCTTGCATCACCCGTGCTCATAGCCCACTCCGAAGATGATGGGGAGAGTTCTGACACATCGGTCCGCTCAGGCTTGTCTGCACAGACCAGAGCCCACGCTTTGTTCTCAATTTGTGTGTAGATGTATGACTGGTAATATACACTGCAGAGGATGTGCAGCCTATATGTTAGTGTGTCGCTCCACTGACCGGTTCTTTTCCAGCCTGTGTACTTGTTTAGGTGATGGATAGGCCTGCATGTGTGTAAGATATGCGTGAAAGGCCGTCCCAGGCTAACATCAAAGAGTCCTGTTGACACCCTCATGAAGCAGTTGTATAGCATAACGCCTCTGGCTTCAAGGTTTTTTTTTATCAACATTGGGCAGTAATGATCTCCTTCATCCGTAAATAGACACGTACTGTATATGTGCTCAAAGGTAAAGTTAAGTTCCCCTTAAGGTCAATAAATCTGTATGGCGAACATGCATAACTAGTCGTTTCAGGGGGATTGTGTTACCTCACATGAATATAAGTGGGAAGTATTAGATCTGACACCAGGTGGTAGTGGTGGCTGATAACATTACTGAGACTGATATATGATGAAGTTGGTGAATCTGCGAAGTATGGGTTGTGATAGCGAGGCCAAGAAAAGGCATGACAGCGACGTGAAAGAAAAGTAGGTAGCGAAAGAATCTTATTTAAGATTACAAAACAAAGTTGAGAGACTAACAATAAAAAACCATGCCATGAGTGCGCAAAGAATAGCAATCCTGTAATAACAGCACTGCGATGCGATGTGTACTATCGATACAAGAAATCCCAGCCTAACCTGCTGCTCTGGAGAACCAAGTCTAACCATTACCATTTGGCCCATGACAAGGTCACTGACATCCTTATACCTGCCCATTTTTCCTGCTGCTAACACATCAACGTCAGGATAAAATGTTGATATATGTGCCTCATATATCCCACCCACTGAAAGGTGCCATTGCAACAAAATAATGTTACTATAATGTATTTGTGTCTGTGATTCAAGCATCTTCTACTTTATGTGTAGTAAAGCTAACAGATGATTAAACACAACACTCTCTTTACTGGTCCCATTTTTTAAAATTTCCTGTAAGAAAATGCATTAAATTCCTGAGAGTTAAGAACCTTGCTGCGATTATTCTCTAAAGGTTAAGAGCATAGACACTCAAACTAATGAGATGTTCACTCAGGATCCTAAGGTGATCCAAACCAGCTCCTCAGCATTCATTATAATGACCGATAGCGGGGAAAATGATGCGAGGACGATCCCATAACATCGCTGACTTTCTGGGGGATAAACTGATGCCTTGTGTTTGCTGTGAAAGCCACATATACTTCTGAAAACCAAACGTTGCTGAGTCTGAGTTCACACAACTTTCCATAGATTGACACAGAGAGCTCTGATAATCTGATTGACACCTCAATCTTTGGCTCATCTAACACCTGTAGGATGATGCTTCACACCATATCTGAAAGTGTCACCGGGGGCTCAGGTGTGGTTTTTTGGGATGTCACTGTTTTTAACTGCTCTATATGTGCCACTCGCTAGTGTTGTTAAAGCCGTGGCTTAATTACCATACTTTAGGCTCCCTGAGCCAAAACGCCTCAATTACAGCATAGCGTGCCTGTGGTGTCACATTAATTGGGAGGCAAACAATTGTCATTATAAAAAGATAATTTAAAGAATAACATATGGAAACGTAAATAGAGAGGAGGGGAGGGTTTAGATGTGAGCAAGTGAGCATTGTGCCCGAGGCTTTTGTATACCTAATGGTGTTGCTGTGCTTGGAATTCCTAATCAGGCTGCTGACAAAGACTCTCGGCTGTTCGTGCAAACAGGTGAGCCTCCTTTCTTTTATCTCCTTTATTTCAGCCCATAAGGTGACAATGCAACTGATAAACATCAACTGTAGATGTGCCAGTTTCATCAATGTGGAAAATTTTCGACTGTTGAGACTTGCCCAGATTAAACTACTCTTTAAAGTAAATGTAAAATATCAGCACAGGAAATGAAGTTGAAAACTAAGAAAGGAAAGAGGAGATTTAGGGGCTCCAGTTTTTTCAAGCAGACCGAAGGAATGAAACTGAGAGACAGATAAGACAGATAGGGCTCTGCTCTGATCTGAGAAACAGTGAAAACCAGAACCATGAAACTTGAAAGGCACGATGATAAAGCTTGTTGCTTTATAAAGTTTAAGCATTTTATATAAGAAAATGTTCTGGGTCAGTTGAGGTTGTTTTGTACCCAAAAACCAGGATCTATAACCACGGAGACAACCAAAATGTTCAGTGTGGGATAGTGTGCAGTATCCCTCGTGGTGACGGTGCACTGCTGTTGTTTGTGATGTGCGCTCAGCCATGATAATTAAAACCTCCCTTTTCTCGTCCCCCAGAGTGCTGAGTTTCCAACACAACGGCAATAACGACTTCCCCGCATTAGCCAACCTTCTGAGTCAGACAAGAAGGCTGCAAAATCCTGCCGCAAAGCAATGAAATCAACTTAAATTAAAATTTGAATTCTTTTTTAATATAATACGTGTCGGGCCACTCCTCTGCACACTAATTGTGTGATTTCAGCTCACACCTTCTACTATCTATCTTCAGGATTTCTAATCATGAACTGGTGTCTCATGACATAAAGTTTGGCCAGAAGGAACAAAACAAACCCTGCTTTTAATAATCTGTTCCCCATGAAGTTTGTTCTAGGATATATTTGATAACTGTAAGAAACTTGCTGTGAGAATAATGATAATCTTAAATTAAATTTTGAATTCTCTACTGCTTGTTCCACCTCTGATGTAACACTTATAATCCATCTGCTGCATAAATTCAATAATCTTTTGATATGCTGTATCATGATTCTGGGAAACAGAGAGCTACTGTGTCTCCAAAAACCTCCACATGTTTATTCAAGTGGCAGACCAAGTTAATAATAACAGCTTGAACTTTTAGTTTTAATGCTTAAGGGTTCAGTGCGTAATATATAGCGGTAATGCTTTAATAAATAAATGTAATATAATATTCTTCTTAACTGTGTTTTTGTTGGCTGGAAATTAAAATAGTTTTTTGTGGGGTTTTTTCGCCTTAGTTTATAAAAATAGTCTGTTATATCTCCCGAGGGAGTGGGTCCTCTTCCACAGAGGCCACCATGTTGATCTGCCATGTTTGTGTCATAGGCTAGAATGGATGAAGACGATGAAGTCTTTAAAAACCAACAAGGAAGAGAATGATGAATATGTTGTCGCTTGATAACTTTTATTTTTAAATAAATGTATTCATACTGCTAAATTATTCTACTAAATAGTACTATTTAGATACTAAAGCTCCCCCTAGTTTCGAAAATATACAACCGAGCATTCACAAAATCATTCCAGTTCTTCCACTCACTAAGGTTCATTTGGGTTTAAAGTCTGAACTTATCCATGAAATACTTTAATCTGTGGGCTGCTGTAGATTTGTTTAATAGAGAGGATTGAGTTGAGGTGAATATACAGTAGTTTTGAATTGCTAGATTTCCAATAAATTTTAAACAATGAACCTTTTAGTAATTCTTTTTTTTAACATGTTGTCATTCTATTTCTTCACCCATCAGACCTTTCAAAATATTGAAAATGTTAAAAAAAAAAGGTATTTAGTGTGAACCCATTGAATACATAGGACACTGGACAATTTGATATACTGTTTTGATTTTCTCACATTGTGGTTTTATATACGTTTGAATAGATCTGCTCTATTTAGAATCAAATGTATATTATATGTAATAAACTCCTGAGCATTGATTTATGGTTTCTGTTAATAAAATCACATAATTGTAAAGATGATCATGCTAACGCTGACAGTGTAATAATACTTGATGAAAGAAAAGAAGATTAAAGGGGAGAAAATAGCATTTTTATCATCTGAATACACTTTAGTCATTATGAGTCTGTTTGCAGATCCAATAATATAATTTGGGGGCTCTACTTTCTACTATCACTTGAAAGAAAACGCTTATAGTTGCTGCTTTGTTCTTCAGATTTGAGGCATATGTTCACTGATAAACACTGTTCCTACAACCCCCTGCTGTCTGTAAACTCTACAGATAAACTCCCTGACTGTTAATTAGACTGAAAACATTTATTTAAGACAAAACATCTTCAAAGACGCACTCCTAGTTTGTTTCACGTGAAACTTTAGGGTGTTGTCCTTCTGGCGAGATTGCATTCATGTTTAAATTGAGAGCGAATTCGAAGGGACAGCCTTTTTAATATGGGTATGTCACGTTAGGTGTTTCTGTAGCAAATAGGGAGTAAAAGAGGTCAGGAAAAAGCACAGTGTTGGCCCTGACATTATGAGTAATAACGCATGGTTGCATGATGTGATCTAGTTTGTTTTTATTCTCTGTGTATTCCACAACGACTGATGTATCTTCCACATCTGGGGCCACGACTGGGGCCGTTTACAAATACAAATTCATTTATTCATATTTCCTGGAATCGCAGCTGATATTGGATGAAATCGGACCTTGTGCTGCTACAGAGTGGAGGCTGAGTATTATTTACCATGCAGGAATCATGCTTATTACCGTGAGCACCCCTCCTGGCATACCCGGAATTAGTTAGACAACCATATGCCATGCAGCAAATCTATTTCATGTAATGGAAATATGGACGTTGCTCATTTAAATGTAAGCTGATGGTGTCTTTGGGGAAATCAAACCCGGGAGAATTCATAGTAATCTCAGCAGAAACAAAAAAATATGAGGATGATTCAGAGTTTGGAAAAAGTGAAGGTAGAGAGGCAGGCAGGGAAAACATCAGTGTGCAGCATTTCCTCTCAGGGCGGTGTTAATCCAGACATTTATCTCAATGCAGTTTAAACCCAGTTAATGTCATTAAGAAGTACACACTCTCTCATATTAATTATCAGCTATCTGACAGTGCTGTGCATATGTTGACCGTAGTTTACATCTGCTGCTCGGTGTGGGAAGAGACATGAGAGCAAAAGTTGTCCACCGAAACAGAGCAGACAAACATGTTTTAATTCTCATTCTAGCCTGTGTTCCCTTCAGCTCACTGCTTACTTCCCTTTTCCTGCACTTTATCTTTCTTCAGAATATTTCTAAGGCTAATATGAATTCAAACAATTACATTCACAGTTTCATGTAAGTTGAGTTATTGGTTACATTCTGATTAATGCACTCGTTAGAATGTCAAGCATGGTTTGCTGCAGAAGGCTTATTTGATTGACTTCTAGTGTAATCCATGCATCGTTAGTCGTTGTCAATATGTTGAGCATTAACCACAAAGCAACACAGCCCACCGCTGTGATTAGAGTACCTTGTCTTTATTAGTAGCAGATGGAGCCTCATTCCTTAGTTTTTCCCATATTATTTTTAGTTTCAAGCTTATAGTCATCATAACCAGTTTACAGTTAAACAGTTGACGGTTAAAGACGACATCATTCTAGCCACGGATTTATCAGCAGCTCCCTCTGGAGATGCAAAACATTAATTTGCAGATTGGGCCTGAATTTAAAATATTGGTTTCAGCCTTTAAATAACAAGATATGTTTCATATTATCCTAAAAATGGTTCAATCAGCTTTGGATGACAGAAAGCACTAAAGGTGATTGTTTATAAGAGAATGTGTGACAGAATCTTTTCTTAGACTATTTGGGGAGATGTGATCTTGCTTGAGTAGAGTAGTGGTGGTGGTGGCTTGTGACTCCGCTAAGACTGATAAGTCCGATATAATATTGAAGCTGATGAATCTGTGAAAGATGTGTGGCGATGGGGAAGGGTTGGAAGTGTGCACCTAAAAGCATCGCCAATTACCTAAAAATACAGAGAGAATCACATTTAAAGAGTCAGCAAGTATATTTCGAATATATTCACACAAATATATGTGTGAAGTGGAGAAATAGTTTACAAACAAGGTAGAAGGAAATTTATGGGAAAATCTAATGAACAGGTTACAATGTGCCAGTCAACCCTTTGGATGCTAACATCATGCCATGACGTTATCTCTATACCTATAACTAACCCTACATGGTTTTGGGTTTTGGTTAGTAATATACTATGTTAAAGTGAGGAAACGACTGACAGGTCATGGAGGTGAGGGGTAAACCCTAAGCCGAGCCCGGACTCCAGAGGGTTAATAAAGGCTGTATCTTACTTTGGCACAAATAGATGAGTAAATCGGTAAAACAACGTGCCAGCAAAAAAGTTATATTCAATAAAAAAAGCTCCTCCTATTGAGTAAAATATGAACTATGAGAGTATATCAACATTTATACAAGATAGATCTCCTCGAGTTGAATCATATCCACCATGTTTCAACTAAATTGGATCAACGGTAGAGAAATTGTGGCCTGATAATTTTGCAGATAAAGCTGTTTGTACTTTGGAGAGATATACAATCAAACTTCTCCCAAAACACCCCAGTTCTTCCTCGCAGTAAGCTTTATGTGGGTCTATAACACACACTTTATAGACAATTACATAATAAAGCACTTAATTCCCACAGACATTTGGGCTTTTCATGGTGACTTATGCTTCTCACAGGTAGGGGCCTCATAAAAAGTAAAGAGAACAATGAGGGGGAATCTCAGCTGTCCTGGGCTCACAGTCTGCTCCACTGGCTGCTCAGAGTTAATATTTGCACCATCCAAATGAATGCTTTTATTGTGAAAAACACTTGGAGGTACATACATACTGCTGTTTGTTAAATCTGCTTCATCTTTAAATTATTCTGCTCTCCTTCCATCATAGGAGTGTGAACCAAAATCTTCTGGTTGGTAGTTAATCTGATGGTTGAGTGGAAGATTGCAGGAAAACGGGGTTTCCTTTGAGTTTTGGATTAGAGACTTCCTGACAGGTGTCACTGGGTCTTATGTTGTTGTTCATGGATGGCCAGTGTTAGAAAGGTAATACATACTACATCAGAGTTCCCCCCTCAGAGGGACCAGCGATCTGATTTCACTGCTGCTTTTTTCCTGGAAGATCCATCTCTCCACTGGACCGTCCAAGCGAGAGGCCAGCTACTCAGGTGCACAGCACCCAGTGAAGCAGAGAGCAGGGACTGTTTGTTTCTGTTTGAGTTGATGAGCTGAGAGTTTTTTCCTTTGTATTATTTACTGCAGTACAATGCTGTTTAAGAGACAGTAAATGACAGCCGATGCTGCGTTTACCGTCAGTGAGTAACGTGGTTTTTGTTGCAGTTCTGCCAACAGCTATTGCATATTTAGTCGGGAACCACAAAAATCACCGTGAGAAAATCAGTGAGTGGGAAGCTTCTCAGGAGATTTCTGAGAAGCTTTGCTCGTGCAAGCTGATCCCAGATCCTCATGGGATATGGAGACTGTTTCCCCCCAAGGTTTCATCACATGAAGTTGCTTTAGCGCAGATTGTAAAATGTAGGCTTTGTTTTATACAACCTCAAATAAATTTTAGATGGATTGATAAATAAGGGATGCATCTCACTATTTGTGCATCCCTGCACAGTAGTCCCGAGTGAGTCCAGCCTCCTGCCAGCACGAATATAGTCTTTTTTTCCAGTTTTTCCAGCCTCCTTGTGTTCTTGTCTGTCATGCTGCCTCCAAAGCAGATCACAGCATAACAGAAGTTGCTCGCTGATAAAACATGTAAAGCATTTCACTGCTTACATCAAACGACCTGAGCGTTCTGCGGAAAAAGAGTCTGCTCTTCCCTTTACGGTACATGACATCAGTTTTGTCAGACCAGCCAAGTTTGTTCTCCAAGTACACACCAGGGTTCTTATAGGTTGGCAGTATCTCTATGTCCTCCCCTCAGATGGTGACTGTTTGACTTTTACTGACTTTTAGTTACAGTGTTGACTCTTCCTGGAACAGACCTCTAACAGCGGTTTAGTCCCTCAGGTTAAATAGGCAAGTCAACAATATCAGTATCAGTGTTATATTACTAACTGTTCACTGATGAACTGGAGAAGACTACAGCCATTTGATGTTTACTACTAATATATTCTGTTGCCTCTCTAACTTTTGCGTGAGGCTACAGCCAGGCTGCAGTATCTGGGTTATTGTAACTATATATTTCACTAGCAAGGAAATCACCAATTTAGTTTTTATATGGGATTCAAATGAATTTGACAAATTACTATACCCCAATCTATTCTAAGACCACCATTGTGAGACTAGAACTCCGGTCAAAATCAACAGAGATCTTTGCTAAAACAGTACCTTTGTTGCACCTAAAGGTAATTTTTATTTTTTGTGTTATTAGTGAGGTATGCTGAAATCATGTTTGAGTTTTTACCACTTCCTAAGACGTTGCATGCTCTAACACCTTGGGCTTAGAATGAAATTCTTAGGTCATAGAGCGGAAATAATGTATATTCCAGTCAATACGGAATCGTAGGGCTTCTAGAAAATTGGATTGCATCATGAACAGTGAAAAATATTTTAATGGTTGTTCTTAAAGGTTGCTTTTTTAAGGTTCAAACGGTTTCTGAAGGATGCTACAAAGAGATTTCCGCCGAGATTCAATTGGCATAGGGATGAGTAGATAATTAAGGAATACAAAATAAAAAAAGGATTATCATTACATTGTCAGCTGAGTCTTTCCTATGTGCCTCATAGTTACATGGAGACACTGACACATATGTTTGCAATCCAAACTGTCTGCTCATTGTAGCTGAAAGCTCAGTTCCAAGTCAAATTCCCAAGCGTGAGAGCTCTAGCATTCCTTTGATCGCACATATGGACGTTTGCTGCTGCACTTACACTGCTGCCAGGCGCGTCACTCTGTTTAACTGTGGATTCTGTTAATGACGGAGCTTTGTCAGCTGGTGAGCTATAAATACTACAATCAGTTCTGGCATTTGCTGTAATGACACATCAGGCTAGGATGGATGAAGGGTACAACTCTTCCATTTTTGGAACTATAGAATACATCTGTAAATCTGTTTCTTGGAAAGTAGACATGGAAATCAGAGAATGCTACCTGTGCTGTAAGTACAGACAAACATCAGCTTGCTTTACAAACATAACAGTGATTATCTGATATTCTGGCAAGAATTTGAGCTACGTCTATACAACACTGACTACCAGCAGGCGGACGATTAGATCATGTCTGTCTACGTAATTGAAGTATGAACTTCAATTCATCAAGTATCAACAAACAATGTAACTATTTCATACATTTTATTCTGTTTGACTCTCAGTCAGACTCTCAGAGATTTTAAAGCTTCAAATACATTTTCTTTTATTACTCCAATAAACCCTTTTGAAGGTGCAGTGTGAAAAATGTAGGGGGCATTTAGGGGTATCTCTTTGAATAAATGCAATACATGCAATACATGCAATACATGCAATAAATGCAATAAATGCAATACCTGTGCATTTAATTCATAACTGTTTTATTGTGTACTTTTATACATATGTAAATATAAAAAATAAAAATAAAAATGTTTTAATGTTTGTTCAGAGAAAGCAATTTTTAGATCCTCTCCTCCCGGGGAGCAATCCCTCCAGAACCACCAGTTGTGGCCCGTAGAGTTGAGAGACCTCACCAGAAGAACTCTCTTTTCCCGGTCATATTTGTTCAGTGGTGGTTGTCTTAGGGACATTTCAGGTAGAGAAGGAGAGAGAGAGTCTGCAACCCCACAGCTCGATGCCACCAAATTTTACTCACTGGACCTTTCAGTGTCTCGGAAAATACATCAATCAGCCATCGCATTGAAATTACCTGAACTAATATTGTGTAGCTCCAGCTCTGTGATGCCTTCTGCGCTCTGACTCCCTTCAGTCAGAAGCAGCATTAACTTATTCAGTTATCTGTGCCTCAGTAGCTTTTAGATGTTATTGGAAAACATGGGCTGACATTCACTCCCCACGCTCATCCTTGAGCCTTGGGCATTTGCCCGTTCAGCCGTTGTTTACCCTTTGACCACTTTGTCGGTACCACCGCAGAACAAGAACACCCAACAAATAAACCCCTGTTAAAGTCACTCAGACCCTTAAACAGATCCTTTAACTGCCTAATAGGCAGTACGCGACGGTGGCCCAGGAGATGTAGTGGTCCTCAACGGATTGGAAGATTTGCGGCCAAATCGACAGCCTCTGCATACTACAGGTATCTTTGAGCAATATACAGAACCGCACAGGGCCCTGTACCGCCCACTCCTCAGGCCCTGCCCTAAGGCATGAGTTGCATAGAACACATTTAAACTGTTGTACAGTGTATAATTATATGGGACAATAATGCCGCTGCTTCTTCTTCTTCTTCTTCTTCCTCTCCTTCTTCCTCATTGATATAGACCACCCACCGAGAGCTGCCTTTGTAAAAAGTTGTAATAGTAAGTTGTATTAAATCTAACTCCCTTGTATAGTCATTTCAATAAAGTAATGAGCTTCGACACATACTAAACCGGATACAAGTAAAACTGGTTAATATTGAAGCATGCATATTTACTCTTGACTACATAATGACAAAAACATAAGAATTACCCAGCTTATTCCAGGACTTCCATTTGCATCTCACTCATTCAGTCATTCATTCAACTTTCATCTTAACTTAGAAATACATTGAGGGAGAGATCTCATTTACAATATATCCATTTAATAATATCAATCATTATTAAACTAAATCCCATTGTGTGATGTGCCTGATGGCGCCCACTCATCTCTTTCAAATAGTATTTACTAATGGATCTATCATAAAATAATAAAAAGAATGATGAGACAATATTCTGTAAAGCACCATTTTCATTAATTATGTTTTCAAGACTATTTCGCTGGTAATACTTTCACCTAAATTTTTATATTTTGAAGTGTTTTTACCAACATTGTGTTTCCTGATATGCTTCACTGAAGGATTACAATACGTCTTACTTCACCGATTCCAATAAACGCTTCCTAACTGAAGCCCTTTATTGTTTTTCTGACATGCTCTGAGCTCTTCAAATTAAAATTAATCCTTCCCACGGTTCTGCAATAATAAACATCTTATCTCTGAGTTGTGAGCGGTAATTCTTTATCTTGTCATTGATGGATGACGATTCAATCTACTCATGATATCAAATTTAAACGGTATTCTTATTCTCTTTGTAAGTATTAACATTAGCATGGAGGCCATCCTAAGATTCATTTGGCTGCTGCCCGAAGAAAAACCTCTGGGAGGATTGTGACAGATTTTAATGGCTTCTCAGAGATGAACGGTGGCTCTGTGGTGGGATGTGGCTAAATGGAAGCGGCGAGCGCCTGTGGTAGATGCTGGGCCACCTCATTTGGGCTCACACGGGACTCAACACATTTAGGACCCAGTGGGACCTGAAAAACAAACAACACCTTCTCCACAAACAGAAGCACATCCCTCAGCTGCTCAATAGGCAGCGTTTTCATTTTCATTTTTATTCTTGCTTAAGGTATTTTAAGAAGGATCCCAGTTGTTCCCTTCTGGGGCCACCTGAGGCAGACTGTGTATGGCCAAACGCTTCGTACTGGCTATCTTGACACGGCGAGCCTACTGGAGCCTGCAGGCATTGTCGGTTCCGCTCTCTTCCATCCTGCTGTCCCTTTTCCAGCTCCCTGGTTAAGCTGCCCTGACCAGCTAGTGGAGCTGGGCAGCTGCAGGATGTCTTGGACCCCACTGTGCTGGCTGATTCACCGAAGAGGAGCTCAAGGAGACGGAGATGGAGAGAATGGTGGATTCAAAGGAAGCTCACATGGAATCTGAAGAGCTAATTGCCCGTCTCGAGCCAAGAAGCACCCTTGAACACATATTTTAAGAGAAAAACCTTCTAAAGCATATTCAAAACACCATATTTCTTGAAAGCAATGCATCAATCCTGTCTAGATGTAGAAAAAAGTACAGTAGATGGGAAACAGTGTGACTGTTTGCTTCTGAGCGCAGTCTATTGTGTCCGCCCTCATCAGTGGCAGGTGCTTCAGCAAAGACGTGTGAGAATGTAATCATACTTGCTGACCTTTGTGCGGGCCTGTCATGCTGTGCATGGATAATCTCCACACAGGCTGTTGCCGCCAAGCGTGGTTCAGATGAAGCAACCAAAGGTCCACTTCTCTCTCTAATGGGGTTGGGTCAGTTAATTTTTCTGCTGTCCATCTCGCTTTTGTGTGAAGTAATGTGAAGCAAAGCTGCTGCTCTCGGGTCCACTGCCTTCCCCTAACTCGCTGCAGTTTATCAGTTCTGTGTGATCATCAAGTCATGATACTGGTTCACACAACACAAATTCTGCTACCTAATTACTGTCTAAGAATGTGAGGTATGTTATCCAAGAAAAGGGGTTCACTCACCAGAATGTGTGTGTGTTTGTGTGTGAAGCTGTGGCTTCTAGGGCACATGCGGTAGTTCATTATTAATAACATAATAAAGTCTGACAAAAATTAAACGGGGAACCAAGAACTGACCTTGGAACACAAACAATTTTGATTCCAATGTCATAGAAGCGCTCGGTGTAGAGTTTCCTGGGGGTCATTAACTACTCCATAAATTCTTTCTGTAGAGATAATTGGCTCTACATGAGTCTACAGTTATGTGATGGTGAGGGAATGCTAGCATGGAGATTTGTTCACAATGACCATGTTAAAAAGCCAATTAATGTTCAGCAGGCTTAATCTTTACTTGAACATGAGGTAATTGGGTTATTGTACGAAAATCCACTTTTAACTGTCGCTGAATGCATTTGAAACCTTTCAGATTATATTTGTTGCCCTCCTTATGCATGCCTTGTGCCATGTAACGCCTTCCTCATGTAGTACTTCAAGATGTGTAGCAAAGAAAGATAATGTTAGATTTTTTTTTACATTTAGGGGTTAAACTTATGACATTATAAGGAATTCCCTTGAAACAATAAATTAATAAAATTGATTATTAAAATAAGTAGCATTATTGAATTTTTGTCTTCTTCATTGTAGAAATATTATATCATTGTTTTGGAAAACAGAGCATTGTTTTCAGATAGATATAAAGTTTAGTTTACATTTCCCCTCCACTGGCTCCACACATTTGCTCATGTGGGAATTGTTAGGTCTCTGTTGAATAAAGAATGCAATCTAGACCTGCTCCATTTGGATAATGCCTTGGAATAACATTTGTTCTGATTTGGCACTGTATGGTTTGACTGGATTCTTGTGTCAAAAGTTGAGAAAAAGTAATGTAATCTAGATGGTATTGTTCTTAGTTTGTTGGCTTGTGCCGGCAAGGTTCATGGCATTAAATCCGCTAGTAGGGGAAACACATCACTTTGGACCGACTGACAGCACAACAACGGGCTTGACAGAATAAAGCAGTTACTGTGGTCACGACTAAGCTTACGCTGTCGCCCACAACAGTAAATATATATCTCTGAAAACGTCCCCAATCCGCTGCTTTGTACAAGCAACTCCCCTGATTGAACTTCTTTAAGGTAAATATTTGTCTACAGTATTTTTTTTTTTTTTTAAAGAAAAAAGGTCCACCTAGTCTAGGTCTAGTCTCTTTGACCTTGTAAGGTCAAAGAGGTACAAAATTTGAAAATCCATGAAATACATTTTGAGTTCTGTCTGTCTGGAAAGAGTGTTTTTCATAAAAGAAACTTCCACCTAGTGGGTTAAATATGAACTACTAGAATAAAGTATGACAGCTACAAGATATATCTCATCGAGTCAATTAATATATACCAAATTTCCACTAAGTTTGACAAACGTTTAGGAGGTTACGTCAGAAAAAAAGGTGTTTCGTTCTTCGTGAATAAAATATGAAATATGAAATAATAATTATAATACATTTAATATTGAAGTAAAACACAATATATACAAGATCGCCTGGAGACGATTCATAAGTAACAAGTTTGGACAAACTCAGACCAACGGTTGAGAAATAATGGCCCAAAAACTATTAGAGATAAATCTCCCTCTAGCGTCATAAATATACAACCAATTTTTCCCCAAATCAAGTCAATTCTTACTGGCACTAAGGCCAACTGTCATGCCTTGTAATTAGGTTTGTTGTCATATTGTTTCCTGATTGCTTCTCCACTCTTGATTGTGAAAACCTGCGTCTTGTTAAGACCCTGCCTCAGTGTATTTAAGCTGTGCTCCCCTCCCCACCTGTGCCAGATCGTGTTGTTCCATTGTGCCAACCTTTCCAGCGTAATTCCTAGTGTTCCCCATGATTTATGGTTCTGATCTCTGCTCGTAAGAAACCTTGTATTTTTGCCTGCTCCCTTGGTTATTGTTTGCCTGCCTTTACTAGTAAAGAGTTTATTCACCAGATGTTGTGGTAGTCGTGCTTGTATAATTGTGGTGCCAGCCTGACACCAACCTGTGTATGAAGTTTGAAAATAATCCTTGAAACTGTTTTTTTCATGAAAATGGCACCCCCTTGTCAGTAAATATTTGCTACTAGAGTAACATATAATGCATGAAAGATGGATCTCCGTGAGTCAATTCATAGGCACTAAATTTGGAATAAAGCAGACCTATTAAGAAGTTGGAAAAAAACCTGGGTTTTTCATACAACAAGCGCCCCTAAGTGAGTAAAAAAACAAAATATTAAAATAAAGATTGATACATACAAGTTAAGGCTCCTCGAGTCGATTCGGTAGAGACAATTATCCGAAAACTTTTGGAGATAAAGCCCCCCCTAGAAACTGACTTTTAACAGAATCGCTCCAGTTCTTAATCGCACTAGGCTTTACCTCAGTATAAAATTTGAAAATGATCCATTATGTAGTTTGTGAGTTACCACGCTAATACAAAGGATCTGTAGTGGACCTGGTAGTCGCAATAGTGATTCTATGATATCCCTGACTTTTCGGGAATTTACATAGATGGATTGATGATTGCACAGAATCTGTCAGACTTCATTTTCCTTTTTTGAATATTCTTTATGATTTACTTTCTTTACAGTGCAAATATTCTCTTTTAATATCGATTTCATGTATTTCATTACAAAAGGGGTCAGGAGCCAGTGTACTTCTAGTGCCTGGCACAAGCCCGGAAAAAGGGGGTTGTTGCGACAGGAAAGGCATCCAGCGTAAGAAAAAAAGATTTCCAACTGGATCGGTCTGTGTTCTGGTTATCATGACCATCACTGGTACCGTTAACCAGCAGGGTACCGGCCCATGTTACATTTCTAAAGGGATCAGTCAAAAGACGAAGAAGATACTTTTCAGCCTTATGGTAGACTTTTAATGTTGTGCAATGAAATTGATCCTATTTTGTGACTCATCCTGTTAAAGTGTCTTATTTTTGCAAGAGCTCTGATTTTAAGTGCCTTTTATTTTCATCCACTCTACACCGTTCACTCACTTCATATTTACATTTTTATTATTTTTTTTCACAGTTTTCTTCAGTCAACTGCAGCAGAAACAGCTCAATTTCCATTGGGGGACTTTAATCAGCCAAGTGTGCCACACAAATGATCTAATTCCCTGTTATTTCTCAATATTCTAACTGTATATAAGCAATCTTGGTGTCATCCTTGGTAAGTGATACAGAGATCTTCGTAGCAGACATATTGAATTAGAATAGCTGGCTGAAAATGTATGTAAATGTAAAAAATGTATTCCATTTGAAATTGTCCATGGTGTTAGCCGCCAGTTATTTGGTTAAGTGTTCACTGTCGTTCACCCCAGTGCATGCTGGTAAATCCTCCGACCACATAATAATAATAATAATACATTTAATTTATAACGCACTTTACATTTGGATCAAATCTCAAAGTGTTGCAAAGTAAAATCAGATAAAAGCATATTAAAAAATATAATAATAACTATATAAAAACATGACCAAAAAGCATTAATGTTAATTAAAGTAATAGGTTCTGATAAAAAGGAAAGTTTTAAGTCCTTTTTTAAATGTGTTAGTTGTCTGTGGAGCCCTCAGTTGGTCAGGGAGGGCATTCCACAGACGAGGGGCAGCAGAACAGAAGGCCCGATCACCCATGGTGCTGAGCTTAGTCCCGGGAAGGAGGAGGCGGCATGAGTGGGTAGAACGGAGGGATCGTGTTGAGTTCAGTGGGGTGAGTAGTTCTTTCAGGTAGGGGGGTGCATTACCCTGGATGCACTGGTGAGTGAGGAGAGAGATCTTATAATCAATCCTGGTGGAGATGGGAAGCCAATGAAGGGAATGAAGAACAGGGGTGATGTGTTCGTGTTTACGAACTCTCATCAGGATCCTTGCAGCACTGTTTTGAACCTACTGTAGTCTTTGAGGACTTTTATCAGGGATCCCGATGAGAAGTGTGTTACAGTAATCCAGTCTGGAGGAGACAAACGCGTGAACCAGCTTTTCAGCATCACTCAAGGTGAGTGAAGAACGGAGTATGGAAATATTTTTGAGATGATTAACGGAGATCTTGCAGATATGTTTGATGTGGGATTAAAAAGTGAGTTGAGGGTCGAATCTTACGCCGAGGTTGGTGACTGATGAAGAAAGGGGAATGTTGTGACCAGAGAAGGTAATACTGGTTATGGAGGAAGACTGGGTCTGATGAGGGGTGCCAATTAAAATTGCTTCGGTTTTGGAGCTGTTGAACTGGAGAAAGTTGTTTTTCATCCACACCTTTATCTCCTCCAGACAAGCGCAGAGAGTTGACAGGGGAGATGATGATGACGATGAGGATGCGGAGGAACTTGTGTCAGTTTTTATGTAGATTTGCGTGTCATCAGCGTAGCAATGGAATGAGAGTCCATATCGACTGGTGACATGGCCAAGGGGGAGCATGTATAGTATGAAGAGAATGGGGCCAAGGACTGATCCCTGGGGGACCCCACATGTAACGGTGTCTGACCGGAACCTTGAACTTCCAAGGGAAAAGTATTCTGGTTTGTCAGTGAAGTAGGATTGAAACCAGTTTAGGGCGGTGGCAGTGAGTCCAGTGGTGTGATGTAGGCGGTGTAGGAGTATTCCATGGCAACTGTGTCGAAACCAGCAGACGAATCAAGGAAAATCAGGAGGGAAGGTGAACCAGAATCTGCTGCCATCCATACGTTGTTCGTGACTCTAAGCAGAGCTGTTTCTGTGCTGTGGGCAGAGCGGAAACCAGACTGAAACGTTTCAAAGAGGTTGTTGTATTTGAGTTTGTCCTGGAGGTGGGCAACAACTACTTTTTCCAGAACTTTGGAGAGGAATGGGAGTTTGGAAATGGGCCTGTAATTAGCAAAAACTTCTGAATCGAGAGTAGGTTTTTTGAGGAGTGGTCTGAATATGGCGGCTTTTAGGGCAGATGGAACAAAGCCAGCCTGGAGGGATTGATTTATTACAGCGGTGAACAGGGGACTGATGGAAGAGATGTTAGTTTTCACTAGGGCTGTAGGAAAGGGGTCGAGGGCACAGGTGGAGGGTTTCATCGTCCTGATGATAAACTCAACCTCTTGCTGTGAGATTTTTGGGAAGCACTTTAGAGGCTGTGGGATCTCAAACTGTGAGTAAGCAGACTGGATAGGCAGAGTCGAGGAACCAGAAAAGACAGAATGGATTGAGTCAATTTTCGATTTGAAGAAAGCCTTAAGGGGCTGTTTTCCTACCAGGGACTCATCTCATCAGGATGGTCAAAGAATTTGAGATTCTATGAGGCACTGTTCTGGTGCTTTCGAGGAAATACCCTTTATGTTTTTACCCGACAAAAACAGTGATAGGGGCTAAAATGATTTAGTATGGTTTAGTAGCACTGTGGTTTCCCTAAAAAAATGACAAATTAAAAGCAAAAGGCTGAGGTGAAAAAAAATGTGATGTAAAGGCAGAGTAAAGAGAGATGAATCTACAACAAACAAACAGAAAGAGAGAGAGCGAGAGAGAGTGAGAGAGAGCGAGAGAGAGCGACGGGGAAGAGATGTGTGTGGAATAAATAACTTGATGTTGAAGGAGAGGCTTAAAACCTTAACTGCAGCATTTTTGCTTTCCAATCTTTTTTAACCAGTCCAATATCTGCAATTCAGAGATATTATTGTGCAACCTCCCTTTATTACATGTTCATAAATCATAAAACCAGAAGTGAAAACAAGTTTAAACAGTATTAGTCGACGATTTATTACAAGATATTTATTCTCATTGACCTCCTAGGGCAGCCATACAAAAACAAGCAGATATATGCCATAACTTGGTTTTTACATTCACAGTTGGAAAACTTTGGGCAATTAATTCCTTGCTAAGAGTTCAATAAGATGCTCCCACTGAAGACTGCATGTTGGATTTGGTGTTGGAGCCAATAACCATTTTAACTTAAATTAAACAAACTCAAGACAAACTATTTTGATTCTCTTCTAGTTTCAGATTTGGTGTTGGAGAGGAGGATCCATGTCCTGGATCAACTCTAAGCAAAAAGGCAAACAATAAAATTTCAAAAGTATCAATCAAATATTTCTAAAAATATTGCTGCAACACTTTCTGGCACATCTCATAAATATTTCAGACTCCAGGAGTGGATTATACCCCTGTAATCTTTTTAATCACACACTTTACTACCGTCAGTACTTTGTCACTTTTGATGACGCTGCTGTGAATAAACATCCCCAGAGATGTTGGGTAGATAGACATGTGGCATGTGCAGATGAAAGGCCTCTGGCGATACATACAAGGCGTATCGGACTTATGCATCCAAGGATTGGATGCATATGAAGCCCAGTCAATGTTCCACATGATGACAACTAAGAAAGAGTACAAGTTAAATATTCATGTATTTAATTCCCTCTGTGCTTTAGGTCAGAGTCAGTCTCTACACAAAGATCAGAAAAGGTTGGGTCAGAGAAACACTTCAGACTGATTTTGGAGAACTCTTCTGAGGTTTAATCAAATTCAAACTCCCTGCAGAGGTTAACTTTTTTCCATTACCTCGCAAATAATGCTCCTTGGGTTCCCATAATGAAAGCAGCAGGAGAGAGGAAGAAAATCAGTGAGACAACTCCCACTGCGGCTGACTTTTAGATCTTAACTACATGGCAACAGGAGCATCCCCCTCTCTTCTCACAGCAGCTGGCCACACAAGTCAATATCTTATTGGCTCCATTTGGTGGAGGTTTATGGGGGCACTTTATGTAATGACACATTTATACTGAGGGTTAGTGATAAATTCCAGGTTTTCTCTGCATACATCTGCATGTTTTCAGTGTAAATAAGAGCAAGTTAATTGGTATAAAATATATATATTTTCCTTTGAGGGAAAGGTACAGCCATAAAAACATACATGTACACTTATTCATTCATTTAGCTTATTAAAGAACTGTCTGATAGTCTCACATAGTGGACGAAAGAGGTTTCAAACACTGCTACATCTGCCTTAATTGTTTTTTGTGACTTGTGGGCATCAAATCTAGATTAAGACACAACATTGACATATTGTCACCTTCAACTATTACTATGGAAAGCTGTTGTACCTAATTTCCCTCAAGGTTTAAATGGGACATGTTTTTTTTAATTTTTACTACTTGACATGGGTAGAACTCAAACAACGACACAAAAGTTATTTTTATTTTTATGAATTATATCAATAACTGAGAGAATAGAAAAAAAAGCTTATATTGTAGCACTGCTATATGTCCAATGTAAACACAGCATCTGACTTAACTTCCTGTATGGAATAATTATTTATCACTCTTAATGTTCTTCAATGTATTAGATACCACAATCCATAATTACAGTCCAGAAGTCTAAAAGTTCCTGACTATATTACAATAGGTTAAAAATCATAAGGCTGAAACTGAACCAATTTGGACTCCTACATGTATATCTAGAAAAAGTATCTACTTGTGCATTGATAAAACATTAATAATTGGTTTATAAACTATAGAGTTTCTGGTGCTGATTAGCAAGATATTGCAATAGAAATTGAAATATCCATTAAGTGCACACATGGTACTATTCAGAAACCACTTATGTGTAAATGCTACTAATTTGCATCAAGGAAACATTGTGTTTCTATTAACATAATACATCTCGGCAGAAACTCAGTAGAGCCATACCTCCACTAAGAGCTGCTTTTAACTAGATTACATTCTAATCCAGAAAAGACCTTTGCACCATCTGATACGTTGCACTCAGGGCTCCATTCAAGTAAGTAAAAAGACAATCCTGGAAATCAGTCTTTATAGAAATCTACTCCAAAATTCTACAGTTCATTTTTTTCGGGCCCCATTCTTTCACCAAGTTTGATGAAAGTACTTAAAGCAATTGATTGAAAAAAAAATAGATAAAAATTCAGAAAAAGAACCTCTCTTAGTCAGAAATTCTGTTCCCCATTCACCTTTGATCCCTTGCCTGGATTGTGGAGCAGATCACAGAATACGGCTACAAACAAAACCCAGCCAGCAACATTTATTAGCACAATATTGGTAATGAAAGATTTTTTTTTTAAATGAATGTAAATCCAATATTTATTTTATTCCTTTTTGGTCTGTATTCCACTTGTTTTTCATCTGAAGCTGAGCTGGTTGGAATTATCAAATATTTTTCTATGAATGCAGCAGTTTGCCGAAAAATTAACAGAGAGGAAATTTCTTGATTCAGAAGAAAAATTGATGAACCTTAACTGAACTTTCCTCTGATAATGAGTTCTGCTCCAGGATATCTTTAAATCATTTTGCTGTTGTGCACGATTACCAGCTCAGAAATGATCTTGTGTGTGCGATAATGTGTACGTGTGTGTGAGTGTGTGCTATAGTAACCATAAATGTCACGTTCAAGCACAGAACTGTCACAAGTAGCAGCGAGATGACTGGTTCTAAATGCTCTGCAACCACTATAAAGATTTTATTAATATTGGCATTTAGAGCAAATGGCGACATACTAATCTAAAGGTTAGCTTTACAACTTTGACCTTGACCTTTAAATTTTCCGGAGCTTTACTAAATTGAACTGTCTTTACCTGATAATTGTACCCAATAACCTTTGTCCTTATTGTATTATTCAGGCATTATGTTGATGTTTTCATTTTGTTTCTTTGTAGTTTATTCTCTTACTAACAAGTACAGAGTATTGATACTTCAGGAATATTGTAATATATTATACACTTAATATTATAAATATTTATAAGATATATTAGGACTTTGCTTTTAATTGAAACATATACTGTTTAAGCTACGTTTCAATAAGTTTGCAGTGCACAGCTATAAGACAAAAATTGTTCAAATTAAGTTACCGATAACTAAATTGAACAAATAATTACACAAAATTACAACAATTAGAAACAAGGCATAAACCACATGTAAACATCACTGTTCAGAACAGAAAATAACTTTATGCCTCTTCAAAGGGTTTCCATTACCAATACTTTCTTTTTGTCCTTAAACCTTACCGTTTGCTTTGTTTAATAATAATAATAATACATTTAATTTATAACGCATGTTACATTTGGATCAAATCTCAAAGTGCGTCAAAGTAAAAGCAGATTGCCCTATAAAGCTGCTGTTCAATAACAAAGGAACTCCATGCATGTACAGGAACATTTCTTTCAAAATAAAAGCATATTTATACAAAACCGGAAGTAAGATTTGAAAGATCACGGAGTGGATGCGCCTTCCCAGTATATTAGTTTGTTGTGCATCACCACAAAACAAATAGACACAATATGTGTACCAAAACCTGTATCCATATTTTGGTTTGGGATTATATGTGTTGGTATTGTTTGAGCTCAAGAGAACACAATAAAAGTGAAAGGACCTGTTGATCGTAATATAAAAAAATTGGGTTGATAATAATCCTTAATCTATTTATCACATGTTATACATTATATACATACAGAACAACGTTGTGAAATTAATCTCTGCATTTGACCCATCCTGAGGGAGCAGTGGCCGGCTGCTGTGAAGCGTCCGCGCAGCTGAGGTTTCAGGGTCTGACTGAAGAAGCGCCGGTTGTTGCGCCATAGGCTGGGCTCCAAACCTTGGTTTCCCGGTTGAGGGAAGGTCGCTCTGCCCACTGAGCTATTTACAATGATATTTAAATATATATTTATCGCAGTTCGTCTTCCACGTACTGTATATTTTCATGTAGAATATTAACGTGGATAAAGATCTTTTAAGAAATGTATCCAAACAATATAACAATAGCATTTTCTTATTTCTACATTTTTATGTTGTATGATTTACAACTGCAATTATTTAAATTAAACCACCATCATATGCATGCGATCGAGTAAAATACTTATTTTAAATACAAATCATAACTGTTGTTTAAAGTTAAGTTTCTCACAGTTCATTACATTTTCGCTTTGAGTCCCCGCTTTGAGTCCTTTTGAGTCAGATTCAGGCCCTCAGCAACGAAGAGTCTTCCTCGCTCCCAAACCTGAAATGTAAATATAGCCATGAATGTTTTTCCTCTGCAGGACTGTGTTTTAGATGAATATATTTTGATGCATTATAGAACGCATTCAAAACAACGAAGCAAATCTGAAGTTTTCCCCACTAGGAGGGACAGACGACCTCGTTCTTCTAGAATACAGCGGAGAGAAGACTATAGTAGGTTAGGCTGCTGTTTTGATTCAAGCAGGATGCGTTTCTCATGTGTGAATGTAGTGTGTACACAAACCACGCACACCCACACTGCAGTCGTCATATCCACTTATTATAGACATCAATGTTATTTTCTTCATTGAATGATTACATTCATTCAACACATAAAATTTTGTTTAGAGTCGGCGCTGGAATGGTTCACAGTGCCGAGGACCTTACTATAGAAATCTGGCTAAAATAGGTGTTGAGCCTGTATTTGAAAACACCGGAGGGAGTACAGAGCAGGATGTGTGAGATGTGTGAACCGGCAGAGAGAGAAAAGTTTCCTGTGGCGAAGAGGAGGTGATATGTGATATTGAGCGACACCTAGATTTAATCTGAACCTGCGTGATTATGGAACTGAAACTGGGCTGGCAGTGCAGGATGAAGGTAACAGGGTAATTTGAAACTTGGCCTTAATACCTTAAGCATAGTCTAAAATTAACTCTGACTATTAGGACTTGTAGGCCTAATAGCCAGTAGGAGACAGCTGCTATGTGTTAAAGCTGCCGTCTCCTGCTAAAGTGCATTTTAAAAACGGATTAAGTATTTTTTTAAAAATCATTTTAAGAAATTTTTGACCTGCAGTGGCCGCCATATGCACTCTGTCACTATGTCACTCTGGGTCAGTGACATATAATGGTTGTTGTTGAGAGATGAGCTAATAGCGCTAAAAATAACTGGTTGCTGTTTTTACCATCATACATTAGAAAAACTGTCAATGCAATCCCGCAATCCTTCGCTTTTGGGTGTAGTTTTCAATCGTAAGGCAACGAGAGAAGTGATACAAGTCTTAACAGCTTTCCCAGCGATGAAAAGAGCAGAAAGAAACAGCTTGTGGACAAAAACAGTTTCCTAAAGACCTGCCATACAACCGTGGTGGATGCTAATCTCTGAAATTATTGCTACTGACATAGATTTAATCATTAACTTATAGTTTGATCCATATGTTTACTTTGAACAGTTATTGTCAGAAAACAAACTCTCTTTCTCTGGTCATTGACAAGCAGCTGTTGTGCAGATGCCATTAAGTTTGAAGGAGATGAGGAGTTGCTTCAAAATGGAAGAAAAAACAACCAAATTAATCTGAAGAGATGATATTTACACAGTTTCTCGCTTCATTTTCACCATATCCTCCAAACTTAAAGTAAAGGTGTGCGTACGCATAGCCAGATGGGATCATAGCGAACTTGATTATTTGCATCGCTCATTCATTAAACAGAGATTATGTTTCTTTTTATTAAAGAAAAAATGCTCTTGCAAATTAGTTGAGCGTAATCTCGGAGATTTATGAGACAGAAAATGGATTTGTCTTCATCTCCCTCTCAGTTGTTTCCCCATCAACAACCAGTGATTATCAGTCTCATTCTTATGTATAAACAGAAATGATGTTCTTTGTATTTTAAATTTATGATGAGGATGTGGAGATGCAGATAGCGAGATGTGAAAGTGATCCATGTGTGAATGTGTGCAGGTGGATTGAGATTTTGGAACATTGTGTGCAGTTGTGAATATGCATGGGTTTGAAAATTTGATATTTTTTGTCACACCTGGCTTTTGTGTGCAAATACTCCATTACTGGTGAACCTATGTATTTTTTTTTTAAACATTTTTAAGACATTTTCTGTGGAAAAACTAACGTCCCAATCTTTCACTCGATATGGGGATGGATAATGACTGAATATTCAATTTTGAATTAACTCTTTCTTAAAAATTAAAAAAAAGTGCATTAAAATATCAACAGTTTATCTTTCTCATGGATAGAAGAACAGTCCTGCGTCATCAGCTATTTATTTGTTTTCAACTAGTTATTTTTGTGTGTCACTTTTCGGGCTGCTGGTTGTGTGTTTTTCTTTCAACTTCAACATTTGCCTGTTGTTGTGAAATGTTGTGAAATTTAGTGACAGCATGAAGGGTTAGTTCCTCTCTGCCCTTTTCATGCTCAAATATATTTTGTTTTTATGATGACATTAGGGATAATGGCTGCTGTTTGTTGAAATCTAAATTGGAAGATGCTGGCATTGAAATTTGGCAGCGGGTCTGCTCCTGCTGTCCCAGTGAGGACAATAGGAAAAGTTAAATGTAAAATGCCTCTCTGAATGTTAATATTTTAGTCGGAGTGTGTTTGTGTTCCATTTCCAGTCCTTCCAATCCTTTTCTTATCAAAAGTACCATCCATGCTTGTTGCCACTGAGAGGATCTCCCATTGTGACTCCGCCGCTAATCAATTTGTCACAAACACTTTTGAGTGTTCTATTAAAAGGTCAGCTGAGAACACAGATAGAGGCTGATCCTTTCCCACCTGCTCTCAGATGAACAAATGAAAGCGAGTGTGTGCATGACTTTTTTCTGTATTATTAACATCACTGGCCCTGCAAACAGGCTGATGTCCTACTTTCTAAACCGTGCATGTGTAAGAATACACACACAGATAGAGACATGTGTGTTTCTGCACATTAACAGATGCTCATGTTCTCCGGCACGTCCACTGACAGGAAGAATTACCCATAAGAGCAAATTTCCCACATCTTTTTTAGCCTGACGAGCTGCCGTTGTGTCTTAATTAAAAATCAAACCTGCCACAGATTTTCTGCTACATGCGACTGGTAGGAGTTACTTATGAGCATTCTGTGTTAATTACGGACATATGAAGTTCCCTGTCTTCGCTTGGCTTCAGTGCATCATCGCTTTTGACCTTAACTATTTTTAAAAAGCAGCCGAGAATTGTCAATAGGTGGATTTACATGGACTCTTTTCTTCTCTCTAAATTAAATCATTCTGAAAGAATATTCCTTTTTGACTGTTTACAGGAGAAGTGATTTAATCAGAAATGCTGTTTACATGCACCGACACAATAGCTGCCAACAGATGCCATGCAGTTAATGTGAGGCTTTTAGTGGAGAAACAGCTTGATGATAACTCAGGTTTAAAGAGAGAGGAAAAGGCACTCACAACTAAAGCTTTGTCGATACACAAGAGTGGTTTTACTCTGACTAATGTTACATCATTTACAGCATTATTAGTGAGGCCGTGATGATGCTGTCAACATCATCCGAAGTAACTGATCTACTTTATTGTTTTGGGATTTATTCATAAGCATTATTTGACGATTAAATAATTGGCGTCTTCAACCTTTTACAGAGGTTTTTCATTTGTTCACAGCCTCGGCCTATCAAGGCTCCTCATTGTTTTCTTAGACACGCTTGATGTGTTCAGTAATTCATCATTTTTTGAGTTTTTATTAAATTCAAACTCTGCTGTGGTCTAGATCATTAAATTTTGCACGCCCGTGATTCCAAATGGACTTGGAATGCTTCCTTGCAAAGGAATGAAATCTTTCAGAAAGGGGTGTTTACATGCAGCATTTTATTTCTAATTAGGCTTTTCTTCCAATTTCAATTGGAATAAAAGGGTCCACGAAAACCCAGCTAACGACAGCAGAAAATTTAAACCAAGCATGCATGAGAAATGTCAATTCTATGAGAATAAATGGCAAATTTGTTCCAAGGAATAGTCTTCCTGTGTGAACTCTTGCTGGAGATCCATTTCTTTACATTCAATCACTGCAATCAGTTGAATCCTGAAAATTGTCGAAACATCGCCTGAAAAAGGTTTGGATCCTAATTCATTGAAGCAGCGGCAGTAAATCCATGAATTATACCCATTAAGATGTCAGTAGGGCTGCTGTGGAGAAGAGATGTGACCTCCTCAGTGATGGGAGTAGATAACCAGATGGATCAAAGTATCACGGAAATGTGATGGAGGGCAGATTGGTGGCTGAGCCTCTGGGTGGAAATCTCCAGTGGTGCTTGATCACCGCAAACCGACGTCTCACCATTACCAGAGTTCATAATTGATGAGTTTATGGATTAATGTTTCTGTGTGTTTTCTATGTTTGCTGCTGCTGGAACTGACTTGGAACAGTTCTGACTGGAACATTTTTTTCTTTTTCATTAAAGTATAATTGTATAATCAATTATTTTAAAACTGTTTTTTTTGCATTGATAAGTATTCATATTAATTCTGCCTATGTGATACTATTAATATAGATATAAACATTAACATGAGCAGTATACCTGCACCTCATCGAGATTCATCAATATATTGTGAAAATCCTGTCCGGGCTACACTAAGCTCTGATTGGTTCATATATCACTCAAGCAATGTCAGAAACAACAGAAAAGTTAATTTTCTTCTCAACCACAAGGTTCAAATTTACTTCCACTGATGGATGGAAGCTGAACGTTTCCACAGGACCTTATTTACTCTAAACTAAATTAATGTTATTTTCGGATAATCACCTCTTTAAAAAGGGTATTTTTCAATGTCTCTCATAGATTTTTCAAGCTCTGTTATTTACACGGATTTACTACTTGAGTCTGTTTATTTGCTCTACTCTGAATCCTACTTACGATGAAACACAAAGCATCTAAGATTAATTTTTCATTCAGTGTGAACTTCTGTGAAACAACTCATCCAGCCAAATCACAACCAGCCTAACCCTTAACCCCAAAAACTGGACAGTGGTTGTGCTCTAGTTTGCTGGGCCATGCTCAGGTAATTTTACAAATAGAAATTTCTAAATCCTTCAGTCCATAGTCCTACTATGAAGCCAAGGCTTCTCTCTGACCTTTGGCAGTCTTCATCCATACATCTATCCATTTTTTCCCACTTATCTGGGGTGGGGTCGCGATGGAAGGAGATCAAGAATGATATTCCTTGTGTCCCTCTCACCAGCAACACTCTCCAGCTCATCCATGAGGAATCAAAGGTGTTTCCAATTCCACCAGCGAATACCGGAGGATTTGTATATTTTCCTGTATACCCCTTGGCCTCCTCCCAAAACCTCCACACAACCTCAAAGAAACACATCAGGGAACAGCAGCGACTCTTCAAGCTCCCTCCCGATGTCAGAGAAATGATCAGATTGTCACGGCTTTAACGATTATCGACACAATGGAAGGAAACGCTTGGAAAAGAAAGCACAAACCTGTCTGTTGTGTGATGCTTGGATGTCCGTACTGTCCGTGAAATATTGTCCACTTTTACATCCAGAGGTGTGTTTAGGTAGTCAGGCTTGTGTATGTAACATCCACAACAATCTGCCATTAGATGGAAACCATCGGTCTAAATTTGAAAAGGCACCAAAGTAGTTCTGTGATTTCTCTCTGTGTTCTGGTACCTTTCAGTCAGAACCAGCATGAACTTTGTCAGCAATTTGTGCTACAGGAGCTCTCTGTGGGGTCAGATGACATGGGCTAGTATTGTTTTCAATGAGCTTTGGTCTCCTATGATCTTTTTGCTGATTCAAATTATCCTGTTTCCAACTCATCAAAGTCAAATGATTATATGGCATAATTAGCAATAAAGTTTCAATTAAATGATTTATAAGGTTAAAATCGGATCGTTGGCACACGATTAGATGCACATGCTACACATCTAAATAAAACAGTAAACTTGTCAAAAAGGATTTATACTCACCAGGAGAGTATCTGCTGGAGGAGGGCTAGCAAATATATCCTTTTACCTTGACTTGGGCAAACATGTTGGAGCTTTTAGCAGAAACTTTCTAACGGCACAAACTCGCACACATACGTTGCCTGAGATGAGAGAGAGGAGCTCTTTTTGCACCTCGCAAATAAACGTGTCTCGCAAGATACTACAGTTTATAGAATTTTTACAATTTGAACTTGTAAAAGGACACTCTGCTCTCTCTTTACCAGAATGGACCGGTACATCCCCCGTATTCCTGCTGATTCTGCACTGAACTGAATGTCCATCTCAGGTCCTGCAAGTCCTTGTAGAGCGCATACACACATTCACCACACTCAGAGGGGCGTCGTTTCTCTCATTGTTAAAGTAATTAGACCTAGAGTAGAGATGCCACAGCAGCACCAGCACTGAAGACCTGACATTGTTTTCCAGTAATAATATCTTATTACAATGACAACTGCATCTGAAAAAGAGAACAATTATGGAAGAAAATTGTGCTCATTTTAATCTGTGGAGACGGCTGAGTGAGGGGGCTTCATCACATCGGGACAGACTGAACAGGTATCTGTAGGATGGTGCAAATATTTCTGTTAACAATGTTTTCTGTGTCATTTGAGCTTTCTTCTACATGTGATACTTTCTCCTCGGTAAGAATAGATTTGAAGTAATTTTTTAATTGGGGAGTCTATTTTGAGTTACGAAGAGCCTCTCCAATCTGGGACGACTTAAATAACACTTTAATCAGCAAGATATGGAAACCAAGAAAGAAACCTATGAGATAAGCCTGAAGTTACACTTCTTCCCATCAGTGTTTCCGATAATGATGGTGAAAGACCAACTCTCTGACTACATCGTCTTCATCATCAGCAACTCCTGAGACCGATAGCGCTACTTATATGTATGAAAGTGTGCTGCTTACGGAGTCGGACTTAACTCGTTTACAGTCTATATGTGACTCTAATGAGACGTAGCTGATGTGCAGTGTTCCTACACTTTGTTCTTTTTTTTGTCACTCTCCACTGCTCTTACTGGTTGCCAGGAAACAGTATCAGATGAAGGCTGGGTCTTATCTTGTCACACTCCTAATTTCCTGTGGACCGGTTCTCCCCTGTGGCTGCTGTTTCCGTGACGATGGAGATGATGAAGATGGGAGGCAGGCTGATGGGTTAAGGGGGGGGGGCAACACCCTCCCACTAAGAAAACAATGCAGTCACACAGTGTGGAGAAGCCTGTAATGACTGGGTAAATAAATATGGAACACGACACAAATCTTACAGAGACTCAGCTGCCAATTTTTTAGATATTTTCGACGGAACAGCTTATAATCAATAAAAATTTAGGTTTCTACTCACGCTCCGTCAAGTTAATCTCATGAGTGGTGCAAACACAGCGGCGTTTTGCAACAATTGACTGTTAGATAGCACAGGTGATTTTACATCTAAGCAGAGATGGATGGATAGCAGCCGCTGAGTCGGAGCAGGCAGAGGCCAGACCGAAGCGAAGAGTTAGGTGATAAAAGCAGAGTAATAGTATTCCTGCTGTGGCGTCCCCTTTGGATCAGCAGCAGGGAGGCCAGCGTTGAATTACATCTATCTGGTTTCAGATTAACGTGCTCCCGTTTTCCTTAGAATATTCATTTAAATTAGGTGGAATCTGCTTTTTTAAGCACACTGCATTTCAGAGAGAATACATTTTGTGAGTGAAGAGAGGTTCAGGGATGAAAGGCTGCCATCAATATCTACTGTCGAACATGTGCATTTGTCTGCCTCAATAAAATCATGAAGGAAGCTAAAGTCTGTCATTTTGATGAACAGCAGCCCTGAGAGCCTCACAGCAATGAAAATGAGAACTATATTGTTCCAATTATGCATGAAAAAAATAATAAGTCTGCATGAATTCAAGGTTTTGATGCTCAACATGTGACGTATTACAACATATCCACCAATTCTGAAACAAAACCTTGATAAATACATAATTTACTTCTTTTAGTTCAGTTAGTTAGTTAGTTAGTTAGTTAGTTAGTTTGTTCATATTGTTCCACAGTGATAGCTATGAATTACTTTGAATATTAAATTGACTATACTTATATCGCCTTTCTAGTCAGACTGACCGCTCAAAGTGTTGTGCTTCTGCTCCCTGTGGTACATTTTGTAGGGTTATTATCATGTTTATTGTTATAGGTGGGGCTTTCTGTTTTATTTTGCTTAAGTTTTCATTAACCCTTTTTGTTTTTTGGATTGCTCAGTTTATGACACTGATTTTGCAGGATGTTTGTAGTTCTGTCATAGTTTCATGGACACTTATTTTGTTTTTTGTTTTTTAACTTAATCACTAAATTTGCAACCTTCTCTCTGGATTTCTCTACCTTTTTTTAAATAAACGCATAAGAAAGTGTTTCCAATGACAGCCACTATTCAACCAGCCACAGTTAATTACTTATTTTCTGCAGGTAACTTAGTATAAAGTAGGTAACTTTCTGTAGGTGTAGGTAACTTAGCTCAAGATTTGGTAAGTATGACTTGCTACTGCAATTAAATGTTTTGCACTAGGAAACACAATGATGCAGTAGAAATAATGAGAATTTGAACGATGTGAACCAAATTTTAAACATTAGGATGATTCATGGAAATTACAAAAATAAATATTCTTGTCTTCATTTATGTTACTCATGAGAGAGACACAAAATGTGGAATCACATTCGGTATGAAGGTAGTACAAAATACATTTTTGTATTTGTACAAATGATTCTGTGGTAAATAAATTATGTCAAATTAACACAAAATAATAGTAAAGGCTTGAAAGAAGTTAATTAATGCTAAACAAAACAGTTTGGCATATTGGGCATTAATTAAAGTCTATATGGAAGTGACTGAGTGGAAGTGAGTGGAAGTGGATGAGTCTAAATAATGTTATGTAATTCAGTTGCAGCGGCCCATAAAGCAAGTGCATGCCAGATGCACTAGTCTGAGGTTTCACTCAGACCAATACTGTTCTCATGAAACTATCCTTTGTTCTAATTATGTTCTATCAGCTTATTATTTATTGATTGTAACAATGTTTTAACAGTGGTACATACTTACCAAAGTGCTCTTAGGAAGGGCAACGACCCAAGAATCACTGATGCATGTGGGGAGAAAAGGCTTGTTGTCCAATCCCACTGAAGGATAGTTTTTGGTACAAATTGCTGGATCCGATAGAAAGATGTCAGAACACACATTGCATGGAAGGTGGTGGCATATGGGGTTCCGTAGCGACAGATCAGTAAGAACTGCCATGCTGAAACGGATGAATCACATTGTCTTGTCTTTGTGGCTGTAATTTTATGGCTGTATTCATGTAAATGCATGCTGAAGTACTATCAGCCTGCCCATAGCCTCTTGGTTTTGATTATAATATAAATTCTCATTTCTGTTGAATGGCGTTTTTTCACAACTGCAGCGGGAGAGAGGAACCGCTCAAACCCTGAGTAAAACTTTTCAATTACAAACGAGCAAGAAACCAGAGATCTAAAGGAAAGAAAGAAAGAAAGAAAAGAATGGCCCCTTTAAAGAAAGGGGCCATAATCTCCATCAGCTGTATTTTTTTGCGAGCTGCATCAATACAGCAGTCCATCGTTTCATAATTCCTCCTCCAGCAAATCACATGTCCTGCCTGGAGATGTATGAGCTGCTGTCTGTGTGCAGCGGCTCTTACCTGATTAACATCTGTTACAGCACACAACACAGCAGTTCAATTAGTCAAGAGTCTTGTTCCCATGTTAGCCAGTCAACTGTACATGAGAGCAGGCCGGCCCGTGTACAGCCTTGTATAAGTGATTAAAAAAAACATTCAATCCTGCAGTCAAACAGACCAATTTTTTTCACTTCCTCCGTCTTACAAAGAGGCAAGCATGTAAAATCCAACACAGGTATCCCTTTTATGTATGCGTATCTGTGTTTACAGAAGCATATAAATAGGTCTCACAGTGAAAATGTGAATAACTAGTGGGTAATGTTCTGCGCTCTTTCCCTCCACTCCACGTCAGCGCTGATATAACAATTAACTGACACGGGCCTCTTATGGCAGGAAGCAGCTTTCATCAGTAAACAGGTTTATTAAGTGATGGCAGAGCTGGTGTTGAATTAGCAAACAGTCTGTTTTCAGACTTCTTGCTAAAATTCTGCTTACTGGGCCTGATTGGTTCTCCTTCCAGTGAAAACTGGTACTGTTGGCAGTGTCTGAGTGTGTGTTTCTGTGTGTATTTATGGGATGGCCCCCGGATGAACTCTATTGGCTCTTCCTCTTATAGCTCAAATTAGGAAACTGCATCCCCCATCATCAACACATCCCTCTTTCATTCTTTCGTGTGTGTGTGTGTGTGTGTGTGTGTGTGTGTGTGTGTGTGTGTGTGTGTGTGAGAGGAAAGTTTTGCCCTGGAAAATGTTCTGCAAAGCCTCATTTGAAATCCCAAACCCCTCATTTGATTAATTTCTTTAGGAAGCTGATCAGTATTCAGAGCGGAGCGAAGGCTTCATCTCCCGATTTCAGTTCAAGTCTTGGCTGTAATTTCTACTGAGGACAATTTAAATAAAGCATTACTATAATTTCCCATTAAAGCATCGACAATTAGAATTCTGTAATAAAATATACATTCAAAACGGGTCAATCTTCATGTTGAACACTTTCACTTTAGGTGCAGTGTTTTATCTCTGTTTTACTGTCTGACTTTAATCAATTGGATGCAGCCCCTTGTTTAAAACGACACAAATACTGTGTATGAATATGAATCCCCTTATCTAACATGTTTAAGATACACCTCATTCCAAAGTGCTCACTTAATTAGATTATTTGGTTTTCCACTAAGAATCCCCATACATTTTGGAAGAAGTATCAGCATCAAGATGTTACTGAATTAAAAGCGGTGAAGCCACAGTAAAGAATTTACTTTCATCACATTTCATTTAATTTACTTTCATTTTAGAGTAAAGGAACATTGCAATCCAGTTCCAACCGAGCCTTAAACGGAGCAGCTACTGCTCACCTTCTGGTAGCAGCGACCCCCCGCCCTCCGCCTGCAGCTGATGTGACAGTCCTCTTTACTGTCTCATTCAGATAACCGTTCATCACAGGCCTGAAACCACGCCGTGACATCTGTAAATCATTTGTCCAGAGCCTGTTCACACAATCAGTCCAGGGATTTGATTGGTACCTTTTGCTTGGCCCCAATTGTTCTCCCCTCCCAATTCAATCCATGTCCATCATCCCCCTTTTCACACGCGCTCACACTTATTTCAATTTCAATCTCAACAGTCCTTTACGTCTCGGCTCCTCGTTCCCCATCACCATCTCTACAGCCGCCCTTACTCGCCTCTCTCTCTTTCTGTCTCGCTCTCTTTCTTTCTGTCCACATGCTGCGGTTGATGGGCTTTTCGCTCATTGTCTTGTTGATGTCATCAACACATGCTCACAATCAAGCATAATTCCAGTTCTTTTATAAATTTCTTTTTTAGATTTCAATTTATTGCTCGGCTGTACTCCGTCAGTAACGATAGCAACGTGCGGATCAACGGGATGGTTGAGCAACTGTATCATTACGATTTTGTTGCTACGGTTTATATTTACTCAGGCACAAATTTCATCTAAACGTCTAAATGCTGGACACATACAGGAAATTGGACCCGAAAGCTTGACTTTTAAAGCATTGTGGCTATGGGTAGAACCAGGTCCGATACACAGTGTGTAAAAGAATCCCGACAAAAAAATCTAAACTTTATTTATAAGCACATAACTAAAAAAATAAAACAATACGATCACAAGAAACTAACACAAAAATCCCATTCTGGATTAAAAATCAGGATGTGAGGACAGACAGTTTGGGGGGCAGCCCAACAAAGGGGGGCATCTCATTCGACAGTTTGGATGTCACAGGGAAACCTTTTTCTTCAGTGCCGCGACGCATCTTAAGTACTGCGGCTACAAAACAGTACCGGTCTGCATCGTAGGGTGATATATTCTTTACAAATTTGAAATATTTTAACATTTTTGGACGGTTAGGTGGGCGAAAAGTCACTTTTTTGTCGTATTCACAAAAAAGATCACAAGTCATGTAAACAGGCGACCAACATTGCAATTCGGAAAGGTTTAATTCGGAAAGGAAAAAGTGTCCGATGTAAACCCACCTAGTGAGAGCAAGCCTCATTGTAAGTATCCAAAATGTCGGAGTTGTGAGATGGTTCTAACCAATTAAAAGATTTAAAAGCAAACAATAAAACTTGTTTGCTTTTAAATCTTTGCTTTTTTTTTTTGCTTCTTGAAACTAAGCCTACGCTGTCCTCCGGTGAGGGTATATCCCTGAGAAGTCCCCAATCCCCTGGGTCCCCTGGGTATTGGGGATTGAACCCCGATTGAACCCCTAAAATTAAATGTGAAGTTATGTCCAAAATATGTCTTTTATAAGATGAGCTTCAGTTAGTGATTTGTTGTTTTTGTAAAAAGTGAGTAAAATATAAACTCGAGTATTATCAAATTGTCGCATTTCAATGGAAAAATTGAGGTGACATTGTCGTCATCAAAACACTACATCTTTGAACGCAAGGGTGCTCATTCGATACCCCCCGTACAGCAGAGCCGCAGGCAGTTTGAATTTGTGTGTGAATCACATGTCTGTGTGCAGGTGAGTTGTCTCCCGCACGGCGAACAGAATGAGCAGCTGCGCAATTAGGATTGTGGCACAAATATGACGCAATACTTCGGGCCAAAACCTTGCGCACACATTAGACTCCTTGGTCCGTGTTTCAAAATGGTCCCGAGGGTTGCCAACTTCACCACAGATCCCTGAAGGCCAGAACATGGGCCGGTCCCCTCCCTGGCGATGCAACCGTGTTGCGGTACACTAAAGACAGTCCGCTTCAGTCTGTCCTGTGCCTGTAATGACCTGCCAGTTACCCTTTCTGAGGTCCGTTCCACTCTTCCCAGCCATAAACTCTCCCAGCCTCCCCGCTTTAACCTCATTTGGCACCATACTAAGGTTATTTTCATTATTTTTCTCAGAAAAAATATGACAGAAATATGTCTTTTCTCACATTGTATGTTGCTTATTTGGGGTTTTTGGGGATCAACAGGAATCGGTTTATTTTTTTACTTAATTTCTTCTGTTGCTACAATGTTGGTTTACTATAGAGTCATGCACCATGGAAGAAATTAACGACTATATAGGACAATTTATATAAACAAGACAGATATCTTCGGACTAAATCAGATCATAAGAGGAAATTATGTCCAGAAAACTTTTAGGGATAGAGCTCTCTCTAGTGTTGGACAAATATAACCAAACTTTCCCAAAATCACTCCAGTTCTTCTTCACACTAAAGTCTATGTGGGTAGAATATTTGAAAATGATCCATGAAATTATTTAGTGAGAGTTATTACGCTAATACAAAGATTTGCAGCTGATGAGATGATAATTCCATAATATCCCCAACTTTGCACGGATGAATCCTGGCTCGTATAGGGGACGGTCGAGGGAGGCTGGATTGGGAGAAATGTGCTCCTGGTTACGTGTGTGGTAGCGTTTTGAACCAACTATAGACATGAGAGGGAAGTCTGGTTCACGACAGTATGGGCTGTACTAAAAGCATGTGCAAGTTTTGCAAAATCAGTGGGTGATGAAAATGTTTTAACCATCGATAACGAAATGTAATCACATCTTTCCGTATCGATGCCAAGGTTGGAAACAGTGTAATTACATATGGCGGTTGGAAGCCTGAAGAAGAGGCAAAATCTGAAAAGGCTGGTTCAGTTGAAAGACATTAATTTTCTACAACTAATATGAAAAAATTAAGAATCCAATGAGATTTCTCTGGGGTAAAAAAATCTTTGCATGTCTGCTACTTTTCGCACTCTCACACTAGCCACTATTATCCCAAAAGAACAAATGGCAGATTATAAAGAATTTGTTTTGGATCCGAAGTAGGAGAATTTTTTCAACCCAAATAGAAACACCTTCATGAACATTCGTTTTTACAGCTGTTCAAATATAGTTGATATAAAGTACAATATTTCCCTCTGAAATGTAGAGGGAGCAAATGCATAAAGTAGTATAAAATGGAATTAATGAAGTAAGGTATCTGAAATTTGTACTTCAGCACTGTATTATAATAACAATAATAATAATAATAATACATTGAATTCATAACGCACTTTACATTTGGATCAACTCAAAGTGCTAAATACTCTATTAGAGTAAATGTAGTTAGTTACTGTCTGCCACTGCTCCCTCCCTCAGAGATGTTCTAGTTTTTCATCAGCGCTGACCCTATGAGGATGGATGATGTGTTTTTGCTGTTAGTGCACTGATCCCAGTAAAAGAGGAGTTCATGGCAGCTTTACTGGATTACATTGGTGAAAATCAGTGAAGTGGTTGGAAAACATCACATTCTCGGCTCAATGCCCGGAAAGTTGTACAAGTGTTTCCTCGGGGATGTCCTCCACTCATCTCCAGTAGATTGCAGCTCCATATGGCGCTGTAGCCGAGCAGAATGGATTTATTATTTTTCTGTATCATACAACCTAAATGAGGCCAAACAATTGGACTGGCAGAGCATGACAGACTGACGCGATGCATTCCATGAAGCACTCTATGCTGTATTAGGCCATATCTCACGTTTCCCATGAATACAGAGAAGGTGAGGTGGCACCGAGGTGCCGTACTCACTGATTATATTTACTCAGGGTCAGGGACGGCGAGTCGCATTACTCTCCCTTGATGTCTCTAATCTTCATTGTGCGATTTCCCCTCACCTCCATTTATAAGTGGCACTTCTTCTGCTCTCCTCACCAAACATTAGTTGATAAATGACTCTGCCCAATGAGGAGCAGTCTACATGAATCACTGCTAACAGACTCTGAAGCAGACGCTGGAATGTGCAGCTTTCTCTACTGTTCTACAAGTTTTTGTAACTGATAAAACAAGAAATATAATCATCTTTTTATCAGGGTTTATGTATTCATAATGTAGATTCCAGAATATATATATTATACTTGATGGAATTGTTCACATCACACCAATTTAATGTATCTGTGTTCAAATGAAACCTCGAAGGCAATCTACTGATTGATGCTCCTGTTGAGTTTTTATAAGATTTCTGCGATGATGGAGCAATTACCCCAGCCATGATTATGTCGGTCTGTTTGTTGGGTGGATGGCTGTTTCATTTGTTGAATTGTTGGTTGATTCAATTGTTGAGTAGTTCATTGGTTAGTTGGTTGGATGGTTGGTTGATTGGATGGATGGTTAGATGGGTGACTGGTAGGTTAATTAGTTGGTTGGATGTTTGACTGAATTGATGGATGGTTAGATGGGTGACTGGTAGGTTAATTAGTTGGTTGGATGGTTAACTTGTTGGCTCAGGTGGTTGATGGAATAGTTGAATGTTTGGTTGGTTGCTTTGTTGGCAGTGGATGCTTCAGGCCAGAAGCGTTTAATTCTGGTGGTGAACTGGATAAAGATACACTGAACACTTCCTCGTTCAATTGGTTCCTTTTTTTGCCGAAATACTGAATTGGTTTCCATGAAGCTTAGTGGGGGATAAATCTGAACTGTACTAGCACTGGATGTCTAGCACACGTCCTCCTGGTTTGTCGTGTGATTAGTTTGTGTGATATCTGTCTCTGTGATCCAAATATGACAATACATTTTTCAGAAACATTGATGAAGTACTAAAAATCTTTATATGCAAGGGCTTTATCCATATTATGCCCTCACACCTCATTCTGGCATATTATTTTCTTTAGAAGTTCAGCTCAAAACAGAACAAGTTGACCGTTGTGACGTATGTGATTAATTGAAAGTTGATTATTGATCTATTAGTGCAATAAAGTACTAATAGCTGAGGATAGTTAATCCTAACCATTTTGGTGCATTTTCTGTAAACCTGCTTTGATCCCCTAATATTTCAAACCCGGAAGAGTTAAATAATTCCAGAAATTCACAAAAAAAAAAAAAAAAATCATAGTTGAGAAAACTTGTTTTCTTTCATGACATTTGTCTTTTGGCCTCTCCAGCTTATCTTTGATTGCTCAGGGAAACCAAAACAGCCACTGCCTGTTTTATTACAATCAGAAATATTAAACTCTGACTTGATTGTGTCACATCTAAAGTGATCATTTTGCACCAGCTAAGAGACCACCAACAAAATATTGTATTTACATGACTTTCGGGTGTTGTATTGTCCTGAAGACATTTTTCTACTGAGCCTTGCTTATTTTATTTGCAATTTCTCTGCTTCATTTCTCTACTTCTGCCCTCCCAGTTCCTTTTTACTGTGTGCTCTTGCCATCTCTCATTACCATTGGTCTGATGTTTTATGTTTAATCATCATCATGTCCCTGATAAATTACGATACCGCCCAGGTTCTCTAATAATCACAATCCCGGTGTGGGGGGTCTTTTTTTTAATTTACCTCACCAGGTGATCTCCTCACCTGAAGGAGATTAGCTACACAGCAGCTTTCTGAATCGCTATCTGCAGATTAAGGGGATAAGACGTAATCACCAAATCACTTCTGTCTACAGGAGCCTCTTATTGACAATCAGGCCAAGTGCTCGCTGAATGTGAGGCAGGAGGCACTACAAAGTAGACTGCACTGTAGAGAATGGCGTCTCAGAGGTGTTTTTGTTTTCAGTGCTGCTTGCCTTTGAACGCCACCGACTGAGGACCTGACAGGGACAGCGAAGGTTCGCCCTCCAACCAGCAGACTAAGTTTGATGTGTTTCTGTGCAGCAGTCTCTGAAGTATCATGAGTGTGATGCAATCCTCTCAAAAACATAGTATTATTTCTCTCCTCATTTATGCCTGAGTGTTACATCACTGCAGCAAAGACTCCTCAATAATATGCTGTATAGTTGATTTCAAGGTGTGGACAATTATTCCTGTTAAGCACACTGATCCGGGGGACGCAACTAACATCTGTCGAGATTACTGCTGACTGAGAAAAAGCAGCCATAATATTACAACCAGCCCTTACGTTGTAGAGGTCCCCAAAAACATATCTGACCCATCAACGCACTGAGAAAGAAGATCTCTGCAGGTTTACTCAGGTGTCTTGCACCAAGACGTTAGCAGCAGATCCTTTAAGTCCTGTAAGTTGAAAGGTTGTAACAGCTATTCCTGAAGCACTATTTGCAGTGTGGCAGGTAGCATCATCCAGTCCATCCTTGACGGACTGCAGATAAATCCATGATTACGCTTCACTCTGGTTGTAAACACAAGGATAATATCAGTCAATGGCTCATTTTCCAGTAGCTTTAATATCAAATATTTGCTTTTTTCTCCGTGTGAAAGATCAAAGCAGTCAAAAAATTAAAAATCTCTGTAAAACTTTGAAGACACTGATTATAAGGATAATTAAAACAATGGCAGTGTTAGAGATGATCAGACCTACTGACACAGCATTTTATCAGACAATCAATGAAGTTCTTGGAGGGAGACTACTGGTGAAGGTCTCTGATGAAAAGTCCCTGTTTAAATTGTTACATCTGATGTTGTTGCATGTTGTTGCAACATTTTTGGTAAGTTGACCACACAACACTTCATGCTAGGTAACTTTGTAATAATGTAAGGTTGGTCAAAGTAATCCCACTGAGGCAGTGGCGGGCCCTGAGTTGTCCACATGGACCTTCCGTGCTATACTCCCGCAATTAGGCTGCCCTCAAATACAGATAAAAATCCAATTATCAGCCCCATCAGACCACTGAATCAGACCCCCAGTCACACTACAAAACTAGAAAACATCTACAACAAGCAATTATCAACAGCTATTTAAGATACTTAAAAATTAGACTCACCAAAGCTGTTCCTCGTCGGTAAAAATAGAGTCTGTCCTCATTTCTTTCTTTAAAAAATAGTCCAAAGCGCGGCCGTAGAGAACACCGGTGCCTATCAGCTCCATTATAAACCTATAAACACTGTGGAATCCAGTGCTGACAGCCTGTCAAATAATAATGTCCAATAAGTTTTAATTTGTTGAAAATGTACATACCTCATGAGCTGAAAACTGAGAATTAGCGCCTTCCAGACACATAATACTGACGCAGGACGAGCCTGAACAAGCCCAGCCGTTAGGTTAGGGCACACAAGAATACCCTGGCATGTGAAAGAACAAGCCCTAAATGGCAACTTCTAAATCTGATTGGCTAAAAAATATGACAATAAACAAAATCATCTAGTGTAATATAACAGACATGGTATTCTCTGTGGAAATTGCTTGCCCCAGCGCAACTTAGACGTTTCACCCAGAGACCACAGTGGAGAAATCTTTTGGAGAAATTGGAGAAAACCAAGTTCACTGAAGCAGCCAGGGAGAGAAGCAATGGAACAGATGTGAACAAACTATTCAAATACATGCAGTCTAAATGAAAATGTAAATTAAGTTATGATTTTCTGCTTTTTCTAACGATGTCTGGGCTAGCATAGAAGGCCTTGCTAGCCCTGAAGTTCCACTGCACTGAAGAACAAATGAGGCTTTCTTATGTCTACTGGATCACAACTCAAACAGTTGACCCCAATGATTTCAGTCAAAATAAAGAATTGTGTCTAAATGTTTAGGTAGATTCTACGTGTCTCTAAGGAACATCAACACAATTGGTAGGCATCAAAGCATACCACTACCTCATCCCGCTTGCCTTCTTCTCATAATGCATCCTGGTACATTCTTTTCCCAGCAGTGATGTAAAAGAACAGTGATTCATCAGACCAGGTAACCTTCTTACAGTGCTGCTGGTAAAAGTCTGATGCTGACTTAGCCTATCGTAGACACTTTGGGCAGTGGAAAGGGCTCAGAACCAAACTAAACTTAACAGATTTTTTTTGTCAGTCCAACTTCTTGGTGAGGTTGGACCGACCCTAATTAGGCAATTTAGGTTTTGCCTAATTAGGAAAAATGTCATAAAAATGCTTTATATTAGGACAATGTTAAATAAAGATATAAATCTTTTCTTTGACCTCACCCTTTTTCTGGATCTGCTCCAGAATTTAATGGCTTCCATCCTGGCCCATTCTCCATTCTTCAGCTAAGTTTGTGGAAATAAATCCTTCACTTTTACATAAAACAACCAATAATCATAGATAAAAACCTGAGCTGAGCTTATGAAACCATAAGCCTGATGAACATACTGCATATATTCAGTTTCTTGCAGGCTTTAAATCTAACTGAATATGAGGTCAACCTGATCCATAGTCAAGTATCACATCACCTGGAGAAGATATGATTGTGGAACAAAGGCGATTAAAGGAAGTGGTGAACTTTCCGGCGCCTTCTCGTGTGAGCCAGCTGCTCCCTGCTAATCTCATTGTTTTCTGCTGCTGATATGAAGCTAATATCAGTGAAGGATTAATACGCTGCTCTCCTACTAAACAGGATGCGGTGCTCGTGGTGGTGAGTGGGTGGAGATCGTGAAACAATTGCCATGTTGATGGTTAACTATATTTATTCTTACTGGGCAGTGCCATTAGAGGAATTATGTGGAACCATGCACCGGCCTGAAAATCCTATTAGTGCTTATTATCCATTCTATCAAGGAGGAGAGCTAGATTCCCCCCTCTTCGCCTGTTACACAAAAACATTAACTTCTTTCTTTGATTTATAAGCTTGATAGGAAATGAAATATAGATTATCAGTCTCACGTGTCATGTGATGTCATCCTGTGTTTATAATGTGCCCAGTTTGTGTTTTTTTATGTGTTTTTATTATGACTTTTATGTGTTTCTAAGACTTCTCTATGTGCCTATAAATTGCAAGTGAAGTTTCTTGAACTGAAGTAAATCTATAGTGTGCAGGTTTTCATTTTACTCAGGACATAAAAAAACAAAACAGAAATAAAGAAAGTGTCTGAAACTCATTGTGGGTTCCTATTGTTACAGGAAATTCCCCACAATGTTTTTTCACTCCTTCTACCTCTTTTTCAATTATGCTGTAAACATACTGATTTACGAAAAATATTGTCATCATACTTTATCATCGATATTTTTCACAAGTCATCAACGTCAAGGACCAAGAAAGGTTTATAGGATTTAATCAGACATCTACTGCCAGATGATCTTGGATCCACGTCCTTTGAGATGGCCTTAAATGCATCCAGTGATACTCAGGTAAAATGATGCAGAAATTTAAATGCCTTTAGTCCAAATTCAGTGTAGATTCTGTGCAGTCCAGATAATAGGTTTCCTTTATTGTCTGCTGTTAAAAATAAGCCGTATATTAACATTAATGCAAAAGAGGAAGGATGGATATTGGCATTGAGAAAAACCAAGATGAGATATGCCATCATATAGACTATCTGCTGAGACCATCCTCATATAAATGATCTGTTTTACACATATGGAGAACCCTCCTAGTGATTTGCCAAAGACTTTGAAACCACAATATGAACAATTAGTTCATTTTCATAACCATTACTGTAGAAGATCAGAAACATCATCTCATGCTCTAGTTCTCCATCAACCACATATCCTCCCCCGACTCATCTGATGTACAGATGATGCCAATCCATCTCTAGGGCTGCTGTTAAAGTCCAGAGTGTAGTAGTTGTTGGTTTCCATTCATGTCATCTCCAGTCAGTGGAGAACCAAACCGCTTCTTGGATTGTTAAATGGATCTAGTACCATGCCCGAACTAGAACCTGGTTCATTTCAGTGAAAAAGCTGCAGTACAAAACCCAGGCTCAAGACAGATGATAAAAATATAAATCAGCTTTACAACGACATACACCCACTGACAGCCTTGCTGCCATTAGTGGCTGGTTTACATCCATTTTAAAGTGGATTTTTCATCATCCTTTTTCATCGGTCCCACTTTCCTCTGTGACCAAAGGTTTTCTGTTTCGCCAAGGACGTCGTGATGAATCGTTGACTACGAGCCCGTTTTCTCCTCCAGTTTAGCCGGTATTGAATTGCGAACATGGGGCAGTGACCATGTGAAAAAACAATTGAAACGTACTTGAGTATAAAAGAGCCTTGGTGCTTTACACTTCAGTGAGTTCCATAGATTGGCTGTCAGTTGGTTGACGGGCAGCAGCTGAGAACCACTGCAGCAACAAAACGTGTCTCACACACAGAAATAACATGAAAGTAGACAATTTAATGCACATCTGATGCCATCCTAAATTTCTTTTTATAAATACAGCCATGATACGAATGCATGAAGCCTCTAATAGTTCAAGGGCCGATAAAGTTGGAGGGTCGGGTGACTTTTGGCCCTGTTAATTACATGCTATAACATAATGGTATTGCACAGCTATCTGTAATTGAGTTCATTAACATTACTTTTCACATGCCTCCCAAACACACTCAGAGGGTTTGAGAGGTCGAACACATCCACACTGCCGTACGTAGGACCCCCTGGGGGCAGCCGCTGAGGCGTCACTTTGGCTGAATGTGTTAAACGCCCTTTATTTGAGCATGAAAGAGTGAGACGCTGGGTGGGAATGAACATGCCAGCCTCACAATTATCATTCAGGCGGCATTGCGACATAGGTAAGGCAGAAATTGCATCGACTTTGTAAAATTGACCTTAAAGTCAGGTCAAAACAAGGGTGAATTGATTATTTGAAGTTTGCAGATTTATCAAAAGTTCCCAACATCCAACAGTGAAGAGAAAAATAGTCAAACAGGAGGAAGAATTGTAAAATCCCTGTGTCACTATAGTTTAATCCCCTATTTATCACGTTTTAAAACATTTTTAGAACAGGGGTTCGCAAACCTTTTTCAGTAATGTGCCCCTTTTTAATAATATTTTTCATTCAAATATTTCCTGAGCAGCACTAGGAAGACACCATAGCAGGCAGCAATAACCTTCTGACAATAGCAGCTTGTAGCCGCCTATGCAATGGAGGACCGGAATTCGGATAATCAGTGTACTTACATCCACTATTTCATTCTGTTAAATTAACATGCCTGAAATAAATAATTTGTTTTCATGTTTTTGCTGACATCATGATGTGTGACAGCTTTCGCATCACAGCATCACTTGAAAGCCTCACAGCAAATTATGAATGACGTGAACACTGCAAAATCATATTTTACACGTCAACTGACTGGCGTATGCTTCTACTACTTGCAGTTTTGAATTGACTATGAATGTTATCACACCACACAAATAATGTGCTTTATAAATGTGAACTTATAAATAAAATATGACACTCTGCAGTACCCGCATGTACCTCTAGGTGATTCATCATCATTTGAGAAACAGTGGGGGAATTTACCCTTCCACCATTCCCACTTCCTCATCCCTTACCTCACTTGCAGAGCTGGATTAGATTAGCTTCCATTTATAGCAAGGCGGGGAGGGTAAAGAGAAGACTCCTTCAGATGGAGAGATAATGGTGCTTTATGATAGATCCTGGCAAATGAAATGCCACAGTCTGTAATGAGATCAGTGAAAAGTGAGCTTTTGACCTTCAGAAAAGGCCAAGCAGCATGTAGAGAAAATCTAGTGTGAATGTTCTTGATGGCGAAGATTTCTACGATCCTGGTCTTCTCATCTTGTTCAGATCATGGTCTTACTGCATAAATGACAGTAACAGTTTTTTTGAGGGAAAAAAGCTGTGAACAAATACCTGGCAGCTGCGCTTAGAGTCCAGCTGCACACAGCTGAAGTACAACACGGACCGCACACAAGCTCCAAATGGAAATGCCAAAATGCTAATGCCAACATTTACCAGAGGATGCAAAGTGGGTCTGTTCAAACAGTGGGAAGTGTGTAAGGTCAAGAAGTAGATTAGTCATTCTCAGCATGCCTGGTAGGTCCACACATTTTCTGTAAATCAGAAGAAATACACTCTCCCAGCGAGAATAATATGAAATACCGTGCCAGGAAAAATTGCCAGCAGGAAAACTCCAATCCAATCAAAACCAAGAAAATCTCATTCACATCTATTAATAAGCATAAATCTAAAAAGGAAGAAAAAACAGGTTTAGGTTTTATTATACTGGAGCAATCAGTTTGTGAGTTTGAGAATGTTGTATGTTTGAATGGATTTTGATTAAATTTTTTGCTGAGCGAAGTTTGCACGAAGGGTGAGTTGATTAAATGTTGAGGCACATCTGGGTACAGATATAGATTTTGGACCAGTTTCTCACTTTCTTCAACATTTTAATATTTAACTTTTCATTTGTAATCTTTTGGGCAATATCTTGGACAATAATTCAAGAAGATGATTCTGTTCGTTGGAGCATTTTTTTTTTTGATACATGAAACCTCAAGAAAACCTCAGGGCAGATTTGGCCACTTCAGACCTATAAACTCAACTACACAAACATTAAACAAAATGAAAAAATACCCAAGCACGGGCAACTTTTAATGTTTCATGTGTAATTAGATCAACATCAGACTTTGTGTTTTGGTTGACAGTACACTCATAAAAAAGGCTTAAAGACGTGGTACTGCCACTGAAATGTTTCTGAGACTCATTCAAATGGATTTCATGTACGTCTGAACATTTACAAAGTTATATCTCGATTTAAAATCCAGGTCTGGTAAAATAGAAAATCATATTTTTGATGATACCTCACAAGAATGTTCTAAATAAGAAACAAATGTCAGGAGGAGATATCTATGGTCAATAAATCGGGAGGTGCAGCACTAGTGTTCTTACAGCTCTCAGTAGTCTCAGATGAGGCAGAAGGGTCACAGGTAATCACTCTATAATGAGCTCCTCAGCGCATGTGTCCACTCTGTCTCCCACAGTTCCAGCACATCATTTTAGCTAAGGGCCAGAGTGAATCAGTTCAATGCAACTCACCTGGGTGGTACTTTGGTTGTCCATTATCGCAAGATTGGCGGTTGGATCCCAGGCTCCTGCAGCTTACATGTCAAAGTGTCTTTGAGCAATACACTGAAGCCCAGGTTGAGGCCGAAAATTGTTCTATAGGTGTGTAAATGGTTGTAGCACCTAATAAGCGGGTGATGCTTTGCATGGTCTCCACTGCAGACACTGTCTATATGAGTTCAGTCCTTTTCCCTGGCACCATTCCGTTATCAACTCTCACCATCTCTCTCTCCTGCCAATGAGCAAACCAAACCCCACCATCATAGGTGGTTTTACTTAATCAGGAATAAGTTTGAAAATGATCCATGAAATGGTTTTTGAGGTATGACCAGAAAACAATGCTTTTAGTAAAAAAAAAAAAGAAAGAAAAAAGAAGAAGCTCCCCCTTGTGAGTAAAACTCAAACTTTTAGAGTAAAATGTGATATGGACAAGATGGAATTCCTTGAGTTGATTTTTGAGTACACTAAATCTGTACTCAAAATGATGTACTAAAATCCGTGTTTTTTGTAAAATGCTCCTCCAAGTGAGTAAAATATGAACTATTAATATGAACTACCAATTTTAAACTAAATGGGACCAAAGGTTGAGAAATTTTGTCTTGGAAAACTTCTGGAGATAAAGCTTACCCCTGTGTCAGAAATATACAACCAACTTTTGCCATAATCAATCCAGTTGTTCCTCGCACAGAGGTCTATGTGGGTATGTAATTTGAAAATCTATAAAATAGATTTTTAGTGTTTAGTGTTGTTAGTGCTCACATGAAAGAGCTGCCGTGGACAAAGGCCGCGGATGTGGTGGTGGTGATTACAATTCCATGATATCCCCAACTTATCGGGAACATTATTAGTCTCTACGTATAATGATTCACAAATGATGATAACGATTGGAATATACAGATATCAATTTAAGCCGCAGACCGTGAAGCAGGGGTTTTGGGCTGAGTTTCAATGAGACAGTGGTATGACAAATAAAACTGTGGTGCGAGAAAACAAGGGGAAAGTTTTCCTGACAAAGACTTTAGGGGACAAAAGCGCAACAGTAGTAAACAGAGTAGTGTTTTATAGATTATCTGTTACATTATCAGACTCAAAATGGACAGGTTGAAAAGAGAATCAACAAATATAGTCTTAGTTTAGTAGTTTATTAAACTCGGTCATATTCCTTGTGAAAAGTTGACATGCACATTTCTCAAATGCAGCACTTCCATCGTAGACTTTCACACAAGGTTCGAGCAGAGAGAGGTGAGGACTGGGTTGCAGGGAGTCTGACGAGCTCACTTTCTAACTCCACTTAATAGATTATTTCCATCCCCAAATTACTCAAGTCACATCACCTGACGCAATGTATCATACAAATTTTATGTGTAAATTTAGTTGATGATTTCCTTTCCTGACTGAATATCGACATTACTGACTATCAAACCTTGTTTGTCAGTGAAGCTGCTGGTCATTTCATTCCAGTCATTGTGTTGCCTCTGAGCACTAACAATTGACTTTATAACGTTTGTTAAAAACATGCAACTTGTTTTTCAACAGCACCTCATCATCAATCTGAACTTTATGAGTCCATCCTATTATTCACAAATGAGAGCTGTTGTCAGAAGTTAAACTTATCGTGTCATAGCTATGCAGGACGTCCTCTTTACTTTCAGCTAGCCCGCTGTAATTAATTATTTAAGAGGTATGTTAATATCCTCCTCTCCTGCAGTAGTTTAATGAGAGTCGAAAGTGAGTATGAGGAAGCCCTGAAGCCTTTTAAAAGTGAGCTAATGTTTTCATCTAATACAGACCTAATAGTCATCGTCTATTGAGGAGACGACCAAAGTCACGGTGCTGCAGGTCTCATTTATCAGGCTCAGTGAGTTTTGCCCTCATCATGTACTGATTAATGTTGTTCTCATTGGGTTTGTTAATTACAGAGTAAGGGTTTTGAGTACTACACCTACTGCTGTGTCTTTGACAACAGAAATCGCCTCCAAATGGGAATAACTATAAATGTCCTTAAAGCATTCATATGTTATATGAACATTAGGGGTTGGTGTATTTTATCTTACATGATTTTGGTCATCAGGGGTTATTTCTAAATGGGTAAACTGTACCCACTGTTTTGTGAAGAAAATAACGCCAAATAATGCCAATAAACAATACGGTTCATTAAAATTGGATGATTACTCCAAAAATATCAAAATTGGGGTAAACAGACCATCATACGACCTCAAGAAGATTTAATTTCATGAAGCTCATGTGTTGCCCAGATGGGAAAGTTGAATCTGGAAAATTATCATATGTGTCAAATTTACATCTTGAATCCTGCAGTAGATCAGCCTCATCTGCTACAATGACATAGAATTCAGCTTTCTTTTTAATAATGAAAAGCACCACTGACGGTTGGCGGGTCAGTGGTGCCATCAGTGCTTATGCGTCACATGTTCTCTTATTTCGTAAAGCTTATTAATAGCATCTGCTTTACTCACCTAAATGTCATGAGTTTACTCTGGCAAGTAAGGCGATTGATTCTCCTTTAGTCATCAAAAATGATGTAAGTAAACACAATTTATCCTCTGCATTTGTTGTGGAAGTCATGGATATGTCAGAAAACCAATAGTGCATGTCTAGAGGCGCCCACAGACAGCTACGAAAACATGATCTTCAACTTCCACATTTGGACATCTTTTTATTTCTTGCTCAATTTTAAAGTTTTTAACTCATGTGAATGTCGTGAATTCCAACACGATTGGCTTTTCATCTACTTCGCCAGTAAAAGCAACACAATCGTTATTTTTTTTACCATTTTTGGTTTGAACGCAGCATTAGAATGAGATTCTTGTGACCTTAGTAACCAAGGCACCAGGTGCAGGAAAGCCGAGCACGACCGAAGCAGAAGAAGAAACAGTTTTTCCGCTGTCAGAAGTCTGAAGACCGTGCTGAAAGTGAGATCAGGATCGTCAAAGATCGATTAAGCAACAGTCATTCTCCCCTCAGGTCACCTCAGCCTGCTGTATTTTCATCTCTGATTTTCAAAAGCTCCACATCACTGCCTCGCACACAGTTTTTCTAGAAAAACATCAACTCATATTACTGTTTCCTGTAGCTTCACCCAAACTGTATAAGTCTTATATACTGTAGTATTCCCCTACAGGATATAGAATATCTTTCCCACAGGTACAATGCATTCTAAATGTATATTAGATATGTCTGTCCTCCGTTATTGTTTATTATTGCTATTTTGTCACCTCACCGAATATGAAGCACAACCTTCCGAGCACATGATGGGTGTTCTCTTGATTGCCGTTGCTTTTTTGTCATTCTGCCGTCTCCAAATATCCTTCCTGCATACTTCATACAGGTCACCTTCTGTCTACTCTCATCTCTGGCCACTTTCCCTCTTGCTCTCACCAAGAGGCGGAGGAGCCTTCATCCCCCTCTTCATGTTTGAGTCTCTGGAGGGAGAGGTCAGGGGTCGCTTGAAGACGTATGTAGCTTCAGAAGAATTCACACAGGGCTTCTACTTAACTGACATTATACAGTATTTATTTACACCTCCTCACTTGTTCTCACTCTTCTCCACAGTCATTCCCAGGAGAAAAGATCCCACTTTTTTCCTCCTTGAAAATATGTGTACTACATAAATGAGCAGACAGCTGCAATTGAATCAATGGATTTTATATTCTGATTCTAACTTTTCCTTATTAAGAAAACAAACTGAACTTTTATTAACACTAAGTGGCCCTTGAATTACACCAAGTTGTTTAGTTGCAAACAGTCATTTTATATCGATTAAGCTGTCAGTAGAACATTTAATTTAGTAATAGCAGTTAGTCACCTACACACTGAATTAATTAAAAGAAAAACAACTTTCAATGTCCACCAACAACTGACAAGAAGGTCACCCATTTATGGAACAAAAAAACCCAAAAAGTCCTGAGCAATCTTATTCCCTTTTTAAAATAATAATAGATAAAAAATGATTTTATTGTTATTAGGTTATTTATGTTGCTTTCCGTGACACTAATAGTACTAAGAGTTTCCTTTAATTGAGAAGTCAAGGCAGGATTGAATGTTATTTGCTCGGAGGGACCAGCCATTACCGGTGAGGTGACAGAGGAAATTGATTTTGTGCCCCACAGTCTCGCCTGCAGCTCCTGGCTCTTGTTTGCATGACACGGCAAAGTGCCATGTTTGGACGAGCTGGGATGCAATATGCTTTCCTTATCTGGGAGAGTGGAAGGTGGACCGGCCGTCTGGTTCTTTAGAGGCATGAAATACAGACGAAGAGCATGCAAGAGCAGCGGGTAGAAAAATACATCTAGAGCCCGGGAAACAAATGAATTATGCAAAGAAAAAGGAGACACGCAGTATAACCGAACACATTTGACCTTTCCGTCAAATTTCCTTTTTTTTATTTACTCAGGATCCAATACACCACTATACATCCTGGGTGATATTTTCAGTGGACAGCCCCACCTTTAGTATAAAAGTATTGAGTGTCTTTGTACTTACTAAGTAACACAAATACGTCATTGGACAAAAGTACACGGAAAAAACAGACCATTACATTTCTTACTTTACAAATAAGCATTTTGTAACAGAAACAAAAAGAAAAAATATTTTTCTCAAAAACATGTGTATTTTCAGGTTCACGTGTTGGAGAAGGAACTCTGAAAAGATGACCAACGACTTCCTGTTTTACTGGCGTGTAAATACGAGGTGACATGGACAGACAGACAGAGAGATTGTAAAATATTATTTCTAATACTGTAGCACACACCCCTCTGAATCTTCTCTGATTTAGAATACACTGATCAACCTCAAAATTAGAACTGGTAACTTGTTTTAATGTTTTGGCTAATGTTCTTCATGGAGTTTTTGAGTCATTTGAGAACACTCATTACATATTTTAAAAGCAGGTCTCAACAGGACCTAAGATTCATTATGGTGTCATTATTGGTGCCTGAGGTTTTCTTAAAATCCTGTTTACTCCCTATATGAAAAAAAAAAAATTCATGAAAACACAAATCACTTTTATTGAAATAATCAACTGCTACCCACAGACTACACCAAAAGTTTCAAGTTTCCAAATCACATGAGTTTAAGTTGTATATTTTGGATTATAATTGGCTCTCAAATCAGTTCAACTTCTGAAACCCACTTTATGGAGAAACGTTCCTGCTTGAAGAGAAGTCTGTGAAAGCCTCCTTCCTTTGTCTGACTCTGCACATGCATTATTCTGCACACTGAAGCTCAATACAACAACAATGTGTTGGTGCTGAATGGCATTAAAAGTATCTGCAATACTGAGTATAGTTTTCCATCTTCACAAGGCTTGGCTTTGAATTTAAACTACGTCATACCTGAGAGGAAGACCTTTTCAACCCACCGAGCCTGAGGGAGCACTGGCCTGAGTGGACGCCTCTGGGCATTTGGCGCAACTGTAATATCATGGTTAGCAGTCACCTAGGGCATGACTGACAGGCTAAAATGTGAAACACTGACCTTTTGCTTTGCTGTTTAAATCGTGTTTCTTGTGTCCAGATGTCGCAAATCGGCCTATATTCCATCTGTGGACGGCGGCTAATGTCCTGAAGCTCTTGATCTTATAGCAGCACATTGTTTCGACTCGTCCTTCTCGCTGTCAACCCTTTCACAAGATGTTAGCTACTTAACAAATGTGTGAAGTCCTCGGAGCTGCATGGCAGGAACGTTAAGTGCACCAATATCACCAATCTAACATGTCCTTCAACACGGAGGCGGGTGGAAACTCGGATCTGGAATCACAGAGGAGTTGCTCCGCTTCTCTATCCATTACTTTTCTTCACATCACTCCAAGCTGTGAATTAGAACACACAGTGTCTACCTTGAGACCCCAGCAGCCTCAAAATACTTCAATGTGTGAATGAGTTATGAGTAAAAGTACATTTGATGAAAACAAATTTGCAGTATAAATGGGAAAAAAAGAAAGGGGAGGGAATACACAAAGAAAATGCAAATCTACTTTTATTAAGAATATATCAAAACCTGAAACACAAACATCAGTTGCTTAAAGATGGAAATGATTAATAAGTGAGGAGAGTGTGAAGGTAAGATGGAAAGTCTAAATGAAAGATGAAAGAACCAGTGAATAAAGAAAATGAGAAGAGAGAGAGAGACAGAGAGACAGAGAGATAGAGAGAGAGAGAGAGAGAAAGAGAGAGCGAAAGAGAGAGAGAAAGGTGCATAGGATGTGGCATAAGATGTTTGTGATTTAGTAATTACGTTTCTGTGGTGAAGCTGAACAAGCATCTCTACTTTGTTCACCATTTGCACATATTATGCAATGTATATATATGGTTAGAGTTCAGCTGTTGGTTTGAGTTCAACCTCCCACATTAGCTTATACCCTTTATCATAAGTTTCATTATTAGAGGATGGTTCAATTCTAATCTTTCCAATTCCAATTCAATCACAACCATCATGACCCCCACCAGTCTCGTGTTAGAGATTATATGATGAGTAATTTTGCCTTTTTTGTCAGAAAGACATCTTTAAAAGGTTGCTACTGATTTTGATGAGAAGTCGTGGATTTTGGGTCAAGGAGGAGTTTTTCAGACTGACAAGAAAGATACCGATTCTGAATCACTTAATAATTTTCTCTTTTGCTGATAATCACACAAATCTTCCTTCTTAGAGCAGGTTTCCAGGAACAAGGAATCAGGTGTGGCTTGAGGCAGACCTACTGCTGTTCCCAAGTCAGCAATGCTCTATGACATTCTCTGTGCTTTCTAGTTGATCAACCTGCGATGAGGAATTTTCCACAGATGTTTACTACTCACTGGCTAGATCCGACATATTGCCCTATAGCTGTTCGACCCTTGACGGACCTAGAAGAAGACACCATTATCAAATATTTTCCATTTGAGGGGAGGGAAAAGATTAAATTATTATTTTTCACTAATCTAATCTTGTGACTTTGGAATAGACCATGCTGCTTTTTAAAAGAAATAGAGTGATCAGCACCGTTGTTATTTTAAATACAAACTGTAATTACATTACCATGCCAAATGCATTGAATTGGCATAACACATGCAAATAAAAATGAATAAAATTGCATGTAACAATTTTCTGAGTTGACATGTATTGAGAGACGATTAGCTGTTTGACTGTGTTTTTTTTTTTAAACTGCAATCCATGCCAGCCTTCAGAGCAGGAAACAATCTCATACCTCAGAGGGCGTCTGTTGCCTCTCGGAGGCGTCGGGGCAGAGAGATTGCTTTTAGGAGTCTCACACAGATTATAAAGCCGTCACAGGCGTTAGTGTTGATGACTGATTGCTGAGTGGGAGTGTGACACTCAGAAAAGCAGAGCGTGTTGAGACAGTAGTTGTCAGGGAGGTTAAGGGTGAAAAAACTTTCCCAGTATATGCCTACACTCATTCATCCGGGGGTGTCTGAGACGGACAATAATGCTAAAATTCCTGCATGATTGAATTCCAATTGTATAAATATTGTATGTCAGGGATAAATGCAGCATGTCAGAATTAAATTTAGCTAGTTTGAACAAATGCTGCATTTCAAATAACACATTTGAAAGCAATTCACAATCTGTTTATCCTGACTTAAAGGTCACAGTTATATGGACATCTGAACCTCAGAAATAAATTGTTTTTCCTCAAACCCATCTAGTTCAGTAGTGAACTAGATAGCACTCCTTTTTTTTCTAATTCATACCCCAGTCCATCCATCATCCCTCTTTGTTTACCCTTACAGGATAAATGCTTCTCTCTTGGTCTCTCTCTTGTAACTGGTTTTTATTGAACTTTCAGATGTGGATATATTAATATTAATATAACCAGGGCTTTGAGACAAATTAAAGTTCAAGATTATTACATCTGCCAAGCAAGTATGTTTTTGGGGACGTTACGTCTTTCACAGTATTTAAAATTAAACTAAATTAAAATAATGAGCCGTTTGAAGTAGTGGTGTCACAATGTAGGTATTGCTACCTTTGTTCCTTGGACTCCCAAGATGTTTTATTGGGGGTGTAGCTGGAGGCTCAGTTTCAGGAGTTCCTTAGATTATTTTTATGTTCCTTTTGGGCTGAAGCTGGGGAGTCACTGGGCAGAGATGCTGAAGCGGAAAGTGCAGGAGACAACTGTCTACAGAGTATTTGGAAAGATAATCACATAGTTTGTTGGAGTGTATTTAGATGCTGGCAATAATTCCTGCGTTAATGGAGGCATCTGCATGTATTTTTCCTAAATCTAAGGTACTGTTTTGCCTTGGCAGATGTTTGCGCTTGTGTCAGACAATGTCATTTGACACTTTCGTTACCTTGTTTTACCCTACCTTTAAGTGCGTAGGTCCGTTTGCCAACGAAACCGCTCTATGGTGTACTTAGGGTTGTGACACCTTTCTATCAGAACCAGCATTAAGTTTTTCACCTTTTTGTACTACAGTAGCTCGTCTGTGTCAGACCATTCAAATTCAACACCTGCAGATTTGGAGATGACCCAGTAGTCTAGTCATCACAATTTGGTCTTCGTCATACCCAATTTTCCATTCTTTCAACACATCACATCACTTTCTGCCTAATATAGGTCACCCACTGACGAAGATACTTAATCTAATTAAGACTTCACCAATCAGTGGTTATAATGTAATGAACGATGAGGGTGTACCGTATAAAGGAAATAGAAAAAACACAAAAGAAATTAGAAAAAGCGTTTGTTAATCTGTCAGGACATGCTGAATCTGGAAAATGGCTCGATATAATACAAAATAAAACCAAAACACAAATATGGAGCTTCTATACAGACCAGTACCTATTGATTAAGTAATCAGTTACGTCAGGTAAGTATAGCCGAGTATACACTGTGTATACACGATTTCAATTAGCTGCTACGATCATCGGAAGTTAGATGGTTTCTGACGCGCAGGAAATTTGAGTCTGCTAGCTTTATTACAATTAAAGCGGACCCATGACGTGATCGGCTGATCTTAGCTCCCTCTTTTCTCACTGCATCTGTTATGTTATGATGGGATTTTTCTGACTTAAATTGTCTCTTAAACTTAGACACAAATGCTTCCACTCCAGAATCAATGATTGTAAATCAATCTATGAACCCACCACAGCTACTTTCTCTTCTCCACAATTCTGTCTGTCTCTAAAAAGCTGTATGCAGCAGAAGCACCCAGATGCTTGATTTGAATTCATCAGGTTATTTTCTGTCCCGTCCTGCACCCACGCCATCAGTTCACTTATCACCTCTTCTCTTTGTCAAACTGTCAGCAGAGTTTAGACGGCTGTTGGCCTCTGTGTTATTATTAGCAGGAAGGTCAGACTGTGGGAGTTTGTGGCACGATGGGATGTTAAAGGTTGGCTATAGATTCCTGCATGTGACAGGGAGAGCAAAGCAGACCGTAGGCAGAAGTCGAGGCATTACTGACTCTTACAGAAACACAGAAAGGATAACTGCCTATATTAACTCTGTCCATTAGTGTCTGTCCCTCGCAGACAGGAAGAGACTGATTTAGGCGGATGTGTTGGATTTATCTATATTCCTGCTTATTTAGCTGTTGTGTCGGCTGTTAGCTTGTCAGCCATCGTTTGAAAAGTTGTCCTGGGAATCTATGATGAACAGGAATAAGCAGGAAGTGTGTGTATGCATATGATTAACATGTGATTGTGTGCCTTTCAATGTGATTGTAAGTGACTTAGGCACGTTTAGGAATAAACAGGGCAGTTACTCAGAGGTTCAAAAGTTTGTTTTTACTGGTTCTCTGCATAAATAACCTACAAGTACCAATCCATGATTAGTAAATCTATCCGGCAGGTAAATTACATCACACTCTTTGCCTAATTTTTACTGTAAGATAAATAAAAAACCTCAAGTCAGAGCCATTGTGATACTAGCTGGACATCCATCTATCCATCTATTTTTCTGTAACTTCTTATCCTCTGCAGGGTGCCCTGCCCAGAGTGTCCCATTGTGGGTTGCTGGAGTCTGTTCCAGCTGACGTTGGGTGAAAACCTCATCACTCCCGCAGATAATTTACAAAAGATTTTTGGGAAGGGATGAGCAAATATCCTAGCCCTCTTACCGGAGAGTCTAGGTGGATGCTGGGGTGGTGGAGGGGAGTTAAATGAGCAGGTAGCAAACGCTGATGCAGGGCAGCTGCCGCATAAGCGGAGCAGAGGGGGGAGATGGGAAATTTTGTAGATTAAATACACCGCCAAATTTGGAGGGCGTGATTGGTAAATGGTTATGGAGGGTGTGGAATGTTATGTAAGTAAGCAGAGCAGCTCGAGATGACTGACTGAACTCGCAGGCGTCGCTCCATTTCAGACTAGCAGTCGTGGAAGTTTGAGCTATACTGGGTGCCAATCCAGCTGTGTTTACTTCAGATGCAACAAAAAATATGATTAGAAACTGAAGCAAAAACATGAAACCAAAAAAGTCGTATTATAAAACCCACCCAGAAAGCAAAGTAAGTGGGCAGAGGGCATATAAGGCTGCCAGGAATCCAGAGTCAAAATAAACTATGAATAAATGATTGGTTTGGATCTTTGCCTGATTGCCACAGCTTTTGGGTAAAAAGTATTCAGTATTCAGGACAGAACCCTGGAGTGTGTCTGAGAGATGGATGGCCCACAAGACACATTCTGACTGAGCGTGTGTGTGATGTTTCACACTTGCTCCGCTCCGTTCAAAACTTGAGATATGAAGGGACTTGAGCTCCTCCTGAGTAAACAGAACACAGTGGAGCAGCTAAACAGACACGGATCAGTCTCGGCCTCAGACTGACCCAGATACAAGCTTACATCAGTCACTCCTGCTCGAAAGGAGTTTGGTGAAACCAGCTAAGTGTCCTAGGATCCAAATAGGATCCATCGGTGGAAGAAACTCGCTGTCCCATCAAGGAAGGATCGTGTTTTTCGTGTTGTGTTTAGGGAAGCAGAGGTTTGGGAGTTTTTGCAGTTTCAGTCAGTTCAAGTCATCCCAAGAGTGAACTTTGAACTTATCCTGAACTTCCCACAAATTCTTCAAGACCATCAAACATAACCCAAATCCACTCTCAGAGGGGAGGAATTTCCGCATCTTGGTGGATGTACTTCCTCAACAACAAACATTATTGCATTTTCTATAACCCCTTATCCTTTTCAGCGTTGCAGGGATGGCTGAAGACGAGTCCGGCTGAAGTTGGGGCAAGGGTGGGGCCAGGACAGGTTACCAGTTCAACTCTGGGCTGATACATAGAAAGACAAAAACATCATCCCCACCAGGTTCTGGTCTATAGTGAATGTTTCAGGACTTAGGAAGGAAGCACCCAGATGAAAACCCTCCGAGAGACGACATCAGCAAACACACAGAAAGGCCTGTGGTCTTTGAACGCAGTACCTTCTCGCTATGAGGTGACAGAGCTAACCACTGCACTCAGCTGATCAGCATGAAAAGAAGCACATTGAAATAGTTGACACTGATCTATGTGTTGGCCCTGTGATGATTGCCACTTGCCCAATGTCAGCAGGGATAAGCTCCCAATCCTATGACCCTGAACAGGATAGGCGGTTATGGATAATTAATGAATTATCTCCTTTCCAGAGGAGGATACGGTGAGTCTGTCCTCTTCTGCTCCCCACTTCACACAGACTACCTTTGCTTCCCCTATAGGTGTCAAAGTTGAAGCATTATATGAATTTCAAAGATGGATTTTTTCCAAATATTAAATAAAGATTTTATTACTTATACTGAGATTTGATAATGGTTTATTTCAACCATTTGCTCTTTTAAAACTTTGGATCTCCATCTTGCTCTGTAGAGGCAGAAGGGGACCATCCTCCTCTGCCTCAACGGGCCAGAACGCTCTGTTACTCATATCACATCATTTCAAAATAAGAGCACACCCTTTCCTGAGATAATATCATCCAGAGGTTAGAGCTTTCAAAACAAAAATCCCATTTGAATCCCTTCCGCCTGATAAGGTCAATTAATGTTGCTAAGTCGCCAGCAATGTTCCCTAGCTGGTTACTAAGTGTGGACATCTCTTGGTTGGTATTCTGCACAGGTCATACACATTTTTTTGTACGTTTTTAACCTAAAACAAGTGTGGCAAGCAGATTCAGTTTTCATAGTAGTGTTAAAACTCAAACTTGACACAAATATGAAAACATATTGAAAATGTATTTTTGATGATTTAATCTCTGTAAAAACATCATGCATTCACTAAACGCATATAAAAAGTGCATCACCAATCACTTTGAACATTGGATAGATTTGATGAATTCAGAGAGTGTAAGGTGCATGGCTTAAGGCTTAAAGTAGTAACATTTCCCACAGTGCCACAGAGATACAGTATTTCCCTCTTCTACAGGAGCAGGGACTTAATACTAGGGTGCAAAAATGTCCCTCCTATTCATCTTCCTCTTCTGCTCATCTGTTTTCGTCAGGCTGCTGTGTGTGATAAAGATATGTTTTCTTTTGTATAAACACAACTTGGAGGGCAATACCAATCTGATTTATGAAATATGCCATATAAATGAGTTTCTGCGTTATACCACCTCCTTCATGTGAACAAACATGTGTTACACTCCTGCCCTTACCAAATTAGTTTACACGATTCTGATTAAGTTCCTCACTGCCAGATAAATGTGGCTGTAATCCAGAGAGCTTTGGAATCTGGTGGCTGTGGCGGTATTTTGGCGCTGCTGCACTTGTAATGATGCATTTCACTTCAGCCAGGAAGGTTTCTCTGCCAGAGCTGAATGGGGGAGGATCACAGCAGCATGTATGAGCCGTTTGCCGGACAGAGAGGGGGATTGTTCGATTTTAAGACAAAATAAGGCAATTGCAAAAGAAAGCAAAATACACTGATCAAATTAGCAAAAAGTCCCCTGATTGATAGTCAGTACCAGGATGAAATCCTTAGATCCTCAGGACACCATGCGCTGTCAATCACACAAATAGGATCAGACTGTAAATTCAGTGTTTCACTTCGATTTTGGGTGTGATTTGGAATCAAGCCCATGATGGGCTAATGATTTTGGTTTCCATTGACCATTCATAGTTTTTTTGTGATAAAATGTCCCTTTATTTTTTTTGAGCAGTGGACAAGATAATGTAGCAGTGTAAGAATGGGCTGTGCAGCATTCTTTTAATTTTAGTTCCTTCCTCTTTTATCGGCGTCTCTTGATATGGTTAAACTTGTGAGCGGTACCCAGATTCCTCTAAACCCCCATTTGTATCTGTCAAACTTTAATGAATGCTTGGGCCATGAATGCTGCATGACTTACAGAGCCAGCACATGCACACTCAGCTGTTTGATGAATGACACAGAAATGATTAATTATTTTTCATTGCAACACGGAGTGGTGCATCCTTTTGTTCCCCAGTGTAATAACGCCTGCTGGATGCTGTAATCTACATAACAACACACTCTGGCATGAATTTTATTAAACTGTCTTTGGATTTTCTGTGGAAAGAAAAAGAGTTATAAAGTATATCATCTGTATGTTATTTTAATTGTCATTTAAGCTGTTGTGTCGAAGCAGCCTTGACTTCTGAAGCAGTAATCACATGAAGGCGTACATTTGGCAACAGGGAAGGGTGTCTGCACAAGCCGTGCTTAGTGTATTTGACAAGCACTCAATGCAGACTTGTGGTTTTTCCTCTCTCCATGCATACCTGACAGGATCATTTGGAACCCGACTGGGCTCTGCAGCGGGAGGCCTTGTCAACAAATCAAACGTTGCATTTGGCTTCGGCCCCAAAAGGATAATTCAGCCAAATTATATTCCCCTGAAAGAGGAAATAAATGAATAGTTTGCTTACTTTAATCAGACTCTTGTGAGGAGAGTAGCATAAACCGAGCCCACTATCTAAGACGGAGTCTTATTCTGCTAAATTATAGCCACTCTTGTTCTGACGTGAAAGAACTACCTGATGGAAAACAAATGGACTGGTGGGTATTTTTCTCCTTTGAGACACACGTCTATCAGTAATGCAGAAAATTCAAGAGGCACTCTGCTCTTCACTAATGAGTTTGAGATATTCCCAGTGGTGCCTTCCTCAGATGGAATATAAAAACCTATAGTTTTTTGCCTAATGTCAAGATCCTTAGACCTTTGAAATGGTGCTCTCCAATCAGCTCAGCTAACCCTCCAGTGTGCACCTCATCACCCAAACCCAGTATAGTTACAGTGCAGGAAACAGAGGAAGAAAAGCTTAATGTATATAGCACCTTTTTAAGCACAGGTCACTTTACCTAAAATGAGCATTGCACTAAGCAAAGCACACCACCTACATAATCAAACTAGGCTTACAAGGGTACATCAGCTGAGCTGATGTCTCAGTACATCAGCTTATTAGCTGAGCTAATAGGTTAAATAAAACAACTAACAAGAAAATATACAAACTTAAGACCAGACCATGTACGACGGCCGCCACCCTTACTGGCGCCATCTTCTTGCTCAAATTGTAGTGCTTGCTTAATTTTAAGGCACCACACTCCCTCTATAACCTGTCAGATATTTCTCCACTTAAACATACAGTTCAAATATAGCGAACACAAAACATGTGAAGTCAGGGATCATGCCATCATGATCTTAGGATCCAATGGGTTTAACCCATCTAAAAACTCAGCTATGGCGGAGTCAGCGATGTATATGATCAGTCAACTATGAGCAAGAGCTAAACCATGAAGTGATTAAAATAGTCTTATGATCTCTTTTTTACCTGACACTCACCCATAGTGAGGGTAAAAAGGCTTTAATATTTAATCTCTGATTATTCCCAGTTAAATCTCTGACATCTTCTACATTTTGGAATAGGTGATGTCACGCCGGGGTTGTTTTGACTCAGGGAAGCAAAAGTCAAGATTTGGACAACATAAAAGGGTTAAGGATGCCCTCGAGACCATATCTAAACTTTTAAGAAACTTTTCACCGAGTTCTTCCAGGCCAAGGCCAACAAAAATAAAATAACCATTGTTGTACATGAATGTGAAAAATAAATGTAGCACACAAACAGCCAATCAAATAAGCCAATCAAATGAAAGTGTGTTTATGGATGGCTTTCAAAAGAGATGACTGACTCAGCCGACCTGATTTCCTCAGGCGGATTGTTCCAGAGCCGCCGGGCTGTGACTGCCAACATCCTCTCTAGTCTTCAGCCAGGACCCTGGAGTAGATAGAGGACCCCTGTCTGGGCCATGAAAGCAATTAGTAAAATCCTAAAATCTATGATGACACATCCTGGGAGCCATCGCAAATAGGATTAAAAAGGGGGTCTGGTTTAAATCCTGGTTCCGAATGTTCTGGAGTTGATCGATAGATTTGGATTCAGGCAGGTAGTAACCCTGTTGAAGTTATCAAGGCGGATACAAGTGTATAAAAGTTGGATCTGATGTTGACCATTGATTTTTTTCAGTTGAAAGAAACTGGACTGGACCAGTTTATTGACATGGTGTTTCAATTTAAGTGAAATGTAGTTCTGATATTCTGATTATGTGGTTTGATAAGTGGATAAACTGGACAGTTAGACTAGGGAAGGTGACTTGTTGGAATTTAATGGCTGTTTATGCGAGGCTAAGTGACAACCTGGTCATGTTGCTCTAATAGTCTAATTGTAATTAGTAGATCTGCCACATCTTTTTTTCTGCTCCCTGACAAATTTAATATAATCTTCAGTCTCTCATCTTTAGAGCTGCACAAATTGATTAATTTTCTACAACCACATATCTTTTGCATGACTGCTGGTAGATAGAGTCTATGCCGGCTGACACACTATGCCCACGTCTGCGGCTCATCCCGGCAAGACAAATAGAGGAACTCACATTAGGTGGGTTTACATGGGACACTTTTCTCCTTTCCGAATTAAACCTTTCCGAATTGCAATGTTGGTCGCCTGTTTACAGAACTTGTGATCTTTTCCGACCCGGTGTTAACATGCATCGACTCACCTAATCGGAAACGCTTTCACACATGCGCAGACAATCCACATTCCCGTTCATAAGGTGGCGATAATGCTACGATGAGCTCGGTGCCAACCGCCAACAAGCGCCCAGAAGAAGAATATGACAAAGAAGTGACTTTTTACCATCTAACCGTCCAAAAATGTTAAAATATTTAAAAGTTGCAAAGAATAAATCACTGTCCGATGTAGACTTTTAGACTTTGACGGGAAGATGGATGGTGATGGAGGTGAGATTCCCCTCTTCCTCAAATTCATACAGAGTGCATCAGGGCTGGATTTGATCACACAGTAACTACATCACTGCTGTGTTAAATAATATTCTCAGACCGTCAAACTAGACATTTACACTCAGGCTAATGTGAATTGTTGACACTATCTAACCAGATTAATTCACATATGAGTTTGACCGGCCGAACCAGTAGTATTCAAAAGGTTAGACGAAGGTCAGGTTTCACTTGACAGGTTAATACTTCACCATGATAATTAAGTACAGTAGTCTATCAATAGGTTGCATCAAAGTTAGTTAAACACCAGACTGTATTAGCTGGCGTGAACAGTTCTGTCAGAATGAGGAATAATGTGGATGTACCCTCAGCTATCCCAGCCACATTCTTACATCCTCAAAAACTGTACCATTTCCCACTTGTCCACCAGATCATCACCTGACTGCCACGCCAAAAATATTCTCCTCTTCCTTATCGCTTCATTCAACTCTCCTCTGCAAATCTTCTAGCAGCCCAATCACCACTGCTAAAAACTTTAATACATCCCTAATATCATCCTGCTGCCTCCCGTCTCTGCTGTGACAAAGCCCTTCCATCCATTTGATCAAGGATGCATCGGTTGGTGACTTCTGCGGGTTTGTGGACAGCCATATATCCCAGAAGGCATTTTCAAGAGAAAAATAAGGAGCAGGAGAGAACTACCAGCATAAGTCCCAACTCTGTTAAACTACTGATTTACTACTACTACTGAACTATGAATGTAGTTTTAAGATTGTTTAGGCCAGAATTTAGAAATTTAAACTTAAACACTGGTCGGTTTATCAGCGTGGAGCAAATTTGAAACTTTGCCCTCAAGTTTTGGAAATGTGAGGTCCAGCTAATGCTCAGCTAGCTGAAATGCTCCTCTGACTGTTTTAGTTGTATCTAGCAGAAAACTTTTGGTCTCAGACTCTAAATATTGAACTTGTTACTGTAATAAATCGGTTTGTCTGAGTTCAAACTCTGACGTCCAAGATGAGCTGGAGAATGTTGCAGGGGAGAGGGAAGTCTGAATTGCGATCAAGAAATCAAAGTTTAAGTCATAAAAGTTATGTTTGAGTCGCAATTTTGTGCTAGAATGCTACAATATACTTGAAATAATAGTTTGCTTGTCTTTATCCCATACTATCCAAACATTTAAACAATATTTTCCTCTACAGGCAGCCAGGACATTGCAACCAGCATCCTGGAAGATATTAAGGACTCTTGTTGTTTGGTGGCTGTGTAAGGAAGCTCATTATGCTACCAGCCAATAATGTACAAAAACTAATTCAAGTATTCTCCTCAGAAGTTGCTAGCTAGTTCCTGATAAATCACTCTTTTTTCCTTTAGATCGATGTTGAATTTCATAAAAGCCTCTTCATTCATAAAGATGTTATTTTATGAACAAAGGTGGTCTTTTTTTCATGATTGTGGTCTTTGTTGTCATTGAGTTTTCTATTATAAACTGTCATGTTTTCATTTTAAGCCTGGATCAGCAGTTTCAGCAGGTTGTGCAAATATTTTAGCTCTTATCAAACTGTAGACTTATGGTTTAAATGTCTTATTGATCTTTATTTCGACTTGTTCCCTGTTTGTATTTCTGCTCAGCCTGTAACAGGTGCATCTTCAAAACTCTGCACACCTCCAACAATTAATCTCCACTGATAAGAGCTAACAGTAGCCATATTCCCTCATTAATCAATTATCCGGAATGTCAGCTCATCGGGGGCAAAGATAAACACTAATTATCCTAAACACATTCTGACAGCTCTCACTGAGACGCGTGTATTAATCCTGCCGTGGCTCGATTTCCTCGCAACGTTTCTGTTTACAAAATGAATTATGCCTCTGAATGGTTTGTTGAGCATAACAGCTTATGTCATAATCATCTTAATCACTTCACAAATGTGGAAAAAAAATAAAAAAATAAATTACAGATGAACATAAACCAGTGAGAGAAAACCTGAGATGACAGCAGAGCCTAGTGTAATTTGATTTAGTTTCATGTTAAAAGCTAATAAAAAAACCATAAAAGGAAGACTGAAGAGGATCTTTGGAATAACGCAGTGATCAGGTGAGAATGATGCCTTCAGACAGCCCATTGGAAACCTGTCGCGGAGCTCAGTCACACTTCCGCCTCATTTTTTCTCACATCACTTCCCATTATTATGACAGGAACGCTCCAATCAACTGCTCTGTGCAACAACAGGCATGGCATTAAACACACTGTCCCTCAGTTCCCTACAGTTGGAACGCTGAGTCTTCCACGGCCTCATTATACGTCAGGACAGTGTGCGTCGGCCCGGTCTGTTGGAGAGAGATGAATCGTCAGTAGAGCCATCCGTCCGTCTGTCAGACAGCAAGTGTTTCTTTTGTGGAAAACACCAAAAATAATCCAAACATGTCATTCTTTCATGGTTTTATATCCTTAAGTCCTTCAAACATGAAGGAAAGTTTTTTTTTCTCAGTGATAGGGGGTGGAAACGGCTTTAGAGAGATTCAAGTGACTTGGCATACATTTTCATCCTTATTTTCTGTCCTTTGTTGCTCGGGGAAGCTCCAGGATTTACCTGACATAATAATATATTAATAATAATCAGACTAATATTAAGAGAGTCAACCCTGCTGTGGGATACTGTACAGTGCAAACAGAGAATATAATGTCCCGCCCACAGATGATGAACAAACATGCTCTGAGATGAAAGCAGAGATATTAAGGTGCTCGTGCAGGGACAAAACACAATGCCTTTGATCCTCCTCTGATTCCTACAGCGCAGATACTGCTAGTGTCTCGCTGGGGGCAGATGTTATAGACATGTAAGTGATATTCTTGTCAGCGGTGTCAAACTTACTGTATTTGAATGAGTCAAGGAGAGAGAACATTACAACACAGGCTGACATTCAGAAAGTGCTTCTACCCTCCTGTCATTTCCATCCTGTTTCCCGTCCGCGTGTCATGTCTGGGGTTTGAATCCAGTGGCTCTAATCCGACACTTTCCCACAGATTACTGAGCTGAGGTCTGAGTCGTGACGAGGCGGCTCTGAGGGGAAGCCAGAGACGCTTCCCAGAGACGCTCCTAAAATCTCTTTTAATTCCAGTTCACAACTTAAAGCTCATATGTATAAAGCTCAGGGGAAGTTTTCTAGACATGTGACTGTTAATAAATGAAGTTCCCCTCAGTAAGGACCCACTTCAGACACCCTATTAATGTTTCAGCTGTATATCTACTCTGCATTCTAGCCAAATTAATATAAACTCTGTCAAGGAGGTAAGTGTTTAACTGGTGTCTGTTGTTGTTGTTTGTTTGTTTGCAGCGTGACACAACATTTTCTATGACTATCTGGTAAGAACATCTTCATAAGCTGACATATTTTATACAAGAAATTTGAAGGATGAATTTTTAAGTTTTAATGTTTTGAGGATTTAACAGCAGTTTGGAAAAACGTGTCAATGCATTTATCTGCAGGTGACTTGAGTTCTGTAATGGTGTGTTTGTGTGCAAAACAGTTGATTTCACACTACTGCTGTTCGTTTAGAGTTCGCTGAAAATCTGGCCTCTGGGACAAGTTTGCTCTCTGACCCAGCAGCAATTACTTCTCATGCATAACATTTCTGGATCACACTCCAAGAGATCTGCATGTCTACATTTCTGTTGGCCTTTTATTCAATCAGTTCGTAAACTTTGGGCTTCACGTCATCACGGTTTACTCATCTTTTTTTTTGGAAATAAATGTTTTTAAACCACCATACAATATAATAAATCAAACAAATTTGCTCTAATAATTTCTATCAAATATTAATTTACTTTCAAGAGTTTAACCCCTTAAGTTTGTTTTTTTCCCCCATATGCAGTTATTTTCCATATACTAAATGTCAAGTACATTTTTTATAATTAACTGTTGTCATTGATTAGAATTTCAGATGCATTTTTACACTCTCTGAAGTTCTCTTTTTCTTAAAAAAAGGTCCCCCTAGTTAGTTAAATGTGAAATACACCAGTAAAATGTGATAAATACACGATAGATACTCCTAAATACTCCTCATTTTCAAACAAAATTAGCACTAAATTGGACTAATGGTCGAGAGAGAGAGAGGTCCATATGGGGGCTACAACAAACCTTTGCCACGCGTATACTGTACAATTTTGAGCCCGGTTCCCACTTGGAAAATAAGCCTCAGAGAATGAGGGTGACAGTCCTTTGTCTTGTCTTGCAGTGTACGCGGGCCCACGAGTGCCGATAAGCAGCGGGCGGATGATCGAAAGATTTTCTGCAGAAATTTTGGCAGGGTCTTAACTCGATTGGCAGACGTCATCGCCTTCTTTTCTCACTGCGCCTCTGAGAAGTGGCAGAGCGTTTGAGTTGCCAAGGTGACGCGAGACGTTGTAATAATAAAAACAAAAAGCAATAAGTAGAATAAAGTAGAATGCATTTTATGGCTAATTAGAAAGGACAAATAAGAGAGGTCCAAAGCTGTCTGAGTGGTACTTCATATAAAGATAAGATAAGATAAGATAAGATAAACCTTTATGGGGAAATTGCAGAGTTACAGCAGCAAGAGTATGTTACAGAATACAGAATACCATTATGTACAATTAAATTAAATTAAATTAGATTTGCAGTTGTGGACATGTTGAGTCGTGTTCTGTCCTATAGTGCAAAGTGAAAGTGAGGAGGCTGAGATGCTGCTGCCCCAGCAGACCACTCCATAAAGATGGCCGATGCCACCGCAGAGTAGTAGAAGGTATTCAGGAGCGCCCCTGTACACCAAAAGACCTCAGTCTCCTCAGGGGATACAGTCGGCTCTGACCCTTTTTATAGAGTGCCGTGGAGTTGTGAGTCCAGTCCAGTTTATTGTTCAGGTGAACACCAAGGTACTTGTACGACATGACCATCTCAATGTCCATTCCCTGGTTGTTCACCGGTGTGTGTGTGTGTGTGTGTGTGTGTGTGTGTGTGTGTGTGTGTGTGTGTGTGTGTGTGTGTGTGTGTGTGTGTGTGTGTGTGTGTGTGTGTGTGTTTGTGTGTGTGGAGGGGGGGGGGAGAAGTCCACCACCAGTTCCTTGGTCTTACCCGCGTTGATCTGGAGGTGGTACCACAGTCAGTCCTGCGTCAGTCCTCTGTACTCCTTGTCGTCCCCGTCTGCGATGAGACCGACGATTGTGGAGCCATCAGAGAACTTCTGCAGGTGACACGTCGGTGAGTTGTAGGAGAAGTCTCTGCAGTGTGGAGCGTGAAGAGGAACGGAGACAGGACCGTTCCCTGTGGGGCCCCCATACTGCAGACAACCACGTCCGACACACAATCCCGAGTCCCCACATACTGTTAACACTCTATACCGTCAAATACCTCAAAGTCTATCTGCAAAATAGACCAACTGAACTGTCCACTGCGTTCTAGATACCTATCAGTCCATATACGCCAGCAACTTTAAAAAAAGAAAAAGTTTCGGCACAAAGGATGGCAAACTATAATCAAGACAGCTAGTTTCTGTCTTGTTAGAATGTTGTTAAAAAACAAACTTTTTTTCTGTCTCGGAGCTTTCTAACCAAACTTTTTTGACAATTGTAAATAGTGACAACAGGCTGCAGGAGCCAGACGGATCGTACACTGTGAGCACTCATGTCCTCAGAGTGGATCATATCGTACAGTGTGAGCACACCAACAGTGAGCATTCGCAAATGTTTGATTCGTACAGTATGAGTTGAAATTAAACGACCACGATTCAAAAGTCGTAGAGTGTAAACTAAGCAATAAATCAAGTTCTTCAACGCACTAACGTCCTTGTGGGTATAACATTTTAATATGACATATAATATATAAAAACTTCGACATTTGTGCCAGTTACATTATCACAGAGTAACTCATTACAAGAAAAGTGAAAAGTAAAAGGTCGACTGTCCCGCTGTGTAGCACAAGGGTTAAACTATATTGCAAATGTCACTCTTGTACTTCTTAAATATTTTATTTTCTATTTGTATATATTTATCTCTCAATGCCTTATATAGTTTTTATGTTGTTTAAAAGCTTTTTAATAAATGCGTAATATCACCTTGTTCAAATGTGCTGTACAAATAAACTTTCTTTGCTTTAAAAAAACAAATTAAATGAGTGATCCACTTTACTTGAAATTTCTAGACCATTACTTTTCCGAGCAAAAGCCACCTATCACAATTTACGGTACATTTAATTTCTTTTGATTTTGATCCTACGGCTGCAGAGGAGACCCAAGAGATGTAATCAGTCTGCCATTGTATGAAAATGACCGTTGCTACTTCACCGGGTGGAGCTGGCGGTCTGACAGACGGGCAGATGTTCAAACATCCTCCCTTTGTTGGGAAGGGGCTGTGTTCGGCTTACCTGAGAGTAGACACTTGTGATGGAGATTATGAGCCAGCTATGCAGCAGCACTGGACACGCAGGCCTGCATTTGTATTTCAAAGCCAGGGAGACAAAAGGAAGAGAGTGAACATCAGGCTGGCAATCTAGACTCCACACATCATAACGTGTGCTGTGAGAGAGTACGGGGAGAGCTGAAGGCTGATTCATTAAACTCTCGTGAAGTGAACCTCTTCATTGAAATTGGTACATTATTAAAAACAGACTGACTTATACTCAGACTGACTACTCCTGAGATAAGAGCTGCTACTCTCTATTAACCCAAATTATGTATATATTCAATATCTGCCAACAGCGACTGCAGCTGACAGCTAGAAAACTTTTAATTAAGATGTCATAAGGTTGTGCTGAAATAGAAATTGATTTTACCTTTAACCCTTTAGGATCACATCCACAATATATGACAACAAAAAAAAAATCTATTTCATTGCATTTCTATGTCTATGTCTGAAAATAAATTTCTTGGAATAAGGTAAACTGATGTAATCTTGAACCAACAAATATCTACCGTGTAATATTGACTGATTTTGGTGTAATGTATATTTTATGTCAAAAATCAAAATAAAATTGTTAAATATAACCAGTTGGAGACTGTGGCTCAGCAGGTACGAGCATTTCGGGAGGTCAGCAGCTCATTCTCAATCCAGCGAACATGTTGTGGTGTCCCTGAGCAGGACACTGATCTTCAATTTGCTGCCTGGACCCTCGACAGGCAGAAAATACAATATGACTATGTTGATCCATCTTGTATTTATAGTATTTCAATACAATAGTTTATAGGGGGAGCTTTTTGTGGAAAACACAGTTGCTTGTCCATAACTTTCTAAACAAGTCCAATTGTGTCTCCTGTTCTGTTCACCCTTTTTAGGGACAGGATAAACCATCTCCTGCTCAACACCTCCAAGACTAAGGACATGATGGTCCACAGGAGAATCAGGCCCACACCTGCTACCAGTCACAATAGAAGGCATTGGCCGGGAAACGGTCACATCTTACAAATACCTGGGACTCCATCTAGACAATAAACTGGACTGGTCAGTTAACACAGACAGTACTCACAGGAAGGGGCTTCTTCCTGAGAACACTGTGGTCCTTCAACATTTGCAGTGATGTTCTGATGTTGTACTATCTATCTATCTATCTATCTATCATCATTTTTTACTTAACTAAGAAAACAAATAGTTAACTTTATCCTCATGAACTTATGAACTTTATCTTCATTATTGAATCACACTGGGATGTTGTCTTCAAGGATTTTGCTGACTTCCTAGAAATAGGTTGAGTTGTTACAGATTTATGTGTGGCCTGTGATGTCTGTCCCTCGCTCCTTCGTTTCAGGCTCTGCTCAGGTGTTCTTCATCGTGATTGCTTATGAGGTTCACCTGAACTGAAGCTCCTGTTTCAGCATCAGAGGCGTCAGGAGTGGGGATAGTTGGTTGTGGTGCTGCTCGGACTTGGATTTTAATGGTTAATTTGGTAGATTTTGGTAATATTTTTGTGTGCTTTTTATTTATTTATTATGGATAATTTTATAGGTGTCCTTCTGTTGGTATTTTGGGTAAAATATGGACTGCTTGAAATTTTTAATGAGTCACATTTAATTTAAGGAGTTCCACCAGGGGAACTGCTTGTGTAACTGAATGATTGGGGCCTTTTCGTTGATATTCTCCTGCTCTTTGAGATGACAGTGTTTACCTGAACACCAGATGGTGTCACTTGTTACTGCGGCAACTGCTAACTGTAGCAGGCCTCAGGAAAAAGTGAAGACGGACTACGGAGTCCCTATTTGAATGATTCAGCCCTGACAAGCCAGGAGCTAAACCCAGCAAGTAATCCACCTTTGTACTGGCCTATGTGAAGACATTGTCTGTTTTGGCGAGCCCCTTTAAAAACTTTTCAACTTTTGCTAAAAAAAGAAAAGGTCTTCCTGTATGTTCATACGACTGCAGCCCAGAAGTCAGAGCGGTCGTCTTCCAACTGAAAGATTGGAATGTTCTGGTTCCAAGTAATCTACATGTTGTGCGGTCCTTGTCTATTTTCCATGGGCTGCCCACAGCTCCTCAGATATGCGTCAAATGAAGACAAATAATTTCAATGTTGTACTATGTGTGGCCAAATGTAATTAATAAAGGTCACAATTTATTATATGTAAAAAAAAAAAAAAATTTACAAAAAACAATCCTCATTTAAATGGATCTGCAAAAACTGTTCTAAAGGCTATAGTATCCACAACAGACCGGTAGTAGGTGCTGTCAGCTTTCAAAATCACTACAGAATTGATGAAAAGGATTTAAAGGAAGTTACTGATATCACTGATTCAGTATGCCTTATCTACTCATGCTTTCTCACACTCTCAGACACACACACTGTTTTGCGAGTTTACACGGTGATGTTGACGGTATTGTTTAGTGGCCTCAAACGCTGTTGAGAGAAAGGGAGGGAGGCCAAACTCCAACAAAACGTTAATTATGTCTCAAACTGTAACAACAACTGATTACAGGATGCTTTGACATGCAAGTCAAAGACAGCAAACTCAGAAGGTAATTTAAAAAGAAGCAGAAAAATATGAGGCCAAACAAATGCAAGACAGAGATGAAAAAAATTTAAAACAAGCGGAAAAAAGACACAAAATACTAAACTGATTGAATAAAACAAAAGAGAGGTACATTAAAGTCAAAATAACAGCCATTAAATCCAAATAGTTAATTTGAAGCAATGAAAAGATGGCACGATATCCCCAAGAAAAAATCATTTAAAATGAAAAAGGCATTAAAAAAATTATAGAATAGAAGTTGGATTAAAGAAAATAAGTAATCTATATGGCAATGAAAGCAAAGACAAATGCTTTTAAATTAATAAAACAATAAAAGATGGCAACTTAAATGCAAAAAACAACAAAATTAAACAAATGTATTGAGGAACAAGGTGAAAACACAACATATATAATAATAAGTGACTGAGATGATCAAATGAAAGAAGTCTGTCACAAACGGAACAGAACTAGTGTGTTTGTTTTTTGCGTACTGACTAATCATGTTTAAAAGTTTGTACTCTTCTAGGCTGAACTAGGTTTGCCCAACTACAGCCCTTCATGAATGATGATGCCCTACACTCTCTTAATAAACATGCAGATGCAGGCTAATATGAAAAACCAACACTAAAATTATTCCCACAATGCATCTGATAATACTGTCCCCTCCTCGACCTGCTTCACCTAACAATCCCGACTGACCTTTCTGGCACCGTCTTCATCAGCTTTCAACGAGTCAACTCCAGTCTGAAGAGATTCTTCAGTCGCTGCTCATAACGGCACTGACACTGATGCCTCCTGAAGTTAAAAATACCTGGATCATGAATACTTCATAACAAGACAAGGCATGGAGAAGTTCATTAGGCGCCTGTCTCTCTGCGCTATCCTCCAACCTAAATCTACCCATGAGGTCCTGGTACCGGCTCCGAAGTGAGTGAGATGAGAAGGTCCCAAATGAAACAGGCCTCTTAATGAAGAACATCAGTCAGAAAAAAGCAGAGCACATTAATTTTTTATTCTTCCCAGTTTAAAAAGATAGATTCTAGGAAGTTTTGATGCATTGCCGTTTCATTTGTAATCCACAGTGAGATGTTTCTTTGTACTGTGTTGCACCAGCTGTGAATGAATGGCTAATTGGGCCACATGCGGTCTCTGAAAGGGAAACATGCATGACTGACCACCTTACACAAATGTGTGTGTTCAGGCGCAAACACACATCTGTCACTCAAAAACCCACCACTACTCTCCACGGCGGTCATTGCAGCAACATGGGAAGCTCTTCATCCAGCAGTAGCAGGGGGGACTGAATATACGGCCGTCAAGTTTTTGTTTTGTCCAATCTCATTAAGCTCATTTAAACGCTGTTTGTGTGTATGTAGTATTTGGATGCAGATCACTCAGACCTCTGATCTAAACTGCAGATATTACACGTGTCATTTCTGCTGCTCTATGATTCATTCCTCCTCATCCAGGCAGAGGAGCCCTGTGGGAATCGGGAAACATAGACAGCAAATAACATCAGCATTCATCTTTCAGTGCAACATCTTAATTCCAACTTGTATGTCCTTCAGTGGATGCAACCACAGTTTGAAAATGATAAAAGGCTGGCTGCATTGATTTTTACATGCATATATTATCATAATACTCACCCGTGGGCTATGAGTGGGGAACGTCTAAATATTGGTTCTTCTATAACCAGCGTCTGCAGCTCAACTAAAGAGCAATTCATCTTACAGAGGAGTCCGACAATCCTCCAGGGGCATCCCTCTCATTGCTCTGCCAGAGGTAGCCAGGCTAAGAGTCGAAGGACTAATCAATACATTTTTCTTTGTCAAAACACCGAATCTGACATGCAACACAATCCAATGCTCACAGGTCTGGATAATCAATGGGCTCTGTGTGGTCAGCGGGTGACAGGAGGGATTAGAGGATGGAGGTCTATCTCCCCCTCCTTTTTAATGCAAACCAACCAAATATGACATCAAGTTCCCTCAGAGGAGATCGATTGATATGAACTCTATTCCTCACGGTGACACACACATGTATTGTTTCTATCCTAAACATGCAAAACCAAGTCAAACAGCAGGATTGGATTTTTGGTTACATGGCTTTTGTTGTCATCTTTGTAACCACAGGATTGCATGCATGAAATGTTTTATCCCAGGTTTGGTCTTCCTGTTAATGGTGATGAAAGATTTAGTCTATTTTTAGCTGCAAGGCAGCACAGTGGAAATGTATAATATTCGGTCTCATTGGTATTCAGCAGTATACCTGCCACCTTCAGAAGGTATCTGTAGTGTTTGTGCAACACAAACATCTGATTTTGAATATAATTGGCAGAAGCGTTGGGTAACATCGCCGTAATCAATATCAGTCTGTCAATATGAGGGTTTCCTAAATATTCATGAATCCCATCAAATGCATGTATAATCACAGACAACACTCTTTTCTGTATCTGCTAAGTCAAATTGGATGAATCCGATCAGTGATTCAGCCAGTTACTCCAGACTGAAAAGGTTACGCATATATCCTCTTTGGGGTATTTTGTATGGGAGAGTCCAAACCAGCAGGAACGGGCGCCATGAACACATGACCAAAACTAGACCATGTGATGCCTACGCACACTGTAAAGCAGCTGCAAAATTAACAGCAACATGTTCTACTAGGCCTATTCTATCATCTCAGACAGCAAGGGTAAATCCCCAAAAAGCCTCCAATCCCCTGCGTTGTACAAGCAATCACCCTGATTGGACTCCTAAAATTAACTGCAAAGTTAAGTTAGAATCTTTTTTTATTATTCATAAAAAAGCTCCCCCGGTGAGTACATGTTATGGTAACCCTTTGCAGCGTCCTTCCTCCTTTCCTGGTGGTTGGGGTTTTTGTTTTGTTCGCTTGTTTAATTCTGATTCATAGGCGGTGCAGGCCAGCATCAACACACTTGAGGCCAGTTCCTCATCAAGTTCAGAAGCATTTAACCCTGGTACAAACATCCACTCCTCGTCAGATCCTTCAGTCTCCCAAGTGGAAAACACCAGCTGCCTGCTGCTGCCTTTGTCAGTATCCTGCTCTTAGGTCAAATTAGCTTCAACGCAGTTGTTAAAAGTAAAATATGAACATAAAACATGATATATTAAAGATAAATATCCTCTACTCAATTCAAATGCAACACATTTTGACTAAATCAGTCAAACGGTTAGGAAGCGATGTCCGAAAAACATTTTTGTGCCCCTCCTATTGATTAAATATAATAGACATATAAAAGATATATTACCTCAAGTCAAATCATATGCACCAAATTACACTAAATGGGAACAATGGTTGAGAAATTAAAGCCTAAAGACTTTTGGAGAGTGTAGAAAATATATAACTGAGCTTTCCCAAAATCAATCTACTTCTTCTCTATCTATGTGGGTGTAAAATTAGAAAAATTATCAATCAAATAGTTTTTGAGATTTTACAGTACGACCTGTGGCGGCGGCAGCGGACGTGGTGGTTGCTGTGATCATTCCAAAATATTCCCGACTTTCAGGATATAAAAATGAGTCACAAAGTTATGTCTTTGGTTTAGGTTTATTGTTTCCTTGTTAATTTTGTAATATGTGATAATCAGTCTGAAAGTCTTTGCTATTGTGGAAGATTTTGAGGTAAAACACTCTGGACACAATTGAACACAAAAAAACCCCGATAGGTTTAAAGGAAGATATATTATAATTACAATATAGGAGATCACAAACCTGATCACAGGAATAGGAGGAGTAGCTCTCAAAGAAATTATTACAAGAAGGGCGATATATATTGGTTTTCTGTACAAAATCTTTTTTGATGCACACATTGGGCACCATTGAGAAGGTGGGATGAGAATCAGCACCTCTAAGTCTGATGCCATGGTCTTCAGCCAGAAAAAGGTAGAGTGCTCACTCCGGGTCGGGGAGGAGTTCTTGCCCCAAAACGAGGAGTTCAAGTATCTCGGGGTGTTGATCACGAGTGAGGGAAAAATGGAGCGGGAGATGGACAGACGGATCGGAGCGTCGTGTGCAGTGATGCGGATGCTATATCGATCCGTTGTGGTGAAGAGAGAACTGAAGCGAAAGGCAAAGCTCTCGATTTACTCGCCATCTACGTTCTGACCCTCAAGTGGCTGAAATGAGTTTTCTCCTTAGGGTGGATGCTCCTCCGCATTGAGAAAAGTCAGTTGAGGTGGTTCGGGCATGTAGTCAGGATGCCCCCAGACCCTGGGGAGGTATTTCGGGCATGTCCATCTGGGAGGTGACCCCGGGGTAGACCAAGGACACGCTGGAGAGATTACATCTCCCGGCTGGCGTGGGAACGTCTCAGAATCCTCCTAGAGGAGTTGGTGGATGTGGCCGGGGAGTGGAAAGTCTGGTCTTCCCTGCTGAAACTGCTGCCCCCACGACCCGGACCCGGATAAGCGGAGGAGAACGAGAACATTGGGCACCATATAAGGGGACTTTGGAGTAATTTGGACCATAACCATATTAGATTCGTCACTGTTTTCTTTACCTTGAGAAAGACTAGATCAATGCCTCTATCTGCCAACAGTTGTTTGAGTAATGAACAACAAAACTTTTGCTTTTGAATTTAACCAGAACCCAAAGAGAATATGATGCTGAAGTTGATCATTGATCAATCAGTCAGATTTCTTTGACATGCCCCCCTTTGGAACATTTATCATTTATTTGTTAGACCTCCACATCTATATGTGTATGATCCTTCAATATTGTTTTTGTAATTGTTGAAGACCATTGAAACAGTCGAACATCAGACTTGACATTGCCACTTAGATTTTTCAGGGATATTGCAATCAAAGAGTATCTTCCTTGAGATGCAGCAAGATAAAATCCCCCTCGGAGTCTGGATACAGGTGGTGGTGGCTGATGACTCTGCTGAGACTGTTGAATGATGGATTGGGTGTACCTGACTGAAGGGGGGTGAGGGAAAGGTGTAGAGTGCAGGTAAGCAGCGTGAGAGAACAAAATCAACCTCAGACAGTGACAGCAGGAAAGTAAGGCACTGTTTACATAAGACTATTTTAGCTGAGAATGTAAAGGGTTCTTTTATTTTTTTGTATGCATTTTGAAAAGAAGTGTTGCGTTCTGACAACGATGTGTCAATAATCCTTGTACACAGGGATCTGTGAAGACACTTTTGTATGCCAGGCCAGTAGTTGGCAATGGAACTTTAAAAAACACCACAGAAGAAGACCAACCACAAAGTGTAGATGATTTATGCTTGTCATGGACGAGGTGCAGCAATTCTACAGTTAGCTGGAAGAGAAATGGTATGACGTTGTTCTTTATTCTTGTTCTTCTAGGCGCAAATATTAGGCTGAAATTATGACAGCCGTTAGACAAGTGAAGCTGTGACATCAACGTTAACAAAGCGTTGCATTTTGCCGGTTTACACAGCGTTTGTGAATGATAGACTGCTATGAGAAATGAGGAATAAACTTTCTGGCTGAGCCTTCGCTGAAACTAAATTTCTCTTGCTGGTTCTCTTCCTTTACACTTTAAATCATCTCTATATCTTTATTCCAATGGTTCTATGTTGTCACTTCTCTTTCCTTACATGCCTGTGGATCTTTTTTACTGTCCTTAATTTTTTTGCCCCTTTAAGTTTCCTCCTTCACCTCCACGATGACTGTCCGCACCTGTCTCTGATTATTTTAAGAGTGTTTCTCTCTTCTGTTGCCAGTTTGTGATTTAATGTTGAAACTCCTGTTCCAACCATTTTCTGCTGAACCATTTCGCCTGTTAATTGGACGCACCCCTACCTCTTGTCTGGGACTTTGTCTGACCTCTTTCACTGATTCTAATTTCAACCCTGGTCAGTATTTTTGGATTTTGAGTTAATTCTTAAATCAAGACCTGTTTACTCTTGTGAATCAGGTAGGTGTCTGCAGTTGGGTCCTTTTATTCTTGAATTGATGAGTTATCCCACAGAATGTATAAAAACATTATATAAAATCTTCTTTTATTCATTCTAGGCCCCTAAGGATGTGTATTGGATTTAACAAAGGAAAATAATTAGATATCTTATCTCGTTATTATGAGATTTGATCTATAACCCAGAGAAAAAGAGTTCATATTTACAGGACAAGATCTTCTAATCACAATATCTAGGATAGAGGTCAAACCTCAGTTCAGCTCTACTCCTTGAGGAACCAGGCGGTTGAGCTGATCCCATGTTACGGCCATAACAATCAATCAGCTCTACCTTATGAGAAGAAATATAGACAATTGATCAGCCAAACCAGGGAACCAATCTATATTTTTAATCTCTTTTTATTTACAAATAATACGTAAAATTATGAAGCCAAACTTTAACCAAATATGTTGTTCATTCATTTCTACATTTAAAGAATTTTATATCATCTACCACAACAGTTCTCAAACTTTTAATCATGTTCACTTTAAAAAAAAAAAAATTTCAGCAGTACTGCTGATAAACGCAGTCATCTTCTCCTTTTATAGACACATAATAAGAGTACAATGTGAGATTAGCGATAATGGTGGATGGTGAGATAGATGAAGGCAATCAATGTAGAAACTCTGTCCGGCGCCGTTCTTTAGTAATGATGGTTTATGCAAGACTTTTGAGGAATAAAAGGGTCAGTGCAAATTTGGGTGTTGGTAAAAGGCTACTTCAGTGAGACCCTTGACAAAATTATCCACTTCTTAATGTCATCGCCAACAGGAAATTCTTATAAAATACAGAGCTGCTCTGGCCAACGTGACATCGATGGAAGAAACAGCTCACATCAGTAAGTGGCTCCAGTGGATCATTGGATGATCGGGCTTTCTGTTCTGCTGCCCCTCGTCTCTGGAATGCCCTCCCTGACCATCTCAGGGCTCCACAGACGACTGACACATTTAAAAAGGACTTAAAACTTTCTTTTTTAGCAGAGCCTGTAACCTTAATTAACATTGCTGCTTTTTGGTCAGGCTTTTATATAGTTATTTTTTTATTTTTTTATTGATGCTTTTATCTACTTTCACTTTGGAGCACTTTGAGATTTGATCCAAACGTAAAGTGCATTATAAATTAAATGTATTATTATTATTATTATTATCATTGTAACGTGTTTTCAGAGTGGCTCAATAACTGTACAGTTTGCACCTGCATTTTTAGCCTGTGTCCATATTTCAAAGGTATTAAATGGACACAAACCTCTAGTCAGCGGTGAATCCATACATTGCTCACCTTCATTGCATCCCACTAAACCATTTTCCATCATTCAGAAATGAAAACCTTAAGTCTCACACCTGTAAACATGAATAATTACTTTCCCCATTGCTCCATTTATCTATGTCCGCCATTTCCAGTCTCCTCCTATTTATTTCTCTGTGGCTCCTCTCTGCTACGTTGTGCCTGATAAGCACTTTTCTTCCCCAAACAAATCATTTATCCGACGACACCTTTTCTGTGAAATTGTGCTTGTCACACGCAAGCCTGCGTTTTAACGAAATACGATGACACATATTCACTCGCACATGCAGAGGCTCCACAGTAAAGGAGCTCCACAGTGAAGTCGCCCCTTGTTTCCTCACAAAGAGGAGAACTGAATGTATTTTAATCACACTCTTTCAAATGACTTCTATCCATGCTGTTCCTGCAGTTCGCACCCGCGCACGTGTGTGTGTGTGTGTGTGAGTGTGTGTGTGGATGTGCGGATGGGGGGAGAAATGGTGATGTGGGTAGTGAGTGAAAGCCAAGAGAATAATAAGCGACTCCATCATTACACGCAGTCGTTCCATTAGAAGGAACAAAATTACCCTCATCACCCTGTCCTCCCTACAGACATAATTGGGTTTGCAGGGGAAAATTTCTTAGGACCTAAATTGCATTTGTTCTATCCCCTCGCTGTGCCCCTGCTTAGCCCACCCCTGCAGGGAAAAGTCCACCCGGGCTCCACAGGAAACAATAATTCCCAGTGTAACACAATAATGGTAGTTGCTGCATAGGTGCATCGCCACATGGGGAATAGTAACATTGATTCTGCAGTAATGGGTGTCGTCATCTTATTAATGACGCCAATTTCTCTGGATGAGGTTGTGAATTTACCAAGAAATCATCAAATGACCAATCGTGTTCCTTCTTGTTGTCTGCTGCTGTTTGACACATAGGGTTTCTTGATCACTTTTACTAACATAGGAGAAGGATTTATCCACCCATCCAAGAGAGCAATTGTGAGCATGACTGCATTAAGGTAAAACATATTTAAATAACTGATTAATAATCACACTGATGCAAAATACTGCAACATGGATAACGCCATAATAAAATCCTGATCATATGTCAGCAATGGCCGAATACAAAGAGGGATATCTTCATTTTAACAGGCTATTATGTTGACTTTTACTTGATTCCAGGTCATGTTTCGATCTTTCAATCCTGTGGTGGACGAGCCCCAGCCCCTTCCATCTCCTGCCACCCGTATAACTTTGCATCCTACCCCAAAACCCCGGCAGTCGGTAAGCCCTTAATGGCAGCAGCTACATAAAACACCTTCAGGACTCCCACACGCCTCACCAGCTTGTCTGTCTACTATTGGACACATTGCACTATATTAGGAGGGAGGCTTCTAAAAACAAGCCAAATGAGCGGCAAACAGCAGACACACATTAAACCTTCAACCATCGTGAAGAAAAACTGAGTGTTTTTAGAACGTGATGCGAACTGTCATCAGACAGCTACCTTTTCCTTTTGTTCAGAGGAATTCACATAATTGCAAAGATCAGGTAGAAGGTTAAGGCTGCTCAGTATTTCCTCTGGCTGAGTTTGTTTTTCTTTGGTGGAAGTGGCTATACAGACAGTAGCATTTTAAGGACCTGGCAATGGGATTTGGCCTTTTAAAGTTAAGTTGTCTGCCTTATTCCTCAACACAGGAGAGTTTTCTTCACCCAAAGAAGTTGGACTTTCGGCGCATTGCCTTGTGTCTTATGTTTTTAAATTATTATGTTGTTGTTAGGTAGTTATTGTATTATGTTGTATTATATTATTGTGTTGTAAGGTTGTTTGTTTTCCTTTCCTGTTTGGATGAAAGAAATTCTGCTCCATTCTGTATATCTATAGGTTGGTGTGTCTTGCAACACGCCGAGCAATACCAGAAATTTAGACATTTGGGGGATGTGCAAAGCTTAAAAGGGACTCTGCATGCTCTCTTGACCTTTCTTGCGACAAAAAGAGGGAGCAATAATATACAATGGAGCGAATACAGCCCATGTGCAACACTCTTATCTAGAGGGAGATAACGGATGTTTGCTTGCCTTACCAAAACATGAAGAGCTTATGTAAGTTGCAAAACAATTTTCAGTCACATTTTATTATTCTTGACTCCATACTTATATAAGGAGAAGTCCCTTACACCTGACAGAAAAAATAGAGATGAAATAATGATCTAAATTATTTACCTTTTAGAGATAAGCATGTATTATTTAATTCAAGTAGCACTTGTATGTGTTCAAAGACTAAGTATTAATATTCGTACCCGCCCTCTTCTCTGCAGTCTGGAAAACTCTGGTCTGTCTCGGATCCCACCATTGATGCATTCCGATCGGAGCAGGTTTTAACCAGCTCAGCCTTGCTCGCCTGCAGGTGACAGAATAAATAAAGTGAATTTGACTATTTGTTGCAGTACACAGTGGATTCATGGGTAATATGGAGGCGACGCAGGAATTATAGCCTCTCTACATTTAATAAAGATACTGCATCTTTTTTGAATTCCATCAAAAGAAGTTCTTCATCCAAGCCTGGATCTTTACATGGTTGAGGTTCAGCAGTTGGCGAGTCCTGTCAGGGTTTCAGTCTTTGAAACCACATTCTCAACTCTTGAAGCAGGTCCAATCCATGGCATAAAAAGTAGTGGGTGTTTAGGGTTTTTATCTCTTAAGCAAAGAAATGTTTCACATGTCATTATCATTAGTTGACAAATAATTTCACATTCTAAATTAATTGTGATCATCTCAGCCACAGTTCACAGACCTCATACACTGACAAACATTTTCAGACTCCACTTGCTTTTCTTTCTCATGTTGGTCCTATTTTGCAGCGTTGTTGACAGACGGATCCACGTCTTTCACATCTTTGGCATTAGACCTCTTCAGCAAACTCACTAGTTACGGAAATAAATTAGTTAATATAATTTAAGGGTAGTTTCTCAAAATTCACCAGAAAAAAAGTTAATTATCCATGGAAAGACAAATATTAGATTGAGCCACAGTGAACAAAACTGTTACAGTTGTACGTTTTTCTGTTCTTCCTTTCTTTTAGGCTCTGCTCAGGTGTTCTTCATCATGATTGCTAATGTTGTTCACCTGGGTCTGACTGCTGATTGTGCTGCCTCTCAGCCTCGGACTGTAAGTGTTGTTCATTTAAGGTAATATTTGGTGAATGTGTTGTTTGTTAGTCATCAATAAATCCCATGGTTGGTATTTTACAGGTGTCTTTCTGTAGTTGTTTCAGGTAAATGTTGGAGTATTGTTAGTATTTTCACCATAACCATTTAGAACCATTTTAAGTTTGGAGCCTAACAGCCATCTCAAAGCCAAACTTCACTATACTGTAGAGCAGTCCAAAATATGTATATTTAATTAAGCTAATCTGTTGATATTTGAGAAATAAAGCTTCTGAATTGCATTTCTGAATTTTTTTTTTTTTAAATCTTATTCTCTTAATCAGCAAAAGTACAACGTTTAGCCAACAGTGTAGTATAAAGTATTAGCATACCAGGCATATCAAAAGACAACTCCCTTTTAGCATCTGCTATTGATGCTGGAAGATGTTGGCCTCATCTGTAGCAGAAGAAGTCGTAGGAGCACGATGTCTGTGTAGGGTGTTGTTGTGGTGGATTCTGATGTTGAACTGATGTTCCATGGTAGTGATGAATCGTCGGATAGCGGTGTGGCTCTGAAAAAGAACAAGCCATTAGTTTAAGGCCTACTGTGTTTAAAACATCATTATCTAAAACATACTGCCACTAGTTTGGTAAGTTTTCCTACCAACCTTAAGTCAACCTTTCTGATATATGGACATAACTGAAAGGTAAGAAAAACTCTGTCAAATCCTGTCAAGTTATTCTAAAATCTGACATTTTATATATATTTATTACTGTGTACATCCAGAGTCTGAACTCATTTGTGTTACAGTATAGCATTAGGCTTCTTCAACCCAACATACACCCAAGATATACAATAAACATAAAAAGAAAGTATTATTTGGTCAAACAAGTTTTTTATCAACTCATATATTTACAGCTCCAGATTTTCATCTCCGGATCTTCATACAGACTTATAATAATAATCCAATAAATTTAGGAATTAATGTCTGGATCGGTACGTCAGTAGTTTCCCAGCAAAATCAATTTATTCATAAGCATCTAGGAGCAACTGACTGTGCCGCCATGCAACAGTAGACGTACGATCGCACTACTGTAGACAGATATGAAATCATCAGTAGAAATCTCACCTCCAGCTCTGTTTAAAGGATAGACAGTCTGTATGGACTTCACCACCACATCCTCATCCAAACGCGTTTCCTGTTTTCTGGTTTCTCCACCGAACTCAGTCAGTCATCTTGTTTGCACTAGGCAGCATCCTCAGAGGTCACATGAGAAAAGCTCCAGCTTTATGTAACGGGTTTAAAAGTTTAGGTTTTGTAACTTTCTGTTTCAATTATTAATTAATGTGTCATATTCTTGTACTTTGTCTTTCATCTGTTCCCTTTCGTGGTTGTCTCAGCGGATTTCCTGTTTCCATTGGTAGGCCAGAACCCTGACGGCTAACTGTACAAGTGACGGTGGTTGTTAACATGCGCTCCCAAGCGATCTGGTTTTGGTATTCAGTTTTGTGTTCTGCATAATGGAACTGTGACAGAATCTGATTTCTGTGGCATATAGTGGTGGGAAAGCTTTGCTGTCACTAAGGGAACTGGTAAATTAAGTATTTATGCAAATTAGCTTGGCTCGATTTAGCAGAAGCTATATCTTGTTGCATTTTCTTGTTTGGTCACCATCCCAAACAGGACGTTTCTAACATGAATGCGATTTCTGGCTGAATGAAAGACGAGAGTGTAATATGTAAGTATCAGTAACATTTAACGCTAAGGGTTTTCAATCACACTGAAAATTAAATCTGTGTCATGAATATGTAGACTTAGAGGATGTTCATGTGAGACACTCTGATTCAAAAACCCAGCTTCAGATTTCTGGATAAACTGAACCTGTGGGTCATGCGCTGAAAGCAATAATCAACTTAGAAGCATTCAAGAGATGCTCACTCTCCAGTGCTTGTGTTTTGCATTCAATTATCAAATTTTCTTTCATTATGAACTGTCTTTATTGGTTTCATTTCAGTGGCTCTGTATCGTAATGAGGTTATTTCTATTCATTGTTTTTCCTGTCAAATCATACACAGCATGAGAATAGATACAAACCATACATGTGGTGAGCGTGCACACACACACAGGCACGCACACACACACAGAAAGAGATAAATAAAGTGTACAGGGAGGTTTAAGCCTTGTGTAAACTTGGTGGGTGGTTTGAGCTGCAGATTAATAAAGAGAGGGGGCGGTCCGCTGCTAGTCTGCAGTTGAAACAGAGGAAATTCTCTCATCCATTGATTTTGCTGTCCATGTGCTTCTGTGTTGGTGACAGGAAGGCTTAGGTGTTGAAACTAGCTCAGATAGTCCCACCCAGAGGTGCTGAAGAAGCTGTTTGTGGAGTTAAACCCTCACCTACACCTTGATTTAGTTAAGCCCTGTCTCCTTTGCTCTGATCTCAGTGCGTTGAGTTACATAATTAGGGCAGATAAAGGTTCTGGTGAGGAACGAGGGATTGCATCATGTGGTTAAATATACACTACTAAAAACAATAAAGAGAACACATAATCATCATTGTAATTCCAGATCAATTACTCCCTCCCTGTTCAGTCAGGAAGCAATAATGATTGTGAATGAATATTTCCTGCTGTTGTGCAAATGGGACATACAACAGGTGGAAAGGAGAGGCAATCAGCAAATCAACCCCTATCAAGGAATGCGATTGCAGGTGGTGACCGTAGACCATTTCCCTCTCTTCATCCTATCTGGCTGATTCTTGGCTAGTTTTGCATTTTTTCAGTGCCCTCGCCACTAGTGCTCATGAGACAATATCTGCAGCCCACAGAAGTTGCTCAGGTAGTACGGCTCCTCAAGAATGGCACATCCATACACGCCGTGGCCAGGAGGTTTGCTTTCTCCTAGTCCAGTCTCAGACGACAGGTCAGTACACCAGGAGAGGTAGAAGAGGCCTTAGGAGGGCAACAACCCAGCAGCAGGACCGCTATCTGCTCTTCTGTGCAAGGAGAAACAGGAGGAGCACTGCCAGAGCCCTACAAAATGACCTCCGCCAGGCCCCTGCCGCCATCAGTCAGACTGTCCAGGAGCTGACTGATGCTCTGATCCAGGTCTGGGGGGAGATCTCCCAGGAGGCCAATGCGTCGTCTCATCAGGAGCATGCCCAGACGTTGTAGGGAGTGCACATAGGCACGTGGAGGCCATACACACTGCTGAGCCAGATTATGAGTTGTCTTGAGGAAACTCACAAAAGTTAGTTCAGCCTGGTATCTAATTTTTTCGCTTAGATTTTGAGTATGATTCTGAATCCAGTCCTCAATGGGTTAACGTTTCGTTTCCATTGATCGTACTTACGTTAGTTTGTTATCAACAATTACACTATGTAATCATTAAAGATTTTCAACTGGAATATTTCATTCATCCACATGTGGGATGTGTGATTTAAGTGTTCCCTATATTTTTTTGAGTATTGTATATCTAAATATATCAACAAAATCTGTTGTGATGGTGGTAACAGCACATTCTTCCTCTTTTGGCAATAGAGTTGCACACAGCCTGTAGCAGCATTACTGCCCCTTCTGGCAGTAGTACCATTTCGCTACCAGGCAAAAGTATATATATATATCTATACTTTTCTTTTTTTTAAGCCGATAGTCTCTTATACAAATCTATTTTTCATAGTATATTGAAAATCCGATGAGCATTGCCCATCCCTAAAAGCCATTGATTCACCTCAGTGTCCATATTACTCCTGTGTCCGGAAGAATGGGTTAACTAAAATCCTTCCTCCTACAATAAAATCCCCTGAGTCTCTCTGAGCTGAAGCATAGCTTATTACCCGTCCTCTCACTCATTAATGTACTTTAGCCTCTGAGAAAAGCTTGCCAAAAGGACTAAATCAGGGCATTAAATTAACAGGTGTTTAAACTTATTTGCTGCACGCTGTTTGGTTGCTCATTGACAGGTGGAAATACAGTTGCCCTAGCAATTAGATCTCTCTATCTGGGACACAAAATAAAGACACAAGGAAGAGAAAGATGAAGCTGTATTTATTATCATCTTAATATAATTTATATTTAGATAAAACATAGATTGACTATGAAGTGTAGTGGTGCATACAGTAAATGGCTTTAATGTATACTGGCACGACTCTTGCAGGACAATCAAGGAAAGCATGAGTTTCATTTTTCTGGTCCTTTTGTGTATAAATAACAGACCGAATGGATGCTTCTCCTATGAAACACTAATAAATCATAGTAATTTCAGTAAAAGTTGTGTCTAAAGAGAAAAAAATGTTTTTTCAGAACCTCTAAAGTTAAGCCCATCTCTGAATCCATGCAAGTCTCTGTCCCCTGTCCGTGTCCAGAGTCAGTGGGAGCATGTTGCGATCTGGTACCGTCTCAGTTTCAGCGGTTCATCTTCCGCAGCTTCAGCGGCAGGTTGTCCTCTGGCCTCCCTCCAGCTGAGAGCAGCGGGCTCTGCAAGGGGACGGGAGCTGGGGAAAGTGTGGATGCTATGCTTTGCTGGTAGAGGTCTCCAGTGGACTTAGTCACAGGTTCAAAGCCCACTTTGAGAGACTTGAGTTGCAGCCGGTTCTCTGCCACAGGTCCCGGTGAGGAGCTGAGGCGCTGCAGTTTTAGTGGCAGGTCTCCTGTGCTGCAGGCCTTCTCCGAATGCTGGGAGCTGAGCAGAAGCACCTTCCTCTGCAGGTCCTCCTTCCCTGATGAACTCATCCTCTGCAGCTTGCTTGGCAGTCGGCCCCCAGTCCCTCCGTGATGGCCCCTTTCTACACGCGTATTGATGCAATCCACAGAAAACACCCGATCACGGCGGGCTCCATGGCTCTCGGTTAGTGTGGGGGTTGGAGTGGATAGAGGCGAGGGCAGTGAATTCTTTTCTTCGTGCTCCCTTACGCTGTAGGGGGGTGTCGGTACCTCAAAGGTGCTGTGGAACTGAGAGTAGTCCACTCTGAAAAAACCCTCCTCCAGGGACATCACCGGCAGGAAACGATGGCCCCATAAAACCTCATCCTCGGTGTATGATGTCCGTGCCTGGCATGTCATACCTACGAGACAGAGCATAGTAATAATACATAAAAAAATTAGTTATTAGTTAATTAGTTTAGCAGGTAAGCACTTATTGACCGATAAGAAAGAATGTAAAAGCGATGCACTCTCTCCCATGATCTGATTCTCCATTATGCTTTTTGATATTACTTGCAGAGTCATGCTCCTCTGAAATCTATAATCCAGTCCAGAGACCTGAAGACAGCTTCAGCAGAACATCCATACCCACAGCGAAGAACTCTCACCCTGTCAAAACATTACTTAAGAGCACTAAAGCAGGCATTAATACCAACTATGATCACTGTTTATGTGGTTCAGTATTCTGTTTACAGTATACATTAACCTGCCAAATCATTAAAACCACCATGCTTGTACTGTGTAAGTCCCTTTTTTCACCTAAGAGCTGTTTTGGCAGCTATGTGTTGCTTTGTGTGTTTCTGACACCTTTTGATAAGAACAAGAATACATTTTTTCAGTAATTTGTGCCTCAGCAGTTTTTTTTTATGGGACAACACAGGCTACCCTTTGATACTTACCACCGCAAACCAGGAAAACTCAACAAGGTCTGCAGTTCTGGAGATGCTTTGACCCACCATAACAATTTGGGTCTTGTCAAAGTTGCAACAGATCGTTTCACTTTCCAATTTTTCCAATTTCCAAAACATCAACTTCAGGATGAATTCTTCACTTGCTGTGGCTCGGGTAGAGTAAGGCAAGGCAAGGAAACGTCATTTATATAGCACCATTCATGCACAGGGAAATTCAAAGTGCTTAACAGAAAAATAAAAATCTTTCAAATAAGACATTGAAACAAAGTTAAAAGACAATTAAAATAAAATCAAGCAAATAAAAGTTACAGAATCAAAGCAGGTTCTTCATCAAAAGAAGCTGCTTTGATTCTGGAGGTTGGCGTCAGAGGAACGGAAGGTGCGGGTGGGAGTGTGAGGAGCTCAGTCAGGTAGGGGAGGCGCCAGGTTATGGTGGCTTTACAAATCATGAGTTCGAATCAGATTCTCTGCGGACAGGGAGCCAGTGCAGCTTGTAGAAGATGGTGTTGATTCGGTTACAAGTTCCAGAGTGGTTGAGCAGGCAAGCAGCAGAATTCTCGATATATTGGAGTTTATTGATGATTTGGGATGGTGGACCATGGAGGAGACTATTGTAATAGTCCAAATGGGAGTTGATGAAGGAGTGGAGTTTCTGCAACAGTGGGAGAGAGGGATGGATGGAGGCAATGTTTTTTTAATTTGCCATCCTTTGTTAAGCCTTTTATTTTTTTAGTGATCTGTTTCATGTGCTGATTGAGGGAGCACATAAAACAGATTGATGAGTTTGATCGAAGATGGTGTCAAGGTTGGGGATATGAGGGGAAGTGGATACTGTGGAGCCGTCAATGGTGACGGTGAAACTATTGGTGGATTTGGTGGGAGCTTTTTGTACGATGATGATGATGATGATGATGATTTGTCACTGTTAAGTTTGAGGAAATTTGTTTGAAGCCAGGATTTTATTTGAGTGATGCAGTTTGCCAGGGTTGAGTGGGTGGCGGTGGTGATTGTTCTGGTGGAAATCAGGAGCTGGATATCATTGGGGGAGTGAAATTGGAGTACATGACGGCGAATTATGTGACCAAGGGGAAACAGGTACCGGATGAAGAGGAGGGGGCCACGGAACGGATCATTTGGGAACACCTTAGGCACAATTTGAAGCTATCTTTTGTACCGGTGTTTTGGTGTGACTTGTACAACTCTATCGGGAAGTCAAATAAATGTACTTGTTTCCATGGCATATTGCACATTTTTTTATTTAATATAGGTGAAGGTTTGTTGTAGTAATTGCTCATTTAAATCTGATCAACATAATTAGCACTCACTCCCACATCAATACATCACTGCCAGGAGCCTTGGGTTCCACGTTCACACGTGTCATTATGACATGTAGTGTCGATTGAGGATTGGACCGGGCTGAATCTCAGTGGCAGCCATCTGTTTATTGATATGTTCTTTTAGCAGTTCTTTATTAACATGCATGTTGGTCAAAAATTCAACAACACCATATTGACAAATGAAGATTTCCTTGCTAAAGTTCTTCCAAGCAGCACATGTATACTTTTTTCCACTCGCCCTCAGCTTTTGTTAAATAAAATTCTTGACACTGGAAAGAATGTTGTGGGTCCTTTGTGATCGATTAGTACTTAGTCTGTATTTTTTTATGATCGACTAGCGCTGCGTCTTTTCATTAGACAATACAATTTGCTTCAAAGTAGGAGTCTGATCCCATCCCTCTGAGGGATAATATGTGCAGTGTTATGTCACAGCCTGATGCTACTCAAGGCTCACTACTCATCATAATCCACAGAAAACCTTCACCGCTCCTTAACACTTGCAAAAAAAGTTCATTTTAATTCTTATTTCTCCGAGAGGCTTGGCTTTAATGATTTGGGTTCGCTTGGGATTATTTTCCAGCTGCATTTTCTTCTGTTTACAGCACAGCTGTATTTCTGCCGACGGTTGATACATAAGACAGCGGTGCATGGGAAGCTTGTGGATTTAGAGCCTGACAGGAAAGCCCATCATTTAGGAACCATATGGGTATTCAACCAGCCGGTTGTTATTTACTGCCCTTTTGCATGAGATTAAAAGTCCTCATCACAACTCTGTAGACGCTACAGACAGCTAGAGGGCCTTCCCTGCAGAGGAGTTCAAATAAAATTCCTGACAGTATTCCTTCACTCACACTGTTTACCAAATACATTCAGATGCTATGTCGTTTGTGAGGCACCACTTGTATCTGACTCGTGTTACTTGAACCTCCTTCCACCAGAATTAGCATAGGCAACTGACTCCTCACCTTCCTTACCCTTACCCCACTAGTTGCCTTGTTCTCTGTTTTTTCTCTGTTTTAGTACATTCAATTGTCACCAACCACAAAAATATGAAAAAGCAGAATCTCAAACTCAATCCTTCCTGATGTTGGTGTGCTTGTTGATTAGAGACCGATGGGAAATTATTCATGTTCCAATACCCTTAACTGCAACGTGCACCTAAGAATTATTTTGGAAAAGAGGGGAAAATTTGATTTTCCAAAGCGGATTCCAACATTGCCTTAGGAAGCTGGAGCTGATAAGCACTAACGACTACACGATATGTATTTCAACCTGGATCGAATTAAAGGCTATAGTTGGTCCTCGATGGAGTTATGCGCTCTACAGTGTCATTCTTCTTCCTCCTCTTCTTCTTTGGCGTTTAATGGCAGTTGACATCCTCTTAGTTGTACTCTACCTCTCCAATCCCTTCTTCTTATTCTTCTCTAGGGCCTTTGGTGCGGGATTTGTTTTTTATACGTCCCTTTTAATTAAACTAATTTCAAGATGTCCTGAACTGTCAGGAATGGTTTGATTAGTTGTACTTCTTATCAACAAAAAAATGTTTAGATTGATGATTTGTCACGTTATTTCCATGAAAAGTTTAAAAATGTAACGTCTACATTCTTTATCCATCCCCTTTAGACGCTTACTCCTGCTTCAGGCTCATTTATTGTCTTAAAGCTGAAAAAAGGCGCAGCTTTGTGCAGAAACCCATTTGAAGCATCGGACTCTTTCTGCTTTTCTGTAATGGAAGTATCAAATCTTCCTCTAAGACATTAACTGATGCTGACAGGCATTAGTAATCTGTCAATTCTGGTTTGAAAGAATTACCTAGGAAGACAATCAGCTCGCTGAAACAGCTGTGTCAGCAGCCGCTGGATGCTTGAGGATAACTCTTAATATGTTCGGGTTAATGGGATGTTTTTTAGAGTGAGGATGATGAGAGAGTGGCCCAGTGAAGGTGACACTGCCAGGGCTTCCCTTCTCTACTCGTAAATTCCACAGCAAAGCGACACTAAACTTGTGGCTGCGCCCTGATTTAATGGTATTATCAGCAGAGCGCAGACTGTGTTGGCTGCATGCCTCCTCTCCCACGCTGATCCTTCCATCTCGCTATAAGCCTTTTCAGAACTGAGGTTCCTTCTACAGAAGTGACAAAGTGAGAGTTATGGAAGATGGATGGAGCAGCTATAAAGAATCTTTGTGTTAAATATGTTACAGGGAGAGTGGCGTTGTTGCAGAGTATGCCTGCTCAGCTGCCAGTAGTTTCCAGCGGCGTGTGAGCCTCAGAATTACCTCTGCCCTCAGCTGTCATCTGAAAAAATGGAACTTCAACTTAAACAAAAAGTCATTCATCAATGTGACACATGTATCCATGATCACAGGCTTTTGTTATGCATGGGGTGGGCATGAACCACTTCTAGTGTAATAAAATATCCCTCATAATTCAATCAAGGTGACTCTATGTCAATCATGCAAACTGAGAAAGCCAGGAAATGAGGTATCAGACTTTGGAATCGATTTAAATTTAGATAATGACTAGAAGACGGTACAAAAAGTGACTGGAGAAGAAATTAAAATCATGAGGAATCACTTACCAGTGGTCTCCACGATGCCCTCAAGGATGACAACGATCTCAAACTGTTCGTTCAAGAGAGAGCGCTGTGATAACTCAAAAAATGGGCTATTGGTATTGATTTCGTGGCAAATGGTGAGAGGGGACACGAGAAAGAGTTGGTCTGCTCCTGTCCCAAAACCAACATCCAGTTCACACTGGTCCAGCGGCAAGAACTCGCCCTCGGGTGTCTGACGAGACTGTGGCGGAGGCAGGTGGACATCGACAGAAGGAAGAGGTGAGGAGGTGAAATGATGAGAGAAAAGAAGAAATGGAATAAGAGAAGATTAGATTCATGTCACTGAATAGCAGACATAGAAAGGTTCTTAGTCTGGAAGGCTTTGCTTTCTTCTGTCTAACGAAAGAAGATAAATATCCTGTCCCGCCGTTGAAGAGTAATAAGATCTTTCTAGAAAAATGTACCAATAGCACTATATCAAAATACTCCACTAAAAATGCATCCCAACTGTAAGTATTAGGAACCCAATGCACTAAAAATGTCAATCGGATTTGTTCCGAAGAGTTTATACTTTATGTACAATAAGCTAATTAGGTCAAGTGGATTAGCCTCAGTTTGAAGGGTGTTAGCATGAGGACTGAAAGAGGTTTCTTATCAACAAAAGTACCGGCCTATTCTACAGTTTTTTGTACCATTTTTAAAATGAAATATTGGGTTGTACTATCTATTTGGGCTTCAAACTACTTAAACTCTGGAATAGAGCAATGTGAGTGTGGAAGGGAAATCCATTAATAGTGTATTGGGGTGTATCAGAATCCCAGGACACATGCATGGCTTATTTTTCGCTTCAAAAGTAATTTTGCAGTGTTTTAGGAATTTGTCTCTTGAAGAATTAATCTAAAATTTTGTAGCCTGTACTGAAGTTCAATAGTGAACAAATCACAATTCCAGGAGTCCTCCAAGAAACTCATCCGTCATTAGGCATTACTCGAGGTCAGACGGGTCCTTCAAAGACAGGTATGATTAGAACATCGACACATTTGTGGGGCTTTGGAAATGTAACTACTGTATATAAATAAGACTTACTTACCGGAAGTGAAATACAGGTTTCATAATTGTGTCAGTCAGGTCTCGTCAAGTGACTCATTTTTTATCTCAACTATTCATGAGTCTACTTCATTTTTTGGTGTCTCGACTCACATCCCTCTTCTTTCAGACTCTCCACTCCTCCTGTGTTCCCCTTCCCTCCCCTGCCAACTCATGCTGTACTCACTTCTTCCAGCCTTAGCTCTTGGTGGCTTTTCAGGTCTTTAGCCTGATCTTTGAGTTTAAACCTCTGCTATTGTTACTGGATCGTCTGCCAGGATTATTTGTACAGTGAACATGTCTAGCAAAAGGAACTATTTTACCACAATACGTTCTGTGCAGCCCAGTGTCAGCAACACAAAGAAGGGTTAAAAATACTTATTAAACAGGTTTTACACTGGGCTAAAGGCCTTAGACAAGATCTGCACTCTCTAAGAACCCTTTCATTTGAAAAAACATTGTAATCCTCGAAGGTTCTAATTCATCCTAGGAGGACCATGACCTCCAATCAACTTGTATAAGTAACCGCAATACAGACACACACAAGCACACAGTGACAGACATGCATGTTCAGTCCGGTCGTGGTGCAGCGATTGTTTCAATGAATGTTTTCTGTTAACAAATAATCACCCTCCTGGAAAGCTCTATCCATCCCTGTCCCAATGTCTCTGTTTGCAGCGGCTACAGATTTGGCACCTCTCATTGATTTCTAGGAGAACTAGCAGGCGGCTATATGAGAGAGTCGTATTTGGGCAGCACTTGCCCACGGAGTGTTAACTGTTGCAGAAGCATTTAATAAAATGATGTAAGAGCATTTATTCCCTTCATTCCTTGCTTATTCTGTCAGATCTGTTCACAGTTGGTTTTATCCATTTTCAGTAAAAATGCCGGTTGTTGTGTAGCGATACGTCAGAGAATCTTCACACACTGTATATGTATATTTGAAAAAATTCAATATTAAGAAAATAAGCTGTGTCCTTAAAAAGAAAATGATTTCACCCTTAAACTTATCTTCGCAAATCCTCATGTTGCAGATAACAATGTAGGATCAGGCTTTCTTTATAGTTAACAGTGATATACAATACGTTATTGTGTGCTTTTAATGTACCATATCTTTATTTTCCACTTAAAACAAAATTTCAGGATGTATAAAAATAGTAAGATAAAGATAATATTCCCATGGGGGGAAAACTTCAATTTTTACACTCTGAATAAAAATGGAAAAGGGGAAAAAGTGAGACCTCCAACTTGTAACTAAGATTCATTAGTAACCCCCCCCTTTTTTTTAATATAGCCTGCAATAACTGACTGGCAGTGATGAACAAAACATCATAACTCCTAATTGAACGCTAAATGGCAACTCCCCACCATCTCTGTCAAACTCTGTTCTGTAATCTATCCCCAAATTGTGAAATTGAAATAGGAAGGAGGTCTAGGATCCTTTGAGGGTGGAAGAAAAGGTCACAATTTACCGTCATCATCCTTTTTGTTTGATTTGCAGTTGATATCAGTTAACCGAGACCACGGATTTCCCTGGAAAAGTACTCTTCATGTACGTCTTCTCATTAAGGGTATGAACAAAAACCCTAAATCAGTAGGATTTGTGTCCAGTATGTGCAAGAGATTCCAAGAAATTACCTGTCCATCAATGGGTGTGACCAAATTCTGGGATGCTGATTTGAAGAACTGGCAGCTTCATTTTCGTTCTTTTTCTCAAGTAAATGATAAGTGATAACCTGATCTGTCTTATGTTATTAAAAAATAAAATAAAAACTTGATCACAAAAAATACAATTCAATTAGTACACAGATCAGCCATAACATTAAAACCACCAGCCTAATACGGCATAAGTCCTCTTTTAGCTGCAAAAAAACAGCTCTGCTCTGACTGTGTGTTCTGACTCCTTTCTGTTAGAACCAGCATGATGTTTCACCAATTTGTTCTAAGGTAGCTCTCCTGTGGGATCAGACCACCCGAATCACACAGACCAGACCTGAGGTTCTTGAAATGCTCTAATCCAGTCATTTATCAATCAGAATTTGGGCCTTGTCAAAGCTGCTCTCTCCCTTAACTTTCATTCATTGTTTCTTTGTGTGGATGGGGGTGAAATTGAAGTACTAAGCATATAATAATGCAACCTTTATTCATCACGTTCTGCCCTAAACAGTAGTTTTCTGCATTTGACCCATCCCTGACGAGCAGTGGGCAACCACTGTGAAGCGCCCGGGAAGAAAATTGGGGTTCAGGGTCTTGCTGAAGGACTCTAACACATGTAGAATGCTGCAATCAAACTACCGACCCACCGTTCGGGATGCAGCAGCTCTACCCACTGAGCTGCAGACGCCCAAATATTAGCCTTTTGATGCGTTGTACAAGTGGTTATAATGTTATGACCGATAACAGTAGAGTCAATGGCCAGTTGGAATTGTTTTTTATTCTGGATAATGGTTGGATGTATGGAAAAATACACAACACAAGCATCAAAATCCAAATAAGCAGAAAATGAGGATTTCTGTCTCGTGAGAAAACAATTTCTTTAATAAATTAATTGGATTTCAGTTATTTTATTACATTTCTGATCCCACCTTCATCTCATCCTCCAGTCCAGACCACTCCTGTTCTGCAGCCCCATCCTGACCTCCCAATGACATTGCCTCGTGGTCTATCCCTCCAGGACACGGAGTGTGAATGAAGTGTGACTAAACAAGCTTTGCATTGCCGAAAAACATGCATTCTATTTCTATCTGCTGTGAATATCAATGAGACGCTGTTTGGAATTTATGTTGGAGAACGTCTTCAAGTCAGGGGGGCTTTGTTCTCTTGTCAATTGCTTACAGGCAGCTGAATGCTGTTTGGCTTCCCTCTCCTCAATGTGGGTTATCATCGCCTGCTATTTGAAACTCAACTTTTCACTTTCTGTCTTTGACACTTAAGATTAAAAAGATGGATGACTACATACACACATTGGCAGGCAAGGAAAGAGCTCCTTACACAGGCCCCGTCGGCACCCTCCTACGCTTCCTCATGCACAAAGATTCCCAGATAGCCGTGCTTGTCTACCTTTTTTTCCCCTTTTCAGCACATCTGACACTCCAGCAAATAACAATATTTTCTCCTCAAGCTCTGATGTTTCTTGAAAGGATTTTATTTATTTGTTTTCTTCAATACTTTAAGTAAAAATACATTTCTGCTCAGAATTGTAACATCCAGAGAGAGTCGACCTGTCAGGTGCTCCTTATGATAAAGACAAGGTGGTTTTGTTTCATGCTCACCAAACACACATCTCAGTGGTGTGACTGATGCTGGTTGATGAAGACGAGGGATAAATAAAATTGATAAGACCTTAAGTGGCCTGATCTGCCTCACTCAGAAAGGCCATGCTCTGCTAGGCCTTCATCAATCAGTTGCCTGAGTGGGAGGTGGATGGGCTTGCAGGCATCAGATCGACTGACGAGTCAGCCCATTCAGACTTTGACGCTACTAGATATCGTCTGCCCAAACAGGCCCTGTAGACAGGTTATAACATTTCATTAAATTTCTCAGATTAATCTGTTCAATCAAATTAGGAGTCAAATTAACTAAACCAAAGTGTAAAGGGTAAGTGTTTTTTTCTCTGAAGTGTATGAAAATAAAGACAGATGTACTTTACATAATTAGTGCCATTTTATACGTCTCTACTAACATCACTACTATATATATATATATATATATATATATATATATATATATATATATATATATATATATATATATATATATATATATATATATACTTTCTGATGATGATCAGTAGCTGAGTGGACAAGTGGTATGGGTTGCTGTCTTTGTAACCAAAGATTATAGGTTCAGCTCCCGGCATGTCCCATTTAAAAATATACTGTGTAACACTTTCTAATATATACTGTGTTTAAATATGAACGTATTATGTTTACCATATCATATATGAAAACCAGTAGCTCAATGGCCAAGCAGAATAAGTTGCTGCTTTTGTAACTGAAGCTTGTTGGTTCAAGTCCTGGCTGGAACAAGAGAGTTTCCCAATTCTGAATATATAACTCTGAATGATTTTTCTGCCTTTTGTAACCCAAGGTTGTTGGTTCAAATCCATGCAAGAAACAATCAGGTGTCCCATCTGAGAATCTGACTTCGAAGAAACCAATTGGTCCATGAAAAGTTTAAGAAATACCACCATTGTACCAGAATTAACATTAATTTTTAAAACCATGAAAAAAAAAACCTTTAAGCTACACTTCATCAGTAAGTGAATGCAAACTCAAGGCTCTACCATAAATGTCAAACTATATGCTCATCTACAGCTCCGACCTCCACAAGCACACTTTTCCATTTCCATTTTCACTTACTGCATGAAATTGCCGGTAGTAAAAAATATGTGTTAATGCATTGGAAACTAGTTCTACACTGTCATCCCCTACAGAAACTGTATATCTCCCCCCAAAAAACAATCCCTTGCGTTGTACAAGCAATTACCCCTAACAATAATCTCAAACAGTCTATATTGACTCTATTTCTATTAAGTGAACAATATTCTCTAAGTTAAGATTCCAGAATGACTCAAAAATTAAGATAAAGTAACAGAAGTAAGAAGAAAACTGTGTTTTTAGCAAAAAAAAGCCCTCCTTGTCAGTAAAATATGAACATTTTCAGTAAAATATGACAGACACAGGTCAGATCTCCTTGAGGCGGTTAACGTGAAGTACATTTGGACTAAATCAGACTAACAGTTAGGAAGGTATGATTGAAAAACAGTTTTTCAGTAACAAAGCTCCCCCAGTGAACCTATGCCAAATCCTTATGAGGAACATAAAACTAATTTCCAAACTTGATTGGTTGGGGCTCAGCTTAATAAGTACCATCACTGATACAGTTAGCCCGCAGGCTACCAACCTATGGATGGAACCAAGTGATCTGCTGTGGCGACCCGGAAAGGGAGCAGCTGAAATACGAAAAAGAATAAGAAGAGCAAAATATTATGTATAGGAGATAACTCTCCTTGAATTGATTCATATGGAGATAAAGCTCCCCCTGGTGGCAGAAATAATACCAACTATTACACACAATTGTCATAATTACACACTGCACCTTTAATAAGAAGGCATGTGAGACCATGCACCAAAAATAAATAAATAAATCAAACTTGTTTGTAACACTTAGAACACTTAGGCTCAAATGTCATCATCAACCGGGGGCCTGAGGAAGCACTGCTAATTCAAGAATAATTATTCCAAATTTTAGCAATCAGAGATTCCAAATAATCTACGCTCGACCTTACAAATACTTTTTCTTTAATCCCTCAGGGAGAAAACTCTCTCATGGTTGAATTATAGAACGCAAAGGGAAGAAAGTATGAAAGCTCTCTGGATCGCCAATCAATGAGTGCATGGCTTAAAGCCTTTCTCCAGCCCACCACAACCTAAAAGAATAATTGCATCTCTGTTCTTATTAGAAAAGAAATGGAAATTGATTCTCCTGATCTTGGCCAGCGTATGTAGCTAATCCTGCCATTCTTGATAGAGATATGCAGCCGAGAGGATTTATCTTGTCTTCTAATGTATATCTCTGAAATAGAACACCATAACACTGTGAAAATAGTTAGAAGGAAAAACTGAATCTTGTGATAGTCCTCTCCTGCTGTGAGTCTGCGGCTCTTTCCCCACTTTCAATCAATTCCTTTTCTCCTTCTAACTTGCAACCCTTGGAGTAATACCACATATTGTCAGCTTCGATGTTCCAACAGAATGCTCTCTGAGGCCGTCATGGATACCCTGCACGCTGCATTTCAACTACTTATGGTGGGACTATTTATGACAGCTTCCAGTATTCTGTCTCTTATTTCTGCCGTCTGCTGTCAACCAGAAATCATCCACGACAGTTGAGCACAACACCCGCTTTCGGTGCAAACGCAGAAGGCAAGCGGTTCAAATTGAAACAGGCTCTGTCATCTACTGTGACACAATTATGAACAACTGAGATGTGTAGGTTGCTCTGTTTGCGCACAATCAATGGCCAATTTAATTTGTTCTTTAAAATTTGCATGGTGACACTCAGGAGTTGTCGACATTATGGACTTCAGTGACATTGAGTGGAAAGAAAAACTTCCGTATGGGTTGAGGTTCTTCTCAGCAGCTGTGTGACAAACTTGAACTTCTCATAAAAACCCGAGGCATAGGTAGAATGGGTAACACAGTTGCCTCAAAATAAAAAGATTCCGGGTTCATATCCACTAATGGCCTTTTCTTATCAGGCATCATATCTGTCCAGTAGCACAGTAGGTGTGTTTACATAGACACTTTCCCCCTTTCCGAATTAAACCTTTCCAAATTGCAAAGTCGTCGCATGTTTACATGACTTGTGATCTTTTCTGACTCGGTGTTTACATGCATCGACTCACCTAATCGGAAACGCTTTCAGAAATACGCAGACGATCCACATTCCCGTTCATAAAGTGGCGATAATGCTTCAGTTAGGCGATGACCGGGAACAAGCACCCAGAAGAAGAATACGACAAAGAAAAATGGGCAGGAAGTTACTTTTCGCCCATCTAACCGTCCAAATATGTTAAAATATTTCAAAGTTGAATAAATCACTCTCCGATGCAGACTGGTACTGTTTTGAAGTCGCCGTTTTTAAAATGCTTCACGGTGCTGATAAAACTTAGCGGAGCATTACGTCACGACGCTGGGCATGCACAGATACAACTCAAACAGAAAGCTTTCCGAAACAGCGTTTCCTAAATCCTAGTAGTCTATCCTTTTCAGAGAGGATTTAAACTACCTCCTTGCAAAGGAATGAAATGTTATTCAGAAAGATTCTTTCCATTCGGAAAGTGGTGTTTACATGCAGCATTTTCTTTCCGATAAGACATCTTTTCCGAATCTAATCCGAATTAGGGTGTCCATGTAAACCCACCTACTGATACACCTCCATCGTTACTATGTCTGTGTAGATTCTCATTCCTCCAGCTCATGGTAGTCCTTGTGGGTGGAATCCAAAGCAACTGGCCTTCTCTTTAGGCCTAAACAGACCTCCAGTTGACTTGGATTCAACCCACAAGGAATCCATCGTTATCAGCCTATCATCTTACTGCAACTTGCTGATTCATCAGCCCATCAGAGTCATTTGCCAGCAACACAAACTTTAGACTCCGGTGGGGGGATTTATTCTGCCGCTGCTCAGGGCAGATCGCCTCTGATTTTTAACTCTCTGATTAGTCTGAGCTCCGAAAGATTTGCTGAGACACTAATTATCACACAACATCTTCACTTCATTAATATGTCCCCTCTGATCGATTAATCATGCTCAATACTTCAGGTAATAACAGTGATACTGGTGTCCACGCATGCTATGAGCCACTTTACCTGCTCAAGTCGTGAAAAGAGAATGACCGACCAGTCAGAGCAGTGTATGTAAATTACACGCTAGATGCAAAACATGCCCTCAAGTCTCGTGTTTGTGATGTCCAACAGAGCCTTCTTTTTTGGATCTGCATACACCATGTGAACGAGATTATGCTCCTGTTACTACATGCTTGTTTTTCCAGTGAAGGGGAGAAGGGCTACCTTTACTTATTTTAAACTTCTGTATTCACATGTGCCGAGGTGAGTGTTAGGAGGACCATTAGAAGACTTGAATCATATTCATAGTGCAATATTAAATCACCTCCCAGTGTTAGAATTTAAGTGCATTCAGCTCAGGCTCTTAATCACAATAACTGGCACGGATTTCAAAACGCATATTTACATCATAATTTGTGGTCAAAGAAAATGTATTAATTTTTAATAAAGATTAATGTTATAAAGTTGTTTTTTTAATTTATTTTTAACCAGAGCTCAGAGTTTCTCTGAGAATGAAAAGGATTGCTGTATCAGGTTTATATGACAGGGAATGATTCAGGGGGTTGAAGCTCAACAGCACCACCAACATTCCTATGCAGGGACTGCAAGGATTGTAGTATGAATTCAGGCTAAAATATTACTTCTTTGATTGCTTTTGAGGATGTTTAACATCTTAAGGTATGTTCAGCCTAAAACAAAGCCTCTGTTCATGCACAATGACTCACTTTTTATTCCTCTCTGTGTGCCCCTGCAAAGCTGCTACAACAAATCTTTGTTGGAGAGAGAATCTTTGAAGCGAAAGAATAAGGTTAGACCACAAAAAGCCCTGGAGCAAAGCTAAAGAAACAAACACTAAGCAGCACAAAGGGCTTCCTTTATTTATTGTATTCACAGGCAGGATTGCAAATATGAAAACGTATACTTGTTATATTTATTTCAGTCTAGCTATAAAGATAAATGGGCTTTATATTATAAAAACTCACCATTATTTTTTCTGATGTAATTCATCCAGACTATTCTGGGGGCTTTTAAAGAAACCCGTTTCTATACAGCTTTACCACATGTAAAATAAATTCCTTTTTACTTTCACTTGTGCTTGTAATAAAAGAAATCACAGGGAAATCAGCACAGACATGTGTGATTGTATTTTACGCCCATGGGGCTGTTCATGTCCTTGTGAGAGTGGAACAGCTCGGTCCTCCTCGCCTCCCTCTCCCTGCTGCATGCATCATTAAGCTGACCGGCGCTGTGCTCGACATGGCTGTGCAGAGAACACAGACATAAACAAGCTCCAAGCACCGCGCTAATGCTGTTTGTCTTCTTTATGGCCCATTTTACACATTGAGCATGGGGGTGACTGAAAGGAGCCCTATTATGATAATTAAAGGAGAGGTAGTCCAGTCTATTTTGCTATTGGTTGGGGTAATTTTCTGCATTGTGCTTGTTTTCAGGGTGTAAGGCTCACTAACTACACCCAACCAAAACCTGCTGAGTTCCCTTCCAGTTTATCAACAACACGGCACAGTTTGTAGAGACGATTTCAAGCCGCAATAGTGGAGGTCCTTTTCTGGGTTGGCACCTTGCTTAATTTTATATCTCATGGAAGGAAAATGAAAAATACTCCCTAAAGAAACAATGGAATTGATTGCTTTTTCTTTATTGGGGCCGTATATTCTTTCAGCCAGGGGTAATGTTTTACTGACTCAAGGTTGTGGTAGTGAGTAAAGCTCTCTCTCTACTGACTCACTGAGCCTTGCTCAGAGGCCATCCATCTGTCGCATCCACTTATGGATCAAACCTATCTGTGCAGGTGTCACCAGTTAGAGAGGAACTGATGCCGAACCCGTCGTCGACCATCCTCACCACAGCGTTCCTCTCAAAAGAAAACCAGCAGCCTTTGTGCTCTTATCTCCCTGGTGTGAGTTGCAACTCAGCCTCAGCATCTTGCAGCTGAGCGATTATTGTAATGCTACCTTAAACCGGGTATTTATTGTGTAGTGGGACCTGCTTACATTTAAACTTTGAACAAAAGAGGTTGATTTCAGCCACTGATATGCAGAATTGAGGAATCACTTTCCTCAGAGTGCTCAGTTGAGGGGAAAGCGAGGGGAAATATGATGAAAAATGCAGCTATTGTGCAAAAAGGGAATGATTTTCCTCCGCAATTTGCATAACTCTACAATATCACACAGTTTATTTTTAAAAGGGTTCCTCTCCACAGAGGGACGATTGCTGTAATGTTGCAGCCAGGAGTCTTATAACTTCTAAAAAAATATTTTTCAAGCTAATTTCATAACACTTAATTAGTTGGGGTTGTTAGCTATGATTTAATAACGTTATTAAAATGAAAAATAACCTACTTATGAACAAACAATGTATATCTAAAGACTCAAAAAAGTCAACTCTGTGAAATGTTTAATACAATCAATGCATTCGTACCATTTCATAAATAAGTGTTAACTTGTTATACGTAGTCCACTTTAGCATGTGTAAAACTTATTAGACCCAAAAAACATGATTCGTTTTACACAACTTATCAGTTTTGAGTGTACCATACCGTCAAAACTGTAAATTAAGTTTTTCTTAGATTAATAAATGTTGGACGGAGTAAACACAGATAAGTATAGCATATTAAGCATTTTGCTAAGTTTAAGTTGATCAGTATAGTTAACTGGACAGTCATGATCCATGTTTAACAGATAACATATCTAACGCAACTCACAAATTGTTTAAATATCTGGGTTGAGTAAATTCATCAAATTATGCTTGCGTGTATTGCAGCGTGAATTATATTTCTGCCCAACATGAACTACTCCAGAATAAGTGTGATTCTCTGTTTTAATTCACTCAAAACTATAAAGTTGAGTCAAATAAACTTAGTCTTAGTTTCACATCAGACCTGCTTAATTGAGTTAAGTTGTAAAAGCTAACACATACAGTATATATTAATTAAGTTTGGTATAAGTCCAAGGAATGAATTATACAACACACAAACTGGACTTTTTTTGATTGATACCCTGGTCTATAGACTTGAGCTCCTGCTCTTTACAGCGAGCTCCAGCTTACCTTGATGAGTTTGCACCTGATCTGTGCGGACACCATGTGGCTGTTGCGCAGGTTTCCCACGCGGAACATGAGGCACAGTTTGCCGTCTCTCTGAGAAATCACCGCGTCCTGGCTGAACATGAGTGTCTCTGCGCGCTTCTTGGGTTGGGACATTTTGATGAACATGCATCCGATGAGGAAAGCGTCCACGATGGAGCCAAGCAGAGACTGGAACAGGAAGAGGATGATGCCCTCTGGACACTTCTCCGTGATGTATCGGTAACCGTAACCGATCGTGGCCTCAGTCTCGATGAAGAACAGAAAAGCTGAGGGAAAGTTATAAACATTTGCCACGCAGGGAGTGTAGGACGAGTCGTGTCTGTGATTCAGGTCTCCTCTGATGTACGCGATGATCCACCACATGGATGCCATGACCAGCCAGGCGATGGTGTAGGTCAGGATGAAGATGAGAAGGTTCCATCTCCACTTGAGGTCCACCAGAGTGGTGAAGAGGTCCGAGAGGTACCGGCTGGTCTCTCCGCCAAGATTTCCGTGCTGCACGTTGCAGCGGCCGTTCTTGTCCACGAAGCGCTGCCTTTTCTTCTTCACCGGAGCGGAGAAAGCGGTGGCCCGGTTTGTGTTCACCACCTGGTAGTCTTCGCCAAATTTTCTACGGAGTGCCGCCATTGGATCTGTCCTTAAGTCAGAGGAAAATGTTTAATCCATGTTCTTGGTTGTTTGCGCTCCAAAGCAGTGGTTTCCAGCAGTGCGTAAAATGCGCCATGGCCACTTTAGCGCGCACTGGTAAACCTACAAAATCACCAGTATCTGCGTGCCTAAAGTTATGATTTTATCAGTTTGTTTAAAAATACACAGTCCTCTTGCTGTGAGTGGGCATGGCATCAGAAGGCTGACTGAAGCTCTGCTGCTCAGGCTCCACTCTGACTGGCATGGAATGAAACACGCGGCTCTGTGTCCCCTCCACAGCTCCTGATGGGCTGCGATGAATGATGAGGGAGAGTGTGAGAGGGGGAGATGCGGTGGTGGGTTGGGGGGGGGGGGGGGGGGGGGGGAGGCGGGAGTTACACTACTGTTCGTAAAGAGAGAGAGAGAGGCAGGTGGACAGATGGTTAATTAAAGGTGCAGTGTGTCAAATTAATGTGCATCTCGCTGACTAAATGGAATAAAATATTCATAACTGTTTCCTTAGTGTATTAATTTGGGATCAGTAAAAAAATCTCTTTATGTAGCCAGAAGGAGTAGGTCCTCATCCACCGAAGCTGCCAAGTTTGTACAGCAGCCTAGAATAGACAAACCAAATACTGGCTCAAGAGAGGAATAGAAGTCGTATAAAGATGATGAAAAAATGTTGCATCTCTAAACAGTGTGAGACATGGTTGTCAGTGGATGGATGAGAGATAAATGGTGGGGTCCTTGCCGTCCGCCCAGGGGATTCAACTCAGCAGGCAACAGGCGGCTCAGTGTCTTCATGAGTCTGGTTTTCATGCTAACCTGCTTTGACGAGGAGGTTCGGGTGTGGGGATGTTTTATATTGTGCTAATTAATAACGTTTGACACCCATCCAAACATTAATTCATTAATTCCTTCTGTAACTGCTTATCCTGTTCAGGCTTGCAGGGGGACTAGAGCTTATTCCAGCTCACTTTGGGCAAGAGACAATTTGCCAGGTCTTCATAGGGCCTACACATAGAGACAGAAAAACCTTCACACCTATGGTCAATTAAGAGTCACCAATGCACATATATTGATGTTTTTTGACTGGGAATGGAAGCTGGAGCACCTGGAGAGAACCCATGCAATCACAGGGAGAACATGAAAACTCAGAAGGGGCGCGCGGAGGTGGATTTCAACCCCAAACCTTCTTATGCTGCCCCTTCATTCAGATGCCAATAAAAGTACATTTTACATTATGAATTGAATAACTCATGAATAAATTCCTCATAGATACTCACGTTGTCTTTACATTATAACTGCTGGCATGTCTGATTGAAATAAAGAACGACTCTTGAGGTGATGAGGTTGGAGGATCTTGTTGCTACTAGTCAAACTGTGCCATCTACTGGGACGACGACCTCTGTGCATATTGGATCCAACACATAAACTACCAGGGGCAAAACAGAGACAACAACTTAATTTGTCTGCAGCCAGGTTACAATTATTCTTTTAGCATATGCCAAATTCCCATGGATTAATAAATTAAGGTAACGATAAGTCTCTTAAATAAGCGAAAATGGTTAAATTATGCAGAACTCATTTGAATTTTAAATGCTTTGTTGAAATGATCTCCTTTACATGCTGCCTACTGGTTTTGAATGATTACAATTTTAAAACCGACCCTGCCAATGCTGGGCCAGATTTAAGTCTGACATTGAATCTGTCCTTCTCTTCTTTCCTTTGAAGACTTTTCATTGATTTTACCATTGGATGACGACTCCAGTGGAGGATTTCCTGGACTAGAATCTTGCCAGGGGACAGTCCAAAATGAGATATCTCATCATTGCCTCCTTGTTGCCCTTGTTTTAATCAGATAGAAAGCACAGATCTGGACTGCATTTTAGTACTTCTATTATTAACTAATGCACAATTACACTCTCAATCAAATATATAGACGCCCTTGACCACTCACATCAGATGACACTCGTTTGAAGGCCTGAAATTTATGTTGAGACTCAGAAGAACCGCTCAGATAAATGAGGTCAGCATTCTTTTAGAAGATGATAAAATCGGTTGATTATGTCTTTGATGGATTCTAAAGCCAACTGATTAAAGCACATAGTCAATAAATGATCAAATGAACTGGTTCTGGAGTTTGGTTTATGAGAGCTTTGACATTGGTGCAAAGACAAATAAAGCAAAAATAAAATTTGTATTAAATTTCCCTAAAGAGATGACAAACTGGAGTGCATGAGGAACCAGTCGCTTAAACAAGACTTCAATGCAGAAATCCGATCTCAACACACAGTGTAAACCTGGATTACAAAAAAAGGTAAGGCAATCAGGGGCAACAATCTTTTTGAGAACATAGACTCAAAGGTCTTTGAATATGTAAGCTATTGTATTAAGGGTTGCTGGTGCATGATTTTTTCTAATTCAACATTTTGAACAATTGTTTCTTAATTTGCAAAACGTTTATTTTTTATCAAATTGTATAAGTTTTATGAAAACAGAAGAAGGCACATGCTAAGGTAATAAAAGAGGTCACAATTTATTTTGATTACTTCATTTGAACATTAAGCTTTAAGCTCTCAAAACCTTAGAGTTTTAAGTACAGTGGTGCGTTAGATAATTAACAAGTTTTAATATGAATCAAAAGCTTTTAGTTTGACGAACACAAAGAAAAGCGATAGTTTATGGTACTTAGTATTTTTAAGTGAGAATAATTTCTTAACAAACACCCCTCCTAACACCCCAACATTAACTGTTTTCCAAATAGTTCAACTGCACTCACCATTTTAAAGTGCTCAGTAGTTACGTAATATATATAGTCAATTTACGGTCACCAAATCACCTATATTGCATGTTTTTGTTGTTAATTATAGGTTCCATAGCTCCTTATCTCAGATTGGAGCACTGGTTTTGTAAACCAGGCATCAGGAGTCTGGATCCCACCGGAACCTCCACACCCACCCAGAGGGTGGACTCCTAGAACCCGAGAAATTGGAGTGGAAGGGCATTAGGTGTTAAAGATTAAAAGTGCATTGGGGTTTCCCCAAAAGGACAAAGGAAGCTGGAGAACACATAATTGTTCCAGTCAATAGTGGGAGATTTTATTTAGTTTGGTATGACCTTTCAATTTACTGGTATTTGACTTTTTTTGCAAAATATTTTGTTATAATTCTTTGTCACATTATCGTTTTCACAAAGTAGTTACAACTACCTTTGTCCAAATGAAGCTCCAGTGAAAGTTCACAGTTGATTTTTCATACCATCCTGTCAATCACACCTCTCATTTGATTGTAGCTTCCCCACCACTGCTTACAATCAGTAGATAATAATGAATAACTGCGATGGTTGGGCATCACTATTTTCCGTCGATAGATTGCAAGTCATTTGGTAACGTATGTATAATTGACCACTCAACGCTATGGTAGGTTATTTGAGATGCTTGCGTCCAGATTAGTTACTGGTTCATTAATCGAGTTGGTGAAGACTCGTCACTGAAGGGGATGGGCTGCTAAAAATGATACCATACATTGGCATGTTGAACATTGTTTGATAAGATACAAAATGGCTTTGGGTTAACCTTAGCCTGACTCCAGAGGGTTAAAATCGTGATGCCGCACCAGTTGAGAATTGAAAAGCCTCTTGGGTAAGAAGTGACATGTCTTTAACCTATAAATGACCTCCAGTTGCTTCTGATTTAACCTTTGAGGATAACAATGACGTAGATGAAGGAGAATCAACGATCTAGGCAGCTTTGACAATGATCAAAATGTGATGGCTAGATGACTGGATAAGAACATCTCCAGAACTGCAGGTATTGTTGGTTTGTTCCTGGTCTGCAGTGGTTGGTAGCTGCTAAGTCTCACTGATGTGTTTGAGGAGGGAAGGCTATCTATCCCCTGTTGTCAAAACCACAGAAGTTGCTGAAATTGCTGAAAAGTGAAGGCTGGCACTGATAGGTGTCAGAATATACTTTGACATCACAGAACTGTCTTGTCAGCAAAATAGAAACCTACCCAATATTTGGCAGATGGTTATAATATCATGGCTGATTGATGAAATCCTATGAATAATTAAATTGTCAGTTAGGTTGACAGACAGACCTGACATAATCCTGCAGCAGGTGATAACTCTGACATCCAAAACAACATTAAAATTATATTTGAGCTGAAACTATCAGACGGATCTAACATTTACTCTGAAAGGCAAAATGAACCATCTCGCTGCAGTCACCGCATCAGTGATTCAAATCAATGAATGCAGAAAATAAAAGGTTTTCACGCATCACTGCTGAAGCAATTTGTGGCTTACAAAATCACACAGTCAGCAAGGAGCCGTACGCAACATGAAATTCATAATTCATTCATAGGCTCTAGGAACATTTTCATTAAATAAAGAGCAGAAGACGAAGAGTATGCAGGAGAGGTTCTGTTAAAATAAGATTCAGTGTTCATTAAACTGACTCACTCTATTCTTTCAACTGTTGAAATGATTTTGTATACGGGGATTTTACGCTTTGGCACTAGTTTAAACCGCAGCAGTAAACCTTGATCTGTATGATATTCATCAAACATGCGGTGTCAAACCTGATTGCCGCCTAGATTGTTAAGAGGGGAAGGTTTTTGGGTGAATGAAGTGTGAACTTTATGTTCTGCATGAGGAGGGTGCAGAATGCTGCATGTACGGCATTAGGGAAAGATCATGGATCTATGTCTTAACTTGATGGCAACCGGAGAACATGAAGGCAGCTCAGTGTCCCCATTATGTCCCTGCACCTAAAATCTACAGTCCCACGAAAGTTTGACGTCCGTATTATCCTTCTTCCTATTATATTCTTCTTATCATAATTCTAGTCTATTATTACATACTATCCATAACTATGAAAACTATCTCTAGAATTTGGAATCATGTTATCATCATCCTATTTGACACTTAAATGAATTTGCACAATTTAAATGTAATAGTTAAAGATTGCCTTATTTGTTATCTCGACCTCAACTAGAGTTCCATGAGCCCTATATGTTGGAAAATTCTGAATCTCCGGATATGTAATATTAATTGGATCACATCAAACTTTGATTTTTGGTCGGTCTTATTGGCTTTTCTTCAAAGCATTGTAGGAATCTTCCATGAACTTATAATAAAAAATATTGCTTGTATCCTTAGATGGTAAAGGTTCCTTTAATAAAAATCTTCATTCGGGTTAGGTGATCTGGATCACCCAAAAAATCCATTTATTTTCCATATACTTTATTCCAACATGGAGCCAAAGAAATGCTGGCAAACACATAATGTCTTTTGATCACTCGAGATCTGCTGGACTTAGCGGGGATAGTTCTGTCAGTGCTACAGAACTATCCCCGGTCAGTTTTCAATCATTAGTTGACCACGCTAAGACAAGAGTTGACCATTTGTGAGCAGCAGTATGATTTCATGCCAAGTGTTTGCTTTGAGAGAGCTTATGGAGATGTAAAGTGAAGGCCAGAAGGAGTTCCATTGTGTCTTTGTGGATTAAGAAAAAGCGTAATTCAGATTGTGCTGTTGTATGAGGAAGTCTTGAGTAGCAGAGAAGTTTGTTAGTGTGGTACAGTAAATGTATGAGAGCAGTATGACAGCTGTTATGTGTGCAGTAGGAGTGATGAATGGATTCAAGGTGGAGATGGGACTGCATCAAGGATCGGTTGTGAGCCCCTTTGTGTTTGCTATGGTAATGGACAGGCTGACAGATGACGTCAGGCAGAAGTCTCCAAGGACTATGATGTTTGCAAATGATACTGATATGTACTGAGAGCAGGTGGAGGAAAACCTGTAAAGCTGGAGGTATGTGCTGGAGAGAAGAGGAATGAAAGTTGCAGCAAAACTTAATACATGTGTGTGAATGAAAAAGAGGCAGGTAGGACGATGAGGATATAAGAAGTAGATGTGAAGAAGGCGCAGGAGTTGTGGTCAACTTTTCAGAGCAACAGGGAGTGTGGAGTAGAGGTGAAGGAGCGAGTGCAGGCTGGGTGGGGGAGAGTGTTAAAAGTTATCTGTGACGGAAGAGTAGCAACAACAGTGAAGGAAAGGTTGACAGTGATGGTAGTGAAAGCAGCTCTGCTGGATGGTTTAGAGACGGTGACCATGACATCATCATCAAATCATGACAAAATATTTTGCAGAAAAAGTCCAATACCAGTAAATTCACAGTTCATACCAAACTAAATAAAATGTCCTACTATTGACGAGGACATTTCTGTGTCCAGATTTGAAGCTAATGTTTTCTGAGAGTGAGGGGGATGGACAAGATTAGAAACGAGCACATCATAGGGACAGCCCAGGTTAGACATCTTGGAGACAAAGTAGGAGTTATGATACGCTAGATATACTTTATTGTCCCCGTGTGGAAATTTGTCTGTGACTCACATAAATTGTTGCCTCCACAGTTGCAAGGAATCAATGAAGAGATCATACTGAAGGGATTTGGATATGTGAAAAGAAGGGATAGTGGATCTATTGGAGCTGCCAGGCAAAAGAAAGAAAATGGGGAAGGCCAAAGAAAAGGTTTCTGGATGTGGTGAGAGTACAAGCAGTCGGTTGATGTGACAGAGGAATATGAAGATGACGGGGCAAGATTGAAACAGTTGATCTGCGGTGGCGACCCCTAAAGGGAAGAAAGTATAAAGACTCAATCAGGTATGAGGAAGATCTGAGTTAAGTGATGTCATCATGGCTGAATCAACATGATGTGAACAAAATTGTTGTTTTGCTGGAGTTTTGGTATGTAGCAGGGTGAACTTAGCTACCAGACTCTCTGTTGATGCTTGGTAACCTGACTGTGACTGTGTCCATATTTTATGCTCAGCATAAATAAGCTGTAGTTGACTGGCTTCAGGTAAATTACACACATATCTATTTTTTAACGGGAATAGGAATTTTTCCTTTTCAAATGTTATAATTGTTTACTGTTAGCCTGCAGAGCTCCAGCAGCAACAATGGATGTAAACAGATGATCCGCTGGGGTGATAACCTAAGGGGAACAGCCGAAAGACGAATAGGAACATATTTGCTCTGTTTGAAATTTTGATCTCGTTTTCTACTCTCTTTCCTGTCATACAATACAAACCTTTAGATTTATCTTCAAAAGCCCAGTACCTTGTTAGAAATAACGAGCTGGTAGGTATAAGCAACATTTTCAGACGTACTTTGTTTGATCTGTCAATGCATTAACAGCAACCACAACATAAGTTTACCTGAATGTGTCGGAGGCGGGAGTCAAAGACGAATAAATTGGGTGTGATGTTGACAGATTTTTTTGATTTGTGGCTTATGCCACAGAATATCTACGAGCAATGCGCCAAACACAATCATCCAGATGTTATTTTCTCCACACAACAATAGTTTCTAATATCTGACAGGGGGCCTGCTGTCTCAATACAGGGAGCTGCTATACGGCTGTGATCCTCCTAACAATTGAGAATTAGGGTGCAGACGGCCTGGAGGGCCATCTGTCATGTGGAGGCATCGGGCTTTCCCAGTGGGAGGAATCCAAATTAGCACAACACAAGCAATCACAAATCCTCGGCTCTCCTCTGCTCATAGTTTTCAATACAATTATAATAATAGACCAGGAATGAAATTGGTTATTCATACAAAATATTTACTGTGTGTGTTTGTGTGTGAGTGTTTGTGTGTTTTTATGTGTGTGAAGCTGGGAAGAACTTATCGAAGGAGACTGAGCGAACAAAGACACGCTGCACACACTGAATTATTAATGAGGTGTTAGAATTGATTAACCATCTGTGACGTGTGATACACAACTTCCACACATTTCAGATGTGAAACAATTGCCCTGTTTTTTTCTGTTCAATCAATTAATCCTCATAATCAATCCTCATAACTGTGGTTCTGAGTGCAGTTACAGACCCACTCCCCACTGTCCCCCTTCACAATCAGACCGGAGTACTTAAAGTGGAGATGGTTGCATTTGAGGACTCGTAAAGTGTCTGACCTTAAAGTCCCGGCAGCCGATAGCTGGAAGACGATCCTAGCTGAGATTGACTTATAAGACTGAAATAACTCCACACATACAGGATGTCCTCTCTTTGTGCCTGTAATGTGTGCTGCCGGTGTTATGTGCTTTTTTCCCTCAAGCTTTTAAGGAGCTTCCTAACACAAGTAGAACTGATATTCATACACTGTGACAATAAAAAATTATGATAATCTCTCCCTTATTTATCACATGTTACACATTTAGACCTACAGTACGTCGGGAAATCTATCTCTGCCTTTAACCCATCCCTGAAGGAGCAGTGGGTGGCGCCTGAAGCGCCCAGGGAGCCTGAGATTTCAGGGTCTTGCTCAAGGACCCAGAGCATGTTGCATCAGGGGCTGGGCTTGAACACTGGTCTCCCAGTTGAAGGAGGACTGCTCTACACACTGAACTAAAACCTCCCTGACAATCAGTGATGATGGGTTTTCTTTTTCATTAAAGCAGCTATCATGAATATTTCTTGCTGGGAGGGGATCATATGTACAACATTATAAGGACCTGCCTCATATTTTGGTCTTACCTTTGCCATCCTAACAGCTCTTACCCGCAAAGGCATAAGCTCCACCAGACTTTTCCCCTTCAGAGTCTGGCTCCACCATACACTTAATTCTGATGCCAGCTGGATTTAAGAATTTGGAGGTCCAGTGAAAACCTTGGACTTGTTCCTCAAACCATTCCCGCAGCATTGTTGCGGTGTGACTGGTTGCATTATGCTGCTGAACGAGGCCCGTCTTTAGGGAGTAGCGTTTATTTGCCCTGCAACAATGTGTAGCAACAGGTGCTACGTGTCAAAGTAACATCCACATGAATGGCTGAACCCAAGGTGTCCAAGCAGATTGTTTAGAAGTTGTGGTTTTATTACTATGGTATATATCCAGATAATTCTCATTTCTAAGTCCAAATGCGGCTGCAAAGCACTGATTATTATTAAAATAAATCAAAATCCTTTGTTTTTTCGCCATAAGTCCACTTCACATTAAATGAGAATCTAGCCAAATTCATACCAATTCACCCTCCTGACAATCGGAGGAAAAAACTGGTATCACACTTTGGTCGATTTCGGTATTCTGTCGAATTCATCCAGCAGTATGAGATATTTGGATCCAGCTGTTCACCTCTGTACAGAATCATAAATCTGAACGTCTATATCTGGTCGAGATCATTATAACCTATGTAAGAGGCATACTGGAGCCACAGATGGTGCTGTGGGGCAACAATTAACAGCCTTTGAGTCTAATGTAATATATGTAATAATAATAATAATAATAAATACCAGTATCGACACACATTAAACCAATAGCTGAAATTTCAAATTCAGTTCTTGCTGAAGGATAGACAGCGTGCATTGATCACATATTCACAACCATGTCCTTTCCCACACTTTTTTTCTCTGTTTTATTGATTTTTTTCTGCAAAACAGACCAATCACTACAGCGACGTTGTCAGTTATTTTGTTGACATACACACCTAGGTTGCATTGATTTTTACCTCAGAGATGAGAATTTAAAGGAAATTCTGTAAAGGCTGATTAGATGTATTCAAACTTTGCTGGGTTTGCAGTGGGTTGATACTTTAAAGAAGATAATCTTCTAAAAATTATTTTTTACATTATTATTATGGAGATAAACGTTGTGAACTCCAATACAATTGCAGTATAAAGATGCCCCCTAACTTCCGACCACACACTAATGTGAGGTTTAAAAGCTGCTAGCATGTTCATACAAAAGAAGATGCTACAACCGGGAAATAGTTAGTACATAGAAATCTGTGAAAGCAGTCATTCTGCATGATGACAGACTATTTAACTTCTTCTTATTCTCAACGACATAGGTTCTTTTCTGCAGTCCCACTCTGGGGTCAAAATCCCATTTTTGGCACATTCAACAGTGCCAATCAGGGAGTCTTCCTGGTCTTATCCCTCAAAAACTTTGTAAATGTACATGCACTCTGTGGTATCTATCAAATTTGATGTATTACTTATCAAAGGGTTCATGAGTTAATTAATTTATTGTTTTGTGTAATGGTGGTACTGTAGTATAATAATGTTTTAGCCTATTTTATCAAAAAAAACAAAAAACAGGCAAGGATAGAAACATTGGTATTTTTTGATCATTCACAGATTTTTTAAACATATTAACTGATACAATAAATTATTTTACTTCTTACCTTTCCATAGACACCAAGGTTATGCAAATAAACTTGATAGCTGTGGGTCTATTTTAAGTTTATTTTGGATATGTAATTCAGGCTAGGCTTAATTTAAAATAACCAATAAGCAGAACAGGTAAAACGTTTATATATTATAGTAGTATTATAGGACCTTTTTTTTAAACTAATTATGTTTCTACTATATGCTTTCATTAGCTCAATAATAGTTTGACGTAACTTCTTGTTTCTCATTTTTACTATCATATTATTATTATATTACTATCATTATTAACTGTTTGTGTAAAATATTGGATATATTAAAACACATTTGTATTTAATCTAGATTGAGATAATGTTTTAATTTCAATCAATTTCATAATTCAATTTTCATTTTGTAATTTGAATATCAGAGAATAGGTCCAACACAGATATTTATTTGTCTCTGTTTCAATGTGTACAACATAAATGTATATGACTGTGATACAATAAAGTATATTAAATTCCAATATAGGATGAATTTGATAATAATAACATTAATCATAAATATTATTATCGAAATAAATAATGATTTGTTGAAACACTGAAAAAATGATAGAAAACCTAGATTAGATGATAAATAATACTATTAATCAAATATATAATGATGATAATCTGATAAAATGATGATAACAAGACAATATAATTGTGACATAATGACGATCATAACATGATATAATGACGATAATAACATGATATGATGATTAGAATAAACTGTTATAATAATATATACACCATATAATTATGATAATAGCATGATATGATAATGATATTGACATGATATAATGACATAGTTAACATTGGTTATTACTGCGACTCATTCGGAACGCGTCCCCCCTGGATGACCCAGAATCCTCTGCGCCAAGGAAAGATGGAAGAACCCAGCAGCTGCAGGAGAACAATGTTTGGGCTCTAAATGTTTAACCGGACGGCTAAGGGTGAACTACGCGAGCAAATACATCAGGTCATGGTTGTGATCCGGTAAGAACAATTCATACGGTCCAACTCCGGTGTGGGTTCGGCAGTTGTAAGCGTAAATATCGGCGTTGAGGACGGACAACAAAGCGTTGCCTCACCGCTAACTGGCTGCTAACGTTAGCCTCTCTGGCTAGCCGCCGGACGAGCATCATTGTTTGCTGGAGTTTGTGTTTATGGCTCATGCTTGTCGCTCCATCACCGACTGTCGCCTCATTGTCCGGGGGACAAAGCCAAAAGCTTGGTGAAAACTGTGAATAACTACAGATGATGTAAGAAAAAGAAGTTTGTTTTATATATCTCGGCTATAGTAGTATTTGTCCTTGGGTTATTTCTGCAGCTTTAGTGTCCTGTGTTGGTGCTAATGTTCGCTGATATTTGCCACTTCGTTAATTTAAACTTGAAACAGTAGGAAATAACTTTGTTTACATACTTGAAAAGTCCAGCCTTAATCCCCTCACATCTTAGACTTTTTCTTTCCCTATATTTCGGCTCGGTTTGATCTTCACTATACAAAGATCTGCTGCTGTTAATGCGTGGTCATATTAATTATTGCCTGATCCTGCATCACAAAGAAGGGCCCCGCGGTTAGCTAGCTAGCTAATTGGATAGCTAACTAGCTTGGTGGTTTTTTGTAAATATTTTCCCACTTTAGTGTCTTACAAATACGCCATGTGTCTGTTTGAAAATATGTAAGAGCTGGAGATAGTGGAAGTGGTTGAATTCTTGAAGTTTTTTGTTTAGAGTTGGATTTTGTTAGCTGAAGAGGTTATTAATGCTAACGCACCATCAGAGCTGAGAGCCAGTGGTTGATAGTAACTAAGTATATTTACACAATTGGTGTACTTTTACTTTACTTGAGTATTTTCATTTTATGTTACTTTATACATCTACTATACTACGTTTCAGGAAGAAATTCTTTCTACCGCACTACATTTTTCTGACAGCTGCAGTTACTAGTTACTTTAAGATAACAATTCTAAATATATTTATTTATATCATGGTGTAATGCGATAAATAGCGCTATATGCACTAAAAAAAAATTGTTATGTGTTTGTTTAATTAGTAGAAATTAATTTTGATTTACTTTTTAGAATATTTTTATTATGCTTTATAATTGCACTTGATTTGTTTATACACTGATCATCCATAAAATGATAACCATGTGAAGTCAGAATAACATTAATTATTTTTGCTTCAATGGACCTGTCCCCGTGCGGGACATATTAGGCAGCTATGAATAAGTCTTCCTGAAGTTGATGGTGGTGGAAGCAGGTAAATGGTCAACTCTAACAGGGGTCAAATGGTAATTGCTAGTTGACTGGGTCAGAGCATATCCAGAACTGCAGGTGTTGTTTGGTGTTCCTGGTCTCAATGTTATTTCTTACCAAACTGATGAACCATCCACAGATTCATAGGCAACTTAAGCTCATTAATGCGCCTTGGGAGTTAGGGTAAGCCTGAATTGTCTGATCTCACTACACTTACAGTAAAAAAAAGAAAAATGTATATACTTAATTTATTCAGAGGGAAGTTCTCTGCGTTTGACCCATGAGGGAGCAGTGCCGAGCATATTGGGTTCAAGGTCTTGCTCAAGGACCCAACCACCTGTAGCCCTACTGGGGATCAAATATGCTACCTTTTAATCTTCCGATTGGGAGACGGCTGCTCTACCCACTGAGCTACATAGCCCACGTAAACTGCTGAAAAAGTTAATGTTGGTTCTGATGGAAAGTTGCCAGAGCGCAAAGTGCATTGGATAACTGTTTTGGCAGTATAAGAAGGACTAACTGATATTTGGTAGGTGGTTTTAATTTAATGGCTGATTGCTCTACAGCACCCACTTTATTGCAAAAAACAGTCTATCTAATGCAGCCTCTCGGTTGCTGATAAGCTTGTTCAAATTGGATGACTGGTTCAGGCGGGCCCATCACACAGATTAACATACAGCTTCTATCCCCTCATTCCTCATCTTATGTTGTGTCTAGCAGAGTGACCCTTTAATATACTGTACACACACTCATCAAGCACAGAGTAACATGTACAGTAGAGCTCCAGGGTTTTTTTTATGTTTTCTTTTTTTCAATTGTATATAAGCCGGACTGCAGCCTTTTGTTGACCCACTAACCGTCGGTTTTAATCCGACTAAGCGACCAGTTGTGAGATCGGAGTCCGTAACATTGATTCCTGAAGAGTTAGCTTAACTGGCTCCATATTGTTGCCGGTTAGCTATTATTTGTGTCTCTATGACTAACAACCAGTTGGTGACAATCAAAGTATGTTGTTTCTTATGCTGACTGCTCCTATTTGTTTCTTCCCAGGATGACCCTGATTGCCACCTCATAGGTTTACACCCAGCGGCATCCACCATGAGCATCATTCAAGACAAACTAGGCAATGAATTTTTGCGCTCTAACGGGAACATGGACTCCAATTTCGGCCCTGGCATGATTATGTTCAGCCACCTCCCTCCGGTGACCAGCTTCACTCGTCTGGCTGCCCACTCCGTCATGCAGGATCTTCAACCACAAGAAATGATCCTGAAGAAAGAACGTGACTCGCCTGACTGCAGCATGGGAACCCAGGGCGGCCGCATGGTGTGTGCAGGGGTGGGTGACTACGTTCAGGCTATGGGAATCAAGCAGGAGAAGCTGTCGGAGCAAGATTATCGCCTGCCTGTTTACCCTGGAGGGCTTGGGAAGAGCACAGAGCTGCTGGAAGTGACTGTGAGCAACAACCAGAACCTACTGGTGCATGACCTCAACATGGGCAACGTAGGTACCACTGGGTGGAAACCTTGTATGAGAGCTTAAGAATCCAGCTCTGCTATCAAATGAGGTGTATTTGATAAAGTTACATTTCCTCTATTAATCAAGTTTATAGCTGAACATATGTAAGGAAAGTTACTCCTTAGTAATACTACTGTTTATCATTTGATGGTACTTTTAATAGCTAGTTGCAGTGGTGGATTAAGTATTCAGATGCTTTTCTTGAGGAAAATTATTAATATCACACTATCACACAAGTAAAAGTATTAAGTGTTATGAGCAAAATCTAGTTCAAGTATCAAAGTAAAAGTACTCGTGCAGTAAAATGGTCCAAATTCGTCTTTTCTATTATAAAGCATGGTTTGGATAACTGCATTAATGTTAAGACCATTGCTACTACTGTAGATGTTAAAGAGGGTGGTAATCTAACAAATGTATGCTGTTGAGTAGTTTATTCCATTAAATCAGCATAGCCTGTTTATAGCATTGTTGTCCTGGTCTAAACTTCAGCCTGTCTTTAGCCTTATAACATATTCCTCAAAATCCAAGATGTTTTATTAATAGTTTATTAAGCTTAATCATAGTAAAAATCCAGAATCCAAATAAAAATCTAAATCCAAAAGACTTAAATGGTTGCCTCGTACACATTTTGGAATCTTTAAGGGGTAACTACAGGACAATTTTTGGTGAGGTTTGATTGAATTTAAGACGTAAATCGTCAAATGTGGGCCATTCTAGCTGAAATATTATCTGGCATTGGAGGACTGGTTAAAATAATTATGTTCATTCCTAATCAAATTAATCAATGATGTCCTGTTGGTGCTTCTCTTCAGGAACCTACCTCAGCGCATAACGACATTAACGTATGTACATGGCCTCAATAAAATTTCTGGTCATTATAAATCTGCAAACTAAAACATTTTCATTAGCCTTGTTTTCAACACAAGATTTCATTTAAAGATAAATACAAAACAAATAGTTTATCATTATTGAAGTTCATATTCCAATCCCCCTACCTGCCCGTATAATGAACACAGAGGGATGTAAATATAAAATATACATGTATTATATAAATATTTTGAAAGTATTGATGTTTCTGCCTCAAGTATTTTTCGACTGGGCACCCAACACAACCTCATTTAACATATTTCTTTCAGCTATAAATTGGACTTGTGTTGTACACATGCGCCGTAAATGTACACCAAGGGTGAGATACCACGATTCACAAGTAAACCAGAAAACATGAAGCTTGTAATTTGTATCACCAGTAACGACAAAATAAATGGTGGAGGAGGAACAACGTTCGGCACAATTAACTTAATCAAACACTTTAAATGTAATCCCCCTGAGGAACATAGGAGGAAGCTATCATTACATCTCTGTATGTATGATCTATCCTGTCCTTTATCGTATTAAGACTTATGGATAAACGAAGCTGCGGTGGCACAACAGCATGTAGACAATTACCTGAAGTCAAGCTACTGTTGTTGTATCCAAATGAACAGCTTTCAGCTCTACTTGAGGACTGTGCAACAAAACTGACAAATATAACATATATATGTCTTAAAATGTCTGGAATCCAAGGAGCACAGGTTTTAAATCTATGTGGGGCAGAATAAATAAATGAAGCTATTTCTGTTAAGTTTTTATGTTTATTTCTCCAATATTTTAGCCTGTATGCCAATAAAATGACCATTACGACAGAAAATTGTTTGTACGTGAAACGAAGCGCACTCTGGTTTGATTGGCAGAGGTGTTGCAGTAATCAGCATTTAATGCAGAAGAAGAGCATTAAATGATTTTGTCTATCAAAAGGTCTGTCCCTTTTGATAGACAAAGGGAAGACCAACAAGACGCTGCAAGCAGACCAAATCTTAGTTAAATGTAAGTTCAGTGAGAGATAGAGGATTAAAAGGCAGTTATGTTTGTTAATTTGTACAGCACTAAATTTGTTATTTAAATTCAATAAAACATCGTAAGTAACAATGTGCTGTATACTGCCGTCTAGTTAGATTTCTTGCCGGGGTAGTGTTAATTAACCAATTGCAGGTCTGATGTTATTGAACAGCCAGTATGTGAAGCAGCTCCTAGGTTAATATATAGGGAGAGATTGGCCGTGTTGACGTAAATCTTCTGACGGCTTGGGATGCAAAATTGAAATACCCCCCCTTCTCCATGTGTCTCTCTTTCTGGGACGAGAAGTGATGTCATGCAGCCCCCGCATGAATGAAAACATCAACACAAGGACACAGCTGTCTTGTTTGAGCTGGCACTTAATTTCAGACGGCTTTGTGTTCATTCGAATAGAAATACAGACAATAACACTCGTCAGACAATAGGCAGGCCTCGGAGGTCAACAGCGCTTGATATGCACGTTTGTGCAAAACAGGATGAGTTATTGTTTCTAAATTGTCCACCTGAGGACAGTTTCATACATAGGATTTTATTTTATCACAATCAGAAGGAGTCAGCTTTTCACTCTGAAAAATTGGGATTATTTTAGAACAGCAGGTGCACCCACAATTACCGCGTCAGTCTCCATATGGCACTGAAGTGCAGCGTGCGAAAGAAAAGCAGTGTTGGTGAACAGAATGAAGAGAAGGGTAGCAATAAGAAACGTGTTTTTTTTTTTACTGTTTTTGCCACCGCTGGTAGTGGTGATTTAAGGTAATAGTACATATTTCTTATTTTGAACATTTAGTTGATGACGTGTCTTGTTCATGGTTAGAAGAGCAGATGAGAGGCTGTCACAGTGAATTACAGGCTGCCTATAATCAGTGGGGTCATAAATTTACCGTGTTTGTTATTTTATTTACCAAAATAAATACTCTTCCTGCAAACAACCAGCGGACATTTAAGTGTTTTGTAAAGGCAGCAAACACTGACTTGGATGTGTAGTTTCAGACTGAACGCCTTTAACGAAAAATACTCACGGCCCACACCCTCTCCCCTTTTGTCATCTCTGCAGCTGCCGAGTCAGTTAGGAAAGGAGCCCTCTGGGAGAAAAGGTCGAAGGTCAAATGGTGATGGACAGGAGGTCAAACCAAGGAAGAAGAGAAATGAGGCAAAGGTCTGTGTCTTTTCTTTTGTAGTTTGTATGTGCACATAAACAATTAACAACACATAAAATGAGAGTTAAATGTTCAAAACAAACACAAATATTAAAGTATTCTTTGAAAACAATGAGCCTCGTCTTTTGAGGAATGCTTAGAGAATTGCATGCTCGTACAACAGTATAGATTCTGCATCTATCATTTTGTCGGGATTGAAATGTACTTAAATTAGGATTGTGCTCATCACTCCTGCACATTCCAGGCAATAAGAAGTGGTTGAGATGATCCTGAGGGCATCTGATTGACTGTGCTCCTGTGTTGTTGTTCTTCAGCAATCAGTGATGCTGGATGCAGAAGGAGGAGGTCTGTCACCGGGAGGCAAGCCTCACATCTGTGAACACTGCACTGCATCCTTCAGGAGCTCCTATCACCTACGCAGACATGTCCTTATTCACACTGGTAATGTTTTGTATAAAATCTTCTCCTTGAGGCACATTGTTGGACTTTAATGAAAAGAAAATTCTGAAAGACAAGCTTTTCCTGATTGATTCTGGTGCTTGAGGCAAGCTTGTGTGGAGTTTGGGTCTTTTAAATGTCAAGAAGTGTGTGGTTTGTAGATGCAAGAAGGTCAGATGTAATCCTTTATCTTGATCATTACAATTTGGCTGTTTACTCAAACAATCTCAGGCTCATAATGATGTATATGTGAGAGGAAGCATTTTGAAGCAGAGGGGTTCAGCTTTTTGTCCAACTCTCCATTCAAAGATGTGAAAATATGATACTAAGACATAAAACAGAGAGACTTGTAGTGTGGTCAGTTACTCTGCAGGGAAAATGAAAATCTGCTAGAGGTCGTGCACTATTGATCACTTTATTCAGATTTTTTTAAGTCTTCATTATTGATGAAGCATCTGCTGTCTTCCACGTTTGTAATCCTTTACCAGATTCATGAAAAACATTAACACAACAGATGATGGAGGAAAAAGCTTTCACACCTCAAAGATGAATGAATGAATGCATTTTGAAATGTAGTGAAAATGTAGACGTATCCTCATTCTCGCAGAAAATAAGTTGAATATTTCCGTCTTTTTATCTTTCTTGCAGTTAACTTTTGATTTCTTCATTAACTTCTTCCGTCTTCCGTTTGTGTCTTTTGTTTTTCGTCGATGGTGGCCTGCTTTGACTTCCTGTAGTTGGTTTGAAAGCCGAACCATCTAAAAAAAAACGACAACCATGGTTCAGTTTGATTCAGATGGAGACCACCTCTTTCTGGCTGCGCTTACACCTACCTCATTTAGACTTGTCTTTCAAAATTTCAGTTTGATTGGACAACAGTTCCAGGTGTGAAGCCTTCTCCGTACCAAGGTCTGGCTAAATCAGCTAGAGTTTGGGTCTACAAAGAGGTGGTCTCAGTCCGGCTCAAACAGAACCAAGGTTCAGTTCACTTACAGTGTGATACTCAGACTAATATCAGGAAGTAACAGCAGACTACCATCGCCAAAAAACAGAAGAGGGAAACCACAGAAGAATGAAGACGTAAAAGGAGCCGTTGGAGCACATGGGGAGATGAATGATTAGTCTGTAGAGATGAGATATTTAATAGTGATATGGTCAAAGGTAAAAAAAATAAAAAAATCTAAAGTTTGAAAAACTGTAATGTGAAGCCATTAGTAACCAGGTCGGTGGTACATAATGTAACAAACCTTAATAGTTTTGGTCCAGAACTCTGGGGGCAGCTTTCACTGTTTGAGTCCAGAGGTGGGTTTGTAAGCTCCCTCAGAAAATATTTTTTTTTTCTGTGGTATACTGAGTGTTAAAGGTGAAAAAACAGAGAAAAGTATGAACATCTGTGAAATAAAATGTAATAAATATTTCTGATCCCATTCCAGGTGAGAGACCGTTCAGGTGCAATCAATGCAACATGAGTTTCATCCAGAAGTATCTTCTCCAGCGGCATGAAAAAATCCACAGTGGTGAGTGAAGTCTCATGTCATCATCCATGCTGATTCCACCTGTATGCTTCTACCCTGCACTAACCCTGAGTGATGCTGTTCTTGAACGTCAGGAGAGAAGCCATTCAGCTGTGATCAGTGTAACATGCGGTTCATACAGAAGTACCACATGGAGCGACACAAGAGGACGCACAGCGGAGAAAAGCCGTACAGGTGTGAGACCTGCCAACAGGTCAGTGAGCTGCTCGGCATCCAGATGTTATAATTTATCCATTAATAACTTTCAAAGCTTTTAAATGCAACATTTGTTTTTTGTTCCGTTCAGTATTTTTCGAGGACAGACAGACTGCTTAAGCACAAGCGAACCTGTGGAGACGCCATAAAGAAGGGGCTGGATCCCGGGATGATGATAGACTTGGGTTGTCTGGACATGGGACATGGCAGCTATGGAATCACTCAGGGAAATACTGGCAGGAAGAGGGGAAGGTCCAAAAATTCAGCGGAGGGAGGAGAGCGCAAGAAAAAGAAGGGGGATGGAGGAGGGATGAGGGTACCGCACATTCACGGCGCTGTATCTGGAGATTACAGTGCCCATGAATACTCTGTGGACAATGAGACGGTATCTTCCTCCACGGATCCAGGACCCATCATGCAGCAGGGCCAACATAGCCAAGCTCCAAAGATGGCGTTCAAGAAGGCTAATCGAAAGAACTTGGACAAAATGGGTCTGGGCCAGGCCAAAGAAGGCTCATTAGAGCAGAGTGGGAGTATGGAGGGCTTGGGTCTCATGCAGGGTGACGGGTCTAAAGCTGCGCCCACCAGCAGCAACTACAATGACGCCATGCAATTCTTAAAGAAGAGGCGCTACCTTCACGCAGCAAACAATGCAAACTCATCAGGGCCCCATGGCGAGTACGATGTCGGCATGGGCCACATGTCTTCCCAGCAGTCCGTCATTCAGGGCGTCGTTTCAGGTGTGATGGATAGTGAAACGCCTCTTAGTCTCGACAAGTCAGGGATCCCAGATGAGGTTCTACAGAGCATCCTCGACCACTACACACAGAAAGCTGATGGCTCGCACCATGATGTTCACTTTGACATCAGTGACCACCATGTAGAGCTTAACCCTACAACAGCCGACGGTTCTGACATCGGCCACAGCGCGGACACCCCCAGTCCATCTGGAGACAAGATGGTCATGATGAACGAGTACTCTCGCTTCCTGCTGCAGGCTTTGGAGCGCACCAGCCACAGCGCCAGCTTTCCTCTGGGCCCCGGGCCTCCCATCTCAGGACAATTCCCCAGTAGCCACTCTGGAAACCCTCTCTACGCTGACAAGAACATCTACACTACGTCCCCGCTGGAGTGCGGGTTCGGCCAGTCGGTTGCTTCACCCACGCTGCCCTCTTCTGTGCCAAAGTCTCACTTTGTGATGCTGACGGGCTCCTCGCCGCAGCACAGCTTCCACCTGAGCAGCCTGGAGGCCCCAACTCACCAGCAGCTCACCCCCTCTCAGGAGCTCACTGACCAGATGGAGAAGCAGCATTCCTCCACCCCACCTTCCTCCTACCAGATCAACTCGTCTGACCTGAGCAGTCAGAAGGATCACACGCCGCTGGTCAAAAACGGGACGGCCATCTACCCTCTGGCGCCCTCGCAGGATTTGACCTCTCTTGACTCCTCTAAGCCTTCCTACCAGATAGAAAACTTTGCTCAGGCCTTTGGCTCCCAGTTCAAGTCAGATGGCCGTGTCCTGTCTTACAGCACTGACTCTGGCAGGGAGCTGGATCACAGGATACGGACGCCTGTGTCTGAATTCTCAGGGTATTCTAGTTTGTTATCTGATGTCAATGAGCCAGTAAGTTCAGGTTCCAAAACCACAACAAGCCAAAGCTACAGATGAGAGCTGGTGAGAGAGAGAGAGAAAGAGAGAGAGAACACTCTGGTTCAATTTTTTTAGTGCCCCTATTATATTATTATTATTATTATTATTGTAATTATTATTTTTATAAGTGACATCTTTTAATTATACTGTCTGTCTGCCCGCTCCTCTACCCATGATGAGCCTTGCAAGGCTTCCTGCAAATGCAATTTTTTAAAGTAAGTCTGTTAAGTTAAAAATGTATTTACTGTTTATAATTAGTCCTGTTAGCGATATTAGATCAGTAGGTCCGAGACTATTTTGTAAAGCGTAGAGCAGCACGAGATACATTTCTTTTCAAATGAGCTGAAGTGTTTGAGCAATCGACTTTACAAGTGTAAAATAATAATAATAATGATAATTATGATGATGAAAATAACCGCAATGGCAGGGAATAGCCCAGGATCGAAATAGCAAAAAAAAAAAAGTTGTCTGTTACAAGGTTTTAAAGTATTACTCAGGAAAAAAAAGTGGAAAAGGAGAAGCCTAGGAGGTTCAGTGAACACTCGTCAGAGGATTTTGTTTCTTATGTTGTGTTACTTGTTGAATGAGTGTGACATAAACAGACTGCTGCCAGCTCACCCGAGCACTGAAAACACTTTCTACTTGGCTACATAGAGATTATGGTACTTTTCGTGTCAATGTGAAACTCGTGTTTTCTTCAATAAGGGCCATACATATATATATATATATCTATATATATATCTATATATATATTTATAAGAATATATATAATAATGTAAAAAAACAGATTTAATCATTCTGGGCGAGCGTCAGTTGAGGTAGAAGGAGATTTTGTCTGTGTGCGGGGCGGGGTGTAAATGTTGTCCTTGGTATATTTTTGGAGAGCATAAATGATGGTGAGGTTTTTCTTTGGCCACTAGAGAATGCTGTTGGACAGCGAAAGGAATGCTTTTCTCCCGCCCTCCACCTCTTTCCCAAGTTATTTCTGTAAAAGACTCCAATTAGCACTTTGAGCCGTTTTCTTACATGGAGTCAAGTTCCTCTTCGGACCACGGAAGCTCAAACGTCAGCAACGGACTGGTCTTTTGACAGATATGCAGAAAGGCTGTCTTGGTGGAACATAATCTGACTGTACAAGAGGGGACACTCTTTGACTGGGTGCTGAGGTTTATATGGGAGTGTGGGTGGCAAGGGTGAAAATGGGATTTTTTAATTAATATTTTCTCTTTCTCCTTACTTTTATGAAGGGTTTAGCTTGGGAGGGAGGCAGGGGCTTTTTAACATTTAATCGGGATAATGTAAATGTAATTAAGACCCCTAGTTATAGTTTGACTCGTTATCCGAATTTACTGGCTTTGCTTTCTTATTGAATTTGATGAAAATGTGTTAGTGATCATTGAATTTCTTCAGTTACTGAGGCGGCCCAAAAAATGGCTGACTAGACAAGTTCTATGCATTTAGATCTTTGCAGTCCCGAGTATATATATATATATATATATATATATATATATATATATATATATATATATATGCAAAATATTGACCAGTGAGCATTATAAGTAATTCTTGCAGATTTTTTTAAAAAACGTGTGTATGCTGTACATTCTTCTTCGTGAAAACTATAAATGTCTTCCACGGCTACAACTGTTCTCAACTGCTGGAACCGAACTCGAGTATTCAAAGCCCTCTTACGGCCTGCTTGTTTCAAGCAATCATAAAACGCTGCGGTGTGAACTCAATGCTGTGATATCTTAAGTGACACGTCGCCATTTGGGAGCGACGTAAACAAGGTTTTGCCTCGTATATACCTCATATCACACAGCAGGGACAAAGGAGTGAAGATGTTTGTGACAGAGATGCTGTTTTATGTTTTTAAACAAACATTTGTGTACATGACCTTTCTGTGACCCACTAATTCCTGGCTCAAGGGTTTGTGTAAATGTTTCAGTGTTCGGTCTCTTCTGTCCGACGACTCCACCTCATCTGAGTCACCAGATTGTCTCAATATGCTCGTTTACAACAAAATGTTCAAAACACTAAATCTTAATGAATTTTGATTCCCCTGTATAATAATTATATTTTACTACACTCCCCCACCCCCCTATTTGTTATCATTGCCAAATTTTTGTAGCTAATACTATCTTCCATTTTTATGTTTTTTTTTTCAGTTTCTTGTGATTTATTCCCAAGACTGTACTTGTCCAATGAATTTAAAATTGTAGGGAGTAAAACGAATAAAGAAATTAAAAAACTTACCAGTAATGGTTACTGTCATCCTTTATGTGGTGGCCAACATGTTGATTAATTACTACAGGGTCTGTGTATCTTTAAATAATTTGGGTTTAGCTTCAGAAACAGATTTTGAAAAATGACAGTTTATTTGATTTTTAGTTTTAAGATTAAAAATTTAAATTGAAAAAATGTGTTTTTTCCAAAAGGATGACAGCAATTAAAAGAATATATGTTGTTACGCTGGTAAATGACCACATCTCAGAAAATGAACAAACAGATGATTTCGATCCCTGCTAGTGATGTTATTTTTTATAATTCAAGTTAAAAATGAAAATCGTATATATATATCGTATATATATAATATATATATATATATATATATATATATATATATATATATATATATATTATGGTTGACTCTGAATAATAAAACAATTCCTATGTTGAGTCAGGCAAACAGATGAAAACCGCAAATCATGCCATCTCATGCTGATAATGACAATCATTCACAGCTGGGCTCATTGCCTTTTAATCTAGTATGTACTATAATACACAGTGTGTACTAGATAAAATATATATCTAATATATCATTTCAGGTGAAAAGGTGAAATAGCCCTATAAACAGTTTGCAAGCAATAAATCAACAAAATCCGGTCAAATTTACACTGATCAGCAATAACATAAGCAACAGGTCTCAGAATAACTTGGGTGTAATAAGTACTCTATTAATATACAGCAGCAAACAAGAACGGGAAGTAGGGGAACAAAGGATACTCAAAGGGGTACTAATAAAATGTAAGCCCTGCATTAAAGGAGGGCAGGGTTTTGGCATGGCTACCACACTCCACAGCTCCTCATCCAATCCAGCAATTTAAGGGATGTGCAGCACAAACAAGTCTGTGGCCTCACAACTCGCAACCAACACACCTTGAAGGATCTGCTGCTAACATCTTAGATGCCACAGCTGACTCCCAGAGATCTCGTGGAGTCCATTCCTCAGTAGGTCAGAACAATTAGAGTTCAAAAGGAGGATCGGCACAATATGAGGCATATGGTTGTAATGTTATGGCTCATGTGTATCTTTCAATACATGAATCCTGATGCATTCATTTCAGTCTGACACAGCAGGCTTCATTCCTCTGAAATATATTTCAAAGAAATTAGGTAGGTCAATGTACAGAGTGCACTACAAAATAACAATAAACAACATATTCGGCAAACTAAAAAATCACAATAGAATTAAAACGAAAATAATGAAAATAAGTCAGCACAAAACTATGATCTCTAACAAAATTAGGTCAAATGTGGGAAGAGTAACACAAACATTAAATCCAATTGCCTTTTTCATTTTATTCAATTATTTTAAATGTCAATGTATAATCATAGGAATTTCATGATTATTGAACTGATCTGGGATGAGTTTGTGAGATGCTGTGGATGGCATCTCTTCACACTTTATCCGCTCCCAGAAGTTTTTTCCAGCTGTATTAACTTCCACCAGCGGAGGGCAATGATGTCCTAGTCGTGACATTCTGTGGGACACAGGTGCTGGCATCCCCTTTGATTTGGCTCTGATCTAGTAATCATGACTTACTTCAAGCAGTTTTTCACTTTCAGCAAAACCTATTTTTCTGGGGGGTTTTTTTTCATCTCACCTTCAGTTTCTGGTAGATTTCTGATTCAGTGACAGATGATTGCATCATTTTCTCAACTAATTCCTCCGCTCCTTTTTCATAGGCTCGAAGCAGGAGGTTTTTATAACTTCATGGGCCAGAGGTTTTACTTCCTTCCTAAAAAAAAACCCATCCTGTCTCATAAAACACTGATCTGAGAATCCGGTCAACAACATCCACACTAAAAGTTTTACCTTCATCAGTAAATGTTTATAGAAAATAGAAATTGAATGCAAGAGTTTATAGTTTTTTTTTAAGAACACAACAGCTTTAATTCGTTAAAAAGAACAATTAATTAAATATTAGTTGTTACACCAAGGAACCATTGATAATGACAAAGTTGTGAAAACTCTTTAGCCCCCTCCTGGTTTGTTTTGAAACAAACCTTTGTCGGATATTCCAACTAAATCTAACTAAAAAATAACAATCTGAATGAAGAACTGGTTCCAGCTGGACTTGACAGACGCAGACCTGATCATTGGCCACATCATAACTTCAATAGACCATCTTCAGAAGCAGGAAGTTGGTCAATCGGTTTCATCAGTAACCCGCTATGCCAAAATCAAAAGATATTCCAGAATAGGTGAAGAAGGTCATTGAAACACTTCAGTCAAGGAAAGAGTTTCAATTCGATTTCGCAGGTTCTGGGACTCAACAGATCCACAGTGAGACACCATGATCTACAAATGAAGAAGACTTAGAACCATAGATTACCCGCACAGAAGTGGACCAACTTCCAACATTTCCTCCAAAAGCACACTGACGGCTCATTCAGGAAGTCACACACAATACCAAGAAAATATCCAAAGAACTGCAGACCTCTCTCTTCTCTTTAAGGTCAGAATTCATGTCTCCAGAGATACTGGGTCGAGGGGACAGAATAATGCTCCTCTTAATTGTCCCACGATACACTGGGAGAATATTCTATGGACTGATAAGTTGAAAGGTGATTGTTTGGAGACAGAGCTCCTGTTCCATCTGGTGAGAAACAAACAGCATTTCAACGAGAGAACATTATTCCTACGTTCAATAATGGAGGTGGCAGTGTGATGTTGTGAAGACTCTTCGATGCTTCCAGGGCCAGGACCACTTGACATGATTGATGAAGACATGAATTCTGCTCTCTAGCAGATAAAGTCAATGAAGAATGTCAGGTCATCAGTCTGTGAGTTTAAGCTCAAGCACAGCGAAGAAATAATTTAATTTGTCACACATGTCTGTGATTTGACATTGATTTCCGTATCTAAGGGATAAAATCACCTGCTTACATATTAAAGAGAAGTCCGCTGTCTTCCTCGGGACAGAATAAAACCTGCTCCTGGGTTTTTTTCCCTACAATAATGTATTTGAAAATTTTATGTACTTTTGGTCCACACCCAAAAGTTGCGTGATTCAGGTGCCAAACCTGAACCTTTCTCTGCATCATCATGGGTCAGTATCGATAACGCCTTTGTTAACGCTGTTTGTGCAGAAAATTCTAAATTGGTCCATAAACCTTAGAGCATATTTAGTGAGGGAGGGATCGGCAGCAATGTGTCAAAGTCGCACTGCGTACGAATCTCCATGAATTGAAAGTTAGAGAGAGGCTTTTGGTTTTGACACAACAGGTGAAAACAAAACTGGTTCGTTGGCTGGTTCTTTAGTCCGCTGTGCTTCCTTTCTGCCTCCAAAGTTCACAGTTCTGTTGACTGAGTGGATGTGAGAGTGACGTCCATCATGTTGTTATCTTTAAAGCGTGTTGTTATCTTAACACAGAGGATGGGGAAATGGCATAAAAAAAGGTGGAGATAGCTTTAACAACACCCTAACATGACTATATAATAATAATACATTTCATTTATATGCTCCAAAAACCATAAAAAATGAAAACGTGAGAACGAAAAATAATTTCTTTTGTACTCATGCTATCGTTGTGGCTTCAGTAGCTGCCATAGCAATCTGTCAGTCCATTTACCTGTTTGGGCCGGACTGAAATAGGTGAACAAATACAGAGTGGACTGGCATTAAAGGAACGTATGACAATATGTCAAAGAGGAACTAGAACCACCTCAGGAAGCGGCGGAAAAGCGTTATTTGAGGATTTTACCATCTTTCACCAACATGTTATCTGCTTTGTGGTCCAAAATACAACAAAACCTGTTTATTTTCAGGGACAGCTTGAAGTGATCCATCCATAGAAAATAAAAGTGGAAGTAAAAATGCTTGCGTATAAAGACAGCTACCTTTTCCCTGAATCCTGTCCTGCAATGAGCCACATTTGTGTAAACACCGAGCGTCGTCTGGAATGACTCCTGGAGGGTGCCAAGCTGGCACGCAACACTATTGAAAAATGTTACGATATCTCTGACTATTTGCATGAGATAAGAGTGTGGTCAGCTAGGTGTGTGTGTTCATACAAATACTGGACGATTATTATTTCTGTGACAAAGGAGTGCCCCATAGACGCTACACGGAAGAGTATGGAAGGAATTCTCCTGCCGCCGATGAATATTGAATGGCTGGAAGGCTTTGAGATGCTGCTGCGGGGAATTTACAATGAGGCAACTCCTTGGTTAAATTTAAATCTGTTACATGGGGTATGAAGACATCACAATAAAAATACTTCTTTGATCAAAGGTCAAGTTCTGTCATATTAAAGTTTTAAGCACCACCAAAGTCACTGTCTCTATAACCTGAACAATCCGAAAACGGCTGTCAGGATGCATCAAAGATCTGTTTCCAGGATCGATCTCCTACCCATTAGAATCATGTGTTTAGCATCAAAAGTTTGTGGATTGTCAGCAAATGTACAAGTTTCCGTTACGACACACCTATTTTTCGATCTAGATATGAGTCTGGATGACTTTTTTGTATAAGGTTGAAAAGGTTTCAGTCAGGTATGAAGCCGGTGTTTGATAAATAGAAAGTCATTAGGTTACATAACCTGATGTGGAATGTTCGATTTCTGTGATTAAAACTCCGTCACCAGTCAAATCTCATTCCCAGTAGAGTTTGTGAAGGGGATTTCTTATTGTCGTGAGCATAACAAGGTCCTTTATCATTTATTAATTCTCAGTCAGAATAAAATAAACAGAACACCTCCTTGAAGACATTGTGTATTTTTTAATGATTACCCACATCAAACACGTAGACGGAACCTTCAAATACACTTTTCAGAGTTCATTAAACCACAGCAGTCAAAGATTTTCTGTACTTATAAGAGTCAGACAGGGTCATGTGATCACTCGTAAATAATACACTGATCAAAATGAAGGATCAGGTTCCCAACAGAACATATATATACAAAATGTCAAAAGGAACTTCTCCTGTGTTTGCGAGATTTTCAAAAAAAAAAAGAGACAGTTATTGAATCCTCATCTTCAATCCCAGCCGTCATTTTAAATCAACTTGTAGCTATTGAAAAATGAGAAGAACAACACAAAAGATAAAACTTCCTCAATAGTGAAGGGAACCACTTCAGTACTTTGTTTTGGGCCATTTGGTATGTGTGTAGAAAGATGTGTTCAAAAGAAAAAAAACTACCGCCAGAATGAAGTTCGTATCGTAACCATGGAAACCAAATCATTAAAAACATTTTAAGAAATATCTAAAGAGCAGAATACACCACTTCAGTGTTTGGATGGAGTGAAACAAGTTAATCCATCTATTGAGTAAATAATGACACAACAAAAACAAAGAAAAGACAATGAGCTGCACTGCCAGAAGAAAAAATAAAGTAAATTATTTAGAAATAAATAAGCCTTGTTTCTGGGTAATGACTCCATTTTTGTCTAAAAAGAAAAGTATCATCAATGTTTTGCATTAGAATTGTTTAATGCAGTGTTAGGGCCAAACTGAAAAACAAGGGGAAATCTGCGATTTCAACAACTAAGTCGGAATTACCAAGCATAAAGTTATAATTTAAGGAAAAGACATCATCTCCTGCTCCACAAAAGGGGTGTGTTCCTTCAAGTCTGTCTTACTCTTAATCGTTATTCAATATTTTCTTATTTTTTTATTTTAACCACGGCAAAATCTGACAAGATGCTCATTTTTATGCTGGTGACACTATTTCAGATAATATTGAGCTGGATTTCAGCAGAGCTCAGCAACAAGGTCCAAAAGGGGTTTGCATCATGTCCCAGCAGTGGAACACGATTGTTTTTACTATTCTAACGGTTGAGGTTATTTTAAATATTCATTGCCTGTAATCAGCACAGCATTTTTAAGTTTGTCATCTTTGTCTCGTATTAAGGTCCATTAAGGCTAGTTGTCAGAATTCCAGCCAAGCAAATTGTCTTACCACACTGGATTTCTTTTCTTGGCTCAATACGAGACACTTTGGTTGTATTTAAGAATATTTGTCTTCTTGTTTCTAGTGAGGTTGTTTTCGTAGCGGGCTGAGTGGCTGTTTGATGATATAATCTTTCAACTCCGTCTAATGCAACACAGGTCCAAAGGTGCTTCACAAATATGAATTAACTTTGATTTACTCAGACTCAGTGGTGCACAGAGTATTCACACACTGAGTAATCACACAGAAAACTTTACTTGAGTAAAAGTATGAATGCTAGACTGTAACAATACTCCACTACAAGTAAATAACCTGCATTAGAACTTTCCTTAGGTATGAGTTTGAAAGTATTATCAGTTAAATGTACTTAAAGTATTAAATTAAAAATGAAATCTAACTACTTTATTTGTTGTTATGCAGCTATGATAAGGTCATGCCAGAATCAAGTCCCGGTTCTTTGATAACCACTAATTTACTATTTTTCTATCTCTGCTTTCATAAACAGTTGCCACAGTTTCGGAATGGTTGTGACAGATTTCTGGTTACATTTTTGTGGAAGAGGAGAACAATTACTGATTAGAACTTGGTGATCCAGGATCTTGACAATTCTTTATTCAATAAATAAATGTTCTTATCTTTCCACTCTGTGAAAAATGGGAGGATATAGTTGTTGGTAATCCATTCATCCTTCCGTCAGTAATCCTTCCTCTACCAAATGACATATTCTAGCGTCACAAAACTTTGACATTAGTTAATGAAAATAGGATCGATCATTTATCAGATGTAGAATTCTAGCTTTAACCAAACTTTCTACATTAATTATATATATGATAAGTTGCTGTACCTCTTGATATCTATATTGTTATTCTAATTGTCCATGAATTGAAGCATGATAGAGACATCGGTGAGTGTGTCTGTATAGTCAGTCATTTTTTGTATGGAACACCTCGTTAACATTGATGTTAAAACCTCACCCTTTCGAATATGTAAATGAAAAATGTATCTGATTCGTTTCTGTGTATGATCGTATTCCGCCGCGATGCCGAGTCACTATTCATTCTTCACGAAGGCTATAACTGTAATTAGTCATAGCCTTAAATGTCCACGGATTGACGGATTGTCAATTGGTTGATCTCTCAAAATGTAATATTTTATATGCTTTACATCCTAAAAGGCATCGGTTGTTGAGGTAAACAAATAAAGTTAAAGAAAATAAATCATTTGCATGAAATAACTATTGCTAAGTGACAAAGGTAATGCTACTCATCACCGCGGAGATGAGTAGCATTACCTGCATAGTTCCATGTCCGCGTCAAGAAAGACATAGAACTCAAATGAAAATCTATACAATCTTGTCGTATTGAATTACACTAGGATTATATATAATAACTGTCTTTTCAAAGTTGACAAAGTTCACTCAATGGATTTGAAATTGCACCATAGTGTTTACCTATTCATTTTTTTTCGTAGTTTGTGTTTCATGAAAAGGACAACTTGTATTTTGTTTCTTATGAACTTAAATTGATCTTGTTTCATCAATATAACTTAACTACTAACTTCCACCAATGCAGCTCATTTTTGATAGTTTGACCTCCATCATAATATTTATTTGACGATGAAAACCCACTCAAGGAATTGGGGATCACATTGGAATGCGAGTTAAGTTCACAGCTATTCAAGAAAAACAACAATTCAGTAATGGTGTTTTCCCTGTAATTTCTTATATTTTTTCCTCTAAAATCCAGTTATTTCTTACACAGTGCAAGTCCCAGCCTTTTACTAAATTTTAATCAAATCTATCTTGTAATTTATGCACATATGTGCCCAAAGAAGAGTGTTAAATTTGTATTGGCTCAGAGAAAGGATGCGTTTGCTCTTCACCTATCGCAATTCTACAATTCCTACAGTGTGAGACAAAATCATAAGTTCAACCTATATTTTGAAGAAAAAAAAGAAAAAAAAGGAGACTATAGAAATCAGAAAAAAAGTGCAAAATATTTTTCATTTATATCCAATTTTTTTTATGAAAAATATACACAAAATTATACCTTCATTTTTAAAATGTAATAATTAATTGATTTTCCTGTGCTGATTTTAATGGTTTTATGTCAGATCAGCAGTAAGAATAATCTATCCTGATTGTGGGTCATTACACAAGGTTAACCTGGTCGTCATCAATCTGTTGTAAAGCAACATAATGCTGGTAGAACACTATCGTGGACAGGTGAGCAGTTGGTTCAGCTCAATCTCACGCCTCTTTATGCAGGTGGGTTGATTTAAATGGAGTGGATGGTCACTTGGGTCACTCGGGAGTTCTGTAAAAGTATTGTGACTCTGAAGATTTTGTTCGACCAAACCTCACATCACAAATCACAAAACCTGCCCAACTCACACAGAACTGTGAAAAGTAATGGACTCCCTCTTATAATACTTACTACCAACTATATGCTTTAATACTTAAACCAACAGCGCTGAAAAGTATTTGCCTCCATAGAAGCATAAAAAGCTCTCAAACTGTATTAACAACTGGTTTCAGCTGGATTAGACAGAACCAGATGTGAAGACCTGCTCAGTCCCATCAGCACATCAATAGACCTTTTTCGGAAGCAGGATGGTCACCTTGTAAGTCTCAAATGTAGCACGGTATGCCAAAATCTAAAAGAATTCCAGCAGAGAAAAGAAAAAGTAAATATGTGAAGTGTTGCAAATCTTGTTCTAAGGCTCAGGGACAGATCCACACAGAGACACGCAACCTACAAATAAAGACTAGGAACAATAGTGAACCTTCACAGAAGTGGTCATCCTTCCAAAATCTCTCCAAGAGCACAGTGAAGGCTCATTCAGGGAGTCACACAAGATCACATGAAACATCTCAAGGAACTGCAGGCCTCTCTCACCTCAGGAGAGGTAGAATTCGTGGCTACACTGGACAAAACTGGCTTCTGTGGGACAGAGATGAGGTGAAAGCCACTGCAGACCTAGAAGAACATTATGTTTGTCTTAAAATTAGATGAGTGGAAGGATGAAGTGTTTTAAAGACCCCTTACACCTGGTGAAAACTGAACACAGCATTCCAGCAAATGAGGGGAAAATGCATTCTGCTGAGATGGATGTGATGGATGATGGTATTGCTGGTAAAACTGGAATGACTTGCTATAAACCTCAGGGGATGAAAACTTCATGCACACTAGTGATTTAGATTTAGGACAATAATTTGCCTTACTTATTAAATCAAATCATTGTTTAATATTAGCATGTTGTGTTTTCTCAAGTGGTTTTAAGATAAAATTGGACTGAGGATGTGAAAAAGTGTATTATGAGGTATTCACAAACATAGAAAAATAAAATAAAATTAAATCCATTTTTTCAACAAGACTAGTTTTGAATCTCTTGCTCTGCTGTCAGGATTTACTTTGTTCCCGGAGCAAGGCTCCCACTTTATTCACTGATTGTGCAAACAATCAGCTAAATATAGGCTTTAGGTCCTGCTCTGTATTGTTGGAGACAGGTTTACGATCAGGACAGGGTCGGAGGCAGAGCCGCTCAGCTGCGGGTAAGTAATAGTGATTGACAGCGGGAACGACCAATCAGAGGAGGGACTAAACCTTCTAATGCTGTAGGAGGCTGCAGCTCCCAGTCAGATCCACCTGTAGCCGCGCGCGCTCCCACAACCTGGAGGTAAGAGCGTCGACACCGTTATTCTCACCGTTACACAGGCTGCACCTGGAGCTCATCGCCGGCTGGACCCTAAGATAATCTTTTTTTATTTTTGTTCCCCAACCCCCCACAGAGACACACTACAAACATGCGTCTCAGCGTTCTGTCTGTCCTGTTTCTCCTGGGCTTTGCAGTAAAAGGTGAGTTGAAAGTTTACTTCCAAACTCTCAACTGATCTAAATGATCTACTGGTATTTATACCGACGTATGTAATGATGTGACCACTTTGTTACAAGTTCACAATTATTAACAGAAAAATGTAACAAAAGTCTCAAAAGTTTCTTAAATGGAAAAAAAATAGCCCCAGTGAGTATTAATTAATAATTCAACACTGAGCTCCATTTAATGTACAGTATTATCATAATACCATTCAAATATAAATTCTGAATTTTCAATAGCATTTCTGTTGTTGTAGATTGAGTCAGAGATCATTTAAACCATATTAATAATCAATTCATTAAAGATGTATTTAATGTAAAGTCGTTTTTTTTCGACTGTGTTAGTTATATTTATAGATATACAATTATGCACAAGAATGAAAAATATCTTAAAATTCAGAAAAAATGTGCCTCCGAGCATTATATTATAATTGTAATGTCATTAGAACATTGATCGTTGATTTTCATAGATCACTGGGCATTTTATTGTAGTTGAAAGAGTAAAAGCAATTTTTTTAAAATACCATCAAACTATCCATCGTATTATAATTATTTGTATTTCATGTAAATTCTCGTCTTTATTCTAAAGTTGATATTAACAAATGTAACAAAATATGCCAAAGTATGAGAAAATCCTCAAACAGAGAAACTGAGCCCCTATATATATGTAAACGTTTGTAAAATTTGTTTATGATATATTTCCTAAGTTATTAGTATATTAAGTCATTAATATTATTATAAGTAAGGTATATAATAAGAATATTAATCCCTTCTTGTGTTTTAGTTGATTGATTGGTAAGATCTTTGTGTCTATTTTCGGTTAACCTATTCTTTATACTGTAAATGAAATGTAAAAGTAGCATTTCTAATGGACTTTTGGAAGCAGGATTGTTCAACCAGTTGTCTATAAGGTTCGGTTGCAAACTAAAGTTATAATAAGGCGTTTGGAATAAGTGGTTGGAAAGGTTTTTGTATATATAACACAAAATGCTACTTTTAAGGACCACTGCAGCCTCTTAATGATTAAACGCCGCAATGACCACCATTTCGAGGACTTGGTAGAGCATCCCTCTGCTGATAACGGGATGTTAGGCCAGACACCTTCTGGCAGCGTTCCTCAGGAAGTTTAGCCATGCCTCATGAGCAAAGGCCTCCAGTTACAACATAGTCCTGCCTCTTGTTGCGGCAGTCACTGTCTTCAAATACCACAACCATGTCAAATCTGCTGCATTGAACTTTTTAAACTGTTTTAGCAAACAGCTGAAAAATTGTTTATATTTGCAATATTCCTAATATTAGTTAATTAGTCGAACTCTACATGAAGGGTGCTTTAGACATGTGTAAAATGCATTTGTGGTCTCTTCTGATCCTTTTTTCAACCTTTCAGACTTTTAGCATTAAACTTGAAACAGGACCAATAATAAATGTAAATAGGGATTATAATACATATTAATCCATAACGTCCCAAATTATTGAGAACCTTTCTTCACTGGTGGAAATCTCCCCCGGCCATGCACGATTTATTAAATCATTTTTGCAGTTAGCAACAGAGAATAGCTTATCAGTAAATAGAAAGTCAAATTAGTATATATTTCAGCAATTACAAAGAAACATATATTAAACACATTTTGATCTTACTAGCATTATTACATTCTCTTTAACTGTCAAGAATAGAAGGAATAAATCCTCTACTTTCTGTCGAGGAGACATTCTTTTTTCATAAAAATACGACTTGTTTTTCATTATTTTCTCCCTTCCTTGTACACGTTTGGGGACTGGGCTCGAGGTCGGGGGGTCTGACATTAGTCTTAAATCCGGACTCATTGCTCCTACAGCATGTCTCTCAGCTGTCCGGGGGGTGGACAGATATCAGCTTTGGTCAAAGAGCGGTTGACCCCCTGAAGCGTAGCACACTCCACATACAAAGTTGACTGTCCATGTGCATAAGTGGACCCCCTTGACGGCGTACTGAAGCTGCCCTGAGGAATCTCAATGAGCTCTTACCTGTGCAAACTTTGCTGCGGTTAAATCCATTGGTCACCCTTTTCATCATTATTATTTAGACTGTTCAGAAATGCATCTCTGTGGTACAATGTGCAGACAGAGAGTCTGTCATGTGCCGCACCCCATGTGCAGTGGGCCTCTTGTGTTATTTTCCCTTTCTGTCATGTGATTGCTTGTATAGAAAAACAGAGTTGGAGCACGACTGGGAGATGATAGATGCTCCAGTTTGGGGCATGATTGAGTACGTCTGAAGTATCATTAAAGAGGCCAAGATGAAAAGACCTCCTGAGGCTTATGGTCCTCCTCCACCTCCTCCTCTGAGACTGGCGCCACTTTTTTCTCATGGCCTCTCTAGGAAATCTTCTAGAGAGAGGAGTACAGCATGCTCAATGCCCGGCTCTTCTTTCTCTCCCTCTGCTACTGCTTCCTCTCTCAGACCACACATCTCTTCTATACATCTCATGTTTGCCGGCTACTCATCATTTGCTCATTACCTGAGCATGCCAGTAGGAAAAGTCCTGCTGTAGGAATGTGAAGTGACTCATTTGGCCCTGGAATTAACCTTTATCGTTATTACAATTAGATTCTAGATGACTCAATGAATCACCAGCATTCAAATAGATGTTAAATGAAGTCATGGTTACGACAGTGAGCTTGTTTTGTCTAACCAACAGTCTTAAAAAACAAATCACTGCTCTGTATATGAAATAAAATGAGCTGAGGTTCGAGATGTTGGAAATGTTTGCCTGAAAATAAATACTGATTGACCTACTCATCCACTGTCACGTATCGTCGGCCCTTATTGTTAGATTACTCTGAATAATCAGTGGGAGAAGTACATTAAGGGCACCGGTTACTCAGTATTGTTTGTGTATGGCTCAGTTCCTCCTCTCCCAATAATCGACTTCCTCATCTGACGTACTCTCACCTGCTGGCATCGTCTCTACATCCACGTGACTTGCACACTGGCTGCTGCCCTCTCTGTTGCTGCTTTTCTCCCCCCGTCGCTGCGTCCCTTCTGTGTCCTGTTGGATTAGACCCAGCTTCTGCAGTAAATCTCACCCGGTAATTGGAAAGCATGTGCTGGCTGAGCTTTAATAGGATATGATATGTGTGGAGGCCCGAAGAGTGAGCCCAGCACCCAGGAGCCATCTGTTTCAGTGTAAGAGCTGAGTTCACGGCGACTCACGTCTGCGTCCCTCCTCATTTTGAGGATGAAGCTCAAATTGGAGATGAAGAAAAGGCAGGAAGAGCTTCAGTTCAACCTAAGGTGTAGTTTGAGTGACAGTCCAGATGGAAGAGAGCAAAGAAAAAGTTACTTATCTTTTAATGATACACGCCCCTTCAGTTGTTGCTTTCCTTATTATGCTTAAGAAGTGTCATTAAAAAGCTGCTGGATCTGGATTCCCTCCACCTTTGTGATTGTAGGACTGCATGGCTGCAAAAATTCATTATCAGATGGTTATTTTCTCAGTTCATGGATCGACAGGTAGATTATTTTCTTTATAAAATTACAAAAAAACCAACCTTAAAGTATTGTCTGTCCAGCATGTCCTTAACCTATTTAATCTTCAAATTATCTTGGGGTCAAATTTGACATAATTTTAAATTTCAAATGCAAAAATATGTTCAATCTTCTAATTATGCGTTACAGAAGAAAGTTGCGAGTTCAATTTCACCTCTGCCTTCCACGGTTCCATAATATGATATTTTCAATTAACATGAATGGCCAGTTACTTAATATAAATGTGACAATTTATTTAAATTCATAGCATCCATCGGAGGATAGCAGTGTACTGCAATTCGAAAATGTTTTAAATGGTTTCAACATTATTGTGAGTCAACTCTGACAAGAACCAGTCTGTGATAATCTGTCGATGAATGTTAAATAATGACTTCTGCTACTTTTTTCTTTTTTGATAAAATTTCATGTAAATGAAGTCGATTGACCATAAATTGACCAAATATGAGTGAGAAGGAAGTTGACAAAAAATGGTGTAACACGAAGCTGTGAGATTATTCATACCTTTTGTCCTGTCACATGGTCAACAGGAAGATATGAGACGAAGAAACAGCAGCTGATGCTGTTGCTTATCAAGAATATGGCTAATACTTTGTGGAATCGATGGTTTCAGTCAGAAAGAGTGTGCAGATCCTCACTGAGACACACATCGCCCGAGCCCTCAGATCCCTTATGTGAGGCCTCATTGTACCCTCTGATCAGGGCTGTTGCCACGAGACACCCAGCAGGATGACAGGCTGCTGGTTAGTGAAAATAAAGGCTTCCTCTCACTGCCGCCAGGTCATCCCTGATGACCAAGCCTCAGCTTTTTGACTTTGATGTGGATGCCCTCAGGTCTGGATTTCCCTCAGCGTGAAAGCTGAAGCAAGCTGACCTGCTTTGCTTAACTCATGGATGGACACCTTTAAATACCAGGAGGCCATAAAGCAGTAACAAAAAAGTTCACTCTCATTAGCTGGCAAAGGGACCCATAGAGTCTTTGTCTTTAATCAGCTTGTTTCAGATGTTGTAATTTGTGAAGCACAGATGCTACACACAAACACCTCTCGGTCAGATTTCCGCATGTTTCCTAATGAAATGTGTCCTTTTTGCCTTGGGCCGTTCCTGACTGTTTTAATTCACAACCTGTCAGTCTGTCTTTTTTTAATCAGGTCCATTCTTCTCATAGTTTTGCTGGATTTTAAAATGAGCTATTTCATGAATGCATTTTCCCTTTGCTCCACCAGTAAACAGGAAATATCACATTCTGGGACTTAAAATCGACATCCAAAATCCAATTTTTACTTTGTTTCTAATTAAAGAACAATTATGCCAAATATTTTTTCTCAGACTGGTTGTAAAATTAACAATAACGAGGTCTCCATTGTAAATATGCTGTGCAATTAAAATCGCAATTTTAAACTTTTTTCTTTTGCTAGGTTCATCTTCACTAAATACTAAATGTTCCCAAATGACAGACATGGCATTATTTTTTCTGCTCAACACACAGTTCCAATTAACCATCATAGAGATCTAGAACTTCAGTGTGCTGTTCAAGCTGAGGGAATGTGTGAGCAGGATCCAGCTTCCAGCTTTGCAGGATGTTTAGCGTCATCCACCACTTTCTCGTAGGAGTCATTAAATTAAATCTGACCCTCTAGTTGAATGAAACTTTGTGTAAAAACCACGGCTTTCCTGTAGTGATTTATTTACAGCCTGCAGGAGTGGAATCTGTGAGGTGCAGTCCATAAAATGTATTTAATTTGCCAAGGACTGCCAAAATTCCCCCAGATTTCCTTCTGACATCCCTGTGTGATTCTCCATTGATTTCTGTCATTACACTGGAAAGTAAAGCATAATTGTAAGGATGGATCTGACTGCACCTGAACGTACCATCCATCTAGTTAGAGAGTGCAAAAGTTATTATCTCCTGGGGCCATTCATTATTTTCAGGTTTGTCTTGCAAACAAATAAATAATATAAAATACAGAAAGCAATTGACAAACACAGCTGGAGGATTGCCCAGGGTAGACCTTGCCATTCATATGAGCTGATAATTTCCATGTTAAAAATATCTGCGGGGAGTGATGAGGCTGGAGACTATATGCCAGTGTAGTTGGTTGTAGGTGGTCTGTGAGGTCATTAAAATACATCCCAACATGTGTATGGACAGTTTTCTCACTCTACTTTTTGCTTTTTCATGTTCCAAGAGGTTTATTGTGTACTACTTGAATAACATCTCTAAATATACATTTTTGATACATTTTTGGTCAATTTCTAGGGCCTTTTAGCAACATTGAAAAAAAATTGTGTATCATCAGCAGCTCAATGGGATGCTTTCGTTTGGAAGGGAGTTGAGGATGTGCTCCGGGCGAACTGGTTCAACTGGAAAGTCAGTTCATGAACAGGTACTTCAGAGGAGTGCTATTGTTTCCCATGAAGATGCAGCGCAGTGTTGAAACACAAGCTCCATCTCTCTCTCTGTTTCTGTTGTGAGTATAATTGTGGCACAGCTATGTCAGCTGGATGCAGGCCTCTCAGTGGCAACAGATACCCTCCCACACCACATTTATTTCATTTTTCTATCGATACAAAAAATAAAAAATAGAGCTGGAGAGGTCTGGCAGTTCTTGAGTGGTGACAGTTTGCCCAGAAAGTAGCACGCTATTTTTACTAGCGTTGCTGGAATCTCGCAGGGTAAAACCGGACCTTCTTATCCATATCCTCCTAAGTGTGTGCTCTCAGCCGACCTTAGACCCACTTGTCCCTCTTCCTGACCAAGTCATCCCTTTTGTGTCTGCAGGAGATTATCCGGCTGTGTGTTAAATCCTCAGAAACAAGGCTCCTTGTTAGATGTGGTGTGCTCTTAATGATTCCACTGTTCAAATTGTCTCCTACGGGACCCATAAACCTTATTAGTCGGGCTTGTAGCATGTAGTTGACTTTTGTAGTGCAACAGATTACAGCAAACTCTTGGATGTCCTGGTAGTGAGATCCATCCTCTTACTCTTTAGGCCCATTTATGCAGCCTTTCTCAATATTGAATGCCTTTATTCAGCCCCTTGATTCTGTATAAACACAGGGGGATGCATAATGGGAGGTCTGAGTTGTTCCACCTCTGAGACGGCAGTAGAGGTAGTGACAGATATGAATCGGGCTTCAGCAAACACAGGGAGGAAATGTTTTTAAATTGTCTGCTCTGTGTTATATGTGTGGTCCTGAAATAATTGAAATCAGCTAAAAAGCTATTAGAAGCTAACTCAAAGAGGATGATAATGAATTCAAAAACCTGCACATCGGTCAGCGTAATAAAACAAATGCATTTAGAGGAAGTTCCTCATTGTGGCTTTGGGGAGGGGATGGGGGGGTGACTGTGTTAATCTCTCATCCTTCTCTGTGTTAATGTCCCTTTGTCCTTCATTTCCCCCTATCTATAAATAGACAGTTCTTGTATGACAAGACCATAACCCTCTATCAGTATTTTTATTTATGTAATTTATGACTTGTTGGTGTATGCCAAAAACCCAGTGGGACATTTTCATTTCATTCGTGGCATCGCACAGTCATCAGCCATAATCTCTAAATGTTAGTGATATGTATCATCAGAACACATGAAGGAACTTTCAGGTTATTTCTTTTTGTTTTTGCTGACGCTACTTGAAATTAGTGAGAATATATTGATATATTTGACCCTTATGTCCGTTGAGCATGAATTCATCATGAAAGCGAAATCAATGTCAGCTGGATTAATGATTTAAATGATAAGTGTCCAGTGGGTGTATAAAGATCTAACGAATGGCTTAGTTTATATAAGTGCAGATAAAAAAAGGCCAGTTGTCAGAGAGACAAACACTTAATCGCAGTTATTTGTGTGACCTTAAGTATCCTGATGAGACGGCCTTAACACTGACAAGCCACATGACATGGGAAGTCAGAATATAACTGATTATCTCGTGATCATGGTTCCTTTTAGTGTTGGGATTTATTAGACAGCAAGTAAGCATATTGTCAGAGAAAAAAGGGAAATTGTAAGAACCCCAGGGAGTTTAACGAGGGCTCAATAGTGATGACTGAATACTAGGTCAGGGCAACTCCAGAACTGCACGTCTTGTTGGGTGTACGCTGAGACCCAACACTTATCTGGATAGGGTTACTGATCACGCCAGCGCCACGTCTTTAAAATTTCATAATTGTGGCAGTCATAGGTACAAGACCAATTCTCCCTGTGGCCCTGAACACTGACCCTATCAAGTAATTCTGATTTCTCAAGTGTCCAAACCCTTATTGATTGATGCAAGCTTTGGTGCATCATCAATCCAACTCTCATTCTGACAGCTAGTCCTACGTGCAGATAAAGGGTGTTGATATGAAAGCAGTTTCACCAAACACACACACACACACACACACACACACACACACACACACACACACACACACACACACACACACACACACACACACACACACACACACACACACACACACACACACACACACACACACACACACACACAGCTGATAAGGAGAGTTTATGACACACCATCAGAGTTAATCTTACTCTTTTACTACTAAACAGCTGTCAACCGTGAACATCTAAAATGTTCTTCCTAAAATGTTTAGGACCCTCTAGCTCACAAATCTGCCTGCTGGCTCTGGCACTGGCATGGCACCCAGCTAATGTAGTGGAACAAGTCACACACACCTGACTAATCCACAGGAGTGTCAACCAAAACTGGCAATACTGTTTCTATAAAGCAGCAGGAATCTGAAACACTTCTTAAATGTGAGCTGATAAAACGGTATCTAATGATTGAGATGCTTCATCATAGATCACCGTCAGAACAAACACACTACTGAAATGTTACACAGAAAATTACACTGGGCGAATCATGACAGAATTCAGTAAGATTAGTCGATATCCTGTCCGACCCATCACTAACAATTTTACAGGAATTACATCACGCTACTCTGCCTTACTGATACAACCAGCCCTGATTAACTCTGCCGCTCCTTTAGTTTATGACCGTCAAAAATGTCACCTTAGTCTGTCCCACCTTTCAACACTTCATTATCATTCATCGCCTCCTGCCTTCTTCCACTCCCCAAATACAAACTGTTCAAAGGTGCGTGTGGGTGCGTGTCATGTTTCTAAATGAGGTTACCAAGCAATAAAGGCACAGAGAACATATTCGTAACACCATCTGAATCTGGTATTGGTCCCGGATTCCCGCCACTTTCTTGTGCTTTTGACTTGACTAACGGGAGAAATCCGTTTGTTTAAGGCGTTCACACAGCTGTGTCTCAGTGGCCTGTACATTCTGACGGCTTTAAACAGGCTTTGGAAGTTTTATTCAATGATGAGGAGCCGAGGTAAACAGGCTCAGCTGGCTTCAAAGACCTCCTACTGTTGGTACCACTCCTCGGCCTGCCCTCTAGCTTACTCCCATAAACACAAAGCCCAAGTTGGAGCATCACAACAGCGCCCTGAACAAATAGGAGGTGGCTTTCGCCTCTGAGAAGTCAAAAGACTTTGGCAAACTTGTGAGTGACTCACTCTAACAGCTCTCACTTTCAGAAATTCATAACTTTGTCCACTTTTTACACACACTGTGTTAAATGTTCTTTTAAAGTACAACTTTGTTTCAGTGGCATGTGGGTGACGTGGTTAGCCTTGTCCCCTATAGGCAAGAAAGTTCTGGATTTGAATCCAGACCAAAGAGCTTTCAATGTGTATTTGTCTGATCTGCCAGTGTCCGTGAGGGTTCCCCAGAGGTTCCTCCCACAGTCCAAAACATGCAACACAGCAAGTGTGAATGTGAGCATGAATGGTTGCTTGTCTTTCGATGTATTGGCTCCGTGATGAACTGATGACTTGTCCTGTTGGTACCACAACCTTGGGATAACCTTGCACAAGATAAGTGGTTACAGAAAATCACATGATGGCTGGATCAATGGAACACTGTCGCACATGCATGGTGGAAATGAGGTAAGGACTGTTACCTCACAGCATAAAGGTTCTGGGTTTGAATCCACACCTGATTAATTTATGTGTAGAGTTTGCATGTTCTTCCCATCTCTACCCGATTTCCTTTGGGGGCTCTTGGTTCCGCCCACTGTCCAGGAACGGGGGAATTGTCCAGAGTGTACCCCAACCCTAACCCAATGACAGCTGACATTCCACACTGTGAGCACAAGGAAATAGACTGATTGGATGAGAACGGTATCTTAGTTTAAGAAAGTTTACAAATCAAACATTCTCCTGGATGGTTCTCTGACTTAAAGGAAAGCAATAGCAAGCGCAGTGTGGTCTTCAGGATTTGAAGTTTTCACACATGCAACCCGGGTTTTACTCCTGGTATACAATTGATAAGATGATGCTGTTGGCAGTTCTTTTAATTTTATCAGTGTACGCATGCATCTGGTAGTGGGCTAATAAGATACAAACCCAATCCTCACTCCAGACTCATTATAGACTGACACTTCATCACGCCCATGTATATCAAGATGAGTCACAATGACACTTTTCAGACAATCACAGGAAGCGCACCAGGCAATATATTTTATAGCTTGTACAAAGTTTGCTCTGGTTTGAAAGGAAAGATACGTCCATGATCTCTCCACAAATATAACCATTTAGCTTTTGTGCCCAACCTGAACTTGTGCTGGTTCATGTTAAGCAGATGTTAGGATGAGACACATATGACTAAGTGTGAGTATGTGATAATCCGTTAGAGTTCGAGTGTCATTAGAGTCAGCATCAGCAGTGCTGACCAAAGAGGTGGAAAATATGGGATATGGAATTGGTAAAAATCCAAAAGCATGCATCCCATTGTAAAGCATTGCTTTGTGTCATTTTCTGTACATTATGCAATTTTGATGTTTATTCTCAATATATGACATTGTCATATCTTACATGATAACAAAAATGAATAGCCTTCTATCCAATTAGTTCCTTATTTTGTGTTTTAAGTATCTATCTGCAAATGATCAATATACTTTTAATGGATAAATTGCTTAACAACTTCATGTTGTCATCATGTCAATATTGTGTTACATCATGTGTTGGAAATAGGCAAAAAATAAATAAAATGTTTAGGGTTTAAAGACAGATAAGTTCATCCTCATGATGGACTCTATCGATTTTGGAAGCACTCCATGACAAGTTAGTGACATTACCTATATGTGGTGTATAGTCCTTTCCGCCATCTTACGTATTCTTATAGTGCCACTGGGCAACACAAAGTTATTCTTGTGCCTTTGTTTTGATTGTAGGGGAGACCTCAATAAATCACAACATGACGGAAGCCAACATCAACTCAACTACAGCAAATGCTTTCTTTAATGTAACTTCTGGCAGTCACAAAAATACCGGAGTAACAGCTTCACCACCATCGTCTACAGAGATCACCACAACCTCTGGACCTACTACAACTACAGCAAATGTCACAATAACTACAACGATAAAACCAACAACAATGGATGTAGGGACCGCTGTGTCACAGCTGACCACGGGGACCCCAGAAGCAGTCAAAAGCACCAACAGCACCAACAGCCCGACTGACTTGCCGTCAACTCCAACCAGAATTCCCTCCAGTACAAGCCCCGAGACAAGCAAACCCAGGACCCCTCGTGAGACAAATACCACCACAACAACACCAATCACAAGCAATGGCACAACAACAACCGCCTCAATCACAATCAATGGCACAACTACACCAACCACAACCAACAGCACAACTACAACACAAATCACAAGCAAGGACATAACCACAACACCAGTCACAATCAACAGCACAACTACAACACCAGTCACAATCAATGGCACAACTACACCGATCACAGTCAAAGGCACAACTACAACACCAGTCACAACCAATGGCACAACTTCACCGGTCACAATCAACAGCACAACTACAACACCAGTCACAACCAATGGCACAACTACAACGATCACAATCAACAGCACAATCATAACACCAGTCACAAGCAATGGCACAACTACAGCAATCACAGTTAACAGCACAGCGAAACCAACCACAACCAACAGCACCACTACACCGATCACAGTCAACAGCACAACTACACAAACCCCAACCAACAGCACAACTACACCGATCACGATCAACAGCACAACTACAACACCAGTCACAACCAATGGCACAACTACACCGATCACAATCAACAGCACAACTACACCGATCACAGTCAACAGCACAACTACAACACCAGTCACAACCAATGTCACAACTACACCAATCACAACCAACAGCACAACCATAACACCAGTCACAAGCAATGGCACAACTACAGCAATCACAGTTAACAGCACAGCGAAACCAACCACTATCAATGGTACAACTACACCGATCACAGTCAACAGCACAACTACAACACCAGTCACAACCAATGGCACAACTACACAAACCCCAACCAACAGCACAACTACACCGATCACGATCAACAGCACAACTACAACACCAGTCACAACCAATGGCACAACTACACCGATCACAATCAACAGCACAACTACACCGATCACAGTCAACAGCACAACTACAACACCAGTCACAACCAATGTCACAACTACACCAATCACAACCAACAGCACAACCATAACACCAGTCACAAGCAATGGCACAACTACAGCAATCACAGTTAACAGCACAGCGAAACCAACCACTATCAATGGTACAACTACACCAATCACAGTCAACAGCACAACTACAACACCAGTCACAACCAATGGCACAACTACACCGATCACAATCAACAGCACAACCATAACACCAGTCACAAGCAATGGCACAACTACAGCAATCACAGTTAACAGCACAACGACAGCAATCACAGTTAACAGCACAGCGACACCAACCACAACCAACAGCACAACTACACCGATCACAATCAACAGCACAACTGCACCGATCACAATAAACAGCACAACTATAACACCAGTCACAAGCAATGGCGCAACTACAGCTATCACACTCAACAGCACAACTATAACACCAGTCACAAGCAATGGCACAACTACAGCAATCACAGTCAACAACACAATGACACCAACCACAACCAACAGCACAACGACACCATCCACAACCAATGGCACAACTATACAAACAGTCACAATCAATAGCACAACTGCAGCGATCACAGTCAAAAGCACAACTACACCAACCCCAACCAACAGCACAACTAGACCGATCACGATCAACAGCACAACTACAACACCAGTCACAACCAACAGCACCACTACACCGATCACAGTCAACAGCACAAGTACACAAACCCCAACCAACAGCACAACTACAATACCAGTCACAAGCCATGGCACAACTATAGCAATCACAGTCAACAGCACAATGACACCAACCACAACCAACAGCACAACTACACCGATCACAATCAACAGCACAACTACAACACCAGTCACAATCAACAGCACAACTACACCGATCACAATCAACAGCACAACTACACCGATCACAGTCAACAGCACGACACCAACCCCAACCAACAGCACAACTACACCGATCACAATCAACAGCACAACTTCAACACCAGTCACAATCAATGGCACAACTACACCGATCACAATCAACAGCACAACTGCAACACCAGTCACAAGCAATGGCACAACTACAGCAATCACAGTCAACAGTACAACAAAACCAACTACAACCAACAGCACAACTACACCGATCACAATCAACAGCACAACTACATCGATCACAATCAGCAGCACAACTATAACACCAGTCACAAGCAATGGCACAACTACAGCAATCACAGTCAACAGTACAGCAAAACCAACCACAACCAACAGCACAACTACACCGATCACAGTCAACAGCACAATGACACCAACCCCAACCAACAGCACAACTACACCGATCACAATCAACAGCACAACTTCAACACAAGTCACAATCAATGGCACAACTACACCGATCACAATCAACAGCACAACTGCAACACTAGTCACAAGCAATGGCACAACTACAGCAATCACAGTCAACAGTACAACAAAACCAACTACAACCAACAGCACAACTACACCGATCACAATCAACAGCACAACTATAACACCAGTCACAAGCAATGGCACAACTACAGCAATCACAGTCAACAGTACAGCAAAACCAACCACAACCAACAGCACAACTACACCGATCACAATCAACAGCACAACTACAACACCAGTCACAATCAATGGCACAACCACACCGATCACAATCAACGGCACAACTACAACACCAGTCACAAGCAATGGCACAACTACAGCAATGACAGTCAACAGTACAACAAAACCAACTACAACCAACAGCACAACTACACCGATCACAATCAACAGCACAACTACAACACCAGTCACAATCAATGGCACAACTACACCGATCACAATCAACAGCACAACTTCACCGATCATAATCAACAGCACAACTACAACACCAGTCACAATCAACAGCACAACTACACCGATCACAACCAACAGCACAACTACACCGATCTCGAACAACAGCACAACTACAACACCAGTCACAAGCAATGGCACAACTACAGCAATCACAGTCAACAGTACAGCAAAACCAACCACAACCAACAGCACAACTACACCGATCACAGTCAACAGCACAATGACACCAACCCCAACCAACAGCACAACTACACCGATCACAATCAACAGCACAACTTCACCACAAGTCACAATCAATGGCACAACTACACCGATCACAATCAACAGCACAACTACAACACCAGTCACAATCAATGGCACAACCACACCGATCACAATCAACGGCACAACTACAACACCAGTCACAAGCAATGGCACAACTACAGCAATGACAGTCAACAGTACAACAAAACCAACTACAACCAACAGCACAACTACACCGATCACAATCAACAGCACAACTACAACACCAGTCACAATCAATGGCACAACTACACCGATCACAATCAACAGCACAACTTCACCGATCATAATCAACAGCACAACTACAACACCAGTCACAATCAACAGCACAACTACACCGATCACAACCAACAGCACAACTACACCGATCTCGAACAACAGCACAACTACAACACCAGTCACAAGCAATGGCACAACTACAGCAATCACAGTCAACAGTACAGCAAAACCAACCACAACCAACAGCACAACTACACCGATCACAGTCAACAGCACAATGACACCAACCCCAACCAACAGCACAACTACACCGATCACAATCAACAGCACAACTTCAACACAAGTCACAATCAATGGCACAACTACACCGATCACAATCAACAGCACAACTGCAACACCAGTCACAAGCAATGGCACAACTACAGCAATCACAGTCAACAGTACAACAAAACCAACTACAACCAACAGCACAACTACACCGATCACAATCAACAGCACAACTACATCGATCACAATCAGCAGCACAACTATAACACCAGTCACAAGCAATGGCACAACTACAGCAATCACAGTCAACAGTACAGCAAAACCAACCACAACCAACAGCACAACTACACCGATCACAGTCAACAGCACAATGACACCAACCCCAACCAACAGCACAACTACACCGATCACAATCAACAGCACAACTTCAACACAAGTCACAATCAATGGCACAACTACACCGATCACAATCAACAGCACAACTGCAACACTAGTCACAAGCAATGGCACAACTACAGCAATCACAGTCAACAGTACAACAAAACCAACTACAACCAACAGCACAACTACACCGATCACAATCAACAGCACAACTATAACACCAGTCACAAGCAATGGCACAACTACAGCAATCACAGTCAACAGTACAGCAAAACCAACCACAACCAACAGCACAACTACACCGATCACAATCAACAGCACAACTACAACACCAGTCACAATCAATGGCACAACCACACCGATCACAATCAACGGCACAACTACAACACCAGTCACAAGCAATGGCACAACTACAGCAATGACAGTCAACAGTACAACAAAACCAACTACAACCAACAGCACAACTACACCGATCACAATCAACAGCACAACTACAACACCAGTCACAATCAATGGCACAACTACACCGATCACAATCAACAGCACAACTTCACCGATCATAATCAACAGCACAACTACAACACCAGTCACAATCAACAGCACAACTACACCGATCACAACCAACAGCACAACTACACCGATCTCGAACAACAGCACAACTACAACACCAGTCACAAGCAATGGCACAACTACAGCAATCACAGTCAACAGTACAGCAAAACCAACCACAACCAACAGCACAACTACACCGATCACAGTCAACAGCACAATGACACCAACCCCAACCAACAGCACAACTACACCGATCACAATCAACAGCACAACTTCACCACAAGTCACAATCAATGGCACAACTACACCGATCACAATCAACAGCACAACTACAACACCAGTCACAATCAATGGCACAACCACACCGATCACAATCAACGGCACAACTACAACACCAGTCACAAGCAATGGCACAACTACAGCAATGACAGTCAACAGTACAACAAAACCAACTACAACCAACAGCACAACTACACCGATCACAATCAACAGCACAACTACAACACCAGTCACAATCAATGGCACAACTACACCGATCACAATCAACAGCACAACTTCACCGATCATAATCAACAGCACAACTACAACACCAGTCACAATCAACAGCACAACTACACCGATCACAACCAACAGCACAACTACACCGATCTCGAACAACAGCACAACTACAACACCAGTCACAAGCAATGGCACAACTACAGCAATCACAGTCAACAGTACAGCAAAACCAACCACAACCAACAGCACAACTACACCGATCACAGTCAACAGCACAATGACACCAACCCCAACCAACAGCACAACTACACCGATCACAATCAACAGCACAACTTCAACACAAGTCACAATCAATGGCACAACTACACCGATCACAATCAACAGCACAACTGCAACACCAGTCACAAGCAATGGCACAACTACAGCAATCACAGTCAACAGTACAACAAAACCAACTACAACCAACAGCACAACTACACTGATCACAATCAACAGCACAACTATAACACCAGTCACAAGCAATGGCACAACTACAGCAATCACAGTCAACAGTACAGCAAAACCAACCACAACCAACAGCACAACTACACCGATCACAATCAACAGCACAACTACAACACCAGTCACAATCAATGGCACAACCACACCGATCACAATCAACGGCACAACTACAACACCAGTCACAAGCAATGGCACAACTACAGCAATGACAGTCAACAGTACAACAAAACCAACTACAGCCAACAGCACAACTTCACCTATCATAGTCAACAGCACAACTACAACACCAGTCACATTCAACAGCACAACTACACCGATCACAACCAACAGCACAACTACACCGATCTCGAACAACAGCACAACAACAACACCAGTCACAAGCAATGGCACAACTACAGCAATCACAGTCAATAGTACAACAAAACCAACCACAACCAACAGCACAACTACACCGATCACAATCAACAGCACAACTACAACATCAGTCACAATCAATGGCACAACTACACCAATCACAATCAACAGCACAACTACAACACCTGTCACAAGCAATGGCACAACTACACCGATCACCATCAACAGCACAACTGCAACACCAACCACAACCAATGGCACAACTACAACTACACCAATCACTATAAACAGCACAACTACAATTACACTAACCACAACCAAAACCACAACTACAACTACACCAATCACAATCAATGGCACAACTGCAACAACCACAACAACCAATGTCACAACTACAACTACACCAATCACAGTCAACAGCACAACGACACCAACCACAACCAACAGCACAATGACAACAATCACAATCAACAGCACAACTTCAACACAAGTCACAATCAATGGCACAACTACACCGATCACAATCAACAGCACAACTGCAACACCAGTCACAAGCAATGGCACAACTACAGCAATGACAGTCAACAGTACAACAAAACAAACTACAGCCAACAGCACAACTTCACCGATCATAATCAACAGCACAACTACAACACCAGTCACATTCAACAGCACAACTACACCGATCACAACCAACAGCACAACTACACCGATCTCGAACAACAGCACAACTACAACACCAGTCACAAGCAATGGCACAACTACAGCAATCACAGTCAATAGTACAACAAAACCAACCACAACCAACAGCACAACTACACCGATCACAATCAACAGCACAACTACAACATCAGTCACAATCAATGGCACAACTACACCAATCACAATCAACAGCACAACTACAACACCTGTCACAAGCAATGGCACAACCACACCGATCACCATCAACAGCACAACTGCAACACCAACCACAACCAATGGCACAACTACAACTACACCAATCACTATAAACAGCACAACTACAATTACACTAACCACAACCAAAACCACAACTACAACTACACCAATCACAATCAATGGCACAACTGCAACAACCACAACAACCAATGGCACAACTACAACTACACCAATCACAGTCAACAGCACAAAGACACCAACCACAACCAACAGCACAATGACAACAATCACAACTAACAGTGCAACTACAACAACGCCAATAACAGACAACAGCACATCAAGTACATTATCTCCTCCAAAAACCACTACAGCTATATTAACAAGCTCTAGTAACACCTCTCCTGAGACCTCCATGTCCACCACACCCTCATCCTCCACTATCACAACTGGACCCCAACATCCTTCACCTACCTCTATCTCCACCCCGACCTCTCTCCCTACAACAACCTCCCCAGGCATTAGCATTCCTCCCACCCTCGGAAATACCACAACCCTTAGTCCCTCACCAGCAACCTCAGGAGGTAGGACTAACAGCATGTAAAATGTTGCTCTGTGTTTTATGAGTATCATTTATTCTAGCATGCAGGTGAGAGGGAAATCTGCTAAGACCAATGATTCATTTAGAATAATGCATTTTTAAGATTCTGCAGACTGTAGCCAGTCTCTATTTGATGCCAAATTTACAAATTTTGATGGACTTAATTTGATTTGAAGGTAAGTAATTAGAATTTTTCTTAATGTCTGCCTTGTGCAGCTTTTAAAAGGAGAATGTGCTGCATGTTAAACAGAAACTATCATTATTAGACTTAATTGATGTCTTTTGTTTTGTCTGTGGATTGATTTTTCCCTCTTTGTTTGATGTTTCCATGCATTCAACTCATCCAGCTACTGGCAGTACAACAACCTCATCGACCATCACTACAACCCCCACCAACACCAATTTCACTACAACAACCCCGATCATCCCAGTCATAGGTTTGTACCTTTATCTGTGATGTCATTTTTAAAGCATGAACCCAATGGCAAATAATTAAACCCTGTATACACACCATTGCTAGTGTTATTTGTGTGACTTTGTGCTAAAATGGAGTATAAAGATCATCAGGTAGAGTAGCTAAAGTTTACATTTCAATGATACAATCCCAAATATTAAACCAAATGAAAAAAGGGACAATACAAATTGCATTGTTGTGGTGAACAGGCCGGGAAATGTAATGGAATCTGCACTACCTCTCAACTTTATAGAGCTTCTGCTCATTTTCAGACTGCGATTCTCGACCTTATATCGATCAATTAATTGAAAAAAAAAATAGAATTAACATCTTAAGTAACTAGGTAAAGGTGAGTTTACCTAGTTACTTGAGACTTGAGGCACATTTACCTTGTGCCTTATCATGAGTGGGAAACCTGAGCCTGGCAGGATGCCCACCAACACTCTGTCAGGGATGGATGACCTCAGTCATTCATGTACTTGCTCTTGGTGTATTTTTATTACGACGGCATTACAAATGAGTCTATAGGCTACTCCTTCTCCAGCAATAGTCAAACTAGTCCAAGTCATATCTTGAAATTTTATTTTCTATATGCTATCCTCTGTGCTTACCTCGATTCAGAGTTTTAAAGCCTATTTGTAAAAAAGAAAAAACCTTCATCTTGTAGTATGTATGCCTATGTAGAAAAGCATTTCCTTATAAATAATAAACCTGTATAGAAGGCTATTCATTTTCAAACATCGTCATTGCGACATGGACAAAGGGACATATAATAAAAATTCTGATGATGCAGAAGGTGGGTCGTGGTCTTCCCTTGTAGGAAAAGTTGTGTAACTATTGTTTTTATTTATGAGGTCAGCAACATCAACGTATGTTGTGAGGGAAGTTTTTGAGGACAAAACCCTAACAGCAAAGTTAGCTTAGTTATTACTTTAAGTACTTAAAGCTCATACAGGAGCATCAAATACAAAGTTGACGATATGTAAATGTTGTCCCTCACACCTTATGTCTACTGCCCCCTAGTGGCCAAACATATCAGACTTTGTAGGTTTACAAATTCTTGTAAAGATTAAATAAAAACAAGCATTTTTTTCCTTCCATCTGTCCTCAGAGTGTCCCTCTGTTCCATGCCAACCTGAAAGTGTTTGTCTCAATGGGACTTGTCAGTGTCTCTCCGGTAGCTTCCTGCGGAATGGTCATTGTGAACCCGGTAAGAACAGAATATATTTTATCACTGATCAGATGAAAAATGACAGAAGTGAGAAAAGAGTGATAAATTTGAGACTTTTTATACTCTCTCCTCTTCTTCCCTCAGCCATAGTGTTCCCAGGCCAGCTTCATATCCCCTCCTTGGAATTTCAAGTCGAAATGAGAGACAGGGCCTCGGCAGTATTCCAGACTACAGCAGCTTCGATCTCAGCAGCGGTAGATTGTCAAATCGCATTGAATATTCAGAAGATATGCTGATCTCATAGTATTCAAACCACATTTTTATTCTGTTTCCTAGCTCAAAGAAATCCTGCAAAATCAGCCGGGATACATACTCTCGGATGTTGTGAAACTCGCGTGAGTACCCCTTCTGCAGAAAGATAGTGTGCAACATGTTATAAAGCCTTTTTTAACCTATTTTATGCTACTCTGTAATTCTTTAGACCAGGAAGTGTGCAAGCAACTATAAATAACATCTTTCAAAACACTGACGTCACCCAAGGGTCTGTTGAACGGATAATAAAGGACGCTTTAGAAAACTCATCTGGAGTGTTTGATAATTCTACATTTACAAGTAAGTACCGTCGAGGAGAACCTTAGTCATAGACTGCTTTATGTTAAGGGTTTGTTTCCCTAATATTTCATATCCTCTCTGTCTTAGGTAAACATCTGTGTGAACAGGAACCATTACCTTGTGATTCTTATACTACAACATGTACAAGTACAAGCGGCCGAGCTCTTTGTTCCTGTCAACCGGGTTACGTCTCCATTGTGTACTCAAACCGCAGCTGCAGAGGTAAATTCTCTATACAGTATTTTTCTGCCTCATTAGAGGCACAGTGGGTTAAATTTAGAGATAGGTTAGGAAGTTCCAGATTGCAATCTAAATTGCACCCTCAGCTCACCCCTCCCGTTCAAGAATCTACGGTATCCTGAAAGTATTAAAATTATGTCCGGTTCTTTTAGAGAAGTAGGTTCAGAAATTGTTTAATTAATTTATTTATTCTATAGCTTCTTTGGGTAAAATGACAAACCTAATTATTTGTTACATATACATCGCTGGCATGGCGGTGGGTCAGGCAGGGTGGGGCCCTGACAACACTGAGGTAGCCTCTCACATGATGCAACCGTCCCTCACCCACAGTGTTGAAAACCTATTCATTATCTTTTTCTTATTTTTTGTTGTTTTTTTGAGGCAAACTGCTTAATTTTCTGTCTGCCATTTTCAACCTAAAAACATGAAATCCCCTCTCCAGAGCCGATGTTCCCTTTTTCATTCTATGCTCCTTTACAAAAATGACATTGAACAATTAAAAAATTACAAAATTGCAAAATTGCCAAAATTGTGGAATTAAAAAAAAAATGGCAAAATGGCGGCCTGCATGGAAGAGGACCCACTCCGTCTCTACGATATAAATTTGTTTTTTTTAAGCTATACATTAAAAAATAATTCATATTTTCAGTGTATCATACACTTAACAAAAACATAGTTTGAAAATTATACACACTGCACCTTTAAATAGGAGATTTCTCTATTATTATTTTGTTTATTTTGTGCAAAAAAAAATCTTAACACTCTGTTGCCCGAGCTCTTTAAATTAATTAAGCCTCCATGCTCAGAAAGACGCTGAGAGCTGACAAAGCACAGCTTTTGAGGCAAGCTCATCCAAAGTTTTCCCAGCTGATCAGCTGCGAAGAAAAACTTATATCCTGACAGAAATGCTTATGTGTGAGAATGAGAGGGAGAACAATACGGAGTCAGACTCAGAGACAAGGTCCAGAGCTGCTGCCTTTCCTCCGCGCCGACCACTGGCACTTGCCTCATTTATGACTCAGATTTATTTATTTTTAACGGTGTTGTTTCCCTGGAGACGAGTGGAAGAATCACATTTTTCTTTTTGTGACAAAGGAGATCAGCTGTAAGTAGAACTAATAGAGAATGGACCTACTTACAGACACTTTCCCAGGAAAACCAAAAAACGAAAACATAGTACACAAATATGGGCTTGTTTGTAGCAGCTATCATGTAGCTTCCATATTAAGAGGCTCTCATTGTGTATATGTTATTTATTCCATGTACCGCAAAGCATGATGTACGTCTCTATCGATCATGACAAAGTGTGAAACGGAAGCATGTAGTGTTCTTATTTCAGTTTGTGTGTGTTTCTCTTAATAGCATGTCCAAGCGGGCAGAAAGCAGTGGGAAACCAATGCAAACCGTAAGTACACATTGTTCAGTATTCAATTTTTAGTGGTGGATAGTAATTAAAAACATCTCCTTCAAGGTTCAGTGTGAAAAAATTAGGGGGTATTTAGTGGTAACAGTTTGAATAAATGGAAAGAAAGATTCATAAAGTTGTATATTTTTTGTTTAAAAAGAAAACACATTGGTACAGACAAAAAGGGATTTTGCGTTTTAAGTTTTTACTGTGTTTTGAAAAAATGGAGGATCCTTCTTATTATTTAGGACAAGAAAAGCAACAAAGCGCTTTTGCAAGAGGACTCAACTCGGCTGAAAGTATAGCCTGTAGTGCCTCCCCACAGCCAAAAATTACACACCCTGTACCCTTTAAGTATTGTACTTAGTACACATCGGAGGTAATGGAACTTGACTATTTCCATTTTATGCTACTTTGTACTTCTATTGTACCGCTTTTCAGAAGTAAATATTATACTTTCTACTCCACTGCATTTATCCCACATATTCAGCGTAGTTGCTTTTCAGTAGACTCTTTATGTTCATGTGTCGTGTTTTGAGGAAATTCTTAGTTATTATTATAACTATAACTATAGTTATTATTATTCTTAATCATTAGCTAATAAAGTATTTATAGTAATAATACAATAATAATATCTTGGATCATGTAGAGAATTTCAAAAAGCTTAAAACAGGCTGACGTTAACACCAGGACAATAATGCTGTAAACAGGCTATCATGAGTTTACAGATTAAAGTACCAAACTGCATTGAGTAGTTAGATTTCCACACTCTTCAACATATATAGCTAAAGCACTACATATTAATGCACTTATCCAAAATCATCCTATGTAATAGTAAACAACTGAACGGGACCATTATTCTACACACTGAGTATTATCACTTTGATGCTTGAAGTACATTATGCGAAAATGCATACATATATATAACTCAAGTTATCTTTTCAAAAAATTCATTTTACTTTTAGTGGAGTATTTTTTACAATGTATTATTTGTATTCAAGTACAGTATCTGAATACTTCATCCATCACTCTTAGTTCCACATGTTGGGTATGGAGTGTCAGTGTACCCCAGTGTGTGTCGCAGATTATATGATTTTAGCTCCCCCAAGTGGATCCAGTAATAAACGCCACACCCAGATAAAAACAAATGGACTGTGTTTTCTCTTTTAGTTGTGACTTTGGATATTCTGGATTCAACTGCGATGATTGTGAGTATTAACACAGTGTCAGAGGAGAGGGTGATGCAGCTACGGACGTTGAAGCTAAGAGCTGATCCATAACACTCTACTATGTGTTTGCAGCGGCTCTGTTGGCCGTGGTGGTCGTCTCCTGTCTGCTGGGAGGAATTCTTCTGCTCATTTGCCTGGGTGTGCTCATATTCGTCTGCTGGTGAGAATGGCAATCCTGGCTTATTTTCTAAATTCTGCAAATATCCTGATAAAATCATAATTGCTGCCAGGAGAAGTCAGAATGACATGTATTGTCTTGTTGAATTGGTAGAGGTCAGTAAGTGGGATATATCAGGCAGCAATTGAACAGTTTAACCTGAATCTGAAGTGATGGAAGCAGGAAAAGTGGGCAAGCATAAGGAATTGGAGGACTTTGACAATGGCTAAATTCTGATGAATAGATTACTGGATCAGAGCATCTCCAGTACTGCAGGTCTGGCTGGGTGTTCCTAGTTTGCATTGGTTAGTACCTACAATAGTGGTCTAAGGAAGGGCTACTGGTGAACTTCCAACAGGGCCGTGGTCCCACAAAGACAACATCATGCATCGTGGGATATCGTGAGTGCTAGTCTGTTTCCTCCAGGAGACAACATGAGCCGTTCTTGCACAAATTGCTGAAAAACTTAAAATTTGTGTCTGAAACAAATATTTCAGAAAACATGGTTTGACTCAAAATAAGTTCTTGTACATTAGGCTGGTGGTCATAGTAGGTCATTATGGATGTTTGGTGTTTATGACTTATACAGCACCACATAGGGCTTTTGAAATGTCAAAAGTTGAAATCTGGTTTCATTTTAGTTCATATTGAATTTCTGAAGATTGTTCAGCTACATTGTAAAGCTTATATTTTAATAATTCACATACAACTGTTGCAAATTGGAATTTATTTGCTGAAATATTTTTCAATTACACAGAGGAATGGCAATATTCCATTTTAGTGTGTACATTTAATGTTTCCTTTTTTTCTGTGCCTTAGCAAGGGATGTTCAAAGAGCGAGCTAGACTATGACAGCAGCCCTTATGCCTCAGGGGACACCACCCGGGCCTGGGCCACTGGCATCACAACCATCCCCCGTGCCAACACCAATTGGGACAACTCTGCACCCATAGAGATGGCAGAAGGAAGAAGCCCCAGTGCCCTGGTGGACAAAAGCCATCAAACCAATGGATCAGTAAGTTATCACATATTCTGTCATCACTGTTATCCCCCCAAGTTGTGTCCTGATCCATCTCTGCTAAAATGAATCTTGCCTCACCTGTTGTGACAGGTTGATAGATGTAAGTGTAGCATATAGCTCCCCATCCCCTCCCTCCGATACTCCCTGCTTTGCCTGATGCCAATGTGTCGCTTTAGGATTTTCACCTGAGGGAGAGAGGATGGAAGAAGGTAAGACATGGCCTTGCTTTCTGACTTTTCCTCGATGCCTCCCGCTGATTTCTTTAGACAAACCACAGGGATGAATCAAGGTAGCAGTTTTTTCAGGGTGTTAGGAAAGTTCATGTTGCACGTGTGCGTCGGGCTTTCACCTTCACGCTTAATCCAGACAGTGACATTTGATGACAGAAGAACGGGACCAGTGAGGTTTAGTTTTCATCGGTGGACACTGGTATTTGGGGGTGTTCTGTGTGAGAGTGTGAAGTTCCTACATCTAATGCTGCCTCTGCTGACATTTCAGTCGGGATCCTACGACTTACAACCGGAAGCAATGAAGACCTTCACAGGAAAAAATTCATCTCGCTACTCCTACCTGGTTCCAGGCCACGAGAACCCCTACTTCCTACCAGAGGACGAGGGGAATAACTGAAAAGGCTGGCTGGCGATGTAATTCAAGCAGGAATGAAGAACATGGGATCAGAAAACGAAACACTGATGTGACACTCAGGGTGGAAATTAACATTTTCTGGTTATTCAAACATGTGTGAGTTTGCTTGGATTACAGAGGAAGAGCGAATCCTTCAAATGAGCTAGAACGGTCCAGCAGCGGCACGTCTGCTCAGTAGATTGCGCTGCTGCTCTCTACCATTCTCCTTCCCTTTCTCTAAAGGTACCTTTTTAAAGAAATGATTTTGTAGTCTTTTATGCTGAAGCTTCTTATGCTGAACGTTGCACTATTGCGTGTGTGAAGTTTACTGTCCTCCCAAATCGAAGATGAATTGAATGCAGGGTTCAGGGCCAACAAGTTCTGTTTCTTATGGGTGTTATTATTTAAAAATGAATCTAATAGGACTAAAGGGGCTGGATCCCTGCTTTGGGGTAATTTATATAATATCTGAATGCTGTACGTGCCTGTTTAAGGTTTGATCAATAGGTAACAAAGCTGGTGATGAAGACTGTCTCCTGGATGTGCCAATTATGACATGTATACATTTATTTTAATAAAGTCTTAAATGTATATTTTTCCATGTGTGTCTGAGACAATGCACAATTCTTATTTTATTTAAGTGTGTACAGATTTTTGTAAATAATTTAACTTTTTCTTCCCCAGAGAATGTGTTCGAGTGCAATGAAATTAAATTAATTTAAACATAATTCCTTTTTGTATTTTCTAGTCTTTAAGTAATTTTGTGTCACTAATCATCGTCTATGTCGAGTGTTACGGCCCCATTGACATCCGACTTCTTTAAACTCTGTAATTTGGCTTTAGCGGACAAATATGGCTCTTCAACAGCACTGATGGAGAAACATTCTGCTCAAACTTCAGACAGACAGCAAATACCGATCAGCCAAAACATTATAAGTGCTGAAAGTTGTACGGTGGTCTGATGTTTTGGAAGCAGGACAAATGGAGGCTCTAGGAGACCTTTAAAAGTACAACAGTGGCATTGGTAGACAACTGGGTCAGAGTATCTCCAGAACCGTAGGACCAGTTGAGTCTCTAGTGGTTAGTACTTACCAAAGTAGTCTGAGGAATGAAAACTGTTGAACCTCCAATGGTCATGTGTGCCCAAGAATCATTGGTGCAAAGGTGCTAAGGCTAGCTCTTGTGGTCTGATAGAAATGTAGCAGATCACAATGTATCACACATCTGATTTGGGGGCAAAAAAGACCTGCCCACTATTAGGCAGGTCGTTTTGGCTACATTTTGGCCAATGTTATGGCTGATTTGTGTATGATTAAGCATATAGTTTACTACAGCAGCATATCAGCGGTGGTGTCCAGAGTGCGACAGCATCGCTCCTTGAAGCTTTTTCAAATTGTGAGGTAAGGGGTGTGGTTTGCAGCTCATTTTGATTACCTGATCCATCTCACAGGTTACACATCACACATGAATCATGGGAGTCCATCTACTCAGTCATTATATTTGGTCTTAAGTTCGGGAGATCATTTACACCAACAGAGCCCTAAGCTTGATTTTAATCAGTAGCTGTAGTCCATGCTTGATCATTTATCTTATTAGTCGTATCTGTTGCATACAACATACCATTGTCCTCCTGGCAATTTATTTGAATCTTTTCATGGTTTATACTCTTAAATTGTCCCAGTCTTAATGTGTAGTTTCCTATTCATGTTCATACAATATAATGTGACATACTGGTTGTGTACAGGAAAGTAATACAATAAACCAGCAGGCACTTACAATGAACAAGTTAGCTAGCCTTTAAATGCTTTATTAAAATTGCATTTTGAATTCGAGTCGTTTGAAGTTAGCTTGTACAGTATTTTTTAATGCAAATTGCCATTTCGAATATTTATTTGATCGTAATTTATACCAAAATACTCACCAAATGTATGGTCAAAAAATATCTTGTTCTTTGCCCTTGAACTGTTTTACAGGGAATATCAGGCAACTGTAGCTGCCAGTATTTAGTGACCTGTAACTCTTTTTTTTACAGTCTTTTCATGCTTCAGTCCAACATTGTAATTTGCTTCACTGACTTTCCAGCACCCATCAACCTCATTTAAAACAAATATTAATGTTGGTGCAGCTCATTCTGCAGGTCGCAGCCGCAGGGTCTGGAGTTAAATGAGGGTGCACATGAATCACACGGTTACTTTGATTATTCTTGCGGGAGGGCTGGGGTACTTCCCATCTCCCTGCCTGCAGCAGTAGGACATACGTTTGATGTCGGTATGGGTGTGAAGCCTGGATGTCGCTGTGCTGCTGCGGCTCAAGGAGGGCTGCTCCTCACAGGCGCTTAGAAGATGGGATTTGGGTTGAGGCTAAATCTGGCTTTGCCAGAACTTAATCTTGGGCACTGGGTCACTGGAGCGCAGTGTGATGGGCACACAGAGAGGCACACAATCAGACGCACATTATTACATGTGCTGTGCTGTACATGTTCATGCGTTGGCTTTGCAGCAGCTGTTGCTCAATATTGATGTCAGTTGCACGCCATGGTCATCAATCTGTGACAAACTCAGATTTAAATGCTTCAAACTGTAAGCTGAAAAAAACAATCCTTCATGAAATGATTTGCTTTAGATATTGTGGTTAAAATCATCATAAGCTGCATTAATTAAACGTTTATTTCATTTAAATATATTAGCCTTTCCACTGAATGAGTGACATTTGTTTCTAATTCTTCCAAATTAAAGTTGTCTTTTTGTTTCATTATCATTTTTGACAATGAATATGATAATCTACAAAATCTGCCGTCAACCATCAGGGTTCTGAAAACTTTATTGCATTAAACTTTAAGTCGGTTCTTATGTAATGCAATATATTATAAAATGCAACACTTCTGTGGAGTCTAATACAACGGTTTACGCAATACTCTTTTAACATTAACATGTAGTCATGCGCAGTAATGACTTTAGCATAAATCAATCTTATATCTGCAAGATTAATTTCGCAGTTTGGCTGCAGGCCTTGAGCCACTTTTTGAGCCCAACCATCCTCTCAGCTCCTCTATGCCATAAAACTTACTTCTCAGAGTTTGCCTCGTCTCCCTCCCCTCTCATATAGAAGACTCAATCGGTCTAACAGACCAATTTCTCTGAAAATGGCCTAAATGATACACATAGCAGTACCTCTTTATGTGAGCTATTTTCTAAGAACCTCTTAAGCATATTTTCATCATCATCTGTTGACAATCATGGGCTTCAACAAACATTCATGTCATGCACCAACTCAAAAAGGAAATAAACAGATGCAACAAACACAAATAAGACATTTTTTCCCCGAATATATGTAATATATACACCAATAAGCCATAACATCATAACCAAGTGCCTAATATTGTGCAGGTACCCGTTTTTGTTTTTTTTTACATAATAACAGCTCTTACCCATTGAGTCATGGGAGACCTCTGAAGGTGTGCTGTGGCATCTGTCACCAAGACATCAGCAGCAGATCTTTTAAGTTGTAGGTTGAGCCTCCATTGATTAGACATTTTTTCAGCACAGCCCCCAGATGGTGGATTTAATTACGACTGGTATATGGCTTTTTTTTCGGTGGTGATATGAATTTTTAAATAACCCTCATAGGCCTGTAGGCAGTAACAGCTCAGTGCAGGATAGCAGACTGCAGCCCTTTCCCATGTTAAGATAAAACTTACACTTGGAATCATAACCATGATTTTTCAGTTGGGGGTTGAAACACTACATGCTTCTATTTGGTGTGGTTTTCTGCTGCATTCAAGATAAATCAGAATTACCATTTATCCTCCTCTGCAGTATTCATGTGATGCCATGTTCATCTATATGAATATGTTTCTCATTAACATCCAAGCTGCACCAAAAGGCCATAAATATGGAAATCTTTTACATTATAATCTTTCCCTAAGACAGGGAAAAAGGAGAGGCATGCTTCATGAGCCCATTAGATTTCAATCCTGGCCTATTCAATTTAAGCCTAATCCCTGAACCCCCCTCTGAATAAAAGATTGATTAAGTGCACTGCTAAGAATTAAGGCTTTGTTATTAAATTGCTGATATATCTTCTGAAAGCCAAAGAAGAAAAAAGGTAAATAAACAAACTTTTAATCTTTATTATATCACCGAAAAGTCAGGGATAATAAGGAATCACCATCAGGTCTGCTGCATCCACAGATCATTTGTGTAAGTGCGAAAACTTAAAGAATATTTTGTGGATCATTTTCAAATTTTATACCCAAATAGACACGAGTACGCGGAAGAACTGGGGGGATTCTGGGACTCTTCGGGGATATACCATTGCTGTCGCATAGGCCTAGTTACTCTATGGGGTCATGATCTACTTGCAACTGAGACTCGTAACCAACAACCGTTGGTTCCAAAGGCTGCCATATATACCACTAGGCTATTGATCTGTGGAGATTACTAAATAATAAGATGATGAAAGTATGAAAAAGTATATATTATTTATAAAGATAATACAGTCATAGATAAGAAAGTGTCTATAGCCACATCCCTAACCCTAAAACCTAAACCCAAATTGTAACACAAACCCTAACCATATTTGCATAGATAATAAACTATATATAAATTCAGCCCTAACCCTAACCTTCACCTAAGCCTAACCAACCCTAATTCTAAACACGACCCCAATTATTACGCTAACCCTATCCGTGATTTTCTTTTTATAATAAAGACACTCACATGTTACTCGCTCACATGTATGATAACCTGTGGAGCAGAATCACGCCCCTCTTTTTCTGAGCTCTGGTTCTATTACAGATGTCATTAATGGACACTTCCTGTATGTTGTGCTCATCTGTATCTCCTGACGCTGTAGTGAAAAAGGGCCTGATCTGCCGAGCACTACTGCTTCCCCTCCCTGTCTTCTTCAGTTTCACACTGGAGGCAACAATTCACTTTCCCTAATGCCTCTCTGCAGCCGCCAATGAAGTTTACAAAATTATGAAAGATTTCACGGCAACCAGATCTCACCTGCCGAAGAATAAACTTTCACCAGTCTTACACCCCCGTAGAAGAAATATAACGTAAGAGGTAAGTAAGAGTAAAATTATTTAAAATTACATTATCAATTTTCATTTGCAAGAAATAACTTTATTCATCTCATTAAACTGATAAGAATCCAACTGGACTTGGATTTAGACTTTCTATATAAGAGAGGGAAAGCATAAATGTGTTGCTTTAATATACACACATTGAAACTAAATTGTTTGCATCGCTTTTTATAACTTTTCTTTGGTTATTTGTCACTCTGTTGTTACCTTTTGCATTGCTTTTGCTTGTTTTTGCGGGTCTTTGTGCTTATTTTTCTACACTAGAAATCTTAAATCTCTCAGTGGTTGTTGGATTTCTTTGCAGTCATTTTCTCTTTCTGGTTTTGTCGTATTGCATACCTTATAGTACTGAAACTGATCTTTTATGAATCTGCTGATTAAGAGAACTCTGCCATTCTATTCCTTTCAGAAGTAAAGGCTGCTTTGACACTGTGGACCACAAGATTCTTCAATAACGCCTTGAGACTTATGTAGGTATGACACGTTCTGCCCTCCAGTGGTTCCAGTCGTACCTAACTGATCGCAGTTTGTCCATCCACCTAAGTCACTATTCTACCATTACAGTTCTATTAACCTGCAGGGTTTCTCATGGCTGCATTGTGCATGGATCCATAACATTCCCTTTCACTGCTCTGCAGGGGACATTCAGATTTTCTGTACATGCTTATAAAAACGATTCATCTATACAGGCCTTGTGAAACTGTTAAAATGAAATAAAATCCTGGATGGCAGGAAGTTTCCCCCATCTAAATGAAGAAAGAACAGTTTGTTGTATTTGGAAAAGCTGAATCCTTACACAATGTTTAAAGCTACACAATCAATCTTTTATTAGGAATCTCGCCGCAGCCTTAGATAGCTCGTACAGCTTTGACAAGCAAATTATGACAATTGTAAAGGCCATCATCTTCCAGTTAAGGTTCCTGGCCAAGAATTGTTAGAGAGCCATCCGTGCCTTTATTACCTCGCAGCTTAGACAGTAACTTCTTATGTTGGTGTGGAGCGGCCATCCCGCCGCTGCCGGCAGTGAGTACAAAATGCAGCAGCCTGCCTATGAACTGGTAGGAAAAAACGGCAATACATAACAGCAGAATTGGCTTCCTGTGCAGTATCGTATAGATTTAAAGATTCTTTTTTAGGTTTTTAAATGAGTTATTACCTGCACTCTCCAGTAAGAGCACTGCGATCATTAAACCAAATGCTCGTGGACATTCCTCGGTCTAAATGAAGAACCAAAAGTGAGAAGGACTTTGCCGTGGCAGCCCCAAACCCCTGGGGTGGTCTACCCAATCAAATCAGAAACGGCACACAGCACAAAAGTGTGATCTAAAAACACACTTTTTTTCCCTGGCTTTGAGTTTTTTCTATTTAATCTGTTCATTTAAATGTTTATTTAAAAGATTATTTTATTTTATTTTTTTCATAGTTTAATTTGATTTTCTCTTAATTGATTATGTGTCTTGTATTTTTTTACCTGTGATTTGTGGTCTTGTCTTTATAAGTCATATCTGTTCAGTACTTGGGTCAACCTGTTTTTCGGTCTTTTTGTGGTCATTTTTCCATCGTGTGAAGTGATTTTGTAACTCTCTGTAGTCATTTTGCATCTTTGTGGTCTTTTGGTGGTTATTTTTTGTTTCTCTCTACATTTTGCACATCTGTAATATTTTGTGTTGATGTGGTCATTTTGCAACTCTTATTTAAACTAAATTTAGCATTTTTTTGAGCCACTTATTGATAGTAAATAAGAGCGTACCCCCCTTGTTTCCATCTTTTCCTGTAGATCCCTGTCAGTGGAGGTAGCAGCTCAATCCAGTGCAGGAATGTCTCTCTTCTTGCAGCCATTACCAGTCTGCCTGCTTCAGTCTGCATCCCGTCTTCCTAAAGTCTCAGCGGACTGATCGATAAACCACTTAGCGGCCGTGAGCTACACACATCCCAGTCATCTGACCTGCTGCAACTGTGGGAATGGCCACGCAATCCAATAAGCATCGAGCCACTGAGACAAGTGAGCCGGACCGCTAACTGGAGGAACTTCCTCCTCGCTGAGAGGCTGCTGTCAGGAAGGGAGTGGGTGCTCCCACTACTCTACCGATAAGATCTGTTACAACCACGAAACCCGTGTGGTGAGAATGTGGCTCTAAAATGAGCTTTCAACGCAAATCACATTTTAATAAAGAAACTCTTCACAGAGGACATTAATATGAAATTGTCCCATAATAAAGTAGAAGAGGACCTGCAAGGAAATGAATTTTCTTACAGAATTATTTAATGTGAACCAACGAAGAAATTAGGCAATAAATCAATCAGTCATTCATTTATTCATTCACTATATTCATTCACTATATTCATTCACTATATTCACAGAATTAGATTATTCATATCTTTTGACTGACAGGAAACCGTCATAGGAGGGCCAATTATAAAATGAGGAGACAACATTTTCTTCTTTTTTTTTTGATTTTCATCTCTTTTTGGTCATTTCTCTGTTTCCTCGTGATCATTCTGCATCTATCCTCATTTTGCCACTTGAACTTTTGGGGGGCATTTCTCTGCCTTGTTGTGGTATTTGCATCACTTTGCTGTAATTTTGTCCCTCTTTGTAGTAATTTTGCAGTATGTGTGGTTACACGTTTGCTTCTATTTGAGGTTTTACGTCTCTTTGTAGTCATTGACTTTACTTTTGTGCCAATATTTTTATTTTTTGTGGTTGATTTTGTGTCACGTTTAAGTCTTTTGCATGTGTTTGTGGTCATTTTGCATCTCTCTGTACTCATGTTTGTATATCTCTGGGGGATTGGGGGGTTTCCGCTTTAGTTTTTTTGTCTTGTCCTGTTCATTTGTACATTTATTTTAGTTGTTTTTACATCTCCCAATAGCCTTCGTGTATCTCTTTGAATACTTTTCTATGCATTTGTGGCCATTTCACATCTCTTTGGACTTATGTTTGTGTGTTTACTGCCATATTTGTGTTTATACCTATCCATTATTATCTCGTTCTAATAGTTGGGGTTTTCTCTTTATAACCAGGTTATGTTTATGTATTTGTGGTCATTACATCTTATTAGTTTTAATCTTTTTATAGTCCTGCAGCAGCACTTTGATGTCATTTTTCATTATTGCCTCTCTTTTTATCTCCATTTGTTCTAATAGTTTAGTTACTGTGAGGTTACTAGGCTCTGTATCTCTTGACTGTCCTGACTTGCGGTGTCATTTATACACGCTGCTTATGCACGAAAGTTGGCATATGCCACTTTCAACGCAATCCGTGAGATTTGTAAACTTGACAGGAGAGTGCTACTCCACAAAAATTGACCTGTGCGTAGGACCTAATGGATGAGTAAATAGTATCCTAGTCTTAGTACATTAATGTGTTTGTTTGTGAATAAGAAATACTTAGTCTTACCGTATGTTTTTTACGTCGTCAGTGTCCCCACGGTCACCTCCCTAAGGAGGGATACCCCAAAAACCCCACACTGGAACATAGGCCCCTTCTGTGGCACAGACGCTGCCTGTGTGGCACAATTTGTTTGTTTATCCTGTCATTCTTTTGGGTGCACTTTCATCATATGTTTGTCCGTACCACACTTCATAAAAATCCCCTGCAACGTTTGAAAAATGAGGCCCCAGGTCATTTCTAACAACACCAAAGCACAACACTTTTGCCACACTTACCATAAGAATATATTTAAACAAAATAAGAATCAATCTCAGTATATCAACAAATATGGACTGAGATGTGTTTTTGAACCCCTTATACTGTGAAACTGACTTCAACCTGATCTGTTATTCCCTGGTCTGCCCTGTTATTATCTCAGATGCCGGCCGGGGGAGTTCCGTCAGAGGAGTCAGCAGATAATACAGGGGAGGGCTGAAAGACAATCTATATCGATGACTCTTGGAGGCAAAGGGAATGGTGAAAAAGTAACGGCGCCAGGCTGACGTTAGTCAAAGAGCTACTTCCAGATAAGCAGCAACGATTTGAGGAGGGGAAAAAAGTAAATATGATTGGTGGTAATATCATTCAGTGAGGTGATACCTCTATGTGACTATGTATTGCTGGGAAAGATGCTGAGCGTTGTGAAAATGGACCCCTGTCAGATTCAGGCATCAAATAAGCATATTTCCTTAAATGCAGCCCAAACTGAAAAACAGCTAGCTGGAAAGCTAGCTGACTATTAATACAATTTTGAGCAATAAATACTGAAATCATATCAATTAATCAAATATTTTCAGCATACTTCTTACTAAGGGCACTAATGACTACAAAATTAACACAGAAATGCAAATTATTTGTCAAAAATTAGGGCTATTATGGAATTATCATCGCATCCGCGGCAGCATCTGCCGAGGAAGATTTTTCATGTTAACGCAATAACTCAAAAACAGTTCCACGGATTTTTGAATTTTAGGCACACATAGACCTTAATTCGAGGAAGAACTGGATTGATTCTGATGTGAAAGTTCTGTTTAATATTTCTGACACAAGGGGGTAGTTTTATCTCCAAAAGGTTTTCTGATCATGATTTTTCTACCCTTGGTCCAATTTAATCCAAATTCCATGAATATGAATCAACTCAGGGTGATCTATCTTGTATATATCATATTTTTTTTGAATAGTTGATACATCATGATATCCTCTATTTGAACCGGTATAAGCCTAATTGTGATTAAAATGTTCATTTCCAAAAGTGACCTGGCCGAGAGAGCGGCACAGAAACTGCTACAACGATTAAATAGACAGAATACAATACACAGTACATGTTGTACACGTACAACTTTCATACACTCAAATGAGACACGAATATTTACACTGTAGGACAAGCTTTTTAATGAAAAACACTTTTTCGGACATAACTTCACATTTAATTTGAGGAGTTCATTCAGGGGGATTGTTTGTACAATGCAGGGTATTGGGGGCTTTTCGGGGGATATACGCTTACTGTCAGGGATGACAGCATAGGCCAAGTTTTGGGATGGTTTCCAGTATGGATCTTGTAGTATCACACCTTTTCGTATTTATTTATTCTTGAATCCTGTCTTTGTGGGAAAAGTCCAACAGCTCTTTGTTTGTGGAGATAATCAAGATTAATTTAAGGGTTTCTTTTCAAGAATTATAACACATTCCTAAATACTGCACCTTTGCTGTCATCAGAACAGCCATCATTAAATACATTTTTTTCTGGTTCACAACATCACCAGCAGTGCAGAGAAATTATTTATTGCAGTATTTCAATAGTTCAGCTCTGTACTTTTATAAGAAATAAATAATAAATAATAAATAATAAATAATCAAATTTCTGCTTTTGGATAGGAATGATAAATGGAATAATTGTGAAACAAAATTAATGAGGCACATCTTTTTTCACTGGAGGCCGAGTCTGGCTTCTGCTGCACTGCTAAGAGTAAGAAAGTACTTGGCTGCATCAGTCTTTGCTGCAGCATCGTTTCTCACTACAATGCGTCTGCCTTCAGGACCGAATAATGGCTCACAGAGTCTATCAGGCTGGCAGATGCTTCTGAATCGGTATGGCCAAAGATCCGTAGCAGGAGCTGGGCTATCGTTAATCAGGATGACTGGAGTCTACATGTTCTGTCCAGCTGACATACGAAGAACGTATTCTACACGGCCACGGCTGTGACAAGCCAGGATTCAAGAGCTTCTTTTAAATTGATAGGCATATATTGTAATGGGACTGTGTAATATGATTATCCATAACATTACAACCATCCAATATTGTGTAGGTCTCGTTTTTTCGTGTGATTACAATGTGTGTTCTCACATCATTCTATCAGAACCCATATTAACTTTATCAGCAATTTGTTCTCCAGTAGCTCCTCTGTGGGATCAGACAACACAGAAAATCAGACAACTCAGAAAACACATCACTTAAATTGACCATTTTCAGGAAAAGGAAGTTGGCGCATTTGTCTCACCAGAAGCACAATTTCCCGAAAATCAAGGTTTGGCGTGTTTGGGGCTAATTTGTGCACTACCTGTGATTCATCCTGATCATCAGAAACAGTTGTGATTGGGTGATGTAGAGCGTCTCCTATAATTTGCAGGCACAATGATCACACACCTGTGTCCACTCCTGTCTGCAGCGTGACTGGATTGTCACCTGGCATGCATGTCATCAGTACTCTGCTAGAGCCTATGGCTGGTACTGCTCTACTTTTCTTCAGGTAAGCTGGCTCATGCAATCTTTTCATTATGTTCAGCGTTTCCATTGCTGCCAGCTGCACATGATTATTATATTCCCAAAAAGTCTGAGATATTATGAAATTGTCAATATCAGATCCTTTGCGTTAACGGATAACTCAAAATGGATTGTATGCATTGTTTTTAAATGTGATTCCCATATAGACCTAAGTGCAAGGAAGAACTGGATTGACTTGGGAAAGGTTGTCATATATTTCACTTCCACTAGGGGGAGCTTTATCACTAAAATATTTTAGGCTGTAAATTCTCAACCGTATATCAGATTCTGACCAAATTTGGTGGATATTAATCAAATAATTTTTTTGTTTGTACAATGCATGGGATCAGTGGCTTTTCAGGGATATACCCTTACCTTTGGCGATGATAGCATAGGCCTAGTCTTTATTGCTCTCTGTGTGGCGGTGAGGGAACTAATAACTTGCTCTGTCTTTTTCTACCCACCCCGTGTGCGAGTCGATGCGCCTTTGATCTGGAGTAGATGTATCAAAGTTTGCATCACTCCACCTGAGTTTAATATGATTATTAAGATAAAAAGATAAAGATAGCCTTTATTAGTCCCACAATGGGGAAATTGCAATGTTACAGCAGCAGAGCATACCAAAACCATAACGTTAATCTCCCATGTGCTTTTGTAGGTTTATTCAGCAGCCCGTTCAATTGCTGGTTGCTACTTCCTGTCTATGCTGTTTTCCTGCTTAAGATGGTTGACACACACTGTTTTGTCTAAGGAAGATGTTTTGTCTGCATTGTTTTAAGCACATTCTGTGTAGTGGACACAGGGGCTTATCGTGATGACGTGAACACTCGCTGTATTGTCTGCAGTGTCTGAACTGCCAGTCCGGGTCCAATTGATGACTGACTGTAGATATATGTTGTTTCTTGACTCTCTCTTGATCTCTCCTATGTTAGTTCTTGTTTATTTAATTTCAAATTATGTTTCGACATGATGACTAGCATTAGTTATTTTGGTAAAGTGATTCATTTACTTGTGTTTTTTTTGCTCTTCTTTTTTTATTTGATTACACTTGACACAATTTGAACTGTTCTTTCTTTGGCAGGACATAATCTGTGGGCTTTTAGTGGGAGGAGGACTGACCCTCTGGTGGTTATTTCTATCACATGTGCCTTGTGTTAATGAGCACTCGGGATTCAGTGTGTAGTGTTCATGGGTGGTGTGTAGTGTTCATGGGTGGTGTGTAGTGTTCATGGGTGGTGTGTAGTGTTCATGGGTGGTGTGTAGTGTGTGTAGTGTTCATGGGTGGTGTGTAGTGTGTGTAGGGTTCATGGGTGGTGTGTAGTGCTCACGGTGGTGTTTAGTGTTCATGGGTTGTGTGTAGTGTTAATGGGTTGTGTGTAGTGTCTCTTGCATTGGTTTTAAAATGATTTGATAAAAGTTCATAATTTTATATTTTCATTGTTAATAAATGTACATTGTGGAATGTTATCATTTCTCTGCTCTATTGTGTAGAACGAACCTGCGTGACATTCATTTCGGCTAATTGGAGGTGAACTTAAACTTAAGACTCCCCCCCTGAAGGTACTGTTGGTAAACCCAAAAATAAAGACAGTAAACTAACTCGACTTACACGCTCGCTCCTAGAATTTACACGCATGGGAAAAAAGTTATCACTTCAGTCATTTCCCTAAATTACTTTTCTACATTCTCCATCAGTTTGACTCACACACACCCAAACACCTACACGCACATAAACAACAAACACAATCACACACACATTCAAATACAAACACCCCAAAACAGCCACAATTATCATGTGAATGAGGGAATGGGTGGACGGGTGTGGGTGGTGTCCGGGGCTTAACCTATCATTATGATGCTGTTTGTTCGCTGGATGAACTACATTCAGGCAGACAAAGAGTGAGCAGCCTCTCCAGGGTTGGGCTGACATCCCCTCGCCTTCACTCCTGCAAGGCTGAGTGAGGTGGGGGAAGGGAGCTCTCTATCAGAGGAAGCCTATCAGATCCAATTAGCCGCCTCAACATGTTTGAGTGGAGTCAAGTCAAAAGGAAAGGACAAAACAGATAGAACTCTTTGGAGACAATATCTGAAGTGACTTTGGGATCCAGTTACTTCTACTACCAGCATTTAAAGTGTTTCTTAACATTGAAGCCCGACTAAACTTGGAATTACCAGGAAGGTTGTTCCACCTTTCGACGATTTTGACTGGTATTAACCCATTCATATTCTTCAAACAGAATGTAATAGTTGTATCAGGTTTTCACAGGATTTTTCAGTTGTGTTTTTATGTGACAACTCTGGGAAACCAGAACTTCCAAGAAAATAGTTCCTACAGGAAGTTGGAAGGTTGCAGTCACAATTCATGACAACTGCTAAATCTGAAAACTCATTGTTGTTTCGCCACAAATAGTTATACCCACACTGAGCATGCAACTTCCTGAGGGAACTGAGAATCGGCCACCAGTCAAACTTGTACTTGAAACAAACAGGGGTCAGAAGATCAGCATTGGTCCCACTTACTCTACTGTAACTGTAACTGGTATTGGTTTGCTCCATCGGCCTTGGAGCTAATTGTCCTATCAGTTGATTGTCTGGAGGAGGTTCTCATGTTCACACCAATTACACCCCAACTTTGGAACACCAGAAAGAGATTTTCAGAATTAAATGGTAAACGGACCAAGCCTGAAAAGGGCACATTGTCTCCCAGTTAACACAGCTGAACTGGACCTAACATGGCATCAGAGCCCAAGAACTCGAAGCCCAGTTAGAAGACGAGGAACGCTGAGACGGTGACTTTAGTCCAAGGCAGGAAAGCTGAGAAGCGAGACAGGAGTCTGCAGCAGCTAGGGCAACCATCAGGAGAGAGTATGCATGTGACGTTACACACACTGTAAGTGAGTGAGTGACAGAAGGCTCAGATTCTCTCTTTTCACACACAGATTGTCTTAGCAGACCCTTCACTAAGGCGCCTCGGTTTGGTGAGAAGGCCCGGTGTGTAATTTTCAATTAGCAAGCTGAGTTTTCACGCGCAAAATTAGTGTGAAGTTGTAGTCAGTGCAAACCCACTATAGAACCAACAAAAAAACAAACTCGCCAAAAATAATCACACAATTGTATCAACAATTGTCCATTTTAACCACAACAATAACATAAAAAAAAGAATATTATAACACATTTCTTGTCGTAGTCCTACTAAATTAATAAAATGACAGTCCACTCTTTGTTATAAAATCATAATGTATATAATGTTTAAATGATCAATATCTTCTCGAGCAGCAGGCAGATATACCGTAATTAATCATAACATTAAAACCATTCTTTTTACCGCCAAAACTCTCTGCAATGCGCTGTGTGTTCTGAAATCTTTCCGCTACATTCTGCACCAACTTTTCAGCAATCTGTGCTACAGTAGCTTCTCTGTGGAACAACACAGGCTAGTCATCACTCCTCACTTGCATCACCCTGTTGTCCTGTCTTGGACCTCTTTCCAGGAACTAACCATTGTAGTCCAGGAACACCCAAAAGGACTTTAAGTTCACTCAGACAACTCATGTTATCATTGTTTATTACAATGGCAAAACAAGTCATTTGGTGTCTAGGCTCCGACCTCAGCACACCCCGCAGATAATTTACAGCAAGATTTTTGGGAGGTGATGAGCAAATATCCCCCCCGTCGGAGACTCTAGGTTGATGCTGTGGTGGTGGGGCTTTAACCAGGGGGTAGCAAAATTTAATGCAGGGCAGTTGCGGCATTAACAGAGCAGAGGGGGGAGAAGTTTTGCATTTTAAATACACTTCCAAATTTGGAGGGGGTGATTGGTAAATGGTTATGGAGGGTTTGGCATGTCATGTGAGTAAGCAGTGCAGCTCGAGTTGAGAGACTGAACTAGCTCGCAGTCGTCGCTCCATTTCTGGAGATGTTCCTTAGCAGTCTTCTAGCAACCACATCCCTTGTCAAAGTTTCCACCTCTAGGCCATTTTTCCTTCATCAGATTCATCAACATCAGGACAAAATGTCCACTTATTGATTAATAAATCAAACCCGCTGATATGTACCAGTGTAACGAAATAATCAATGTTATTCTGACTACAGCTGTCAGTGTTTATAATGTTATGGCTGATCAGTGTAAAATCTGTTCTTCCATAAGATTGCCAGATTTTTGTTTTCCAGAATAGCAAGTACTTTGTGAATTTGCAATCATTGAAAACACATGAGACACACAGATTTGTTCTGCTGCATCAGAATCTCCATCCACTGGTGTCTGGACCAGAGAGCATCGGGGATGCAAAAATAGGAGGAGGAGGAGGAGGGGGAGGAGAGGGTTTAGGGGAGGGGCTGAGGGGAGGCAAAGGAGAGAGGGTTGAGAGGCGGACACACAGCGACAGCAGGTTTGTGAAAGCAGCAGCCAGAAGAGGAGGAGGAAGGAAGGAAGAGGAGTAACCAGAAGGAGAGAAGCAGAGTGGCTGCAGAGAGGAGGGACATAAACACAGAGAGAAGAGAAGGTAGGAAGACCGATGCTGCTCTTTTCTGTCCACAGATGTGGGGTTTTAACGTCTGCTTGCTTCCAGTGTTAACATGAGGTAATATGGATGCTCTATGCAATGTGTGTTTTCCCTTTCCTCCTCCATCTGCCAGCTGATGGCGTGCTGCATGTGGGGAGTGCCGAGCAGCAGAGGACTGCAGAGTGATGCAGAGAGATGGAGGACAGGGAGGGAGGGCTGGTATTATGCTCCACAGACATTAGGAAGTAAGAATAGAAAGAGAGAGGAGGGGGAGCGGGGAGGAATAACATCTGCCTGTGCCTTGCTGTGTGGAGCTGAGTGGGTGGGGGGTGCGCGGGGAATGAGGAGGGTGTGCATCATGTGAGTGACAGTCAGCAGGAGTGTGTCAGCTGTCAGCACCAATAGTTTAAATCCTCGTTGAGGATGATATAAGTTTTTGTGTGACCGCACCCTGATATTATGGGATGGGTGATTTGTGGTTGTGTGAGATGTGTGGGAAATGTGTGAGAGAGAAATGTTGGACTCCTGCCAAACATGCTTGGTGTTGCCTCCCATTACTGTCAGGCGAGTGGATTAGCTGTGTTCATTGTCAGGAGTCGAGCCAAGACACCCGAGCATCTACTGATCAAGATGTTGTCAGTCTCAGCTGCCTGTGACACCTGCATGGGTTGAACACACGTGTTATGTGTGCAGAGAACATCTGAGTGACCACCATAGCACAAAGGCTATGGTGGTCACTCAGTGAATACTGGATATAATGTCTAATCTGTCACCTCCAGTGTTTGCTGACTGACACAAAGATATTATGAAAGCACAGAACAAAGTGGGCCTGAATGAAAGAAGGGTGACGTCAGCCATGTCAGAATGAAGCCAAATAATCTTCCATATAATATAATATTCGGGTACTGTGGGGAAAAAAACTGCCACTTGGGGGAAACAAATTCCTAATGCCAAAATATAAGCAATAGACAGTCATCAGTTGAACCAAACAAGATTTAAAGCAGTAAAGAGTTTCATGTTCTTGTGAGCCTCATGGTATTACAGTAAAGTGCTTGAAAATCCACAACATGGCCAAAAGTGTGTGGACATATGACGTGCTGGCTAGTGGTAAAGTACATCACAAATTTCCAGTTTGGTTCTCTTGGTCTGAAGATCTTTTTAGAAAGTCATTTTTAATTCACCGAACACCCGACATGTTTTAGTCCAAATCTAAATAAATAAAACAATAGGAATAGGGATAAGCTCACAATCTAATTGGACAGATTTCGGAGCTTCCTACCTTCCAAAACTGAGTACCAGGCTCAATGTTAAGTAGGTGCTTCACCTCCTTGCTGCATTTTCAGAGTTCATAGGGAAGCTGGCAGAAACCCATCAGAACAGGACTCCAGGATCTTGATTTATTTCTTTGTTGTTCAACTAGGTTTGGGTAGTTGTGTTGATTGTTCAAATGAAGCACACTGACAGAGAAATTAATCATTTTAATTATACCAAAATGTTGTACAGGTGTAAATGTACCCTCAGAATCTCCATACTTAGGCATTGGATTACTGTACTGTGTATAAATGTTCGTATCAGTGCTGTTCTCTTTGAAGACCCTATACCGTTACAGACTTCATAGCAGGTCCTGCTCCGAGACATATTCCAGCCGCAGGTTATTTCCAGAGAAGAGTGAGAGCATAAGTTTTTTGACCTATCAATACATTTATGATCAAACCTGTGTGGCCGGGAGGTGAGACTGAGGTTGGGAGCCTCTTTCTCTCTCTAGCGGCTCCACTGGTGAAGGATCGTCAACCTTCAGTATGATAGGGTTGGAGGAGTTGAAGAACAGGGTGTAAATGTTCTACACATTTTGCCCTCTGATACAACTTAGAACTAACTAACTAATTAGAAAGTACTCAGAGATCACAAACCTCTGCCAAAGCACAATAGCCGCCGTGGTAGAAGTTATTATGGTTAAACTTCATGCAAATCCCTCCACTTATTTCTGAATTTTTGCAAAAAACTCCACAATTGCCGTGTCTCACAAGAGTTCAAAAAAGGTCATGATGTAATGTAGTCATCTCCATGTGATGTTGGATGAGAACCTACCTCCGTGTAAAATTTCATCCAAAAATCTGTGCATTTATTTTTCCGTTATCTCGCTAACAGACAGACAAAAGTAAAAACGTAACCTACTTGTAAGCGGAACTATCGACACATACATGGGTTTCGGTACTGTGACATGAAATGTGAGCAAAAAATATTACATGGGTAGAGGCCAATCATAATGCCATGTCAGGTGATCCATGGTCCTCCGCGAGCGGTCACAATTATCTGGCTGTGACGTCACACATCATCAGCACTGAGTGGAAACTTCAATCATTTTGCAGAAAACATGTTGGTACTTACTCTGAACAGTTTTCTGTCAGTAGCAGAGTGGTTTGTCTTCCCCTCGGTTATAAAGTCTGGTTTTGTTTAGTTGTAGGGATAAATCCTGAGCTGAACGGTAGATGTGTTACAATTACAAAGCCTGTTATCAATTAGATTATTTTTGTCTTTCTTTCTTTCTGCGGAAAACTTATCTATTACCCCATTATCCTCTCCACAGAGGCGTCAAACATCAATCACATGCTCCAAGTGGACATTTTGAAGACCATTAAGTTTATAAAAGTGGATACTGTTAGAATATTTACCATACAGTTACAGTCACAATGTAATAAGGTTATGGCTGCTTAACACTCAGCCAAAAACGATTTGCTGAAGCTGAACGTTTAAGCTATTCTTCCTTTAGTTTAATTCATCACTTCTACAATCATACTAGCTGAATAAAGAAGTTATCCATTGTTTTTGGCTGTCTGTATTGTCAGACTTAACATCTCCGTTAGCCAAGATCATTTCTCACAGTTTTAATGAAATCATAATTGATTAACTTAATACGATGAAGCACTTCACAATTCAATTCTTCAACCACCTCTTGGTCTCTTTAAAAAATGATTACTTGTGGTTGGTAATAATTAAACTCCGGAATATTAAGCTGGAAGGTAGATTGGAAAGAACACCTGAAGATATAACATAGAGATCTTGGAACATCATGATGTAAGCATCAATCATGATGTGATTCACTGCATTTCAGTTAAAGATAAACTAATTCACTGCAAAAAATTATAAATTCCTAAAGCTCTTCTGGCTGAGGTTTGACTGAGGCGTCAGAGACGAGACCTGATGGAGCCGCTGGCAGTGTATAGCTCGCTATGAGGCTTCACTAACGTCTTGCTGAGCCTACTGAAGTCACACAACCCGCTATGGCTCGGGACTGGAAGTAGGAGAAGGAAGAGATTCTGCACCAACACAGAGGTAAGAATGTTTGCAGAGTAGAGATACATGAAAGAGTACATGGAATGTGCATGTACGACAGTGAAGGATTATGTGCAGTTTATGTTGACTTATTCAACAGAGATCATGTGATTAATGCAGCAGCGACGCTAGTAACTGCTGAGTTTTAGCTAAATGTATCTAGATAAACATTCTATGACGAAGGCTGTTATCTGATCCGCTGACGTCTGAGCTTCTTCTCTGACGTCAATGGAGCTCCAACATTTTTTAAACTTTTGATCTGCAGTTAAGCCCTTCAATAGATTTCTATTGAAAACATCTTTTTTTTGGGACCAGAGTCAGAAAGTGTGATTCGTGAGTCTATTTATGGATCAGTAGCATATGGCCCTTTGACGTCTGTGGTTATGTTTTTGCAGTGATGTGTTGGGTATAGCAGGAATGTTGAGCTTTCTGGAGGCAAGAAGAAGTGAATCCGGCTGTCTTTATGTAAACCTGAGCGATAGAAGTGTTGAGTGAGTGAATTAGTGAGTGATCAAGGACTATTGATTGGTTTGATTTTATAAAAACTCTTTATTATGAAGGTGACGAAGGAGTCCCACCTGGTGGCCAAAAGAAAGCAGAAACGTACAGGTCATATGGTAAAAACAGTTAATAAAGGTGGCCCAAGAAAACATATAACAGACAAAATACAACACCATGACAACTTCATAGAAAAATTAATTAATTAATAAAACAAAAATTAGCCAACAAAAAACAAACCGTTTTACCAATAAAATAAATAAATTACACCCAAATAAAAAATAGGATCCCATTTTTAATTTGAGCACTTAAATAAAGAGTAACTTTATATTTTAAAATTTTGAAATAAGGAAGACTAATATATACTTCCATATAATCCCACTATTCAGTCAGACAGCATTTTCTCTTCTATTTCTTATTTTCTTATTATTTATTTATTTATATATATATATATATATATATATATATATATATATATATATATATATATATATATATATATATATATATATATATATAGATATATATGTATATATATATCTATATATATATATATATGTAGTAGATGTGGCATAATGTATGCACATGTATGTACATTTATTTTCCTTATTTGAAAATCTCAGTGACTGTTTCTTTTTAATAATTATTATGTTCCTATTTACCACGTATTCCACAACATACAGTCACAATTGTAACTTTGCTTCAACTATTGAAACTATTTTTATTACTTGCTTATGTATTATAGGCTATTTATTCAACATCTGTGGTCAAGGGTTGTTAAATATTACGGAGGGCATGTTATAAAAGTATTGAAATTGATAAAGGGGTTTAATCTTACCTTTCAAAAAAAAAGGGGATGTTTAAAGAATTCCTATTTGGGGACTTTATGAATTCAGTATCAAAAATAAAGCTGTGTGATGTGATATGTCGGTAGATTCTCATTCATCTGGGTCACGCTAATCCGTGTGGGTTCAATTGGAAGATACTGGACTTCTGTTTTTGCTTGAAGATGTTTCATCTCTCATCACCTTTCATTTAAGAGGCTTCTTCAGTTCTAATGGATGACAGGTGAATCATCTTGAAGCCAAAACAGAAGTCCAGTTATTTCGGATTAATACCCACATGAAAAGCTTTGTGATGATCTTTCCATAACATTCAAACAGTTAGTGACACTGGTGTCAACATGGTCTTTTATGGGATAACATATTAATAATAATAATAGTAATACATTTCATATATTGATCGGTTGTGCAGTGGGTAACACGGGCACCTAACAGTAAGAAGGTCTGGGGCTCAAATCCCCCTCAGTCTTTCTGTGTGGAGTTTTCATGTTCTCTGTGTGTGTGTTCCATCAGCTCACAGAAAATGTTTGGAACCTAAATGTTACCAGTTGATTTGTTAAGGTCAGCCGCCCAAAGCTAATTTTCCTCTCTATTCCCCCTGGTAATTAACAATTAAAACATTATTGACCAGATCAGACCAAAAAAAATATAATATATTATAATAAAATGACTTCTAATAACACAACAATGGCTTTGACACTTAAAATGTATGTCTGTGCCATTGTGGAAACCAGTATTATGATCTTATTGAGTCCAGGCTTTCATCTTCCCTTTTGAACACCGGTACCTGTGTTACCCATAATGCAATTCCATACATTTGCTTATGAATGCATGGAAAGCTTTTGCATTGATTTAAGCGTTGACAAAGTTTGACACATAAAGGCAGATTACATTGAGACACAAATCACGAAACATCCAGTCAGCAATCAGTGATGCTATTTATTAGAAAAGAAAATCAAAGAAAAAAAATCATAAACCACTTTCCATCAAACGTTTTCTACCTTCCAGTTTTGAATAAACCTTGTCTGCCCTAACTCTGCCCACCACCACCATCACCACCACCCCACCCTAACCCTCCTCTCAGCACACTGCAGTTATGAGTCCCTTAACTTCAGCACAACAACAGGCCCCCAGCAAATTATCTCTTCTAGGAAGACTTCCACCTGTCTGTCATTAACAATCTCCCTGGAAACCAGTCACGATCACCATACTTCAAAGAGAGCCTTGCTGCCGCAGAACCTGGGTCCTGTCAGTCTACAGTGATTAGTCACCAATCTCCCAACGTCCCCTCCTCTCTCATAACTGCACTTGGAGAAATTCATACCACCTTTCGGAGCTCTCCTCAGTGATGAATCGGCATAAGTAATGACTTCCTCCTACCTGCAGAGTGAATGATAAAATGTGAGCAGAGACAGATATTCATTAAAATACTGCTTTGGGAAAAACAATTTTCAAAACTTAACACAACCGATGCTATATGACATCGTCATGGCTCTATGCAAAGAATCTCACTAATTACCACCTCAATCCTTGCCTCGAGTCGAACCCCCAGTGGGCATCACAAAGAGGTACTCCCACAATGCCTCTCTCTGATGACCTCACCATGTCAATGAAAGACAGCAGCTCAGCAGATGATGTCATTATCTCGGAGCAGGTACTGACATAAGGGCTGCAGAGGGAGATGTAATAAGCCCCCACGTGATTACAAATAGATCTCTCTAACCGTACAAATCTCTAGTCTTATTGCTCAGAAGAAAATAAAATACATGCAGCTATTATCTATTCTTAGAGTAATTAATTAGAGGTCAAAATGACAACTGAGCTGATGATGTAGAGATGTTGACGATGAAGACATTCTTCAAATCCTTACATTTTTTCTCTCCAGCCTTTAATAATAATAATAATAATATTTTATTCATAAGGCACTTTACATTTGGATCAAATGTTTCATATTGCAAGTAATTAAAATGTTATTAATCTTGGGAAATGCTCATATATGTTGTTGATCTCAGAGTCAGAGGTCCCCGTAAACCATCGTCAGGTCAGGAACCCAGTCTTCTCACTCCAGATGGTGTCAAGCACACTGAAGTCTGAAGAGTAAGAATGTGTTTGGAAAATTACCGGGCGTAGTTTGATCTCCTGTTTCCTGGAAAATGAAAGGACGTTTCCCAATTTCCCTTCACTGGTTAGTGTAAATTGACCTCATAATCAAAGAAAATCTGATACTTCTATATCCAATACATGCTTTTTTGACTTCTTAAACTTTTTCTTTTCATTATATGAGTACATCTATATTTATATTCACCCGGTGTGGATATCAATTAACGCGGCCAATGCAGATTCTTCGTATTAGCGCAATAACTTGAGAATTTTGTCATGAATCGTCTATTAATTCTATACCCACATGGACCAAGGAAGAACCGTATTGTATTTGGGAAAGGTGAGTTACATATTTCCGACATTAGAGAAAGCTTTATCTCCAAAAGTTTCGGACGTTATTTCTCAACTGTTTTAATCTAGTTGGTCATATTTACTTACTAGGTTTCACCACCTTTTTACTGCAAAAGGGAGATTGCTTGTACAAGTCTTGGGGACTTTGGGGATAGACCCTTGCTGTCACGGAGGACAGGCATAGGCCTGGTTCATATTTATTACCCTTTGTTCTTTCAAATCATGTGGCCAAAGAAAAAAAATAAGAGAATATATCCATTCTATATATATATAGTGATTTCATGAGAGCGTTCTAATTTTTACATTCATCAAACCGGTTGTGAATACATCAGAGATGCTTTGTTAAACCAATTTGAAATGTGTAATGTAGCAAATGTGTTAAAAACGCTGTGGTCTTGAACTAGAGAAGATTTCACCCCCACCTTCAGATCTTCTAGATCACATCCACCCAACCTAATTCCCATGACAAACAAGAAGTCACACCCAGTTATGTTATGATATACTTATTATTCATTCTGCAGAGCTGGCTTTGATGTCTTTGTACTCGGTATGTTCTTGGGTAAATGACGGGACTGAGAGCTCTCTCACACTGTGGTACATGAGAACTCTGGCCTATACAACTAGATATTTGTCTCTAGGGATTCTTTCTTTAAATACATCCAATCAACAAAAGCATCGGTACAATACAAGAGTCAAATGGTCTCTGATCCCGAATACAGCCAAATACACAACACACACACACCACTCTGACCGACAACCCACACTATTCTTCGATCATCATCGCATGGAGCAGATGGCTAATGTCAGTTTGAAGGCTAGAGAGGTAGTCCTAGAGATATCACTTTGTGTTGTGTACTTTGTGCGACTCACATGTGATTTTGGCTCCAGATCTCCTTTAGTCATTGATTTAACAGCTGAGGCCTTCTCACAAAGACCTATTTTCTTCATTTTAATAACTAAAAAATCTATGACAGTTACATCTAAAAACATTCTGGCATCATGTTCAACTAAAAGTGATAACTAAATGTGATTGTGACTGAACTTAAATGGGTTTTTGTAGGGACGCAGCGGACCACATATAAGAACTTATGGAAAACATTTGAGGTAGTAGGTAACAGCTTTCTTCGCTGAAGATGGTTGTTGGTGACATATAAGCGTCAGTGAAAAGTGAATATCGATACACGGTAGAGATGATGAGTCCCAGAGATGCTGTAATGACATGTTTATCCCTCTTGTCTGAGGGTAAATATAGTGAGGGTATCTCAGTTTACGCTCCTGAGAGTCAAGAGTGTCTCATGTGACGATCGAATAATTCCCCTGACAGGATCCTCTCCTTGTTCCTCTATTCTCTCCGTAATATCCTCTCCGTTTATTATTCAGGAGCTCATTGCTGTCTCTGTCTGTCTCAGCTAATCTTATTCTCATTATATTCCATCAAAGCTCAGGGAAACTTATAGAACTGCTTTAGGTGGAGTAAGAAGTTTGCAAGCTTGCAGTACAGAAACATTACAGCCCGGCACACATACTGAAGGTGTTCTCCTGAACATGGACACTGAGATGCAAAATAAGTGCAGACATTCTATTGGTTATTAATATTTGATGTGATTTATTGTGTATATATGTGAGTGCGTGTGTTATGCCTTTTCTTATTTTCCGTGGCAGTAAAACTGATAGCAGTAAAAACCGGGGATACGGCTAACAGCCAAAATCTGTCAGACCTGTATGACCCGAGCAGAGTGGCGATAAAACACCGATAGTAGTCCAGGCCTGTGAGGGGAAAACAGCACGAAGGATGTCTAACTGACTTGAAATGGAGGCTTCAGATGGTCACAGTGTGTGTCTTCATCTCTGACCTTATTCAGGAACTCCTCATTCTCTGCACCACATATTCAAGTTGATGTTTTAAGGCTAGAGAGCCTATGAATAAATCTCTGCATAGCCACCATGCTGGAGGTTATCCTCAATCCTATTTTATGTCACTATAAAACACGTAAAAACTCAACATTATGTGTGTCTTTTAAATAGGGAATGTGTGTGTATGGTTCATATTAAGGGAGGCTACAGCCATGAGCTGATTTTTTATAACATTGTATGTATTTTATATACTTTTACCTCCAGTAAGGAGGTCAATTATCAGCCACATTGTTTTGCCTGTCTGTGAGCAGGATAACTAAGGGGGATATTATTTGAAACCGAATGCTTCTGTGCTTGGGTTGACAACATAATCAGTAGCCAATGAAAAAGATCTGTTTCTTTTGGGGATTATTAACCCTTTATTGTCCGTCTCAACTGTTTGGTTGAGCACATTTTGAGTCTGTATTTCTTTCTGAAAGAAGTCTGCCTCTTGACTGAACCTGTTCATAATATGACCCAGTGGCAGCATTAATATCCTGAAGAGTAAGGTGGAAGGGATGGAGCCCTGAGGGACATCACAGGTCAAATGGGTCACCGAGCAGGATGCATTAACCCGAGCTATTGAGAAAGTCCAATTTAAACAAGTTAGATTTTTTGGCATATTAAAGCATGTGAGGACTTACTAAAGAGAATTATGTAACATTCAACAACCAAAAAAGGCTAATAAGGGTAATCAATCTGTCTTATCATCTTTTTTCGTGACTGTGTAATAAATGCTTCAATGAAATAAAATAAATGCAAAGAAATATATTTTCAACATTTTTTGCTTAAATTGCTAACATGCTACGCCTGTTTCTATGGAAACTCTGTGCCACAGCACGGCCTGATAGCTGGTAGCATGGCTGTAGTCTCACTCCAAAAACAATGACTGTTGTGGAGAACCTCTGAAATGAGACAAATAAGGCCAACAATGGAAAGGTATGGGGAAAACAGCTTTACCTTTTTAAATATTAAAAACACTTGAATTCATTTTTTTTTGGTGTAATGTATTATTAAATTAAGAAAAAAATCGCTGTTGTCTTTTGGGGTGAGGGTTCTGTGGTCCTTGTTCCCCTCATACTGAAAGAGAAAAATTCATAATTGACATGTGGTTTTAGTGGAGCAAGTGGAGAAGACCCTAACCCAAAGAGCTGCTTACTATAAATTCCACTTGATACTGCGTACATTCTATGTCAGTTTAATATAACAATTCATCAGTTGGAGCTGTATGATGCAGTGTTTTAATCATTTCATTCAGGCTTGCAGCACCTCATCCTGCACCCTAGTAGCTCAGAGGGCGTGGTGAGGGTCGGCTGGTACTGATTTCTCTCTTTCACCTCCTCTCAGGTAACCCACTCCCACCTCCCTTGTCTAGCTGACCCATGAAAGAAGACATGCCGGTCCTCACAGCAGGAGCAGGTGAGATGATTTGGCTGTGTGCGTCGGTCTACTGAAGTTCACTGTGCTCCATCTGTTTGTGCCCATCTACATGAGGGTTTTCTTCTTCACTGCTCTGCAGGGCTGCATGAAACGCTGGCCCTGCTGACCTCCCAGCTGCGTCCTGATGCTAATCACAAAGAGGACATGGTCTTCCTCAAAGATGTCTTCAGTGAGAGGAGCTTGGGATACCTCATGAAGGTGAAGTTACTAATCCAAAATGCATGAGTAACCAAGGTGGTTAGTGATCAGTTAATTTATTCTTTAGTCTGTTAGAGGGATGAAACAGAGACTACAGCTGACAGATCTTTAGGGAACTAGGTGGGAGAAAACCATTGGGTCAAACCCGACCGGTCATGGCAGTAGGCCGTCCACCCTGAGTCTTGGATCTGCTCGAGGTTTCTGCCCGTTAAAAGGCAGTTTCTTCTCACCACTATTGCCAAGTGCTTGCTCACGGAGGAAGGTCTCTGTAGATAATTATATAAAGAGTTTGGTCTAGTCCTGCTCTTTCTGGAAAGCACCTTGAGACAACTGTTGTCGTGAGTTGGCGCTATATAAATAACGATTGAGAGCAAGGAAGAACTCATTATATTTTGGGGTGGATCCAGGAATTTATTTTTTCACTTTTTATACAATTGACAAAGACAAAGAAAAGTCTGCATACTATCTTGGTGGCTGGAGCTCAGGCGGTGGAGCGGTCGTCCTCCAGCTGGAATGCCTGTGGTTGTAGTGTACATGTTCAAGGGTCCTTGAAGAAGATCCTGTATCCACCGGGTTAAGATGTTGCCCTGTGTAGAAGGCAATGGGATATAGTATTATTAGACTAAAATAACAGCAATAAAAGATTAGAGTAAGTTAGTTGAGAATATAAAAAATAAAAGTAAGAAAGGGCTGGTGTGGGAGTCGGTACCCCAGTTTCATGGCTGTGGTTTTGACAAAAAAAGCCGTTGCCCCTCTGTTCACACCCGTGAACAGAGGGGCAACTGACGGCAACGTTTTTTGCCGACCAAACTCAACGTTTTTTTTCTCATGCATGACTTTGGTTTTAGCTCCTGGTATGTTTATGACAGCGTTTCCTCTGTTCCTGTTTCTTAACTTCCTGTTTTTATAATAACTGACGCTTTATTTTGCAACGCCATTGCTATGTGTCTGTATTTGTATGTTTGCATCTGTAGGTTTTTTTTGTGTGTGTGTGTGTGTGTGTGCGCGCGCGTGTGTGTGTGTGTGTGTGTGTGTGTTGGCAGGGGAGGGTTATTGTTTTTTTAAATTTTGTAAATCATCTTGGTTTCACATTTATTTGTATGAAAAGTGATATAGAAATAATGTCTGATTGATTGATTGAAAACAACAGAAGAATGTTAAAATTAAGAGATACAGCTAATAATAATTAATTCTATTCTAAAAATAACACTTAACATTCAGCGATACATTGCTGCTGTTAGAGTAACGATTTCCTGCACCTCATATTCTTTTCATAATACATATACTAGAATACTAAACATTAACATTTATTGACATTAACATTAACATTATATATATATATATATAGAGAGAGAGAGAGAGAGAGAGAGAGAGAGAGAGAGAGACAGAGAGAGAGAGAGAGAGACAGAGAGACAGAGAGAGAAATAAGAGACAGAGAGAGAAATAGAGAGAGGGAGAGAGAGAGAAATAGAGAGAGGGAGAGATTATATCAGGCTGAAGTATACGATATTCAGTTCAAATTTAACTACATCACTGACGTCAGCTCCTCTCAGCTCCTCCTGAAGTTGAGAGCGTAACGGCTAGAAGCTGCAGCACCAAGTGTTATTTTCTGCTTTGAGGAACAGCTAAATGAGAAGGATTTGATAGACCTTCATGGCTCATTAACCAGAGGCATGTCTGACATTTTCTCTAAGAAGCCATGTTGCACCTCATAAACTCATGAAATAATTTTAAAATCAATACAAGAACTAAGAGGTTATTTAATGCGTAATGTGAGCTTTGCTTTTACTTTTAGTAAGCACTCCTGCAGCACATGAGCACGTTGGTGGAGAAGAAGAGGACTTCTGGCTAGTTATAACATACGTTAACAGAGGATGATTTGATTTTCAAGATTTGCATCTGTCATATATACTAAAACCTTTGTTTATTTTAACCTTTCTCTTTAATAACGAGACGTGTTTGTGTCGCAGATTCACGAGAAGCTGAGACAATATGAGAGACAGAGTCCGAAACCCGTCCTCCACAGCGCCTCCTCTCTGGCAGAAGACGTATGTGCATCTCACACCGCTGCACAATCTTCACACACACACATACACACACACACTCGTCGGTCACAATGAGTTACCTCCCAGAGAAGCAGTGCAGATAACAAGATTGAATTGTAGTTTTCACAAAGTGCTGAATCATCCTGATGCTCTTCTAATGTATCTCCATATCCTGCTGCTCTTACCAGTCGGAGAATCTGCTGACATGAGCTGCTGGCTACTTATATTTTTCTGTATGTATATCAGTCTGTACTTATTCCACAGGAAGCCACAGCATGCATTACTGACCCATATGAAAGTGCTCATAGCAGGTGTGTGTGTGTGTGTGTGTTATGATGGGCAGGTGGCAGAGGAGCTGCAGAGCGGACCAATGAGCACTGAGGAGAAGGAGCTGCTGCACCTGCTGACATCACCACATCTAAAGGTATCACACTCACGAAGAGATGGAAACCCTCATTGTATTTTATCCAATCAGATAAAGTTTTCAGTCTTTTTTTCAACCTTCGGTATTTTTTGGTGCAAAACTGGACCATCCAGCCGACAGGCTGACCAACTTGTCAGAATATCCTATCAGGACATAAATGTTGCAGTGTCTTTATGAGATCACAAAAGCCGTTGTTTTATACTAAATATTCTGGTCCTAGTTTTTCCCACAGGAGGTAATTCATGAAAAAATGTTGATTCTTAACTCAGTCTGAATATAGAGGACGGTTTGTTACTTTTTTCTATGGCACCAATTTAATGCAATTTATGTCACTGGAACCATTAAGTTTGTAGTATTCCCAGATCATTTTACTTTCATACAACATTCCCTTTAAATGCGTCATGTGTCATGTCTATCACCTTCCACCTTAACTTGATTAAAAATTCCCATATAGGTCCACACATTTGATTTAAACACCTGCTTGATTCTTCGATCTTTTTTTTTTTTTTTTGACCAAGAAAAAAATCAAAAAACTGCATAACTCTCCATTATAATATTCTCGTACCAGAAAATTCTATGTTACAGCCCCGCGAGCTCTATCTTCTGTCCCATCAGGCTGTCCTGTCTGTGCATGACACTGTTGCTCAGAAGAACTTTGACCCTGTGCTGCCGCCGCTGCCCGATGATTTTGAGGACGAGCTGGAGGAAGAGTCGGTGAAGATTGTCCGGCTTGTGAAGAACAAGGAGCCTCTGGTGAGGGGTGATGGATGAGAAGAGGAGGGGGACTGGGACGCTCTTTACTAATTCATGGTAATAATCCTATTCTTCTCTCTGTTCTCTAGGGCGCAACAATCAGACGGGACGACGCCACTGGGGCGGTGATCGTGGCTCGCATTATGAGAGGAGGAGCAGCTGATCGGAGTGGTAAATTCTATTTCTCTTCAGATGATTGTCAGGGGACGGCATGAGGAAAGTTCATTGTAGAAATTCTTAGAATTTCGGATTTATATTTCATCTCAAATGATGATTTAACATTTTGCATCTGAATGGCTTTAAAAAGTGACATAAACAGAACCTTCTGCAAAGTGCAGTCTAAATATGAAGGTATGAAGTGCTGCTGCTGGCACATCCATCTGCGTTTCAGAAGGTACCTTATGGTATCACTCACAAACATTTCATCCAGGAGGCAGGAGATCATGGCAATATAAAACACATGGACTCTAAGGAAGGTGTTTTTGTGTCCACCAATTGGTCATCAAGGTTTGGTGTGGCCAGAAGAGCCTACAGGTTCTTCTGGGTCAGAAGAAACGTTTGCCTCACTGTTCTCACGTCATTGACATCTATGCCCAGTGTTATTTGAAATAGTGGAGTTTAAACTCTTACCCTTGCTGAAGCGGGGGAGGTCTGTAGTTCCTTGGGCCTATTCTTTGGATGTTGTGTGACTTCCTTGATTAGCTTGTGCTGTGCTCTTGGAGGGGGTTTTGAAGCTGGTCCACTTCTGTGAAGGTTCAGCATCGTTCCATGTCTTCTCCATCTATAGGTCATATGTCTCACTGTGGTACTGTGGACTCCCAGAACCGTAGAAATTGAAACTGAACCCTTCCTTGAGCGATATATTTCAGTGAACTTTGACTTAAACTATTCTGGAATTATCTTTTATTTTGGCATAGTGTGCTCCTGGTGAGACTTAGAAACCAACTTTATTTTTCCGAGAATGATGGGATGATGTGACTGAACAGGGATGGTAGTGATCGGGTGAGTCTAGTCCGGCTGAGACCAGTTACTAATGCATTGTGGGAAAATTTTGGAATTAAGTTTCGAGGGGTCAGACACTTTTTCACTCAGGCCCAGTTGGTAATAGATAACGTTTTGGATTCAGTAAATACAAATATCATTCAAAACGTGTATGTAGTGTTTACACAGCTCTGTATGTGTGTGGTAACTGTTCCTTTCATTTTCGTTTCCATGGAAATGTCAGCCACATGCACATGTCTGTGCGTGGTTTGCGGACACATACACGCTGGAAAAGTAAGCCAATCGGTGTTGATGTGCATTAATCATTCATGTCCTCCTCCGTTCTCTCGCTGCATGTAGCTGGAGAAAGAAGCCGTAGACTCAGGTCTGTTTCTACATCTGCTGACTGCATGTGATATAATAAATATATAATAAATACATGCACAATGGCACAATGCTACGAGCAGCTCCGTCTCATGAGAAATGTGTATTGATCTACTTCTCTCTGCTTTTGACTTCATGGATTTAACAATAATAATAATAATAATAATAATAATAATACATTTAATTTATAATGCACTTTACATTTGGATCAAATCTCAGATTTGGCTGTGGTTAAACAGATCACCGCAGAGCGAAGCGGTAGCCTCTGTGGATCTGATCACTTCACGGAAAGGACCTGACCGATAACTCCAAGGACCCATGAATGTCATAGTAGACACTTTGTCATTGATGCACCTCTATGCTGTGTCTCCTTCTCACAGGTTTGGTCCATGTAGGAGATGAACTCAGGGAGGTGAACGGAGTCTCTGTGATCCACAAAAGGCCTGATGAGATCAGTCAGCTGCTGGTGAGACTCTTCTGATCAATTTACTATGTAAAAGGCTTAAATATATATTATCTTTATCTATATTCAGCATTATAGGAGTATTCAAAAGATTAATTGAGATCATTTATTTCTTAATCAGTCATTATGTCATTCTTGTGCTGCTTAGGAGCCTCCCTCTCAACAGTTAAAAATGCCAGCTTCAAAATCATATCAATAATTAAGAAGTGTAAAAAGACTGGAGATGTTATAGACCCGCTTGGAAGAGGATGTGTTTTCAAACTGACCCCTGGGACTGTCGCAGACATGGCAAAGGACTCTACAGGGACTCCAGTGAGAGAATTACAGTGATCTGTTGAATCTCGGGGTCAAAAAGTTTTAACCCCTTAACCACTATCATCATATGGCATATACACCAACACAACCTGTGTGGGAGGGTAGCAAGAAAAATTCTTTAGTGTCATATACACAAAACCTTAAGCCAGGGGTATCAAACTCAATCACAGAGGCGGCCAAAAGTAAAGATGGAGACCACATTGAGGGCCAAACAAGACTCATATTGGCCATGTTTCATCTGGGATATTATGACATTTTATTTTTAGTTTATTTACAAATTTTATGGTGTTCTGAATAATCCAGCGGAATAGAAAATACTCAAATAAGAGAAAAGGATCTAATAATTACGAGAAAAAGATATCGTACTTACGAGATAAGGAGGATATGATTGTCTGTTTGCATATTCCCTAATATGATCACGTAACTGTAACTGTAGCTGTCCTTTCCCCAGCTGTATGTTTGGGACGTTTGTTCATTAGTGTTTTCCCCCGTGAGCGAACTTGATCCACTTATGTATGTTTGACCTGTGTTTTGCAGCTTGTTTACTATAAACTTGAACAGGGTGAGTAAACTATATAAACTTCTCTGTCTCTCCAGCAAATGATGCACAGTCATCCCATATTAGGATAAAACGTATAAATATACCAACATCTCTACATTTATAAATGTATCTCCATTCTCGTAACATGAGAAAATATTTATCAGTTCTCAATCTGGAATACTGGTACATGTATACGTTTTTTTCCTGATATCGGCTGACTGTGCTTTCGCTGAATGACGTCACAGAAAATTAAACACACAGTGGCGACGGAGAAGTTTATATATTATTAGATATGCTTGGCAGTTAGCATTAGTATCGAAATGCACGTCCTGTTCAGTTTTATTGCTAACAAGATGAAAAAAAAAAGTTTTCTCATCATAATAACTGGAGCGCTAGTTTGGAAACACTATTGAAACATCTTAACGTGGCCATACCCGACTGTTTCATGCACCCGTTTAATGGACAGATACAGTTACCGATACTTTCCAGGTGTATTGCAAACAAACACATATATCCTCCTTTTCTCGTTATAACAAGATCCGTATCTTGTAATTACGAGACAAGGTGGCGGATTTATTTTTAATTTTCAGTGAATGCAATGTGCTTCCTTACTAATACGTTTATTATTAATCATTTTAATTATTTTCTCATTTATATCCCCTTCTGGGTTCATTAGCATGTCTTCTGAGGATTGGCAGAAAGTTTATTACAGAGACTGGTTAAACGCACATATGTAACAACAGAGGACCAGGGAAAGGTGCTATTATAAAAATGAGATATTGTCTTTCGGGCCAGATATAATTGTTTTACGGGCCAGATATGGCTTGAGTTTTGACACAAGTGCCTTAACTAAGCCCTTAAAATTTGCACCTGTGGGGCTATCAGAGCATCATAGGTCAGATGACACCAAAATAGAGCTTTTTGGCAAAGAAACATCTGAGATAGGTGTGGCATGGCAAAAAGGAAAGCCATAGAGAAAAGCACCTCATAGCCATTGTGAAGTGTAAGTGTTGCAAAAAGTAAAATTGTGCATTGTACAGTTAAATCTATGAATTTCATTGCAGATGTGAAGTGTTTAATTCATGTTTTTTCTTAGGTGTATTGATTTAAATGCTCATTTTAAGATGTTTTTTATATATACAGAGTTCCCAGTATTTAGAATGAATTAGTAAGTGATTTTATATAGGACGACAGTAGCGAATTCCGTGAATCTGAGTCACTTTAAATGTTCCATTTGTTGTTGGTTACGTTCCATCCGTTCATTCATTCAGAAACAGGTTGGCACATTAACAATGAAATCGACCCCAGGATATATTTTTGGTGTTTCCTTTTAAGTTGAGGATGCAGTTGTAATCTTCATTCACCCTCTTCCTCTGTCACTTTGATCTAGTCCCAGTCCCAGGGTTCCATTACACTAAAGATAATCCCTGCTATTAGAGAGGAGGATCGCCTGAAGGAGAGCAAGGTGAGCTGGAGAATGAGAGATGAAGTTTGCTCAGTGAAACTGAGGTTGACATCAAACTCTAGCCTGTTTTTCTGCAGAATTCTAAATTATTTATTCAACCCTCAGAATAAAATGCGGGTGTTGTGCTGTTGTTTTGTATTTCTCTCTTTGTCTCATGGCATAACTCCGAAATAAAATGATAATAATAAAGTAGATATTTTTTTTATCAAACTTCAAAATTTTCCATTCAAATATATGGACAAAATGTTCTAAAATGAACATTTTTTTCTTTTTAAATGGTTCAGCATGCTTATATATTTTAAGCTAGCAACTCCATTATAGCTCAAAATCAATCATAAAATCCCCAAAGTTTCACACGATACTACAACTTTTTCCATATTATTCAACATTTTTAGATGGGTTTAAGTTGTTAATCTTACAGAAATTGGTTTAATTGAGTGAGGAGCTAGAAAAGTGTTCTCAAATCGTCATCAATAGATTTCTATCAGAAAATAGTCAGTCCACATCCAGAGTTCTTACATTTAATTTAGTTAAATTTGTTCTGGCTAAATTTGTGCTCGTCTAGAAGCACCAGTCAGATAAACAATTGTGTCCACCTTTGTTTAAAGGGCTATACATCTAAACATGCTTTCTATCTTTGGTTCCAGGTGTACATGAGAGCCTTGTTTGACTACATTCCATTAGACGACAAGGCAACACCTTGCCAAGAGGCAGGACTTCCTTTCAAACGGGGCGACATCCTGCAGGTCGTGACCCAGGACGATTCCACGTGGTGGCAAGCCAAGCGTGTGGGAGACAGTAACCTGCGGGCCGGACTCATCCCCTCCAAGCAGTTCCAGGAGAGGTGAGACCACACAAGAATCTGTACCCTTCAAACAGACCTGATAAAAGCCGGACTGCGTGGTTCATCCACTCATTGCTGGTATTTATTTGATCCAACCTTTTGTAATCTATTTAATCCACATTCATGTGATCCACTTTGATGGGTCAACTATGATTAGATGGAGCATGACAGCAGCATTCAAATAAATCACTCACAACACGTCCTTGAATAGAAGCATGCTGATACTGTTAGTGTCATATTCTGACAGCAGGGTAATCTCAGCAGTCTGGGAGATCCATGTCAAACACTGCAGCATTTGATGGATTACAGAAAAAACACACAGACAAACCCGGGGGCAAGGGGCAGAAGCAAAGAAGCCATGACATTCACAAAACAACTGAAAAGATGCTAAAAACAGCACAGAGAAGCAAAGTAAGTACAAGGGTAGGCACAAACCTTCCACAGTGAGATATACAATTAGTGTGAAGAGATGCATGAGGCTTAGAGGACCTGAAATAAGCGCAAACATGCACAAAACAGCTACTGAGATGTAAAATGAACAAAAAGAGAATCTTAACAGGCAGAAAATGATACAAACCAGCATGGGAAGACAAAAACAGAACAGAAAAATAAGTTCCATGAATGGAAAGAATTATTTTAAAAAATGCATGGAGGGACGCATACATAAAATTACCAAATCAAAATGACTACTATACTATACGACCACAAATAAAAGCAAAAAACACAAACAGATAAGAATAGCAGCAAAAGACACAAACCAGCACAAAGTGATCTCAAACATCTGCAAGTGAGACAAAAAGAGTAAAACATTACTGCGACAATTAACAAAAGGCCCAAGAACAACCATAAAGGTGCACAAAATGAGCACAAACCGATGCTTAACAACCATTAAGAGACAAATAAGGGAGGTAAACCGCAGAAAACCAGTATGAAGGGAAGCAAAACGCAAAATCAAAATGTCAACGAAAGGATGTAAAACCATCTCGAGAGAAGCCAAGGCAGCCGTCGACCACAGCAACACCATGTTGTATGTTTTGGGTCCCGTTCAGTCTATCGGAGACACTGTTTGCATTTCAAACGTTTAATCTGTTTAATATTGCTGTGTGTGAATCTCTTTGTTTAAATCTGTTTTCCTCTAACTGGTTTCTGACCTGATGCTTCTTTCCTGCCTTCATCCTCTTTGTCTCCTTGTCCTGCGGTACTTCTCCTGCAGGCGTCTGGCCTACAGGATGAAAATGGGAACGCTCCCGAATCCAAAATCCCCTAAAAAGCCTGTCTGTAAGTTTCTTCTTCTTCTTCTTCTTCTTCTTCTTCTTCCCAGGATTCCTCTGCATCATTTCATGGTACATTACCTGCAGCACTTCTCAGCATCAGCTCTCATCTCCTGAATTATGCATCCAGTCGCTGTCATTACAGGACAATCATATATCCGCCGGATAGACGCCGGCAAGTTTTCATTGACATTTATTGACCTTTTTTGCGGGTAATTGGCATTCTGGGAGGCTTTACCCTTCATTGTCCAGCCTCCTGCTGCTGCTGCTTCATTTTTTAAAAGGGATGGGGGAGATGGAGAGATTGAGCGAGGGATCACAGATATGAATTAATCTTTCATGTTTGGTCCATCTGGCAAGCGAGCAGTTCAGCTTAAGCAGATCCAGACAGAATGACAAGCTGTGCCCTCTGACAGAAAAAGCACCAGCAATACATTTTACATTTCACTTTCCCTCCACAGAAGAGGTGTGTGAACAAACAGATGAGCGGGAAATGCAATGGTGTCTCTTCGTGGAGCATAAGCTGTGAGATTTCCGATTAGGCCAGAGCCATGGGGAGACGACAAAAGCTTAGCAATATAGCAGCTAGCCCTGCTAAGCAACACAGCACCTAGCATATAGGGAAACAACCCCCTCTCCTCCATCTCTCTGATTAAGTCCCCTAAGTCCCAGCAGGGGACTTTTAAATGTGGACCTTCCCCAAATGTATCTCATCTGTGTCATCACTGATGGCGATGAGGAAGATCTTAGAAGATTTGCAAGTCCTCATTTCAGTAATTTCCCTTCTTTGTGTCATCCAGAACCAGAAACAGCTGTAATTTACTGCCTCTAATGTCCCTGTAATGTTTTTCCTTGTTGCAAACTCCATCAGACGACCAAGGATGTGACAAAGGTGGGTACATCTGCAGCAAAAAACATCTGGACCCCCAGACATCCTCACACAAACACATACGTGTGTGTGCGTGTGTGTAGAACGAGCTTGCGTGTGTGCTGGTGGGGTGTGCATTTGGAATTTCTACAGCCTCCAGCTTAATTTCTCACTTCCTGCTGCATCAGACCAGAGTGCAGAATCTTTGCCATGAGTGTGTGTGTTTGTGTGTGTGTGTCTTTGTTTGCTTGTGTGTTGTACCAGGTGATGTTTAAGCTCCAGCATCCCTGCTGCTGTTTGAATGTCGTTTCCTCCTGTGTCTGTGCTGCAAGAGATTTATTTTATTGTCCATCATTTGTCTAATTACTATAATGTGAGAATCCTTTAGACATTTTAATGGGTAAAAACTGTTCTTTTGTTTGGGGATTGTTGTGTTGTGAGTACCTGAGTTGTGCATCTTTGGGGAGTTCAGGTTAGTTCACTTATCTGGAGACTCCTCTCCAGATAAACTCGAGATACTTCTCTCCTCTCCTCTCTTCTCCTCTCTTATCTCGTTATGTCAAATCTTACCCTCAAGCCTTGGTTACTGGCTTCTTTATCTCATAGCTTCCCTTCCTCTCTCGTCGCCTGCTATCTACCTGCCTGTTGCCTGTCACCTGCCCTCCAGCGCCCACGGCCCACCCTCTGTAACTCCTTTATTCCTCCAGGTCTCTCACACTGTGCTTACCCCTCTTTTCCCTGCTTGCCTCCCTACAGAGGACTGTGACTGTGAGGGCTATTTCAATGGACAGTACATAGGTGAGAGCGTGCACACCTTTCTCCACCTCCTTCTCCCTCTCTGCTCTTTGCCTGCTGCAGCCTGCCTGTGCGCTGGTTCACCGGGTGTTTCTGGGCTCAGGGTCCAAATCACTGCTTGTCGTGTCGACCTGTGTAGGGCTGGGGGTTGAGGAATAAGAGGAAGGTTTCAAAAGGTCAAGAGATGGAGTCTGAGACAATTCCAGAGGAGGAAGATGAAGGATTTATTTGGGGGAAAAGATGTCTGGAAAAAACAAACAAGGCTGTTGTGAGTGTTTCAAGAAGTCGGTGCCGGTATCAGATCTGGCTCTCAAGAGGCTCGCTGCATAATTAGAGTCAACAGATAGTATTGAGTGCGACATCGGATGTGTAAAAGAAACTCTTGTGCGAGAAGGGACTGAAAAGTCTATCTGATATGGTGTTAAATGATCCATTAGTAGCATTTACTTGCTGATTATAGGAAATTCTAAACTAGAACAGCTCTCAGTAGAACCTTGGCCACCGCTAAGGCTGAACAATCCTACACGCTCTTAAAATGCAAATCTGGATTATTATCTGGATCTGCACCGTGTTATACACTCTCATAAATAACATAAACACAATAAATGTATGTGACTTTTTTATTTCACTATTTATTGACCTGGATCATTTCTTAAGAAAATGTTTCACAATGTTGAGGGAAGCTATGAAGAAATATTCTGATACATAACCCTAGTTTTGTGGAAACTATTTTTTTTTTTTTTCATAATCCCACTTAAGACAGACTCTACCGATCCAACACATTTTCATCCTCGGATGAAATCTTATATAAAGATTTGTGGAAATCATATGGGAAACGTTTTAAGTTCCTCTTTCTTTTCAGGTTCTGCACAATGAATCCATTATAGGTTCTTCCCCAAACCATTCTCAGTGGACATCCATGCAGTAGCTTTGCATGGCTCAGCTAACAAACCAACCAACCAACAAAAGGTTCTGATGAGAACATAACCTCCTTGGCAGAGGTGTTGGTGCTGATAATGGTACTTACAGGATACAGTGAGACAATCCTCAACTAGTTTGGCACCGAGTGTAGGAACCTTCTGCTGAGCCCAGACAGTCCTCTGCATGTCTATTTAGCATGCAGAAGACTGACCTCACCAGAGTTCAGAAGATTTTGAGTCAAAATGGGCTATTGGCATGTTATTGAATGTTATTCGCTAGCTGGACCAGTGCCTAACCCCTCCAGAAGATTTTATGTAAATCAGCTCAGCAGTTTTTGTGAGTTTTCATCTGGTTGTCTTATAGACACAGGGTAAAACACAACCTCATTTGACGGAGTTAATATTTGCTTTTGCGCTCAAAAGCGCAAAATTCCACCAAGGCAGCTCAGCCTCCCCAGTATCTCATTCATTCATTCATTATCTACTGCTTATCCAGTTCAGGGTCACTGGGGGGCTGGAGCCTATCCCAACTAACATTGGGTGAGAGGCAGGGTACACTCTGGTCAAGTTGCAGGGCAGACACACAACCACACACACTTATGGGCAATTTTTATTTTTTTTGGTGTCACCAATATCATATGTTTTTGGATTGTGGGAGGAAGCTGGAGTTCACAGAGAGAACCCACACAGACACAGGGAGAACATGCAAACTCCACACAGAAAGGTTGGCAGATGTGGATTTGAACCCGGTACCTTCTTGCTGTGAGGCAGTGGTGCTAACGACTGCACCACCGTGCCACCCCCAGTGTCTCATTTAATCAAAAATAGATTGTTGCGTGAGAGTTTGACCCCCCGGAACCCTTGCAGAACTCCTGGGGTATTTACCTGCACCAAAATTTTGACAATGACATCATTATTAGGTATATAGTTATTCCTGAGGAAAACTGACATTTTTGCGATATTATGATTCCTCAGGATCTAGCTCCGTACCTTTTCAAGTAAGTCATAATTGGCACCGACCTGAATCAGAACAGTTTCAGCTACAACTTGGCTTTATTGAAAATCTATCTCACAACAGTGAATTTTCTCTGCGTCCCATCATATCCACAACATTCTGATTCACCAGATACAGAATATTAATTGGAACCAGATCGGTGGCAGATCTTATTTGGATGTCATTATATATTTTTAGTCCAAACATTGGAGGCATTGTCCATTCCTGCTTCTACAAAGGTATCAAACACTTACAAAAAAAAATAATCTGGTTCAGGGTGATGATCCAGGTAACCACTAACTTTAATTGATTGCTTAGGGCACACTTCACCTCTACAAACACATTAATCAAACTCTGTTTGTAAGCATTTGAGTAATTCTTGTAACAGACAGATAAACAGACCGAAGCAATAAAATGTATAACCTTATTGGAGGTCCTAATTTGGGATATTTCCAAGAATTCTCTGAGAAGATTACTACAGGAACCATGCTGGGATTTGTTGCATTCAGCTAGGGGGATGTTTAATGTTGTATTCACATTCTTTGATTAATTCATATTTGGGTGGCGGGACTCCATAACCCTCCTCAATTACCCCTTTGTCTTCAACTCAACTCCTCTCCAGCCTTCCACTGACCTCCTCTGCCTCACCCTACTTGAGACTGGTTTACTCCCCCTCATCCTGTGAGCTGAATGGTACTCGGCACAAGGAGCAATATAAATCCAGCTTATCAGCACCTTCTCTAACGTTTCTATTAAGACAGTATCTGCGCTTCCCATCATGCACTCTGCTTTTGAGCTGAAAACTCTCCCCTCTCCATCCCTCCGCCTGCTCCTCCACCTTACAGAAAATGGATTATTTTAGCCTCCTTCCCGCCAACCCTGCATCTAACTAACTGCACTGCTCGCCCCTCCATAATCCCCCCAACTCCCCACCTCACGAGAGCCCTGCTGAGTTGGACGCATTGCACACTCAACCAGGCACGTTTGCTGCTCGTTCACCCTGTGTGGAGGTGTGAGGCTGAGTTGTGTGATGCTCTAACGCCAGTTGTAGTCTCTCCTAAGTGTAAAGCAGTGGCGCCCTCCTGTGGCCAGGTCTTTTCCTGGGAATTTTATTCAGGTACAGTCCCAGCTCATTTCCTCAGGGGCACACCACTGACGGTGGGATACAGACAGTCCTGGCCACGGGTGACCCTGATTTGTTGGTGTCTTCTTCGAGGTGTTCCTCAGGGCCAGGCTGTGCTGGCTGTCCCGCCTCAGCGCTGTAGGCTCCTTAAAGCAGCATGTGTAGTTTTGACCATAGAGTTGGACAGAACTGTTGAAAGAGTCTTTGTTTAAGAGTTGATGTCTGCTTCAGAGTCAGGCTTTAAAAATGTCACCTGGTGTTTTATGTCGGCTGCATGTGATCCAGTTTTCCGTTGAAGCATGACTGGCTCAGCTAGTGTAGCTCAATGTTTACACTGCAGATAGGAGTGACCGATTTTCATTTATATGTGCAATATTTACATTTTCTTAGTGCATGTTTGTCAATGGGTTGGTCCTGAATTTATTTAGACATTGTTTGGTCCTTGGATCTCATGTTGTGAAAACTACTTTCGACGACAATCTGACACCAGACTTTGTTATTTTTCTGCCCCTTCTTTTACCTTCCAATCACCTGGCTGAAGCTGGTTTAAGGAGGAGTTTCCGGCTGAGTCGTAAGGACAGACAAGGATCCTCCGGAGAGGGCTACGATCTTGGACACCCGGAATTTATGACTTATGAAGAGGTGACCCGCTACCAGCAGAGACCCCATGAGAGACCCCGTCTAGTTGTTCTGATTGGTGAGATTGAGACACAGGCACTAATGTTCTTATGATGCAGTGCGATGAAAGATTAATGTATGTTTGTACTGAAGTAATTCTCTTTAACTAGATGATTTTCGTATAAGAATTCAAACCAAATCAGACAATCATGAACATCCAGACCTTTTGATTCAGGTCTCAGCCAACAGAGCCCTGATTGTAGTTCAGCAACAGGATGAAGGACTGGACTGTATGAAGGAGTTCTTCAGCCTGCAGCGTTTAGATTGATCCTAAATTACCTCTTAGGGGGCAGAAGTTGGTACCCTCCATTGAAAACGTGAAGAATCAGAGGAGAAACTGAGCTGAAGGGGTTGAGCTACAGGCTGTTCAATAATCTTTGAGCAAACCTTCATTCGATTGAATAGTTTGATGGGAGGTTTTACAGACAAAAAAGAAAAACAGAAGGATGATCTCTCTATTGGCTCATGCTTACAAATCTATCAAGGACACCTTTCTACATGATAGGTGCCAGCCTGTCTACTCGATAGGCTGGCACCTATCATAACAGCCAAGTATTTGTGTGAAGATACTTGTTTTATTTCCACAGTGATGATTGTCGCTGGAGGCAGATGATGATCAGGAGGAAGGCTTGAAATTATTTTCCCTGTCTTATCAGTGTTGATAATTAAAGGGTTTTTTCCTCACCATTCAGTCGGACAGTCAACATCATGTCTGAGATCATCACTGTCACTCAGCAGAGACATGAGTTCTTCTGTTGTGGTACTGACAGCTAGTGGATTGAAACATGAACTATCATGCATGTGGATTTAACCATCTTTATTTTGTTGCCCTCTGCTTGTGAAGGCTCTCTTGGCGCACGAATCAATGAGCTCAAACAGCGGGTGATTGCTGAAAACCCTCATCGCTTTGCGGTGGCTGTCCCACGTGAGTCACCTGGAAACACGCCGTATGGACGCACGCCATCATCACATGGTTACATCACATGGTTACATCCCGTCTCCCTCTGCATTCCCATAGATACCACCAGGCCAAAGAAGCCTCACGAGAAGGAGGGTGTGGAGTACCACTTTGTCACCAAGCAGCAGTTTGATGCAGACGCTTTAAATAACAAGTACGTCTACACTAACACTCGCTGTGACGATGCAAAAGGGGCGCTTATCTTATCTTAATTTATCTTAATGGAAGATGACATGTAGTTTGCGAAGGCCCAGCCTTTGCAAACTACATGTCATTGAGTCCTTGCGCAGAAACTGAACCCCAATATGCTGTTAAGTACAGTAAATGTTGATATTTTTTTCATTCAAGGTGAGATGAAAAGCTGTTGTCTGGATTTTAGCTTTTTAAAACAGTCTCCATCCTGTTATGTATTTTTAAACTTTTTGTCTTTGCGTCTATTGTGCGCACTTTTACTATTTTAATTTTTACATATTTTTTCTCTCTTTTCTGGTAAATCTGGATGTAAGTATTTTGAATTGCTCTGCTGTGAGATGTGTAAGATGAGATTTCAATCAGTTTGGGTGTTTCAATCATGAATCAGGTTTTTTTTTAACATGGAGCGTTTTCATTCTGACTTTGTTTCTAATCTGAATGTTAGACTCAATACTCACCAGCCACCATGTGCCGTGTTCTGTGTAAACTTGTATGATCTGTTCCGTTGTTCCCTCAGGTTCATTGAGCACGGGGAATACAAGGAAAACCAGTACGGAACGAGTATAGAGGCGATCCGCTTGGTACAGGCCAAGAACAAGATGTGTGTTGTGGACGTGCAGCCTGAGGTAGGGGGTCAGGCTACGACCACTGAGCTCGTCATTATTAAGATGCCACTGCATGCGATGTGACATGAGACCTCCTGACATCTTGTCTGACCTTTGACCTTACTGTATGTAAATCTCCTTCCTCTCTAGGCTCTGAGGAGGCTGAGGACAGCAGAGTTCAAGCCCTATGTGATATCCGTCAAACCTCGTGTTCCTGAGAGCAGACGTCGCCGCAGCGCTGCCACGTCACCAGGAGGGGGCGATCACGGCCGCGTTACGGTGAGTCTGAGGTTGATGTTTGGGTGTTATCGCTCTAGCGGCCAACATTGTGGCTGCAACAGTATTACATTTTTATGGAATAAAAAACAGAAGAATATCACAGTATTTCTCTGTAATTATTATTTATTTTCCCACTCATATACACTTTTGAAAATATATGAAGAATGAATCTGTACATTTTCTGATCATGTTTTATGGTGAGGTGGAGCTCGATGAACCTACAGACAATGTGTTAAATTATTTTGATTTTAAAGGAAACTAGGTTTTTGTTGTCCTCACTACATTCCTCTCTTCTGGGGGTGGTCGGACAAAAACAAGTGAAAATGCTCCAGTAGAGATTGAGAATATGAAATGTGTTAATGTCTGAAATTGAAACATTTTGACATCTCTGTTCACGTTTTCTTTGTTGATGACACATTTCATTAATTATTAGACAGGTTCCAGATTATTTCCTGCTCTCATATTGAATCGTAACAGTTTCCGAGACCCATTCATTAGCATGAAAAAATTTGCGTTAATACAGCACATTTGAGTTATTTGAGTTAATTCAGCACATGATCACTTTTGCCTAGGGAAATTTTGTAGACACACATACACACACACAAAAAGGCAGACTTTTGCAGTTAGCTCATTTAAAGATCTACTCAGGGTTACACAGCCTGTAACATGGTGCTGAGTTACTGCATCCCTTAATATTGTGACACCTGATGTGGCATTTTGTAGTTTGGAGAAGCTTTTGTAAAAAGAGGGATGGTCGTTAGACAAGGAAGAGCCAAATTTGCTTATAAGTATGATCTGTCTTATTTGTGGTGCAAGACTCAGCTCTGCCATCCTGCATTTGATTTAAGTTTATGGAATGCAGATATTCCAATGTCATTCTGACCCAGAATATGCTCCTCTTCCCTCACAAATCATTCCCTATTACTTTCTGCAACAGGATGAGGATCTCCAGGAGATGCGTCAGTCTGCAATTCAGATTGATCAGCAGTACGGACACCTGGTGGACAGAGTTCTGATCAAGGAGGACTCGGCTAGTGCCTGTGCAGAACTGCGAGGTATACTGGAGAGGCTGGAGCGAGAGTCCTTCTGGGTGCCTCTCAACTGGGTGCGGTCCTAAACTTAGTGGCATTCTGCAGAACATTACAACCGACCCACAGAAAAACTGCACTAGTCCTCTTCTAATTCCATCTTCTCTTAATAAACGCCAAACTCTGAGTCTACTGTACTTACTGTTTGACTGATGCAGAAGCGGTCAGACCAGCATAGACCGAGGCACCCAAGGGAGGGTGATGTCAGAGAATCATTCTTGGTCTGGGGTGTTGCAGCAGATCAACAGCTCTCATGGCTTGAAGCCCAAAATTCACAGTCCTACTGTAATTTCTTCAAGTCGTGTTTCTTCAGGTTTGTTTTATTTACTGACTTAAAGAAGAGGGACAGATGAAAGTATGCAGTTCAGGACACATTTTATTCCTCACGCTGTAACCCTCGCTCCCTGGAGTGTTTCAGGTGTGGGATCCAGCTCAACGGACTGCTCAGTCAGTCAGCTTTACTGTGACTCTTGTTGGAGTACCTTCAGTAGCATGTTTCTGTGTTTAACTTGATGCCCAAACGCAGAATACTTCCTGTTCTCACTGCTCATGCATCCTGCAGTAAGAACCCCTCATACACTCACCCAGATGTTGTACGGTAAAGTGAATGCATTGGTCTTTTTGCTGAAACTATTTCCACACAGTGACAAAAACAATACTATATCCAAATGGAATGTGAACATTTTATTTTCTACAAGACTGTTTAATGAAACGCATGATTATTTACTCTCAGATGTACATGCTGTAAATGTCACTCCTCTTGTGCCATCGAATGATGTCGTAGCACTTCAATGCAACCTGTTTACCGTTTGTCCCTGGGGAACCCACGTATCTGTGGGGTTGATGTGATCCGTGTTTGTGTGGATGGATTTTACAGTGAACGCACACCTGCATCGACCAGAGACACTCCTACTACTTAGAGGAATGAGGTCTTGTACAGTTTACCTGCACATGTCTGTATTTCTGACTGTTGGAGAAGAGTTGGAGACAAGATGTCTGTTTGCTTCCATGATCAGGCTTTCACATCTTCTTCTTCTTGTTTCGGCTTTACACTTTCCGGGTAGCCATAGTTGATCATCTGTCCTATTGATGTTTTATCTGGAGGTTCGATGTTGACATGAAAACAAAATATACAAAGACTTCACTTTGGAATCAAAACATTTTGTAAATAAATTGATTAATTAATTTGGAAAATATAATCAATTATTAAAATGTTTTAGTTTTTTTTTCAAGCAACCCCCACCTCCAGCTCCAGTGTCTCAATTTCTAAGTATATATATGTTTTTTCTTGTGGATGAAAAATTAGTTTTGGGTACGTACAATTTAAAAGAGGTGAGAGTGACTGACTTTACTAAGAAATAGCTGCTGCTCAGTTTCTCAGGACATAATGCATAAATGTGACATCATCTTGGCAGCGACAAAATGTACATAAAGTGAAAGGAAAGATTCACATTTTTCTTCTTCCAGGCTCTACTGACTCAGCCCACTCAGTAAAAGTGTTCCTGTACGCTCCTCTAGTTGTGAAAACCCTCATCCTATCACAAATTCAGTGAGAATGGCACACCTGTTAAAATTTAGCAGATCTAAGACCAAACAATCTTGGCTTTCGTGATCCAGCCCAAAACACTATCCAGAAGTTACTTGGAAACCAGTTCAGTACTTTTAGTGTAATTAAAACAAAAAGTTCAAAAACTTTTAATATAAGAGAAGGGGATTGGGATCTAAAGTTGCATGCATACACCTTCTACCTATGACAGTGTACACTGCACAAAAACCTTAATAGGATATTTGGATCACTCATATGATCTCGATGAGCTAAATGTTCAATTTGAAAATCTTTATTGATATACATGGTAAAGTTCATTGAGAACAAAATGATGAAAAATGGAAAAGGAAACCAAAATCAAGAACCCACTGAAGGCTGGAAACTGAAATCACAAGCGGTTCCAACTAGAGTGGTGGATGAAGCTGCAGTCAGAATCACGTTCTCCATGACGTCTCCAGACTTTTTCATGTCTGTCACATGAGCTCAGTGGGAACCTGCTCTCATCTGTGAAGAGGAAGCAGGCACTAGTGGAAAACCTTCCCATTCTGGGGTTCTCTGCTGAATGTCAATCAAGCTGCACGGTGCTGGACTGTGAGCACAGGTCCAACTAGAAGGTGTCGGGCCCTCATGCCACCATCATGCAGTCTGAGCAGACAATTTGATCAGACAAACGCACAACAGTGGCCCACTGGAGGTCATTTTGTAGGGCTCTGGCATTGTTCCTCCTGTTCAGCCTCACCGATACCTGGGGAGCAGGTATCGGACCTGCTGCTTGGATGTTGAACTTTCACGGTCCTGTCCATGCCCCCCGGTTGTAATGGCCTATTTCCTTGTTTCTCCTCCTTGCACCTGAGAATAATGGGAGACACAGCACACCGGAAAACGGACCAGGTACCAGTAGAAAGGAAGGATAGTAAAATGCAAAAACTAGACGAAAGTCAGTCAGGAAGAATGAGGAAAGAGAGAGAGAGATGGTCTGTGGCCACCACCTGCAGAACCAGAACCTTTTTGGGGTTTGTCTCACTTTCATATGCACCCAAGCAGATAAAACCGATTCCCAATCGCTTATGCTTTCCAAATAAGTGTAATGTAGTTGTCGACCAGTGTGTCCTAAGTCAGGGGCTGCATCCTTCTGAGGCTGCATTCAATGCGACAAGGCCAGTTCAAGTTTGAGAACTTCTTCACATGAGAATCTCTACTTGTCAGAGCCATGAAGATTTTTCTTCACATAAATACATGCCCGGGCATAATGGACGTGTTTCAGCAGTTTCAGGGAGTAGTATCTTAGTTACCTCCTTCACAGACGTTATGTTTTTATTCTTGTTTATCTTTTTTTCAGCACAATTATGAAAATACCTAATGGACAATTTGCAAGAAATGTTATTGATTTAATTCTTAATCATTGAAATATAAGACATGTTTGGAGTTTTTCTTTTTACCTCGGGGTGATATCCGAGAGGTTAAAGCTCTCACAGCCTTCTGGTTTCTTATAATAATAGCTTTCAAAGAATGAGGCCCCTGAAATGAGACACAGCTATTATCCACACTTATTGGCTTCCTTTACAATGGCATCAATTAATCAACAAGAGGGCAGTGAGTGATGAGTGAAAAGATTTGACACCAACAAATAATGGCAATGTAAGGGATGTTATGATAAGGTACTAGTTAATACAGAGCAGCAAAACGGAGGCATCAATGTAGTCAGCGATGATCTGTGGGCCATTGAATACATCATGATCACATCATGGATATTTCATTTGGATATCTTTATTGTCTCTATAGACATTCGTGTCTAGTTTGAATTATAGCTACACTGCCTCCTAATGATTCATGGTGGTTCTGCATTGTTTCCTTGGTATCTGTAAGTTCTCCCAAAACATTCTCTGACATAATAATGAACGTATGGAAAGAAGAGAAGCCTCGATATGTTTCCATCGTAAATTACCCTCAAATGGGCACCATTAATCATCCATAATCATGAAGCACCAATTCAAAATAACTTTGTCCCAAGGCACTTTTCAAGGCTTGTTATCTTCAGCACAACACAAATTATAATTTGTATGTAAAGAATCTGTTAAGCATCCTCAAGGTAATTACCGGCCTGATAGTTCTTATTTATTTTTGACAGTATAGACTCGAAACCAAATGTGAATTTATCCTTTAACCTCAAAAACTAATGATGTTCACAGATTGTAGGATGTTTAGTTACTCCTACGACGGTTTTTATTCAGCCTGACGAAAATGAAGCAGCTTCCAGATCTCCTCTGGGTGAACAAACATGCTGTGTTCTCTCCATCTCTTTCTGTGCTGTATGAACCAGGTAACCCTGAAGGTTCAGTTCATAACGTGATATGTAAAAAGTGCCATAATAAAGCAAATTAATCAAGTGCATTAGAGTCCTTCATTTCTAAAACTTTGCTGTGTTTGTTCCTCTGATGAAAGCCTGCAGTTTGCCTGCAATGTCAAAATGTTTTATGTCTGCATTTACCTCGCACCGCTTCACGGCTTCAGTTCATCTAAGTGCATCTAAAACGCTGCCAGGAGTCCTCAGAATGTGTCCACACATCACATCTTGTCACAGCAGCCCTTGTACAATGAGGAAAGACTTTAATTCCTGTCAGAGGAACCCGAGGGCCTCGAGTTTAATCTCACTTCTTTATTTTGCTGGTGGAAGAAACTGTTAGAAATTACGAAAGTCAAGATACTTTTGAACAAACAAACCAAGTTGTACCACTTATTTTTGATTTCTTGGCCCAATTTAAGAAAATTGTTACCTTAAAAACAGTTGCACATCTGTGGGTAGAGAAGGTGTAGTGATTCTCAGCTACGATACGATTCGTAAAAAATATCCATTCCATTTATCCAACAAATCAGTCAAAACAAACAAGTTATTAAAAGAGTTTAGCACTTTGAGATTTGATCCAAATGTAAAGTGCATTATAAATTAAATGTATTATTATTATTATTATTATTAAAAAAAGATAGCATATCTCCATGAATACCACAGCCAGCATGACCGGGATCCTGCTGTTCACATGCTGGAGGTGCAGGACTTCTAAAAGGACCAACAATTAGCCCATACCTAAACCCCATTTACCCTTTGGGGCCAGTTGAGTGAGTGAGTACGACAGCGTGAAGGTCCTTCACAGACTCTGAATGGAATGGGGCCCTATCTCACAGGATGAGGTGATGCTGTGTGCAGTCCAAAACGTATTCTGCTTACATATTTGGTGTTTTTGTTACTGATTAAAAAATGTAACTTTAAAAGTTAAAGAAGAAAATACTGGTTATTGTCACAAAACATTAGCTATCCATGCAAATCTTCAAATAGACAATAGGGTGCACATTTAAATCTTTTTAGTGTATGTATAGACTATTCATGGAGATAAATGACCTTTGTCAATGTCATAACAGACTGAGTAATTCTATTACTATTAGCAGCATTTTAACAGTGTTGGAGGACAAAATGAAGCAAATCTTTACTGAAATTTCCTTCAGGTAATGTGTAAATTTAGCATTTATAAAATTAAAGACATAATAAGGCAGAATAACCAGGGTTATATAAAATTAGATATATGAAGAAGTCAACAAAGGATTTGCTAATTCAAATAAATTGGAGATGAATTTTTCAATAGAGAGTTTAGTTGTATGGCCAACTTGTAAAACTACCACAGATTTCACTCACAATTAATTTATCTCAAAGCTGAGATTGCGTTTTAGATGGCAATCTAAAAAAAAGACCACTTTTCGTTATTTATTAATATAGTCACTGCTTCATGACTGTTCTATTGACGTGGATGGTAACAATCCAGATGGACATTTGGTTGTATTTCAAGGTCAAACAGGTTTGATAACAATCCGCTATCGTCGTACAAAAGGGAACGTTACAGTTTGATAGTGTTGCATGAAACGATGGAAAGTGGAAAATGAATCAATGTGCAGATTCAAATCCACCTCTGCCCAGCCTTTCTGTGTGAAGCATTTTTTCCCTGTGTTCCCGTAGGTTTTCTCCGGATACTCCAAAATCTTCACAGCTCAAAAACATGCAGTACGGGTGACCTGATGACAGTAAATTGCTGGTAGGAGTAAATGGTTGTTAGTCTCTATGTGTAACCTCTCTCCCAGCTGTCACCATTCATTGTATTTTTCATTTGCTCATCAATCAGGAAGCAGTTAAATGTTGATGTGTCAGCAGTATGACGTCACACTGGCATTTGATCTTATTACCAGCAGCATCAGACAAAATAGTCCAACAATATGGAAATGCAGCTCTCAATTTAATGAAATAGAATAATAACCCTGATATTAGGTTACAACCTAACATTGTAAATAAAATAAAAAAATATTAAATAGACAGTAGAGCATATTTTAGATACCCCTACCAAGGCCTGATAGTACCGTTTAATAAAATTAAGGCCCATGTTACAGTGTATGTTGTCTGAAATGCAGGAATTACTTTCTTTTTATTATTTTCACTACCACTGTCACCTTCTAATGATCTTGAGCTGCTCTAACAACTAAATTTCCCCTGTGGAGTTGAAGTTGACCTATCCGTCTTTTTAAACTTATGTATAGGGATGAAACATCACATCTAACAATTATCAAATATGATAAGAAACCTGCTGCTGGAGCTATGAAGCTGGTTGTCATGATTAAAACGGTTCCTCATGAGTCTAAAAACCTCTGTCATGACTTTCCTGCAATAAACACTAATTTTTTCTTTCTTTTTTTGTATTATGCACTTATTCTCTAGTACCGTTTCCATTCAGGTCTATAATTGAAAAAGATAGGGCAGCCATTGTTCCGCCTGTGTGGTGCAGGTTATTTGGTAAGTATTGTGAGGGTTCATCATCGACTCTTACTCTCATATGAAATTACCTCTGTGAGCATCCTGTGCCTCCCGAGACTGTAGCTGACAGAGCCAATTAAACTGGGTAACAATCATTGTAATTAGTTTTACTGCTCCAAAGACAAAATGGAACTATATGTTAGCGTGAGGGCATAAGACTGAACATAGATACGAGGACATTCATTATGGTTAAACTAAGTATGCAGTGGACCATATTGGCTACTTAATGCCGAACAGAAACTAGACCAATTAGAGCCTGCAGAAACTGCTGCAAGGCTTTGACCCATCTAGAGTTATTGATTACAATACTATATGTAGAACGATGTATATTAGAACGATTCAATCAGCATCCCATCAATTCAATATTCAATATTCATATGACTTCTATGTCACCTTGGGTCTTGCTACGAAACCTGAGCAGTTGAAAAATAAACGACACGTGAAGAAAAAGCAGGAGGCGGAAGAATACAGTTAAAGGATTTAATAAGATCCACAATCCCACGAAGCAGGGTCAAAGCCAAGACGGGTTCAAAATAATAAAAACTGTACAGAGGAAAACCTGGGAATGAGGCCGTAACATGTGACATCTACTGTACATGAACATAATCCACAAACTGGCGGAACTAGAGGAAAGGTGAGCAGTGACTGAATTCACTGAAGTAACAAGACAATGAGCCACAGTTGTAGAGAGGACACAGGTGAACATGATGAAGAATCACAGAAGAGGAGAATAGAGGGAAAAGAGGAGAGACAGAGAGAGAGAGAGACAGACAGACAGAGAGAGAGAGAGAGACAGAGAAAGAGAGAGAGAGTGCACAGGTGAAAGACTACACTGAGGCAGGAGGAATAAGGAAATGAAAAACTAACCCTAAACAGAGAGAATACTAGGGCTGAACAGATCAGAGAACCATGACAGGAAGTTTAAAGCAAAAGCGACAACACATGGAATGGACTTTCAAAAGAAAACAGAAAACAGGAAATCACAAAAAAAGAGAACCAATAAACTGTAAATAAAGAAATAACCAAATATCAACAGAGTTGTGATAGGTCTATTTAAATCCAGAGCAATAATCTTGCCCTACAGTAACAAGGAACGTCTGTTACCCAAATATAACCAAACCCCTGAACTAAATGTCAACTAAGTTAAAGTCAACAAGAAGGGCACTCAGTGGATCACATCTGCCAAGGCCCAATAGTTCCCTTTAATTGTATTAAACTCTAATCTATATTCCATGAGTAACCTAATAAAATCCCTCGACTGGTTTACGTGTGACTTAAGGTGAAAAGTAATGGCTCCATACTAAAATGTAATGGAGCCTCCCTTGGTACACGACCATACATATCCTTATTCATATATCCACAACGTCTAAGGTAGCTGACAAATATGGCCAATTAAATCCTATCCTGCAGTGTTCATATCAGTCAAAACAAATAAATTGTTTATCGATTGATTTGCTTCTTCCACGCTGCATGCAAAAATATCATATCCAGTATTACGAAAGCTCAACAGGTGTTTTTTTTTAATGTAACCCTGCTAAGGGACAAACACAGAGATACTAATTTCCCCTGTAATACATCAAACCCAACCTCAACCCCTACTCCTGCAGAGTGGGCCCACAGCGCAGTGACTCCATGAGGTTTCTACAGGCTGAGCGTGAAAACACCGTATGGTGGAAGACCTCGCCACCAGATCTCCTCTGAAGGGCTCCTCTCCCAGCTTTGGCTCCAGAAGAAGTCCCTGGTCTCACTAACTTTGATAAGGTGTCCAAACATCCCTGGATCTATCCCTTTTTTAGGCAAAATCCCACAGATGTTTGTGGGGTTTAGGTCAGATGACAGGGATGGCCATGGTAAAACCTTAAGTCTGTGATCTCTGAACCATTCTTGGGTTGATTTGGAGATGTGCTTCTGGTCATTTTCCACTTTAATTTAAATTTTTCTGGCAGACGCTTTTGGGTTTTCATCCAATATTTACAAATATCTGATGGAATCCATGGTTCCCTGCATTTTAAGAAGATGTCTAGGGCCTTTGGAAGAAAAATGGCTCAACAGCATCAGAGATCCACCACCATACTTCAAGGTGAGTATAACATGCTTTTTCTCAATGGCTTTTTCTTTCTATGCCAAAACCATCTTGTTACTTTTACATCGCAGGATTTTTCTAGGGGTACTAATAATGTTGGCACACATGTTTTGGAAAAAAAATATTATTTAATGTTAAGAATGTAATGTTATTTTTTAATTTTTGTTAACTGAGCAAAATATTATTTTTGGAATAATATAGACAATAAAGACATTCTTTGAATCTCATTATAAGGTATAGGTATATAGTTCAATTGGACTTATTTCAATTGATGATAAGATTTTCTCAAGAAAAAAAAAAGATATGAGAGAACATTAAGAAACATTAAACCCATGCAGAGAATCATATCTGGTTGTGAGTTCATTTTCTAATACTTTCAGATTGATAATTAATTGTCTGTTTGCTCACCATGAGGCTTTTTAGGAAATGTATTATTGCACCACTAATGGAGTCTAATGTGGGTTGAAAATGTAAAAGAAAAATCTTTATTTCCCATAGAGCATAGTGATAGAGAGTGTCTTATGAGTAATATATTGCAGTGAAATCATAAAAATATGAACATGAAGCTTGTTTGCGGCATGTCTTTGAACTCGTTCGGGCCTTGAAGGCCGCTGTAATGATGATGTATTGAGCGTTGATCAAATCTGAATTAAATTACAGGTATATAATGTTTGGCACGGCAGCCGTAGCTGAAGATATAGTGGTATTTAGCAAACGGCTCTCATATGAGGGATTCTTTTTGGGAGATGGATGAGATGACCTTCAGATTAAAGAGGGTGAACTTCTCGCTCATTTTCCTGTCTGAGTTATGGGGTCAAGTTGCAAATCACTGAGAAAGGAATTGTTTGTTAACTTGAGCATGACATTAGGGGAAATAACATTGTTTAGTTTCTAAAAGATCAAATTAGAGGAGGATGACCTCTATAAACAAGTGCAGGGCGATTTAAGGTGAATTCTAATGTCTGCTGTGGTTTTTACTTTGGACTGATATTCTTGCAATCTCTGTAGAAGAAAAAACAGACTCTTCTCATTTATTATAATTTTCTTTTTTCTTGATGTGGATAATTTGTTGAAGGACAATTCTGATCTCATAAATCGGGCCATTACCCATCTGCTCCTCCTGTCTTTCATCTTCACTAATCAACTATAAATTGAAAACCACATGCCTTATATGGTTTAGGTCTAAATCAGGCTGCAAGGACAGTTCTGCAGTGTTGTAACACCGTTTCAACCGCACAACAGAAGCCCTTCTGTGGAATTGGGAAATACCAGCTAAACTTGACATGAATGCTGTCATTGCTTTGATCTTACTTCATGAACTCTGTGGAAGCAAAGGTGCTAAAATTAGCTAGGTAGCTAGGTAAGGTAAATAAGGACACTGCGCTTAAGAATCGTACCATATAAGTGCTTTCTGATGTCGAGGGCACGAGCTAAAAGTCTGTCTGAACGTTCTCTAAGCTTCATCTGTGCACAACTCAAAAATATCACTTTTTCAACAGCTAAGCTCCAATATCTGATACAAGGCCTTCAATGCCTGTATTTATCAGCCTATATTGTTGGAATGAGACACTCAACAATCGCATATGAAGAAAATTCTGGGCGTCTAGATGCTTTTGGCCGAAATCAAACTTTGACATAGCTCACATTGTTTTACTCATTTCTTACCAACTGAGGATGAAAATTGAAAATCATTTCAGTGAGTTCATATCAAGAAACCTGCAGTATCACCACTAGATGGCTGAGGCAGAACACGTGGTGGTCCGCTGTGGTGATATTTCTTGCAGGAGATGGTGTTAAAGATGTTTTCACTGCTTTGTGATGATAGCACCAACTTCTTTATTCTAACTGCCTCCAGGCTCTGAGGGCAGTTTCACACACTTCTTTATTAACTCACTCGCGCTGGGAGATATGGGATAAAATAAAAATCTGGGGAATGCAGAGTTGTCAGAGGTGAAGCTTAAAGAGTCACATTATTGAATCCCAGTCCAACGTCTTCATAGCACACGGCGACGCTCTGATGCTCCACTATCAGGCCATCTAACCTCATCTGTGCCACCTCCATACAGCAACAAGGCCACACAGTAATCTCCCCAGATTACCTCTTCCATAATGTAACTTGAAGTAAGTAGATTTCTCGGTGACGGATGAGCTAGAAAACAAATGACTGCAATTGTGGAGGCTCCTCTGTAAAGATTTACCCTGCAGGTAGAGTTATCGATCACAGCCTGGCACCATTTATTTTACTGGGGGCCTCACAAACAAATTAACACACACCCAGAGATGAACACTTGAGCACTTGAGCCCATTCCTCAACCTGTTTTGCAAATAATGACTAAGACTGCTCTGGGCTCTGCACATTCTATGATTCATTTGTGGATCAGAATTTAATTTGGGTTTATAATGTGTGCAAGGAGAGATGTTATTGATTCTACTTCTTGTGATTTTGTCTAATAATGTGCACACCCTGCATGTGGATTCACATTTGTGAGGATTTTCTTTGCTCTCTTGTTGATGTTTGGGGGGAAGGACTATCCATATTTTAATCGTAAATTATTTCAGATCTTTAGCACACGATCAAAGATAATATAACATATCAAAATGTTTTTATCAGATATCACATAGCCAATGTAAAATAATGTGACAGACATCTTCTTCCAGTATTGGAACCTTTTATAGTCGACTGTTAGACATGGCTGAAGGGATTTCAATCAGCCTATTGAGTCTTTACGTTCTGTCTGGTACTAAAACCAAATCAAACTTTGGACTCATCTTGTGAAATATTTCATCCACTGGATGGTTTGCCACCAAATGTGGTTCCAAAGTTTTCTTAAAACTTCTTACCTGCCATCTGATCGGCCACATGTGTCTACTTGTTTGTCCTTGAGACATTTAGAAAATGAAAGGGTTTTTGATGTCATCCAAAACACATGAACATGTTAACCAAAGAATGAATGCAATGAAAACATATCAAATGAAATGTTTTTTGGCCCCTGTTTGTACTTGAATGTTTGTACTGTACTGGGCAAAAAACAAGCAAAAACTAAAATCAGACCTACTGTATGCTGTAGTCCCCGATAGCAAGGGTATATTCTCGAAAAGTCCCCAATCCCCTCCGCTGCACAAGCAATGCCTCTGACTGAAATCTTTAAATTAATGGTGAAGTTATGTCCACAGTAATTTTAGTTAAAAAAAAGCTCCCCAAAATGCAGTAAATATAAACTATTAGAGTGAATCACAATCTGTACAAGATAGATCTCCTCGAGTCAAATCATATGCGCCATGTTTGGACTAAATCGAACCAACGCTCGAGAAATTATGGCGTGACAATTTTGCAGAATAATCTCCCCCTTGTGACAACCCGACTTTACAAAACCTCTCCAGTTCTTCCTCGCACTACGGTAGATAAGGGACTAAAATTTGAAAATTAGCTATGATATGGTTTTTAAATTATCCCGTTAACTCGAAGATGACGATTCCATAATAGCCTCAACTTTTCAGCGATATAAATATGTACAGCCACCAGGTCCTATTAGCATTGGTATATAGTTAGCTTAGCCGCTGGAATAAACAGCCAACTTTCGCTTATAAACTACGACCCTCTGCACGTAACTCATTCATATGTACATATATGAGTCATATAATGCTTATTTACCAGCAAATATACAGATACATAGCAACATTGTTAGTAACCCGATCCTGTCGTTGCCATGCTTCTTCACTATAACACAAGGCATTCCACACAGAAAGTGCTCACAAGTCACAAACTCTACCCTGTGGTGAAACTCAGGTACTATAGGACATTTCACCAAGCCATCTCCACAGAGTACAACTGTGGAGATTATCCATAGTCTCTTATCCAGTCACACAATACATGACTTTAGTATCAAAGCCTTGGTGGACATCTCGGAGAGAATGTGTACAACGCTTTGGCTCAGCAGGCTCTTAAGACTTAAGAGCTATGCATGTTGCAGTAATTATCATGGCAAACACACAGTCCCTCATACGTCGTCAGACACACCCTAAAGGATCTCAGACGTTTTGACACAGTAGTCAGATGCTTTATTAGCAAAGTTAACTACACGGAATCTCACTGATTTCCCCGGAGCTTGTTAGAAGCGTGTGGAAAGAGAAAACCTGATGAGTCTATGGCTTATGATTTAATTAGCAATTACCTTGCTTAAGTAATAAACAGAGTCAAAAAGTAATTAAATATGATTTAGGCCCAGGTACAGCCAGAGACTGTGTGCTGTACTAGCATGGGGGAGTATTTTAAATCAATTATGGAGCAGGCTCTTTAAGTGCGCATACAGACCACACTCGGCAAAGTCAACAGTTCTACAACACGGTGTCTGTTTTGAGATAAATATGAAATCATGTCACGTATTTATGACATCAAATTTTCACTGAATATTAATAATAGATCTCAAGGTTAACAGCACTCTCGGTGTAATTGGAGTGAACTGAGAGCAGGTTGGAGAGGTTGTGAGATGGTGGATATAATGGTTTACACTTTGTCGGATCCTGAAAAAGGTTTTCTCTTCCTCCCTCACATGTTCGGTGCTTCCTTCATTCAGCGCTCTGGTGGCAGCTAACAGTCAGTTTAAATCAGTCTCTTTGTTCAAACTCTTATTATCTCACATTTTTTTCTTTAATCTGCAGGAGCCGACTGACTGTCTGATGTGATTGAAGTACAAGAGACTTCAATAACTGCAAAAGCAGAGAAGATGGAATCAACATGGCCTCAAAATCAGTATGATGTTGTGTTTTACTCTATGTCAGTATTCAATTCATAATTTGTATTTTTAAAACCGTATAAAGAAGGTGCCTGAAGCATTTATGTCTTATAAATAAACTTATTACGTACATTTAGACATTATGATATAGATTTAATATTGAGGGTTAGATTATAAATTGACATTTCAGTTCGTATTTTATCATATATGAAAAGTAAATATTACAAGGTTAAAAATATTGCAGTAAATGTGATATCATTTTCACCCCAACAGTTTAAACAGTTTTGACGATGCCCTTAATTTTAAGGCAGGAGCTACTTTACAATCCCCCCCCCCCCCCCCCCCTTAGGTTGCAAACCAAAAGCAACCAACTGTGGGTGAGAGTTCAAGAGCTGAACCTCCTTGGTTGAGGTAATGAATCATCAAATTGACAATTGACTGCAGCTGTCAGATATTTAACCCTGCTCAATCAGTCAGTGTCTCGACGTGGAACACCTGGACACTCCAACAACAAGTAAGAGTTCCTGCTTCAGCGCAGACAAACTCAGAGAGATTAAAGCTCTTTGGATTGTATTTGATGTATTTATGGAAAGCACAGGGGATTGAAATGCAATTAGCCTTTCAGCTATGGATTCCTCCGTCTGCAGCTTCAAGGGTGTGTTTATTTTAAATGTGTAACACACCATCTTTCATCTTCATCACACAGAAACTAAATGACATACAAAATCAGGGAGAGAGACGAAAAATCCCATCTTTTCTTTTGAGGGTCCCTTTGTACGCAATGTTTTTCATCTCTCAAAGAGCTATCAGGAACCCAGCTCCATCGTCTAAAGAAAAGAAATTACACAATTTCTAGAGACATGAACAATTTACTAATGTGTTTAATGCCTTAAAGTGAACTTATGAAGGAGCAAAATGTATACTTATGAAGACTATGAACAATACTTTTGTTGATAAACTGAATGGATAAACTGGATCCATCTAAAGTAGTTTGCAGTGTAAAAGTACTGCTTTGGCTAGTTCGGACTTTTGGACCAATTACAGAACGTTACGGCAGGTGCGGTGGGGTTCAAGCCCAGCCCCTGACACAACGTGCAGAGGGTCCTTGAGGAAGATCCTGAAACCCCATCTCTCCGGGCACTTTGCAGGAGCTGCCCAATGCTCCCTCAGGTACGGGTCAAATGCAGAGAAGAAATCTCTCGATTCCTCACTGTGTATAACTACAGAATATGAATAATAAAATATGAATTATTATTACCAATGCCAATAAAAAAAAATAAGAAAAGCATGGGAAAGTAAAAATGAGCCGAAGCAGGACACACTCTAAGAAAAAACATGAAATTCACTAAATTTAGTCATGTTACCCAGCCCCATAAAACTAGCATCTTCGGTAATGCTTTAAAGCTTATTTCACCAAATTAAGTGCTAAATTCAATTAAATTCAACTGATATGAGTAATTCACTGAATTCTTTGCACCCAAAAACTACTTATATTCATGTTGTCAGACTTTGTTGATTGTACTTAATGTGACTCAGTTCTATGTGCTCCATAAAAATTTTACTTTAAATTCAACCCATTTATGTTAATTCATCTGATTTTAATAAAATGGAAGGAAGCAATATTGTTTTCTTTTTTTAAGCCCTTAAATAGGCATAATTTGTCAAATTTGCATTTGTAGCCAGTCAGATTACAGGGGCAGTTTTTATTCACAGAGGGGCTAATGATTGTGCTGTTCTCATCTGAATAGAATCCATTCTATATACATCGTTGCATCCAGCGTTGCCACAACAGGAGGCCAGAACTGCAAAATAACTCTTTAATTTAATAGTTTCACATTAAAAACACACAAACTGTTTGCTGCATCACAAAATGAGACAGTCAGTCCTGCCATAACATCTGAAGCCAAAGTAGAGAAGAAGAAAAGCAGCCGGCGTCGGTCCGGCAGTCCTGCAGGCTGGCTAGGGATTGTGCTGGTCTGAAGCCACAACAGGGGGACGGCACACAGGGACAGCAGGTGGAGCCACACATGGGAAGTCATGATTCAAACAGTCCCACGATGCACTTGAATTCATTCCTACCTGTAGTGTACATTTCCATGTTGACCCCGCTAGGATGATCATGGACTAGAAAAACAAAAGCGTTTGGTGTAAAGCCACATATACAGTGTGTCACTGGTCCTCTGAGGACGTTGAAGCTGCTGCTGCTCAGGCTCAGCAGAGAGACAGCCTGGTGCACATAGAGTGTCCCTCATTTTCAACATGACATTCAACTTCCTTAAAATGCTACTGAGAGCTTCAGGGAGCTTCAGGCTTCGGTTCTTGCGGTTTATCCTGTTGCCCTCTGGCAGACGTTAGAGGACACTCAAAGCACGGACCAACACACTCATGAGGTCTCTCTCCTGAAACTACTCACACTTAATACTCCATCAAAAGTAGTCCACGAATGCAATAAACTGTGTGCGGTAATTAGCAGTTCAGGCTGTTCAGTTTAGACATCATAATAATATTCTTATTTATAATAATTACCCCTTTGCTATATTAACTGTTTCAATTATTATCCAATATACTTTCATCATATATTTACATTTGTATCATACTTATTTGATTCCTTCGAGCACAATCAGGAGCAGCCATCGTAATTTTTCATAACACAGTGGCTTTCTTTTACATTCAATAAAATGTATTTGTCCTTCTGTTCACACAGCAGCATTTTGAGTACTATCTCTTAAGGCCAGAGTGTCATCTTTTGAAAGTGTCTCCTTTAACCATGTAACCTGAAAAAAAAGTACTCCCTGTGAAAACTAGGACATGGCCCCACGTAGATACACCACCTATTGGCCTGTCATGCTTACTACAACATTTTTATTTTTTTTGCTGACCCATTTCGATGAAGATTCTTTTCACGTCGTATGACGGCAGAACTTTTAAAAACGTCTCAAATTTTTATCAAAATCATTGTCATGTAAACAGGCCTCAGACTGATGGATGAAGGTGTTTTACCGGCGTTCTTGCACGTTAGTGCCTCCTCAGGGATGTCTGCACGATACCCGTTTTTAGTAGAAAGAGAAAACATATATTTACAGCATAACACAGCAGTCACTCTTTTCTATTAATATCTACTTTATACCCGACAGAATGTGTTAGAAATTGTTTAAATTTTCCCAATTGGTTGTAGAAACAAGTGCTATCCTGAATTAAGTGCTGATGGCTCACTGAAATATATCAATAAAATAATGCTTTATAAAAACTCTGGGCATATTTATTTTCTGTTGTTATTTGTTAGCGGCTTGCTGTCTGGCAGGGAGATATACTGACATTATACCTCACTTATCTGAGGCTCAGCGAAATGCCTGTCATTTATTGACCTAAATTAGCATAAGGAGTGTGACATCCATTCAAAGATGTCTGCAGGGAATCAAACCATGGAGTCACAGTGCAAACATGCCTCTTTGTAAAGTGATGAAATTCAAGCAGACAGGTGAAAAAATATGCAAGGTGTTGGCTGAAAAACAGTCAGATTTCACTCGATTTTTAGTAAACCATTATAGATATTCATGTGTTCGTTTTCCTCAGTGCATGACTGTCTTCCCCTCCCCTGAATTAACAAAGAATTGTTTCATTATAGAATTGATATTCTAACAGTTGGACACATCTGAACTATGCTTTTGATCAACCGCATGTTTAATCTGTACATTCAAAGTTGTCAACCGGGCCTTTGTCACATGCCTGCGCTGCTGCAGATAGAAAGACAAATGACACACATGAACAGTAAAGCAACGCTGCAGTCTGGCGTAGGCATGAGCAAACAGAGCCAGATAAATTGATGCATGCAGTTTGGAGAGTAAGAAGCCAAATCTGTACAGTTCATATGGCAGTGAAAGACAAATGTTTGTTCGATATGCTGCACAGAGTGGTTGTCCCTCTCAGTCCCTGCTTTTCTGTGAGTGGATATGTGGAGACATAGACCACACTGCAGGTGTGGCACAGCAGAGGTCATCCCCCACTGAAGTACAGTTCAGAGTGACAGAGAGGGCCGATAAGTCCAGCCAACAGCTCTGTAATCCCCATTAGTGCCTCAAACAGGATTGGTGTGACAGCAGCGCCATCGATAGACAGACCCTATTCTTGTCCTCGTCCTCATTTCCAGCAGAATGCCTCAACAGAGGAGATAGGGCCACCCTGAGAAGGCAGTCTTTGGATGACTCTGGCTCTAAGGGGAAGGTGGGGGATGGCCTCAGCAGGCAATCTCCTCCAGGGTGGCTAGCGTAGTCTGCAGAGGGACTGTCACAGCTTGGCTGATGGACTCTGTGTGGTTTGCCACCGGGTCACAGGAACTCTGGGTAAAAAATGCAAGAGTCTTAGTGCTTGCTCAAAATAGATGATGGCAAATCAAGAATGATTTTGACATTGTTGTGAAAAAAGTACCTTCGGGTGACATAGGGAGTACACTGGAGCAAAATGCAACACTTCTTTAGCAAGCTAACTCCTTGGTAACGTATTAGCACTAAAACCATTTTTGTTAGCTGGACAATATGTTTTACCAGGGGATATGTTTTGACTATCAACAGAAAGGGAAACTTTCTGCCAATTTGTTACCTCAAAGTTCAGAGCTGATTGAACAGCTTCGGCCAAGGCAAACTAAAATTCAGCTAAATGTAAAATCATTGGGCTGAAGAATGCGTTTATAAAATGATTCCATTACAGCGGAAGTTAAATAGATTGGCTATGGTTTGACTTGAACACGCATCAACCTCAACATCGTATCTCAACTGTATTGATATGACATCTTTCAAACAAACATGAAAACCAAAGCCCTTCACATCTACTTGAAACAGCACAAGGAACAATGTTAATACAAGGTTGATTGTAAGAAGTTTCTTGAAAAAAACAATTTCTGTTACTGAAGCTCTTCAGTGGGATGGGAGAGTGGCTGGCCATCACTCCCTAAACACATCAATGAGCCTTGTGCGCCCATGACCCTGTCGCCAGTTCTGTTAAACAACTGCAGTCCAGGTACACCTAACAAAACCAGAAGATTTAGAGATGATCAGCTCTGACGCTATTGTCTAGCCATTACAATTTGGCCCTTGTCAAATTTACTGTATTTTCAAGCTTCCAACGCATCAAGTTCGGTACAAATTCCTGCAGCCTAATATTTCAATGTGCCATTGTAACCTGTGAGTTGTCATAATGTTATGGTAGATTGGTGTATAACCTCCTTAGCTGGGGTAATTAAAAAGGCAAACAAAAGATGCAGGGTGTTCAATCATCACCTATGAATTGACAGACTTTTCACTCCGGCTTTAACGTCGGTGATTTATTCACTACGGCTTGACTATTAACTGACTACTACAGCCCATAATATTCCATAATAATGTCCCTATCAATTATTTTCTGGTATGCACACGGACCATTATAGTGCCTGACACTTCTGACGGACTACTCTCTAGATTCCCTCCATAATCATTGACTGTTTCCCCGCTCTTCTTCTTCTGCTTCTTCTTCTTTATTTTCAGTGTGGATAGTTTAAGGGATCTCTTTCTACATGCTGGTGGTGAGGAAATGAATTGACAAGGATTCACTACACTAAAGGATGGAGTGTGGAATTACACTGAATCTACACGCTCCACTTACACACTGTACTCTGAAGTGAGGGGTTAGAGGCCTCTCTTACCACATCCTCTCCATGACTCTCTTCCTCCTCATCTCTGCTCAGCAGCTCCAGCAGTCTGTCTTTCACCACCTGCAGATGTGAAAATAACAGAGTCTCCATAGTCTGGCGTCTGAACATCTCCCTGAGCTCTTCATGTAATCACTGACAGTACATGGAACTTCAAAGTAAAGAGTAGCTGGGAAATGTGGCAGCAAACGAAACCATTGCAATGATTTCAGCATGAAAACTGTTGAAATAATAATAATTATTAACAGCATACAGGTTTCTTATCTTTACTCTATTATTGCCTTTGGAAAAAGATCTTCTTTGCTGTCAGCTCTGAGGTAAGTCTAGCTCTTATTTTCTTTTTATGTCAGTGACATTATTTCTATTGTCAGGGCTTGTGGTCCCCACAACTCATCACCAGTGGCAAACAAAAATTCTACTTTTCTTGCACCAACAAAACGAGAGAACTAACTGGATTCTCTGAATGGTATATGAGACTCCAGGGTGAAAAAAGGAACATCAGACTCACCTCGTAAGCATAGTCAAAGAGCTCCAAGATGGTGAGGATGCTGGCTCCGATGAACAAACCCATCTGACCACCAATATCACCTGAACAGAGAGAAAAAAGTGTCACCTTCTCATTTTCCAAGAGTAAACTACAGATCACTGGTTTGGACAGATAAAGAGATATAACAATGTTACTTTGTTTGACTGTGGTTAGTGGGCATAAGACAAACAGAGATACGGGTCCTATCCGTGTTTGATTTTGGAAATTGAACATGACCGAGGCAATAGTGGTTATGTGGTTACCTGAGTCACTTTGTTGGTTTGTTTGCTGTGAATGGGCAAGGCTATTGCGGTTTGATCCAGAAGTATTCTTTTCCTAAGTTCTAAGACATTTTTTTCTCATAATCAAAAAGAAAAGTTGATAAATTGATGAAAATATAAAAGCCAAGCATATTTACTCTGTTAGTGTCTATGATCAAAAAAAGGTGTAGTGTGGCTATAAATCTATATTTTAGGATAAGTAAATAACCACTATGACCGATGTCTATCTGAGATAATGGCGTTTTGAGTGCTCTACCAGTTTTAGGGTGATTTCACACCTTTGTCATTTAGACCAAGCTTTATAAGGGGAGGGGTACTGACGAGACGCATGGCGGACTATACCTGATCAATCATCAAGAAAAAGAAGACGCAGCTCACTAAGATGATGACAACAGAACGCAGGTTTGGTATCGAAAGTTCTTTAGTTCATTTGCAAAGCTTCAGTGTGAAATCAAAACTAATCAGATCAAATGTATTTGATCACATATTTGTGATGCAGATATGTGAATTCTGATTTACTTTGGATAAAAAAGCACTATTATACACTCTTCTTTATGTCTACTGTAAGTGAATTATTATGACTCATGACAGATACATCATTTACTCCATGAGACCACTTCTCATTAATGTTTTTTTGTAACCGGGTCGGAGTTACAGATTCATTTGTAGATCGTTCAGCCTGCGCTCTGCTGAGTGAAGGCCTTCTTCAAACCATTACAGATCATTAGCCTGCTACACTCTTTCCTGTTCAACGGGAATGGTGTAAAAAATTCCATTTATTAGTCAAATATAGAAAAAAACAAAACAGAATCCACTCCCAGAGGATTTCAAGAAGACGCCTACTCATCCATGAACCTCTTCATGTTGAGTCAGAGCTTGTGGAGAAATTGCTGAGAGGCTGATTGTGGCTGAAAAAGAGATTTGTCAAACCAAACTTTTTTCCAGTGTAATCACACCTTTTTACAAAGATGATACTGTTGAGGCTTTTCACACACTTTAACGTCACCCCCAACTAATAAGTTGACGCAGAAGCGAACTCTTAGCCTGCCTACCTACAAAAGGGGGCTGACCGTTTTCTGTTATAGAGCTCTAGAGCTGTGGAACCCCTGCCTGAGGAAATTAGGTTGTCAAAGTTGGTTCTCACTTTCAAACCAATTCTCAAAACCTTCTTCTACAGGAATTATTATTTTTTAATGATTTTTCCATCCCTCTGTTATTACTTTCATGCTTCTATTATACTTTCTTTTTTACTAGGTTTTTATGTATACTGTTTTGTTTAACTTTTGTAATACTGGCTTTGGAATTTGTCTTATCTTGTTCTGTTAAGCACTTATAGCTATGCTTGTAACTGTATTATTTATATTAACCAGTAATTATTATTATTATTCAATTAAGAATATGGTAAATGCTATTTAGGACAAACGAATATAATGTCAAGTTTGAAGATTCAAACCAAACATTTTTATTTTTTTCAATAAAGGAATGGTATTGGTCCGCTTCAGATAGCTTCGTCTGTCTGTTGATTTTACAAATATTCGACCGATGAATTTAGAAGAGCATGTGATCAAATCTTGTATCCATATTGCGTCATATTATTGGGTTTTCTTTATTGAAGACAGTCAATAAAATTAATGTTTTGGTCCCTTAAGACTCGGGAGCAGAAAAGGAAACAGGAGAATCGTGGTAAGATGGTGTTTAGTTTTTTTTCCAGCACTCTCATGTTATCATGTCCAATACATTTTTTTTCTATTTCCTGACAAGTAACTGTTTTGAAGATTCAAGGTCTATGCCTGACAGTGACTATATACAAAATTATTTCAATGGAAAATTACCTCATGGAACCAATTTGTATGTGACTTGCACTTTTTTCATATTGATTGTGAAACAAAATGACCTCTGTTTGTTCACACCATCAAACAGAAAGACATAAACTGTCCTATCAATAAAAGGGGGAAGCTAAAGATTCAATACTTTACTATGAAAACAAAAAACAGAAATGGTAAACAAAATGTACTTGCATGGCGTTTTCTTGTCTGCTTGGCCATTCAGAGCGCTTTACAACACAACCCCTTCCTTCGCGCTTTACAAAATCATTAATTCAATTGGCCATTGAGGCTGCCATGCAAGGCGCCACCTGCCCATCAGGAGCAGTAACCAATCACGTCATCACTCACACACCTATGGAACAGCTATTGGGATGGGGTTTAAATTGGTGTTTTGGTGTTAGAAGAAGACCTACACAGGATCAAGCAGTAGGTTTGAAAGCTATGGCTGATCTCAGTATAATGTATAATTTACCCTTTATTTAGAAATTTGATAACATTGTTTTATTTATTTATTTATGTTAAGAACATAATCTTCTCTATTTCTCAAGCATCATCCCATCATTGTCTGATATATTACGGCAGTGACTCACGTAGACTATGTCCATGTTCTCGGGACAGGATGAGCGATGGAGTCAAAACCTACCCAGCAAACCTGCCACCTCGTAAGCTTTCTTTTGCTCGATGGTCTCGTAGTTCAAAGCCTCAAAGAACACGTCCAGCACCAGGATGTTGTCTCTGCAAGACAGGACATGGGTCCTAATGAGTCCCACATCAGGCGTTCGTTTGACAAGCAGCGCTGTCATTAACAGGAAACACAACCACTGTGTTGGAGAAGAACACAAACATTGACTGACACTCTAACTGGTTCATTTACAGGCTGGCAGGAAACAACGTGGGCTGGGAAGAAGCCCGGTAGTTGGTGCTGCTGTGATGATTCTCCATTGATCCTTGCTGTGGTGAATTTGAATGTTTTCCCTTCTTAATGGGTTTCCTGTTGATGCTCAGCTCTGCTCCATATTAGATAAATGGAAAACGTGCATTACTATGAGATTTGAATGTTTTCCTGATTAAGTCTGTACTGGAAATGATTAACAAAAACGCTTCAAGATGATGAACTGCACGTTCTTGAGCTGAATTTCCTCTCACAGATATCTTACAAAAACGAATAACAAAAAAAACCCCAATGATTTGTTTTCTAACCACCATCCACCACTTTGAGAATCAGATTTTGTTAAGAAACACATTAGTTAGTTGCTGCTCCTTCATCAAGCTGTTGGCGCTCGAGCGGATGTCTAGCTGGGACCTTGAAGAAATGTAAAATTTTTGGTAAAACAAAAAAAACAAAACGATTTGCCAGAAGCAGAGAGATTAATGGATCCAGTATGCCAAATTGTCTTTTAGAGCACACTCTACCAGTTTATGAACATTATAACAACCCTTAAATAGATTGTTTTGCCCTCTGCTGGTCAAAACAGGACAGACACAGGGAGCTCGGCTTACTTACGTGATGTACTTCTCCGACTTGTTGAACTTCTTCTGCAGGTAGCGGGCTGAGGTCTTGCTGGGAATTTTGACCATGGACAGCTCTTTGTTGTAGCGGGTCATGTTGCACGGGGTCCTGCACATGCAGCTGCTGCCCTCCACCGCAGACAGTTTAGCTTTGGATGGAGAGGAGAGGTGATGAAGAAAGAGTGGGGGTGATGTCGGGGAGACGCAGTAAATGGATTGATGATGATGATGAAAATGAGGGAAATATGCTCTTTTAGTGAGTCCGTTCTTTATAGTTTATTCGCTTGCAGGTAAAAATATCACAAACGGGGAGACGTATTTCAGATTTAATCAGTGTGTTGGATATGCACTTGGGTCAGTTTTTATGTAGATAAGCATATGCTTATCTACATAAAAACTGACGTTCCTCCGCAGCCTCTCCATCCTCATCGCCATCATCATCTCCCTTGTCAACTCTCCACGCTTGTCTGGAGGAGATAAAGGTGTTGATGAAAAACAAGTTTCTCCAGTTGAACAGCTCCAAAACTGAAGCAATTTAAAGCAATTTATGTCTTCCTCCATAACCAGCATTACCTTCTCTGGTCAAGACATTCCCCTCTTTTCATCAGTCACCAACCTCGGTGTAAGATTCGACCCTCAACTCACTTTTGAATCCCACATCAAACACATCTGCAAGATGTCCTTTCATCATCTCAGAAATATTTCCAAACTCCGTTCTTCACTCACCTTGAGTGATGCTGAAAAGCTGGTTCACGCGTTTGTCTCCTCCAGACTGGATTACTGTAACTCACTTCTCATCGGGATCCCTGATAAAAGTCTTCAAAGACTGCAGTATGTTCAAAACAGTGCTGCAAGGATCCTGATGAGAGTTCGTAAACACGAACACATCACCCCAGTTCTTCATTGGCTTCCCATCTCCACCAGGATTGATTATAAGATCTCTCTCCTCACTCACCAGTGCATCCATGGTAACACAACCCCCTACCTGAAAGAACTACTCACCCCACTGACCTCGATCCTTCAGTTCTAACCACTCATACCACCTCCTCCTTCCCCGGACTAAGCTCAGCTCCATGGGTGATCGGCCTTCTGTTCTGCTGCCCTTCGTCTGTGGAATGCCCTCCCTGACCATCTGAGGGCCCCACAGACGACTAACACATTTAAAAAAGGACTTAAAACTTTCCTTTTTTAGCAGAATCTATAACTTTTAATTAACATTGCCGCTTTTTGGTCAGGTTTTTATATAGTTAATATTATATTTTTTATTGATGCTTTTATCTGCTTTTACCTTGTAGCACTTTGAGATTTGACCCAAATGCAAAGTGCATTCTAAATTAAATGTATTATTATTATTATTATTATTATTATATAAAGCGTCCAATGGTTGTTGTGAAAATTCAGCAATGTGAATGTTTAAGCTGGAGTCATATTAAACCAAAAAAGTCTTTAAATGCAGGGGCTCCACCAAACTGAGTTGGTGTGATAGTAAAAAAAACTATTAAAGGACGAGGAGAAGAGATATGTAACCATTGAGACAATCAGGTGAAAATATGGTCCATTTTAAAGCATTAGATATGAAAAAGGGAGCAGGGATTTGGTTTGTGCGATTTATAATTATTTAACTGTGAATTAGTTAAACAGTTGCTGAGTAGGCTTCCACCAAACTGCAGGATGTGGAAGGGTGAAGCAAACTAGGTGGACATTACTGTTAAAACTTGGTGGAGTATTTTCTATTTAAAAAAAGGATTGGTATTTGCAGCGCTCTACTACACTAGAAATATTCATAAATACCTAAAGAGTTTTCCATTTCCATCTCAACACCACTTCTCTCAGCTAAAAACTCATGACTTTGGTTAAGATACATTTCACAATCTTAAATCTGTAGTCAAAAATCTGTAATTTTTGTGGGATGTTGGATACAGCTGCAGGTCGATGCTATTTCACTGCTGAGAAACTTTAAAAATTTCTGAGCTTGAATCAGAGTAGTGGTCTGACGCTCCAGTGCTTTGTGCTCACAGCCCCACGCCAGTTCATCTTCTGATAGCCACATTAAGCTGTTGAAGCATCTCTCTTAATCTCTGAGAAAATAAAGGTCACAAACACTGTACCTAAAAACAGTCACAGAAATAACACACACCTCTGCAAACACAGCCCCACTCACACTGCATTTTTAACTATGCTGATTTTTCCCCATGTAGACATTAATGACAGGAATACAAAGTAACTATAAATGTCATAAGAGGAGAGGATGTAAACACAAACGGGCCCTGAAGCAGTGTCTGTGAAGCAGCTTTAATTTTGACATACAGAAAAATCCTGATGGAAAGAGGCCACGGCTCCACTCCAGTTTTGCCTCGAGTCTGTTGCGTCACACTGACTCTCTTTCAGGGATGATAATGTTAAACGACACAAGCTTTCAGAAACACAGATCTGTCAGAAACTTCTCAGGCACTGAGGTGGCTCACGCTCCTCACAAATCACTCTCCTCAACTGCAGACCGGATCTCTGCAGTTACGGAGTTTAAATAGATCTCATTTATCGCTCACCAGAGATTACCAAGTATTTTCACGCCCCCCAAAGCCCCTCTCTTTGGACTTGAAGTCGAACCCAGGCTCCAAGAATAGAAAGAGGAGGAGAGAGTAATGAGACTTATTTCACACCGAGAAAACTGGAGGACAGAATCCACTGATCACAGAGCAGCTATCCCCCCACAGTATACAGATAGTCCGAGTGGCCACACAGTCAAATAAATGCAGGAAGATGCATTTATGCCCTCGCTCCTTCCTGTAAAACAAACCTTTAAGACCAAATTAACACTACACATCTCCTGATGGCTGTTTCTGAATGTTAACATATAACTAGCAGTTTATAGCAACTGCTAAAAAAAGTGCATTAAACATCTTAGTGACAGCAGGAAGACGGATATGACAGCTCATTTGAGACAGCTTTGGCAGGTTGAGTCTTCTATTTCAAGAAAATCGGAGATAACATTACTTCCTGTCTGGGTGTGCAATTATTTGCCGTCTATTTCCCCAAAAGCAGGAGGCTGGATAAGCAGGCTGCTCAAAGACAACAGATGCTGCTGTCTGAAGAAAAAAAATAAAAAAGTACTGTGTCTAAAAGTTGAGGGACACTGTTGTTGAGGGAGGAAAACCAAATCAAACTCTGCTGTGTAAAATCTAGGGGTATTCCAGATGTCTCTCTCCCAATATCCAGCTCATCCTGAGGTTGAATGCCCAGGCCAGACAAGATATATATCTACACTATGGTCTCCTCCCCATCGGACGCGACTGGAAAACGTCCAAAGGGAGGTGTCCTGGAGGTCCCCTCATTACATGCCTGATCCACCTCAACTGGTTCCTTTTGATGCGAAGGAGGCTCTACTCCAACCTCAAAATCACAGACATAAGTGAAGGTTAGACTTTTAATGGGCGGGTAAGTTGAAAGTTTCGACTCAGCACTTTCTTCAGCGCAACGGACCGATACAGCACCCACATCCCTGCTGATACTGCAAAAGGCTAGCACAGAATTCATTTATAGTCAAGAGGATATTGAAGAGTTGTCAGTCATATAAATTACTTAAATTTTTCTTTTTCCTCTTTGTTTTTCTCCATAGAGGAAATAAAGTGGAATATTTTCTGTTGTACTAAGTCTTCAAAATGAGAATCGTTTGTGACTTTTTCATGCTTTTTCATATTTCATTATTCTTAATTAATCTTTTTTTTTATATTAATAATGGCCTTCTTTGTTGATGCTTTTATCTGCTTGTACCTTGTAGCACTTTGAGATTTGATCCAAATGTAAAGTGCATTATAAATTAAATGTATTATTATTATTATTATTATTTATTAAGGTTTTTATTACAAAATATTTTTGATACAAAAAACGGAATCTTTGGTGCCTTTATTTTTATATTTCCTTTAACGAAATACTAGTCACCATCCTTCCATGTGATCCTTAACAGGACAATTAAATATGGGAAACACATGAAAAATCTTTTGAAAGACAGAAACATTTTACGCACTCTCAAATGCACTGCTATGTCAAAACTGAAGCCATCAAGGCAAATTCATACTAAAATAAATAGAAAATCAAATGTTTTAAATAATCTGTTCAAGTAAGCAGTTAATATGACTGACAAAAATAAATTTCTGATCTTGAATTTGATTGCTGAATGAATGCTGCCAAAAACCTCTTACTGGGCTTCGTCATATAGCTCAATAGAGGAAAGTTGGGCCATTATCTAATTGGCCATCCATCCCTTAAATTGAAGTCAAACACTGCAGTCTCTATGGGCTCTGAAGTTGGTTACAAACTTGATGAGCCCTCTTCATGAGGGGAACTATTAAAATGAATCACGCTCTCTTGATAAATCAAAAATGTTTATTGACAAATTGGCCTTCCAAGATGAAGTTCTGGAGCCTCATTAGCAGGCTAGTTGCGTGCTTACAGCAGGGGTCACCAAATTGTGGCCTGTGGGCCAAATCTGTACACTGAGATTCTTCCATCGAGGCCGTGAAGCGGTTTTAAAATAACGAGAAATAATATAGGCCTATTATTAGGCTTAGTTAGATCGTACTTTGCTGTTGTACTTTCTTTTAACTTATTGGGCGCAGGATTCAGACGTGTTGAAAGCAGAAAGTAAAACATTAATTTAATCAACGAAAGGTAATAAGTATTTTCTTTATGATAGTTGGTCCCACATTTGATTTTTTTTTACAAGACAAGCCAAGATCTTATATGGTGAGATCCAGAGGAGATTGGTCCATACAGGCAGAGGAGGATGGTTTTCCTATGTTTTTGAGAGGCAAGGGTGAGATGAAAATAGGAAAAGAATAATTGATTGAAATGAGACATTACCATATCGCGGTATCATTTATAAAATGAACTTCATGCCTTTTATGAAAAAATTAATGAAGGAAATTCATTTTATGCTTCAACAGACAGCAACCCCTACAGGGCAGGAAAGGGGAAAGGCTGTCTATGCGAGGTGTGGTGTAGAGCAGGGGACAGACTACTCTGAAGACAGGTTCTCCTACATCAAAGAAATGTATTTCAATACTCTTTCTTTTTTCCATGCTGATCTACTATTGGCCATAACACGTAGTATGATGATCCAAGATAGAACATCTTCCCAAGAAAACATTGAGAAAACAATATTGACATTGCGATGGCTCTATGAGAATTTACACATCTACTCAGATCAGATCGGCGATCAGATAGGATAACTCATTATCTATTCACTCAAAAAATAGTTGCAGCAGTCAACAGCAGATGGGGACTTCATTCATGATAAATTTGAGAAAAAAAGAAAACAAATATAAAATTACTCCATTTAGCACATATAGCCTGATCCAGGTCCAAGCCAAGAGATCACCAAAGCATTAACCAATTCTGAGCTGAGTTCATGAGCTTGAAAAAGCACCCCTCACCACCACTCTTTACTCGCTCAAAGATTTCAGCTATCAGAAGAGGGTATCTTTTGAATCTGCGATCATAGATACCCTTGGAGTAAACTGTTTGGGTTGTATGGAGTCATTTTATATTTGCTGGTTTTTTTTGTTGTTGTTGTGGTTGCTGTTTTTTAAATACCCATCTAGTTCTATTCTGTTGTGAAATCCCAGAAATGTTTGGTGGATTAAGAAGATTTACTTGAGTTTCCATCGGCATGGAGAGGAGTATATGATAACTAATTTTCATACTTGGGGGGGCAGAGAGAGAGGACATAAAGCATGGATGACAGTTGCTACTTATATAATACCATTTTTCTATTTCAGCATTCAGGGGTACTGATGGTAAACTACTACTAGCTTTTGAGCAGTTGAGCCGTCTCTTGCTTACATAAGTTCTTGCACATTAGGCTGGTGGTCATAGTAGGTCATTATGGATGTTTGGTGTTTATGACTTATACAGTCCCACATAGGGCTTTTGAAATGTCAGAAGTTGAAATCTGGTATACTCTGTGGTGTTGCTCATCTTTAAAGAAGATTCAGCCTTAAAGCTCTGGATCAACCGTCAAAAAGTAAATCCACACTCTTGCTAGGGAAAATGATGATACTACCAGTAAAAAACTGAATTTTTGTGTCACCTTGACTCAAGTGCTTCAAGTCTTGTCAATGTGCAAACTTACCGAGAGCAGGCTCGGCACAGTCTTTGTACTGCTCAGGTGTGCAGTAAGAAGTATCACCTAAGAGGAATTTGAAATAGAAGTTAAGAGGAAAATTTCAGACAGTGGCTGAAGGCTTTTTCAAACAAACTATTAACACTTGGATGAATGAGAAAACAATATGCCAGGTCAACATTTGCAGACTCCTAATCATGGATCTTTTCTATGTGCCACAACCTAATCCAGTATTGACTTGTCTTATCAATAAAACGGCCTTGAAAAGAAGACCAATCTCACATAAAACATTGCAACCTTGCTGAAACCTTATGTTTGAACGCCTTCCCTGTATGGGCGATAACCTACTCCTGCCTGCACTTTATTTTTGCTGAAGTCAGACTATCAGTGGTGCTTACCAGGCATGTGGACCATCCTGCAGTTGCAATTCTCCACAATGTAGCGTGTTTCACAGTCAATCCTGCAGGCGGTTACACTATAGACCTGGAATAAGCCGGACTCCAGAGCCTTCGACTCGCACTCTCCCCATGGGGGAGGCAGGAAGGTCAGCTGCAGGTGAGAAATGAGTTGTAGGATTACTGTGGAGACTTCTTCATACCAGTGTTACCCCGCATGTGTCTGATTAGATCGCTGGTGGATAAAACTGTGCTACCCTTGATTATTGGCACTAGAAATGCTAGTTGGTTTACTTGTAGTTAGTCCACAGTTTATTTCTAATACCATCCTGCCATTCACATACACTAATTCTTAATTTGCTGTCTCTGTCTGGGTAAATTGCGACACCAGCTGTTTTCATTAGCCCTTCATCTATCCAAAGACAAAAGGAATGAAGGATTGTTACCCAAACAGTTTTTTTTTTTTTTTTTTCTTCATTTACCTCTACCTGTACCTCCAATTAATTCACTGTTCAGTCTTTGCATATTTACCAACATCCTTATTTCATACGCTTCATCAGTCTCAACAGATTTAGTCGGAATTTGATTAATTTTGGGAAAGATGGGTTGTATATTTCTGAAACTATGGGGAGCTATATCTTCAAATGTTTTCAGGCCATCATTTCTAAACCGTTCATCCAATTTAGTCCAAATTCATTGCATTGTATACACCGCGTTTTACCGTAATAGTACATATTGAACTCACTAGGGGGAACTTTTTTACAAAAGACATAGTTTTTTGACATAACATCCTAACCTTTGGTTTGGTGGAGCCTCTATGAATCAACTCAGGGAGATCTATCTTGTATATATCATAATTAACTTTAGTTAATTATTTAGTTATAGTTCTTATTTTACTCACGTTACAAAAAATACTATGGACATAACTGAGAAGTTCAATCAGGGCGATTACTTGTACAAAGCAGGGGACTTTTCAGAGATATACCTTGCTGTCACGATTGACGGTATATTCCTAGATTTATTAATGCACAGTTAGGAGCTCTTGCTGGAGCTATTTCGTTGGAAACTACATTGTCTCAGCTAGTATCATATAACATGTTGAAGATCATTAACTCTACACAGAAATATTTCAACGTATACAAGAAGTAAAGTCAGACTCTTATATTTCCTTCGATAATAAGTGGTGTTAATATGCACATTAATTTTTGGACAATAGTTTAAACTTTTACACTAACTTTAAGCATCCCCGTTGTTCACCAAGAAAATGTATGGCTTTTTAATACCTTTTTAATATCACATAGAATTACATTTATCACCTTTAGCATCACCAACAGGTATAATCTTTAGTTTTTCCTAGCTCTAGATTAAATAGAAATCATTTATAATTAACAGCTTCTTTGAATGCAAACTCCACTTTCTGACCAGCTGTATATTAAAAACGTTAGAGCTACTGTTCCTGTGCTAGTGTGTACAGCACACAGGATTACATTTCTTTAAATGACGTAACCTTTTATTATTAAAGATGTGCAGAAAGACCTCTCGTACCCATAAAGAGGGATGTGCCATGTCTCAGGACCACAAAATAGACACATCCTGAGGGCAGGTCTCCAAATACCTTTCCTCAGCCTTTGACACTCAGCCAGATCCACGGTGAAGAAAAGATAGCCAGACTCTGCAGGACAAATCCAACAATACCCAGAGATGGGAGCTTAAAAACTCCTAATGTTCCATTTCAGCAGCTCTGGGGGCTTGGGCAGCAGATGAGGAATGAGGGACATCGGGCTGAGCAGTGTGAAAGCCCATCTGTTCCATGACACATGCAGTTTGTTCTAACTGAGTTCTTGGTATCCACCCACCATCCCCCTCAATTCCTCTCATAGACATCACAATAGTAAAGCCCAAGTAAAGCCAATTCCTCTGCCAAGAGGGCTTTTTATTTTGGACGGGGAAAAATACAACATCCTGCCAGGTGGAATTTGGCCACAGTTTGCTTGTTACTGCTGACAGGATGTGAAACTCTTCCCCTCTCATTAGATGGTGTTGTGTCTCTACTTTCAGGGAGTTGAATGTTTTATCTATGCATTCACAATCCGTTCAGCAATGCGTTGGAGAATACATTAAAATGCAAACCAAACAGCAATCTAGCGTGCAAAATATTTCAACGTCCAAAAGCTTCTGTTCACTTCTGGGCTGCGATGTCTCTAGTGGTAATTAAACCTTCTCTTCCTGATGCCAAAACCAAGCATGAGTCATGAATGCTGACATCGAGATGCTTATAAATGTATTAATCCATTTAAGAAAGATTCATCTCAGCAATTTGTAACCTTTAAAGTTGCCTTCAAACCTTCGCAAATCTTCACTTATGGCTTAATTATGGTCAGTATTGGCTGATTCAAGATCTGATTATATCTCTATAATCAGAGAATCCATGGTTCCCTATATAATATCCCTGTTTTGGGACTAGCTGCCCTGATTATGATCTTTTGAATAAGGGTGCGAGCCCTGTATCTCACTCAGGATGTTATAAATCAGTGTTTCTCTCTTATATCGGAACAATTCGTCAATTTATTTTTGTCAGGAGGCGAGATTGTTAGAAAAAGTTGATATGACAAAAGGATGGGATAGGAGACATCATGCTTTTACTGCTGGTTGTGTGAGCTGAAAAGTAAACAGTAGCATGCTGGTTTGAGTTGGATTTCAACATAAGACTAGGTACATACTGCCGTTGCAAGAGTATATCCTTGAAAAGCCACCAATCCCCTGTGTTGTACAAGTAATCCCCTGATTGAACTCCTCAAATTAAATGTGAATATGAAGCTAAAAAATAGTTGTTTCCATTAAAAAGCTCCCCCTAGTGAGTTAAATATGAACTATTAGAGGAAAATATTACATTTAAAGGATAGATCTCCTCAAGTCGATTCATATGCACCACATTTGGACTAACTCGGACCAATGATTGAGAAATTATGGCCAGAAAATCTGGCCATAATTTCTATTGGCTTCATGATCTCTGGTGCTGGACATGGATGCACCGTTGGCGTTCATTAAGACTTCGTAATATCTCCAACATTTTAGGCATATAATTAATGTAGAATTACTTATCTCGAAAGAAAGCCCTCTGCTCTAGTATTTTTTTTTTCTTTTGGCAGCTAAACTGCAGCATAGAGACATTGAGCTGAATAGGACAGTTAAGGAATAATTGAGGATGCTAAATTCTCAACGGAGAGAGCACCATACCAATTCAGCTTCTGTTAAAAGTCAAGAGAGGGGCAAATTCTATGTGTGACAAGTAAAAGTTTAGTTCACAAGGTTGAGCAGAAACACCTCCATCGGTTCTATGAGTTCATTTAAACCCCCTGTCAGTCAGACTTCTTCCACAGGAAGACACTCATCACCAACAGCTCATCCCTAATGTTCACCAAGCTTGGATTCATCTGTTGTTATCAGGACTGTTCCCGGACATGTTTGAAAGTGCTTTGATGGCTGTCTAAAGAATATGAAGCATGGAAAGACAGGCAGATACTTCCCACAGCTGCAAGTTTTTATAACCAGACCCCCCTGAGTATTTTACTTTGAATTAATTGGCTGGAACTACATTTATTGAGTTTCCTACTGTGTGGGCTTGTGGAGAACATCCAGCAGGTATGTAGAGGAAGACTTGTCTCCCCCCTGCCAGTCACAGACCTGGGACTATAGATGGTGGGAGTAAAACCCCAGGAGGCTCATTCTCCAGGACGTCTCTGGATAGATCTTAAACTTGCCTTGCTGCCTACTGCTGAGGCTACGCTGTGCTTCACACTGAGCTGTGATGTTTCCACCTGAAAAGAAAAGTTCCTAAAATTCAAAGCTTGTATCAACTATGGTAGCAGGTTTCGGACCTATGCCAGTCCAACAATGTAGATGATCCGCCACTGTGGTGACATCAATCAAGAGCAACAAAAAAAAAAGTGTGATATGATGGGATGAAGTGATGATTATCAAGCACAAAATATGACTGACTAGTCAAATGTTCTGTAGTGGACTGACCATTTTCATGACCCTGTTAAGGCTAAAAATAGAAAAATGTTTTGTTTATATTAAAATAACTGCTAACCAGAGTTTGCATGGCGGGCCTGTAGTTGTTTTTTGCAATTTTTCCCAGTAAAAGTGAAAAACCTGTACAGTTTCCTGGGGGACCGTTAATAAGCCCAAAGGTCTGCAGTACAGAACAACAGCAACACATGACTATAAGCCTGAAAATGTTCTCACCGTCACAGTTTTCCTTGTTTTCACTGTTTTTGCCAGTTTTCTTGGTAGCAGAAACAACAGTATTATCAGTAGAACATGTTATGACAATGCTATTATCACCATATATTCAAAATAATCATTAAAAGTTTTAATTAAATGTTATCAATCTAACTCTATAAAGACTGAGTCATGCATTTAACTGAGTGTAACATGGATTTGATTTTTTTCTTGATTTCAGTAAAATTATATATTTTTTGAAAAGATACTCAGAAAAATTGATTCGGAGAAAGTTGATTGGGGTTTTTTTTACTTTAGTTTTGAATTTAAGAAATTGACAAATAAATGTTTTAGTCCTATTAAGGCTTGAAATGAAGATAATTTAATCTTTCAACTTCTTAAAACCCTGAAGGAACCATAAATCGGAAACATCAAACAACAAATTGGACGAAATGTCAGGATAAAATATTTAATTTACATTTGCCAGGTGGCAAAAAACACCTTCAAATAAACAAAAATGTTTCTCCATCTGCATTGTTTTCACAGCTTGCTTCCTCTGCCCTCAAGTAGCCAATATATCAGGGCTCAATGACGGCCGAGTTTGACAAAATGAATGGAAATTCATTGATGTGTCAGAGGCTGAGCACCAGTTTAAAAATTAAAGGGCAATGAATTTATCTTTACCAAAATGCGTTTGCCCAACTTCCAGTGAATTTTTTTAAGTTTTGCATTGAGATAGGAAATAGAAATAGAAAGATGAGGAAAAAAAGACAGAATAAACGCCAGAGTTTGGAAATGTGCTTCTGTATTTCATCTGGATCAAGGACCTACCAGATTGGACCAGACAACTTGGACCAGACAGCTTCTCTGTAAAATCTTTGTATTATTATTAATTATTTTTTTAGTCACTCACTTCACTAGACATTATTTGGCTGTGGGTAAATTTCTTTTTTTTTTTTTATTATTATTTTGGATGCATACTTAATCAGCTTTTAAATAAAGTGAGAAAGAAAAGTGGTCAAGTCAAGCAGCGATGCCTGAAGTCTAAGTTTCATGCAGTAATTCATTTTTGAGAGATAACGGCGGTAAGCTGTAATTCTAAGTTTCCGGCTGTGTTGTGAAATGGTGAAATGAGAGTTGCAAAATGATGGGGAGAGCATGAATGAATGAAACAAAAGTATATTAAAAGGGAAGAGATCATCCCTAAGTCTGCTTCATTTATGTGTTTTTTGTGGTTGCTTATAGAACGTTCGGCTATAGTCCTACAGTATTTTAACACAGACAGAAATTAAATGACAGGAAAGTGAAATAAGGAGAGGGAGCACCATCCATAATCCTTATCCGGTTATAAATGGTCTCCATAATTTCCCCTTTGAGTTGTCAGTCAATGACTGATCTGAATGGAGAATCTGGGCCTTCCCCTCCATCTCCAGTGTGAGGTTTTCTTGGCTTTTGGCCTTTTGCTCATTTCCTGCATTTTGCATTTAGTTTTGGCTTTAGGCTTGGGACGTTTTTGATTTCCTGCTTCATGGATTGATGTTGTTATCACTTCATGGACTCAGTTCGCCCGAAGTTTGGATTAATTTATCATTAAAACACTGAACTGCATCTTTCCTGTTTCTGAATCGTGTCTGTGCCTCGGTTTTTCTTTTTAACGGCCTGAAGCACAGCATGAGATAAGCTGCAGACAGACACACACACGGGCTAAGTGCACGATACCTTTTTTTAGCAGACATGCACCAGGCAGATATAATAACCTTGAGAAAATTGAAAATAACTGGCTAAGATGAGAAGAGCCACAGTATAATGACACACAGTTTGGCAGTGTAGAAACACACTCATTGAAGCTTCTTCAACTTAAGCCAAAGGATGAAAATGGAAAAAATTAAAACCAACCTTTTGAAGAGAGAACCTTAGGGGACAGAGACAGTGATGGTTAAATAAAATAGCTCAGCAGTATGTTTTTGAGACCTGCAGCCTTCAATATTGGTCCTATGTGATGGAACAATGCTTCAATCTGATGTAGTGATGCTCTTCTCCATTGGCAAACCACTGGCCATTATAACTTTTCAGTCAATAGGAGACCATCTGGGATCTGGAGTAGAAACAGACATGCAGCCAGTGCGTAGTGCACGAAAGAATGAGGGCAAGGATGCAAGCGGCTGAAATGAGCTTCCTTCACACGCTGGGCGGGCTCTGCCTTAGAGATAAGGTGCTGAGCTTGGACATGGGGAGGGGGCGCCGAGTGGACGCCTCCATTTGGAGGTTTTTCAAACATGTCCATCTGGAAGGAGACCCCCGCGTAGAGTTTATTGGAGGGATTGTATGTCTCATTTGGCCTGGCAACACCTTAGGATGTCCCAGGATCAGCTACAGAGCATGACAGGATTGAGGGGTTTCTTGAATACCCTTCTTAGCTTGCTGCTACCAAGGCCCAACCCCAGACAAGCAAAGGAAAATTAAATGATAAGATGAGTTTATAACAAGGACGAGAGTGAATCTGGATAATCGGCATACTCAGGCCTTCACACTTTTTGTCTTCACTTTTTTAACATTGAGAGTTAGAGATTCTTTCACCATCTCTGTCACATTCTTATTGTTCTTTTGGCTGCTCCTTAATGCTCAGCGCCACAGGAGATTCCCCTTTTTCCTCTGCATCCTTCTCCATTACATTCACGTCCTCTCAAACAACATCCATATATTTCATCTTGGCCTTTCCTTAGGCCTGGTTGCTCCATCCTCAATATAATTCCTCTGACATATCCAGCTTCTCTATTCTGGATGTTTCCAGTCCCCCTCAGTCCTACCTCCCTTACCATTTTTTTAACCGATCCATCGAACATGTGCCGTACCTTTAATTACTCATTCCTGACCCTGATTTTTAATTGCATTCCCACCATTCCTGTCTATTATGGCTTTGATCAATTTATAAAATATTACATTGACATCTTCCCCTGGAGGGAATGCTCAGCCTTGGTAAAGGTTTTCAGTCTCTGAAAGCTGTAAATAATCTCTGCGTTAAACTGAAGAGGCAAGATTAGTTGAAGGAAAAGATATCATGAAAAAAATCCAATTTTAGGTAGACCTACCCTCTGCTCTTGTGTGGCTACGAATGTCTGGAAGCCGGGGGCCACACCAAAGCCCAACTCATGCACGAACGGGGGCTCTGCTTGGCTGTGGATCTGCACACGCACACCTGCCTCGAACGCCGTATCCTCTTGAAGGGAACACAAATGGGAAGAATCATTTAGGTGATTTATCCAGTCAATAAACACAGAATTGTTCAGAAACGGGAAAAAGCCTAATCGTCTATGGCTTTTTCCGGTGGCTGGTTAAGATAAACCGCCTAGGGAATAGAGGAGCATAAACAACTGTTTTTTTGATTTCCTGCTTCAAAAGAAGCCAATGTAGGGAGACACAAGCAGATCTTCCTGTTTAAAGCAACATTTTGCAAAAGGCAGAGGTTTTGTGATGGTGTCACTTACAGTTGTGTCTTGTTCCCAGATACACAATGTCCCATTTGCACATGCAGTCCCTTCGCCATTGACTCCCGCACACAAAGGCAAGCCAGAGATACCTCTGCAATTTATAGGAAGAAAGCCTGGTATTTGTAGAAATGGATAAAATTCTCTCTTCATGTTCTCACAAACAGTGGCATGTCTATGGACATCCAATCAAGATATTCCATTTGCCGTCACCTCAAGGTGTTCTGTAACCAACACACCAGAGTATTTCAGCAGGGAAAAACAGCATTAACCCACAATGATAACTCATCCATCACGGACCTGCCGTAACTGATTCGTGACAGCTTGGATGAATTCACACACAGAACTTTTGGCTGTGTGTCAGTAAGACAAAGGCTGCATCCACATGTTTTGCCTTGATGTGACACAAATTTATCGTATTTGTTTGGTTTAAACGCAAATATCATACTATTGCAAATTTAATTTGAATCACCACCATCCTACTGAATGGATGGATGAAAGAAAACAGTCAGATCAGGAAACATATAACTTTTTACATATGCGTATGTGGCAGTTATTAGGCAAGTCTTTTTCTTCCAATTGCCTTTCCATTCTTCACAGTTGTCTCATAAATGTGACATTATTTTATGCATGGGATGCACATAACTCATGCAAAAAGGTGTTAATATGTGCATGTGAGAGATACGTTCACATTGGAGCTAAATACAGATCACATGTCATTATGAATGTGAACCATTAGGTCAAACAACTCTGGTCCCAGCAAAAAGTCTGAATTGAACAGTGGCTCATATTGTGTAAGTTGCCTAAACGTGTAAAAGGGTATGAAAGCACCACTGGGTGAGATATAATCATAGTCTGAGACCATAAACTGACTGATCTTATAAAGCATTATGCCATGCCCTGTGTTATGTGTTATTTTACTGTGTATGAATATTGTGTCTTACTCTACACTGTACAATTCCTTGATTTGTCTTTTTTAATGTGTTCGCTGTACCATTATGAAGCCATTACATTTCTGTGTATCAGTAAGAGTGCATCTCACAGGGGAAGGCGACTGCAGCACAAAGATCGAAAAAAAAACTAATTAAACAACTAATCTGCTGCTAGACTCGGGTTTTCCAGCCAGTTGTAGATTTTACTGCCGAGAACATCACAGCAGTGGGGGATCAGGCCTTTTTCACTGTCAAAATTCCAATTCCTCCCAACTATGTCCACGTATTTATGATGGCCGCTCTGCTTGTGTCACTTTGATCATGAGCTTTCTAATTGTTAGAGGATTCATAAATATCAGGGAAAATATCTGAACCCGGCATGCCAAAACAATTTAGCTCTAGATAAAGAGTTTCGGTTCAATTGCTACATTGAAACACATTTCAATTAGTATGAAGGGGCAAGAGGTAAGTATTGTTTGACAATTTTGTGGTTTCTGGGTTTTGACACTGTAGATATGTGTAGAGTTTGATTGGATGAGTGTCTATTCTGCTACATATTAGGCTTTCAAGTGCATACCGCCTATAATAGCATGTTTGGTTCCTCGCAGCAAAGGCTCTTTGTTTGAAATCTCCTTCAGAGGATATTTTAGATAACTGTAGGCAAGAATATTGCTCACTTTGAATACTGTGAAATAGATGTCGATTACAACTTGTTTAAGGACTGACTACCCGGTTATCTTACGTCAATGGATGGAATATACCGTCCATGACAGGTGTTGCAAGCGAAAAAGATTGGCGTGCATCAGGATCTGAGTGACCTGGACAAAAAAAGAAGATCTTGTTGTGTTCCAGGTTTGTAGTGGTCAGTAAATCCTACAGTGGTCTAAGGTAGAACAACAGAAATTCCAACAGGATTAAAAGCATGCAAGACTCATGGGTGCATTAGGGGAGCGAATAATAGCTATTGGACTTGATATCTGCAGTGTATGCTGGCTAATAGAAGATTAATCAAGGTTGGAATAAACATGATTCATGGATGATTCAAGGTTTTTGCATTCCCCCTCAGTTTGTTAGACACCCAGTTGGGAAAATACAGTGGCAGCAAATATTTAGTCAGGAAACTATGTTATCCAAGATATAGTAGTCTACTGGTTACATTGGTCAACCCTCCCTTGGTGCGAACCGGGTTTCAATTTCATGATTGTGTTTTTAAATTCAATGAATTAATACATTATTCATTCTTACAGTGTTTTATCAAGCATTTATACATTGCTTATGTTTATATATTTATTATTCATATTTATATTTGTCATAAATAATAATAATAATTATTATTATTATGTATTTGTCCCTCAATGTCTATTTTTGTGAGGTTTAGAGTTTGGACACTACCTCTACATGTGTCCGAAAGTTTGAATGCAATACCTACTCCTCTTCTTCAGTCGCCTTCCATTTTTTCCTGATTCAAATACATTTTTGGGTCATGTACTCTAAAGATTAAAAATCAGCAAAAGACGATTTTGGATTTTTAGATGCATAAATAAAATTTAACTTCACTTGATCTTTTCATTTGTTCTGCAACTCAGCTGACCTCCATGTACAGTAAGGAACCATTTCTACATATCCATGGTATTTTAAAGAAAATATGTTGCAGACAACCACAGTGTGCATGGAATAAACGTACAGTACATATACGGTGCTTAAAAATCAAATCCATTAATTATTGTTATTTTAATGAAAAGTTAGTTCAGCAGCACCAAACAAGAAGTCATCTGTTTTTCTCCCACCACTTAAACTTTTGTGAACTCTTGTTCATTCCTCACACCATGATACATGCTGCTTTCTAGGGTTCATCAATCAGATGAAGATTGGGATCATGGCTGCCCTCCAGCTCCCTGGACTGCACACCATGCTAATAAAACCCCAGAGATGGACTACTGGCGTCTGGATAATGGACAAGAAGAGGGAACATGGTCATTTATGGAGGGAGATGAGGGAATAGTGTGTGTTCATCATGTCAGTGGACGGATCTCTCAGCTGAGGATTTACTGCTCTTCCCTGTGGAGGCTGGACTCATTGAACCACACAGCGAAAAAAAAGGGAAAAATGACGCTGTGCAAGCAGGGAGGTCATGGAGGTTGGAAGGAATACAGCTTGTAAAGACAAAAAAACAAAACAAGGTGGACTTCATGACACAGGTCTGAAGGCCCCACCGGCCAAAGTAGAACATGAAGAGGATTGATAATAAATATAATAATGATTAAATAGTATAAGCAAGTCTTTCTAAATATTTTGAGCACTAACTGGGCTGAGTATGGAGGAAAGTGTAAAGCAGCACTTCATTAAAATAAAGTTTTTCAAAGTAGCACCAGTGCTCAGTTCCGACTCAACATTATGGGTGTACAAGTTCAGCTGAGTCTTTCTTGGAATTATTCCAACAGTGTAATAAGATTCAGGTTTGAGTACATCAGTGATTATTTGATACATTTTTAAAAAATGGGCACCGCTTTAGCCTGGAGAAGAAGTGAGGACCCAACCGTCACGTCATTGACAGGTTGGTGGTGATGGCACTGCCCCTTTTCTATTGGTTTCAAGTTGGTTTTCTCTCCCAACTGACCTATGTTAATCATGTCTCTCAACAAACAAGATGATACACCCACTGTCATATTCCTCAGATCTCCTCTGGGACACTGGATTCCATATCTTGCTGGCAATAATGGAAGTGGCCTGCCTGTGCGCCTGGGTAGACGTAGGAATCTCGAAGAATGTGACAGGCCTCCTGCCATGACTTTTCCTCAGACTTTGTCTACCTTGAGCCATCATGAATCACTCTTCGTCTACTCTTGCCCTGCTCCGATGCATCCCGAGGCCCTCTGTATTCATGCCAATCTTTGTCCTTGTACTGGCTATTTTTGTTGTTCCACCCTGGTGGGTCTCTCATCCTCACTGCCTACTCTCTGAAGCTTCTGGGGCTATTGCTCATTTGTCATGTGTTTAGCTTACTTAGTGCCCTCTTGGGAGTCCTGTATCAGGGGTTGCTAGCCCCTGTGTCAAGGCTATAATAAAGACGGCTTCAAAGGGACTAGAAAATGGCTGAAATGCAAAACAGGTGCCCTTCCTGTGGTTGCGTCATTGGCTGTGGGTGCCCAGCAACAGCTGGTACTTGACAAAAGCACAGAAAGAACGGATATAGCAGCACTCCAACAACTTTAATGATAATTTCATGCAAGACTGTTCAGGCTCACCTTTTTTCAATTTAGGCTGGAAAAGGCATTTCAGCGCAGTACCGTAATCAGAGACGATAAAGGAATTATTAAAATCAGCCTATGAATGATTCTTGGGGCAAGTACCTTGAGAAAACAACTGTTAACCATAGAAAAAATATCTAATGTCAAGGTATACTAATACTTTATTCAGGAGGAATATAGTATGTTAAAGAAATTGCTGATCATCAAACAAATACTAAATCTCTTCTGGAGCGGTATTTGTATCAAAGTATAAAAATAAAATTCAGGATTCTGGATGTGAATCTGCCCCTGAAGGGATTTCATCAAGAAGAGACTGAATAATTTCTGCGTTAATTATTTTTTTATTAAATAGAGTGAGTGAAAAGAAAATACTTTCGGCCCAAAGGCCCAGTACAATTGAGAATTTGGGAAATATAATTTTAAATAGTTGATTTGGTTTTATTCACGGTCCCAAATTCACTTAAGGCGCTGTTATAAGAGATTTTTTCTCAGTTTGGACAAATAACACGTTCAAGTTCTAAGTGGGACTCTTTCTTCACAAAAGGAAGAAGATAGGGGGAGAGATATCAAGAATATCTTTCTTTTATGAGGCAAAACTAAAAACCGCCGCCTCACTAATCAGTCACGTCCATGCAGAAATAAGCAGGTCAATACAGCAGCAGCAGTTGTAAACATGTCTAGAGCTGAGCCTCAGGCAAACAAAGAGGTTAAACACACAACCAAGACAAAAACACTCGTAGCTTCCAAATGCAGGAGGGACAGCTGGAAAACAAAAAAAATCTGAAGATGAATAAAAAACTGATGTGAACCACTATTCCACCATCAAGGCAGCATATTTGACTGTGGTTATGGGATGCTTATCTTTATTTATATTATTATGGTGTGTGTCTTAACATCTTTCGCTCCAGCTAGCGGTGTCAAACATACAGTACTTGGGAGTTCTTCAAAGCGGTACCATAGCTCACAAGTACAACAATCATGAGACTCTAGTGCGTAACATTGCCACTGCTTTATAACGATTTTTGTGTTGAAAACCACAATAAACTGGCTTTGGCAATATTTGCAGACAAATGGGAAGAAATGGAAAGATGACTGTTAAAACAAATCCAGATTTTGTTTAGTACCACAGCCACAGGACGGGTGAGGAGTTAGGCATGCCTACCTGTGTCCCCCCACACCGGCAAGTATTCGTCCTGTTGGATGTCAAGCATGATCTCTAGGCCGTTTCCAGTCCCTCCCTTCATGGTGGTGCGGAGCATCTTCCCTTCTTCTGCAGCGTTGAACATGTAGCACTTCCCATACCTGGTGAAGACCTGAGAGGAGAGAAAGGGAGGACTCATTAGTGCTGACTCATTAACCCTGATTCAGAGACGCTACTACTCACGTCAACAAGATGTATTTATAAAATGGATTATAAATACATCTTGTTAACCTATTCTGACAGACCACTCAAAGCACCTCACAATACTTTCCAAGATTCACACAAAGATGGCGGAGGCTTGCGACGAAATGCTCCAGGAACCATTAACACAATCAGTCTCACACCAATGAAACAGCCATTGAAGCAGCTTAGGGTTAATTACCCTCTTCATTGACACTTCAACATGCAGACTGCAGGGAACTGTGGCGACCTTCCAGTAAGTGGATACCGGTGCTGCCTCTTGATCATCTGCTCTGGATACTGCTGCTAGGCTTTTTTTTTACTTCCGTTCAGGATGATTTGTTTCTTAGAGAAGCATAATTTGGGAAATCCAATGTACTTGAATGATTATGAGCATTTTCTAACACTATGGCCTTTTGATGCAACACTTTGAAACAAAATCACGCTTCAGCAGTCTGTTTTCCTTATAATGCATTTGATCCCTTTAGAGCTTGCACCACCAACTCACTTTGCACTGCTTGTATCTAGAAGCATAAGACACCACTTATGCATATCACATTCTTGTACCTTACATAGCCAAATAATTATTTGAAATAATGAAGTTGCACTGAAATGCTGTAATTTTGCATGTGAACGATACCATAATGGCTTTATGACTGTTTTGTTCAGACGCCAGAAATTCTAAAAAAGAAATTTATTTACCTGATGCGCTTATATATTACAAGAATCAGGGTGTTCAAGATAGAGGAATTCCAGTTTTGCAAGATTACAACTTAAAAAAAAAAAAAAAGCACATTTAATAGTATTTTCTTCTCAGTTTTTAATTTCTTTTTTCAATTCCAATGATAAAATCATTGTAATTCAAACCCCCATTATGTTTTGTGTGATGGAACCAAAAGCTTCAGCGTCGCCATGCACTGTTTGAGCGCAGATATTGATAAAATAGATTGCAGTTTATACTGAAGGAAATGGCTTGATAGACCATTTATTGGCAGATTAATGGTCCTTCACCTATAGTGGTTGGTGAGTTCTTTAATCTTATTTTAAATCACAGCAGACAGCAAGTTTTGATGGGTACCATAGCAAAAAGTACGACATTTGCACTCTCTATTGTGACTGAAGGCCACTCTTAAAATAAGGGCTGTGCCATTGCATTGTATGGCTGTCCAACAATTGAGTTCAAAGGTTTAGAGTAATTTATTTGTTATAACATTGACCATTAAGGTTATATTTTTTCTTTTATTACATGATCGACATCTTAAATGGCTACACACTACACACTTGTACATAGCCGTCGAGATGACAGGATTTTATTGTGAACTTAGTCGCTGTGGAGATCAGGTCTGGAAATAATTCAAGGTCCTCCTGCAATCTCACATTATCTGCTGCTCTTTGTGGAAAAGATCCTTGCTTCTGAATGTTCAAGCTATCATTGATAACTTTTCTATTCCACACCACCCTGGGGTGCTATCTGGCTTAAGATAGCTTAACTTTTTTAGAACTGGCCAGCTTTACGCCAATGGCTTAGGCCAAAATTTGAAAATGACATAGCCAAACAGAATTGAGTGTATTATGTGATTTTCAAATTCTTTATGAATATTCTTCATATCATAATATAAATAACACTTGAAGACGAAACAGAGCATAAATGATAGATGTTTCATTTTCACTTAAAATGTTGTGAAGTTTCAGAGCGAGTATCTTCTTTAAAATCTTCTGTTGCAGCCCAAAAACTTGTTAAAGCCATCAAACGAAAGCACAGCATCTGAACGTTGCATATGTAATGTGCAAACTATTGTATTGCCTTCTGGTATCTGGTATCTGTGTGTGTGTCTCATTCGTCAACTGACGTTCCTCTGTGTCTTGATTTCAGCAGGAGCCACCAAACAACTTTTAGATATTAATCAATAATAGCTTGAGCCAATATTTGAGAGAACAGCTTGGAGAATTGTGTGGTTATGGGTGTGTGTGCGTGTGTGTGTGTGTGAGTGGGTGCAGTTGAGAGGTCTGTACTAATGAAGTAGTTATTACCATGAGAACCTTCAGCATCCACGCAGTAAAGATTGATTGAAATGAAGTGAAGCGGGGGCAGTAATTCTTTCGGCATCTTTATAAGTGATGTTTAAATTTGGGCATTCATATTGGGCTTTTTTAGACCTAAGGGCTCCAATTTAGGATAAATGCAGTGCACTGTTGGAGCAACACTACCTCTTTCCTTCTATTTCTGAAGGACTGATTTAGATTATTTGATGTTAAGCAGTAAGATTTTAATAAGTAGTTTAACTACATTTTTCAATGGCATGATGTTAGAATCAGTTGGCCTTATTCATCAACCGTTCTTAGGAAGATATTTGTTCTTAAATCCCACTTAAGGAGTTTTCACGAAGATTCAGTTGTTGTTTGAAATCGCTCTCCACCTCCTGCCCTCTGTGATCCAAGGTGCTGGGTCGGCTGGACAAAGAGACTGTCCTTTGAAGCCTCTGCATCCAAAAAGCAAGCGCCTGACTTTGACTGAACTTTTATTAGAGATTCATTTAATGAAAGGTTACTGTCTTCTGACCCCATTTACACTTGCTGTTCACGGTTCACAGTTTGAATGAAGACATTTGCAAACATGACACAGTGGAATATGCCTGACTTAGCTCATCCTGTGATCACAAGAAAGCCTCTACTTGGAAGACATGAAAGAAATATTAAGCAAATTCTGAAAAAAGATGACCCATTCTACTCTCTCTAGCTGTGGAAAAAAACCTGAAAGTACTTCCTTTGCCAAAAAGCAGATTTCCTAAATCTTCTTACAGTACATTAATATTTGTAAATTGTGATACATGAATTAACTGATCAGAATTTACAATGAATAAAAAGCATATTCAACGTAGAGATATGTGAAGCAGCAGTTTGGAGTAGTTTGTATTCCATGCAGAGCAAGTCAGTATATTACTCAGAGTGTTTTAAAAATAAAACTAATGACTAACTTTAAACATGTTTTTATCCAGTGGATTGTCAACGGGACCAATGCATCCATTCATTCTCAATACAGACATTTTAATTGGATTTAAGTAAATACCAAATCGTTTGGATGATGTGTCTTGATTATTTTGTTCTTAAATTGATTTAAGAGGGAGAGAGAGAGAGAGCGAGAGAGAGAGAGAGAGAGAGAGAGAGAGAGAGAGAGAGAGAGAGAAAGACTGCTGCATGAGCTAAATTGACTTTTAGCATACAGAGAGAGCGTTGAGCTGCCAGTGGTTCAGTTTGACAGAGACCACCTCTATATTGGGAAAAAGGTATGGATAATGGTGAGGGGGAGGTTGCACAGCTGTCAAATTAGTCCAGATGAAACTAAAAGTCAAAAAGTTCAGACAAAACAATCAGAAAAACAACTACAATTTACAAATTCAAAGGAAGTTGTGTGTAAATCTGGAAATGTCCATCCATTTACCATCTTACATCATCTAACACTATTCCTGTTTCACTGGATCCAGCAGTTTGTGTCGTATATAAGTGGAAATATTGATTTTGACTATTATAATTAAGTTTAAAAGACAATTGAAAGGCCCCGAAGAACTAAATTTATCTTGATTTTGACTGGACTGTGGTATATCCTGTATACTACTTTTGTAGTAGCCGGGATTTGTTTTCCTGTAAAAAAAAAAAACTACAACTAGCAAATGGAAGACAAAGTGCAAGCTGTTAGCTGCTTTTCTCGGTGCTGAATACGATGGATTTTGATGTCGATGTCCCTCTTTTATTGACACCGGCGCTCTCATGGATAGTTTACTGACGTGATTGATCGAACGACACAGAGATGAGACTGAAGAATAAGTACCACATCACAGGTTCCCTCATCTATGCAAAACAGAGGCGCTCCTCACAGATATGAATCTGCACAAAATAAATGACATGCTAGGAGTGCTGGAGCACTGCTAAGAGGGCAGCAGGTAAATATTCACCATCACACTGCATTTGAAGTTACAAGAAAAGGAGAGGTTTTTTCAGACTTTTCTCAACGCAGACAAGAGACACTAAGTAAGTCTCTTATGGTGCAACACTCATTTCTCATGGCAGCTGAAGGAATCTAACCAAAACTTTACTTCAACCCTCGCAGCATGATTGTTGGAAGACTGGACAGTAGCATATATTATTATTATTAATAATCCAAAAGTCCTTTGCTTTTCCATGAAATATGAGTGTAAGCAAAGATTAGTCTTTCTTCTTTTTCTTCTTCAGAGCGATGGCCTCAAAGAAAAGAAATAAACTATCTACAGTGGACACCTTTCTGTTGTAGGGGAGAAGAGCTATCAGGGGGACATTGTTCTAATGCTCTCACATCATTTGTCATGACTGATGATGTTTGACAGACACGTCTGGGGCCGGATCATCATCCCATTAGACCTCAGCTGCAATACTGTTTCCTCCTCAGTCGATGGATGAGAAAGACAAGAACAAAGCCTTGACAGTGGGCCTCTGTTATTTTGCAAATCCTCTGCGCTGACCCTGCCTCTGTCACTCCCTCTTTCTTGCTCCTCTCTTGATCGGCCGCCTCAGGCAATGCTGTCAGATGGGGAAACATAATGAGTTCTCAAACCTGTCCAGAAATGTAGCAGAGCACAGGAAACACAGCTCTGCGTAACAAAACGGTAAAATAGGAAATCATCAATTCTCCTTTAATAAGTAATTGGAGTAGTGAACAAAAAATATTGACTATCACCGTCAACAGCAGGGAAGTTTGGCCCAGTTGTTGTCCTTCAATGAAGGTGGCAATAAAATCATGATAAGCGGAGTTCAGGAGGCATTCCATCAATGCCAGTAAGAAATACCAATTGCAAGCTTTTACTTGATTACTTTTCTATCAATATAAGCTGCTTTATTATAAAGTGAAACCTCTTCTTTTGCAAAATGAGTTTTCCAAATCCATATTGTATGTAGAAACTACACGCAGTGTCTTTTTACATGCTTTTGGTGGCAAACACACTCCCTGCACACCTCCATATAAGACCAAAAGGTAATTTTACATTATTTAACACTCTGGGTTTTGAGCGAACACTAGCTTGACCCCTAACTCCAATGCTACATTCACAGTAGGCGAATCGTATTAATGCCACCATGGTATGATTCCCAAAACAAACATGCGTTTGCAACGGGTCTGTCTTCACGATATTATCCACAGACATCCACATACAGCCAATTTAAGCTTGTCCTCAATTTCAGTTTCAACATCCTCCCAACATCTGGACATATGATGTTTGGAGAATATCATCGCTGACAAGCTTTCACATCTAATTGCATTGACTTTGCTTAGAATTGCGGTGCACCAGAAAAAGCTGGCGTGTTTAATTGTACAAGCCCTTATATACCACCTTAAATCATTTTTAACATTTCAAGGATTGGAATTATATTTTGGCAAACACAGCCTCTACGACCAGGCGATTATTTCTTCAATTTGACTGAGATATCACACCGGCGCGATCACAGACTTTTAAGGGTTTAACCCTAGTTAACCCTATATTTCAATAAGACCACATCAAAATGGCTGCCATCATGATTCTGGTACTAATAAAGAATGTGAAATAAAAATGATGGATTCCTTTATCTGGTTCTACTCCTAAAATGAAAGGTTTCTTCTTTGGCACATGATTTAAAAAAAAAAGGTAAACGTTTATCGAGTTAAATCCCAAAATGCAAACCAACATTTTTTTAATCCTGCAGTAAACAGTAAGGCCAACAAACAGATGCACATGAAACAAAAAGGATTTTTGGAGACAATTAACACCAAATTCTGCAGTCTTTCTCAGCCTCAGGGCATTTTGGTATCTTTCTGCACATTGTTTTGGTTGTTGCATTCTGTAGTTTCAGGGTTTTGGTTTACTGCTCTCGTCACCCTTCCTGCTGGCATCTTTTGACTGTGAAGATGCTGAGAGAACTCAGCGCATCTCCCTGAAAGTCACAAAATGTTGAAGCCTGGCTGTCCAAGTCAAAAAGATGAGCGAAAATTAGACTTCCAAAAGTGGCAAAATTTAAAACTTGAAATTAATATTAATGTTTGTGAAAATAGTTTGCTTACATTTAACATAAATCTATCCTGTATCAAATAAGACCAAAGTAATACTGCTTCAGCTTTCATGCCTGACAGCAAGAAGTTTTAAGTCATGTTAGAATTTTATGCAATGTGTTTGTGCCATTGCCACTCTGTTGCTCTATTCTCAACATGTTCTACTGCCAGAGAAAAATGTCAGACGATGTCAGAGAAGTCAAAGTTAGTTTCTGCCGACATCGTATTAGTTTTCAACATCCCCAACCAGGAGGAATGAGAGTTAACCTGCAAGTGAGAGCGCTGCCAATGAAAATGCTTTCTGACCGGCACAACATGCCTCATTTGCATTCACAGCTGTGAGTGTGAATGTCTGGAAGCGTCTGGCTGCAAACAAGAGATGACCCGCTGAGCATCGCCTCTCACAGAGGAACCCACAGAGATGATATGGCCATTAGTGTACATCTCTGTCACGGCGAAAGGTCATTGGTTTTGTACAACCACCCACAAATCTGATTATTAAACATCTTCCAAGACAATGCTAAGAAATATGTTCAGCAATGGAATACATACTACAACTAGTTACTGATGTCATCTAGTTGGACAATGCTTTTCTTCAATTTATTCTGAGTCAAATGTCCTCATTATTTTCATGCTCATATTAAATGAAAATCATTTTAGTCATTTTAAAGTCTGGGTATTTAAGTCTAACTGTAGTAAAATAAAACTATTTGACAAATCATAGTTGATCATAATTTTGGACCTTTTAGGCTTTTCAGAGACATCAGATCTGGGTTTTAAAAAATATATATTTTACTTGATCTCATTGAGCAGAAACCAATAATTTTGTCTATACTCTTTTCTGTCGATCAGATTTATCTCATCATTATCCAATGAAAAAGGTGAATGTTTCAGAATGAAGCTCTGCAGTAAGTGTCAAGTGGGATCATCCAGATATGAACGTGTTCTGTTTTGAATACTTCTTACCAATTTAAAGTCAGACAACAGGTCAGAATCGTCTCGGCCCAAGGTGCTCTGATTATTTGCTCTACCAGATAAAAGTCTGGGTTCCAGACAGCCTGAGGGAAACTCCATAGGGTACCAACTACTACATGGACCATGGAATTGATTTCACATTTATTAAGCATTGCCAGTCTTGACCATTTAAATGACAGATTTTGTTTGTTTTGGGAGTGCTTCACGCAATTTACTACTTCTTGCAGGAAGTCCAGAATATCTCTTATGATTTAGAATGTTTTCAGGTGTCTTGCAGGCATAAATTGAGACAAAGTGCAAATTAATGGACATAAATGTCTGCAGGACAGTCATGTCCAAAGCAAACCGACAGTCGTATTTGCAATCCCATCGCAGGTCTGTTCGGTTTCCTCAGCATATAGGGGGCTAAATGTAGCAGGTGATGGTAATATTTAACTGAATCGCATTGTCATTTTAACCTGACGTCTACAGACTCTCATACATACACTGTGTGTATGTATGTATTTTTGTCTTTGAAATTTACTGACCCCCGCCTACCTGCCATATCGTTTACTGTTACCGACGGCCCAGGGACTACAGATGAAAATTAGAAGAGAACTATATCGGGAATAAAATATTTATTGAGCTTTGTACCTTTTGCATAAGCTAAATAAATGAAAATAAAATATAAAGATTTCATACATTCTTATTTTGTTATACATTGTTTGTACATTGTCCCTGCTGTGAAGCCATATGAATGGAAGCTCACACTCCAGAAAGCAGCCGCTTTCTTGTCCCTCATCTGTGACTCACCCTTCTGTCGAAGCACAGAAGCCATAAAAAAAACCCCTGATGTGCATCACCATTATTTATAAATCCAAAGAGGGGAGCTCTACCATGTGGGCCACAGCTCACACATCTTTTTGATTATTTACGCATTGATAGAGACAAGCCATATTCACCTACAATCTATAGACAGACAGAGCTGATGAGGGGTACATTCCTAATATTAGGATGATTTTGAGACTGGGAGTAGCTTTCCGTAGAGATGTTCATCGGGTACAGCATGCTGACTTCGTTATTACTTCCTGCCTGTTGTATTGTTCATGGTCCATTATAAAGCACACTCTGTACATTCCCACATAGTCATAAATGTCCCTGAAACCTGTAATCATACTTTCCTGGATGACATTCCATTGTCAGCCCATCTGGTATTTTTCCATTACAGAATAAGGACATAATAAGACACATGCTCATCCAAATTGCTTTTCTGCCAGGTCGAACGTAAGGTAAAAAGCACTGAAGAGTAAATTGAGATGTTTAACATGAGCCAAGGAGTTTTATCGGTTCTCATGAAATGGCGCAGGTATCAAGGTTACATCTCTCTCTCATATGAGTAGTTTATTTTGATCTAGTGGTACTCTTTTTACAAATCCATATCCTTTAAAGGAAAAAAGTAGAAGGTGATTTATAGTTTTTATAATAAAACTAAAGCATAAGGGGGTTAAAGTTTGAAAGTGAAAAGGAAGAAAAATGCTTTTTATCCTCACGGCTTACAGAGAGAGGACGATGGGAGTGTAGTTTATGAAAAAGGTCTTTGAGTTGCAAGGTGTGCACTTTCTCCACTGCTGAGGAGTGGTTGTAATGCTTTGGGGATAAATAATTCAGAAGGCTGCTGCGTTAGCGACATGGTTGACACTGAGTGGAGAGAAGAAGGGGTTCAAACACACACATAGAGCTGACTCAATCATCATTATGGCTTCAAGCATGACGCACCACTACCTGTGTGCCAAGTCAGCTTCCAATATAACTTAAACATCCTCACTTTCCAAACATCATTCAAGTCAGCCTAAAATGCCATCATTTATGTGATTTACTCTGAGTTTTATGGAACCTTTTCACCCCTGCGTCTTAATATAGACAAAGTAATACTTATTCATATTATAGGCCACAATATACATTTCTATTATCAAAGACATCACATGCAGCAACGATATTTATATAGTTGGTGTTGATGGACGACAAGACAGAGAAAATACAGAGAGAAATGAAAGTGGGAATAGATAAAGGGAAAAGCAACTCAGAATGTACTCTTGAGGGAGGAGCTGAGTTAAATCCCCGTCGTTAAACTCTAACTGGGGTTACTGTCTCTGGTGAGGACTGTGCTTTGAAGAATTATTTTGTCTAAATGTGGTTTATGAGAGGGCATTTGTAGAGACACAAGGCCATTCCCTCTGCTGGAAGGATCAATTACAACGCTATATTTCGATGGCCAACCACATCTTCCACTCCTATCCAACATCATTCACCAGCATGAGATTCCTTAAGGGGAAACCTCCTTTGAGATATTGTCCTTTAAATAGTCTTTTTCATGTCGAGCTATTTTGAGTTAGAGGATCCTGTTAAAAGAGGGCATTATATTATTTGAAATTGAGGCTGCTGGCCTGCCAAGACATTATGGAAAGGCCATGTTATTATCACTACTGGAGCCAAAGAGGGAATAGTTAGAGTTAGGGTTAAGGTTATTTTTTAATTGCTATAACCCCCTTTTCAGCAAAGGTAACATAAAAAGATTGATTTATACTTAAAAAGGGGAAAGATGTCCCTACTACTTGAAAAACTCAATCTGCGCTAATGTGGCCAGTTCATCATTTCTATCACGCGTAATGCCCTTAAAATGTGCCAAACAGTGTAAAGGTAGGTAAAATGAAGAAAATAATTTGGTGAGGCTTTTTGGGAACAAGTAGCCATGTGTCAAATTTCATTGGTTTTGAGCAGTATTTCAGTATTTCTCTCGCTAGAGAGCTACAGCCACCTCTGTCCTCAGAGAAGGGCATTACATCCCTGCAGTGACATGGAGTCTTGTCCTGCAGCCATTAGTGAGTGCAGCGTTTTCCCCCAGTTAAGAGGAGCAGAAGTTATTGGTGAGGGACAAACTGGAACAACCTAATGTCAAACCTTAGGTGGAGCAGTTTCTCCAATCCGTTCAGGACATCTGTGCAACGTCCCCAGCTACATCACAGACTGCCAGATGCATGCCTGAGCAAAGTGTTTTGGTATTAGCAACATCGCTCTGATAAAGACTTCAGGTCGTACATTAAATTATCATGCAGTATTTTTTGCATCCTGGGAGGAGCCGTTTCACCAACTGCAAATGTTAAGCTGGATTCATGCCTTTCTTCTTCCATCTCCATCTTACTAGTTATTTTTTTTCATCAATAAACTGGAAGCATAGTCAATATGTGAGTTTGGTCTTTTGCTGAATACGTGTATGTCTTGATAGAAAGATTCATCAGTTATCTAGAATCTAATAGATTGTTGTTCATGATTTCCATGATTGCTGATTAATCAGAAAACATTTGGAGCTCATTTTAATTTCAACATGTTTAATTTAACTTTACTGACACAGGTATTTTGCAAAGTTATGGAGCATAATGATTGTTTTGGGCGGCTGTAGTTCAGTGGGTAGAGCAGCCGTCTCTCAATCGGAAGATCGGAAGGGCCGGTTTGAGTCGCACCAGGGTCTACTTGTTGTATGGTACTTTAGCAAGATCCTGGATCCCTAGCTCCCCGGGCGCTTCAAAGGAGCTGCACACTGCTCGCTCAGGGATGGGTCAATTGCAGAGAAATCATTTACTATGTTTTACTGTGTATGGCTGTATGTGATCAATAAAGGACTTCTTCTTTTTTGTAAACCATAAAGTTTTTCCCAACAGTTGAAGTAAGTGAGGCTAACCTTAAAATGTTGCATGCGGATTATTGGTGATAACAAATCAGACTCATATTGAAGGCGAGTTTATTTTCAAGATAATTGGTGATCACAAATTAAATAGAAAATTTGGTTTTAACTCTGCACCCTCAACTCTGAGTAAGACTGGTTTCTCTCCGTCTTGTTTTAAGCTAACGTGGTGATAGTGCTGTAAAGGCTATAAATCTGAAGATGTTGGTGTTGAGTTGAACTACAGTCTTTTGTGAGTGGGGAGGGCATCCTTCTAATTCGACTATTCATTTGTTTTTATATTATACTTCACATGTTTCTGTGACACGCACCCAATTTTTTTTTTACCCCTGCCCCTCTGATATAGAACTTACTTTTTCTTCACATGAGACAATTGATCAGTATGTTTTTGTTTTGACCGTGTAACAAAAACAACTGTTGGGTGGACTGGCGGAAGGAGCTGTTTTATTTAATGCTTCAGAGTCTTACAACTAAAGTTCATTGTATTTTGAAACATAATAGTAAAGTATGTTTGAATTGCAATACTTTGTTGTCAGACCTGTTGACACCATTTTAACACCTCAGATATAATAGAAAAAAAACAACACTTTATTGATCCCCAAAAGGGGAAATTCAGTAGTTGTAGGCGCTCAAGCATACAGATATTCTAAATAAAAACTACACATAAAATGCAAGCATGTTTCACATACAAATGTGAAACGCTCTCACATACAAATTTGAAATACTCTCACGGACACTTGTGAAATACTCTCAAACACACATTTGAAACGCTCTCACACACAAACATTTGAAATACTCTCACAGACACTTGTGAAATACTCACAAACACACATTTGAAACGCTCTCACACACACATTTGAAATACTCTCACAGACACTTGTGAAACGCTCTCACACACATGTGAAACGCTCTCACATACACATTTGAAACGCTCTCACACACATGTGAAATGCTCCCACACACACTTGTGAAACGCTCTCATATAGTATACTGATAACGATACACATATAAACGGGAAAGACTTTCAACTAAATAACCGAAACAATAACTGAGGATTTCACTAGTGTGTGTGAAAGGCATACAACTTCCGGTTCTGTTTTATTTTTCTTCAGTTGACCGGAAGATGTTGTAGTTCAGTGCTAAAAAAGAAGTTACGTCCACTCGGCAGCCTGCGAGTCGCTTAACTGAAGCAGCAGCATTGCTAAACAATTTATTGTCCTCGGCTGAGACAATCAGAACCCTGTCATCACTCTTTCCATCCCGCCAGCCTAGCTGTGCGCCACTGCCAGCTGCAACTCCTGGCAGGATAGAGTGTGCCCCACGTTATCAAGCACAGCAGTGTTTTTACGCATGGAAGTCAGGCTCAAGGAGGAAAAGGTAATTATAAATAGTTTGCAAATATGCGTGTTTATGATGTCACACTATGGCCAAGGCACACAAACACTTGGATTATGATTTGGGTCAAAATACCCGCATTTGTAGATGGCAAAACGATTTCAAAATGTTCCAAAATCTCGCTAAAAAGATCCGATTCTTCTGGTGGAAGTGGTATGGGTTTGAACAGTGTTCTCTGCTCCTTTTTTTAAAACTTTTAACTGTAACTTCTCCTGATAAGTGGACTCATTCCTCTGTCACTTTCCCTATGATAACAATGACCATGACCATTTCAACAACGACATAATACTACTCCCCAATCCATCATTGGGACTAGTGTTCAAACGAGGTCCAAACTTACAGTTACACAAACATGGGCACATCCTCACTGCCTTTCAGTTCCAGAAGGCCTGGGACCACCGGACTGTTATGGCGCACATCAGTGCTGGCTTTGGGGAGCATATTTTGGAGGATGTCAGGTAAAAGGCCTATTGTTTTTCTTTTTACTTTGTATATTAATCATAGTAATCTTATTTTATAGAGCACATAACAAACACTGTTGTAAAGTGCAGTCAAGATTACATATGCAACATTAACATTTGTTTGAAAATGTACATGAATAAGTCACACACCTCCTATAGGATCAAGAAACCAAGAAGACGACCACCCAAACAAACACATACTATCACAGCGTACGACACATTAAAAACTACATAGCCTAACATGTATATTGTTTTTTGTTGTTGTAATATGTATATCTCCTTTGCAGCCTCCAATTCCTAATGTCTTGTGGCAATAAGCTGGTGTCCCCTAAGATTCAGGAAGGCCAGCAGCTGAATGGGATGCTAATCCATAAGGTTTATAAAACCAAAGCCCTGTATATGGTTTTGGATGGAGGCCATCATAACCCTTTTGGTAACTTTGCATTTCTGTTTGTTTTTTACCACTTTTGAAAATGAAATGTTAGCGTTTCCCCATGAATAGGCTCTTCTTGGGTAGTTAAAGACCTGTTCTGGTATATAACATCCAAATTAAAGAGTTGAATGCCTTTCAACAGAGTGAGGACTAAAGGCTTCTCTGTGCATCCACATTTGAGGTGTTTAGGTGACATCTGTAAATTGCATCTACAGAAAATAACCTGCATTACACTCTCCCCACCTGCATCACTCGCTGCAGTGACAGAGGAACTAAAATCCTTTACTGAAGTAAAAGTACTAGTACAACAAAGTAAAAATACTCCTTTAGAAGTAAAAGTCCTGCATGAAAAAATGAAGGTAAAAAAGCAAAACTAAATGTTATAGTTATAATCCAGTTAAGAATTAACTTGTTGTAATGATTAAGTTAATTAGTAGCATTTTATCTGATATCAATGGAAAATGAATAGTGAAGCATCAGTGTGTAAGCGGTATTACTGTTGAATCCGAATGAAGTGGAACTAGTTTTCAATAACTTTATATACAGTTAACTTTTATAGCTTGTATAGCTTGTATAGTGTTGCTCAACTCTTCCTAACCTAAGAGTTAGGCAACCTGCATCAAAAACAAAATGGCATAAATGGAAATACTCAAATATTGAGTTTGTGCCTATAAGTAAGTAAATGTACTCAATTACATTTCATCACTACATATAGATAGTACAAAACAAGTCAACTTACCATAATTGGTTTGGGATATGAACACAATACACCCTTCGGCGTATTGCATGACGACGTCTATATGACCGCCCAATGGGGTCCGCTGGATGTATGCTCTGTCTGACCCGCCAGCGCTGAACCCTCAGGCCACGTGATCTCCGGCTTCCAAGTATATATGCTTCACCTACATTTGGAGTGTTCTGTTGTATAGTAGTCACAATGCTGTCCAGCTCTTGATTTGACAATGCTGCATTGTCAAATCAATGCAGCAATAATGGTTCGAATCCCAGAATCTGTCTGTCTGAAAAAGGTTCTTCGACTGATCCCAAGCATCATTCAATTCTCTGCCATGTCATACCAATGGACACACAGTGAGAAATCTGTTTGGAAGACATGCAGTATCGTAGTCGACGGCCAGTAAAGGTTGTTGGTGGTATCAAAGTGTTGGTCAAATAGGTAGTTAGAATCTTCACTTTGCAGTAACTCCATACATTGCAGAGCACTTGAAAAACTGAACAAATATTGCAACACCGTCCTCATTGCCTCTTACCTCAAAAAATAAAGTTTGGACTCGAAAAACAAGGAGGATCAGATGACATAGTTGTTCAAATGACAGGAAGGCCATCCTTTATATTTAACTGTAATGCTCGTACTCAATATTTAATTGTTAAATTTTACAACATTATGTGAGAGCTTTTCACATGTGTGTGTGAGAGTGTTTCACGTGTGTTTTAGAGGGCTTCACGTGTGTGTGCGAGAGCGTTTCACTTGTGTTTGTGAGAGCGTTTCAAATGTGTATGTGAAAGCTTTACACATGTGTGTGTGAGAGCGTTTCACATATGTGTGTGAGGGCGTTTCACATGTGTGTGTGAGAGCGTTTCACATGTGTTTGTCAGAGCGTTTCACATGTGTGTGAGAGATGAAAGCTATATTCTTTTAATTATCTTTTAAATGATATACTACTTCAACACTTTCATTATGTTTATAAAATATAATTTCCTCCAATCCCTAAATAAGATGTTTTTTTGCGATTTGTTTTAGTTTTTCAGGTGCTTTGTTTGAATAAACCCTGAGACAGGCACAGAGCTGGAATGGGCAAAGTATGTATGTTTCTGTTTTGCATGCAATTGTGTGCAATAAGAAGCTTTGGATTTCTTCTTTCACATATAATAACCTGGTTGTAAAATTTGTGATTTAGCTATGTTCCTCTTTTATAAAGAACATTTGGTTTGGTTTAAGATCTGGGCTCCCAGCCAGCTCTGGACAGTTGCTTGTGTGGGCTGTCAAACGTTAATACTTACTAAACAGTAATTATAACCATTTACTCAACAAAAGTGTGTTTAATCCTACGTAGTGTGAAAATTATGTGTGTGATTTGCTAAGTCAGTATTAGTGGTATGTAAATAAAGAGTAAAATACTGAGTAAGTAATGAAAAAAGTTTTGATTAACAGTATTAAATTATAAATGTAAGTGACAACAAAATATTATACATTTTACAATATGTAAATAAAAAGTGTGCTGTCAGTTGATTACTGCTTTTATGTTTCTGTTTTTAACAGCAAAGGCATTAAAACAACTGATCTTTACTGTTTTTTTCTATTTACAGTGGAAACCCGTAAATTTAAGTGACATTAAATTAATGTAAATTTTTCTGTAAGTAAATATCAACTGTGGCACAAATTGTGGGCAAATTGGTTACATTGGTTCGTCATTCTAGTGTGTTCCCCTCCAGGCCTACAGGTTCAAGCAGCGCTTTCAAACGATGCTGAATAAATGAGAAGTGATTTGGTGTCAAACAGTGTGCTCCCTGATGCAGAAAACTTTTAATATTAAAATGACATGTTCTCTTGCGCTCTGTCAACGTGCAGCCGGAACCCAGAATAAAGCTGCTGACAACCAGCTGTCAACCAAAACTCATCAATCCAGTCATTATTTTAACAAGTTATCTCTCAATGATGGCTGAGGGCGCTTTTTCTAACTTGTCACGGCTTGGCTGTCCCCGCCTGGGTGAGTGATGAGCAAAGGGTGGGGGAACTGTGGCTGCTCATAATCACAGACAGGAAACCAACTCATCTGGCTGCATGACATGTCTTTCTCACTAAGGTATGTGGACGGGATGGATCTCTGCAAGGCTGGGAAAATGTTACTCAACTGCCAGGATTCTAGTTGTTGTCATCTGTGTCCTCCTTTATATGCCCTCTGGAAGAAGATAAGATCCTACGGAAATTTCAAGAAAAACTGTGGTGCTTTGTGGTAGTTTGCTTGACTTTTTCTTCACGTCAGCTTTTCGACAAGTATGACTGATGTATTGATTCTTTAACTAGAAGGATCAATACCAAAGCCTCAGTCTTCCCTTCCCATCCATTGATGCTTAAAGTCAAATCAAGTCCTCCTAATGTAGACATAAAATGTTGAAAACAAATAGCCTAATAACTCAGCCAATGTGGCGAGAATAGTGGCTCCACTCACATTTGCTCTGTTACCACTGACAGGCTGTCTCTCCAAATGGGGATCAGTTTTTTTTTAAACTCAGTGCCAATGTACAAGGACATCCACAATGGGTAAGTGTAGAATGCTCTGCACATTGACTAATGAGATCAGAGTAAGGATGTGTAACCACTTTGATTTACATACTAGAGTTTATGAACACAAACGGCCAGCAAATGATGTGATGATTGCTTTATGCCAATACAAGCAGTCAAGCTCCTTTGAGGGAAATATCTGTCAGTTTATCTGCCGGAATGTCCCTACTGTAAATTCCTCCAAAACCACTGAATCAATTTAAAAATAATTTTGTTTGTTTTATGTTTTTTTCTCATAAATTGTTTTAGTGATCCTCGAATTACTAACAGGTCAGGATATTTAGGGCCTGAGCGCTAACACTGCAAGGATCCTATTGTATTGCAAGGAGTTATTATTATTCCTTTAAAATTGCCTTTTTCGGGGCTTTCTCCTCTCGTCTCGTCATCTTCCACTAATCCTGGTCCAGGTCGCGGGGGCAGCAGTTTCAGGAGGGATGCCCAGACTTTCCTCTCCCTGGCCACATCCAAAAACTCCTCTGGTCCAAATTTCATGAAATTCTGCAAAGCATCTGTCTTTGCTCCACAGTGACCATGAAAAATGTTCAAAAGAGTGTAAACATGGACTTCGCCTTTGTACACACTCACATCAGGATCTACCAGAAAGTCTTAACATATGACGTAAACCAAAGAGGAAGTTGGGCATTTGTAATAGAAATTGAGGTTTTTGAGTGCTTTTTGCTGTTTGTAGGGTTTGTATTTTAAATAGAATCAAAACAATAAAGACATTAAGGCGTTATTATGCCAAAAAATATTTTTTCATAATGGTCAAAAACGGTGTTAAGAACACATGAAATATTAATAATAATAATAAAATAATACATTTAATTTATAATACACTTTACATTTGGATCAAATCTCAAAGTGCTAAATATTGTCATTACTTTACGAATCCTCAAAGATTAACATATATTTGACCTCTGCAGGTCGTCTTTACTTTACGGCACATTGCATTATAGGTTGATGACGCAGAATGGTTGTTGTCGCACTGAACCGTTGGTTGGTACTTTCGTAGCATTGGTGAGAGAAAAATCACTATAATGCCGCTTTGGAAGACTGGAAGGTAGCAGGTTCGAGTCCTGTAGAGTCCTCAGCAGAGACTTCATGTCGTAGGGTCCTTGAGCAAGACCTTGAAACCCTAGCTCCCCGGGCGCTTCAAAGGGGCAGCCTACTACTCCCTCATAGATGGGCCAAATGCAGAGTTATAATTTCACTATGTTGTACTTAGTATGGCTGTATGTGACGAATAAAGGATACATTATACATTACATTATACAGTTGGTACATTCAAATATTTTTTATGTACAATCTCTTTTAAAGTATTGACCCGATTAACTTCAAATTTGTCTGACATTTAAGGCATAACAATTATAACGGGATCCAAAATTTGAGATTTTGTTGAACATTTACGACTATTAAAAATGCATGTTGTGAGCTTTGATGCTATAAACAAAAAAACTCAAGTATGTCCAAAACAAGAAGCCTATCAGGGAGGAGGTAATTATGTGAAAGGCTGAACTTGAATCATGCATTGATGCATTTGTTTGCGTCATTTCTGAGTGAAATTCGGGTGATAAAGTGTAACTTCATCCGAGAAAGTATTTTTGTTTCCTGTTATTCATGGCGGCAAAGAGAGACATTCACACCCATTGGCAATGTACGCAGAGTGATGGGGAGGGAAGAATCGTTATAAGGAACCCTGGAAGCCTGTCTGTGAGAGAATCTCTCCCAGTATCTTGTCAAGGTGGTGTTTTTTTCAGGAGGTGAAGTATATCCATACATTCTCCTCTACTGTGTGCCCCCCTCTTGAATTTTGGCTCTACATGAGAATAAAGAATATGTCTGGAATAATAGCTAACTGTACTGGTCTGACAGCAGCTGGCTGCCTTGCTGGAGCAGTGGCTCATATCTGCTGAGCAGCAGAGCCACTGGGCCATGAAATAACACAGGCAGAAATGAAATAAGCACGGATCATCAAGATTGATAATCATTGTAGAGCTACAACTGGAAAGAAAATGCATGTGTACTGCAGTACTCAAGAGAGGGGGAGGTCAGCAGATTTGCATTTAGCTTATGTTTAATGAATTGAATTAAGAAAACAGCAGTTAGAAAAAAAAAGGAAGGTTTTTTTACTGCACTGCTTATCTTCCAAGAAATGGACAGGAAGAGGAGGGTAAGGATGGTTCCTAGAATGAGGCATTTAATTCCTGCGTGAAAACCAGAATTTGTGCATCATTAACATAAGGAAAGATAAACAAATGCATACCAACACCATTTATGTGTGTGCAACAGTTCACAACCCTACCATTATGTAATCAGTATGTGAGTGGACTACATGCTGGAGCTTCAATAGGGATTACGGGCTGAATTATTTGAAAATTTCTGCTAAAGTTTAATATTCAGGAGCTGAAAATAATGTTTGGTATTACTCACATTGCAGCAATGATCACGGCTTTGAGTTTATTTTGTGAATATAAATGAAACATTTTATTTTGCACAGCACTACAGCCTGACTTCAAAGTACATGACCCTGAAAATGACATCCCGACATATACTACAGATCCACACGTTTATGTTACCCAACAGAAACTGTGAGAACCTCCTCTGAGAGCTAATAACCTGCCTATAAATCTCTCATGACCCAAGATGAACAACTCAACCGAGACAATTTGTACCATACTTTAATGCACAGCTGAAGCAGCGAACAGGCGGATGCTCCGTTATGAAGGAACCCGAAGTTGTACTAAAAGTGTAAATTCTCAGGAATTGTCAGAACAATCTCTAATGCCGTGTTTCGTGGGACATATATAACCGTAAGATGTTGATCGATGGTGGAGAAGGAGATCGTGATGCAGGATGGTTTTTGTGCAACAAAGTCGACATAGATAGTTTTCTAAAAGTTTCTCTGTCTGGCTCAAAACTTTGGAAACACAACCTCCATCTATGATTTTTCAACAGCACTGGTGTAACTCACTGACAGCAACTCAATAAGGGCTTCGGAAGCAGAATAATTAATGGGGAAAATGGTCAAAAACATGCCTACTGCTGTGCAGCTTGTCACGAGTTGACACCTAAAAGTAAGGACACAGATGCTCTTGCTACGGGAAAAACTCAATTTGTGTTGATATGGATCAAACATTACCTAAATCCAAGGTGAACCTAAGTAAGTGTGAGCTTAAGTTAAATGCCTATAGACTCATAATAGATGAACACTTTTATTGTGATTGATTTGTGTAACAAACACAAATCAATCACAACATTATAACCACTGACAGGTGCAGTCAGAATAGCAATCATGTGTTACCATGGCGCCTCTCAGTAGGGAGGGTGTATCAGGTATCAAGACAACATTTTGTCCTCCAATTTGATATGTTGGAAAAATTCAAATTGAAAAGAAACAAAGGGGCCTAAAGAAGGTTTAACAGTGAATCTGAAACAGAGTCACATGAACCAAGGTTAGCCTGTGTTGATCGGATCCCACAGAAGAGCTACTGTAGCATATATTGCTGGTTCTGATAGAAAAGTGTCAGAACACACTGTCACAGAGCTGTTTAGGTGGCAAAAGGGGGACCTACATAATATTAGGCTCGTTTTAATGTTATGGCTCATACCAAGATAAAAAAATGTATGCCCCCTTTTGCAAGGGCACAAATTGCTTTATCTGATCTTTGAATAACTGCTAACATAGCTTACACATCAATCAAGAATTTGGTTGACATAACAGGTACGGCAGTCCATATTGATTGGTCAGAGAACAGAAAACAGTGTGACATAAACTAAACACCAGCTAGGACAATGATGCTAACATTCTAGACTCCACACTGAAGGCCGGTCACAACATGACATGAGAGAGAATATCGGATCTTTGGTTTTGAAATGGGTTAAATGTCCCCCAGTTATTCATGTCCTCCTCCAGTTTGCGCTGGAGAAGGGCGAACTGGAGCAAATTTTCAGCATTAAGCTGCTGAAATAATTAGTCCCCTAAAACCAAGCACACCAACTCTTCTCTTCCTGCTTACCTCCTGAAACCACCACTGATCTTAATCAAACCACCTAAAAAAAAACCTGCTCTCCTCCTACCACAAGATACTACACACATACAAACCATACGAAATCATTGTAGACACTGAACAGTACTGCACTGCATACCTTATTTACCATATATTCTCAATTTCCCCCTGTGTTTTTTGTAATACTAGCTGTATGGTTGTTGTATTATGTCTTAATGTTGGTAATTCATTGTAACAGTGATATCACACTCGTGTACCACAACAATGACCACCAACATTGTTATGTGGCAAATAAAAATCTGAGTATGTTTATCTGATAAACATGATTTTCCTTTATCCATTCATTACCTGGATTCCCTGGAGTCCTGTCGCTGCTGTGCAACAGAACCACTGGCCAATCATGACAGGAAGTGGGTTTGAATATCACTTCTCAAAGTTACACAAATGGCTTCTCACTTATGTGATGCAAGGAAGGTCAGTGGGGGTTTCTAAAACAAACCCCTGTCTCGTTTTTTTCTTTTGCCCAAACAAATAAACTGTGATGTTGCCAAATCATGAAATTGAGCAAGTGATTGCTATTCAATCAGGAAAAAGATTCAATTATTCAAATGTGTGGACAGAGAGAGGGATGATATTTTCACATTAACAGATCTATCAACAACATTCTAAGCTGAAGTATCCTACCAGGTAACCAGGTAGATGTGTGAAACATTTGTACTAATCCTACATTTATCTCTATATTTTGGGCGAAATCATTGATTTTTCTTTTATTTCAGCCAGTCCTCTTAAATCCGTCATCTTCAAATATTACTGACCAGCTAACGGAGACTTCTTTGCAGTTGAACTGACAAAATTATATAACATCAAAAAGCAATGGCACTGAGATCTGAGTCCAGTGAATAATTTTGATTCAGGCTTTCAGCACTTTCATAGTCTCTGGTTCATCCACTTAACTTTATTTCTTACTTTGTGCGTCAGTGCCACTGCTGCTCTGCTCTGCAGACAAACCAATCATCGCTTATGTGACGTAATCAAACCTCAAACGCTGAGTCACCCGTCAGGGAGAGATTCTCAATCCTCAGCTGAAGATATTGACTTCATTCCAGAGACCCAGGCTCAGCCCAGTATCGTACGCGCCGACCATAATAGGTAACTAGATAGTATGTGGAACGCCGTGGAACGTATTAGGAGGCCATGTAGACAGTAGGTACACATGTGCATGTATGTGTCTGGCAGGAGAATCCTGGAGGTTTCAGTGAGTTTCCTCATCACTCCTGAAAATGTCTATGTAAACCTACAGAGAGTAGAAGGTATCCTTGAGCTAGATGAGCGACACTAGGCTTTAATGTGCTTTCACTTGAAACCAAATGCATTGATATGAGCCAGAGGAACTGCTCAATGATTTTTTAAAAAGTGAGAAAGTCTCAGATACAAAACTTTCATCTAGTAGACTTATGCCTCTGTCCTATTTTTGTGGATTAACTTAACAAAAGTGCTGTTTCATGTTGAGCATAAGTTAAAAGTTTTGTTTGGAAGGCATTGCACTTCGATTGCAGATCCCAAAGGGTACCCTGTGAGTCTGGATGAGGAGCAGAAGGGTGTGACAAAGTATCCGTGTGTGAAAAGCTTGGATAGGAGTATGTTAGACAAGCATGTCTGATGGGGAATACTGCAAACTTCAAGTTAACTAAGTTTAGCAAACTAAAATGTCTGCAGAGTTCCATCCTCACCGTGGTTGACGGATTTATAATCGGAAGATGGATTTTAGGTAGAGTCTGAAGGCGAGGCCACGGTCTGCTGAGTAAGCCCTGAATTCATACCCTGCTTTCGCTCTCAGACAGAACTGTATGCTATTCATGTAGAAGGCCACAAGTCTGTTGATATAATGAATCCCTGCACCTAAGTTGTCTCCTGCATGCATGTGAGGAGCATATGATTTGCATAGTTATGAAGCAAAGTAACAATTTGGCAATAGGTCCCTGCTGCCGTTCAGATAATCTTACACAGTAGTGAGATGACAAGTGATATGAACAGCTAGATGTAATTTGGGAACCATCTACAGAAATGAATATAGCTGATCTTGCATTTCCAACATGTCAAAATGGCGCAATGTCTCCCTCTATTATGATCCATCCCTGGTGAGTTCTCTAAACGAATTCGAAGAGTTCATGAGGAGGAAAAAAACCAGATAATGTCTGAATTTTCTCTTTCTGCTGCACGAAATAAAGTGATGGGAAGCAAATCAGCAGAAATGCATGGAATTGCAAAAAGAAACATGACAAATACAAAACAGACATTTATCTAAGTTTGTTACACTCATATTTTAGTACGGGTAGACTGATGTGACATCTGATAAAGTTGTGTTCACATGTTTGTAATTACTCCAAAGAAAATACAGCCAGTGAGAATTCAGCAGAGTAAATTCTTGGTAGAAGCCTAGAATCCTGAGACTGAATACTCCAAACGTTAGCGAAAGGACTGTGGGCTGAGTTAACTAATATACAGTTAGTAAGCATGTAACATTTACTGGCACCCATCATCACCCAGTATGATATATATATATACTGACATTACAATTGTGATAACCTTTCTACTTTTTCAGTCTGAATGCTGCTTCCAACATGTGCTATAGAAGTCGTATAATACACATAAAATAATATGGCATTTTGTGACACTCACATCGTGTCAAAAGTCTGAAAAAACAATTTTTTAACATACTGAAGCCAGAAAACATGCAGTGTAAGGGTTAGGGATCATAGAGTGTGGCCTCTGGAGGACTAGGCAAGTTTTCTGAGGTAGTAGAATACATTGGGTATGCCTCTAGCAATAGATGGTGGTGAAACAGTGCTCCGCAGCAAAATGGTTCTAGGTTCAAATCTACCTCCGTACCTGGGGCTCTTTTCTGGAAGTTTCCAGATCCATGTTTGCATGCATGTCCTTGGCCTACTCTGCCAAAAACATGCATCAGTGAATCTGTGGTTGTTTTTGAGTGTAATTGGTCATGGCCCTATGACAAACTGGCAACTTATCCAGGATGTAATTATACACGGAGATAACCACATTAAACTTGAAACACAACATTTTAGTAATAAAATATGAGTCCTTACTTTTCTTGATGAGGGTAAATGCTTTAGAAAACTTTGGTAACGAAAATCAAGTTGCAAACTTTTAAAATGGTGTGAGTACAGAGTTACTCACACCATTCTTATTAGATATTTATGAGCCCTTTCGTATTAAAGAACATTTTAAGGAGGACAACACCGGAGTTTGCAGGGCAAACTATAGCTGGCAGCCTTGCAATCTAGAGCATTTTAAAACTGAGGACCCTGGTTCATAGCCAGAGTACTGTTTGAGGCTAGCTTTACATAGCATAAAGAGCACCTAGCTTAAACAGCAACCTAGGCCTGGTTTAATTACGGAAACGGTCCATAAGGAATCCAGACCAAGCATACTGAACATGTAGGACGTTTCCAAATCATGGGCCACATTTCACACTGAGGGGGTCACACACTTATATAGGATACGTCCCATCATCAATGCAAATTTTCTTATGTGGTTTAGCCTTCTGCTTTTGTTTTTCTTTGTCCCCGACAAAGTGTCACAAGTCCCAAGATGACAGGCTCCCTTCATATCTGCATCTGCTGATATCAGCTGGCAGAGATCATGCAAGGGGTTCCATCTCTCTGACACCCTAATCTTCATAAGAACCTGGAGTGTGAAATGCACTTTTATTTTATGATTTTGAAGTGTGTCCATGTTTGTATCTGGTTATTACATATCTGTCTGCAAGATTTTCCGTAGAGGCTCAATTTAATAAAAATAATGAGGAAAGATAATTAACCAATTAAATGTGAAACAGCAAAATTTGCCATTATTTGTTTGAATCATATAGAAATCTGTTGGGTCGATGTAGCATCATGAACTGGAACCAACAGGCAGACAGTTTTTAAATATAGGATAATTTTGATGACATCATCACTGATGATGAGGAGGTCGCATAGACTTTTTGGGTCTGCTGCAAAAGAAAAAACCAAGTCTGAGGTCACGCCATACCCTAACCTGGTATGGTTTGGGGTTCAAGCTGTAAATCCAGTATGTTAAAGTGTAGAAGTAAGTGTCAGGTCATAAGGATACCAAGTATTGGCATGTTAAACATTATTTAATGTGATATTGAAAGGGTTAAGGCTAAACAATAGCTCAAACAACATAGATTATGAGGCCAGGTTCTCTCTGCCTCACCCTGCATCAATGGTTGGGCTTTGGAGCCTGTGGGAACAATAATCTGTCCTGTACATCAGAAACACATCAGAACATCCAAGCCTCTCCCCAGGTATTATCAGCTGTTGGACAGAAAAGGACAAGCTCTCATTTCCTCCATTTTTATGAAAAAATGAAGAAAAACAAATCCAATCAGTACCAGAATATGTCAACAACAGGGTAAGTACTCCCCAGGATTCTGCCTCACGCGCAGACGAAAACAAACAAATGTCAGGCGTTCAATCACAAGCTGCTGGCCTTTCCAAAGACGGAAACACGTGTTCCACTTCTAGAAAGCGGGTAAAAATGGGTGAAATTAACACAAGTCAAGATCACCTTCAGTACATCACCACATAAATGAAGAAGCCAATACACAAACCATGGTCAGGCACAGAATTTTAATGAATCTGTCCAATCACAAAGAAGGTATTGACGTTCTCTTTCCTTCCTCATGGTTGGACTTGAGACTTGAGTCAGTGGCTGAGTCCACCCAGCATTAAAAAGTCATAATTTGAGTTTTTAATGCTCTCATTGTCAAACTGGAGCAGCCCTCAGCAGAGAAAGAATCTCCCTAGGCCAAAAATATCCCACGCATGTCTTGTAGGTCTGGACCGTTTCCCTAGAAAGTTTTATTGAAACTATTTCAGGAGTTTTGACATTTGTATTGACAAAGTAATCAACATTTGCATGCAAAAAGCTATGAAAAAAATCCTGGATCTGCCCGATGTGGTCTCTTGCATCTAAGCAAACTACTGAGCTCCCAAGAACAAGTGTCCCATCAGAGAGCGGGATTCTGGAACATGAAGAATAATTAAGAAGTGTTATGTCTAAATTAATTAGGAGGAGGAAGGAGGGGACACGCTAGGAAAAATTCCCTTCCAAAGTAAAAAAGGAACTATTATCTATAACAATGCCAGTAACCCTACAAAATAAACTAAAGAGATCAGAACTTTGACAGTTTGACTTAATTCGTTGTTCGATAAATGATCGTCTGGAATATTTTGAATAGTCAATCTTATTTTTGGTGGTGTGCGCCGGTCTCTGCCACGAGCCCTTAGTAGCCTTGTCAAGCTCTGATCTGCTATTTTGTCACGCTCCATAAAACAATTGAATGGATTCCTTCCTGGTCATTGATTCACACGTCAACTAAGGATTTCCGGAAATCCACGCGGTAGATTTGGTGTTATCCTGGTAAAAATAAAACCCAGGTGAAAGCATGCCCTTCTGTAGCAGAGTTAATAAACTGAATAGTTCTTTTTCAGACTCGGCAAAAAAATTTTAAGCCGATCAAGAAATGATAAAGAACCTTCATTACACTTTCTTCAAATCGCTTGTCTTATCAACCATAAAATGAGGGAACAGATTTTTGTGTTTGAAAAGTTACATAAAAAGTTTATTTGGACAATCATAAAAATGATTTTCATTAGTTATGATAATATGTGGTGGTTCATTTTCAATTTCCAATCAATTAGATCACCAACAAATGAAATTCTCCAATGACTGAATATATAGTGTAACGGGGCACAAAAATATTATATATTATCTAATTCAGTGCTGCATTTTGCTACTAATAAGACCATTACATTACCCCGAGGTCTACCTCGGGGTCTCCTCCCAGTTAGACGTGCCTGAAAAACATCCAAAGGGAGGCCTTATTGTATTAGTGATCAGTGTTGATCTGTCCTACTACTTTCTCCAGCAGCAACATATTTTACCAGGGGCCCCAGTTTATATTTGATGATCATCATTAACGGGTGCAGCAATTTTCATCTGAGTGTGTTTGTGTGTGTGCACACGTTTATTCCTATCACACTTTCAATAATAATGCCGCTGCACAGCTTGAGAAAAGCAAGACAAATGGTTGCCTGTAGCAAATGATGGACTGCGTCCCCACAGGAAGAATAATAACAATAAATAAATAAATAAATAACCTGACAGCTACTAGCTAATATTGACATATACATTGTTGCCTCACCCATGTGGGATGGCTGAAAACTCAATGGGTAATGATCTTCATTGAAAATGAGAATGATTAATGGGCTTCCCACAGTGCCTGCATGCACCACCACTGTGGCTCCATGTTTACATTAAATATGATATTCGGGGGGTACATGCTGCTGTGTGGGATATGTGATATTCAGTGTGTGTGTGTGTACGCAACAAATCCTGATAGTCCGAGATTGCAAATAGTAAAACAAGAGACGTAGCATTTAAAAAAATAACACTGTAGGAAAAATATCTGTTCATTTCAGAGACTCTCATTTAGAATTCTTGTAAGTCCATCATGTCTTTGGAGAAATTATTCTCGTGAGTTGATAGAGTGATCAAATTGTTCATTATTCGCAAACAGGAGCAACACATACGGCCTGTTTTAGAGATAATATCGACTCATTATTCCCTCTTTCTATGTTTCTCTCTATCAGTCTTATCAACATTCATTAAAGTGGCACTTATTTACAGAAGACACACTCAACACACACAGTGTCCCATTCCATTAATCATTTTGTCTCCCGTGTTAGGCTCATATCTGACACCAATTACCTGACTGAATGAAGCAGGAAACGAGGGCGGGCGGCGTCACGTAGCAAGTGTTGACAGACAGCGTTTCCTACTTAGTGACCACAGCCAACGGCACTGGGGTCCAGTCCAGTGTTAAATGGTAAATGATCTATACTTATACGGAGCTTTTCTAGCCTGCTCGGCCACTCAAGATCACTACATGTGTCAGATTTGTAGTTTTCCCGGTATGTTTCACAGTTTTTGGTGGCAATGTCTCTGGGAAAAGGTCAGTCACCTCATTGGGTTTCCTTGAATGATTCTATCCATTAAAAGGGGCTGGAGTCTATCCTAGCTGACATTGTGCGAGAGACTGGTTTCAGATACAGAAAACAATTCACGATAACAGTTATGAACAATTTAGTCACCAATTCAACCCAGATTGTATGTTTTTTCCAGAAGGAAGCTAAGAGAACCTGGCAGAAGCCATGAACATACGGAGAGAAGAACATGCATTCTCTGGGGTTTGAACCAGGAACCTAGATGTGAGGTATTAGAGCCAAGTTCACCACTGTGCTTCCTGCGAGTGTTTTCTAACTATTTCATTAATTTAAATCTTTATTTTATAAAACTACCTTTGACTTAATTGCATTTTATTCATATATTTCATAACTTCTCCTCATGTTAGAAAACTTGTGTGATGTTTTCTACCTGCTCAAAAGAGTACATTTCCTCATTTCATTCTTAAAAAATTCTCAGTGCCTAATACTATACAGTAAGAAATGCCACTTTCCGGAATAGTTCCAAATTCCTAGTCTAATAGTGGACTATAATATAGGTAAGATGTTCTTCCCTACATGATCAGAGCTGATTGGTCAGCTGTTCAATGCCACTGACATGTTGAACGAAAAGACTATTTCTCTCCATCTGCTGCATCTGCTTTAATCCATTTCTAATTGTCCATGACTGACAACGTTATCACAGTGCAAAGATGAATCACTACTCTCAGTCAATTTCTGCTCCACCATCTACTGCTCAATAGTCTGTAAATAACAGGTGTTCCTTGAAAAAATAAATAATTAAGTATCGTATAATCTCTTAGCAACAATGATGATACTTGAAGTTTCAATGCTATGCACTAGACATACCTCTAACATCAAGAAATATTTGACACAACGCTCAATGCGACAGATGGTAAATGCATTATATATAACAGACCTGACACATTTTTCCCTGATGGATGTAATAAAGCTGTGTGAAGCTGGAAATCCGTCTGTCCATATGACCTTAAAATTCACTTAATTTTACACAAAAATATCTCTTTGACTTTGACATGGTTACCTCCCCAAAGCAGCAAGAGACGTTTGTCTCCTGAAGAGTGATGAGATAGTGTCTAATGTTTAACCTTTTAGTTCTTATCTTTGTCATCTTTTATTGAAAAGTAAGTTAACATGATAATACCCTGTGTAATTAAATTACACAGCCTCAAAGATTCCTCCCAAAGTTGAAGCTGCAGCGAGGAGACTCTTCAGGTCACTCATAACTTACTGTACGTATTTACACATAGTAAATGAGGCTGAACCAGTTCCAGGCTGGGGTACTCATTACTCTTAAAATTACTTAAATAAAAAGTGTTTCGATACAGCATCAACACCAATTCACTGCAAGCTGCATTAGAAATATAAGCAAAAAATCTTTCAAATGCCAGAGATTCCTCTGCCAGGGCAAACTGCTAGTTAGAAGGGTTGGTTGGAGAGGGAATACAACTCCACATACCTGAGTGAAATTAAAGTCAAACAAGGCTGATCATTCTCTTCATGATCAGCCATTATTGGTTGCAGATAATACACGATTCCCAGACGTACTGCATCATAGACGTTGTACCACCAAAGAAGTATGACTCCATGAAAAACTACATATGTTTACTCTTGCACAGTCAGATTATAACTTCAATTAGTAACACCATCAAGGATGTTTTGAAAGTAAACTGTTGTAACGCTATTAAGTACTAGTGAAAAATTATTATCAATTATCAGTGAGTCTTCAATCGCGGCAAAACATGTTACAGGTACATTAATCGTAAAGCATTAAGCACCTTCGATATCGATGCCCTTCAAAATCGGAATATTTGAATTTACTTAAAGCTAGATGATAAAACCAAAATTTAAGTGTGTTTCATAAGATTTGTCACAAATCCTTAATGAACCTTGAAGACCTCCATTAATTAACCTTTACAGTACATTTCAAAGGTAAATGTATCTCCATTTCATTTTATTAATTCAACGTTCCTCGTCTGATGTTTTTTTCAACAAACTCAGATGAGTTCCTCAGCAATACTTCAGATATAAAAATGAATCCTGATTTTATTACCTCTGTTGTGACACATTGATCTGATGGATGCAATTCCCATTCAGACTTTCAATAACCCTGTCAATAACTCCTCGACTTTTTGTGGCACCTCATTCATCCTTATTAAGCTTTTGTCAATTTTGGCTTCATTTTCACTCATCTTAACTTTCATGGAATTACCATTTATTTCCTCTACAGCACATTCTGTTCAGGTATACAATGCAAAAATAAGTATTGTTGAATAAGCAGTTGCAGCTAAACTGACTGGCTTGACTCGTCTTTTTTTTGATAGTATTTCAGATATGTCTTTCAATTTCATTATGTCATTAAAGTAATTCTTCTCCTTTGAAAACTACTGTCCGTTGAGCTTTTATCAGTCTTTTAATTAGGTTTTCAGGAGGAGATTAGTCCAAAGTTGTCGTACTCTACGCTGCACACTTATATTCATACATATTTAGGTGGAAGAGCAAAACCATCTTCTAGCTACTAAGAAGCATTCAGCAACACCTTCTAGAAATATTTCAATTGTTTACACTGGAAAAAATGAATAAGTAATATTAGTTGTAGGTGTTGGCATGGGCGAAGATGGAGTCTTCAATATTTAATTTAACCACTGGAATCAAGTAGAAGGTCATTCAGTCAATCAACCAGTGTTGACATGTCTCCTCCAAAAAATGAATTAATGTGACAACCACCATCCAAAACATCTTTTTTCCCTCTTGGTCAGGGGGAAAGTGAGAATTTGCCAGGAGGTCAACAAAGGGCAAGATCAGGTCCAGAAAAAATATGTAATGTAATAAATTATTATTTACAGGAAAAAAAATTTCAAAAATCAAAATCAAGAATTATAATACCATAATCCACTTAACATTACATTTGTATTATGTCAACATAGATGTATCCTGGTCCTGGTTAACAGTGATCTACTAGAAAATGTATTTGGTTTTACATAACTGAGACTCTGGAACATTGTTCTAGCCTGTTGGTGTGAACTTTAACACCTGCCTCTGGTGCTGTTTATCAATCCAGGCTTTTTTTTTGTGTGCGTACATAAATTTTAGAGACATACCAGCACTCACTCAAATATACTTTTTGTTCATGGCACTAATAGTGGAGTGCTAAAATTTTTATCAGAAGCATTTTAGAGAAATTTCTCTTCCCAGAAATCATGACCATGTTCCTTGAGGAAACCCACAGACCTTGTTGTGTGCTTTTTCACGTTGGAACTGTTTTCTTTCTACTGAACTAGTCCACTTCAGCATGCAGATAAAAAAATACATTTAGTTTGGGACAAAGGAAAGGATGCATACATTAATGGCTTTAAACATTAAACTATTTACTACAAGGGTTGCAGATTATCTCGACTAACCCGGTCATGAATTCTGTTGAGTTTTTGTATGCATTTTGTTCACAAACTAAATGCCAACTACTTCGAGCCCAGTATGATTCCCAGCCCCTGACATAATGATGCACTGTCACGACCCCGTGGGTCTGGATGAGATGCATTCGATTTGAACGTGTCTCAGAAACAGGTCCACGCGCAACAAGACTTATTGTCACACACACCACTTCACTGCGTCTGTGAGAAGTAAACACACATTTAAGTTCTTTTTAGAACCTCGACCTTGTACTTTTTGTCGCTAAATTGATCATGATCATTATTCCATTTTAGGTACAAGATAGGGGAACGTTGTATATCAACCACATACACTAAAGCAAGGACTTTGGACATGCAACACTGATGCCAGCTCTTCTAAACTGAGTAAGTCACTGCAAAACAATTCACATTAAAAATAAATCAAATAGATGTGTTTTGATTTTTGGTCATCCCTTAAAGCTAAGGTGGGAGTAATTAACCAACAGGACTAGAAGTGGAACATTGCAGGCATAATTTAATGGATATAAGAGTCCATTATAACAGTTTGGTGATGTCAGAGGCCTCCACTTTGATGACGTCTGGGTGATACCCCGGATGGGTATAGACTGGAGGCTGGCAGTAAATAAAGGGAGAAGGACAGTGTCACAGTAAACAATGAGCTTGTAGAGCTTTTCAAATCCCTGATCCTTTGTGTTTAGAGAAGTCAGTCGTCCTACGGGCTGCAGGCTAATTGTCTTTTAATTAGCGTCTGATCAAACGCACATGCAGCCGTGGTGATGCACGCACAGTCAACACTGCCTCTGAAGCTGGGAGATGGGTAATGAGAGGTGACAAGACGTCCTTAATTATTAAAGAATTAGACACCAACCACGCTCTCAGGGTTGTATGATCTTTAAAGAATAGATGATAAGAAAGTTACTTAGTGGCCTTTTTTTTTGACCACCATGTATTTGATTCCAGGAGTCCTGGGGGTCTGTAACGACTGTACCTCGAAGTCAGTAACACTTATCCTTGCTCTGTGAATGAAATGAGAACAGGAATGGTATTGTTGGCAGAAGGGTCAAACCAACCCTCTGCTTTTAATTATGTTAACATTTGTTTCACTTAGAAAGTTCTTAATATTTATTTAAGCATAGGAGCACAGAACGTAGAAAATATTACTCTGAAATACGTCTCCTATTGTAATTCTTTTGCAAGGTATGTCAACTAAACTTTTTGAAAATACACTTTAAACTTTCTAGAATGGAGAAGAGCATATTCTTTTTGCATTACAATCTCAAGTTGCACCTGTTATCACCTAATTTTATGTTTTTTCCCATTTTTCAAAGTGCGAAATAGCCCCCATGCGAAGGAATCGCTGTCTTAACCAGTGTGGGCCCGTTCCCACTGCAGCTGTTCAGGAGCCAGTTCCGAGATAGTGCCTAACTTGGAACCAGTTCTTAGCATTTCCAACACGGAAAAACTGTTCAAGCCCTTGAAAAACGGATTCTAACAGCAAACCAATAGCAAGCTGACCAAGCCTGTTTGAGCGGTTTCTAAAGGGACCCTGTACTGCTTGATAAAGGTAATTTGAATCAACAGACATCACAGACATTTAAGTTATGATCAAGATGATTGGAAATTGTACTGCCTGACGTGATGAGTCACCAAGCTCTACACGTTCTATTAAGTGGAGAGAAATTTGGCAACTCCCTCTTGGTGATTGATCTCACTGTGCAGCAGGTACATGCAGATACTGAGCGGTGAAGAGCTACAACAGCAAATGCAGGCAACACGCAGCTCCAGATTAATATAAACCACTAAGTCACCATGACACTGTGAGTTACACAAGAGTGAAGCTTCAAAGCTGTGGTTTCCATAAATGGTGCATGGAAAAAAAGTCTCCCAGTCAGGATCTTGGCTCACTGCTTGACTCTGATAACACAAAGGGTCAACATCAAACACATCAAGTTTAACCAAATGACCCAAGGTTTCAACTCCTCTGTATCATCTGGATCGACCTCAATGCGTGACAGCTGTGAACATCAGCATCATTCAAAATTGGTTGAAGTTGTTAGTGGGTGTCATGTTCATATTCTGTTTTGGCATTAGGTGACAGCTGGAGCGTTAGACTCCTCTCTGTAGAATTATCTTTAGATCATGAAAAACATGAGCAACTCCCAAAACTGTTGTGATTCCAAAAACACAGATTGATGCATGATTAACTTTTAGTCTAATCTTTCAGCTCACATTTGAATTCTTACTCATATTTGATTCACATTGGGAGCTATGAAGAGCTGTATTAGTGTACACTGCAAAAACAGAGTTTAACATGTTTGCTAAACTTCTTAGTTGTGCCTTTGACTTGTTTCTGTAGATGATAGCCTGAAGGTCCGTGGTTTGTGAAAAACATGTCTACAACATTTTTTTTTAAATCAAACCTTGAGGCAACAGAATAAACCTCTAATGTGTATAAAATATAGAGGGAACTTCTGTGTCAAGGTGAAGTGACACCTTCAGGCATTGAGTCAAACTTGCGATGGTATGAATGAAGTGGATCAGTGGTTTTTCCAACTCTTTGTAGAATCTTTATGCCCTGAGCCCTGCCCTTCAGGCTACATGCTGCTCCTATCCTCCCCCTCCCTATATCATCAAGTCCATTGCATTTTGCAGATGAGATTTTAGGGGAAATTTAATTGAAATACTTTAATGAACTACAATCAGAAGATATGAACCCTAGTAAACTAGCAAGATTGGTTCTCGGTTCAAAGCCAGAGCTGGGGTTCTTCTCCCTGGAATTTGTATACCTGTGTCGGTCACCCTTGGGTGCTCAGGCTTCGTTCAGCAGTCCAAAAGCATGCAATGTCGACGAAATAGTGTAATTCTGCCCACAACTTAGGCTTGTATGTCAAGATCCTTTTACAAAGAGATCCCGAAACAGCTTCTGCATCTAGTATGACATCCTGATGTATCAGGTAGCTTCGATACACAATGATAAACAATGATAGACATATTACAAGGGTAACCTGTCCCTAACTACATACCCTGAAACCTTCCAAAGTATAAGCAGTCAAAGAAAGTTTATGAATGGACTTAAAAAACTCAGCAGATCTGTGCAAATATTATTGAGTGGAAGCGAAACACATACTTTCTTATCTCCACGTGTGTGATAGCGGCAATTTTCTGGTATGAAACCCACTGCTTTTCCATTAGATGACTTGGGGATTGAGAAGGATGATGTTATCTTCTTGAGGAGATAAGTTGGGTCTTTCCAAGAGGAAATCTCAGATATCTCAGAAAATATCCAAGGGCTGAGCAAACCCTGCTGAACTATCCCAGAGTGGAAATGTGCAATATTCCACAGGCAACATGAAACAGCGTACCTCAGGGGGGAATGCCGGGTAAACCAAGTTGCAGACTGCAGTGAAGGTGTCTATTTGAATCCCTGCCCGATACAAAACGGCAGCAGTCCTACCTTTCAGATGGCCACCAGATTCCCAGGGGATATCATTCTTTCAATGGCCCATTAAATCATTAACACAACTTCCCATCCAGAGACTCTGCTGCATAAGTTATTAACCACACACATTCTTACAAAATTGAATATCCCTCGCTCAGGAGCAATCGAATCCAGTCATAGGAAAATATGAAATGATAAAAGGGTAAGAAGTCCAAAGTTAACCAACACAATTTAACATGAAATTCCAAATGCACATGAATCACATTGCCTCTTTCTTGCAGCATATCTTTGAACTACATATAATAAAGTAATCTCCTGATTTCTTTAAAAAAAAGAAGCAAGGGTGCAGGCAGCTCAGACTGCATTTTTGAACCTTTGAACGTTGGTGCTACTGGGTGCATGACTGATCTTCAAATAAAACCTTTGGAAAAATGCAAAGACTTTTTTGCTCCTACTGGGGGCAGCAAAAGTAATATTTCTATAGTTGCTCTGGACCACCCGAGGATTGTATTATGCAATCCTGTTGGATTTTTTGAAAAAGCAAATGGAAGACAAGGCCAACCTAGGGTTGTCCTTCAGCGTCTGGAAGGTAAACATCTGGTCATTTTATCCTTGGGCTGATTGCACTCCCTGGTAAGAGTTAATGTGCTTTTATAGTCAGCGGAGGGGATGTGTATACATTCTGTTGCCTCTGTTGTTGAACTGTTGGGTTTCTGCAGAATAAAGAATATAATCTTGACTTCCCTGTTTTAAGATACCTTTTGAAGGGATTTGGTGCTACGCTTATAAATGTTGTAATTCCGCATTTAAAATCCAAAAATGGCTTAAAACGTAATCGTATATATATGCCTAGAATGAAAAATGCCACGAAACTGCATAGCCTTATGGTTTGACTGTTTTATTTAGTCATAACGTTTCCTATATATCTTCTACTTTTTCTACTCAAGACGAAGAAACCTTATGCCTGAGTCAATGTTTTCATGCCTCCTGTCTGTTTGGCCCAAACTTCTCCTTTTCTGCTGCATTCCTCCTCACGCTTCCTGTCACTCCAGCTGTGTACATCCTCACAGAAATGAAATATAAATAAAATATAGTCTCTATTCTATAACTTCTCTAGACACGTGTGTGCCTTTTTTTTTTTTTCCAGTGTCTGAGTCTATTATGTATCTACAATCCAGCCTGCCTCATTACATAGCCAAGCATTGAAAATAGTTTTTCAAATTGTGGGCGACAGCGGCGTGTTGGCTGGAGGCGACTGGAAACCTTCTGAATCAAGCTTGAGTTCAACGTGCTTATAACATTTAAGATGTACTCGAGCGAAAAGGATAGGGAGCGAGACAAACAGAGAGAGCGAGAGCTAAATAATTTAGCAAATTTACATTTGTGCTTTGAGCTCAAAAAATACCTTATATTTTGCCATGCCTGAGACAAGATGCAAAAATAGGATACAAAATATTGGTTTCATGAATTAATTGTAAATTGCTTTAATAAAATACTGCAATTAAAATAAAAGTTTATTAATTATATGGTTGAAAAGTTTTTATTTGCATATTTCAGTGAAAATGTTGGCTTTGACTTCCACATGCAGAATAGGATCAAATATGATATGTGATCTGTAGCATTTTTTCTTCCACATATTTACATGCTGAACAAAAAGGCTTGTCAACAAACTCAAACAAACTCTGAGTTTTATACCACTGCTGCTCAGGGAGCAACTGTCAGATCTTTCTCCCGCTCCTCCGCTTTACTATTCATTACCTGCTTCAACTCGTCTCTTTTTTTTTTCTTAAAGAGCTGAGAGAGAGCTGAGATAACTAGTTATGTAATTTGGTCAGATTTAACATATAAGACATGATTCATCTGGGGCTTTATGTAGAAAGCGGTCTGTTAAGGTGGCTGTGATGGTACGACTCAGGAAAACACAAGCAAACCAAGGAAATGTGTCTAAACCTTAAGACATGAATAGCAAAAAAACAAAACATAAATAAAATAAAAAAACAACAACTATTAACTGCATAATATGCGTTCACCTTATGTACTTAATATGGTACTTAATAAAATGGGTTTGCAAATAAATAGTTAATACTGACAATATAGCAGGAGTACCAAAAAAAACCTCTACCGTTATTTGAACATACATATTGAAACTGCCTTTAACAGAGTGATATATTTCAGGTTGTGTCAGCCAATGTTTGCTATTTATAGCATCTTGAACGGTTGTTACATTAAGGGGGAGGCCTATTTTGTGGGTCAACATTTTCTTTTGTTTATTTTGTCCCCCTTTTTTTAAGGAAGTCTGGGTTTTTAAATAACTTTTTACATCTATTATTTCAAGGGTAGAATAATACTGTTTTGTGGTTTTTTTATTTGGCAGTTTGGGTGTAAGGAGGTCCTTTGAAACCACAGTAGGGAAAAGTCTGTACCACCGCGACCCGAGGTCAACTAGATCTTTGAAGCTCATGAAAAATTCTGGTGTGTGTGGTGTGTGCGCACAACATTAAACCTTTGTCTCTTATTTGAAGATGGAGGAGCTTTACTTTATATCTCTTAAATCTCTTTCTCAAACAGCAATGAACCAAATCAGCGGCTCCCATTGATGGATTTATATAGTTAGTTTCATTGTATATCTCCGACCACAACTTTGCAGGCTGTTTTCTACTTAAGCGGGCAACTGCTCTATGAAAAGTCTTTAAACCTACTTTGCCCTTCTACCCAGCCCCAATCAGCTGACTGAAACAATTGTTTCTCCTTCTGCTGGACAAATTGGAGTCCTTGATCCAAATAGCTTAATTCTTCATGTTCTGAGAATATTGGTTCTACATTCATTGGGGGACTAAAAACACTACTAAAAATGATCGACAAAATTGGTTGGTCACTTCTACTATACACCGAGAAAAATCCTCTTACGCTGCTGTAGTGGAGCTACCTCTCAGAGATCTTGTGAATTAAATAGCTTTTTCAATTGCATGCACAACCCAAACTGGGTTTTTGCTGTGGCTTTTCAACATTTGACCTTGTTGTGCTTTAGAAAATTTACACATTCTGTATTGGAACCCCTTTGTTTACTGTTTATTATTTTACAAACCAAATACACTTCTAGCGGAACAAATCCTTCTCATCTCAAATGTATGCTTTGGGGGTTGATTTTGTTTTTAATTGTACCTGGTGTTTCTTATTTTAGTTGAACATTTAGCTATCATAACTGTTGAAAGAAAGAAACGAACCGGCAATGGGGCCCCTCTACAGGGCACATAAATTAATAAATTCTTTCAATCTCAACCACAGCACTGACAAATAATTTTCAGCAGAACAACCTTGCTCACTGAGGTAAAGTTGTAAAATTTACTTTTAATATTTCTCAACTTGATTCAACTGGTTGTCCTTCACTTTCTTGTCGATGTACTGGATCCAATCACATTCACTACAGCCTTATCTCTCCTTACTTAATCTCTCATTATCTCTCCTGACACATCTGTCGGTATCACTCTATGAAATCTAAATACACAGCTCCAGAATTTGAAGGGAAAACTTTAAACACAGACTGGATCTTGATGAAAGAAATATTCAACTTGAAAGTCTTTCTTGATATACACTGTGTAATTCATTTAGAACAAAATGGCATAGGAACGGTCACTGGATATTAAAATCATGAGCACCGTGAGGGTTTGATTCTAAATCACACCCTAAACTAAAGTGAAAAACTGAAATAAAAATCTGATCCAACTTGTGTGAATTTCATCACATACCTGGTATCAATGACATCCAGGACAATATGTTGTGCTGATGCTCCTATAAATAATGTCCCAGAGGTTCTCAAGTGGTTGCAGGTCTGGTGAACGTGAACGTGACTGGTGAACGTGACCAGTCAATGGCATCAATACATTCATCATCTAGGAACTGCCTTCTCCCCTATTGGCAACATAAGGCCAGGTATTGTCCTGCACCAGGAGGAATCCCGGGTTCATTGCCTGTGTAGGTCTGACAATGGCTCTGAAGATTTCATCCGATATATAAAATCCGGCAGAGTACGGTACCAGCACATGGAGGTTTAAGAAACATTCCAAGAATATGCCTCTCCTGTCAATCACAGTCCCACAGCAAACTGCAGGCAGCATAACATGCTCCCTGTCGCCCTCAGACTCGTTCACTTCTGTCACAGGAGCTCAGAGGGAACCTGCTCTCATCTGTGAAGAGAATGGTGCACCAATAGATAACCTGCCCATTCTGGCATACTCATGTGAACACCAAACCAGCTGCATTGTGCTGGGCTAGGAAAACAGGTCTCACTAGAGGATATTGGGCCCTCATGCCACCCTCATGGCTTCTAATTCAGACAGTTTGGTCAGAAACATCACAGCACTAGCTGAGGGAGGTCATTTTGTAGGTACTGGCAGTGGGCTGAGAGACACAGCAAACCGGCATGTATGGATTTTCCATTTTGGAGCTCAACAACATGGTCAACCAGAATGGGCTGCAGCTCGACCACTCAAAGTGCTTTACAACATGAACCAGCATTCACCATGGGGTTCAGTATCTTGGTTAAGCAGACTAAAACAGCACTATATAAGTAAAGTCCATTTACTATTTACCACAATACCTAAGTGAAATCTGGTGGAGACAAAGTACAGCAGACGTAGCTGGAAGTGAACGAGCCTGCGTACATTTGGTGCTCAGATAAATGGGGTTGCCTCAGGCATAGAACTTTACCAAGATCAACAATGAGCATGAAGTGCAGCGAGTCATGATCGGGATCACCCATAAGAAGAGGAAGAGGGAGAAGAGAGACTAAGACAGGCGGATTGACCGGGGAAAAAAGTCGAGAGTCATACTGCATTAAAAAATACTTGACTCAGTCTGCACAAAACAGTATTTAAGGATATTCAGCACAGCCCACATCTAACAAATTGATTTTTCTCTGCAGCACAATCTAGTGGGACGAGCTGGTCATTTACTGCTTAAAAAAACCCTTTGACCTCAGCCATCTGCATACGGCTTAAATCCTTATGGGAACGGGTGTCAACCATCTGTGTTGTAAAATACTCCGCGAGGAGTCAAAGTCTGGGATCTGCGGGAGCTGTTTTTCTCTCCCTATTATATTGTTTTGTTATATTGTATTATATTATATTATATTATATATTATAAACATACATTATATACATTTTATATTTTATATTTTATATTTTACATACAGTATATATACACGGAGGTTTTATGTCAGATGACTATACATGCCTGCATGCCCTTTAAGAGCTCTACTGATCATCTCCTCAAACCTGCACCATCCGATAACTGGATGCACCTTAGTCCATTATGTATGCATATTATCCATGACTTTTATTCCTTATTTGTTGTTTACTTTTCCCATGCCAATTAATAAAGTTGTATGTCTGTCCGTCCTTCCATCCATCCATCTATCCATCCATCTAAAGGCTCTTTCATGATTAAGGTTAATGACATTAACGTAAAAGGATATGGATGGATCCTTCCTGTAACTAGTTATTTAAACATTTTGTTAGTTAAAAAAAAAATATATAAATTAATGTTTCTTATTATCAATCATCACCTCTTTTTTATCATCTGACTAATAAAAATATCTCGGGATCTAGATGTGGCTAATGAGTGTCTTTCTTGTGAGAGGGAGTGGAAAAAAGACAGAATATGGTTTTAAGACTATGTTTTTCCTTCTTTTTGGTCCCTCAGATATGGAAGTGCAGCTTCATTCAAAGTGTCACAACGTTTGTTTGCACTTATTTGTCTCCCTTCCTTTCTTCTCCCTCTTGTCCATCCGAATTAATTAGAATTCTGTCGTCTCTCTTCTTGTTCCTGCCTCTCCATTTTCATCTCTTTTCCAGCACAGATCAATTCTTCACTGCATACCCCCGTCCTGTCAAGGCTGATGCTGTCAAGCAGAGAACCAGTAGGCAAACGAAAAGTTCAAGCATCCTATAACACCATCAAGACCTTGTGGAAAAACAACTATTTTTTGTTATATCTCTTTTCTTTCCTTTCTCATTGTCTCAGTGTTGCCTGTGATTGTTGTCTCACTGATGAATAATCTGCAGATTGTATGCAGTACCTGGCGCACAGGAATTAGAATGCACTAATCCTCTGATATGGAGGATTTGGGAGATCCGTAGGAGGGTGAGTATGAAGGATGAAGACAAAGAGAGAGGCAAACAGAACAAGAACAAGCACAAGATTAATGGTCAGGAGGAAATTCAAAACATTATACAACGTGCCGTGTATAATGTGACTCCCAACTCTTCCTCCTTCCCTGAGCTAATTGATTCTATTTGTTAAATTTGTATTGTTAAATGTGATTTGGATCCGTGTGATTAATGACCAGTGGAATCCGACAGCCATATTAACTCGTACAAGCCTTCTAAGGTCAAAGTTAGACGACGTCAATTTAAGTCATTAGATGGAGTCGTTACAGCACAGGATCTAACAAGCCAACATCAGGCAAATCGAGATATAATTGTAACTATCTTGACATTGTTTCCCTGAATATTGGAACCTGATCTGATTCAAATTGCTGTTTGCTATCGAAAATCAATTTACAGATGGGTGAGCCATGAAGGCAAAAGAAGGGCCCCTACCACTGTACTGTGTGTGTGTGTGTGTGTGTGTGTGTGTGTGTGTGTGTGCACATGTGTGCGTGTGTGCACATGTGTGTGTGTGTGTTGTTGGAGGTGTTGTCAGCCAGAGAAGGGACAGAACACAGGATGAGAAACTAATGACGTCTCATTCAGGATAAGCCCTAATCCTCCATGACATTTCCGAGTGGAATTGTTTTCTGGAGACCAGCTTAATGAAAGTTTAAAGGGGAGGATTTTCTTCTGCTGGGGTCTAATAACCGCACAAGGGCACAACAAGGAAGACTAAAGCAAAGGTCAGACTTCATCCGTGACACCGTAGGGCCTGACTCTAAACAGCCACATTGAAGTGAAATCTCACTTCAGGCCTATCAGACATCAAACACACAGCATAGGTGGATCGAAATAAAATAAATAGAAAGCCTCCTCAAATATACTGTATTAATTAAACAGCACCCCCGATTGATTAAGTGTATTTAATTGTTGTTGTGACTCAATGTGTGTTTGTATTAATATGACGTTACACTTTCATGAGAACAAGTATTGTAGTTTAAGTTTCGTTATGAATCACCATGACGTACTGGTATGGAGGGAAAACATAAGAGGTTGAACCTCTACTAATTATTTCGGCCTTAATGATTTCATAATTTGCAAGCTTTATTTTTTCTTCATTCTCGGCCTTACTGAGGCTGCTCAGCCGATCACCGATCATATCAAAATAAGCCAGGAGTCTTCGGGTCTTCAAAAAAATAATTTTCTTACTGGGTGAATTGAATATTTGTGTTTTGCCTGTGTTTAATTTGCAGCGCTGTATTAAGTTACAGAGGGGACATAGATACATTTAAAAAATCTAGCATAACACCTCATGTAAAAAATTATATATTTGAGTGGTTTCAGGGATTGTACTGGTGCAGCAATAAGTTTGGGAAAAAAATGAACATTCAAAAACAATCAACACGTTGTTTTTTATTCTCTGAGCATAAAATGAAATAGATTTTCTCCTTAGTGTCCAGGTTATTCCTATATTATGACTTTAAAGCTAACGGACACGCTGAAGTCAGAACAATGGCTTCCCACATGATTGCACAATGTTTAATTGTTTCAATGTTGTGTGTGTATTTATTTATTTATTTTTCAATAGAAGTGACTCATCTCTGTGGAAAAACAGTTTTTCAGTTTAGCTTCAAATTATGGTTTTAAATATTGCAGCTTCTGATTTTTTGGTCTTATTTAATTTTTTCCTTTTATCGTTTTAATTTACTCTTACATTTTTTATATTTATTTTATCCCTCTCGTATTTGTTTGTTGGATTATTTTCCATTCTTACCCCTTTTTATTTTCATCATGTTAGAGTTTTGTCACAGTGTTTTGTATAAAATAGTGAAAAATGCTCTTATGTCATTTTGTTTTATATCCTCTTCACACTGAAATAAAAACTAATAAAGATTTTCATCAAATAATAATACAATGAAACGGAAAATTGTTTCTGCATTATCAGGCAACAAAAAGTACAAAACTGTGTCAGTATTAAAGTTATTTTTAACATAATGAGGGATTTGATTAACCCTGGATTCATATTTTAACTAGACCTTTGTTGTCGTCAGCGACAGCAAGTGTATATTTCCCCGAAGAGTTCCCAATACCTTGTATTGTGTAAGCAATCCCCCTGATTGAGCTCATCAAATTAAATGTAAATTTATGTCTGAAAAACTGTTTTTCTGTAAAAAGCTCATATTTCATCGAATATCAACTATTACAATAAAATATGTTATATAAAAGATAGATTTATTCAGGTTCATTCATCTGCACCAAATTTGGTCGGATTTAGTCCAAAAACTTTTGGAGATAAATCTCCCACTAGTGTCAGGAATATATATATATATATAACATGTCCATGACACACAAGTTACTAGACATATATATATATATATATATATATATATATATATCTATATTTATATAGATATATATATTTATATAGATATATTTCGGACATAGTCTTAGAGTTATGTCCGAAATGTCCTAAAAAAACTCCCGCTTTTGAGTACAATTTGAACTACTAGAGTAAAATATGATATTTACTTTTTAGATCTCCGCGAGTGGGACTAACTGTTTGGATGTCCAAAAAACAGTGTTTTTTGTAAAATAAAAAAAAGCTCCCCCTAGTGACTAAAATATGAACTACGAGGTGACTATATTGGCGTTTTCAGGCAGAAACAACGTATATCCATGTTTTGTCATTTTTAGTCTGCAAAATTAATGTTTTGGTCCATTAAGATGTGGGAGAAGAAAAGACAAAACGACAGAAAATGACGGTAAGTTTGTGTTTAGTTTTAGCCAGCATTGCTGTATAGTCATAACTATTATTGTTTTTTCTATTTTCTGAAAAGTAACCATTTGGAAGATATGAGGTTTGCGTTCAGCACCACTAGATAGATCTTCTTGAGTCAATTCATCAGCACGAAATTTAAACTAAATTGGACCGAAGGTTGAAAAATGATGGCCGGAAAACTTTGGAAAATAAAGCTCCCCCTACTATCAAAAATATACAACTAACCGTTCCCAAAAGCAATCAAGTTCCTACTCTCACAACAGTCTACGTGGTTGTAAAATTTGAAAAAGAATTCATAAAGCCTGACACTTCGACAAATCAAGTACAGCACTCAAACTAAACATCAGCATATGTATATTTGCCTGCACAGAACATAAATGGAATATTACTGGTTGCTGCCTCCATGACGGATCTCTGTTGGTACTGTGTATGTGAGCAACGCCTTGAAAACACTGCCTCAAAAAGTCAAAATCCAAAGTCCATTTTTGCTGCAGAGGAAGCTAAAACACTGAAACCTCAGCCATGCTTATCAGAGGGAAACAGGGGTACATGAGTCCTGCTGTAGGCAGCAGGAAAGAGAGAAAGACTGGAAACATACAGAGGTTTGAATTCCTGCTCATTCAAACAGCACATGAAGAGGTTTGTTCACAGGTTTCTCATCTTTCCCTGTAGCCAAAATCCCTTCGGATGAGTCAGACACTGGGTTTGAATGTGTGAGAAAATGCGTTTAGTCAATCATTTATAAACTCATTACAGATTTTTAGCAACAGCAGTATAAGACAAGACGGACGTACATGAAGGCAACAATCCAATTTTCCAATAGAATCAAAGTAACAACAAACATGAAAGTTTTTTTCTGTTCTCTGTTGGTCGACACGAGGTCCTGAAATACGCCGATTGTAAAATAAAACAGGAGAGATGGGAAACCATTGGGACTATGTGGCCCTGGGTTAGGTCTCTCAGGCAGGATGTATTTACATCACTTCATTAATTCCACCTCACCTTATCGACATAAGTGGATTTACTGGTGGAGTATGCGCAGGGGCAATGTACAGCCTTGGTGTAATTTCTGCCTGTGAGGCATAATGTGTGCAGATACATCTCTAGGCTGTGCCTTTAGCAATTGCATATATATTTAAACCATCTGCAATTGTCTCGTAAAGTGTGCCTTGAAGTTAAAATTCCTAATGTAGTTCTGGTGCAAAGTCAGAGTGGAATTCTGTGGACACTCTCTGCTACAGCTGTAAACTTTACCTATTTATATCATGACTTAAAATTGTATGTCCATCCCAATTTAATCTGATGGATCACTTCATATCAGAACCTGCTCCTTTGTAAAAACAGAAACAATATCTTGTAACTTTTGACGATTGCCCCGATGCCAGCACACCAAATTCCATTTCCATTGTTGTTTTGAACAGGGCTGGGTGAATACCTTTAGAAACGTACTCACAAATACCAATTACTTCAAATATGTAACCTAATCCAATTATCAATCTAACTGCATTACTTTCATTACTTTTGAAGTAATTCAATACCAAATATACAAATAAAAACAAATAGAAAGGAAATTTCAATAACGTGGCTTTTACTTAAACCAAGTCCTCACAGATCCATCAACCTCATCACTCATCTCATCATTAATCAGTCTCAGCAGAGTCATCAGCCGCCACCACCAGCATCCAGACCTCAAGGCGGGATATACCTGCTGCTGCTCAATGCAGATACATTTCAGCCCCAATCTCCATGAAGAGTCTGAGTGGGCAGTTTGTGGGCAGAATGATTTGTTGCTATGACTAAGGCTGTTACTAATATACATGACAGAATCATATTGGCGTTAATGTGACACAGGAGAGTGACATCACCGCTCCTGTTTTCATTTCTAATCGAGAACCCATGTAAATCGGTAAGAAGACGTTTCAAAGCGGTCAAAAGCTTCAATTCCTAGGGTTATTCATCTATTTATAGTAAACTCATACTTTTGCAGTATTCTGACATGTGAAGTGTGACTGATGTTAGCACAGGTCGGGAGTTGTTTAGAGTGATGGTGATGCTGGCGATGAGTGTGTGTTTGTGTGTGTGAGTGAACACATGCACTGCCCTGATTTGAATGCCCAGTCTGTAAATTCCTCCGGCACTGACTTATGTAAGAATCATATATTTCTATGTTTTTCAATTAATAAAAAAAAAAATCCTGGTTATAACTAGCATTTTAAATGTACTGTAATTAACTTTAACTGACTACAGAGATGGGTTAGAAAGTGTTTTGCCATACTGCTCATTAGAGATCTAAATTAGTGCAACGCTGCAGAGAGACCTTGGAGTTCCCCAGCCTCAGTTTAACCCCATTGTGTCTGTATGCAAAGGTCAAATGAGTGACGTAAAAAGTAGGTTTGAACTAGCTAACAAGCTAGGAGACTTGCAGAGGAGGAGGAACTGAGGAGAATCCCTCGACACGGATGAGGCCGTGTAAAATCTGTAAAAACTGAATAAGGAGGGATCGACTTTGGAAAGGAAACTTCTCTAAAAAACAGGACATATAATATTTACACTTTAAAGGGGGAGCTGGAAGGGGGCTCCAATAAGAAAACTTCAAAGTTTCAGATGGGAATAAGAGATAAGGCTAGCTTCACGAAATGTAGTCGCCCAGGAGCATGGGATGAATTCTGGCTGCAGCTGGAAGCTGTTGGCAAAGAGATCGAACATCGTTTTTACAAAATCAATTACAAAATTCACGTCCTCAGTAATAAAAACAGTAATTACTTGAATGAACCATTACCAAATCTCAGCATCATTTAGAAAATAGAGAGATGCTGCTATAGCTAATGATAAAATTAATGCCATCATGAGTGATGGTCAAAAAAGACGCAGGGAGTGGGATGAAGAAGAACATCTGGTGTAGGACATCTTGTGGTGCCCCATGTAGTTAAAGAATTAATTTCGGATTAATTAGAATAAAAAAATCTCCCAATCTTCCCCAATTTTTAAACCGCATCAGCCGCTTTCTACGATATGATGGAGAGAAAATTATACAAAAGGTCAGTCAGGAGGGAGTCCTAATGAAAACACCAATCACTGTTGATCGCTTCTTTCTAGTGCTATCTGATGATGAGTTAGGGACTCAAAACGGAAGACATTCTCCAAAGAATTTCTTTTTGTTTTTCATATTCTTGTATATCGTTCGCCTGATTTCCATTCTTTTAGCTCATTTGTGTGTAAGCACCGAGTAAATGTGAATTATAAAAACCTCTTTGAAAAACCAGAAGAGCTGCAAGCATCAGAAAATAAGTCTCTTTTTATGATAAAATGGAATACAGCACTAGTATGATATCATAGATGAGAGAGTACAAAAGGGAATGTGAGTATGAAAAGCCGAGTTTGTAGCTTTGATTTTTAGAAACTCTGAGATTATTATCTAGATAATCTAACAGCTTTCAACACTTCCATTCCCCCGCAATGGAATGTCTGACCAATCACCAGAAGGATCTTCACTTTTAAAGCAACATTCTGTAACAAGTGTACCTTTAAATAACGGCTTCAGAATCATTTTGTTGGATTTTGTTGGTGGACTGATCAAAAATTGGTGTTTCTGTCATTCCTTCTCTGAACCCTTAAAATCCTTTCTTACATTTTGCAACTTTGGTAAACAAGTTCAAAGTGAAGTAGGGCCATAACGGTTAACAAAACCGTTAAAATACAAACCATCACCTTGCCACTTCAAGGGGAGCTGCTAAGATTAGCCTACATTGATAAAAGGTAAAAAAGCAAAAATTGCAGAAAAAAAAATTGTAACAAACCGTCACACTGCACTCATGTTATTTTCAATGCCCCATATGGAAAAGCACCGGGATAAAACTCCAGTCCTGTTTGATGCTCCACCTGAGTCTCTGACTTACATAATCCAGGCAGGAAAGAGAGGAGGATAAGCTTTGAGGTCGAGGTTGAGCGCTTGTAGCACTCAGCAGTTCTGTCCCAGAGGCATACCGTTTGTGTTTCTTTGGGCGAACATAAAAGCCAACACAGGACCAGTAATGGCTTATCGGGTCTGCTGGGAGAGGGTCTGTGCAAACACTCTCATTTAAGACAGAAGAAAAACAGCTATGCCAATCTCAGGCAAGAGTCTAGATTGCCCTGCCTAATTTCGGAGTGCTGATTCTCCAGTCTTGAAGTACCCAGGCGTATCTGTCCTGCCATTAAATCTGCATTTTGCAGAAAACCCTGTTCAAAAGGAAAAGTAAGCTTTTAGGGAGATTCGACTCTGAAGTTATAAGCCTCAGGTCTGAGTCGATAGCCATAACCACCTCAGATGCTTCTTACATTTTCTCCATCAAATATCTGTGTCTCGCTGATTCCCATCAACACCCCTCCATCTGATTTGATGTTTCCTCTTAAGAGCAAATTTGTTCCGCAGACTTGATGCTGTTTTAAGGTTGGAGGGTAGGATGATCAAAGTCATGTATAGGGGCACTGATTGACGTCTGGGTGGCTTATTCCTTGATGACCGGTGACCAGCTGAGCAACCGCAGACATGTCATCACCAACACAGTTTCATTTCATCGAGAATGAAAAAAATACATTGTATCCTGTAAGGCCACAATAACATCTGGGGGTAAAACGCAGAAAACAACTAATTTGATTAGTCACTTACAAATAATCATAATTCGAAGCGCATCGAGTTTCAAGAAGATAATCATAGCAGAGCAGCCAAAGCTATCCTTACGCTTGCTGCTATCATTCAGGGACAAAGTCAATGCCAACAGTACAACAAGAATACTCTTAAAATTCTTAAAAATTGATAACATATATTTTACGGCAGATTAAATAGGATATTATGCGTATTATTTTGCATTTTAATGATACCCAAAAGCTATCAAGGGGCCCACAACACTTTATTTTGTTATTTTGTTTGAATGAGACTACCTACCACTCTGATGCAGGATGAGAAATAAGTTGATAACTTTTAATGTTTTGAACAAACTTATAAATGGTTTATGTAACATGAAAGTGACTACATTTTTTATGAATGCTGTCAGTTGGCTTTTTAAACGTTCAAGAAAAAAATAATTCAGAATTTGACAAAATATCTATCAGCAAGTCAGGTTTTTTTTAAATCAGAGATAGGAATCTGTGAAGAAATTTGGTATTGGTACCCATCTATTGTCATATCTTGTAGTTAACTTAATCAATTCGGAAACTTTGCATGAAACATCATCTTATTAACTCAAATGTAGTTTAACCGAATCATATGATTAGGTATCCGTTTTTCAGCATGTTTAATTATACACTAAGCAAATATGCATGTATTCCCTTTACACCATAGTGGTAACTAATGATGACATGAATTTTCAATTCAATCGGCCGTTCAGAAGAGCTCTGTGACAGTGACATAGGATGCTCATTTCCACTCATCTGCTTGTGCAAATTCTTCCCTCCTAGTTTTGCCACAGTTGACTGTTAGGGCTGTTTTGATGTAGAATAACCTCGAAGCAACAACCACTCAGCCATGGAACCATGGAATGGGATTGCTGAGTCCCAAAGCTCCTAGCGTGCAAGAATATTTTGTCCTTGGTTGTAACCCTAAATACAAAGTTTCAACCTGCCTCAAGAAACATCTGCACAAAACTTCTCCTCAGGAGCTTCGTGATATGGATTTCCATGATCACAAATCATAAAGACAAAGCCTAAGATCACAGTAAGTAATGAAGAGTGTCGCCAATGGACGCTGAAGCAATGCAAATGTGTATTTTGGCATTGCAAATCCAAAGTCAAAATCTCCATCTAAAGGATCTGAAGGAATTCTGACTTGATAATTAATGTTCAGGGATTGGTTTGGACTACGATAAGGAAACATGAATGGTAAGGCAACCAAGACTATTTCTACAGACCTTTCCTCCATCAATGTGGATATTGTCTCTTCACAAACACTTGCCCAGAAAAACAATTTTTCGCAGTTTGGTGTGAATATATTTTACAGACCTTCCAATAGCTTAGAACTTTACCACACCCTTCATATTTGGCTAAACTGGGCAGTTTACTTTTAGTCCAGCCTTATGGTACGTCATCCATGTTTCTACTGATTAAATACTCAGGTGTCTATATGCACCTTCACCAATTCTAAAACATCGTGTTACATGTTATTCTATAATAATATCTTTACCAAGGCAACACTGCTGTTCATTTCAAGGTATTCATTTATAAGATAAAGAACAGGAACCTGCTCTTGTTTAAATTATCACAGGTTTGATTAGGGCTTTACTGTGGTACATTATTGAAAAAATAATAACTAACAGGGTCTCAAAGCCCATCACTCGCATTAAATAAAATCTAACTAATCCATATTTTAAAATTCTCTAAACTCATTGGGTTCTTCAAACTTTTACCTACGCATTACTGCGTGTTTCAGGGAGCATTATCCTATTATTTAGGCAACTGCCAGGTGTAGGTGTAATGAACAGGTGTAGTTGGTCTGCAACAATGATTAGGTTGGTGCAACATGTTAAAGTAATATCCAGAAGCCCAACACATTATTGGCCAGAGCAGTCAGCTAAGGAACTCTGACTACTTGTTGCTATGCAGCCCTAAATGCTTTAAATCATATCGCCCGGCCCTGCATAAGGTATGGTTCTGACCTTTCTTTCTTATACCCATAGCCATGATCCAAAAGCCAGTGAGAGTTCTCCTTCAGAAACACACCAACATTAGATGGAGTGGAGAAGAATAACTTGCGACAGAGAGTTTTTCATGTATTGTTGAATTTACCCAGATAATAAGGATTAAAATTTAAAAAAAGCCCGTGGCTCACTGTCTACCCAGGAGTTGTTGTTTTTTCTATCTCTCTGTTTACTCCAAATCAAAAGCTTTCAATCAGCTGGCAAGCAGTGTCAAGACAGTTCCAACTTGGTTGGCTATAAAACACTTTTTGTCAGAGTATATCTCCCTCCCTCATTCTGCCATTTATCTTATTTATTTTATATGATAGATTTCACTGAGAAATCATGACAGCTGCAGAAAAAGAGATATATATAAAAAAAATCAGTCCCTTTCACAGATTCTGAGCTGCAGTACTCATGATAAAAAGGATTGGACTATGATTTATTCTCTATTTGCTAGCTGTCATCACGATCTTGACATGCACATCCCTCTTTGCTCATCGTTTGGCTTATAATACAGAAAAGTGACGATGCTCAGAACGATGCTCTCTGTACATGCTAAGGGCTGTCTCCTTCACCTACTGACAAATTCACTTTTTTTTCCGTTTGTATAAGCATCTGCTTGGTTCTGCTAGATTAATAAAAAGTTGGGCAGAAAACACATTTCTCCCCGCTGGAAGAAAATAAAACAACAGGAAAAAAAAGGGGATAATGACGCCATAATGAGTGAAGGGGGACGGTGGGATAGGGGACATCCCACCGTCCCACATTTCACTCCAACATTTCAGAGCCTCACCGTTATGTCACATGATTGCGTCACTGTGGCACTACATCCACATCATAATGTTACAAAGGGACAAGAGCCATGCCATTACGTGACAAAGGCACTAGAGCTAACTCATTATGTTACAGAGTTACTAGAGACATGTCATCATCTCATAAATGCATGACGTCCACGTCATTACATTTAAGGCACACGAATAAGATCGTTACAGTACAGAGCATCACCATTATATCACAGTCAATAGGGCTATGTCATTAAACCTCAATGGAACTCGAGCCACGTCATTACGTAACAGAGGTGCTAAAGCTAAGTCACTACATGACAGAGGCTCTACAGCCATGTGGTTGTGTCAGAAAATACACCATAGCCAGGTCATTATGTTTAAGGCACAAGAGCTAGGCCCTTACATTATGGAGCCAAATCGTTATGTCCCCATGGCACTAGAGGCATTAGTGTGTCATTAATGCATTACAGTGGCACTAAAGCCATGTCGGTATTTGTAAGCTTATGATCAGAGTCAGAATCAGAATCAGAATCGGCTTTATTGGCAATGTATATGCATACAAGGAATTGAGGCCCCTGCACAAAAATACAAGGGGTGTTGAGGACAGGGCTGTGTGTCCAGGCCTATTGACTCCTTTTACATATTGAGCAAGGACTTTTCTTCTATGTTCTGGGAAAACATACATTTAACTAGTAGTATTTGCCCTTATTTTATGATTGCTAGTGGATAGTTGTTTTTACTTAACCGCCTGCTAAGTATTTTTTATCATCTACTGTCTTTTTATTCTCATGTTTTAATGCGCCTTTTTTTTTTTAAAGCATTTTGGTCAAATCCCTTGTATGAAAAATAATCTTTTCATATACTTTCTTTCATTGTCATTAAACAGCAGCACTTCAACAGTAACTGGTAGTGTTCAGATACTTTCCCCATACATCACAGACAAATTATCTGCATGTGTATGAATGTGTATAAATCTATGGCAGTGGGTTTTCTGCTCTCAGAGAGGCATGCACATCTAAATTGTTTGGACTCATTTCTCCTCAGGACGTCATACTTTATGTAATGGGTTCAGACAGGAGCATAAAAACCTCTGCATTCACACAGAGGCGCTGAGAGGCACAACGAGCTCCCGATGTAGATCCAGCAATCAGAACGAATCAGTCCACCAGGGAGGTTCAAGCAGAGTGACGACAGACTGAAACCGAGAATTTTAAAGCAATGAAAAATGTCTAAATAGGATTGTTTAGTTGAGATGCTCAGTTGCGAGTTGGTTGAGGCTAAAAATAAACATCATGAGACTTTGATGTCTGCTAACTTACATCTCTCCTATATCCTGGAGAGTTTTTCCAGCAACATAGCATACGAAAACCGTAACTAAAAATGTGAGACGAGAGAGTCGGAGGCTGTGGTTTTTGATTTGGAGGCTGTGTTGCCTTCTGTCTGTTTATCAGACTCTTGACTCTGGAGAAACCGTCTTTGTCGATTCATTAATTAATCAAGGGGCACAGCTAAGACTTGCCTATTAATGTGACAAAGAGATCCCTATATAAATATGGGTCAATAAATCCACTTCCAGGAGACAAGAAGATGGTTTATGTTTAGAAAGAAATCTGAACATCTTTATAATTTATCATGTGTGTATTTCTGCAGGAAAACACCATTAGCAGCCTCGTGAGTCATGATTATGACATATCTTGTATGGTAATATACTACAGAAAAGTGAATGCTGTCACTGAGAAGTGAGAACTTCTCCTATTATAAATTAAATGTATTATTATTATTATTATTACCTTTATAGTTTATCATAACGAGAATTGCAATTCAAAGTCCAGCTGGAATTTGGATTCTATTCACTTTTATCTGAAGGGAAAAATAATGACACTAAAGCTGCTTTGGATGGTTTTCAATTTTTATAAATTACACTTTTTTTGGCCATGATTGTGCAGAGAGAGTGGAGCTGGGATCATTCAACTGAGAAGTCTGTGAGCTTCGGTGCTGAAGTATATTCCTCTATAGTCTGATAGCAATTGGAAATTCCTTTTCATATTTTAAAGTTACCATTTGGAGGTTTTTTTATTTCTTTATATATTACTTGGAATTTGAAAGCTGCTAGAGGGCACGGTGGTGCAGTGGTTACCGCTGCTGCCTCGCAGCAAGAAGGTGTCGGGTTCAAATCCACATCTGTCTGCCTTTCTGTGCAGAGTTTGAATGTTCTCCCTGTGTCTGCTTGGGTTCTCTCCGCAAACTCCAGCTTCCTCCCACAGTCCAAAAACATGATATAGGTGAATTGGTGACACAAAAGTGCATACAGGTACAGAAATAATTTCATAGAATTTGCATCTTTTCTGGGCTCAATATTTTTATATATAAAGTTAGTTTTTCTAAAATATAGATATATCACCAAAATGCATGAGTAATGAACCAATCTGCTCTTGCCTCCAGAGATGAGGACTGTCTGTCCAGCCAGGCTGCCGCCGACACACACCGCCTCCCGTTTGGCTGCTACACCAGAGCTTGATCCCCTCAGCGGATGTTACCGACAGCTGAGGCTTAATTGCGACGGAAAACAATTGATGAGCCTTTTTTAGATGCTAATTATCTTCTGTTGCTAAAGCTCAAGATCCTGGACAACGACAAAGCGTTCCAGTAAATCATTGTAAGCGTGCATCCAAGAAGTGGAAATGAATTGTTGAATTCAATGAATTGAATTCAACTCGGAACCAAAATTCTCCAGCAGTGTTGACCACCGTCTCCCTCATACTCCGATTTCGCCTCCTCTCACTGTGAAACTAATTTTTCACTTGAGCTTTTTCTTTGCTTGGCTACCTTGTTTTCCTCACTCCCCTGACCTTTCAGTGCACTATTACAAACACAGCACTTGTTTGATCATCTGTATTCATGAGAATCCTTAATTATTAATCCCTCATGACATGACAGGAAGGACACTGCAACCTTGATTAGAATTTGAAATACCACCAGCAGCACTTTGGCTCTTATAAATCATTTTTTAAGGGGGAGCTTTTTTGGGATTATTTAAGAGTTCAAGCAGATGGAACAAGAGAGGGCAGTTGGGACATGCTTTTGAGCCTTGCAGGAAAATAAAAAATGTTCTGGTTCAATGGCTCAATCTTCATATTTGGCTGGAACAGAGCAGTACAAGGCCAGCTGTGATGGAGACAGAGTATAGTGTTCAGCAGGTCAGGACTAGGTGGCTGTTCAGGTTATAAAGGGCCAAAGTGCTTTTGCAGCTTTATACAGTGTCTGAAGCCAAAGCTGCAGCTCTATCTTGCACCAAATTTAGCATCTAAAATGAAAAACGGCTCTTAATGGTTCATAATGCACATGATTTAATATGAATGCTGTGTGAAGGTCTTTCGGATTTCCAAGATAATCCAGGGAAATCTTTAAATAACAAACAAAACTGACAGCCAAAGCAGAAATATAATACTTGATACTTGAAAGTGATAAAAAGGTAGTGAACTCTTTGAAATAAAATGAAGATATATGAAAAGTTGCATTGATTAAGCATAAAAATTCTAAAGCCACTTCTTTCCGGTAGAGAAATAATTTGCAAAGTGTATTGCTATGTCTGAGCGTAATTCACTTTTATCATTTATCAGTGCTCAGTTCACAGTCACAGTAGTTCTGTGTGTGTGAACTGAGCACTTCTCTAAATAATGAGGTCTCTGTAGGTCTGGTGGTATTAAACAGGAGTAATCGGAAGATGACATAGAAAAAGAAGACGAAGTCCTTTATTGATCACATAAAGCCAAACACAGTACAACATAGTGAAATAATTTCTCGGCATTTGACCGATTCCTGAGGGAGCACCAACCACTGTAGACCAGGAATACCCCAAGACAAGCAGTTTTGGGGATTTTCTGACCCAGTCGTCTAGACATCATAATTTTGTCTTTGTCGGAATCATTGAGTTCCTTAAACTTGACCGCTATTCCTGCCTCTGACAACTAATATTGAAGACAGAACATTAAGTCAGTCTTCACCTGTCAGTGGTTGTACAGTTATGGCTAATGGGTGAATGGTAATTGCGTCACAATCAACAGGGATTGTTCTTTTCTTAAGGACTCTCTCCTGATCTGACCTTTTGTATGATTTTCTACTTAACATGAGATAGACGAGTGGTTTCAACTGCTGACGCCATTGTTGAGATAACAAATGGGTTTCCGACTACACCTTTGAGTGGTTATAATGTTATGGTGTATTTAAAGGTGAATAAGTAAGTAATAAGTAATCAAATTAAATAGAAAAGTAAATATTATGTGATTTCTTATTTTTTTTATTTATGAGATACTCTAGACAAGATAACCACCACTCAGAATTACCTATAGTATTCACATTTCCACGAAAAAGAAGGAAAAAAAGAATTAATAAAGTAAAAAACTATGTAATTTATGTGTTAAGTTTGGTGGAGTTCAAAAGTGTATTCGATCCTGACAAGCAATCATTACAAATGGACATATTGATGAATATATCTGCCTGCCATATCGTGGTTGGAGAGAAAATAAAAGTTAATGAATATTTCTTCAATGCATTAATGATTTTATCATTTAATCAATGCAGCTTGTTAGGAAAGCCCTGCAGGTCCTAGACATAGGACACATGGCACATGAGTAAAAGTAATACTTATATTTGCGAACAAGGACAGCAGCCAATCCTTGTGGCACTCCTAAAGCTTTGGGGTGTTTTTACAAGACAATCTGCAACATAGAGCACCAGCTATGAAAATGATTCACCTGCATTTTGGTCCAGCCTTCATGCTGTTGTTTATTAGCTTGCAAAGGTGGACCTGATACTTGCTACATATTACCACAGGACGGTCTGATAAATCCCAAAGATCGAATAACAACAGACACAGTGTTGCACGCATAACAATGACTTCTACTGTTTGGTTGAAGTCTATTGACTCAACCTTGAAGCAGTCAGTGTAAATAGGGATGAAGATGTGGGTTTGCAATATCCTCTGAATGGCCAAAACAAATATTTGTTTATTTGAAGACAAAGCTCTTTGTATATTTCTAGTTGCGATAAATAGCACATAATATTACTGCTTCCAATGGAAGGTGATTACAAAAGCCAAGAAGAAATGTCGATGGACCACTGCTGGGCTGCGTCATTAATCTCCGGTGATATGTAATGCATCTTATTTATAAGCTGTTGAACAAGATTTACAGAGCCATAATCTTAAAGTTTGGCAAATTAGAAGTGTGTGTGTTCAGGGAATTGCAGGTGGCTGACTTGGAAGTCTGCTGCTGGACGACTCTTCTCTTCCCTGAATGATGCACTGGGAATGGATCATGAGGGGGAAACATAATGGCTGTTATTTCCCGTGCTCAATAAATTGAGTCATCTGGTCTGAAAAGGCTGGGAGAACAGATGAGTGAATGCTCTGCATCTACAGCGATTGAAATGAGTTACAACAGTAATCAGCATGGAGAGGAGGGCTGGACTTTTAGGAATGTCTCGACACGTGCCACAGAGTCGCCCTGACTTCCATGTGTCTTGTTAATGAGGGTGGCGAGACAGGGAGGCAGGCCTCTGCTTAGAGTTATGGGTATGGATTTCACAGGCTGTCTACATTAATGATTACAACAAAATATAAACCTCCTACGTCTGTCACCACGCTGCAGGTGGAGCTACAAAATTGATTTAAGCACATTCGATATTTATTTCTATGTTCAGCTTTTTCCAAGCATTGTAAAAAATAATGCAAACGTATCTCCATGAAGAATACAGTGAGTGCAGACCAATTCATACTCGTCTCTGATAGTTATGCAAGACATGTTTACTGCCTGAAAGAGTTAGCAAGGACATTAGATCAAATATTTAATTTCGGATAGTTGATGTGGGTGAAATTGTACACATATCTACTGCTGCATATATTAGTTGATGTGTGACAGCAGGCATGCTAACACTAAGGTAATGGAAAGATCATATTTTAAGCAGGGCTCATCTTTCAATGGGATCAAAAGCATAATTAACTCCGGTTATTGTGAATTTGCATAAATACAACCACCTAACTTACATACAGCCAAAGCAGATAATCCAATCCTTATATACGGCCGCCTATTTTGAACAGGGTCACATGTGATCATGGGCCGGTCCTTCTAGGACTTTGGAAGGCTGCGATCGTAACAATTCTCGTAAATTCGACCAATGCCTGTGAATTCTGCGTGGCCTTGCAATTACCGCAAATTTTTAAGATATTCGAATAATCACAGTAGTCCTTTGAGTCGGGTTGCACGTGCAAGTTATCAGTTCCCCTTTTTGTTTCTGGTTGTGAAGATGCAGACATGTCCGACAGACAGAACGTCTTATGTTTACCAACAAAGATTACTGCTAGAGACCGTGCAAGGCAGTTCCCCGATGTTCTGTACAAAAGCAGTGGTAAACTGTTCTGCATCACGTGCAACATTGTCGTTGAAGAAAAATGAAAGTCATCTCCTGATAAATACACACCCGGAGATTGACTGAAACACGTCGACACTAGGCGAGACAAATAACCGCACAAATCACGAAGTGAGAGATGTGTGCTTACCTGTTTACTTGACTTACATGGCTGTGTGATAGCGTTTAGGATTAAAAAGTCCCAAATTTAATGTTTAAAGGCGAGGCAAAAGCTTTCAACACTGTGTTGACAGATCATTACAGGATCGACACATCGAAAGAAAAAAACAACCATTCACACTCACAACAATGGACATTTTTATTCACCAGTTCATCCATTTTGCATGTTTCTGGACTTTGTGAGAAATACAACTAAAGGGGATCAAACATCTGTAAACTTGCAAACATCACACAGAATGGCCGCACATCGGGATTCAAACTCAGATCCTTCTTGCTGTAAGGCGACAAACACAAGCAGTGCGCATCGTGCCTCCTCTAACTGGAAAAAGTCAATGTGTGCTGATGGAGATGGAAAAAAACCTCCATCATAGGTGACTGTGTGTACACTGACATGAAATCGTTCAATGCACCTAAAAATATAAAGATCAGCAAATTGAAGAATCTAATTATGTGATATATCCCTTTAGGGGCGGTACAAAACATGTGAAAAGTCATTGAATTTTGCCTGGTGGTATCTGAGGAGTATTCCCTTATATGGGTTACCCTATATGCCCACTTTGGCAGCAATAGAACACAAACAAATATAACAAGAGAGAAGATCTGTATCCAAATATGTCACGTTTTTAAGTATGTACGACGTATTATACTAAAAGCACATTTCTCAATGCTGTCAAAAATGATAATATATGGCAAATACTGCATACTCTAACTCTTCATCAGGACAAAATCACTGTTTCAAAATGAAACTATTTCCTCATCTTTACTGATTCGGTTAATAGCATGAAATGTCCCCTAACAGCATGGACCTGCTTATTTTCTACAGGTATCCCATTCTGCTTATTTAGTGCATAAGGACAGCTATACACATGTCCCTCCAAGGACATCATATGTGGTAAAAACATATGGAACACATGCTGTAATACACCATGAAAACTGTGATTAATAAAAATTCATACTAGAAAAAAAAAATTATGATATAGAAATGTCGACGTTACTTAAAGAATTGACATAAACGTGTTGACAGTAACAGTGACTATAAATATAAAGGTTTACACGTGTAGTGCTGATAAGCAGTGGCTTTGCAATCAGACTATGAGGAAAACGAAGGCACCCACCTTCCCAGAAATTGCCAATATCTTTAATCTCAGCCTATCTTTACCTTTCAAAGCACAGCCTATTAGATGATAGCTGCAAATGATGTAGGCAGAAATTACATATTCAGGAAGGGAAAGGGCCATTTTTTCAGAGTACATTCCGGGAACCACAAACATGCAGCAAAAAATAACACATGGCAAAATTTGTCTACAAACTGAGCTTCACCGATGTTAGAACTCCTCTTCATGATGTATGCCAGCTCTAAATTCGGACTTGTACTACTTCATAATGAAGAAAAAATCAATTTCTTATCATCTGACGGCAAATTAACTAATTCAGATTATTTTTTTAACGAAGTAAGGCGAAGTTTTAGTTTAAAATTAATTTATACCTTTTCCAAAACAATATATGGAACGAGGTGATTTGCTGTGCCGACTCTTAAAGGGAAGAGTCCAAAGAAGAAGAAGACTTTGTTCAGGTTATTGGTTACAACTTAATCCATTGCCACTGACTATGGCTTCTCCAGATCATGGGACTATCTCCTCTGAATCTTATTCTGTAAACTAATGATTGAAGGTTACCCAGCAGAAACATTTTGAAAAATATCTATGTACATTTCCAACCTATGATTTAACAGATGTATATGAAATGGAGATCTCATCCAACTAATCACTGTCACAACTGCATGTTTAGCCCGTTATTATCACCTGCTGTCTTACCATATAACTCCCTCAATCTTTCTTCCTGCATGCTGCTGGTTCACTCGCCCTCCACCTCCCTATCTCCACCTAGTCCTCGGAGATCCATCAGCCTCATCATTCATCAGTCCCTGCAGATTCATTCACTCATGGAAAATATATTGCCATTACAATATACGAGAAACAATAAACAATATAGGAAATATATATTGGTTTGTTGGACAAGAAATGACTGCTTTGGTTAACTTATCTTTTTTAGGAATATATCGGGTAACATATAGCCATATACATTTCATCCATTGCAACCTAGACATATTAGGGGATTTGAGTAAGGTGTCCACCTGCTGACTATAGGTCACCTTCCATGGTGTCATCAATGCTATTTTAAAGATGCATAGTTGTTTTCCTTTTCAAGAAGAAGAAATGCATAAATGACTAAAACACTTGTTCTATCAACAGCTCTGAAAAGCTTGCACTGCCTGTAAGCAGAACCTCTAAAATGTGATATATGGTCAAGAAATGCAGTTTCTTTTACAGCATCATCACCACTTTGTATTTCAATATTACTATATTCTAAATTAAAAAGATTAATTATTTAAATATGCAATTGAAAACAAATACAGACCAGCTAGGACTAAACGACCTGTAACTTGACAAAAAAGTCCAATTCATTATCTTATACTGCGTCGGTTTTCTTGTTGTTGTTTTCTTATTTTATGAACTAAAGCTTAATTCACAAGCCCTTTTATTTTGCTAATGATTACAGTCACCAACATCAAGCTATAATGCGAATGTATCTGTTCTCTGAAATAGCGAGTATGAGTACACTGTTACTTTTTCACAAGAGTCATTCGCCTTAGAAGGAATAACAAGATATTGGTAGAAGATAATGAACAACTGACAGGGTGAATCTATGGTTGATTATGAAAACACTTATAACATGTGCATACGCAATAAACCCACAGGAATCCTGGTCTGATCACTCAAAATGCATGTCAGATGAACAGGATTCAGAAATGCCGACATTGGTTATATCTCCTTTAACTGGAGGATTTTTGGGTTCACATATTGCTCTTTGAAACATCCCTGATTTGTGCCACAATAAGGCAAAATACCTGAACTGAGTCAATGCAGCCTGCTAATATGCACACATCCTTTGAGAAATGTGTAACAGAAATTCGAGAGAAGTACTGTATTCTTTTACTAATGCAAAATTGTACCGTTTCCATTTCTCACCAAGTCTGATTCAACCTGAGCTGAATTATTTACCACAGCGCTCTTTGAGCCTCATCACAAAGCATAGCTAATAAACGGGCTGCGTCCTCAGGCACTCTGAGCATCAAAGAGGAGGGTACCTCGTCAACTCCTGACATCTGTCATAGTCATTAATCATGACTAAATAAGGAAATAAATATTTAACCACTTGGTGCTACATTTTTCGGTGTCTAATCGCATCTAAAAGACAGACGGACTTTGTGCCTTTGAGTTTAAAACGAAAAAAAAGGGGAGTATCATTCAGTTTAACAATATTAGACATTCCCAGGATGATTGTGTTTGTGTCACTGTTATGCAGTTCACGATGAGTGCAACCAAATGTAAATACTTCTATTTAACCCTATCCAATCCAACTACTGTGAGGTTTTGCCTGTGGGAGAAATTGCTAGCTCCATAAGAAAAGAAAAAATAAATCATTTATCTTATTTTATTTCTTCCACCAATTAAGTTTGTTTAAGCACAATATTATCAGATTACAAATTGCGGGCTGCCTCAGGTCACCTCTATTCACCATGTCTAGCATACAATGCTGTTACGGACGTAAAGGGAGACTGATGATTTCCTCCAAATTGTTTGTTAGCAGCCAACCACAAACCATCAAGCCAAAACTAAGTAATGCCCAACTTGCAATGCGTCATCCACCAGTCGTAGTGATCATAAGTCTAGTGACCAGTGCATTCTGGTTGTTGTAGGTCTTCAACATTTTGATTTTTTTTAAAAGGCTTTAACACAGGTCCTTTTTCTGTTTTCCCTGGCCATCTTGCACCACAATTTATAAATTGTCTTCATATTTTCATCTTCCTACAGCATTTCTCAATATCTACCTCTGGACAAAATGTTCACTTGCTGGCACCACAACACCCCACCAACAGGCAGCTGACAACATAGCAAGATAATCAAGATTATTTTGATGTTATTTGTCAATGTGGTTATGATGTTATGGCAGATCGATGTACAATACCAAAGACTTCCTCCTTTAAAGTGGGTTGAATCAACACCTGAAGATTCAATCCTTCATGAATGCGTCATTTATTGCAGGAATACCTGAATGACTTTTAGCGAGACATTCTTAATAAACCGGAGAATGGTTCTATTCGGGTACGTAAGGATCATTGAACAGGGAGCTGCCATTTTGTCAGTGAGGTTTTTTCAGTTTTTATTTTTTATTTTAACAAATTAGCCAAAATGTAAGATATACTGTAGCATGTTAATTATGGAGATTTACAGGTTCTAGGACAGACAGATGATATTTTTTATATCTCTCTTATAGAGATTAATTAATCCAATGACCAAAAATGATAAGGGATTAAGATTCAGAGCAGAGGCAAACAATTATCGCGGATGTGAGTTAGTAGGGGAACAACAATGTCATACGTGAAAGTCAGACGAGTCAACCTGAACTCAAAAAGAAGCCTTTTCACCCCACAAGATTAAGGAAACTCAGTATTACTGTAGGCAGGTACACAGGTTGTGGCACAGAACGGGACATTATTGGTGCGGTGGGCTGCTGAAAACGTGGACGGCATTATACACAAAAGTGAAAACACGATAATGTATGCAGCAATCCACCCACACGCACATATCTCTCTGCATCTCGCTCCTTCCCACACCCACACAGCCTGAATCAGCTCAGTCACGATGGGTGGGAGAGAAATCTGACAGTTTTTTTCTCTCATCACTCGGACAGCATCTAAGTACACCAAGTTACTCCCCAGGTCAGTTGCGTGGTTGAAGAGATGATTCACATGTACAAAGGGATACTGTGATGTAAAAAAATAGCTCCAACATACATTCACCGCTCATAAACACTCAGATTGTCTGAGACTCTGACTCGAGCTGAGAGACAGGAGCAGACATGAGAAAGATAACACGACCAAAATGAATTAAAGCCAAGGTGTGAAAACAGAACTCATGCTGTAATCGGCTATTTTAACGAGCTTTAAAAAATTAAAGTCACATCAAATTGTAGAGTTTCAAAAAAAAATATGACAATCGACAGATAACGCCTTCCATTAGCATGCCTCCTTTGATCACATTATAAAAGATGGAGGTGACGAACAGTTGGTGCAGCTCTCTGACATCCCTAAATATCACATCTATGTAACAGCCGTCCAAACAATTGACTCGGCTCTCTTAAGCTGTTTGTTTGTATTCTTCCTCAAATCAGGGCACCTGTGACACAGCCCTAAAGAATACCATGTGCTCCCACTTACACTGTTCTTTGAACAGGCTTTTAATATGTGCATATGTGAATATTCATTGACCATATCATTAGTTCATCACGTTATTATAAAAAAAAGGTGATTTAAATGTTTTGTTGCTCATCTTATTGTTTACAGCTTTGACAATACTTTCTTTACTGAAGTAACCACACTCATTGTTTGATCAAACTGTGGTCATACATCCTCTTCATATCATATCAATGTGGGACATTAATGTAAAAACTGCACCTCCGTATTATCACAAATTCAAAAATATTGATACATTTCATCACTGTGCTCATGGCCATGACGAGTTAAAGAAATAAAAGGTTAAATATTTTTAAATTAGTACAGAGCAAGAAATCCCATCTCATGTCTCCCTTCCTCGGGCCTCCTACCTTCGATCATCATCAAGTGCCTTTTGGACAGTTATAATCTGCAATGCAGAGCTACTAGAAACCCTCGTCTTGCCACAAAGTGAGAAGTTTGGCATGACTTTCAGTTACATTAGTGTCCTATATGGCAACTCCATATCAAGCCGTGGTGAAAAAGTGGCACGAAGCCTGAAGTCTACTGGCAATCAAGTTGACACAAGCAACAGTCTCCATCTTGGCTAAAAAGCCGGGAACAAGCAGCTGGTGGGAGATTCCACCTGGACAGTTCTGAAAAAGTAGGCCCGACCGCATGGTCGTCATTTGGGAACTCCTGTTTTAGTGACAGACCCCGCAGTAGGCATCATCATCCCACCAGCTGCTTGTTCATGAGATGTAGATTAAGTGATTAACATCCTTCACCAAATCTACGGATTAGATCTGCACATAGTTAGAATTATTCTATAATTACTTTCTATCACCTTTGCCATTTTCCCAGCATTGACATTTTATCCTTATCTGATTCATATACACATTTGCATTTTTCATGCTTCCTTCATTACTATTTACTCATATTTATCCATCATTATTTGCATTATCTTTTATTCACATTTTTTTTCGCTTGAGTAGTGTTTAGTCAAATAAATATATATTGTATTTAACCCATGCAGCTCTGATCCTTGATAAAAAGAAAATGAAGGTCACTGTGATTAACAATTTATGACATTCAGATATTTGACTGACTATTTTGGTCAATTAGACATTTGGATTGATCCAAATTAATATTTTACAGATTCTGGGTGAGCCCCTTTTATTTAAATGAGGCTCATATAGCATATACCTCTACATTCATCATTAGTTTAAGAACGGATTATGTGAAATATTAAAAGTTAGGTGGACTTTATAGGGAAAGCTTCCTGCCAAACCAATCAACGGCATGAGCACCTTATGTTGAAACCAAGTTACAGAAACAGATACAATTGGCCGGACTTAGCTTCATCTGTAGGGTGGCTGAGTTTTGCCTTGGAGATTTTTGAAGAACTCTGAAGAGAGTCTCTGCTTCTTTGTATCAAAAAAACAAACAGTTGAGATGGTTTGAACATCAGGGTTGGATTAATCTTGGGCACCAGCAGGGGGTCTTGTTTAGTCTGCTGCCGAAACAACCTGACCCCAGACATGAAATAGAAAATGGAAACATGGATATCAGCAAGTTCAGTATCAGCATGCAGATGCTTTTAGGAGTAACAAGACAGACCAAACGGTTCTGGTAAATACAGCTGTTCCCCAGAGCGAACATCAAGTAGTCAAAAATCAGAAGTTCCAGCTCATTCCATCTACTAATCCTGAAATAGAAACCCCTTAACGTAAGAATAAAAGTAAGTAAGTAAGTTTTATTTAATATTTGGGAAATCAGTTCAGTTTATAAATATGAATGCCACACGTAAATAGCATTTTTTTCACATTTAGTTGTGAATGACAAACAACTGTATTTAACTGTGACACATGATTAAAAAATGATATCCTTTGTCTTTGGTTCAATTCACTTTTGTTAGGGTTAGGGTTGTCACACAATATCAGCTTTAACTGCGTAAGAATAATCAGAGTAAAGTCCAACCATGACCTCAGCTAATGATGGGATGTCGAGACCACATTAAGGTATCGTCTGCTGGGAAATCAAGCCAGCGCATAATCATTCTGTGTTTTTATTACCTGGTCTACGATTTATGTAGATGGCCGTCTAAATCCTTCAACTAGGAAAATTTATTTCAAAAACGGAGGAGGAAAAATGTTCAGAATGGTGTGTTCTGGAATAAACTGCGCTTGTTTATATTGCATCCATTGAAAACCATGATTTATCAGTCCGCAAGTCCAATGTACTCCCATAGTTATTCAGGTCACATCTCGAGACACGGCAGGATACGTTCCCCACTATCACTTCTTCGCAACTGGGTGACGTGCAACAGAATATTTTGGAGGGAGTCTGGGGAGAAACTTGCTGTTCCCAATTGGTCATTAAAACCAACCGCGACCACCATGAGGTAATACAATAGTAAACACGACACTGTGTATCCAACGTTAATAAGTAGAGAAAAGAAGAGAAGACAAAGCAAGAATCCAAGGAGGTTTTCATGTAGCAGATAGGCAGTGTGGTGAAGAGACAGCAAGGGGATTTTCATCTTGCATGCTTGACTTTGAAAAAGGGGGGCATGTCCTCCGGTCATTTGTAACTCCAGAGAAACTTCTGATAAGGCTGGGTTAAGAGGCTTTGGTTGATCCATTGCTTTCACTCAAGGACTCATATCAGGGCGGTCGTAGAACCTGCCTGCCTTCTGCTCGGAGAAGTTCACTTACCTCTCTGTCTCTTACTGTGCGCATGAAAGGTTTGATCATTAGTAGGGAAGGCTCAGCCCCGTCCACTCCCCGTCCTCTGTCCCAGGAAGGCCCTTAGGGAGGAGGAGTACCAGCCCTTCAGAAGGAAAGTTCTTTCTACTGTCAGGACTGCCGTTTTATCTGAATATAACCATGCCTCTGGGGAAGTGAAGAGGTGACCAGAGCGAGGGAAGCAAGGGGATAGTGTAATCAAGGCTAGTGATTACTAATCACTACAACGTTGACATATTAGTTGAATGTCCTTGATATTATGTGCTAACCTTTGCATAACATTACAAATAGTGCAAAAAAAATCCCTGGGTCCATTACCTGTAGAGTACACATGATGTACAATATGTAAACAACTAAGAGGGGCATTAAAGTTACTTTTTGTAGGTCTTACAGAGTCAGCCATCAGTTCTAAAGCCCTTAACAATATGGTTTTAGATAGTAAATAGAATTATCAACTGAATCTGCAGCCAACCTCAGCTTTGTGGAGTTTTATTATGAGTTTCAGCTCATGGTTCATGTGACATGTCGTTTTCATTGTACTGGTATTGGCCCTGGCCCCAATGTTAGAATACCTCTATTAAGGAGCTGCTGCAACAACTAACTTCCCCCATTTGGAATTAATAAGGTTTCTCTCTCTCTCTCTCTCTCTCTCTCTCTCTCTCTCTCTCTCTCTCTCTCTCTCTCTCTCTCTCTCTCTCTCTCTCTCTATGTCTCTCTCTCTATGTCTCTCTCTGTCTGTCTGTCTGTCTGTATGTTTATATTGGGTAACAGTTGAACAGGTAGTCAGAAACATGACTCTTATTAAATGTTAATATTTCTCCAGAGCTGGACGATGCGTGAATACCAAGCATTATTACAACAGCTTTGCCAGATCACCTTAAAGTCATGTATTCCAAAAGTTCATTGGAAAAGTTGGGTTCAAAGTGGTCCTGATTCAAATAAGACTTGACAAATATCTACATAAATGGCAAAAAGAAATAAGTGACGAGACAAAATAGAAAATTCAATCCAGAAGGTATAGCCTCTGAACAACTGATTACAAAACCAACCCTTCCACTTTTGATGCTTTTTATTTTCTGGTACATTGTTATCACAACCTCCTCTATAATCTCCTATTGCCATCTTGTGGATGTATTAATGTCTATATGAAGGCTATAACAGGGGACAGACACAATGTCAAACAATGTATCCTCCTTCTTTTTCCAGAGGGAGTAGATAAATAAGCCATTAGTATCTTGATTGGTTCTTGGTGGAGTTGATCGGCTCACTAATGTTTCATCAAATCTCTGGAAACAAATCTGACATGTCACTACTGTCAGTTAAAGGAAGAATAATGTATTAATTTTTTTTTAATGTTTTATTAGACATGTCCACCAGTCTTATCTAATGTTTAATAATGGAATTGCATGTTTACCAAATAACTCATAAGTCATTGCAGGCTTTAGCTCAGCTGCTGATAAAGATCTATTACTGTTTAAATACATAAAAATGGCCATCTTTTTACAAGAGTACGTTGTTATGAGTGATACTGACATATGGAACATACAAAATGCAAGAGAGAATGATCAAAGTCTAAAAGCACAGTGATGTCTTGAAGGTCCCCAGAATGCAGCTGCCTTTGAATCTATTTGAATGCATCATTTCAGATTTAATATTAAGTGCATCCATTTTTCTGTGCTATATGGCCTCCTATGTTATAATGTGCTAAGCCTTCGGCATGAATGTATTCAGAAATAAGAGTAGGTCTGAAATGTAGTGCAATATTTTCATGTTGCCATGTCTGAAACTCTTGCACAAAAGACAGACGATAGGGGTTTGAGTGATGAGCCATGCAACCTGTGCCCACAATGCCAGATTAAAATGCACTATAATGCGGATGAGCTTCTAAGGGCCATTGTGTCACCGAGCTTCACTGCTCAACCTCTTCACAACTCCATCCATCTTGAAAATGGTTTACACTTAGACTCTGCTTCTCCCATTTGAAAAGCTTGGCACAGCTTAAAGAAAACAGTTCCTTTTGTTAAAGAGAGCCTCGGGTCTCATATTGTGAAGAGGAAATTGTAGGCGCTGGTGAACAGAGCAACAATTCCAATATTGGTGTTCACAAAAAGCCTTAAAGTTTTTGGTTGGGGAATGCATAATTTTGAGAAATATATGATAAAAAAAAAGGTTTTCTGCTGTGCCAAGAGAGTAACAATTAACTTGTAGAGACTGCAGCAACTGGAAATCCAACCACTAAACAGTCAATGCAGAAATGTTCCTATTAAATAATAAAAAATAAATGTATTTATGAGTTCATGGTTCTGCTTCATGTGGACTGACACAGATACAAGAATGCAAACCAACAGACTCAAGCTCTAACAACTTTAGTCCAGAGCTTGAATCTCCTTTTCTGTTCACAAAGACATAAATGATCCCTACCCCAGTCAGAGAGTTCGAGCAAATTTAAATGAACTACTTCTGCTGACAACAAGAGATGGTTCATGTGATGTCATTCATCATTAAAGCTTCACTGCAGCAGGGGCTTGCCTGGGCAAAAACGTCGACCCCTACTGCAATGTTTCTGCCTGAGGCCAAGACTAAAAATCAGCCCAGATATCAATGCAAAAATATTCGCAAAAAACACTCAACAGAATTTGAGGCATACTCCTTACACGCCTAAAATACAACAGTGCCAACAACAATCATGCCCTAAAATATTATGTCCAACTCAGGGAGCATAATGCAACACAATGTAGTCATCCAGCAGCAGCAATTAAATATGTGGAGATTTACAGCATATAGGGACCAATGTAAAAAAAAAATGTCTTTGACAACTGGCTCACTAAAAAACAAAACAAACCAAAAAATAAAACCCATTTACAGTTGTCAATGGGTGTTGTCAAGGAAACCTCCAACAATCCATCATTAGACTTATGCTATTTATGCTGTTCACGGTCAACTGAACTGTTACATGCAAGGCATGTGAATAACAAAGACTTGAAAGATGGCAACTATTACTGCTTATGGGTAATTTGTATCGTATAAATATTTCAATACAGCAGATATTCCTATCATTAAAACGATCTGTCTTATATGGTGTAATTTTTTTTTTTTTTTATTCTTATTTTGCTGTGAAAAATGTGAGTTTAGACACCTTTCTATCAGAACCAGCAATAACTTTTTCAGCAATTGGCGCTACTCTTCTGTGGGATGTTATATTTCCCTTACTTGTCCATGGTTGTAATGTTTTGTCTTATCGGTGTATACCATACAGAGGACTATTTGTGTGAGAAGAGAAATGAGCTCATGTCAGAACAGATTCTACACTATAAAAAACTGGCTGAAATTACCAGAGAGCTGATTTCAACGGTCTGTTCATGTTGATTTTTTCTTTAAGTGATTATTTGTTGTTTTTTCAACAACACAACAGTAATACACATACCATTAGATAAATAACATGAGTAACTTCTAAAGAATATAAATTAAGTGAGAATCCAATTCATTCAAAAGAAGAAAGCATTTTTTTATGAAGATATTAACACTGTAACTAATTATATCGACCATGTTTAGATGCCATGTTCAACCTTATCTTGATGAAAACATTGTTGTAACAAAAGATTTATTTTAAGGAGCCAAAAAATGAACGATTATGTTAGTAATTTCCATACAATATTTGTATTTATATCTAGTGAATGAAAAAGATATTCTGATGCAGTTGAAGGTTTTTTCTTTTTTTTTTTTACAATATAGCTTTCTCAACAATCTACTGTTTATAGATATAAAACCAACTTTTAAAATTTTATGTCCAGCTGTCATAGGCGGAGTTTGAAGGGGGGGGGAAAGAACAAGTTAAAGCCTGTGAGCTTTCTTTTCTCTTTCTTCCATTATCTATTTTGGAGTATGCCATGTAAAATGTTTTTTCTGTGAATCCCTCACAGTGCTTACTGCTTGACAGTGAATGAAAGGTTTGACACGAGATTATTTCTAATGCAAGGAATTGTTTTATGATTTTTTAAAGATTTTATGATGTCACCTTTAAAACATGCTGTACTGTTTAAAGATATGAATGCTCTATAAAATGTGTTTATCAATTACAGGTATGGGTCAAAATAGAACAGTGACTCGGTCCAGAATTGGACATCAATCTACTTATGGACGCATCAGGAGTTCAAAAAGGACGATGACAGTGTACCACAACCATACTTAAATTAAAGACTGTTTTGTTATCCAAAACCTCACAGACACTCTTATTTTGGACCAGTCTCTCACAGAACAGCTGCATACTAGAAAATATTCCCCAGGTCACTAAATACGTGTTTATTGTGCATACTCAAAAATCAATGGTTTATTTTGTGCAGTGTGGAAAGGTTTAAAAGAAGTTCTTTCACAGTTTTAATTTTAATATAATTTTAGAAGACTATTGAGTCTTTTTCAATGATCATCCAAGTGTTGCCTGTTTTTCAATATTAGCTTATTCAGAATAACAAATTGGCCCAAAGTGGTGGAGCAGAGAGGATTCAGGAGTAGAAAGATAATGGCTTTGGCATTCCTATTGTTTATACTCCCTCCCATCTCTTTTATCATCTCAGTCATAACAAATCAATATCAAGGCAACATGATGCAATAGATTTTTGCTTTTCTCAATTTTTTCTGGCATTTTTGACCATACAAAGGTTTTCATGAGTTCTTCCAGCTAGAATCTTCTTGTTCATACAAATACGTTGAGAGGTGAGGCTAACTCTGAAATTCGTGTTTCAATGCCATGTATTTCAACATTCAATTAACATTGATTTACTTGTTGAACAAACTTAAAACTTTGCCTTAATAAATCAATAATAAACCAAATTCCTGTTGCTTTAACTGTATTAAAGAAATGCTCAATAAGTAGATAAGCGAGTAGAATATGCAGACAGGGGGAAATGAGCTGAAACCTTTTTTTCCTCTGATAAAATATGTCAACACAAAACATCTGAGCATGACTGAGGTATGGGCTTCAAATACAACATACATTGTGGAGGAGGAGGACACTGGCTTGCATGTTGCCACTGCACAGTCCGAGGAAATAACAACCGTCTAATAAACAATAGTCATCAAATATGGAAAATTTCCCAATTATGTAGCCAAATGTGCTGTTGAGTTGCCCTCAACAAAGTGATTGATGTTGATACGTTGAGCGTTGGAGACGACAACAACAGGGTTTCCATCGCATAAAATCAGGGAAAACAGGTGTGAAGTAATGGCAACTCACCAAGTTTTTCTTGGTTGGTTATGGCAAAGCTAAATTTCAGATTAATGTGAATAACTTTACAGTGTACTGTAATTTAGCACTGCCGTTGTAGCACAGATATAGGAAGGACACATTGAGATCCATCCAACATTTTTAAGGTCTTCAACGCAAGACGATGCGGCCATTGAGGGACAAAAATGTTTTTCATATGAGTTAAAAAATACAAAAAAAACCCCATTTATTTCTGAAAGCACAGGCTTTGTAGATTTACAACAGGGTATCTGCATATTTCTGAAATGTACATTTAATGATTTTTAAGACCTCTTTAATACCAGTAAAATGAAAAAAAAAGTGTTACTGATGCAAAAGACATCAATAAACTGAAATACCTTGTAGCACTTAATTGAACTTGAATAACATAAATGAGATGCATTAGTGATCATAACTGTCTTACGGGCAATGGAGATACAATAAAACAGCAGATCAACAGAAGTCAGACAAAAAACAAGCCAGAGAAAGAGAAATAAATACAGGCTCATCATTGACTCCAGAGGCCAGAGAGAGATAACTACGTATTTAACATTGACCATAGAGGCCACAGAGTGATAACAACATAATCAATATTGACCCTACACACCAGAGAGAGATAAAAATAATAATAATAATACATTTAATTTATAATGCACTTTCCATTTTACTGATAGCCACATACTCAACTTCGGCAGATGGCAGAAATGACAGAAATTAAAATTAAAGGTACCGCTCACACTACTCCTTTGTTAGATGCGTCATAACCTAAATGATGTCGTGTTGACATTTGTGGAACTAAAGCAAGAGGAGCGGTGTGTTGTTAACAACCTTATGCATTTTAAAGATCTGCAGTATAGTCTTTATTCTTTTCTGGTCATCAATGTCTTTTCTGGCAATCAATGTCTCACTTGTTTGTTGATTTAAAAATGAGAGTAAATATCATCAGTCGCAACGCTTCACCCAACGGCCGCAGCATTTAGTGATCTCGTGGAACCCAGAGCTTCATCTTTCATTCTGGTTGTTACAGGCTTTCTACTCTTAGACCCTAAAGAAATACCACAACCATTTTTCTCTCTTTGCATTGCACCGATTTCAAAGGTGTTTGTCTCTCTCTACAACATAGACAGTCCTGTTTTATCACTATCTATTGAATCTTTGGCATTTTTTTCTCTGCTCTGCTCTCCTGCTGTCTGTTGATAATACCAAAACACAAGTGTTGAACAAGGATTAGAAGGCAGCTTCTCGTGCCTCTTTATCATTGGAATTATTAATATTTTATATGCATTCAGCAGTGCATTGGTGAGAAGCTGAATCAAGAGTCCTGTCAAGTAAACAGGATTAAGGGCTTCAAATTTCTTTTTGTGTTTCCATCATTCTTAAAGGTATTCACTTCTGAAGAAGAGGCAAAAATTGTGCCCAGACAATCAATGTGTTACATTATTGATGGATCTTCAATATCTCAGAGAAATTCTTCCCTTTAATTTCTTTCAGGTTAAATCTACCAATCCTGTGTTCTTTGACTGTTGAGGCCAATCTCCTTTTCCAGTTTGTTTAAATATTTGCCTTCACATTCTCCAAACCAAACTCTGCAAGAGTGCGGTGGACGTCTCTCAGCCGTCTAGCAATGCATAAAATATTAAATGTCTGCCGAAATCTTAGGATAACAAAACAGATGGGGATGCTTTCTGCTTAATTTAAGTGGGTTTAATATTGCAGTGTACGTTATGACTAAACGTAGACTTATGGCTACTCACTTAATATCAGCATGTTTCTCAAGCTACTGCAGCTGATAGATCACAGTAGCAAGCAGAGAATCTGACCTGCTGACAAGTAGAAAGCCATAAAATATGGATTAAGTCAGACACCAATATTGATAAGTTCAATACAACCAACTCACCATCGGGTCAGGAAGGGTCACTGGGATTGTACTGCTGGTCCTTGAACCAGAACCGGACTGAGGTCTGCGTGATTATTTACTATATGCAGTGTGTAATTGTTTATGCTTGGCAGTATGTGTGAGCTAAAGCACAGTGGGGTGGAGCGATGCACAACCTTAAAACGCGCAGGAGAGCATGCTGGTATCACTTTTTTGATTCCTCATTGGAAGCCTGCTGAAATTCAAGCTAAAACAAACACCCACTTGCGTTTTAAAGTTTGCTCCAATTCGCTACTGCTCTGCTTTCTAACTTTCAACCCTGATTTTAATGGGTTTGCTGAAGGGTATTGGTTCAAACCTGCTCAGACATACACCTGTGACCTGTGGCTGCCGTAATTCAAAGGGGGAAGTGCGAAATGGCTGCAATCTTGTTTGTCTCACACCTTGACACTGTTACTAGTTTGGAATTGGAAAAGAAAAAAAAGTATTGCGTAAAGGAGTCACTATCTGTTTTCAACAGATGGGAGGAGTTATGCCAGCAGGAACATTTCTCGGGTGATGCAGTTGTTGTATTGATTGCCAGAATTTGATTAAATCAAAAACAATCAAACGAAATAGCAGCCTCCATTCCCTAAGACTGGCATCGCTGCGATCAAGTCTTTGATCAGTGCAGAAGACACAATGGAACTGAGCATCTCCATGACAATAATGATAGTGTCAGCACTGCAGAGGCAGCAGCTGGGAGCTTCTTCAAAGATGCTTCATTTCATTTTTTATATATATTTTTTTCAGCTCATTTTCTGAAATTCAAAATACCAATGAGAGTTAGACAGTCATCTTATGGGATATAGTGCAGGGCTATGAATTAAGAGTATTCAATTTCTTGAAATGATTTCTGACCACAGCGCCATTTGACAATTCTAGACCAGCTGGAGCTGGGGAGGGGATGGGTGCCGTGACAGCCCAGCTTGGACATAATAATGCTCTAGGCTACCTTCCATTTGCAGCAAATAAAATGACTAAAATGGGAATAGCGCTGGGCAGGCAACACAAATCGGTTACAGACTTGCCAATGTTTTTACCAAAAAATCCTGGATAGAGCTGTTGACCTCGACACGTGGAATTACGGTCTGAGCAGAGAGAGTGGTGGACTCTGGCAGGACGAGTGGAGGTTTTTCTGTTCTTGACGTTTTGTGTTAAAAGGAGTCGATGAACTCAGATATTGCACGTTTATTGTAAAGCTATCGACCATGTCATCAACATTCTGCTCTTTACCAGTGTTATTAAATTGAAGAGAGAATCTCACAGGCACATTTCAGCTCCTCCGAGACTTACAGACTCGCATCTGGAGCCACACAGGCATGTAGCAGAGAAAACGGCAGACATGAGAGCCAAATATCACTGGGGAAGTCAGGGAATACTTTGGACGCACAGCACTGAAGAGTCCTTCTCGAAACATGCTACATAATTTGTAAGAAAGGTGAGAGTAAAGTGCATTGTCAAGGAAATAGGAAACACATTCAAGTTGTTCAATCATTTTCACAAACACAATCCCTCTGTGGAATGTATCCAATTTTTTGCTTTATAATGTAACAACGAAACACAAGAATGTTCAGCAAACATTCCCAGAACCCAAGAACATACAACAGTCATACAACATAAGGGACTGGAAAGATCATAATCAGTCTAATTTTGATATGTAGAGAGCTATTTATTTGTATTAATTTATTTATGTTGAACAAATATATTTAGAGTGATTATTCGTTCGCAAAGGGTAATTTATTTTAATTTGTTAATAGTCATTTAAGTTGACCTAACATATAAGACAATAATTATTATTATTAATTATAATAATTAGGATGGTTATTCATTTGCAATAAATGGAGTGGATCAAAGAATAAACGTTAGTTTGACTAGTTTATCACTGAACCAATCCGTCACATGCTGCGCCATCCATCACCGCAAGTAAATTCTCAACCTGTGGGAAACACTGCTATGGATATTAATATATCTATACCCACATCTATCTATAGATATTTATTATAAGTTTTCTAGGGCCCGTTGTGCAATTTACAGCTATTAAGGTAAAGAGACCCATGTGTAGCCTGAATGTGGCAAAAAAAAGTGGTTTATGTTTATGTGGATCTCTCCTCCATTAGATGACACTATATTTCTTTAGCGTCTAAACTATACTGAGCTGATATGCACCCAAAAAAGATGTATATATACGGCTGAGCTTCACAAAATTGCTAGGGTTTATATTCAAATGCTGATCATAAAATGCACTTGAAAGATAATTTTCCTTATTTCCCTCATCTTTCCACTAAATGAATGCCACGTGAAGTTAACTGCTGCTTTTACGTTAAGGATTTGATCCTACACCAACCACTTATGGTTGTAGTTACATGATTGTTTTATCATTATACCATTCTGTATTAGATTAGAACACCTCCCTGAAATGTGAGATGAAGAAAGAAATACCGCTATGATGATATGATCTCAGGGAATTATGACAAAAATAGTTTTCTGTCCTATTTATTTTCTTAAAATATTTCTTAAAATTATAGTTTGATTAAAAACAGATAAAAATTTGATATGATCCTGTTCTGTTTTCCTTCCCCTTCTTTTCCTACAAAAAGGAAACATGCAACCTTCTGATTTATCTTCAAGTATATTTTCAAGTACAAATGTCAATAATAACTACAAAAATAACAATTACAATTATTATAATTATAATTATAGTGTCATACCCTAATAGTGTGATAGGAATGATATTGTCATGGACTGTGAAAATCTGATCCGTTGCAACCCTATTATTTTTGTTTTACATCCTTGATTTCATTGATATGGAAGGTGTAGATAAGTGAGATTCAAACAACATAGTATATATTTATAGTATGGCTTGATGTGCAGTTTTTGCCCAGGGCCTGGAACTCTCATACCGAGATACTGGTTGACCTGAACATCCTAAGAGCTCTGCTTCTCCCTGCAGTATTCCACCTACACACCACCAAACTACATAATGCCGAGACGTTGAAGGAGGGAGCTCTGGGAAGTTTGAGAGGCTGCAAAACTTAAACTGTCTTATGCCAGTGAGCTCTAATAACTGCAGGAAATGGCAAAGTCCTCACAGTCTCTAAAGTGCAAAAACAGAGGTTGAGAAAATTGTGTGGGGTGTAATGAATTGGAAAAATGTTGTTGGATTATCTCCAAAAACAAAGAATATGACTTAAGCATGTGCCAAAAAAGAAAGTGCCTCTTTAAAACCATGATTGACAGCATACATACATACATACATACATACATACATACATACATACATACATACATACATACATACATACATACATACATACATACATACATACATACATACATACATACATACATACATACATACATACATACATACATACATACATACATACATACATACATACATACATACATACATACATAAATGCATACATACATACATACATACATACATACATGCATACATACATGCATACATACATACATGCATACATACATACATACATGCTTACATGCATATATGCAAAAATGCATACATACATAAATACATGAATACATACATACATACACACATACATACATACATACATGCTTACATGCATATATGCAAACATGCATACATACATAAATACATGAATACATACATACATACACACATACATACATACATACATGCTTACATGCATATATGCAAACATGCATACATACATACATACATACATGCATATATACATACATAAATGCATACATGCATACATACATCGATATAGGCAAACATGGATAGATACATACTTTAATACATACATACATGCATACATACATACATGCATATATACAAACATGAATACATACACACACACACACACACACACACACACACACACACACACATACACACATACACACATAAATACATACATACATACATACATACATACAGCAAGCTCATGTCTGGCTTTGCGGTCCTGTTTGCTGTAGCCACTCTGCTACCTTTAGCTTTTGGAAACTTTCTATGTTCCTAATGCTGACTAAATTTTAAGTGTCTGATTGAGTTCGTTGTGCAGAACTTTTTTTTAGGTTGTGCTTCCAAAGCTTATTTTGCCCTTACTAGTGTTTCAAATTGCGGGCTTTGTGTTACTGGTTTGCTGGTGCATGTACGGCGCATGCATATAACCGTATCATTGTTCAACCAAATAAGTGCTATAGACGCCCTTGGCTCTGTTCTCCTTCCCTCTCATTCTCCTATAAAGAGTAACAGGGTGTTTTATTGATTATTTACGCTCATCATTAGTTATCAGCGTGGTAGAAACTATTCTTCCTAAGGCCCCTACAAAAGAAAATAGGGAAATAGTCAATAGTTAATTGGGTTAATCGTCAATTTATTCAAAAATAAGATTTGTGGTCATCATCAATGAAGAATTGAATGATACAAAAAACAGACCAGCAGATGGATTAGAGATATACCTAGGCTCCGGTTACATGACTGTTGTTTTGCCAATAACATAAAAGATTGTGTGTCATCTTTTTAAAATGTTTTTTTATTCATACAAAAAAAGCAATTCAAAACAAAGCAATCAGAAATAACAGAGTAAATAGTGTACGAAGTACTACTCACCTGCGTACAATCTAGTACTCTGTGATTGTTTTTGTTGCTGTCCATGTGGCACTATTATCCTGAAGACATAATAGCCATAATAACCATTGTCGTGTAAACCCCACCAGAGACGGACCGTGCTGTGATTTGCATATTTATTTTCAACCGTGTCTACAGCTCAATGCTGGTGAGCCAGGCCTTGCATCTATTTTAAGTTTGAGAACACGTAGTGACCGTTTGGTATCATTGGCTTTCTTTGAAGAAACTGTGAGACTGAGCTCCAGCTATTTTGAGGGAACCTTCAGATGGAACCGACTTCTAGATGGTTGCTGCATCCTTTCAACCTACAACCAGGTCAGATTTTCACGTCAGGACCTCCACCAAGAGTGTTCTGGTTTCACCCTACCCACGCATAGTTCACGATTCTCGGCACATTAACTCCCTGACGGAAAAGTGAGAGCGCCAACTCCGATGAGCCAAGATCCAATGTGCAGCCATGGAAACAATACTGTGCATGCCATCCAATGAGCACAAACTTTAGAAGGCAAAATATAGAGATAATGTTTTAATCTAGAACTTAGTCTGATCTTTTTTTTAAACAAAAGAGCATGTAGATTTTCCTCTCATCGTTTTTTTCATCATAGTGTTCATTAACAGAATTAGCACTCGTAAGAAAAGCACAGTTTTCTTTCAGGTATAATTTTTTGGTACAGGTATGGAAATTTCCACATAAAGGCTCATCTGATGCTTTTACTAAAGGCAGTGGAGGAAATTGACTGCACTTATTTCACTTCCCTTTAATTTCACTGACCACCCACACCCTTTATAACATTCACCCATTCATACAAACATTCATGCAGCTTTGGCTGAGGCTACCTTTCAAGGCACCACCTGCGTGAATATGCTATGTATACACTTACATTGTCTTTCCTGTCTATGATTTAGGACTTTTAATGATTTATAAAAAAATAAGTAATTCACGTTGTCAGACCCTTTCCTATCTTCTTTTAGTTTTCTAGCTCTAGACAGCGGTTTGTAGCTTGGTTTGATCTTCGTACAGGTACGCAGTCTCCTGAGATCAACTCTAGTAGTTGTTTTAATGTTTGACATATTACATTATGCAAATAGTTTTTATTTACATTGTGGTTATTACCATTTAAACAACTCCTAACTCTCGGCAAAACAGTAAGCAAAGGAACGGAAAATACTGAAGGTAGGTGTTGGTTCCCCTACGGCCCTGAGAGCGAATATGTTTATGAATTGTGGGAGTAGTGGTATGCAGATATTTATAACAGGATATGTTTGTTTTTCTGTGTGTGTGTGTGATCGAGGTTCACCAGAGGAAAAAAGATAAACGGCATGCCAAAAGGCCAAAAAAACCATACATACACATGTTTAAATTGTTGACACCAAAATATGTTTTCTGTTACAACATGGCATACACGTGAGAGCTTACCTTGTGTAGCTCACACATGTCTCACAGGTTCCAGTGGAGATTAAATGCAGCTTCAACTAATGGTATTCATGGAAGAGAACACCATTGCCCCTGTATTTCAATGACTAACCTTTAACAAGTCATGTGATTTATGTATTCACGTGAACTTATGAATACTAACCATGTTCAATCTTTTCATCTGCTTTCATCGGCTTGCATTACACTGGGAGATTAAAGCAGCTGTTGACCCGTTGTCCAAAGCTATTAGATAATGGCTGCATCCAGTGGCTGTGTCTTATCTACAACCAACACCGTAGCCATTTATATCAAGACACAGCAATTTTATGATTAATAATGCAAGCTGGAAATATATTTTACGGAACCTACTTCATGCATTTTTGCTAAAGAAGGAAATTGAAAAGGGATGGTAAAGGCAAGGCCACTTATGTTAATACTGTAGTCGGAGCTGCTTCACCTGCTGTACACTACTAGTGATTTGAAGCCCAATCAGCAGCTCCTCCAGGCTCGTAGCCGATTTACCAGGCTTTTTGGACAGCTCCTACAGTGGACCTCTGAAAGTCAGACCCTGTATTGGGTCTAATACAGTTGATGTGGAAGTAAACAGGTGATGCTGATTATTTCCAAAGCAATGACAATAAAGCTGTAACTATCTAGAGCAAGAGAGTGGAACAAATGAAGTAGAGCTAATAATAAACAATATGTTGTATATCTGCTGACTAAGAAAAAATCTGATGTGCAATCCCCTCCCTATTTCAACTCTGAAACCTATTTCATCAATAGGCCATCAGGAGTGGCCATGTTGAATCAATTAACCTTCGCAGAGTTGATTGTAAAGCAGGGAATTCTGGCAGAGTGACCAGTCCTTGAATTATAATGTGTGAGACCCAACAGAAACCAGGGAAATGTGTCATTTGCAGAACTGAGAAGAACTAAGTGCCATTAAAAGTATGTGCAATTAATGAAATAAAAAGGACATTTAGCTGATGAGAAACTGAATAATAAGTAGTATTAAGAGTATTTTGCAGTTCTGAGTTCAGCAGTAGAGATTTGTCTCTTAATCTGGACTATTCCGTTTGAGGAACCTGAACCTACTTTTCATTCTGTATTGTTAAAGGTCGATCTTATAATGATAGTTTGGAGCTGCAAACGATAAGAGCCAACTTATGCGCCTCTCCTACCCCCATTGGTAGTTACAGGTCTCCAAATGCTAAATACTGTAATTTATGTTCAGTCGTTTAAGATGTGATTAATTTTAATGACTATTTATGCAATGAATTATATTTTCTGTATTAGTTAACCTGGTACATGAATTTGCTCAAAATTAACTGAAATTGTGCTATTTATTGATTACCGATTTTTGTGAGCAGGTTTGAAAAGTAGAATTTTTCAAGAAACGGCCATGACAGATTTATGTATGTGGATACAGGACAACAACGTAAAATAAGTTCTCGGCATTTGACTCACCACTGGAGAATTGGGCAGCCCCTTTGAAGCACTTGGGGGCCAAATTGGGGTTCAGGGTCATGCTCAAGGGTCATAACATGTAGCAAAACGGAGATGACATGCTTTCATCAAAGATACTCTAAACTTCAGTCAAATTCATTGGTAATGCCAACAAAGATTTATATGTAAATTGTTTAAGGTAAACCTTGACTTGACCATGACTTTGTGAACAGATCCAAAACTTTGGAATGATGCCCGATCCCCACATGACTGCAGGCTGCACAGCCATTGGCTGCTTGCAGAACCAGATTTGGCCGACCACTTTTTTCGTTTATCAAACATTTCTTAGTCAAATGTACTAAGTCTTCGTTTCATCATTGTTTAATATAGTTAAATCTGTATTTTGAAACAACATGAAGGGAGCAAAACCAAGCTGTTGACACAGAATCTTTAAGTAAATAAATACGTCTGCCAAACAGAATATTCAAATTTCCAAATAAACTTAAAGTCTTTGTTGGGTGCCTCCTGATGGACACAAGTCCAATATTTACTACTTTCCATTCCAGACAGAAATATCAGTCTCTTCAGCTTCTAGTCCTTAGTTGTTGGTGAACAACAAAAGTTTTTGTGATAAAACCAAAAAGTATAAATAAATAAAGAGCTAAAAGATACCAAGACATTTGGCATGGCAGTGTGAAGCCATAAAGCTGGCTGATAATTCTCTCCACATTGACCCTTTGAAATTTGATCCAATGTTCCTGTAAAACAATATTACAGTGGACAAAATATTAATAATAAATCTGACACACTTGCGTTGGTGGATGATTCAGGTTTTTAAAAGAATATATTTTTTAGAGATCCTGCTGAAACCAAACACTATAAGGATGCGGTGAAGAAGCTTTGCTGTGGCTTTACAGTTATGAGATTTCTCTGGGGACAACGTTGATACATTACTGTGGACGGGCAACGGGATTGAACTTTTTTCATCCCCTGCCTAGAGTGTGATTAGGTATTGCTTTCAGACCCGGGGCAAAGTCTAATTTGTCATTGCCAGTGCAGTTACTGGTCCTCAAAGGATCTTGGTAGAGGTGGAGATGTGTATCTGCTCCACAGAAAGGTTTGATAAGGTATCCCTTACATTTTAGTGGGGTTGGTAAAAGCGGCTCGCTTCAGCCCTGTTATCACTGAAGTCGAAAATTAGCTGCAGACTGGCAAAAAGAGTTATTAGTATTGGATATGTGGAAGAAAATAGACCACCATAAACCACAACACGTAGCTAATAGATTTATTGATTGGCCGGCCTTCTACTGAATCTCATCCACTATGATACACTGCATTCACAACAGGAAGCCCTACTGCAGCAAAAGGTTGGCCTCAATTATGAGATGAATTTTTATTCCCAACCTTTATGCCTTTTTTCTACAGCATCTGGACACCAACCTCTGGATTTCTTACTTATTCTCCAAGACGAGAGAATAAACATGCAGTTGTAAAACTCAGACAGGGACTCTATTTAATAGCAAGTCTATGCCATAGTTTTCTGTCCTTGATTAATCTATTTGTTTCCTCCTTTTTGCTAGAAGAGTGACAGTGCTCTTAATGCAGTGATAATGACGAGGCCAGAGGGAATCTTTTTTGACTTTCAGCAGCAGGCTAATGAGATTAGCAAAACCACTGAGGGCACGTTAAGACCACAAGGCCCCCTGTGAGGTAGAACAAGATAAGAAATCATGCTGCATACTCTCCCTGTAATGAAAAAAGTATAGATTGTTTTAGAAAGGAAGCACATGTATGTTTATATATTATATCACATTATTAGTGGGAATATGAAACTGAAGAGTAGTTTTTGCATTTGTGCCATGAAGTAGTAACAGTATATTAAAATACAGTTTTACTGCTTTATCTTCATAAAGCTATAATTGCCTTGGTACGGGGGTGCAGTGAGAAGAAGCACACAAAGGACTGATGGACAAGCCTATATTAACACTGGAGAGAACTCCAAAGGCAATAGTCATCACTTGAGTCACAAGTACATGAGCATTTCAGCTACCCTGTAGAATATATTAACGAAGGAAGAAGAATGCTAGAAAACCTGTCAAAGTATGCAGAAATCATACAAGGAGAATGTCACATTACAAAGGTAAAATACTGAGTAGAGCCAGGTATTCGAAATAAATCCCTCTGGTCTGCCGGCACATCGAGCCAAGACAAAATTAAAAGTTCTCATCAAAGACAGAGTGTGCATTTATTGCCAAATCTATCAGGATGTTCATTGCTGCAGACATGAGGCCATGCTCCTCAGGGTTTAAAAAATATAGTGAAAGAGGCTAAGCCATAGTATGAATTCCCCTCATGAATCCACTTCAGTATGAAGATGGTGGAAGTCCTCTATGAATAGGAAAAGATCAATGTTGTGATGAATTATCCCAGACGTCTTCTATTGGCCTAAAAAAAAACTAGTGGAATTTAATATTTTTACATTTTATATATTATATTATTTTATTTTTTTCTTATTTGTTTTCAAAGACTGTAATTCAATCTTAATTCTGAGTGTTGTGACCCCTAACAGCCCTAGAATTTATGATTGAAACAGTGATATAAATCGATGAAAATATTCTAAATATAGCATACACCTTAAGTGATATTGTTTTTCCTTGTTTTTAAATGGGCTTTCTTTCGATGGAAAAATATATTTTACTGCTGACCAGGTATTTCGCAATATTTTGAAGCAACATATTAATTATGGTGCAGACTGACCTATTCCTTTTTTGTTGAATTTTAGAGTCATGTTCATTACTGTTTTTTGAACATTATTTGTTTCAACGGTTCTCTTCAATTACAGTGGGCAGATGGACATTGTCCTTTTTTTGACCGGAGGCAAGGTTCCAAGGTTCCAAAGGTTCCAAACTAATTTGACAAAAATAGCAGTACTGACCACCAGAAATGGAAAACCGAGTCACACAGTTTGATAAAACCACAACAGCCGCTGCCAACTACGAGCTGAAAAATAGATAAAAAGAGACATGAGAAGTACGGTTAGCAAAAAAGATATTCCCCCACTGTTCTTTTATTGGCAAACTATACTCTTGCACTGTATGTATCAGCTGCTTGCAATTAACCAAATTACACAAGAACAACTAACATCTCTGAATGCAACATATTTTCTTTTCAATATTCAACATAATCTGCTGCATTTACTTATTACGAAAGTGCTAAACTTATTCAACTCCGTGAATAGCATCCCTCATAAGAGCAAACACTGCAAAACAGATGCTGTTTTAAACACTGACCCAACATTACTTTAGCAGTAGAATCCCAAAGTTTTATTATGGTCTGCATTTACATAAAGGCTCCATGACGAACTCCAAGCAGTACACGCCTTCTGACCGAGAAGAACAAGAATGTCATCCAGTTACTCAGAACCATCCAGATAAGCCACAGCTTTTTTGATGCTGCGATGATACTAAACGGTACTTTTTGGAGCCAGACGAGCAGAAGTATGTCTAGAGAAGAATGAAAAGACTACCCTACCTACAGTTAGGAAGAATGCCAGTGTTTTGGTGATTCTCTGGCGCTGCTTTTTCCTGTAAACACTTGAAATCTGCAATGTTAAAATGGTAAGATGAGTTTCATCAAGGAACAGGAAATCTTAGGAGAATAACCCTTGCCCCCTTCAGCCAGCTGAAGTTTGGGAAGCACTGGCCACTGATCCCAAATGGACCTCAAAGTTCAATACGGCTTTATTTCAGAAGAAGTCCTGGAACATTTTAGACTGCCTGTCACTCATGTGACATGAATCCCAAAGGATATGTGCAGTAGTATTTGTAAAAAAGTGGTGTCATTAATTAAACTTTGCGAGAGCTAGAGGCCTTTGCTCAGGAGGAAAGGGTTAAGGCATCTCGAGGATGCTACCAGAATGTCTGGCTATGCTTCACTTTTGCAACAGGAGGATCAAAGCAAAGCACTGCAGACGCTCGTCATTAAAGGGCTTGACTATTTCTGAGACTACATTGGTCAGTAATAGTTGCATTTTTATGTTCTATTTTAGAATTCACTTGTAATATATATTGCCTTGGCTTATTTAAATGAACTCTGAACTTTTGTAATTTGTTTAGTTCAAACAGCTGCATAGATAGATCCTGCATGCTACCATGCTAAACCTAATGTACAATTGGGTCGCAACGGTAACAGTGTGCGATTTTATATAATGCATTTCAATGAAAGGAACTTCCCTTGGCCTGGTCCACAGCTGAGTTAGGAGCATTACAATCATGCCGCCTTCAAATGACAACCATCAATATGTGCTCTAAACAATGGGGAGTGCACTGTATGGTATACTCCATTCAAGACCTTTAATAATACATTAGACCGCTTTCACTTGGAAAAAAATAACAACCCATCACAACACAGACACAAATGGTCGGGGTTGATGTCCACCTTATTCATTTTCTGAAAATGTTTTTTTTTTAAACAATTTTTTTCACTTGGTTAAGAAGAGAAAGGGAGGCAGAAGATAGAAGGAAATTTCCTTTTTTTTTAAATCATCTCAAAAGTCTATCTGGCAGGTTAACCCTGAACTTTTGTTCGGATCTTTTACTCTAGATTACGCATGTACTCCACCAGACTCACAATTGATAGTTAAAGGAGGATAAAAACTGAAATGAAACGCTAGAAAAGAAACAGAGGTACCATCTTTTTCCAGTCCCTGCATTGATCTTCCTTGTTAAAACCATGCACAATCTAAATAGACCAATAATAATAATGGATTATCGATAGGATTAGTGATTTATGTATCGCAAAAATCAGCCTAAAGCTGAGAAGAGAGGAGGGCTAAGGTATGGTAAGCTCACCTCAAACCTCAAAACCTTCATCTTTCCTCCATTTTCATTCTTGCAGTCTTCAGTCCCGGCCAACGCTGACTAAAGTGAGGTGAATTGTGAGGTTTAAAGTCGCTCGCACTTGAACCAAAAGCTTTTTGTAACTTTTCACATTCAGTAATGCTTCACGAAACTTGCAAGCAGACTTTGATGTGTAAAATGCCCAGAGTTCCCAAATACCTGACCACATTGACGGATTGTTGGTTGTTCCATCACAATCAATATAATGTAGGCAAGTGTTTCTCTTAAGGCAGATCACACTGCAAAGAAAGAACCAGGCTTTGATACATCTTATAATTTGAAATCAAGTGTGAAAAGATCAAACAAGCACACAGAGGAAAAGACAACAGACAGCCTTCATACACAATTTGTGTTTGCAGTCACTGACAACAAAGCCAAAAGAATAAAGGAACACTAACGAAGTGTTTAAACATGTATAAGTCTGAGCTATTGTAATACTGTGCAGAAAATATCTGCCGACTTTTAAGCAAGGCAGGAAAGTGAAGGGCAGGCATAAAAATCGTCTGCCACTACCAACTCAGCAATTAAACAATCAGGCACACAGTCACACACCTCTATATATAGAAAGTAAAAATACATTATGATATGGAGGATTTGTAGTTTTGCTCAACCATATGCTCACGTCACCCACTTCTTCCGTGTCGTTATGAGGAAAGCTGCGGTTCATGACTTTTTCCATATAGTTCTTTTTTACTGCAAAATAAATATTTTTCATCACTGTTGTGTAAACATTTATTTAGAGCTTAGCTGATTATTACCAACTTCCAGTGCAGTAGCCTATTTTGTTTGTGTGTGATGATGACAGGAAGTAAGGACAGCTCTATACTGTTTTTTGGTAACTAATGTTTTGCTTATTACTTGGTCAATAGAGCAGGTGAGTTGCAAAAGATTCACCATCAAGATGATTCAATTAAAAAATGGACTGAGTCAGCACCATCCAAATCATTTTCAGCTTTGAAACTGCGGTTTACGTTTAGACTTGGTTAACTGCCAGAGAAAGAACATAAAAAGAAATCAAAGGAGATATTATGGAAGGAAAAGCATTGAAGTATGACTTACTGAAGAGAAGTTGTGAGCGCCACATGGCTCGCCCCTGTATTTGCATGAGAGTAGCATGTCATCCAACTGGTGGCTCAGTCTATCCATAAACTCCAGGTTGGTTCCCTCAAAGTTTCTGGGTGGCAGAAAGAGCCGAAAGTCTGACAACTTCTTGAACCATGCCTGACGGTCCTCTTGAAGCAAGTCCAGCACAAACGGCCTCACAGTCCGGTTAGCCAACAGCAATCCTAGCCAGTGGCCTGCAAAATATAGGTCGCTCTTGGTGAGCTTGTAGAGGCGGATAGGGTTGTTGTTGCAGATAGTGACTGTTGGGAAGGCCAGTTCTTTGGCCCATTCAGTGTGGATCCGTGTATAAGTGGGGAAGGAAAGCCAATGAAGAAGGCGGTTGGAGGACCAGGAGAAAAGCAGCCCCAGGGAAGTGCAAATTGCCAGTAACCAGAAGGCTCTACGGCCCATAGAACCACCAGGGATGCAAACATACCTCAGGCCATGCAGGTGTGTTCTTGATAGCAGAGTGGGATTGACCAGGGCCAGAGTTGTAGGACGTTGTTTATGACTCTTTCTGAGCATGGCTGGGGATCCCTGGTTGAGACAACGTCCTTCCAGGGCCATAGCTGCCCAGAGCGCTCCTACAGCCACGGGAAAGACTTCATTTCCCAGCCAGGCCTCAGGGGCTGGGGCCCACATGTAGCTCCAGGACAAATCCACTTCTGTAGTCCACACCTGGATGTATGTTTGGCCTTAACAATCTAATGATCCTGTCTTGGCAGTAAATACACTGTATGCACACATAGAAGTACACTTGAGTAGAGATCTTTGTCTTGAAGTTGTCTTGTCCTGATCAGTACACAGTACTCAGTGCACCCAGTAGCACCTACTTGTTGGTCGTCTCTCCTGGCCTCTCAATCTCAGAGGGCTCCAATTACAACTCAAAACGGAGTATGAATAAAAAAAATCAGCAACACAAATGTGCTCCAAGCAAGGTGGCTTCTACATGAGCGACTCCCGCATCCATCGCAGTAAGTGTGACACTGAACAAGAGAGGATGAGACAGCGAGAGCGATCACAAGAGGAAGAGGGAGGGGAGGAGAGAGGAGGATAGCATACAAAACACCAACGGCTGAGCAGGGCGAAAAAGAAAAAAAAAGATGAAAGAAGGGAAGTTAATTAAAATAATGAGCCGACAGCATAAGGAATTGGGTGGAGTGGTGCAGCATGGTACAGTAGAGCATTCCTCCTTCCAGCACTGTTTTCTCTTCTTCTGAGTTACGTGTCCGTGTTTTTTTGGCTTCACTGGCTTGCAGGGTCGTTCGGCAGACAGTGGAAAAAACAGTTCCTTGTCACTATCAAGTTCAAGCTTTAATTTAATCCACGAAGTCTCCCACGTTCATTTGTTGTCTTCTCCACCTTGTGGTTCTACTTTTGAAGCTTCAGCTTACTGTTGATCCGCTCAGGTCCACGTCTTCCCCCGCATTCCTTTAACCGGTGGTATCAGGTCCTGCGGATGACCGTGAGATTGCTTCTTCTTGTAGTGAACTGCTCCCAGGCATCACATCCACAGTGGGAAACATGCTACAACACACTTTCACTTCACATGGAGAGGGAGGCAGTCATGTGCATACACGGACTATCAAGGAAGTTTCCTTCGGGAAAGCAGACCAGAGATAATCTGGTCTGTCACACTCTGATATCAAAATCTCTCCTGATACTCTCCCCTCTTCTTCTCCCTCCCTGTTTTTTCACATTATCTCTTATTTCAATATTCCTCTCATGTCTCTGCTCCTCCTTCTAAAAATACTCTCCCCGAATCAAATCCATCAACATGCCCTCATGCTCCTCCTCCTCCGCTCTTGTATGTCAAGCCCCATAAACCCGACCTCCTGTAAGGTTCCGTCTCCTCCTCCTCGTCTCCTTCTTCTTTCCCCTTTATGCACGCACGGACTCACTTCTCCAGTCCGTCAGGGAAGGCTCCTCTTCTTGCTCTGTGTCCTTGTCAGCTTCATCCAGCTTTCTCCATCTCCCCTCAGTGGGCTCTCTCTGTTCTTTCCCTCCCTCTCTCGTGGTCTCTAGCAATTTGCTCCTCTGTTTTGCTCCAGTTTTCCCAGCAGCTTATCCTCCCGTTGCACCTCCTCTCCTCTTCCTGCGCCACAGCTCTGTCCACGCAGCCAGTGAGCCAGTTACTCTCTCACGCTGTCTCCTCCCCCCTCTCCCCGTCTGTAGCTGATTGCTGCTGTTGCCAAGTCACACAGCTAAAGTGCAATTAAAGACTGATGTTCGAATGAACGTTTGTGGGCTGTGGAGTGGAACAGCCACACGTGGCAGCTAAAGAGCCCACATTTGGTCAATTTGTATACTCTTAATCTGAATTAAAGTTCGCTTGGATGAACTTCAATCTGTTTTGAAAAATGTATTTTAAACCTTAAGTTTACAACTTGGATATTGTTTAATAAAAAGTAGATATTATTATTAGATTTATCTTTCTTTCTTTTGTCATTACAGAACATGTTATCATTTTAAGAATACTTGCTGTCTGTTATCTATAATACCATGGTCACAGGATCCCCTTGCCTATTGTAAGTTCTTTTAATGTTTTTAATTTATTTCAATGTAAATTGTACTCAAAACATTGTTTCACTTTTATGCAGAGTATTGACCCCTTGAAAGACTTTTCATCATTACTTTAATTTACCTGATAAATTCTTCCAAGGTAGAAATTTGAAAATAAATTGTAGAAAATACATTTTTGAAATGCAAAGGACAAAGAAAGGTTCTTTAAATGATTCAAGACCACCTAAATTCAATTTGCTAATAATAATAGCTAGACCTACGCTGTCGTCCTCGACAGCAACAGTATATTCCCAAAAAAGGATTTTGGATGGATTCTTGAAAAATTATGACCGCAGGTAGGTAAAGCTCCCCCTAATGTCAGAAATATACAACTGACCTAACCTACAATACGACAAAAACGAGCCTCAATATAGCGATGTGAAATTCTGAGTAACCTAAAATGTGGGGCAGCTCTGAATCAATACTGCAAGATGAAATAAGTTTTACAGCTTTTAGTCATGAGGCTTACCTGGTTATTATGAATCTATTTTCTCAAAGCACAGAAATACATTGATATCTTATTTTCTGTAAGATCAGATCATTAGTTTTGACTTTTAAGAAGCTTTTAACTATATGGCTGCATGTTCACAGACACTGCTGGACAACTTCCTGTGATTTCATAATCAAGATATTTTTAAACCGGGAGCCTTTAAGCCCAAACATGAAAATAGAGAAAGCTTTCATGAAGTCAAAATAAATTAACACAAAAAGTAGAGCTTGGACATTGACAGTGTTGAAGCACGCCCATGTATAATGCATAACTGGTCAAACTTAAAAGAGCAGGAATGTATAAATGTCAAATGTATACACATATACTTTTCACCCCTCTAACACCTACTTTGTGATACTTTAGTGATACACAAACACACACAGCCCACAGCTTAAGTCATAGGCAGCATGATTCCAGAGCGTGGATCCGTGGGCTGAATAATAAGCTTGGAGCCATAAAGAAGGTCTCATAGTTCAGCTAGGTTGTCGGTGCGAAGAACCTTGTTTGGGTGTTCATACTTAGGGGGCAGCTTCACCTCTCTGTGTCTCCTTCTATTCTTTAGTTTCAAAAAAGAAAAAAGGTAAAACAAATTCACCAATTATGTGAAAAGACTGATGGATCTAATTACCATTGCATCTAATAGATTTTGTCACACTGCATTGCTCAACATTGGTTCAAAGACAGCATCCGATGGTGATAGGCTAAGTGTGACTTGTGACACAGTGACTGAATGGATGGGGCTACCTAAACCATTTGCAAAGTGGAGCTACGGAGGCACTATATGCACACGCGTTGGGTTTTGTCAGTTTACGCTGCAACGCATATACCAAAAATTACACTCTTAAACCCATTTTCAAAAGTTTACGTATTTGGGTCCCCAAAGCGTCCTTTCCTTTGAATAAAAGATCAAACCCCAAAGACAGGTAACTCTTTTTTGCAACAACCATAATCATGTAAACATTAAATGTTCGCAAAATATAAACACAAAAAAAAGTTATACAAAGTGCGGTGGTTATGATTTGTGTATTTAGCTACAAGTTTTATTTCTTAAGTTTTAGTTGGTTAGTGAATTTCTACACTCTTTAGACTTCCTTTTCCTTCTCTGTCCCTGTAAATTTTGTGTCTTCCTTGGGGTTTTGGATGGATCTATTTTTTTCACATTTTTTGGGATTTTGACATATTCACTTTGACTCACTTGACTCTACTAAATCACTAAACTCCACTCCTTTTTCCCATATCATCTGCATTTTGGACTCTTTATTTTGAAATTCACATAACCTTATGGCTGCATTGATGATTGTAATAGTTTGGTTTTGCATTGGGATTCAAGTTCAAACCAGTTTATACCTTACGATCATCAAGAATTTGTCTGATGTAGCTGACCGAAGCATACTTATTTTGCTACAATTGTTCCTGAAAGTGTTTTGAACTCGATGGCAGTTCATGCTCAACTTCATTCAGACAATCAATCCCATGATTGTGATAAAAACACTTTGAAATTTCAGTGTAATGTCTGAATTAGCACTTAAGTCCAAGTCAAAACAACAATAGTTCTAGGTCAGACATTTGCGTATCGCTATCAAATCAACTTAAGGCAGACTTGAATGCTGTAAGATTAATGAGAAAGCTGCAGCGGCACAAGGTTTAGCTTGCAAAAGGAAGAAAAAACAGAGAGAAACGGAGAAAAAATGCACATCATATACCGCCTTCTAAAATAGTTGTATCAGCTTAATTGATTTTAAAGCTTTGAGGGGATAAATCTTCTCACATAGAGTCTTTGAAAGACATTAAAAACTGTTACAACATTAATCTGAGCAACACTGCATGTATGTTAACAGCTTAGATGACTATACGAATATAAAGCAAATTCTTTACATACAACAAAAAAGGTACAGTGTGGAAAATCTCTTTAAATGTATGGCATAATAAATGCATATCCATGCTTTTCAGTGTGTAATCACCTGATGATAAAAATATGTTTACACATTGGTTTGGATGAAACACTTTATATCTCCATAGGAGCAGGTTTCTAACTTTCATGGAGGACACAATGTTGTGCTGCCAAGCTTGTACAGTCCCCTGGATGGACAATCCGGACGCTGACTCTAGAGAGGGATTTATTACCGGAAAATTGTTTGTGTGTTGACAAATGAAAGACCTATCTTTTATCATTTTTATCATTTAGCACATGAAAAAGCAATGGAACGCCAAGCTTAAAAGTCATGAAGACTCATGAAACACAGACCGCTAAGGATATTGTGTTGTTTCCATAAATATTATTTATCCGTGTGCTTTTCGCTGTCGCAGGGTTCATGTTTGTCTCACCTCTCTCACGCAATACAGAAAAAAACATTAACAGAACAGACATTATAGAATTGACCCTGTACTTGCTTTGGTTGTAATGAAAAACAGGAGGAAGCCCCCTCTACATGAAGATAGTGGTGGCTGTCAATTCTGGCAGGGCAAGAGGTGATGGGGCTGGAAATAAAAAGCCTCTGAAGATATAACCGCATATTTAATGGAAACACTGTTGAACTATAATTGAGTTTGGGGCAGGAGGAAAACAGTGCTCTACTTGAGTAAGATAAGTCCCAGGGGGATTGGTTTATGTTGTTGATAACATACACTTTAATTATACTACTTTTTTTTATAAGAGGAGTTGAAAAGGATTTTGTTAGTCCTGTTGCAATAGACTTCAACAACTCTCTGATCACAGATAAATAGAGTTAAATCTAGACTTGACCCCCACCCGGGCCGAGTGCAGGGTTGGGGTCAAGTCTAGATATAACTGGGTTAAATTACACAAAGGTTTAATGAAGTCTGTGGGGATTTAAGGTTGACGGATGGATTTACGGTTGACGGATGTATGTAACTAAAGAGACTCTCAACATGTATATAGTCTTGAAGGGAGGATGGTGAAGACAAATTAAGCATTTCTTTCCTTAAGAATAAGATTGAAGCAGCGTTGAAAGTAAAATCACTTCACCACACTGGTTGAAAGAGGGAGCCTTTAAAGCTATAGCTGCTGATGCTGTAGTATCACCATTACAACCCAATACTGACATGTTTTCATTGATAAGTGATAATCAATGTTATCTGGTTCGGCGACAGAAACAGACAGAGTCGAGTAAAGGCTGTCTCCCTAGTGTTGAGACACAGACAACGGCTGCAGCTACATCATTTCTGCTCGTTTTAATTAACTCTCCCTGAAACACTTATCAAATAGTTATGGTCTTCATTCTATTAGAAGGAATTCATTTGACTTATCTTTTAGAATACTTTAAATATAATGAATCCAAAATGCCTCCAAAGTTAACATTTTGATTCTAATCCATTATTAATAGAAAAACTGCCTGTACAATCCAGTGAACCTCAATGATGCTGCCATTCTCATTATGGACAAACTAAACTGAATTCAAAATGAATAAAGTATAGCTAAGAATATATTATTTTTGTCAAAACCTGCCAACCACATCACCTGAGTTTTCTCAAATCAGCAGTTGACTAGTTACCATACTTTTGATACGGAAGAGGAAATAAGAATAATTATAATAATATATAGTATGCACAATGATTATAGTACCTTTGGTGGTTAAATAATCTTTAACTACAAAGAATATTAAAAAGTATTGGGAAGTGTGGCAGGCAGTGGAGATGGTGCATGTGAGGGCTTGTTTCTCAGTTTCAGCCTCACATGAATTTCTCAACAAGCGAGAATGACATGAGTAACACAAAATTTGCATCATTCACTTTTCACTGCATGCAACTTCAAACAGCTTTGTATCGTCTTTTTGGGTGAGCCACTAACTAGAATGGGTGAGCCACTAACTCATGCTGCCATCACCTTCTTGATGTAAAGACAACAGAAAGCAACTGCTGTGGTTGAGAACTCACACCTGGCTCACATTTAAGCAAGACAGGAGGACAACAAGTAGCTGCGTGACCGTGCGGTGGGAAGGAGGTTCTGGTGGGTGCCTTGAGGCCTGAGTGAATCCTTAAAATGCATGCTTCACAAAGTGTGTCTTTGTTATGATGAAAAAAAATGGAAGTTGTTTATCCTGTCGGATTCCCATGCCTATGATTATTAAATTAGCTCTGATTAAACTAATAATGTCCCACCACTGACACTACTTAAATACTCTCCGCAACAGTTTGGCAGCAAACCAGACCCTGCACATAGACTACTGCACTTTACAGCTCCCCTTGGCCACTTTCTCACATGAAGTTCAAGTCCATAATGAACAGTCTGAATAAATTAGAGGAGTGAGGCCATGGTTGCGGAGGTGGAATCTCTGCTGAGTAACTAAAGTGATTTAATAGCTACTTTTTTGTTTGCACAATTGCTAAGCTTTCAACTTCATTCCTGTACTTTTTTATATTTTTTTAACATTTTCTAAGACTGAGTATAACTATCTTTTGTTTCGTAAAAGTCAATTATTTTAAGACATTTAAGGATTTAGAAAAACGGGATTAACATTTATAACACTTGTTAATAATCACCAGATGTGCCCTCCAGCAGTTAAAAGTGTTTTTTCCCCCGCTTTTTTCCCCCTGCAGTTGAAGGTTTAATTTATTTAACTATAACATTAACATAGAGGGCATCAATATGCATCAGTATGTAGCTGAAATAATGCATGCAATGATTCATTCAAATCGATTTCATGAATCCGTAAAAGATCATAAGTTGTGGAAAATAGTTCCCCTACAATGGAAAAGTTTCAAGAAGCTAACTTTTGCCATTCTGCTGAAGTTACCTTCTCGAAACTTTATGAGTTCCTCAAGGTGATCATTAGTGTCTAATTTATTTTGTAGCTCTGAACGTTTCCGGGATTGTTGCTCCTCAGTTTACGTTGCATCTAACCCGAGATGAAGTTCCGACAAAACAAGCAGTTAGACGACTTATTTAGACCAAATTATTAATTTTCATACCATGAAAATAGTTTAGAATAATTGAATTAATATTTTTATTTGAAGCACTTTAAAACTCAATGACAAAGTCAAGATTAAAATGTGCAGATAGTATTTCTCTTTGGCAACCATTTTTAAAAAAGTAAATATTTTCAGTCCACATGACTACCTATGAAAGATTTCAATCACACTTACAATATCCAGAGCATGTCAGCGTTAACAAGCACCCCGTCTCCCACAGTGTCCTAAGCTGCTTTTGTCTATAAGACTGGGACTTGCTGCTTATCAGCTCCTATCAGTATTTGGCAGTTAGTAAGAGGCTGCTGTCCTGTTAGTTCATACTTCTGTTTGAACCTATAACTTTAATTAACATTGCTGCTTTTTGGTCAGGCTTTTATATAGTTATTTTATTTTTTATTGATGCTTTTATCTGCTTTTGCTTTTTAGCACTTTCAGATTTGATCCAAATGTAAAGTGCATTATAAATAAAATGTATTATTATTATTATTATACAGCTAACTGCTCATGTTAAAATTCAACTCCCGCTCAGCTGAAGTTTACCAGAGAACTTTTCTAATTTTACTCACAGCCAACTCCCATTGATGTATTTCATTGCATGATATCTGGAATATATCAAAAAATAAATTGGGTATTGCTGAATGAAGCATGCAGTAATTCTGGTAGATATTTTTGGCATCTTTGTTTCTCATTTCTCTTGTTTAAGAGTGTATCTCAAGACTTCCAGGGTAACAGCTGTTTCAAGCCGTTACGCATGTGTGAAATGAATGAGAAATCCTAACTATGGTGTGATTTACTTTTTTCTTTATGATTTCTGAGAATCAAAGAATATTATATTTAAAACGAATATGTCCAGATTTACGGACTTAATTTTAAAAGACGGGCTGAAGACAATTTCTACGAGGGAGAAGAAAGCTCAGCGCTAAGACTGCCATAACAGTCCCAGCTAATGATGCTATTAGTTTTTCGGAGCGGCGGAATCAATCAGAGAAGTGATTACCATGAGCATATACAGAGAGCTGGGTCATTAGTCAGGTGCGCTGTGTATGACCTTCAAGACTAAACTCAAACGCTCTGCTCATGCCTCTACATTAAAAATCAGGGCAGCATGGCACACAGCCAGAGGAAAATATACAAACAGCTTTTATAGTAATATGGTAAACAGCATAAATTTATTTTGAGAAATAGAAGTTTATTTGATTTTTTTTTGGGGGGGGTTGGGGGGTCATTGGCCAATGTACCAAGCAGAGTGTATCAAAATGTTATATACTGACATAAAATAAAATGAATGAAAACAAATCAGTAGTTTTAAATCATAATTCTATTTAATGAGAGAAAGGGGTTATCCAATATCTAAATCACCTGCATGAAAAAGTGTTAGTTGTGCTTTGTAGCAACAACGACAACCAAACATTGGAGATCAGTCTCTGACATCAGTATGGAAAAATGTGGGCCAACTGTTCTGTGCAGAACTTCTTTTGTGTTGCTACATTGAAGGATTTGCAGGAACTGATCTTTTCAGGTCCCACCTCAGAATTTCAATTGGGCTCAGGTGCAGATTTACTAGACCAAGTCAGAACTTATTTCAAAAATGAACTTATTCGTCTGCGTTGAATCATTGTCGTGCTGTATGATCCGGTTGCGCTTGACATTAAACTCAGAGGCTGATGACCTGACGGGGATAATTTATGTTCAATAAATCTCAATAACGGCAAGTCATTTTGGCCCTGAAACAGCCAAGCTTCCCCACAATGTAACACTGCCACCAGCATGTTCAACTGTAGATATAAAGCTCTTTCTGTTTCAAACTAGGCTGTGTCAGATCATCAAATAAAACTTTACATAAAACAAAGGAAACCTGAGTAAACACAAAATAATGATAATGATAGTTTTAATGATCATTTTAATATCTAAATAAGCAGCATGAAAATGTATTCACCCCTCTGAACTTAATATCTTGTACCTTTATTGGCAGAAACAAGTGCAACCAAAATACTCTGATAACTGATAACTGGAAATCAAACTCATCTCTATGGCGGTAATTTGGCTCACTGTTTCTTGCATAACTGCTGTAGTGCAGCCATATTGGTAGATTTTTGAGCATGAGCTGATCTCTTCAGGTCCCAACCACAGCTTCAATACTACCGTTACAGACTTTGATTAGACCTATCCAAAACTTTATCCAAATCCATACACAGAAATAATGTTTTATTACAAATGTGTTAATAACCGGCACATTATCTGATAATTATATAATAATATTGCCTGAACGTACCATGTAACGTCCTGTTCTTGACAAAAACCATTCTCAATGAAAAACTGCATGGAGGGTGCAGTCCAGATAAATCTGTTGCCAAATATATAATTTATCGGAATTGGACAGTAAAATAGATTTTTCAATAGATGTGAGTTTCCACTGTTCAGTAAAGGAGACAACAAAGGAATGGCGACACTGTGATCTGAGCCGGGCCAGATGAGGGTGCTAAGTTGAAGCGATTGACACAGAGGGCAGCCAGGAAAATGTTTTTTTTAAACTCGTTTCAATCACTCCAACTCAATGTGGGCCAAATGTCTCCAGAATAACACATACTTTGGTCTGAGCTAATACTCGATTCTGGAGGGGCTGCAGTGGGTCCATATATTTCTTATAATGGGCACCTACTAAGTTAGTTAGGGTGAAACTGTCCGTGCCTGTATCTAAAATGAGTAACCATAGCAACAAGCAGTTGCCTGTTACATTTTACAGCTTTGATGATAGACTTGCAGCCACTCAGCCTCTGAACACAGAAGGAGGGTGACTTAAGCACCGAGGTTGTACTTCTGTCATGACTGACTCTTGGTGGGTGATTATTCCAAATCTCATTCACTATACAGCCCACTACTTCAGGATGTAGCCAACAGTGCACATCATATGTCCTTAGAGATATTGATATTGATGTGAGGACAATGGCCTGGTTGGAAGCTAGATAATCTTTCGCTTGTGTATGAATAATCTTAATTGTGTGTGTGTTATCTAAGGATCTTTATTGCAATATTAGATTTTGCATATTATAAGCAAGGCGTTATGCTGTTTCATAAGCATGCACAAAACAAAAACAGATATTTTAGTCAGAGTAATTATCTTCAATCGAAATATTGTTTTTTTGTCCTTGACAATCTTTACATGATATGTTTTTGGTTCTGAGTAACTCAATGTTAGAAACTACAATTTAATTTGTAATCTGAACTTCCTGCTAGAATTTTAGAGCTCTCTAATCAACACTGATAAGTCTAAAACAATTTTGTCGAAGCTGCTTGTTGTTTAATATGATACATTTTAAAACAGTCACATTTAATACATTCTGCCATGGGTCTTACATTCACATTATTGCCTTAGAAAAAAATTTCTCAGCAGCCTAATTTCAAGTCTTAACACATTTTTCTTAGTCATGATAGCTTATTAAAAAGACTAATGTGATTTTAAAAAGCAATTATGCTATTTTCTAATGGCTTATTGTGCAGAAAATTGGAAATAACCCATTGGAGGCAATTTGCAGTGAATAAAACAGAATGTAATGATAGTGAAGGTGGTGAGAATAAAGAAGATCTTGGAACTGTCAGGAATTTGCAGGATGACCTGTCTGTGGTGTAATCCGGCCTCTCATGCAGCTGGGGTAAGTTTAATTGTGCTTCTGAAAATGTGTCACCAGATGCTAATGATGGCAACGTTTGAATTAAGAAAAATTCTCTTCTTGTTGACTTTCATTCGAATAAAAAATTAGACAAACAATTGACAAGGACAAGGGACATTCTATGACGACAACATTAAAATTCTCTGACTCCCCACCAGGCAGTTAGAACTGAAGAAGCCTTTTGGATGAGACGTGAATGGTTTTCAAGCCAAAACAGAACTCCAGTTGCTTTGGATTCAACCCACATGGACAAACAATGAAATAAGCCGTTTTTGTCTTTATGTTCTTAATACAAACTTGGAATGGTTCCTGGGGATTTGTCACTTAGTTCAAGATCTCTCACGTTGTCACCCATAACTATCAATGCACTGGTGCATTTATGTAGTTGGTCTTCTCAGATCGAGCGACCAAGTGTTGTGGCAACATCTGTTACCTATGGGGGCTGGTCCTCACTACTACCGCCTCTTCAATAAAGTTTTGCTACATATAATCATCTAATACCGGTTGCTCCTTTCACTCTTTGCCACATAGCCCATTGATCTTTATAGTAGATCTTTTGGCGTCTCACCATTGTGATATTTATATGGTATCTTTTTGCTAATAATTGTTATTTCAGTGTGCCTCCGATGAACAATGTATAAGACCTGCTTGACCCACATCAGCCTTCCTGCCCAGTATTCCTACCTCCGTACTGTTGAAAGCCAAAATCCTCAAGTCTTTTAGCGTTCTACCTATCTGCCCTTTGCAAATGTTTCCTGAATTTTAGATAAAGACATATGTAAAAATAAACAACGGATTATATACAACATAAAATGAAGCTACATACTTAGTTCTCCTACTAGTCATGTTAAACATTCATAAACAGTGTCACTGACTCCTTTTAATTATCAATATATGAAATGGCGACATGAAAAGGAAAGGTTGTGACAATATATTTAGGAAATAAAAACTAGTAAAAGTAAAGGCAACAATGCACTCACCAGTGTTATGCGTGGCCATTAATTACAACGTAACATTTTCTTACCTTTTCAAGTCATTCGTTCCTGTCCATATTATATATTTGTCTTGTCTTGGTGGGAGTGCTTTGTTTTGTCCATGCCCATAAGCTCTCAAAAAGGTACACAAAGTTTTACAATTCAAATAACTTTAAACTTTGGACAGAAACCTGTTCTGTATTCATATAACTATTAAAGATTGAGGATGAATCAGCCTTAAATCTAGCTGGGTATTGACTGGGACATCAGGTCACTAATTTGAGGTTGTGTTACAAACTGTTACAGGTTGTGTGCAGGTATTAGGAAGGGGACTATCACCCTTTCAGTAGCAGAAGTATTCCAGCTTTATATAGCTGCATATATTTACAGTAGAACCCTGACACGTAGACAATGCTTCAGCCTCGACAGAGTTAAGCACGCTACATGTCTACTAAATGCTATGGTTACAATGCAGACGTGGTTACGATGCAGACGTTCCCCTTTGAAACATTTCATTTTTGTGGATCCAGATTATTATGGAGAAAAATCCATTATGCAACTCTTTATCCAGATCAGCAGCGAAATCTAATGGGGTTTATTCTGGCTCCATAATAATTACATGTTGGATGGAAATACGTTAAGTAGTTTTTTGTGTGATCCTGTAGACAAACCAAGCTACCAAACAAATGGAAATAGTGAAAAAACACAATCTCCTAGGCAAAGGCAAACGGGAATCTGAAATACTCCTTGAATCAATTTCTGTACTTTTAATGTGTGATGTCTTCAAATATTTGATTTGGAGCCAGTCAATTTCCCCGATGAAATTGAAATGAGGATGTACCCATATTTATTTTTCTTCCTAGGCACTTAGAGTATGAAACCACTTGTTAGATGACAGCTGACTACAGGAAATTACTTTATTGGAGGACTGCCAAACACCCCTTAGATTGTTCCTGACATTTCTTATGCGTTCCACGCCCACAGGGAGATTAGAAAGAGTAGTGGTGCATACCTTTGAATGCAGAAATAGCATCTTGTTTCTTTTTTCTTGGCAATAATTCTTGACTGAAGAAAAAATATATAAAACAACTTCCAAAGGAACAATTTAAGAAATGCTCAATTGAACAGAAAATACCTATAGAGCTTCACTTTTCCTCATCAATTTTAAATGTTAATTAACTTATTTAACAAGGTTTCTACTTCAGTGTTTCTATTGCTGTTTACAGCTGTTTGCCACAAGGTTTCATCTGACCACAGACTAATGAAGATCAGTCGAAAGTTCCTTCCATCCCTCAATCTCCAGAGTCCATGCAGATCCATTAGCCTTTATCATACATCATTCTCAGCAGAGTCATAAGCTACCGCCACCAGTATCCAGACTCAAAAGAGGCATGTATCTGCTGCTGCTCAGGCGAGATACACTTCACTCACAATCCCCCTGAACTGTCTGAGCCCCAACAACTTTCTAATAGACTTATTATCACATTTCATCCGTTGTGATGAATAATTCATCTTTTCTTCATTCTCTATCTCTCCTGATTGACATGCCATCAGCTTACCTTTGTACTATATTGCTTTGAAATTTTTACCATGCTAATTGCAAAACCATTCAGTTTGTCATTACTTAATGGTAAGAGTAGTGACAGTCTTAATTAAGAAGTATTTATGATTAAGTGAGACGAATGATTAATTAACAAAATGTAGATGGTCATTTCTATTATATCCCATCCATTTGTAATTAATTACTGTCATTGACATTCACAGATCAGTAAATAATGTCAAAATATAATGGCTTGTAGATTCAGGAATCTGTCAGTCACGGGGAAAGGTGGCCAAAAGAGTTCTGTTACAACCTTGGACTTAAAATTACATGAAAGCCTCGGTAAGCAATATACCTTGTGGAACTGGAGGCTGTAGGTACATGATGCATTTATTAAACACAATAAATGTCATGGAAAATGTCAGCAATTTTTTCTTTGTTAATTTTAGCTAACACCTTTGTTTTAAATGTCAATGGGATTTGATTGTATTTTTCTATAGCACAAATCAAAGAAAATATAAGAGATTGTAAACATTTATGACAAACACTATCATACTCTTCTCATTTCTGTTCATCTCATACAAAACTATATTGGATCTTTAAACAAATCAAGAACAAACAAAGGCAACCTGAAATGCACAAAATATTTTGTTTTTATACATTTTCAAATGTAATAAGGCCAAAAGTTTATCTGATCTCTTCTTAAATGTCACAACACAGCCGGGTTTAGTAAGCATGAACTTATGTTTTCAGGTCCCATCAAAGCATCTCAAAGGGCTTCAGGTTTTTGAGTAGGACACTCCAGAGGCTTTCCGAGATTAACTTCCTCGTGTCATTGGGATCCTTGTCTTGCTGCTGCTTGCTCATTTGAGTTTCAACTCACTAAATGATTACCTGACATCATGCTTTAGAACATCGTACTGCTACATCCATGTTTGATATATTGTTTGTTTTGTGGGATGCCGTATTTGGTTTATGCCAATGCGAATGGACCCCTAAATTACAGACACTTATCATTCTCTCGTCAGTCCAAAGTATATAAGTCCACTTCCAAAAGCTCTGAGAGTCATCAAGATGTTTTGTGGCGAAATTCAGATGAGACATGAGGTAGCCTTTGCTCGCCATTCTCCCATGAATGCAATTTATGACCAGTGTCATTCAAAGGATGGAGCCATAAACTCAGACATTTCATAAGGTGAGAAGGATGATGCTTTCTTTTGATATTTTGTGAATTTCAGAATGACTTAGCCGTGCTCTTGAAAGAATTTTGTAAGGTCAGTAACTTCTGTGAAGGTTCACTATTGCTCCAAGTCTTCTCAATTTGAAGATAATATGTCTCATTGAGGATCTGTGGTGTCTCAGAACCTTCAAAATATCTGTCTAACCCTTCCAGACTGACATATATCATTCATCCTCTTCCATGTGTCTTTCTGGAAGTTCTTTTGATTTTGACATGGTGTGGTACTGTTGAGACCTACCAGCCTATTTCATGCTTCTGAGAATGGACTATTTAAATGTTTATGTGATTGAACAAGGCTAGTAGTGATCTGGCCTGGAACTTCCTAGTCCAACTGGAACAAAATAATCACAGTTTGGAAGGGCTTCTTTTTTAAATTAAGTTCCTTTACTATCCCACACAGGCCATGTTGTTATAAAATAACCTTTTTGGTTCTATGAATACAATTATCTTTTCAAATTTGTGTTTGTGTTCGCTCACATTTGCTTTATTATGTTTAATTTTGTTCGAAGATCAAATTAAGTGTAATATTAGGTACCAACAAAAAGAAAACCAGGAGAGCGTCCTTTAATTTTTCATGGTACTGTATGTGTAGCTTTGAGGAGTGAGGGTTTAAATAAGGATGTATGAATCAGGATGTCCTCAGCTACTGATAATCAGATGAACAGTATAAAATTTTGCGGAGCATTCCCTTGTTTTAGGCCTTATGTCTTTTAAATTTGATCTTTCCTAGTTGAGAAACATGCAGCAATGTGGAAATAGTTCTTTAGCTCATCATCTAAAGAGATATTGGAAATTGGACTGGGAGACAAATCTGTATATTTTGCTATGGTTCCAGATAGCAAATGACAAACAGCTCAGAACCCCAGAATTGCTATTCAATTTCTAATGATAGGATTGATTTTTAAAAGTCTATAGGATTGGCAGATTCATATGCATGTAATTGATTTAACTTTCCATTAACTTAAGTGGATTTAAAATTCTAAAATATATTTCCTATTTTTTTAAACTGCAGTGAATATGTACTGAAAAATGCATCAAAGACTTGATGAGTCATATTGTTTTTTTTGAGGAAGTGCTTGCTGTGTGATAATGATGTCTGTATACACAGAAGATCAAAAATAAGTGACTTCACTCATCATTGCATGAAGCAGCAGAGGCGTACAACAGCCTACATTTCTGTTTCTGTCAGATGTACCCATGTTCTAAAACAGACTTCAGTGATGATGTCCTTTTCATCTATAATATCAATAGCATCTGCAATATCTGGAATAATAAATTTTTCCGACATAATTAATAGAATAGAATAGAATACAAAAACTTTATTAATCCCCAAAAGGGGAAATTTAGTCGTTGTAGCAGCTCCAGCATAAACGTATTCTAAAGGTGACTAAAAATGAAAACATGCTATATAATAGGAAATCTTATAGACGTGTTTGGATAAACATAATATATAAAAAATATATATATGAATTAAAAAAGTCCAGTTAAAGATGTTTCAAAAGTTGTCCAGGTGAAGATGTGCTGCAGTATAATTAGAAGAACACATATGGTGTGCAGTCAGTTGATGTTTATCAGATACACATATGGTGTGCTGTGAGGTAGCAGAGCTCTGGGTTTAGACCAGTGGTTCTTAACCTTGTTGGAGGTACCGAACCCCACCAGTTTCCAATGCGCATTCACCGAACCCTTCTTTAGTCAAAAATAAAATGTGATTTTTTTCAAATTAAAGACATAGGTATATGTTTTTTTACTGGTGCACAAAATGAACCATGCATGAATATCACCTTGTTCAAAGAACAAAACCAACACAGTGCATGAACTCACAACAAATTACATACCTGCAAATCAGTGTGACTTCTGCTGTTGCCTTTGAGAGACCAGTTCAGATATGCGTGGCTTCACCTTGGCAAGTGCCACTCTCATGTCATTCTCACAGCAAAGTCTGTTCCTTTTCTTCGTTTTTATGTCCAGAATCCTCGAAAAGGATTGCTCGCAAAGATATGTTGTAACAAATGGTATAAAAAATTCCAAGGCTTTCTTAGCAATAACTGGATACTTTTCCATTTGTTGACACCAAAACTTTGAGAGCGTTGTTGTTCTGAAGAGTTGCTGTTGAACCTGGCTCTGCTGAATTTCAATGATTTCGTCGAGGTATTCATCATTGACATCTGCTGTCTCAACAGCACACGTGAACGGCTGTCTCACCCATGCTGGATATGACTCTCTTGTAGGAAAGTATCCGTCGAGAGACTTTGCAAGCACATCTAAGTGGGTAGCAATTGTTTGCTTCAGTTCCATGGGTACAGAAATTTCTCCGATTCCAGACACATCTTCGATCTTACTTACACAGTCGTCCAGAAGGGGAAAGTTTGCAAAGTTATTGTTCTCTGTTCGTCGTTTCCATAACGGTAGCTTTTTTTGAAAAACCTTCAGGTTTTCTTCCGCTTCCATGATGTTGACTCCACCACCCTGCATCTGCTGATTGAGATGATTGAGAGCTGCAAATATATCAGCCATGTATGCTAAAATGAGAATGAACTCAGAATTTTTGAAGCAATCTGCATGACAATGTTGTTGCTCTTGCAAAAACAGGGCTAATTCCACACGCATGGCAAAAACACGATTCAGCACCTGTCCCCTGGATAACCACCGAACATTAGAATGGTACAAAAGTACCTCGAATTCAGAGCCCATTTCTTCACACAGCTCACTGAAGATGCGGTGCCTCAGAGCACTATTTCGCACATAGTTCACACATTCCACTACAGTTTTTAATACTTCTGCCATTTTTGGAGGCAAGGTTTTTGTTGCCAAAGCATGTCTGTGTAGAACACAGTGCGTAACAATGATGTGTGGTGCATCAGATTTCACCAGTGCTCCAGAACAAGAGTGTCGTCCCAGCATGGCTGGAGCTCCGTCCGTACAAACTGCAGAAACCATATCCCAGGAAAGATTGTTGTCTCTGAAGAAGTCATCCACAAGCTTCTTCACATCGACTGCCTTAGTTGTTGTTGTAAGAGGCTTACAAAATAAAAATTCTTCTTTTATCATGTCGTCTTACACATAGCGCACAAAAACAGCAAGCTGGCTTAGATTAGAAACGTCTGTGGACTCGTTGAGTTGAAGGCTGAATTTTGCCGGGCTTGAAATCAGATCTGCGACTACTTGAGCCAAGATGTCTTTACTCATATTCTCTATTCTGTCGCTGATGGTGTCATTTGAAAGAGGAATTTGGGATAATTTACCTTCGGCCGCTGTTCCGAGTATCAGATTTGCCATCTTTAACGCAGCTGGTTAGTATGGATTAAAATATCAAGAAAGAAATCACACGACGTACTACCACGACAGTCACACGTTGACTACTGAGCGCACTAAATTCCCCGCAGCACTGATTGTCCAAGCAATGTAACGTTATCATCTGCAGCCAGTGATGGCCAAGCGGGGCGTGTCATCACGAATTGACACGATGAGTCGGGTGTGTCTTGACCTCCGCGGCAGAGGCTCCGCCGAACCCCTGAGACCGACTCAGTGAACCCTTAGGGTTCGATCGAACCCAGGTTAAGAACCACGGGTTTAGACACAACACAGTCTCACAGGGACTTGTTGTGGAGTCTGACTGCAGTCGGGACAAAAAACCTGCGGTAGCATTCTGTCTTACGCTGTAATTGTTGCAGTCTGCCGCTGAAGGAGCTACTCAGAGCTCCTACAGTCTCATGTAGGCATGAGAGGTGTTGTCCAGGATGGATATCAGCTTGGTCAACATTCTCCTCTCACCCACCTCCTCCACAGATTCCAGGGGACAGTCCAGGACAGAGTTGGACCTCCTGACTAGACTGTTGAGGGTCTTCCTGTCCCTCTGGCTGCATGCTTCCTCCACTCCAGCAGACCGCAGCGTAGACGATTGCAGATGCTACCACATTGTCATAGAAGGTCTATAACAGAGTCCGGCACACTCTGAAGGATCTCAGTCTCCTTAGCATGTGGAGACGAACATGGCCCATCTTGTAAAGGACAACTGTATTGTCCGACCAGTCCAGTTTATTGTGGAGATGAACACCCAGATATATGTATGAGTTCAGTTGTTTGATACCCAAACCCTGGATGTTCAACGGTGGGTTCTGTGAGGACCTCCAGCGGAGGTCAAGCACCAGCTCCTTTGTTTTGCTGGTGTTGATCTTAAGGTGATTGATCTCACACCAGTTCAATTGCTCCTTAATGGTGTTCTGGTACTCCAAATTGTTCCCCTCTGATAGTTTTCCGACGATAGCTGAGTCATCGGAGAACTTCTGGAAATTGCAGTTGTGTTGTGCCTGAAGTCGGAGGTGTATAATGTGAAAACAAAAGGGGAGAGCAGGGTCCCCTGTGGAGCTCCCATGCTGCAGGCCGCCACATCAGACACACAGTTCTTCAGCCTGACATACTACGGTCTGTCAGTGAGGTATTTGGTTGTCCATGCCAGGTGGCGGTCAAAACTTACTTATTCCAGCTTCCCTCTCAGCCGTAGAGGATGGATCGTGTTGAAAGCACTGGAGAATTCAAAAAACATGACCCCCACAGTGTTTCCAGCATTCTCCCAGATGAGAAAAGAATCTGTGCAGCAGGTGAATGACCGAGTCATCCACTCCAATGCCTGGCTAATAGGCAAACTGGAGTGGATCCTGGTGAGAACTCACCAAGGGTCGAAGGTGCTTGATAAGAAGCCTCAGAATTAATTACGAGTTCATTTATTGAGCTGTTAAGATGTTGTCATGCTTGTCTCTTGTTGGTGCTGATGTATCAGTAAGCAACCAATAAAAAATGGCCTTGGTGCCTACATCGTATTAAAAATGTACTCAATGGATTATAAACCCTCAAGCAAAAGAAAAGAAGTCACAGCCAACACACTCTAATGGCATAATGAAACCAGCGGAGCCCCTCATGAGTTGATTTTTTCAAAAAAATCATTTGATTTGGCACACACCTCCAGAAACAGAGGGAAAATTTGTGAAAATAGTCACTTTACTAAACAATTGAAAACAGAGAATAATCCATGGTATCCAAGGTATGCAATAAGCTTCACAAAACTGGAAGAAAATGACATGATACTCGAAAGGCCGGGAAGAGCTACTTAAATATACAACTAGAACTATCAGTGAAGGGGAGGACAGATCTGACACAATATGGGGAGGGAAATTCCAAAATGCGGACTATCAGGAAAATCATAGAGGGAGAAACAAAGGAGGAGCTGGCATTCAAACAGTAGGGGTGTTAAGGTGGCCCAGAAGTACAATACAAATATATAAGTGACACATCATTATATTATGGTTATAAAATTAAATAATACTTTGTCACCATTATGTTACCATACATCTTTCTCAAGTCACATGACTCCGTTGAAGCGCTGACACAATGAATTTGCAATAGTGTTGTCCAGTTTAGTTTTTATGTTTTCTCTTCTCCAAGAGTTTAAATGTAATATAAGTCGTGTCTTCAGTTCCAGAGGGGATATGAAAAAGGTCCTTAATTACAGTGTCCCAAAACTTGTTTTCATCATACTATTCTATTTCCCATTAACTACATGGGTGTGGATGTCTAAACCTCTAATTAAACAAATGTTAAGAACTGTACCAGATTACATTTAATGGTATGAAATTGTTCTGTATGAAACGTTCCTGAATCGTGTCATAGGCCATGTATCTAAATGTATGTTAAATCGTTTTATAAGGGGGAGATTAATAGCATTAATGGACATGTCAAATTGGAACCACCTATCCCTACATTTAATCAAGATTAAAAGTAAGGCCAGTTTTAAAAATCAATTAAGAAGTGCAATAATAACATAAAATAATTATTTCATTATTTCATATCTGCGATTTTATGTGTCATGTTAACCTAGCTTTAAAACTGATATGTCATGAATAGCACGGGGCTGTTAAATAAATATTTTGCCACTTTGTTTCTTGTAACATAGTCAGGTATCATGTAGATACAATAGAAGTGGTTTTCCTGTTTTAACTATTATTTTCTAATATTTTGTCTTTTAACTGCCTCTTGTGTGTAACAGTGGAAGGATAGTTGTTACCATAGTAATGGTAACAAGACAGGGCCGGTAATGACCAAAGGGGGATCCTTTGAATAAACAATAGAAATGCAATCTGCTACATGGCTGAACCAGATTCACTGTGGTGGGGAAGAAGCTTTCAGTCTTGTCATGCAGCTGAGAGTTCTTAGTCAAATGGCAAAACATAAAAGAATTTGACCAAAGAACTGGCAGCTCTGCTTGGCCACTTTCATCACTTTCCAGCAGAGCAAATCAAAAAAAAGGAAAAAGAATTCCCCTCAGTCTGAGCATGAATGTTTGGATTTTTTGTGGTTGTGGTTTAGTTCAATTAAAGAACCCAAAAGCAAGACCACCACAGAGTAAACCAAAATGTATGCAAGGAATATTGGGCATATGAGAAGAAACAAGGTCCTACAAACAACTGAAAAGTGTGATTATCACATTGGAGCACACGTCATGAACTGACGCAAAGGACACAGAAACACAGACTTAAATAGACTGAGTAACCAAGACAACTGGGGACAGGTGAGGGCAGGGGACTGGTGGGCATATTCAACAATCAGAGAGGAAAGACTCTGACCCAGGACATTACTACCACATTATAATACCTTTTAGCATCTCGTCATAGCATATTTCCCCCCAGTCCTGCTGCTTCCAGAGGTATCCTGGAAGAGTTGAACACTGTGCTCCGCAGTCAAGGTGCAAAATTTTTAAAAAAAATCTGAGAAATTGCTGAGCAGTTCTGGCTCTCAGGTCCCCTTCTGATTGTCATTCCTTGACTTTCCCAACCTTAATTTTTCCAACCTTTCATTTGTATTCATGCCTCAAATGGGTTGCAGCATTTAGATCAATTCCTCAAAGGGCATGCAGCAGCATTTGGATTCATGACTCAAAGGACATACAGCAGCATTTGGTTTCATGCTTCAAATGACATGCAGCAGCATTTGGAACCATGCCTCCAATGGCATGTAACAGCATTTAAATTAATGCCTTAAATGGTTGGCAGGAGCATTTAGATATCCATGCCACAGTTGCAGTGGCAAACAGAAAAGTAAATGGTATAATAAAATGGTTATAATGACAATCCTATAATGCCGTTTATCATATTATCATACTGAGCCCAAAGGTGTATTCAGCACTTGACCCTGAAGTACAGAGTGCACAGAGTACCCTCCAACCTGTACTCAGTGAGATAAGGAATAACTATGCAGGGAAGAGATAGTCTCTTCACTCAGAGATGAATAGTTTCAGTTTCAGTTACTAGCTCCTGGCATGGTGAGCAGTCTTGCTCTCTGGTCCCATTCTGAGATTGAGTCCTTGGCTCTGCCAGCCCTCATTCAACCAATGTGTGGAATTTATCTCTGCAGTGTTCAGTCATGTTATTGAGATCAACTGTGTCAATTTACTAAAAAGGGAATACCATTTTTAATCAAATTTTGAAAAAAATAAATAAAAAACCTACGATATATTTAACCATACATTTCAAGATGCAAATTTTTAATAATGTATCATACAGAAAAGCATATGAGAAAATTGGATCATGTCTCAGCTGGCATGCGGAATTGCATTTATTTTTGCTTGCTTAAGTACTTTCTTTTTCCCTTACTTCTTCGTCATAACTTGAGCCTTCGAACCTTATTCTTAATACTCTTTCCCCCTTAGGCGTCCTCCTTTGTTAGTTTTAGCCGTTGCGCCATTGGTTGCGTCAGTCACATGTGGCAAGTGTTTTTTCATTCTTCACATCGCTCATCAATCACCGTATTCTTGGTGCAGCCAAACCAAGTCTTGTTTTGGCGAGTCGTTCAATATTAAAGTTAACAGTGGCATGCAGCCACGCTTCTGATCAAATCACAATTGAGAATCCAAAAGGAGTTTTAAAATATTCTGCATTACCATCTACAAGATTATAGCGTTTATGGTAGAACCATATCGACAAAGAAACGAATCACATGGAAACCGGTAGAATTGACAAGTTATGTGTAGTTACCCGTTTATAACTGTGTTCTGTCATCGTAAGGGCGACCTCAGCCACAGTTTATGTCAGGGTTTAGGTGCGGGTGAGCTGGATCACGTTCATAGCTTCAGTTCTTCAGGAGGTATTTTCCCATGCAGCCGATTTTCAGTCATAATCTCCCATAGTCCAGTGCCTTGCCAAACATAACTACCAGCATGCAACCTTATGCATCTGGAGTGGTGGGTGATATAGATTTGCTACCAAAGTTAATAATAAAAATAAAAATGTATACATTTAATGTATAACCCACTTTAAATTTGGATCAAATCTCAAATGCTACAAAGTAAAAGCTGGTAAAAGCATCAATAAAAAATAAAATAATAGCTATATAAAAACATGACAAAAAGCAGCAATGTTAATTAAGGTTATAGGTTCTGCTAAAAAGGAAAGTTTTAAGTCCTTCTTTAAATGTGTTAGTCGTCTGTGGGGCCCTCAGATGGTCAGGAAGGGCATTCCACAGATGAGGGGCAGCAGAACAGAAGGCCCGATCACCCATGGTGCTGAGCTCAGTCCGGGGAAGGAGGAGGCAGTATGAGTGGGTAGAACGGAGGGATCATGTTGAGGTCAGTGGGGTGAGTAGTTCTTTTAGGTAGGGGGGAGCATTACCATGGATGCACTGGTGAGTGAGGAGAGAGATCTTATAATCAATCCTGGTGGAGATGGGAAGCCAATGAGGGAATGAAGAACAGGGGTGATGTGTTCGTGTTTACGAACTCTCATCAGGATCCTTGCAGCACTGTTTTGAACATATTGTAGTCTTTGAAGACTTTTATCAGGGATCCCGATGAGAAGTGTGTTACAGTAATCCAGTCTGGAGGACACAAACATGTGGACCAGCTTTTCAGCATCACTCAAGGTGAGTGAAGAACGGAGTTTGGAAATATTTCTGAGATGTTGAAAGGAGATCTTGCAGATGTGTTTGATGTGGGATTCAAAAGTGAATTGAGGGTCGAATCTTACGCCGAGGTTGGTGACTGATGAAGAGAGGGGAATGTCATGACCAGAGAAGGTAATACTGGTTATGGAGGAAGACTGGGTCTGATGAGGGGTGGGAGGGCCAAGGACTAATCCCTGGGGGACCCCACAGGTGACGGTGTGTGTCCGGGTACTTGAACTTCTAAGGGAAACATATTCTGTTCTGTCTGTGAAATAGGATTGAAACCAGTTTAGGGCGTGTACAGTGGTGTGATGTAGGCGATGTAGGAGTATTCCATGGTCAACTGTGTCAAAGGCAGCAGACAAATCAAGGAGAATCAGGAGGGAAGGTGAACCAGCATCTGCTGCCATCCGTAGGTCATTTGTGACTCTAAGCAGAGCTGTTTCTGTGCTGTGGGCGGAGCGGCAACCAGACTGAAAGTTTCGAAGAGATTGTTGTATTTGAGGTGGTCCTGGAGGTGGGCCGCAACTACTTTTTCCATTACTTTGGAGAGGAATGGGAGTTTGGAAATGGGCCTGTAATTACCAAAAACTTCTGGATCGAGAGTAGGTTTTTTGAGGAATGGTCTGATTATGGTGGCTTTTAGGGCAGCTGGAACAAAGCCAAATATTTAACAAAGTTAAAAGATAATTGCGAGATGACCTTTGTCTGTCCATCCCCAGTGCTCCTTACATTAATTAATGCTATGCCCTGATATTTTTTTTTTAATCTTCAGCACTCAAAGCCATCTTCATGCAATCATACATTCCTGTACAGTAAGTAAGTATCTTTGGGGGTTACTCCATGCTGCTGCTCAGGGCACAGACCCTTCAATTACAATTTCCCCGAGGAGCCTGAGCACAAAACACTTTCTTATAGACTCGTTATCACACATCTGCTGTTGTAATAAATCATTAATCTCATCAATATGCCATCCTCTGAACTATCTAAACTTTTAAAATATAAATGGAAATACAACCCAGAACAATAACAATGTGCCAGAAAAACCAATCAGGACAGAATCTTGTAATTTTTTTTCAGCTGGTCTAATTGCAGAGCAAATGAGTCAGACATAACAAAGCATAATGAACTGAATATGAAGTCCCACATGGTTTAAACTAACACAGGCTTGGAGTTAATCAGCCTCATTCATACATCCTTTGCAAGCTTGCTGGGACCTGGCATAGCTGAAGTGTGGGTGTCTTTGTGCGCACCCTGATGGGCTCCAGATCAAATTCATCAGCACAGAGAGCACAAAAACACCCCCTGAAATATACAGTGATGGTGATCGAAGCCAGGCACACAAAGAAAACAGCAATTTATTGCTTTTACTTTTACATAAATTTGTTCCTATGGTCTTCTCTGTCTTTGGGATAAACCACGCTGACACTCACACTGGCTGCACTGTTCTCAGTTAACTTTGATCAATTATGGACCAAACAAGAACACAGTTCAAAACTGAAGAAATGTAAAGCCTGTTGTGAGTAAAAAGAGTAAAATTAAAAATTAGTATGTGGAGCAGATGTAGCCTGGAAAAATAGTCTACTTATGTACAAAAAAACCTGCGTAATGCTAGAACAAATTATTACTCAACTCTAATAGAAGATAATAGAAATAGCCCCATGTTACTTTTCAGCACTGTAACTAGGCTGACACAGAGTCTCAGCTCTTTAGTACCACATATTCTTTTATCGTTGATTTTATCAAATAAGATTGTAACAATTAGAGATAAAATTCATCAGCTTACTGATTATGCGCCGTCCAGTCCAACATCCATGGAACTAACTGTAACACCTGACATATACCTGGACTTTTTCTCAACTGATCTCGCTGAGCTAACTTCAAAAGTTTCGGCATCCATACCATCCACTTGTCTCTTAGATCTACTTCCAAAAAGGCTATTGAAGGATGTTCTGACATTAATTAATGCTTCAATATTATCTTATTTTTTCTTATTTTAATATTATCATATTTATCTGACAAATTTCAGTTGGTCCATGTCAACAGCGACTCTTCCGCACACAAAAAGCTTAGTCATGGAGTTCCGCAGGGTTCGTTGCTAGGAAATAAACTTTTCACTTTACATAAACTTTTCACTTTACATATGCTTCCCCCTATTATCATGAAACACCACATTATCTTCCACTGTTATGTCGATGATCTGCAGCTGTATTTATCCAAAAACACAGATGAAAGTAATCAATTTGTCGAACTTCAGAAATGAATAAACAAATAAAAACCTGGATGAAAAGTACCTTTTTAATGTTAAATTCCATATTAAGAATTTGTAAAACCATTTGCTAAATCATGTTGAATATGGTATAATTTGGTTAATGGTAAGTGGGCTCTATTTATATAAATATAGCTTGTCTGGTCCACTCAAAGTTCTTTACACCACGAGCCAGCGTTACCCCATACATAAAACATTCATAAAGTAACGACAGAAGCACCCAAGCGAGGAACCAACTGCTCAACAGAAGGTTACCATTCTCATCATCATTCACACACCAGTGGAACAGCCATTGCCATCACCCACCGATGTCTCGCTCATGGACCGCAGACGCCGGAATTTGGACCACCGACCTTCAGATAAGTGGATGCCTGCTCTACCAAATAAGCCACAGTCTCCCCATTGTTTTCCACGTTAACTGGCTTTGTCTTGTATCTCCTGTACAGATTTTGTTTCTCATCAACCAGCATATGCACGGATATCAAAGTGTTTAACCAGGCTGAATTATTGGGTATGCCCTAGTTTGCATAAAGTAGAACACAAAGCAACTAGATATTTCTTTACTATATGCTTTCACGGAGCTTAGGAAGACAGGTTGGGTTTGCCTGGAACACAGTTCAAGAAACACAAGAGCAATCTGTTTGTATCACTGTGTGTGTCCCTCAGGCATAACAAACATTATTTTCCTTCCTCATAAAACATTTGCAAAGCCTATTGTTTTCCTTTCAAACTGACTTACATTGCTGAAGGTCCTGTGCCTCTTCTCCTTTATTGCTACATTTTACCGTATATCAACAACAGCAAAGGCTCATATAATAGTGTTTCACACAGAGTGTAATTGTAGCGCGGTACGAGACAGTAATGATAATATTTACATATTTGTTTACTGAATTAACCCATTTCTAGTTTATTACTCACAAAAACAACCAAATCTTCTCAACTTGTATTTTTATTTCAAGTTGAGAAGTAATATTTCTATTATTGTTATTCAAATTTTATAAGTGAGCCACATCTGGTGGAGGGTTATTGTTAGTGCAACAACCCTTTCACACATAAAACACATACAAGCATCCCCATGATCTTTCTCTGTCCATAAGTGTGTTTAAATAACCCATGATGTGTTTATGTGACACATAGCTCCAAGAATCCGGAGTTAATTTGTGGCAGAATACAGTGATATTGTGGCAGGCTCCCGTAAATAAATGGGCGTATGGGTCAAGCTGTGTCTATGACCTCAGGGATTTTATAAAAGCTTTTCGTGTTATTTACTTTTTTTCCAATTATTCAACTGATGCCATCTCTCTATAAACCTGTTTTAATAGTTCATGAATGTTCCAAAAGCAAAAGCGGTCCGGACTAGCGATTGACTGCACAACTAGAGGGTCCCATGGACAGCGCATACATATTTGTAATACTTTGCTGTGTTAGGGACGTCTCTGCACAAGTCTTTAAGAAGAGGATGTGTAGTCAAGAGCCAGTAACAGTGTGCTGGGAGACGGGTGAAATTATGTGTAACCGAAAAATATATTTTTGTTTTATTGTTTTTTCCATAAGAAATCTCCCCCTAGTCATTAAAATATGAACAAGTAGATTTCCTCAAGTCGACTCTTATGTAAAAATATTGACTAAATCAGAGTCAGAGATCTTGACTAAACGGTTTGGAGCTTATGTCCGAAAAAAAGGTCTTATGTATGTATGCATCTTATATAATGTCTTAATTGACACTGAAGTGAAAGTACAGCTGATGTGAGGAGGGATGTGCCAGATCTGACCTCCAGTTCTGATCTGGCATACAAATGTTTTCTGCATGAAAGCAGCTTCACAAGAGTTTAAAGTGAAAACTGATGTAAGGCGAAGTAATATAGATGGCTTCTAAGTACCCTCAAAAATAAATTCCACTGTTAGACAAGTTCATCAGAAGCAGAGACGGCATCGGTACAAAGGTGACAATAATGTAGAGTTAATATTGTGAAAAAACTCAGACTAGTCTGCATCTGCTACTTTCACGTACGTAAACGTTAATAGAGGTTATCTGGTCATACAGTTCCTGAATTTTAATTCTATACTCAGAGAATAATCAGGGGAAAGAAATGTTTAAGTCATCTAAGTAAATTGGGCTAATTTTTTCTAGAAGCTTACCGCACAGAATTCCAAATCTCTTCCAGAACTAACGACGGACTGCTGAAGCCAACTTTTTGGCTTCTTTTATTACGTCACAGCCGGTGGAAGAATTTAGACTTTCCATTTAAACTTCTTTTTGTAATGAAAAAAGGAAGAAAATTTGAGAGAGTGTGCCAGCGCGGCGCAAGGGGAAACGCAATTGATTGAGAATATAATTCATTGTTGCATTTAGTGTGAATGGATACGGCCTCAGTGTGGATGGCGGCAGGTTCACTACCTCCAGAAAAGTAAGGCTTCTAAGAGAAGGTAAAATCGAAATGATCTAAAGATCTAGAGATCTAAAGAAAATAAAATGTGGTTGCTTGTCTCTGTATATTGAAATGTAATTATCAAAAACAGAATACTTACAATTATACGTACAGCCAAGACAAAAAAAAGCACTTATGACAAGGAGGAGGGCTCAACAATTAGACTAGAAATGTGTTGAGATGAGCTCAAAGGGCACCGCTTAAGAACTTCCTAGATGCTTATTGGAAGAAGCTGAAGTCAGACCTTCAGAGTTACATTGCTGGTGAGCCATTTAAGTTTTAAAAGCAAACATCATGTAATTACCCCTAATTAAGAGTAATCTTTGTGTGCTTGAAAGTTTAAGACATCTCAAACAACTTAGAATATACAAATGTTCCTGCAATCCTTTATCAAAATAAAATGGGAGAATAACACAGTGAAGAGCATAATTATGTTTTAATTGTAGTTCTCTGAGTAAGAAAAATGATTGCTGGAGTGTACTCTCCATTCAGCTTCATATTCTATATGCAATCCTTTATGTTACAGGGTTGCACCATCATGGATCGGACTCATTTGCCCAGCACATCCCACAGATGCTGAGGCCAAGGCCACACTTCAAGCTAATTTCCGTGTTCAATAAACAATTCTTTAACCATTGTTGCAGAGGTAATCCTACTTAAAGAGGCAAATTACATCAATTTATTTCGCTTCATTCCAACGAAGAGGTTTATTTGGTTTACAACAATGTTTGAGTAGACGGTATATTTTATAGTAACATCCACATGAATGGTAGGACCCATGCTCATCATCACACTGCATACCCTAGCTTTCTTTCTTTATAAGGTACATCCTGGTACCAATCTCAATCCTTGTGAAGAAACTTAGAGATTTACATACATCAGCCACCCACAATTTGTGAAAGAAACGCATTAACTATTGATTCATTAGAACATGTCACCTTCTTCCGTTGCTTCGGACTCTGATGATGGTTTGCCCAATGCAGTAACTTTTGGCAATAGGCCATCAGCATGATCCAATCGCTGGTTTGTTATGTGTCCTTCCTTAAACCAGTTTGTTAGATACTAACCACTGCAGACTGAGAACACCCAACAAGACTTATGGTTCTGGGCACAATCTAACCCAGGAGTCTAACCTGGGAAAACTGGGATCTTCAAGGACAAAACTTTCACCTGCTGCCTAGTATATCCCATCTACTGACAGGTGATATACTCTATGTTATTCATGTACCAGTAGCAATAATGTTATACATGATCAGTGTCATTCAAAATGTAAAATAAGAAATAGGTCATTATACTTCAGTGTTTCTCCAACCAATGTATTAGGGGGGCGCCCCACCCCCGTAACAGCACCCTTGAATTTCAAGTTCAATTTCATTTAATTTTATTTTCTATATAGCGCCAGATCAAAGAATAAGTAATTTAAGAATACCTTTCCTATAGAGGCTTCATATATACTTCATATCCTGACTCATTCTTTTCCTGTCATGATAATTGATGAGCACCAAAATGTTGTCTTCCTTTCTAAAAACGTCATCTTTGCCGCTTCCGACAACAGTCCAAAACCCCCAAAAGTGTCCACATGACAGTTTTTCACCACTTGAGACGTATCTGTAAAAATTGAAGTGGCTGTCTATTGCAGTGGGTGCTTTTTGGAAGGAATCTTTTTTTACAGCATTTATAATATACCACAGTTTTGAACTCTGAATGCAAAGGTTTAGAATATTTCATAACCATGACAGAGGAGAATAAAGTCATTCTTTTGTTTTCTGTCCACCGGTCATCTAAAAAGACCATATTTGATTCTGTTAAATGCAATCATACATTCTATGTTTGAAATAGTTAACTGTGAACAAACCTGAAAGTGAAAAGTATTCAATGGCTCTGGGCATAGAGGTTCTGACATAAATGAAAGACGGGTGTCTCACAGAGGAGGAATGGAAACTTAATGCCAGTTGGCTTCTTACCACTGCACATCCTGCTTAACCCTCAACTCAGACAGATGAGATCCAGCTTTCTAACTGTTTAAAATGTTTAGAAGCTCAATATATATTTCTTTTTGTGAAGATACAACAACATAGAGGTAAGAAAAGGGGACTGCATGTTCTGCTCACATCATCTAAATGTTGTTAATAAATCAACTCTCATGAAAACATGCAGCTCAAAGTCTTTAAAGTAACAGTAGAATAGCACAGAGAGAATACATGAAGGTAACTATATGAGATCTTTGAATGACCCTCAAGTTTTGGGGTGACTGTAGCTCAGTGGGTAGAGCAGCTGTCTATCAATGAGAAGATCGGAAAGTAGCCAGCTGGAGTCCCACCAGGGTCTACTTGTCGTAGGGTCCCTGAGCAAGACCCTGAGACCCTAACTATGCAGGCGCTTCAAAGGGACTGCCCACTGCTCCCTCATAGATGGGTCACATGCAGAGAATATATTTCACTATGTTGTCCTGTATATGGCTGTATGTGATCAATAAAGGATTTATTTCTTCTTCTTAAACATTAAACCAATGAAAGATCACTCCAATGAAACAGTGACAATAAAACAATCAATCAGTAAAATAAAATAAAAAACAGCACACGAATAAGAAAATAAATTAATAATTGGAGCATTGAAATTCTGAATAAATAATAACAATTTATAAACACAAGTAACTAGGATAAAACAATTCAAAGAGAAAAATGTGGAATACGAGGGAAAGCATGAAATGATAAGGCCTCTTAAGTGCGGCTAAATAAATGTGCTCAAGGTTCTCATTAATATGAGAAGTGGAGAAGGTGGAGTGGCTCACATGGCAGGGTTAGATCCTCTGCAGCAGTCGTTTCAGATATAAGGATTGAGATGCGTTTTTGCATTTGCTCTCTGCATGAGTTCGACGATTACAATCCAAAAGATTGCATTCCTGTTGATTGTTGCAATCGGATCCCTATATATAGTATTGATGCCTGTCATTGAGCTTGGCGCTGAAAATGCATCAGTGAGCAACTCAATGGGAAATGTAGCTTAAGTACATTGTTTTGGGCACGTTGCTTGCTTGATAGCAAAAGCTTAGGAAAAACACTTGATGGTGTCTTGATGGAGGTATTTGCTCTTCAAAGTGCCATTCTAGTTGTTTTATTCTTAGCAGCAAATTTACACGTAAAATAAATACATAAAATGAAGCCAAATTAACTTCTTGGAGAGTTGGGATATGGGTTCCAATGCATTAAATTTCAGCATGGATTCAGATAGAAGGGTGGACATGGATTTTATTTCAAAGGGAGGGATTTTATTTTTCACGTTTCTGAATTAACTGTTACAACACTGTTGTAGAAGACATTTTTGTTGGACTATGATGAAGATTTGTAAAAGTAATTAAGCATGTAGTCAAGAGTTTGAAATATGATTAAAGCATTGATGTTATAGACAAATTTCCCTTTTCTTTAATTTCCTCTACAAAGAGAGAAACACAAGGTGTGGAATTGTTCAGCGTTGGTGAAAATTTATGCTCTATTGAGTTCCAAATTGTTTTTTTGGTGTCAATCCCACATACACTGCCAAGCTGCCGTGAATACTCACCAGCAGCAAAACTGGGTTTAATCCACCACCGACACTATCCCTCAAAAAAAGCAATTGTTCAGTTTGAGTAATGTTTGCTTGAGGGTCTTTTGTCCATCTATTGAATCGTTCTTTTTGATAATAAAACTGTTTTCGGCTACTGTGGATGTATGGCTTCATTGGGAATCAATGGGCTTGGGGCTGAGTGCTACTGACAGAGCAGAGGCAAAAGATGAGGTGAACTAACACAGTTTGTTTCTCCCAAAAGTTGCTGACAATAATAAAAAATAAAAAGCATTATGAGCCAAAACCTGGTGACAATAAGAAAAAGCAAAATAATTACCAGCCAAAAGCCGTGAGCCAAAGTCATGGAGAGTAATGGAGCACCAAAGGGAAGGTTTCTACACTCAGCCATGATTTTGTCCATGGATCTTTATCTAGACCGGTATATTATTTAAGAAAGCAGCAGCTCAAAGGGGAATGCTCCCTCCAGCAGCCTGTCTTACCACAAACACGTTAATCTAAGTAGCCTAATTATGTGCATGAGCAACAACGCCCAAATAACACAAGATACCTTGTTGCTGAGATTTTGACAAAGGATAATCCAATAGAGGATCTGGAAGTGCATGACTACCTGTGGCGATGCGGTTGTCACATTATGCTTGTGATTCAATGTTTGACGGTGTGTTAGGCTGTTGTTTTTTCCATCAGGTGGAAAATATCAAGAAGATGCTCTGGTAGCTCTGCATGCTGAGACTCATTTAAGTATAACAGATGATGAGTTCAGGACAGCACGTCTCCAGACTCCAGGCTTCCTATCGCTATTGATGTTTTTGAATGACCTACCAAAACACCTCACTAAAGTTATATGATGTAAACATTAGGTTAAAAAATACAGTACGTTCAGATGTTCTATATTCATAATATCTAATTCTAATGTAGATTTCAACCAGAGTTTTCGCAAAATCTGGCCAACAAGTCTATCATAATGTATCGTCATTGTCTCCACTCGTTTGGTATGCCTAGATTAGTGGATGTCTGTGTGTGCATGGAATATTCAAAATGTAAAAGTCTAATAATTAAGAGGCATAATTTACTTGTAAAGTTTTATTGAAGCTAGCTCATATAGCTTTCCAAAAATGCTATGGATAAGATTATGAGTCTCCAGGATTTAAAAATCAAGTTTTGATGGAAACAACAAAAGACACGTTTACTAGAAAGCTCAAAGTATGCAAAAATACAACTGCTACTATATACTATATCTGTATTGATTTTCATTCATCCAGGTCATTGCTATCCTTGTAAATTGAATCTTAAAATTCACTGGAGGCGGAGTCAGGATTTAAATCTGGAGGTTAAATAACTGACTCACCACCATTCAGTTTGATCTAAGGGAGCCTCTTGGAATAAGAGGGGTACTATCTTCAAGTCTAAACAGGAGTCCAGTTGTTTTTTGGAATCAACTTACAAAGACAACTGGTTATCATAGTTTTATGCAGCTTGAATGCATAGTTTACCAGACATGCTCCGGACAAGGTGACACCCCTGCAGTCACTGAAATTTCCATGAAAATTACATACCATAAAATTACCATACCATTCAAAATGTCAATTGGCATGAATGTACAGATTGTGAGATATACATTGGACAATATCACCAACCTTCAAATTCATTTTGATGTAACGTCTCCAAGGAAGATAAAAAAAAAAAAAAAATTTAAAAAGGCGAAACAAGATCAAACAGTTGACATAGCATTTTTGGTGGAGCTAGTATGTGCAGATTGCAAGACAAGAGGTTTATTTAAAAAATATTATGGATAGACAGACAGTTTTTTTGAGGATTGCATCCCTCCATCATTTTAAAGTCGGAAGATAAAAAGCCAGCAGAGAGTGCCTGTAACACAATTTAGTGGTCTAAATGTCTTTAATGACCATCCATTAAGTTATTTCACTGTCCTTTGTAAAAGATGTAAACAGTCTTTTCTCCTTCCTGGACACAGAGACCCATCTGTAGTATAATCTTATGGGTCTGATGTGAGGCATTACTAGAAATAGCTGCTCATTGTTTGTGTGGTGTTTTTAGTTTTCTTACAGCTGAAAAAAAAATAAACCCGCCGTTTCGTCATTCATTTTATTCACCTCAGAGATTTAAAGGCTTGATGAGAAAGCCAGTGTTTTTTTAAGTGAACGGCGGTGAGCAGGGAAGAGCTAATTACTCATCAACTTTTTGGGACTGCCAATCAGAGTGGCCGTTTTCTACTTTGCCGGATCAATTTTCAAGTGACAGGCCCCAGGCACTTAGCATTAAAAGCCTTAACTCACTGCGCCTGGAGATAATGGGGCAACATATGTGTACATTTAGGATGTTCTATGAGAAATCACTGCCGATTTGCGGCTACAGCTGTGGTGATGATGTCCAAATCAGATGTAAGTGGAAGCAGTGTCACAAATCACACTGCTAATTTGACATTGAGTGGAGGATATTATCACTTGCCTTTGTTAGCTACACATATAAGCTTTTGCTTTTCTTTACGCATTACACTTCTGATGAGTCAGGGGGATAATATGCTATAAATCAAACTAACTAGCTAAAGGTCCACTTTCTGCTGATTTAATTGATTTAGCTAACCACTCCAATGCTGTCTGAGAAGCAAGTAAAAACATATCATATGACCCTGCTGTAAAGAAGCAAAACAGGAAGAGAATGGTAGAAAAGCAAAGAGAAACTGATGCAGTGCTCCATAGGATAATTTGAGGTTGGGATGAATAATGTTTGCGAAACATACAGTCAGCCACACCCGCTGCCAGTTTCTGCTCATGCCGATATACCAGACCTCTTATCATAATAGAATCCGAGCAAACTGACATGGAAATCACCTTAGTTGTCCAAATCTAAACTGAAATAAATTTAAGCAGCCAGATGTTGGATACAGACTTTTAAGGTGAAATGTCAATGAATTCTGTCCAGTGTTTTTTTTTTTTTTTTAAAGGAGATGTAAATGTACATTTCCAGGTGGCATCTATACAGATGCATAAACAACGTTGACCCTATATGTTGTGGCTGGATATGATAATAATAATACATTTCATTTATAACACACTTTACATTTGGATCAACTCTCAAAATGCTACAAGGTAAAAGCTGATAAAAGCATCAATTAAAAATATAATAATAATTATATAAAAATATGACCTATAAGGATATATGCATATGTAACATATAATCTATTGCATATGCATGCAAACCTAATGACTGAGCTCTGCGTATGTTTGATAATATTTCCGCTGAAAGGTGATCAGGTTGAGAGAACCGTCTCTGTTATCCTCCCCTGGGGTATTTTGTTCCCACTGTGCAGAGATATGACACTGTTTGCAGCTGATGGATGAGCCTCTCTGCCCAATAAGAGGTTCTGCTCCTCCAGCAGCAACTCTAATCGCAAGAGCAATCTCACTTCAGCAGCATTCAGCGTTTGACCAGCATCACCAAGCCCTCAGGGTGGATTGGTTTTGGGTTGGCTCTATCTTAGAATTAACATTACCAAAGCTCATTAAGCCCTAGTACTGTTTGGATTATTTCAGTCAAGGGTAGTAAGGTTGAATTTAAGAACCTGCCAATGTATCGTGATTTACTAAGGCTAAGTAGGAATGTAAGTTGTCTGGAGTTACTCCCTGGTCATTACAACTAAAGAAATGTATCTTTTCCCTATCAAGCACAAAATGTACAAAGTAATCCATGTCATGAAATCACACATTCAGGCACAAAATTTGTGTCTGAAAGCAGAAAATAGACAATTTCAATACAGACTAAAAAAGATATTTTTACAGACTAAATAGATGGACACAGAGGGTATTTAAATTTCAACATGTCACAATACATACATAATCTAGACCAGCCTTATTTCCACTGTAATCCTTCGAAATAAGCACTTAAAATACATTACAAATTATTTCGATCATAAATGGTGGGCGCTGAGCAGCCAAGAAAATTGCAATCGATATACCTCTACAATCAATCTAAGCTGTTGTTTGTCTGAAGGCACTGACTCTAAGATGTTATATGAGTCCCTTAAGACACAGGAAAGTGTTCAAAATTAAAGTTTTGGTTCACCTGCCAAGGTTTGGAACATGGAATTGAAAAAAGCTGTTAGGAAAGAATAATAATAATTTCTGGGTAAACAAAAACTATTTCTTTGGAAAACTATTTCACCCACAGGGGTTTCAATGTAAGTCTTTTTGAAAGAAAGCAATATTAAATTTGAAGTAATGTATATTTCCTTCTGTCACTGAATACAGGTAGAGAATGTTTACAGTTTTCATTCCATGCCTTGCTGTTGCTTGCATTGAGCTTCACGATGTACAATCACCTTATTGAAATGGAATAAGTCTTTTTGTAGTGTTTATTAGTATACTTTATATACTAATAGTATAATAGTATAATTTGTTTTAGTTCACTTATATATTGAAACTAAAACCTGTGTATAGTGATAGCTAAGTTCACATATCTACTGTATGCTCTGCCGTGCTGATTATGATCAACTGTGAGTGTAGCTTCTGTACTAAGTTTCATTAATTCTCAATGATGAAAAATAGTGAACAACATAAATTATAGCTTTTTGTAGGTTGTATAAGTGTATATTGTGGGGGGAAATATCAACATAGAATTGCTTCATTTTTGAATTAGTGCATTGCAATAAGTCAGACATATAACATGCTGACTCATCGGAATGGAAGTGATGGATAACCATGCAGTCACAAGTCCTTGTTTATTTTGCGAGTTTTTATAGGATTACCTGACCAACAGGCAGTAAAGGCACTGTTGGAATTTACAAAATGAATTCCAAACTTTGCATAATGCTTATCATTTTCACCTACTGTGTGAGAGAAAAATTTAAATACTGTGTCATTGAGCTTCTCTGTACACACACCCATACACACACACACACAAACACACACACACACAAACACATTACAGATAGTAGATAACTCCTTGGCTTGTACAGACCTAAGAGAGACATTAAGCAGTCAGCTAAATGCGATGGACAATAAAAACTACACATTCATTGTGCAGCAAACTGTAGAAGCCCGATCCAATTCATTTCCTGAATGTGCTGCATAGTTTGTTTTTCTGCTCATTTAGGGCGTCTGGAGCAAAAGTAACTAATGAGTTAGGAAGAACTAATATAATATTGTCTTCATAAGTCACTCTGTTAAATGGGGGTGGTCTAATTTCTGAGTCACTGAGGACTACAGCTGACGGAACCATGGCAACAGAATATGAAGACTTGATAGATAATGGAGCAATTCATAATAAAACACGATAAACATGTCACCAAAATTAAAATGCTGAAATCATCAGTTGTAATTATGTCTGCAGTGTGTAAGACAAAATTATGTTTTCTGGATAAGCATGCAGGAACCAGATAATAATAAGGGGAAAAAATCCTACACGTTGACTTTCTGACTTCGAAGGTTTACAAATGATAAACAAATTTATTGGTTTGGGTTTTTGAAAATGTTTTGATGTTTTCCACTTTTCCAATAAAAAGAATAAAGCGCCAAAAGTCGTCTCTGTCGGTAGTTAGTGAATTACAACTATGACATTGCTCATTTATATGCAGAAAATGACACCTCTGTTGTATAGACGTGTGATATTTTTGCTCAAACACATGTTTCGTATCAAAGATATACACTCATGAGAAGTAGACTTTGGATTAGCTGCCTCTGGCCCCTTTTAATCAGTTAGTAATGGGAGTTTTTAGACTATTGTGCAACATATAGATGTTGCACAATACCCAATTCATTTGGGTATTGTGTATACCCCAATAAACCCCAATAAACATCTTCAAATATACTTGTCTCCACTGCAACATCTTAGATCGAGCTGTTGCAGTCGATGGGCAAAACCGTGTTCTTAGTCCAGGGAGTAAAGGACTCCCGCAGACTGTGGTGAGGAGGATTCTGTGTAGACGTAAATGATGCATAAACCCTGTCAAAACAGATGGAGAATCTTCCTCTGATGTCAAACTTAGAAATGTGATAATCCCAACCATATCATCATCGCCAACATCATCGCCAACTGAAACTGGTAACAAATTAATTTATATAGTTATAAATATAGGTGTTTATATGCAAAGAATAACATTACTATTGTTAACAACAATAAAAAATATATATACATAAAACATAAAAAGCCTGAAGCATTACCAAATAACATCCAAATTATCATTCACGACTCATTGGTTCAAAATTCTAGGTTTTTATCAGGCATCTGAAGAATTGAAAATGAGCTGATAATTTAAATAATTTGTGTTGCAGCAGGGAAACATCTAAAACACGAATGGCAAAAGATTTCCAGCACAGTGTAGAATGAGGTTTAAGATTTTTTTTGCATTTCCATAGGCTCAAACTCACTACTATACACACCAACGTCAAGCCCTGATTGATCAGCTATCTCCCTCAGACTATGACCAGAGAGCAAATAAATCACACAGTCTGACATTATGCCACCTTGGTCAGTGCCAAGTAAAAAGATATTTTTTTCACTTTCAGTGTTTGTCCCGTAATTGTATTCATAAACTGTATAAAAGGGATGTTGTGTGCCGATCCCAAAAATGGCCATCATCGGTCCATGATTTCTTTCAGGGCTTTCCACCATAAAAATCTACACAAAGCTACAGCAACTGCCTGCAAAGGCCTGTCCAAGGTACTGAGTCTGACCTGTCCAAGTCTAGGTGGACAGGTCTTTACAGGTAATCTTCGCCATGGTTTTGCTGCGTCTTGGTCCACACGCGTCTGAGAAGCGGAGCGCCAGCACCTTCATGCTATGATTTTACCACTTTGTTGTTTTGGGAGCGGGGAGGGACGATTTGCACGATCATAGCAGAGTTGTAATGCAACGTGGCAGTTCCAGTGGAATCAAGTCTTGAGAGACCCGCAAGGCCGGAAAACTGTCCAGGGTAATAATTCTTGAAAGCAACCACCTGACCACAGATCTGTCCAGGGTTCTGATTCTAATCAGTAACCAATAAAGCAGAGGACTATCCAGGGTTCTGATTCTAAGAGAACCAGTATGCCAGTGAACTATCAAACATTCTGATTCTACGACCGGAGGACTGTCAAGGGTATTATTTCTAAGAGTAAACAAAATAATTGTCTCTGTTTCTGTGTCTGATGAAACTAGCAGACTAAACAAGGCTGCATTCTAATGAAAGCAAAAAAAATCCCCTGAATTGAACTCTCCATCGTGCTAATAATGTGTTAGAAGAGCAGGAAAAATTTGGGGGGGTTTTATTTTCATTTTTTTGTTCCCTCCCCTTACTCTTGTTATTATTATCAGGTTTTCTTGCCGGGTCCAATTGCAATACAGTAGAAAAAACACAAACTAAACCAAAGGTTTGAATTCTGCACAGGGAAAGATTTAACGACAAGAAGGAAATCAGGAAATCATCCATGTAGGAATAGTTTAAACTGACAAATATAAAATAACAAAGAATCAACTACTACAACTACTACTAGAAATCTGGATCACCAATTAGCTGTAAAATAGATCCAGAAATCTGGATCACCAATTAGCTGTAAAATAGCTGTGACAGGTTCTGAAATCTGGAGTTAATTTCTGAGACAAACTGAACTCATGCAACCCTGATTTAGTTTGTTTGCTAAAAGGAGCTCAATCCTGCCTGTAGCTGTAAATTTGGTAAAATAGGGAAAAAAAACAAAATTAGCAAGCCATTCCAAATTTTTGAGCCTGTTCAATTATTCACTTTAATGAAGAGTTTCGTGTTTCTCTACATTTACATATCTTATAATTTTATTTTTTTTATCAAATCATGGCTGAGGGCGCTTAAACACAAAACTTGTTTGATCCAGACTTTCAAATTTTTCAGTTTGATCGGAACCACAAGTGGGGAAACTAGTTATTCTGGTGGGTTAAGATGTGTAAACGCACTTCATTGGAAGTGATCTGTTACAGCAGGCCACCTTTGCCAAAAAAATAAAAAACTATCTACTATCAGTCATCGAATTTATGGACACATACCACATGAGGAAGGCGACATCAACAGGACATAGATACGTTCTTTAGTGTGCTTACAAAATTACAAGGTGAAACCAAATCAGATTGGATCAAATTCCTTCAATATAACTTTGAATATGACCTTGATTTGGACATTGAGGAGTCAAAGTGCCCTGAGGGGAATTTATTTATACAATGTGATGATTGTGACAGGGCTGGAGTATAGACTGATAAAACCCCTGCATCATTTATATGGCACAGGTTGCCAGGCAACAGTTATGACACAGTATTTGTGAGATGGTCTGAAGGACATTTGTGGTCACTGCTTTCACTCTTTTGGTTCAAGGAGTGATGAATTTCTCAGCTGCTTTTCAAAAAAAAAAGGCACTTCTATTTAAATATAAACACTTATTTTACATAAATAGATGCATTCATACCCTAAGATCATACTTTGATTCTGTAAGTTTTGGTACTTCCCATATTTCTTAGTTATTCATAACTGTACTGTCTTTTCCCTGCCAAACTCAACATGGAAGCATTTTACATTACAGCACAGTAATGAGACGGTAATAGTGAGGTCAGAGTGTGGTAATAAAGAGGTAATTCATATGTAATACTATGCAATACTATTAACAGTGTCATAACTAAGTAATAGCTTGGTAATAACAACAAAACACCAATAATAGCAGCTATTTATACATAAATATGTATACATACTATTACATGTCAGACAATCTTGTGTCTTCTTACCTGGAAAGCCTTGTCGTAGTTTCCGTGTAATAACCATAAATCAGTGCTGTAAAATGCAAAATTACCTGTCTCAATTTAATTTCATGGTAATATTAAATTAGACCAAACCTCCAGAGGTGCAGAGATTACCTGGACATGTTATGACAGTAGCTTATAATACTGTGAAAAAATGAAGCTATATAAACTCATTATTATCATGTTATTACATTATAAATATTTGCACTGATAGGGCCATTTTTTTGTCAGTATTTGACCAAAGTATTACTTTACGATTACCAAATAGTTTTATCCTTTTTCCATGTTATTCACCAGTTACATAAATTCCATGAAAATATTACCCATAAATACCAATTACTATAACCAAGCTATTATGTAGTTATCACATTAGTGATACATGATATTACATATTTATTACCTTTTTATTACCACACTATTACCACACAATTACCATATCATTACCGTGCTGCTATATAAAGGGCTACCTACTATTCTTGCAACCATATCCTGTGTTTTTGAAATCAGGGTTATGAGTCCTTATTCATGTTTGGTCGAGCTATGCCATGATGCATTCAAATAAATGATGGATTATAGATACATAAAGTGGATTTAGCTTAAGGGGTGAGCAGTCTTCCACTTATTGAAAGGTCAGTGGTTTGAACCCCAATCCTTTCAGTCTACATGTTGAAATTGCTCCCTATGGCTGTTCCATTGGTGTATGAATAATGTTGTGAATGGTTATTGCGCCTGAGGACCAGGTAGTGCCATGCATGGTAGCCTCTATCAACATCAATTTGTGAACTGGTGAATGCTTGCTCATTTTCTGAAGCACTTTGACTGGTCAAGCCGATTAAAAAAAAGTGCTCTATAAGAACAGGTCATTTACACATACTGTCCATTTACGTGTAATAAAAGTTCACCTTTAACAACAAGACAAAGCATTTTAACTAGCTTCTGGCTTCAGATATCTGTGTAAACCAGAGGCAGAAAGTAAAGAAGCGCAACATTTTGACATTTTATTTTGTGAGCAGCACACAAGACTTATAAAGCAGCTAGTAGGAGTTACTAACTAATTTCAAAGACGAAAATAAGTGAATGAACTGACAATGTTTTCAAATTCGGGAGATTTCGTGAGTTCCCATCTTCTGAGCACAATACTGGGTCAAGCAGCAAAAGAAAGGTAAATTGTTTTTGACATTTTATTCCAGAGTTTAGAAAGCACTGGGTAACGCATGATAGCAACCAGTTCTGCAGTGTTACACTTCACGCCTCTTTTGCTGGTAGAACCAGCATTTGCTGTTTCAAATTACACACTGGCTTTGTTGTTAAATTCACTGGAAAAAAAAAAGATGTTGGAGAGAAGGATAATCATTTCTAACAGCAAGATATGCATTAAATAAAAGAAACACCTTTTCAGTTAATTCAATTTGATAAAAATGTGTCAATTACATTGCCATGAGATTCAACACTTTGAAGGATTACAATCAAGTAAATTAGCTAATTCCTCAAGAAAAGAGCCAAACTATCCTCGTAAGATTTACTAAACAATGCACCCGACACAGATGCTCTTCTGGGAATAGGTTTAAAAATAAAGTGGGAAAACTTGGACTAAAAGAAGTGTATGACACTTGTTATTGATAAAAGAGTTTGTGCAACTCCATGCATATTCAAAAACCTTGGCGGTGAAATGACACACTCAGAAGTACTGTGCAGATTTCGATTTTCTTTCAAAGATAACAAGGTTGTGCTGAATCTTTCAGTGGTTCTCCTCTGGTGCTCCTTTGTTTGCTGAGTGAACTGCCTGTGATCTGAGGTTTGTCACTTAAAAGAAAGTCGAATAGCAGCAGTCATTCGTGCTTGTCAGGAACAACTTGTTCCCATCCGGCTCAGGAGGTGTCAAGGTGACAACGAAATTCCGGATCATTCACTGTTGAACTGTGAGTATAAGTTGCTCTGCCAGTACAGATGCTGTGCATTGGACCAAGATTGGCTTCCTCTTCAACTTAGTTTCTTTTTGATTCTTAAAGTCCACTATCTTTGTGATGTGTGGTTGTTTACAAGCCCTGCGGTGACTCATACACCTCCAACCACCCCTGTTGACCTTAAAAGCAGCATAAAGAGATGTTTATATGAGAAGCACAGGGCAGACGGACATGAAAGCTTCCTCACTTATATGGTCTGGAATGCACTTTTCCAACATTGCTCTAAAGCTACCTTACTTTATAATCACTTGGGGTCGGCTGCTTGTCGGCCTGCCTACATGCTTCAGTGATTACCTGTCTGCCACCAAGACATCCTGTCTATTGGATTAAATTGCTTCCTCTTTCTTTCGACATTTTTCAATATCCATTTCACCTTATAATGTTTTTATACTAGGGCTGTCACTAGATCAAATTTTCACAATAATATTATCATGGCAGAAAATATGATGATAATGATGTTTAAACAATATCTAGCAATCAACTAAAAAGAATGTTATCACTAGAAATACATCTTAACTTTACTCTCCAAGTTGTTCTTTTTCTCTTCAAAAACAACTGAATACAATGGACACAATGGTTACAAACTCTCTTTCTGAGCATCAACTTTAAATCTTTAGACAGAGGGAGATATGCTCGTTTACGACTACGGTTCTTCAACTCTGATTTCTGATCTGTATGTTCTAAAGCTGGGGTGTCAACCTCAATCAAAGACGGGGCCAAAAATAAAGATAGAGTCTACATTTAGGTCCACACATCACTCAAATACGGCATGTTTAATCTGAGGTATAATGACAATTTATTCTTATTTAATTTACTCATTTTATAGAATTCTGAAGAAACCAAGGGGATAGAAAATAGTCAAATTATAGATAAAATTCAAGATAGAGAAGCATAATTCGATGTATCCTTCTCTATCAGCAGTGTTTAGGAGTCATTTCAAATGAAAAGTTTTTATTCACAGGCATCAACAACATGTTACATCTAAAATCATTCCGTTTTAATTAACAATATCAACAAAAAGGGAACTTTAGATAACCCCATGACCGTCTACATGTGCATTTCACGTTAAATGTAAGCAACATAATGTGTTTTCTTGTTTTTAGCAGCAGCACTGACACATGTTGAACGGCAGGAGGATGTGAACGCAACTTGACAGTTAATTTTAAAATGATAACAGTAATAATAACACATTTAATTTATAACGGACTTTACATTTGGATCAAATCTCAAAGTGCTAAAAATACGTCTTTACTCATCCATATTTCCTCCCTGGTTTCCTATGAGCCCAGAGTTTATTGAACTGACTGGAGAAATGCTGATATCTGACAATAGTAGAGAGCTCATTTGCGCTGGTGCTCTTGGTTGATGCGCAGGCTATCTCGTGCATTCTGGACTTGTAGTATCTTTGGTGTTTACGCTGTTATTATCCAAATAAGATATTGTCTCTTGGGCCAGATATCATTGTTCTGTGGGCCGGATGTGGCATTTGGGCCTTGAGTTTGATAAATGTGTTTTAAAGTTTGTCCCATAGCAATTAGCTAACATTAGCACATACAGTAGTTAGGTAGCTTAAGGCTTGTCGGTCACTTTCGAAGATACACTGACAATAATAATAATACATTTCATTTATAACGCATTTTACATTTGGATCAAATCTCAAAGTGCTACAAAGTAAAAGCTGATAAAAGCATCAATAAAAAATAAAATAATAACTATATAAAAAAATGAACAAAAAGCAGCAATGTTAATTAAAGTTATAGGTTCTGGTAAAAAGGAAAGTTTTAAGTCCTTCTTTAAATATGTCAGTCGTCTGTGGAGCCCTCAGATGGTAATGGAGGACATTCCAGATTTTAGGGCAGATGAAACAAAGCCGGTTACAGCGGTGATCAGGGGACTGATGGAAGAGATGTTAATTTTCACTAGGGCTGTAGGAAAGGGGTCGAGGGCACAGGTGGAGGGTTTCATCGTCCTGATGATAAACTCAAAAAGAATAATTAAAAAAACCTATTAATTAAACTCAACTAAGGTTGTTGGCCTACTCATAGCTCAACATGCTTATTGCTTCTGTTATAACTTACTCTCACTGCCATAGCGAAATTATTAGGATGATGAATAAGAAGGTGAGTAGTAATATTTGTAGTGCTGCCTCCTTTCGGAATGACTGTAGTACTTCCCTGCACACAGGAGTATCCTCAACAAGGACTCCTTCTTTCTTATGCAGCCCAGAGGATTCCCACACCGGGGAGCTTACTTTTTTAGTTTGAGGATAAAGTATTTTCCCCACTGAATTTCATTTCACTGAGTCTGACATATTGACAAAAGACACAAGAAACTAGTGCCGTTGGCTGTGTACAGTCTGCCGGGCATAGTCTATAACATCGCACATGCACACAGTAGTTTAGGTTGTGACTTTGTATTAAAAAATGACTGAAATACTAGGGCTGAAAAGGCTGATCATTTAAAAATGTTGTTGTTGTTAAATACGATAATATCGTGGCTGAATTATTTACATTATATTCATATTGTTGTCTTCTAATGGTCGCGATTATTGCAAAACCGGTATATAGTGACAGGCCTATTTCATACATTATAATCGACATATCATCAACATAGCAAAAGTCCATTACAGGATCATTTACAAATCATGCACCCATTTGTGACTAGTTTTGTGTAGAGACGTATAATCCTCCACTTCCTGGCCTATATGATGACCTGACGCACAGGCATATCTCATCTTAGTATTTTAAAAAGATGCCATCATATTGCACCCAGCTACACAGCTCTGACTTGCATTGCTACATTTAGCTCCCAAGAGCAAAACAGAACCAGGCCAGGTCTTATTTCAAACATCACTGACCAATTCACAGTCATACCTAACACAAGGTAGCCATAACTAATGAGGTGTAGGTCAGAAGGATTTCATATTCTTGGCCTGTGCTGTTGGAAACAGTGTCAGTGAACACCAACACTCAGACAGCAGAGGGAGCAGAATGAATACAGTAATGAATGCCTGTGAGCACAAAATGTTCGCCAATGTACAAGGACAAACCATTTAGAATATGAATGTTGAGTAACAGCTATAAATAATAGATAACTCTGTATATAGTTGAGGTGAAGAGGCTGAATCAGAGCATTTTGAGGTGAAGCATGAGTTTTTAATACATTCTACTCAAAATGTTGTACTGCGTTTTCACAGATACCTTTCATAACAAGTAGTTAATTTTATAATTTACTACATACCCATGTTTTGCATAGTTTCTCATCCATGCAAAAGAAGATAGGATAGCTAAGGATAAGGAAGAGGATAGCTAATAGAACAGAAGTACAGTTTGAGAGTGTCGGCTGTAGACTTGGTACATGGGGAGTGTAGAGAAATCAGACTCATTTATACACAGTTGATCACACTCCACAATTGCCTCTATGTTCTCCTGATTCACAAAGATATAGAAACCACCTTCTCCAAGAGTGAACATTTTTCCAGATAACTAGTTCTCGTTTCATTCTTACTGAGAATTCCATCCGGATGCTACAAACAAAGATGTGAGAATATTATCACCACACACACACTCAAACACACACAAATGCAAAGCCCTTGCATGAGGATCAGAAAAACATCAGGGGGTAAGTGGCTGAGCTGCAGTTTTGTTGAGCTCCTCGGGGACTCTGCTACTCTTTAAACACAAAGTTAATGGGAGGGATGAGGGATGAGGGATGTGGTTGAAATGATCAGACTGTGATCACAGAGCAGCACTCAGTGCATCTCCATCGCTCCCATTTGAGATAGTGAAATTACATTTCTTTCATGTTAAACGCCAACTAACTCCTGGATGCTTAAGTGCCATCCTTAAGGATTGGATACAAAGCAAAGGCATTACCCAGTCCCCTTTTCAAAGCTTTAGCTGGCAGATGCTCACTCGTGTCTTCAGAGGAGCATCTATTTCCACTGATCTGACACTGACTAAACTAACCACTGAGATCTGCTCTAATCCTCATAAGACCTTAGAGCTGAAGAGGAGCCTGAGATCCCGTTTCAGTCTGCTGTATTTCTATGAATGTCATTTACACTGGGAAGTTAACATCTGTCATGTCCTTTGGTTTTAAAATGCTGTTATTATGTTTGCTTTCAATGTTTTACGAAGAGGAAAAAGCTGTTGAAGTGTACCTAGAGTCAAGCTGGCTTGCACCCATGAATGTTAATTCTTGGAAATTAAACTTCAAAAGTGGATGCTAAGGATGCGGCTGCATCAGCAACTGTTCCCTTGAGGGAACAAAAACCGGATCTAGTGACCCTATTATTTTGAATGCCATGAAAACTTATTTGTGAAATCAACACTTCCTATTAGCAAAGCGATTCATATTGATTTAAATGTCTATATATATATAAATTTAAATCTATGTGTATATTTACATTTTTGGTTGATTCCTTTTAAAAATGTCTGCACTTATGTGTGGAGATAGAATGGTATCCAATTTTTAAAGAATGATAATATTGCCTGGGCATCTCAGTATCGTGGCACTTAGCTATTATCTTCACTACTTTTTATAATTAGTATTAGTCCTATTCATAAGTCTTCATTGTTTTAAAAATAAACATATAATGAAACTATGTCTTTTTTTTTCTTTAACAACAATGTAACAACACAGCAGAGAGGATCACCGGGTGAGCACAAGTAAGAGGAGTTGGACCTTTGATCATTTTAAAAAGCCATGTAAGAAAATGTCTTAAGAAAATTGTATGTAACCCTCAAAATATTATGCATGTGCTTTTTATTCAGGTCCGATGCCTTGACTTGAGCTTAAAAAGAGGAAGTTTAATCACCAGCTTTCTATGGCCTGTGAGAAGACCAGATCAGCGGAATACCCAACCTGAACAAAAACCTTACTTGAGCCGGGAGGCCTAAAATGGGACTGCAGCAAAAACAATTTTCCTTATCACTACACTCAAAGAAAAAAAGAAGAAAAAAAAGATTTCAAAAATCCAAGCGCATTGACCAGAAAGATTATGTCAAGAATAAGTGGAAATAATGATAGTTGATTGATTATTGATTGTTGCATTTTTTGCATTTCACATAGTAATGCTGTAATAATAATTTATTCTCAACAATATAAGCTAGTTACATAGTCTGACAACGGACTGTAGCTGTAGCGTCACAGTGATGTTATTTGAGGGTGTATTTACGGTGAATGCCGAGGGGGAAAACACACGGACTGCCACTGCTTTTTACAACCCTATGCGAAGCCCCTCGTCAAAAAACATGTCAACCCCTTGGTAAATGCTCATAGATAGATTGAAAAGAAACATATGGATGGCCATCTGTATAAAGGCAGACTTAATAAATGAATTAATCCATTTTAAATGCATAACTAGTCATTACTAAACAGCACATGTGTCTGTGTTTAATTGTTCAAGAATTCCTCTATTTTCTAACACCGTATAGCAAAAATGTCCTTTTCGCAAATCTCTCTGTGGCGGGCTGCGTGACTGAATTACACGTTGCCATCTGGTCCCTAGATAAACAAATAACTTTGGTGTTATTAATCATTCTCAAAACATACCCCAATCAGTTTAAAAATGCACAGAGAAAAAACTGTTAGATTCAATAACAAATGGGTTTCGCTCGCCTGTGAGAAATGGCAAAGAAACAGTAAACCATTAAGACAAACTCCTATTTGTTTCGTGTTTTTCATGATATAATCCACTGAGCCATATTTATTTTTTTCTAAAACCTGGCATGAAACCATCCAAAGTGTACTTGACTCTAAGAAGAATAAAAGCTCAACATCACATAAACCAAGGAGCTTTGCTCTGGGGGCAGAGGAAAAACTCATTTTCCTCTGTTCCTGCCACTCACTATCCGGGATCAGCCGGTTGAGCAGGTCCAGTCTTTTAAATACACGGGTGCAGAGATTGACACTTGCCTGTCCTTTGCACAGCAAACAGAATATGTGTACAAAAAGGCACAGCACCGTCTTAACCTGCTGAGGAAATTAAGAACTTTCAATGTCAGCAGGGACATTTAAACGGTAGTTTAACGCCTAGTCGTTGAATCATTCCTCACCTTCAATAGTACATCCTGGCATAATTCCCTCCATCAAACACAAAACCAGACTTTCAAATATAATCAAACCAGCAAAATAAATGGTGCACATCTATCTCTACTATCCAATCTGTGTAGCCGCTTATTGATCAGGAAAGCCAACCTGATAACTGAGGCCCCGCTCACCCCCTCCACCACTCTTTCACGTTACTGCTCTCAGGAAGACGCTACAGTGTCCCTCTGGCCTGCAAAAACATCAACAAGAAATAATCCTTTCCATCTGCAATAACCACCCTGAACAAAATAGACATAGACAGGGCACGCTAACTTGTTCTTATGTATTTACCTTTTATATACACTATTTTTTAACAGTCATTTAAGTGTCATTACCATGGGAATTTTATTTGTTTTAAATGTGTTTTTAATGTGAACTATGTTTTGCGCAGCCCTGTCACGTATGTTTGTCACTGATGGGACAGACAATAAAGATTATCTATCTATGCATCTATCTGTGTGTGATGAGTAAAAAACTGAATCCACTACAGGTGGATACTGGGGTGGTGGTGGGGTAAATTAAGGCAGCAACATGTGCATACGGATACGGTTGGGGCCTAAATCCTCTCAGCATTGGATGAGGGTTGACTTTCCAGACCACTTGCAATTTTCAGTAGCCCTAACATTTAATGGGCTAAGCCACATTTGTTCTAGACTGTAGTAGTTCTACTGGCGATTTTGGAGAGGGAAGTCTGCAACTATCGGTTGATGATCACATAATTACATTCCTCTATTTTCAATAGTGTTGGATGAACGTAGTTCATATGAAAAACACAATGTTAAAAGTGCCTTATTCGGATCCGGGACCATAACTCCAATGAAAATGTTTTTTTGGCAGTTATTTCCAAAAAAAAGAGTAGATAATGCAGCTGTCCACAAAATGTTTTTCTTGGCACAGTGTTTTTTTTCCTGAAAGTTTTTGTCCTCACCTGAACAAGATGTAGGAGCAGAAATGTTCAATCATTCTGACTCCTCATCATGTCTTCACTTCCCCTCCAATAGAACCTAATTTAGAGTTAAAAATTCATTAAATTGTTCACTCGCAAGTAAACAAGACGCCAATTTACTGAGAGGTTTAAGAATCAAAAAACGCATAAAGCTTTGCCTGGGAATCTCATCAAATCTTAAGTTGTATAATGCTGGAATGACTTAAACCAAAGTGTAATGTAGAAATAGACTACCCATTTCAAATGTAAATACATTTTTTTTAATAATGTGTCTCAAGGTATGAAAATAGTGAGCATAATCAAAAAAGAAATTCAAAATGAAAGTAGAATTGGTTTGGCGTCCACACAGTGATGATCCAAACTGTGAATATAACAGACAAATAATAATGGAAAGATAAATCAACTAGGAGAATAACTAGGTCTGAAGTCTAGATTCGGGGAAGGCTTTGCTGATGTTGAACTTAAAAAATGTAACATTCTGAAACAAACTGGTGGTTCCAGGAGTCTGTTATTGAACGAGAATGAATTCTTTAATGCTGGTTCAGTTTTTGTATATTTATACAAGAGCCTAAACCAGCGCCAGTGCAATGCCATTTCATGGTTGGTAACACCAGGAAGAACTTACCTGACCACCCAGTCAAATGGTTGATGCCACTGAGGCAGGAATAAAGGGAACAGGGAAAGACAGTTGAGTTCATTAAACGATTAAACCAAGTCCAGGGGCACATATTCACTCGTGTGTGCGCTGTTGGCACTTTGAATGGCACACAATCTGAAAAAAAATTACAGGGGCAAAGGGGTTGTTCTTATCCATTAAATATTTAAAGCCGGGATTTAGGTGTGGTATGGATCAAACCCTCCAGGGGGTCATCTTTAATTCTTTTTGAGATCCAGCAGTGCAGATCTGAAATAGCAGTTAGACATTTACTATAATGGTAGGTAGGGATAAATAGACAGCACAATGGAATTTGATTGCAATGTTATTATTTGTATGACAGTCAGCAAGACAATTCAGCTAAAATGTAATTATCTTGACAGACTTACTTAAATATATTGTGTGTATTTTATAAGGCCAGCTGTAGCACAGTGGGTAAAGGTCTTGGCTCCAAATCGAGTTCCAGCAAGTATATATGTTGAGGGGTCCTTGAGCAAGACCCTGAACCCCAATCTGCTCCCTGGGCCCTGAAGATTGCTGCCCAGTGCTCGTCAGGGATTTTTTAGAAGCAGAGAACCAATTTCGGTACGTTGTACAACTTGTATGATTGTACGTGACAAATAAATGGGCTATGACTCAGACTAAGATAAACAATCACTGTTAAGCACTTAACTTTATTCAAAGTAAAGCGAGCAGTGATAAAAACAGGTGCTGTATAACTGCTATCAATCAGGTTAATACGTAGGACTTCATTAGTTCCCTGTTTAGTTGACAAACAGGATATAAACATGGGTCCTTATGGGTAAGATCTTCTGGGTTTTACAGACAGAGAAAATTCAATTACCATATAGAAGAATTGGTATAATACAGTAAAAACAGCAATAAAAGCACTACTGTTATGTTCATGTGCTTTCTGAATTAATTCATTTCAAAGTCTTCCAGAAATAGGTCTTTTCAATTCCAGATCAGACAAATACCATAACAGTTTAACCCTTTGGGGTCCGAGGTCATATTGTCCTGATCACTATGCCATTTGATATACCATTAATAATGTTTAACATTCTAATGCTGGTGTCCTCTATTCAGCTCAACATCACCTCCACATGTATGACACACACCCAAAGTAGTATACAAACAACAGCAGAATCTCTGCAGATGTAATAGGCGAAGTAACTCACTTCCAGCAAGCATTTTGCGATGCCTGGGAGAGATTATCTAGATAGCCCAATGCCTTGACAGAATAATTTCATATCAAACTGGAGCCTCAAAGGTGTGATTGGCAATCCTGCAATGCCTTAATTATCAAAACTTGATAGGGCGCAGCAGCTGTCATTTATTAAATCCAATTAAATAAATTCTAAAAATCATGCCAATGTTTCTTTTTTGCAACGTTGCCTGATTGAAACCAACTGCATAACTATGATATGTTGTCATTTATGCTTTACATTCACACTATTAATATTTGGATGGATGGATAGATCGATGGATGGATGTTACGGTGGAAACCTGGATGGATGGATGGATGGATGGATGGATGGATGGATGGATGGATGGATGGATGGATGGATGGATGGATGGATGGATGGATAGACAGATTAAACCAAGTCCAGGGGCACATATTCACTCGTGTGTGCGCTGTTGGCACTTTGAATGGCACACAATCTGAAAAAAAATTACAGGGGCAAAGGGGTTGTTCTTATCCATTAAATATTTAAAGCCGGGATTTAGGTGTGGTATGGATCAAACCCTCCAGGGGGTCATCTTTAATTCTTTTTGAGATCCAGCAGTGCAGGCACCAGGCTTGTTGCTATGCAAACAGGCCCATATGCTGGGGGCTGCCAACCTTGAGTCTGGATCCAGCTGAAGATTCTGCCTGAACTTGTAACTGTCACCCAGCCCTGCTAAATTTGGAAATTTGTTGACATAAGTTCTGCTGTGATTTGGCATTATATAAATAAAATTGACATGTGTTATCGGTGTCATTTACACTGCAGCTTAACTTCATTCATTATTTTTAATCTAATGCAAATCATAGTTCCTTGTTATTCAACACACAGACAGGCCAGATCCACAGTGAAACAATGTGGACTTTAAAGCGACAATTCTCTAAAATAAATAAATCTTGATGCACTGGTAGAAGTATAATGAAAGGTGGCTGCAGGTTTTAGCCTCTAAATCTGAGAGAATTATTTAAAACGAGGATTGGTGGATGCATGTGCATGTTGTGAAACAGTCTAGATAGGCACACCAGTAAATAGCAGGAAAAACACTGTGTCGCTGACTTTAGACCAGGTTTTTGGTGATCAATGGCACGATCATGAGGACCACAATGTGAAAATATTGCATCTGAGCACAACTCAATGCAAGACCAACCCATCCCTTTGGGCCAGATGTTGGGTGTAAGTATGTTCAGTGTTTGTTAACTAAACACTGAACATGTGATGACATGTATCCATCAGACACAAGCAGTTGGACTGCTCTCTTTGTGGCATGTAGAAAACCCATGGACTTTGGGCTGCTACAAACTTTTACAGTTTTGTCAGTTATCAAGTTGAGTTCATCATTCTAATTTTTTCCTCTTACAAACCCAAAGGTATTTATTTTCCTATCATAAAGGCAAAGGAAATTGTGAAGGCTTAGAATAAATCAAATCAATCACAATCAAAAAATAAATTAAATATCAAGATTAATTAAGTTTTTATTAGTTGACTGGTTGATTAATTGACAAGTCATTTTCGTTCTCCCTGGAATAATGAGGATTTATGACTAATTAGCTAAATAAAGCAAGACATTAAGAAGCATTTAAAAGTTGAAATCAACATGATGCATTGGACATTTATTGATCTGCATACTGATATTCAGTTTAGCATAGATCTGTGATATTTCTGAGGATTGAATCCAGGACAGCAGGAGCCTTTTCGCTCAAGTGCTTGCGATTTGTTTGGGACTTGCTTGAGATTTGTTTGCTTACCGTGCATTAAAGTGGAGGTAAGAACTATCTGTCATCATATTTCATTGGTTTCTTTTGTGATGGCTCTAATGTAAGGTCCTTTTTGGAGTAGAACTCCACTTTCAGGCAAAACAAAGGTCAGATATACTGCACAGTATAACAGCTGCCTTTATCTTCGGCCGTAAATTATTGGGAAACGTAAAGAAGCGAGAGGGGTTGAATTGGTATTATAACTGTGTCTGTGTGTGAGCCTGTGTCACAGCTGAAAAGCTGTTTTCATCATAGCAATCAATGCGGTAATTTTAGCCTTTAACTGACAAAAAATTACTTTTATCTCATTTTGGTTGTCTTAATATTCATACTATAACACAATGTTAAAATTGGTCATTATAACTGAATTGAAGGACAAAAACACAACTTAATAATAATTTGTTTCACTGTTTCATTATCACACTGAGCTGGTGTTTGCATAGCTGTACTTCCGTTGTAATGACTTAACAAACCAGGAAATTCAGCCAAATGTGAATCATGTAACCTATAATATAAGATGAGGGACTGAGTTGTAGATGAGTGTTTGGGGTTTGATGCTTGGAATATTGGGTATCAGCAGCTGGGGCACCAAAGAAAATGCATAGCAGGTACCGAACGAATTAAAGTGGCTACTGTGGTTTAATTTATTGTTGTGATACTCTATGTATGGCATTATTGTGTACTGAAATAATATATTTTCTTGGGAGTACTCCAAATCTTTAACTATCCTCCTCCATGTTTCCTAACAAGCCATTACACATTGTCAGATGTTCTTCTACACCTTCTTTGAAGTATCAAGTGCAGAATTCACATCAGGACAGACAGCAGCTGTCCATCAGAGTAAAACCCATTAAAAACGCCAAGTAAGTATGTATGTGCATTATACTAAAAAGGGGCCGGCTTGGTTATTCAATGCATTGTTCAAAGCAAATATTGATAGATTAATGGCACACTGAGATTCAGACTCTGTTTGTGGCATTTTAAAAAAACGAACGTTGTTCACCATTTATGGCACTATAACGGTCTCATTTCTCTTTGTTTTTTATGTTTTTGTTTAATCTTAGTCCGACAGAAAATCAAAATATTGTTTAGCGGATTGGTGTATTTACAAAGGGGTATGTGAGAAATCCATACAGGGTGAGGGATCTTCTCCTTCCGCCAAAACATTTTCATCAGCTGGATGTGTTTGAACAGCAAATATTTTCTTGACGCTACAATCTTTCTTAAACTTTTTAATTCAATCGGGAGGCAAAATAATCAGAAAAAAAGGTTCATCGCTTTTCTATTCAAACCCAAGACATACTTTTACTGTATTGTAATTTTGTATTCAGGTTTGTTTTTCACTGAATTGACAGAAACTCCAACTCATTCTTCAGAGACAGAATCTAAATACATTTAAAGAAAATGTATAATATTGTTATCCCATTAGGCATTCAGATGGTGAAAACCACAATCACAGAAACACCAGTCCTAATATACAGGCCCACTTATCCAGAAAAATGTGAGAAAACAAAGGCCTTAAAACCTGTCAGCATTCAAACAGCTGGACAAAACAAAAATGTCACATTTTGATCACTGCTTCCAATGTTGACGTTGACATCAACTGATTGTGCTTATTCTTTTATGAGTGAAGAGGCAAATTATCCTTTAGCTAAACTGACTACTTATTTCTCAAGGAGATTAACATTTGGCATTTATTGATGTGAGCGTCATTGATCATTTAGTAACAAAGACAAACACTGCAGCAGCACTGTGGGCACATTTATATTTCAAGCCAAAAGAGAAAGGAGCGCCGAATAATTTGAAGAAGAAAGTTAGCATTCAAAAAAGTTACTGCCCTCTGAAATAGCAGTTAGACATTTACTATAATGGTAGGTAGGGATAAATAGACAGCACAATGGAATTTGATTGCAATGTTATTATTTGTATGACAGTCAGCAAGACAATTCAGCTAAAATGTAATTATCTTGACAGACTTACTTAAATATATTGTGTGTATTTTATAAGGCCAGCTGTAGCACAGTGGGTAAAGGTCTTGGCTCCAAATCGAGTTCCAGCAAGTATATATGTTGAGGGGTCCTTGAGCAAGACCCTGAACCCCAATCTGCTCCCTGGGCCCTGAAGATTGCTGCCCAGTGCTCCTCAGGGATATTTTAGAAGCAGAGAACCAATTTCGGTACGTTGTACAACTTGTATGATTGTACGTGACAAATAAATGGGCTATGACTCAGACTAAGATAAACAATCACTGTTAAGCACTTAACTTTATTCAAAGTAAAGCGAGCAGTGATAAAAACAGGTGCTGTATAACTGCTATCAATCAGGTTAATACGTAGGACTTCATTAGTTCCCTGTTTAGTTGACAAACAGGATATAAACATGGGTCCTTATGGGTAAGATCTTCTGGGTTTTACAGACAGAGAAAATTCAATTACCATATAGAAGAATTGGTATAATACAGTAAAAACAGCAATAAAAGCACTACTGTTATGTTCATGTGCTTTCTGAATTAATTCATTTCAAAGTCTTCCAGAAATAGGTCTTTTCAATTCCAGATCAGACAAATACCATAACAGTTTAACCCTTTGGGGTCCGAGGTCATATTGTCCTGATCACTATGCCATTTGATATACCATTAATAATGTTTAACATTCTAATGCTGGTGTCCTCTATTCAGCTCAACATCACCTCCACATGTATGACACACACCCAAAGTAGTATACAAACAACAGCAGAATCTCTGCAGATGTAATAGGCGAAGTAACTCACTTCCAGCAAGCATTTTGTGATGCCTGGGAGAGATTATCTAGATAGCCCAATGCCTTGACAGAATAATTTCATATCAAACTGGAGCCTCAAAGGTGTGATTGGCAATCCTGCAATGCCTTAATTATCAAAACTTGATAGGGCGCAGCAGCTGTCATTTATTAAATCCAATTAAATAAATTCTAAAAATCATGCCAATGTTTCTTTTTTGCAACGTTGCCTGATTGAAACCAACTGCATAACTATGATATGTTGTCATTTATGCTTTACATTCACACTATTAATATTTGGATGGATGGATAGATCGATGGATGGATGTTACGGTGAAAACCTGGATGGATGGATGGATGGATGGATGGATGGATGGATGGATGGATGGATGGATGGATGGATGGATGGATGGATGGATGGATAGACAGATTAAACCAAGTCCAGGGGCACATATTCACTCGTGTGTGCGCTGTTGGCACTTTGAATGGCACACAATCTGAAAAAAAATTACAGGGGCAAAGGGGTTGTTCTTATCAATTAAATATTTAAAGCCGGGATTTAGGTGTGGTATGGATCAAACCCTCCAGGGGGTCATCTTTAATTCTTTTTGAGATCCAGCAGTGCAGGCACCAGGCTTGTTGCTATGCAAACAGGCCCATATGCTGGGGGCTGCCAACCTTGAGTCTGGATCCAGCTGAAGATTTTGCCTGAACTTGTAACTGTCACCCAGCCCTGCTAAATTTGGAAATTTGTTGACATAAGTTCTGCTGTGATTTGGCATTATATAAATAAAATTGAAATGTGTTATCGGTGTCATTTACACTGCAGCTTAACTTCATTCATTATTTTTAATCTAATGCAAATCATAGTTCCTTGTTATTCAACACACAGACAGGCCAGATCCACAGTGAAACAATGTGGACTTTAAAGCGACAATTCTCTAAAATAAATAAATCTTGATGCACTGGTAGAAGTATAATGAAAGGTGGCTGCAGGTTTTAGCCTCTAAATCTGAGAGAATTATTTAAAACGAGGATTGGTGGATGCATGTGCATGTTGTGAAACAGTCTAGATAGGCACACCAGTAAATAGCAGGAAAAACACTGTGTCGCTGACTTTAGACCAGGTTTTTGGTGATCAATGGCACGATCATGAGGACCACAATGTGAAAATATTGCATCTGAGCACAACTCAATGCAAGACCAACCCATCCCTTTGGGCCAGATGTTGGGTGTAAGTATGTTCAGTGTTTGTTAACTAAACACTGAACATGTGATGACATGTATCCATCAGACACAAGCAGTTGGACTGCTCTCTTTGTGGCATGTAGAAAACCCATGGACTTTGGGCTGCTACAAACTTTTACAGTTTTGTCAGTTATCAAGTTGAGTTCATCATTCTAATTTTTTCCTCTTACAAACCCAAAGGTATTTATTTTCCTATCATAAAGGCAAAGGAAATTGTGAAGGCTTAGAATAAATCAAATCAATCACAATCAAAAAATAAATTAAATATCAAGATTAATTAAGTTTTTATTAGTTGACTGGTTGATTAATTGACAAGTCATTTTCGTTCTCCCTGGAATAATGAGGATTTATGACTAATTAGCTAAATAAAGCAAGACATTAAGAAGCATTTAAAAGTTGAAATCAACATGATGCATTGGACATTTATTGATCTGCATACTGATATTCAGTATAGCATAGATCTGTGATATTTCTGAGGATTGAATCCAGGACAGCAGGAGCCTTTTCGCTCAAGTGCTTGCGATTTGTTTGGGACTTGCTTGAGATTTGTTTGCTTACCGTGCATTAAAGTGGAGGTAAGAACTATCTGTCATCATATTTCATTGGTTTCTTTTGTGATGGCTCTAATGTAAGGTCCTTTTTGGAGTAGAACTCCACTTTCAGGCAAAACAAAGGTCAGATATACTGCACAGTATAACAGCTGCCTTTATCTTCGGCCGTAAATTATTGGGAAACGTAAAGAAGCGAGAGGGGTTGAATTGGTATTATAACTGTGTCTGTGTGTGAGCCTGTGTCACAGCTGAAAAGCTGTTTTCATCATAGCAATCAATGCGGTAATTTTAGCCTTTAACTGACAAAAAATTACTTTTATCTCATTTTGGTTGTCTTAATATTCATACTATAACACAATGTTAAAATTGGTCATTATAACTGAATTGAAGGACAAAAACACAACTTAATAATAATTTGTTTCACTGTTTCATTATCACACTGAGCTGGTGTTTGCATAGCTGTACTTCCGTTGTAATGACTTAACAAACCAGGAAATTCAGCCAAATGTGAATCATGTAACCTATAATATAAGATGAGGGACTGAGTTGTAGATGAGTTTTTGGGGTTTGATGCTTGGAATATTGGGTATCAGCAGCTGGGGCACCAAAGAAAATGCATAGCAGGTACCGAACGAATTAAAGTGGCTACTGTGGTTTAATTTATTGTTGTGATACTCTATGTATGGCATTATTGTGTACTGAAATAATATATTTTCTTGGGAGTACTCCAAATCTTTAACTATCCTCCTCCATGTTTCCTAACAAGCCATTACACATTGTCAGATGTTCTTCTACACCTTCTTTGAAGTATCAAGTGCAGAATTCACATCAGGACAGACAGCAGCTGTCCATCAGAGTAAAACCCATTAAAAACGCCAAGTAAGTATGTATGTGCATTATACTAAAAAGGGGCCGGCTTGGTTATTCAATGCATTGTTCAAAGCAAATATTGATAGATTAATGGCACACTGAGATTCAGACTCTGTTTGTGGCATTTTAAAAAAACGAACGTTGTTCACCATTTATGGCACTATAACGGTCTCATTTCTCTTTGTTTTTTATGTTTTTGTTTAATCTTAGTCCGACAGAAAATCAAAATATTGTTTAGCGGATTGGTGTATTTACAAAGGGGTATGTGAGAAATCCATACAGGGTGAGGGATCTTCTCCTTCCGCCAAAACATTTTCATCAGCTGGATGTGTTTGAACAGCAAATATTTTCTTGACGCTACAATCTTTCTTAAACTTTTTAATTCAATCGGGAGGCAAAATAATCAGAAAAAAAGGTTCATCGCTTTTCTATTCAAACCCAAGACATACTTTTACTGTATTGTAATTTTGTATTCAGGTTTGTTTTTCACTGAATTGACAGAAACTCCAACTCATTCTTCAGAGACAGAATCTAAATACATTTAAAGAAAATGTATAATATTGTTATCCCATTAGGCATTCAGATGGTGAAAACCACAATCACAGAAACACCAGTCCTAATATACAGGCCCACTTATCCAGAAAAATGTGAGAAAACAAAGGCCTTAAAACCTGTCAGCATTCAAACAGCTGGACAAAACAAAAATGTCACATTTTGATCACTGCTTCCAATGTTGACGTTGACATCAACTGATTGTGCTTATTCTTTTATGAGTGAAGAGGCAAATTATCCTTTAGCTAAACTGACTACTTATTTCTCAAGGAGATTAACATTTGGCATTTATTGATGTGAGCGTCATTGATCATTTAGTAACAAAGACAAACACTGCAGCAGCACTGTGGGCACATTTATATTTCAAGCCAAAAGAGAAAGGAGCGCCGAATAATTTGAAGAAGAAAGTTAGCATTCAAAAAAGTTACTGCCCTCTGAAATAGCAGTTAGACATTTACTATAATGGTAGGTAGGGATAAATAGACAGCACAATGGAATTTGATTGCAATGTTATTATTTGTATGACAGTCAGCAAGACAATTCAGCTAAAATGTAATTATCTTGACAGACTTACTTAAATATATTGTGTGTATTTTATAAGGCCAGCTGTAGCACAGTGGGTAAAGGTCTTGGCTCCAAATCGAGTTCCAGCAAGTATATATGTTGAGGGGTCCTTGAGCAAGACCCTGAACCCCAATCTGCTCCCTGGGCCCTGAAGATTGCTGCCCAGTGCTCGTCAGGGATTTTTTAGAAGCAGAGAACCAATTTCGGTACGTTGTACAACTTGTATGATTGTACGTGACAAATAAATGGGCTATGACTCAGACTAAGATAAACAATCACTGTTAAGCACTTAACTTTATTCAAAGTAAAGCGAGCAGTGATAAAAACAGGTGCTGTATAACTGCTATCAATCAGGTTAATACGTAGGACTTCATTAGTTCCCTGTTTAGTTGACAAACAGGATATAAACATGGGTCCTTATGGGTAAGATCTTCTGGGTTTTACAGACAGAGAAAATTCAATTACCATATAGAAGAATTGGTATAATACAGTAAAAACAGCAATAAAAGCACTACTGTTATGTTCATGTGCTTTCTGAATTAATTCATTTCAAAGTCTTCCAGAAATAGGTCTTTTCAATTCCAGATCAGACAAATACCATAACAGTTTAACCCTTTGGGGTCCGAGGTCATATTGTCCTGATCACTATGCCATTTGATATACCATTAATAATGTTTAACATTCTAATGCTGGTGTCCTCTATTCAGCTCAACATCACCTCCACATGTATGACACACACCCAAAGTAGTATACAAACAACAGCAGAATCTCTGCAGATGTAATAGGCGAAGTAACTCACTTCCAGCAAGCATTTTGTGATGCCTGGGAGAGATTATCTAGATAGCCCAATGCCTTGACAGAATAATTTCATATCAAACTGGAGCCTCAAAGGTGTGATTGGCAATCCTGCAATGCCTTAATTATCAAAACTTGATAGGGCGCAGCAGCTGTCATTTATTAAATCCAATTAAATAAATTCTAAAAATCATGCCAATGTTTCTTTTTTGCAACGTTGCCTGATTGAAACCAACTGCATAACTATGATATGTTGTCATTTATGCTTTACATTCACACTATTAATATTTGGATGGATGGATAGATCGATGGATGGATGTTACGGTGGAAACCTGGATGGATGGATGGATGGATGGATGGATGGATGGATGGATGGATGGATGGATGGATAGACAGACAAACTCTACCTGTCATAATGCATTTTTTCTTTATTTGTTTATGAGTTACTGTATGTCTCACACTTTGTCATTACACTGTAAGTGAACCTAAACATCCAAATTTAAAACCTCAAACACACTCAAACAAAAAAGAAAGAAGAAAAAAATGGAACTTTATTCAATATTATTTTTTTTATTTTACATAACCATCAGGCACACTCCAACTTAATTGAGGAATAGTAAAGTTGTTATTTTATTTTTATGTTAATGATTTTATACTGATTTAATTGCCATGTACAGAACCAGTTTTCAGGATTGTGTAACCAGTGGTGGACAAATAACAAAGATTTGATTGATTGATTTTTACCGGCAACAAGAGTAACCTTTTTATGCTTCATGACAGAAAGCTACAGGAATGAAAATATTTTTGATAGGTATCTGGAGGTAGTTGACAAAAAACGACTCTCTTAATCTTGCTCCATGTTTTTTGTGGATGTCAAAAAGCTGCATCACACTTTTTTTTCTGGTCTTAACCTATGTTCCAGACATTACCTGGAGGAGCTGCAAGTCTTAAAAGCAAAGTCAAAATCAGTTTTCCCGACATTAAAAGCTTTTCACACTGCCAGCTGCAGAGCCCAAAAGCCTTAGTCCTTGTGTGAAATGAGCAGGTCATGGGCTCAAGACATTCTGGAGCAGCCGACCACAGGGCGGACCCAAACATTAACTTCAAAGGACAACGCTGCTGTGTTAATGTCTGTTAAACATCCAGTGTGTTGATTTAGAAGTTTAGCAGAATGAATCAAACTCTTTTCGGTGTTGGTGAAAATCAGATGTGTCAGTTACAGATGTTGATGAGGGCTTAAATCTCCACGTGCCCAAGCCCCCGCAGAGCGGCCCGTTGGGAGTTCAGTCTCCATGCAGCAGTATATCACAAATATTCGGAAGAAAAACAGATTTCAAATAATTCTGAAATACAGCCTTTTCAAGATTTATGCCTCTCCTATCTGCCAAAATTTAAAATATAAGTCCTTCCCCAGTGGTTAATTTATAGCAGGTGAAATGTTCTTATTGGTTATCACTATTAAAGACAGTTACTTCCTTTTGAATTGACCTGTTTGAGGGTCTGAAATGACAATGCTATGATTATAGATATATTTTAATTGCTATGAAGGGGAGTCTATTGGAGCTATTTAGTGATTTTCAGGGGTACCTTTCCCTTTCCAATAAGTACATCTAACAAACTCCTGTCCAGGAACGGTCCATCTTCCCCTTATTAATCAGAAAGTATGTATAATCTGTAAAGTAACAATATTTTTTTTTTTTTTGAACAGTAGTAACACAAATCTGAGATTTCTTGGGTTAAGAGTGGTGTTGTGATATTTGTGTCTTTGTGAACTTTTTATTTAGAATGCCATGTTTGTCATACAGAATAAATTATTGGTCATTAATCGTAATCCAAATTAAAAGTTTGAAAGTATTGTAAAACTGATTCAAATTTGGCCAGCGCTACAAAGTGGTATTAGGATTAAAACCAAAGCATTGATAACAACTATGAGCCTAGTCCAAACCTTATTCTCAAAGAGTTTAAATATCAAATCAAGTCATGCTGGTGACCAGCACCTGCAGTCCCTTCAGTGCAGCCTCAGAGTGTTTACAGTTGCTTCAGTAATGTTTCCTCCACTGATCAAAAGCCACAAGAAGAAACGTGTATATCGAACTGGGTTGCACAGGTCAGACAGGAAGTGGTGGTCAAACACATGTCCAAAAAAGTATTCATCATAATCTCCTTGAGCACCACTAAAACAAAGCTGTGTCTCTGCATCATATCTCCAACTCTTGAATATTAAAATCAAATTGCACTCCCAAAAATGATAGTAGTAATTTAGCAAAATGCAGAATCAACATGCGGCAGCAAGCCTACAACATTCCCTCCAATCTTTTCTTCTGCCTTTATCCGTTCAGTTTTGGCTGCACTAGTTTAATAGTTTGGTTCAGGTTGCCAGAGCAACCAGAGAGCATCATTATTCCAGCTTCTAACTCTAAGGCTACAGTCGACCAAAAGAAACCAGACATCCATGTCTGAAAAAAACAACACAGACAGAAAGTGTTAATACAGGAAAACCCAAACATTGTGATTCAGTCAGTCATTGCAGGCATGAGAGTGACAGAATTTTCAGGCAAAACAGAGAGAGCCGTGTCCATCAGACAGGCAATGAACCATGGGTAATCTGGATTTGCAACATCGGTGAATCTCTAACATGATAATAGTTATCGGCGGCCGATACAGAAAGAGGCAGGAGAAAGAAAGGGGCCACAGTATCAGAGAAGTAGAGAAGGACAAAAACATTGCAGATTTATCTTGTCTGTGCCATCTGTCTTCTGATAAGAGTCTGCTAATGGCATTATGTCTCCCTCTAATTCCCATCCAAACAAAACAAATGTCGAAGCTGGTGAGCAATCACTGACAAGTCAAAGAGCCACACATCGAAATTGCCTTGTCACACTTCAAATAGCAGTTGATAACAGTTGGAAAGAATAAGTTGGAGGATGTGTCGGACATAATGGTCTGATTTTCTCAAAAACTGCTGAGCTCGGCCTCAGAATATCAACAAGTTCATTTTCTCAGAATAACAGCATACTTAAGACTTAACTATTTATCAGCATTTACACCTCCAACACAGTTATAAATTCCTAAAAAAGTTACCCATTAGTCATAGAGGTAGCCAAGATTTTAGAGAGTGCAATTGTCACAGGAAGAAAAACACCAAACTCCATTCTTAGTTATTGTAATTCCTTCTTTCTCAGAATTGTTTATATAAATCGATTGTGTTAGTATAAATTTCTCATTTAATATTATTTTTAAACAATATAAAGAATAAAAATAAAAAAAACACTTCCAGGTCAAAACAAATCTACAAATGTTTCGAGCCAATAGGAAACCTGAGTATCAACAGTACAAAGCCCTGCGGATAATAACCAGATTCTTATGGAGATGACATACCCTACGGATATCCTAAGTCACTGTTCAACAACTGCACCAGAATATGACTTACCCTCCATTCCTGTGTTAAGCCTAGAGTAAAGATATTGTTTTTCATCCATACTGCTGGAGAAGAAAACCAATATTCAGATTCACCTCAAAATCATCTTTCAAAGGAAAACAAAATGTAATATTTTGATTTGATGACAAATCAAAATATTAAACCCATGCAAAAATCTATATGCGGGAAAAAAAAACTGATTTCCAAACCAGATTAGTTCGATCCCGGGTTAACAACGACCTTCACTGGTATACAAACAGATTATCTGCTGTGGCGGCCCCCGAAAAGGGGCTGAAAGGGAACAGTCGAAGAGTTCTGTAATGCACTGTGTTCTGACAACTATCAGAACCAGCAAGTACGTTTTTTCTTAGCAATTTGTGCTAGAGTGGTCTTTCTTTGGAATGAGACAACATATGTTAACCCTCTCTCCTCGCATGCATCATATAGTCTAGCGAGTCCATGATGCTATTGCCGGTCACTAGTTGTCCTTCCTAAGACCATTTTGGAAGGTACGAACCATTTTAGACCGGGGACAGGAACCATATTATGAAGATAATTATTAATCACAGTCAGTGGTTGTAATGTTATGGCTATTAGGTATACAGTAGTATATGTTTGGGGATGCTTTTATTTATAGTTATAGGACAGATGGACATACACATATTTTGCGGGGATAACAATTATGGAAAATCATAAATGAAAAGTAAGAAAATAAAGAAGAGGTATTAATAAGGATTGGAGCTTTAAAATTGTCTTCACTTTATGATGACCCTCAAGAGGGAAGGCATCTGCTTCGTAAGGACTTCCATGAGGATTTACACATAATGGCTCCAGATTCTCACAAAGTTTCAAAGATGTTAAGATTCAGTTTGGCACTGTCTTGCTGTTCATAAACAATCCCTAAATTTTCTTAATATTGTGTCAGGAGGGGATCATCATTTTGAATAATTTGAAAATCAAAGGGAAGGCTGTTTTCTACTTCAGGTGCAATTCTTTCTGTCTGTAAAATGAAAGTTAGATCATTGTGCAGAGCTGCTATCAGATATCATGATGAGATTCTGCATGCCGGACACACCATGATGCACTGCCTGTAGTTTGAAACAGATAAAGTGGATTAACAGAATATTTAGTTCTCTCTTAATATAAATCCCTCCAAGAGGAATTCAGCCAAATACACAAGTGTCCTCTTTCTGATGCTCAGCATGGAGTTTGGTACTATTTAAACTAAATGAATGTGTTGATGTTTTCTTCTTAATTTCAGACTTGACACAATCCAACCATTAAGAAACTAATGATATGTAGTTTTATTATATTGTTTCTCTGCTGGCAGATGGCGTTTAGCAGAGACACCAGATTTTGGGTGTTTAGAAACTATGCTCACACCAGTTTCTCATTAATGATCCAGTTTGTCTTTGGTTTAGGTTTTAAGGTCTTTAGCTTCACTTTCTCTCGCTGCATTACATTATGATGGTGCTGATGCAACCATAATTCTGGCTTATACTTATCTTTGAACTCACTGTAGCTTTGTTCTCTGTTTCATTGAGCTTTCATACGATTGCAGAAGTGCTAGAAAACACTGGTCTGTTGTAAAAAGTCAAGGATCGTAAAGGTCTACATAGTTAATCCCGGGAATGACATGAATGTGTGTCCCTTATATTATATATCCCCGAAAAGACGATGAAGAACTGCATTGATTTTGGCAAAGTTCAGATGTATATTTCTGACACTAGGGGGTGCCTTATCTCCAAAATTGTAAGGACATAATTTCTCACAGTTGGTCCGATTTAGTCCAAATCTGAGGCATATGAATTGACTCTAGGACTTCTATCTTGCTTGAATCGTGATTTGCTTGAATAATTCATATTTTATTAAGTAGGGAGACCATTTAATGAATATCACAGCCTTTCTGATATGAAAGATATTCTGATATTTCTGATGTTTTATCTGACGTTTTTTCTCAAAAACTATTTCATGGATCATTTTCAAGTTTGATGTAATAATAGACCTTTTTGCAAAGAAGAACTTGTAAATTGGGAGAGATGGGGTTTATATTTCTGACAATAGGGGGAGTTTTCGGGCCAAAATTTCTCAACCGATGGTCCAATTTAGTCAGGATTTGGTGCATATGATCATATGTACATCAAGCTTGATTTAATAGTTCATATTCTTCTCATGATTGGGAGCTTTTAATGAAAAACACAGTTCTGATATAACGTCCTAATCATAAATTCTTTTTAGTTCAAATTGGTGCATATGAATTGACTCAAGGGGATCTTCCTCATAAATATTGTATTTTACTCTATTAGTATATATTTTACTCACTATTGGGACCATTTTTTTTATTTCTTAAGAAAAACACTGATTTCCGAACATAGAACTGGGTTCTTTTTTTGAAATGGTCGGTTGTGTAGTTTTGACATTAGGGGGAGCTTTATTGGCAAAAAGTTTATGGACCATAAATTCTCAAGCATTGGTGCATATGATTTATCTTGTAAATATCATGTTTTACTCTAAAAGTTTACATTTGACTCACCATGGGGAGATTTTTTTGTACAAACAAGCCAGTGATTCAGACATACCTCAATAACTTTCAACAATATTTTTCAAACTTTATACCCCAATTGAGCTAGGTGCGAGGAAGAGCTGCATTGATTTTGCGAAAGGTCAGTTCTATATTTCTGACACTAGGGGGAGCTTTATCTCCAAAAGTTTTCTGGGACATCATTTCTCAACTGTTGCTCTGATTTAGTACAAATTTGATATTAATTGAATCAAGGAGATCTATATTGTATACGCTGTGTTTTACTTAAAAGTTCATATTTAAAAAAAACAAAAACAAAGTTGTTAGTATATCAATTACTAACCGTTTGTCTGATTTAGTCCACATTCAGTTCATATGAATTGATTCAATTGATTCAAATTTTGACTAAATCGGGTCGGGACCTCTTTAAGAGGTCTGAATCACACTAATGTACCATTGTACAAGTCTCTCTTATTCCCGTCATTACAGTTCCCTTTCCACAAGAAACTCTGAAGGAGATGTTTTAAAGGGAGTTAGAGTGTGTTACAGCTCCATCAAGCAAAACATTTTCACTATTTTGCCTTTTCTTTACTCAATTCTAGTAAATGAAGAACATGTGAAATGAGATTGTAGCATTTACTTGGATAATAATAATAATAATAATAATACATTTAATTTATAATGGAGTGAGCGTGGTAACACCTTGAAATTATTCTTCAAAAAAGAAAAAATAACAACAAATTCTCCATCCACATATTTAATGAACTCAAAGACCAAATCTGAGCACACACGTTGTGCTCTTTTCATATACAATATCACCACCATCAATGTCACCATTTTAGTTGTTGTTGAAAATCGGACTCTTCGTTGCCATCTTGTGGTTGTATAAATGTCGACATAAAGGACACGTGGAGGGATTTGGGCATCGATTGATAAACCATATTGAATTGCCGTAACTATTTTCTTAAATAGATCGAGTACAATTGAGCCTTTTGCAACAGATTTCCCTGACAAATTTCATCCCTTCAATCGATCTCAACCATCTCAGCCTGATAGCTCCTTCCAATTGTTCACCATCTAGTTCCTTTTAGCCCTAAAATTCATTTGCATGGATCATTCAGCTCCATTTCGAAGCTGTGGGAACTTCATATTTAATAGAAAATCCTAAACACTACAATGAAAACAGCTTGACTATTTTTGGTTTGTGTGTTACAGAGTCAGAAACAAATAGTTGGAAAGCCTTTATGATAACAGAAAACAGGGAAATAATGCTGTACAAAGGCATAGTGCTATGAGCCGGTTGAAAATCATTAATTTGCTCTTTGGGGATTAAGAAAATCCACTAATTTGATTGTTTTTCATGGATCATTATAACTTCCATGGCAGAATAATTAAGTGACCATGGATTGAGACAGCATTGCCTGACAGCAGAGGAGAGTTAACCCCTCTGGTGCATAACAGTAGAGAAAATGAATTTCAACAGAGTTGTCTCATACAAATTAAATTTGCGTACAGTTTAGCTCACATGTAGGGCTAAATTGTACCCTGCATTTCACATCACAGACATATCAAGCCTGAACTTTGCAATAGACTGAAATGTGCCACTAATGACTGGTTTTAGCACCAGTCATTAGTGGGCCAACCAGTTCTCCGACCAGTCACTTGGACAAAATGGAGGCAGTGTATTGTTTTTTACTGGGTACTGGTAAATCTTATAATGGAGGGATTGCATTGGAGCGATGGAATTTTCATTAAAATACACTACGGAATTTGGTTTCTGTCTTTTACAAAATAAATAATTATTGTTAACCAACTATTGTTTTTCTCAAGCAAAAAAAACATGAAAACTCAATACAGTTCTTTTACTTGATTGCTCGTCAAATATAATATAAGTCAAATCTACAGAAAAAAAAGTTAATAAAAATATAACCCCTATTTCATAATGATATTTACATTAAAATATAATTTTAAACAAAAATAATTCTAAAAATATGGCAATTTAAAAAAAGGCAACTGCTTTGCAGTTCAAATGGAATAGCTGTTTTGTAGTTGACATAGAAAGCAAGATAATATAACCATAATAACCATAAAAAGTGATATTGGTTGTTCTTATCCACTTTGTTGTTGTGAGATATATCCTTATAATCTTCTTAATTTTCAAGTGCTTCTTGTTTGTTCACAGCTTCGGTCAGTTACAGCTCTGTAGAATCATTAAACCTTATCTTCCCAATTAAGTTTTTGACAGTTTCTATTTAAGACAAATTCTCTGCTGGGGTCTAAATCATTTAAAGAGTGCATTGTGCACGCTAGTAACACCGTTCGGCGAGGAGGCCTGCTGTTCCAGTGAACATGTAGAACAGCTGCTGCATTGGTTTAGGAGAGGCTCATCTTTGGTTGGGTTAGAACATTTTGACATTCATATGTTTTTTTCTTGATAGAGCAGATCTACTGCTCTATTTTTACTTTCTATTTTTACTTTATATTCTATCTATTTTGCAGATAGTCTTGGAGTTAAGCCAGATACGTTTATTTGTATAAAATGTTTAGTGTGCTTTCTGACAGCTGAGCCCCTCTCTTATTCATCCTTTCTTATCAGCCACACATCGCACCCTCTACTTTATGACTTCTTATTTATTATTATATTTATTATTACAACACGTCGTGTCACCATGGCAATTCAGACACTCAACCACTTCTCACAGGCGCAGTGAGAAAAGAAAGCCCTGACCTCAGCTGATCGAGTCGAGATCCTGCCAACATTTGCTGGGCAGCCTTGAGGCTTATTAGTATGTGTGAATTGGACTTAAATTGTAAAGTGTATGCCCGACTCTAATCGCTCAGATGTATCCCCAACCCCCTCCCACCAAAGTACAGACCAGCTGTGTTCCAGTGTCTCCCAGACAGGCCGTCTCTTGCACACCTCAGCTGCAGCCTTACAACCCCCATCTAGCCTCCCCAATGCCTCTCTCTCCTTGCCCTCCCCCCACACCACTCAACTGGAGCCACCGCGAATTGCTAACCCACAATAGATCAGGTGAGGAGGGAATTCAGGACTCTGGTAGCTGTGCATATGTTCAACCTCAGCCTCAGTCTAGGGATGGTTCCCGTACTGTGGAAGACGTCTTGTGTGGTACCCTGGGGGATTGCATACCCCAGGGAGCCCAACCAGTTCAGACTTGTGGTCTTGACCTCCTACCTGATGAAGACCATGGAGAGTGTTCTTCTTAAGCAACTTCAACCCCTGGTGAGCTCCCACCAGGATCCACAACAGTTTGCCTATTAGCCAGGCATAGGAGTGGATGGCGCGGTCTTTTACCTGCTGCACGGATCCCTCTCTCATCTGGAGAGCCCTGGAAACACTGCAAGGGCTATGTTTTTTATACTTTTCCACTGCTTTCAACAGGATCCAGCCTCCACTGCTGAGAGATAAGCTGGAAGAGGCAGTTGTTGACGGCAAAATGGCTGCATTGACCATCGACTACATAACTGACAGAACAGAGTACGTTAGGCTGAAGAACTGTGTGTATGATGTGGTGGCCTGCAATTAGGCTGTCCATGTAAACCCAACTATGGACTGTCCCCTGGACTCTGTGGAGGGACCCATCCTTGACATCACCTCTCATCCCCTACATGAGACCGTAGGATGTCTGAGTAGCTTCTTCGGTTGGCACACTGCCACACCCACAGTGTAAGAGAGAGTGCTTACCGCAAGTCGCGACTGCGGTCAGTCTGTGCAACAAATCCCTGTGACAATGTGTTGTGTGTCTGAAACCAAGAACTCTACCTCACTACTTACCATGCGTGTATCTGATAATCATCAAGTGATGACTCACCATGTGTGTTACTCTAATTACACTATTGCACAACTCTAACTGGACTATTTTAATTCATATTTATATATGCCATTATGGAGATCGGACTGTTTCCTCTTTCTTTATATCTGCATGCACTTTATTTTTGTATTTATTTATTAAATTTTCTGTCAGAGTATGTATGTATATATATATGTTTATCTATAAATGTCTATAAGATTATATATCTATATTATTATATACTATTATATAGTTTGTCTCAATTTCTTTGTCACCTTTAGAATATCTATCCGTTGGAGCTACTGTAATGACAAAATTTCCCCTGTGGGGATAATACATTCATTCATTCTTACTTTCTTTCTTTCTTTCTTTCTTTCTTATTTTTTAGATTTTATTGCAGTGTTTAGAGTGAAAAAAGTGAAAACATAACATAGGCTAAAGGGAAAGGTGTAGATAACAAAAGGGAAATTATTAAACAAATTACATTAAAAGCACTAATGGCACACTTAAAGTGTTGAATTGTTCTACTGTATACTGCAAGTATTTAGCTTCCACCTGCTTCTACAAAAGTGTGGACCGTATGAGCATTTGCGAAATTGACATACTTCAATTACTGTGGCTCCACATCTTTTTATTCTAATGATGTCCTCAGAGAAACATTCATTGCCCTGGGGCAGAGGCACCTGCTGCTGTTACCCCACTCCATAACAGCCCCAATATTCACCCTCTCTGCGGGCCTCCACTTCAAGCCACACTTCAACAAAAAACTTTGTAACAAATGGCACGGTGGCACCCAAAAGCTGATCCGTGATGCTTTTAGTTGAAGTAGAAAGCACCTTCATGCCTCTGGGGAGGGCTCCTGTTGGAAAACAGGACCAATCTAATCACACCATTTAGTTGAAACGCCAACTCAAATCCCACCTGAGAGACAGGAATGCACTGGCTAGAGTATTAGATGTATTTCTTATGTTATTCTCCCCTCATTTATGGCCAAAAACCTTGGTATGGATGGAGAAAGAGTTGGATATGGAGTTAAGACAGAGAGTGGGAGGATAGCAGAGAGGGAAAAACTTATACTGCTCTCTGTGGGCGGATGTATTAAATGCGCACATCCCAGTGCGCGTCACATCATTAAAGAGACTATTTTTTGGAAGAAGCTCTATCAGCTCCAAAATAGATCCCAATGTAAAGTGCGTTATAAATAAATGTAATATTTTTATAACCTGCCATGGCTAATGCCTGTATCTCCTGCTCACAGTCAAAGTTGCCTCACAGTCAAAGTGTCAGCTTTTTCTAAATCCTACTTTTTCAAAGTGGGAAATGTGTTCCTCTGGGGGCACATTTTTCTAAGGGGGTACGCCAAGACAATCTGTAATTTTTATTGTCATTTTCATTTTGGTTACTGAGAGCATTACAGTGTGCACGGATTGCATTTTCTTGGCCGATCAGCGATGGCCAAAGTCTGACAGGCCAGCACTTATTTTGGGTGATTCATATATTTTTTCGGGAACGTTTTAAAACTATAATGACAGCATACATAGATAAATACATACATACACCGTGCTTGTGGCTGGCTCTGTGTTATAGTTAGCGTTAACTGCTCTGCTAACGTTAGCTTCTTGTAAGTAACTATTTGAAGCGTCTTGGCTTATTTTGTCCTTACTGGTGTTCCAACTTACAAGCTTTGTTTTTTCTGGCTTGCTGGTGAGACGTTTGTAGCGATGGTAGCTTAGGCGCGTGTATGGCACAGGTGTGACACCGGCACCAAAATGGCCTCAGAGAGGATGTTCAGCAGATTGCCCATCACATCAAACTTTACCTCCATGTGCCGATCAATCGGTAAACCTCTAACTCAAACTCATCTCTTTTCCACCTTATGAAATGAAATGGGCGGCAAAGTCGCAATATTGCAACGGACGTCACAGCTGTGTCACAGCTGTTTTATCCAGCTCCTATCTCCTATAAGAGTGCCAAATTGTGATACCCATTTACACCACTAGATAGCAGACGAGTACTGCTTGAATCCTAACTCCATATAAGGTCCATATAAGGTGGAGTTTCCATGCAAATTCTCAGAGAAAAACGAGTTTGCAAAAAAAAATCGCCCATCATGCTTCACAAGTTTAAATGCACTCAGGCCTAAGGGTATTGTAAAATTCCATCTCATTGGAGGTCTGCCTGTGTTCAACCCTAGTTAAATCACCAATTTCACTGCATAACAATTAAACATTAATATATTTTAAAATATGACCGTTTAATTTCCCACAATGAAAAAGGAAAAAAAATTTAAGAGGGAAATTGTTATTCTGCAGTAGTATTCAACCCCTTTCAATTTGTTAGATCTCTGACCAAAAAAATTAAACTGTCTGGTGCTACATGGTGCCTGTGTGCTGCCTCATACATTCATAAAAGAGACAAACTCGTTGTCTTTGTATCGTCAACGTGAATTAGAATGATTGGGAAAATCTAGAGCGGGTTAGAGAATAGCTCTGAGAACTGTTACATTATCTGTTTTGATGATCACCTCAAGGAACTTTTATCTTCTCTTATTTTGTCTTTGCAATAATAAAACCCTCTTTCGGATGATTGCCTGCAGAGAGGAAAACCAATTCAATGTAGTGAAATTTATTTATTTTTGAATAGTTGTTTTGAAGGGGGTGAATCTGCCGGATACGTGTGCACGTACAAATGTCAGTCTCCTCAGGAAAATGCTGCTGAAAGATTTACAATTTCACATATCACACATCCCAGATCTGGATGAATAAAATATTCCAGCTGAAAATGTTTATTGATCACAAAGCGTAATTTGTTGAGAACCAAATAATGTAGGAAACAATCAATGGAAACCAAAATAATTAACCTATTAAGGACTGGATTCAGAATTCTACTCAAAAACGAAATTGTAAAAATGAGATGCCGATCCTACTTTTGTGAATTTCCAGCAGTCAGGGTACCCCTGGATAGCATGTGGAGGTCTCTGCGGCTCTTCAAGGATATTCCTCCCCAGATTATCACTGACCCACCGCCAAACCGGTCATGCTGGAGGATGTTGCAGGGAGCAGAACATTCTCCACAGCTACTCCAGACTGTCCCACGTCTGTCACATGTGCTCAGTGTGAACCTACTCTCATCTGTGAAGAGAACAGGTTGCCAATGGCAAATCTTCCAAGCTGGTCATTTCTGGCAAATGCCAATCGTGCTGCATGGTGCTGGGCTGTGAGCTCAGACTCCACTTGTGGAAGTTGAACCCTCATGCCAACATCATTAGGCCTGTTTCTGAAAGTTTGGGCAGAAATAGGCACACAAGTGGCATGATAGTGGTTTGGTAGGGCTCTGGCAGTTTTCCTCCTGTTTCTCCTTGCATAAATTAGCCGATAGCAGTTCCACTGCTGGGTTGTAGCGCTCCTAAGGCCCCCTCCACCTCGCCTGGTGTACTAGCCTGTCTCCTGGTATCTCCTCAAGATCTTGACACTGTAATGGGAGACACAGCAAACCTTATGGCCACAGTGCGTATGAATGTGCCATCCTGGAGGAGCTGTTCTAGCTGAGCAACTTCTGTAGGCTACAGTTACCGCCTCATGCTACCACTAGTGGCAAGGGCACTGGAAAAATGCAAAAACTAATCAAGAATCAGCCAGAAAGGATGAAGAGAGGGAAATGGTCTGTGGCCACCACCTGCAAAACCATTCCTTAGTAGGGGTTGTCTCACTTATTGCCTTTTCTTTCCACCTGTTGTCTTTACCATTTGCACAGAAGCATGTGAAATTGATTCACAATCATTATTGCTTCCTGACTGAACAGGCAAATATACCGGAGGTGTGATTGACTTGGAGTTACACTGTGATGATTATCTGTTCCCTTTATTTTTCACACTCTTCCAGACGTGAGCTAGAGACATTATAACTGAAACTTTTAAGAGATTTCAAAATCGTCTACATTTTTCTCCTAATATAAGTATGGTAGCCACTGACAAAGCAACACCAAAGGTCATCTTTGAGGCAGCTGATTTTGAAAAAAAAAACGGGCCATTTTCCAAGCAGAATTGGAAAATGGCCCGTGTGGGCTTGAGATGAGGTTCCCTCTGGGCCCCACTGCATGGAAAGTCCAAACTAAGTATTTACACAGCATCTGCCACTGCTCCCTAGTGTACTATTAATATCTCAAAAACCACTGATGTGACTGGATTTTTTCGATTACATGTTTTGTTGACATCAAATTTTCTTTCCTTGCTAGAGATTAATCATTTTCAGGGACGCCTCACCATGTGGACCTTCTCATTCTCATATATTTTGTCCATAGTTGTGCAGTTTTTCTTCGACGGTACTATTCTGATACATCGAAAATCCATCATCTTCAGGAATCCATCATACATTAGCAATATCGGGCTTATTTCACATAAAACTCCAACTATTCATCAGCTGCTATCTATCAAACCAAGCTGTTGCTCAACCTCTTGTCAGATTACCATGATTACTATAAACCATTTAAGTTATTCCAAGTAATTTTTCTCGTAGAGTTCTTCTATCAGTTATTTAACATTAATATATCATCTCTTTGACTTCGGTAGTCCTTCACCAGCCATCAACCTCAGTCTCTCTGTGCCCTCTCCATCTTCAGGTAACAAAGATACAGCCTGACGCAGCCAGAACCACCAGCCAGTCATATGCCCCTCCTTAGCCTCCCTTTACACCAGTAAAGGGAGGCTTAAACCTAGCACCTTTCTCTGTGTGTACTTCTGGTAACAGATTTAAACAAACCCCTATCCGACAGACCACCAGATAACATCGTTTCCTCCACTCTTTTCGCCTTTATTTACCCAATTCTGACAACGATATCGCTTTAAATGGTTGTATAAAGTTGCATTGAGGTACGTGGATATTGATGCATTGACAGATATACAGTAAAGTCATCCATCTACACGGATTAGAAAAGACACTCACATTCCTTCATTTAACCCCCTAAACCCTGTTGTGCTTTATCATAAAGTCCACATTTTAGCCAATATTTCCTTGCATTTTTTCCCTTTCACACGATAACAGTATAAGTAGGCTGAAGCAATCATAGAAAAAGTTCTGAAGTCTAAAGTTCTATCATTTCTAAGCATATGTATGTTGAACACAATGTCTAGTTTTTGGAAATTCACTAAGAATATAAAATTTAATGCAACATGCTCAAATTAGATGAAGTCATGACTCCCAGAAGAAGTTAATTTTTATGCAAATTGCAGTAATCAGGCATCAAGGGTTCTGAAGTGTCCTGATTGCCATGATGAGCAGAGTGTCAAACCCGCAGATGCTGCAGCTTCAACTGTTGACCATATATTGGCAAGCAGCCAAATCAGGAGGCTTAACTGATAACTACTTACTTTAACTCAATTTGCACCCCAGTTCCAATTAGTTTATAAAAACCTTTGGCTCCTGCTTGTTTCTAACTATGGTATGAAATGTTACAGTACATATGTCTTATAAGAGCTTATAGCAAATCTGAGGTTGAACACTGGAACGTAAAATGTAACCCATATTTTTAGTACATCTTGACATCTAAGATCCAATATCGACACCAGCCAATAGTCTATAGTATTTTTTTTTTCCAAACCAGTCACACAGGGGTCACAAGCCAGTGTATTTCTAGTGTGGTCCCAAGCCCGGATGAATGAGGAAGGTGGCGTCAGGAAGGGCATACGACATAAAACCTATGCCAAAACAATATACAGAATGAGATGATCCGTTGTAGCAACCCCTAAAGGTAAGAGTCACTAGAAGAAATAGAAGAAGAAATATATAGTTGCCCATCTCTAGGTTGCCAAATTTGATCAGAGGTGTTATTTTAACATTAATTCAGAACCAAAGGGTCATATTAAACTTGTAGCTAGCTGGAGCACTAGAGCGGATCGGAGTTCTTAATAACAACCCTGCTTTTTTATTATGATATTCCCGAAGTCTGTTCTCTGTTAGAGAGTATCAAATCTGCTTTTGATAAAACAATTATGTTCATCGTGTTACATCCTTCTCAGCCTTGGACTTCAGAAGCAGATGGTGGATAATTAAGTGTTGTGGTTGATACATAAATGTAGCTGCCATACAACCTCTGAATATACTATTATGTTAAATTTTGATAGGATCTCGATACGGTTGTGAAGTGGATTTTCTTCTTAATGTTAATAATAATAATAATAAATTGGACTTATATAGCACCTTTCTATGAACCCAAGGACGCTTAATGTAGTGAATATTCTTTAAAAAACTTGCACCAGCAGACCACAGATGTGGTTATCTGAGATAAATTGTGCCATTTTGCTTAATGTGACTTTCTATATGGTATAGGTCTGCAGAAATGTATTACCTTAAACATCACAGTCCAAAAACATGCAATCTTATCTAGGTGAATTGGTGACCCTGACCCTAAATTGCCCATAGGACTAAATTTGAGTGTGAATGGTTGTCTGTCTCTCTGTGAATTAATCATTACATGTACATATTTGGAGAGGACGCTGGTGTCGTGTGTTCGCCGGTTCCGTCTGAACTATACTCCGCAAAGCTTCTTTGAGTTTCGTGAAAAGCGGTGTATAAGTACAAAGTATTATTATTATTATTATTATTATTATTATTATCATCAAGTTTTTGGTAAAGTAATTTAGTAATCCGATTAGAAATATGTTTGACTTAATAAAGATCAAGAGTATATCTACACTGGTCAGCCACAACATTAAAACCAGTTACCTGTTATAACGTTGTGGCTGATGTGGTGTATGTTACATCTTTAATGATTTATGGCACTTTCCAACTAGATTTATAGTAAATTGTGATTTGATTTTGTTTGGATATGTTTCTTTTGTCTCAACGCAACAGATGACATAAATATTGTTTGGATAATTTTGATGTTACAAAGATCAGCCACAACATTAGAACCAGTTACTTGTATTAATGTTATTGGTGGCGGTTCGTAAGCTCACGCGATAGAGCAGTGATCTCCCAATTGGAAGTTGGGCACTTGGATCCCATCAGTCAAAGCGTTTTTGAGCAAGACCACAATATAAACCCTGATTTTCTATCCAGAGGCATAATCATTATGTGACTGTGCTGCACCTTGTTTATGGCCTAATGTTAGTTTTCTACAACTGGTGATTGAATCTAAGATTCAAAAGCCATAAAAGTTAATTTTATATTATTTTGATTAACTATGGAACATTAGATATTAAAGGTGGTGCTAGTTTCCTCTTGAGGTTTATTTAAAAAGCAAACACAGACTTTCTAATTTCCTTGATACACTTATAGTAAATAAGACCTGAATATACTTAAATTCAACATGTTACTTTGCAGAGAAAACATTTTCTAGAAAAGCAGGAAAATATTCCACAATTCATTGATGGAACACTGCATGATGTTTTCTTACCACAGACTGCTGTCGAGAAACTTAACAGCAACATTCAGCTTGTCCTGGAGGAGCTCCAAAAAAACAAGTCTGAAGCCGACCTTAACATCCCTTTACAGCTAAAACTAAGAGTGGAGCTCTTGCTTTGGCTGTTAACTGTACTGAATCGCTCACAGCAATAAGTACTTCACCTCAAAGTCCCAATGCACCTCCTACAGGATGCTTTGAGGTGTGGGTCAACTCCCAACCCACAAATCAGTTGTAGAGAGAATTTGGCAAAATTCAGATTAAACAACCTGGAGAAAGAATACAAATTAGAAACATAGTAGGTTTCAGCTGTTTTATATTGTGACAGCCGCTGATTTTGGTACATATCGTAATTTGATGATACCTCTAATTCTATTTGGATTACCATACTTAATTGCTGATTAATATTGTGTGGTTGGTTTGGAACAATGTCTCACTATGAATTCTTTCGACCTCTATCTAGTTAAACTTCCCATCCACCAGTGTCTCCTTGCATGTTTTTTTTCTCTCTCCATCCCATGACATGTAATTTAACTCGGTTGTAAAACTCAGCATTTTCAGCTTTAAGGTTAAGACCTTGAAAAGATCTTGTTTTTATTACTTCCAGGAAGCGACTGGTACATTGAAACAAGAGAGTGGCAAGGCTGTCTTTGATAAAACATTTAAGCACATGATGTTAAATTATTTTCAGCCTTAAACTCCATTACACATATATGATCAATATGGTTGTATTGAAGTGAATGTTATCCTGAATGTAATGTATATTTAAAGCCATTTTGATGTTTACTAAATGTGAAATTGAGATCTAGCGAAAGTTCAATCAGAAAGACTATTCTTTGGTGCACTAGGGCCACAGTTCCACTCTGTTATCCTGACTTTTCATACATGCTTGGTCTCAATTGCCGGCTGCAGAGCCTGGGGCATTAATTGATATGTGCTGCACAAATTCAGGTCATCCATCAAATCATTGTCACACCAGCATGTTTATCCCATCACGATCAGCTGTTGACTTTAATATGACTCTCTCCATTCATCTAATCCTTGCATGGTGCTGGTTCGCATACCCTCCACCTCCCCATCTCCACCTAGTCCTCAAGACCCATCAGCTTCAACAGAGCAGTCAGCCACCACTACCAGTATCAAGTGATTTTTCATGCTGCTGCTCAGGGCAGAGACCCCTTCAATAACAATCTCCCCAAAAGTTATTAATCTTTTCTACATTTTATCTTCTCTGACTGAAATATACTAACATATATTGTCCCTTTTCTGAAGGGATTACTGGACCAGCAGCTTTTAATTGTGCTTAAAGCCAGACTGGTACTTGAGGCCAACCAGACCTTCTCAGTGGCAGCTCATGAACACTGGATTTATTTGCACCACCGGATCAGATATTCAACTTCATTGAAAGTGTTCAAGTTTCTATTAAAAACATTTTTCTTCACTGGTTTGGCCCAATTATCATGTTCCTTTGTTTACAGTATTTGTGATGTTGGATGACCATTGTGGATTTTTTATTTGGGTTTTCTGGCTTAAAAAAAATGTTTGAATTGGCTTCAGTTGCAGTTTTATTTGTTATATGCTGTGAAGTACTTTTGGCAATTCTGTGTTGTTTTCTAAATTTGCTAGACAAATAAATTAACATTATGACTTAACATTTTACCTTTTCTAAGGGTCATTTGATGCTTAACTACATTTCTTAATCTCAAGCCATAATCTGTGCCAGTTTTCACTTCCATTAAATTGAACACTCAGGACCTTCCTCTCCTCTGAAAGGTGTGGGACAATGACAAAACCCTAGAGAACAGACACAGGGAATGTTTTTCCAGAGATTCCACTTGTCCTGACCAAGGTGTCAAATCTGCGTTTGGATTGAGAAAAAAAGGCTCATTCACGGGAGAATTATTTTAACTTGAGAGTATTTTAACTTGAAAGCTGATATTAGCAGTGAAAGTGCACCAAAACATCAAATTCATTCCTGTGTAGGCTTTCACAGTTATGTTGAGCATTGATGATACCTGTCCTGGAGCTGTTTGTTGTGTCAGGTCCAGATTAGTGTTGTGATCCTGATGGCTGTCAGAATGTATTCGATATAACTGTGTCAAGATAAATAAACAGCTAGAGCTGATTTGCAGCAGCCATGTTCCATTAATTCTAGGTAGAGATTTAAAAATAAAACATTTTCATTTTTCTTCTCAGCGGTTTAGTAGCCATAGTCATGTCTGATCTGTCAGGTCTTGTTTTAATGCCGCTGTTCCGTAAAGAACATGTCTCCTGTTCTATGCAACTGACAATCGCTGTCAAAGCCAATCTCGAAAGTGTAACCCCAGATTGGTCTGTGTCAGCATACACAGACGACTGGGAGTCAACTGTAAAGAGTTAATAGGCGAGTGTCTACACTGTCAGCTTCCCATACACGTATTCAAAACTGCTGATACTCCCACAATTCACTTTAAGGCAAATTTACTCCTAAGCAGAATAAACAGCTGCTTAATCTTGTGAAACTCTAAAAATGATTTATTATTATTGATTATAGGGACAGACAGATTCCCCCTTCTCATCTGGTAGCTCCTGTTTCACTCTTGACTAGACTGTACCATCTAGTGGAATACTTTGGTAGAGCAAGATGTGGATAGGAGGAGGAAGTCGGTGCAGAGCAAGATGAGCTTACAGTATTGATCAGAGATACCAAAGTGACATCATACTGTGCCTATGCATCTCTGTGAAAAGCTTCTAGGGACACAGATTTCTTTAGGTGGAGAGGAAAAGCTGGAGGAGACGTCTGGCTATGGACCTGTCGTAGTGAGCAGTCAAATAATGGGCTGTGAGCAGTATCTCTGCTGGATTTGACTGAGATGAAACGATAAACTGTGAAAATAGTGATTCAAAAATAATGCATAAAGGGGCCGAACGCTGTGTTAAAGCCACTCACTGCACAGCAGTCTGACACTGTGGTCTCTTTCACGAGAGACCACCAGGTGGAGCAGTGACATCCTTTCAATCGATCGAAGTGGAAAGAGAAGACCACGGTTCTCCACTGAAGAGTCACGATAATAAATCCAATCTTGTTTTTTCTATCACAACTATATTGTGCAGTCCATGATCATTTATTCATGGGTACAAAGCCATGAACATTTTTTCATTAGATGTATGAGGCTTTAAAAATTGAATCACACATTAAGTTATAAGGCTCAGAGTGAAACTGCATTAAAAAGACGATAAAAAGTGAATTTGTGAACAATCAAAATAGCAGGAACATAATAATAATAATAATACATTTAATTTATAATGACAGTCCTTTCTTAAAATATTTTCAATATTCCTCATGACATGCTGTCTTTCTCACACATTTTATAATTGCAAATCAATCTTTTCCTGCCAGTTATACACAATAAATGACATGTCTCAAAATGTTTGTGCTTAAGAAGCAGCCACAATTGGTTACATCTGTTTGTGAAGTTGTGCTGGTATTATGTTTTTTCATTTTCCTTTTGCCCTGTTGCAAAGGTAAATTACATCGGATACATTTTCTTCTATCCTTCAATTCCTCGTTAAAACCCATGACATGAATCAACCGTGCAGAATAAACAAAGCAATGCCTCCGTACAGTATGTTTAGTACAGGCTCATTTCACTTAATGAGAGGTTAGGTTGCTCTGGGCTGAATGTCGAGTTCAGTTCAGTCCAGTATGGGCCTCTAATTTGCTGTGACAATCAATGAAAAAAAGAACACCTGAGATCATCAGCCAAAAAAGAACCGCAGAGGTGACGGTTTAAACCAAAGGAAAACCAGGGTCAGGAGATGGCAACCCAGCAGAAAGAGAGATAGTTCAGTCAGAAGAGAAAGAAAAAGGGACAACTACTTAGAATTTGCCATAGCCAAAATTGCAAATTATAACAATTTAAATTAACATTGACATTCACCCTTTGATGCTTTTCATTAAAAAAAATTGGGAGCGACAGCTGTCCTGGCAGTTTATTCTATTCAGTAATTAGCCTGTTTGACCTTGACATATTGTAACAGATGATTTGTTTCTGTTCCATAGATCAGACATTGATATGCCGATCTAGGCATCTGTTCTATAGATAAGATGATTTAATGATAAAACAATCCTTAGCTCCACACTTAGAAGTTTTATTTGGTTCAATGTGCTAACATGAACAAAATGAACTTGACACTTTTTATTTTGTTTCAGAAACACTCTCTTGCAGCAGAGGTGTTTTAAGCTATTGTAGCCTTTGTTCACCCAGGCCAACAACCCTAGAATTCTCTCAATGTTCAATGCTAGTAATATAACTTCCTCTTTAATGGATTCTTAAATTACTATCAACTTGAAAGCACACTACTGGCCATGACTTAAGTTGCATTTTCAGAAGCCTAGTTAGTTAAGAAAGAACTGGAGTTGAAGAGTCAGCGTTCTCAATTTTAGCAGGACAAAAGCAGCTTTGAATAAAAAGAAATGCAATGAAAATAACCATTATGAGAGGGAGACAATGTCAGAAAGCTGGTTTAAAAAAAGAAAACAAGAAAAGTGGTTAGGTTTGAAGTTCTCACATCTGAATCTTGGCATTAAATAATTATTGAAAGCGAAAGGTGCATGAGAAAGAACACTTGAGCACACAGACATAATTATGAATTTCTCCCTGAAATATTAAAGAGATAAAGAAGAGGAAACTTTCTTAATAACTAATAACTTACTGTACACTATCTAACTCAATGTAGGAAGTAATGGGTGAAGGATGGTTAAGCTCAATGCGTTCAACAGCAAGAAACTATGCCTAAATCAAAAGGAAACTCCAGAAGCGATGAATAAGAAGGTGATTGAGCTAAATCGGTGTGTGGATGCTATAAAGATATTTCCTAAGGCTCTGGAACTCACACACAGTTATACACATTATCATCAAATGGGGAACACTTGGAACAATAGTAAACCTTCATAATAGTGGCCGACCTTTAAAACATTAAATCCAAAAGGCTCATTCAGGAAATATATCCAAAGAAATCCACCAATAACCCAGTAGAACATAAGCCCTCATTTGAATTTAGCACATTATGATCCTCAAAGCTTTTGGGAGAATATTCCAGGGACTGATTAGTTGAAATCTGAACAATTTGAACGACAAGGGTTTTATTACAACTGGTGCAAACCAAACACAGCATTGCCCAAAAATACCAAGTTACCTTTGGTAAAGCATCGAGTGAGAAATGTAATGCTGGGGTGACGCTTACTGCTTCTGGTCCAGAACAACTGACAAAAGTAGCATTTTAGTTCAGGGGCACAAAAAATCTTTGTGATTTAGTTACTGGATAACCCCTTTCTTTTGATAAATATAGTTTAGTTATAGTTTATATAGTTTAGTTTAGTAAAAATATTTGACCACTATACTTCAAATTATATCGCCTTCCCTAAAAAAATAATTTAGTTAAAGAAATACAATTATTGAAAATAAAACCGGCTGGCTATTGTTTATTTGTTATTAACTATCAGCCCAAATAAATAATGTATTAAACATAGTGTATAGCCTTCCTGTGAGATAGTGCCTGTCATCTATTAAATACATAATTTTATAAAAATATCATCGATTCCCACAACATCACAGTTGATGGCATTTATTTCAGACTCAGTGTTCTTGCTTCTGGAAGAATATGCTGCAGGAAAGTACAAGCAGGTCCTGCACACACAAAGAGACAACACCAGCTAGGAACAATCTATAGAAGTGTGGTGAAGAAATGCAGGCTCTGATATTGGCATAATTTCCTGCGAATGCCCCAAACACCTGTTTGCCACACAACTGATGCTTAAAAGAGGACATCTGAAAATAGATCTGCTTTTAAATCTCTGTCCAAAACCCAGAGAGTATGATTAACATCAAGATTATGAGGCTGTGCTGTTCCCAAGGTAACAATCTCTACTGGCCAACCTAACTAAGTGTGTTTCGACAGGATTTCACAGAGCAGACTAAGATGGAGAACATGGAGGATGAAATTGCCAAGCAGAAATATTTGTTCAAGCAGATAGAGAGATGTATGTCTCCAGGTAATCCCTGAAGTGGGAGCAGGGAGTCTGACATTTGCTGTTTCTGGAGCGAAAAACTGAACCAAGAAGATTGTTGAAGCAGGATTCAAATGTGCTTAAAGACAGAAGCTGTGTGACATTCAAAACTGGTGAATGAGAAGTATTTTAGAGAATTCTGAACGGAGAGCAGAATGACACCTGGGATAAAGTGTTAAATTTTTTTTTAAAGGAATCTGGGTGAATTAAGGACTAAAAAAAAATTAGAGAAAATTAAGAGACACTCCCATATGCTCTTCATCATCACAATACAGACGAACAGTGATTTGAGATGAGAGGGATTGGTTTTCCTTTCTTATTTTTTAATTGCCTCTCCAACTTTAATATGAACCATATATTACTTTCCGCTGCTGAGAGGCAGCCTGTTGTAATTCTCACCCTTCTGAGGGTATTTAATATCTCCTACAACACATAATTCAAATTCAGCCTTCCTCAAGAACATCTGAGCTGACTGCTGTCACACACTCTAAAGATCTCCTCCTGAATTTAAGCTGTTTGGCATCATACGTGAGCAAAGGGATGTTAAAGCAGAGAGGAAAGGGCTGGGTTCCAATACTCAGCATCCAACTTCTCGAGAAGTCGATGAAATTCTCTGTTACAGCCAACACCACACTGAGACCAATCTATCAAACGCCACACCCACTGTCTCTGTGTGGATCTCGTATGTTAAATGTGTAGCGTTAAAAATGTCCTCTGCAGTAAAACAAACAGAATACATCTGATATGAGACTATAAAACCAGGCGCATAGCTCCCTTATTCAGGGTGCATATTTATACATAAGTAGTAATGTTGAGAGTACTTATGTCCTCTGTGTGCTTTTAAAAATGCTGCAAATACACAATGTTCAGTTGTTCTCTTCTAAAATGGTGTAGGAGCAGATGCATAACTGCAAGAGTCTGTACCTGCTCCCCAAAGCATTGAGTTTCCTGACATATTATTTGCTCTGTTGGAGACCCATAAACCAAAAGTTCAGCTTTTCTCTATTAAAAGTTTTTTCCATTCTCTTAAAAGGCTCTCTTAAGATATGTTTCTGTTAGGTTTATACACTAGTCAGCCATAATATTATAATCACCTGCCCAATATTTGATAGATCCTCGTTAAACTGTTTAATCAGCTCTGATCTGGCGAGACCTGGAATTCACCAGACTTCTGGAGATGCTAGGCTTTAGATGGCACCGAGACTTTAGCACTAGATGCTCCTGTAAATTGTAAGGTGTGGCCTCCTTGAATTGAACTTATTTTTCCAGCACGTCCAAAAGATGCTGAATTAGATTGATATCTGGGGATATTTGGAGTCAAGACCTTGAACTCAGGTTTCTTAAACCAAACCTGAAGCATTGTTGCAGTAAGGCAGGGAGACTTATCCTGTGGAAAGAGGCGACTGCCATTAGAGAATACCGTTTACCATGAAACAGTGGACTTGGATGTGTCAATGTAACATCCACATGGTTGACAGTACCTAAGGTTTCGTAGCAGAATATTGCCCGAAGCATCAGACTGCCTCCCCAGCTGGCCTTATAGTGGATCCTGGTAAGCTGTTTTTCCTGGGGAAACTATAAAAAAGCAACTGGGCATCCATATTATGAAATGATTCCTCAGACTCACCTTCTCATGCCATTGTTCATGGTGCAGTTCTGATGCTAACTTGCTCATTGCTGGCAATTCCAAAGGTGGACATATGACTTTCACGTGCCTGCAATGCATTACGCTTTTTTGTGGATTAGCGCATTCATGACATGTGCAGTGAACATTCACACAGCAGCGCAGTTTCCACCCACATCCTATCTGAAAATGTATTCGCTGTTCAGGAGTACCCCTTAATTTGAAATAGCATCAAAATTCTGCCATTATTCTCTTAACATATTTGAGGAACTGAGGTTAAGAGCCTAACTTCAAGAACAAGAAAAGGGAGTGACTGAGGTCTGTGGACCAGGATCTCCAGGATAAAACAGAATGTTTTATGCGTTTTCCCAGGTGCAGGTTTCCCATCTGATATATACACCATCCTCTCTTTCAATAACCAATTGTGTGCATTGGCTGTCAGAAAAATGCAGAGTGTGGTGTTTTAAAAGCAAATACTGTATATAGAAGTGGGTGTACTTCTTGAAACAGAGACCGATATGTCCGTAGAGCCTAATCTAATATTGGATACAGGTATGGTTAAGACATCTTTCAATGTCTGTGCAGATTCTCATTCATCCAGTACAGTGTAATCCATGTGGATTGAATCCTAAGCAACCTGATTCAAGCAAGCCAAAAACAGAAGTCCAGTTTCTTTGGATTCAAACCCACATGGAAATCTTTCAGTGCACTTAATATCCCCAGACTTAACCAACAGTTCAGTTCATACTCCATGAAAGTCATAAGGAAGGTAGAAGACCAGTCAAATATATTTATGAGAATTCTGTGCTTATATGGGAACAGAGAAAAACTGCTTCAACCTTGATATGCTCCATTCTGAGTACTCTTACCCTGAGGTAGGTGATACAGAATACCTCATTTTGATTCAATCATTTATAAACCTCCTTTGCACCTTGTCATTTTACAATACTCAAACTAGGGTTGGGCGATTCTAGAAAGAATTTGAATGGATGATTTTTTTTGCATACAATTGAGATCACAATTCTTTCCACAAACTTTACCATTCAGTTTATATCAAATTGAACTTTCACACGGCAGTTGAGAAGCTTCTCTTGAAACGGACTTTCATGGCAGGACTCTTGAATAGCAAAAAGGAGAAAGGAAGTGGATCATTTTCACTTAAACCTTTTCATTAGCGTCTTTTACATATGCTGAGCAGATGATGAAATAATGTGCAGAAAAGAATTAAAAACCTTTCCCTCATTTTAAAGGTATAGCCAGTGTGTGCTCGCAGGTACCTTAGGTGCATGAATGGTGATTTCTTAATGGTAACATCAATGGAGAGACAAAGGTTCTATTGACTATTTGGTAAAGCTGTGTGATTTGTGAATCCTGGTTAATCATCTCCTCCTAATGAGCACCTCTAGAAATGGATTAGTCAATGATATTATTGTGGCACAGATGGGAAATCTGTAGGTTGCTTCCGACAACCTATATCGTACTCTGGAATCAGAGTGCTATTTCATTTAATTGTTCAGCCGCATTGCCCTGCCTGGTGCAATAACTCTAGAGAAGTTTGACTGAAGTTGAAGAAGGAGTTGAGTTCTTGGTACACAAAATTGTTGTGCAAAAGACTGCGATGCATCATAGGGTTGCACACATGAATTTCTGAAATCCAGGTTTGTTTTTGTTTATTTTTAATCCTGCTGGATTCGGCATTGTATTGTTTAATAAATTGGGATTTACACAGTCTTGCCACTCGTTCTTTGTTATGTTTCCAAAGCCTGTTGAAGCTTCATTGGTCTGTTTAATGAGCTGCTGTTGCTCTGTGCAGTCACCTTAGTGTTCCCCCAATGTATAGAGGATTTGTTCCAAACAGGTTGTGCTGAATATGTATTGGTACTAACTCTTGACATTGCAGTGAAACACATTCCCTAAAAATCAAAGTAGGAAGCAATCAGGGGATTGACAGAGGCCCAGATATATTACACTCCATCACTTATAAGAACTTGAAAGTTTATGCACTTGAAACTCCACCCATCAAGCATTCAACATATTTTCCAGAGGAAGGTTTTTGGGTGAACATAGGTATGGTGTTATGCATATTCCGAATCCAAATAAGATATTGAATAGACATTACCTCTTTATATTAATGATTCAGAAATTATTCCTCAATTTGTTTGATTGGAAAATGAGAAATCATGCTGTACAGCCAATGGTAGCTTCAATTCTTAATACTTTATTTTAGTTTCTTGGGGAGAGTCTTGGGTTTCTAAAAATCCCATAGAACCGTATATTTGCCAAATTGTTCAATGTGTCTAAAACATCGGAGGTATTTAAAAATTAATGGAAATGTGCATCCATTAAAACACATCATACATCGTCGATTTCATCCCTGTATGAATTTGATTAAAAAAATAAACAATTTGTGATTAAAATATTGATATATATCTTAATTTGATATGAACTTCTTATTAAACTGTTGATTATTTACATATCCAGTAGGCTTATTGAGTATCCATAGCAACATTACATTTATTTGTAGTGAAGTTTAATATTCCCTGACCTCTAGTTTTCATCTCTGTCAGGGAAGCATGTGACTTTTCTTCTAAATGCTTTCATGACACATCAGCAACAGTGTCCTCAAGAATTATTGGCAACCTTTAAAAAAAATGAGTAAAGATTAGGCTTATGCTTTCATCCTTGACAGCAAGGGCATATCCCCGAAAAGTCCCCGATCCACTGTGTTTCCCCCTGACTGGAAACACAGTCAGTAATCCCCCTGACTGAAATCCTCAAATTAAATGTTAAGTTATGTTCAAAGTATTTTTCGTAAAAAGCTCAACAAAGTTTGTAAAATATGAATTTTTAGAGTAAAATATGATATAGGCGAGATACATCTCCTCGATCCAATTCATACACAACAAATTTGGTCTAAATCGGACCAATGGATGAGAAATTATGACCCGAAAACTTTTTGAGAAAAAGTTCCCCCTGATGTCATAAATATACAACCGACCATTACCAAAATCAAACAAGTTCATCCTCACACTAAGGTAAGGTAAGTAAACATTTGAAAGTTATCCATGAAATTGTTTTTGAGTTATGTCCGGAAAACTGTGTTTTGCGTTTAAAAAAAAATCAAAAAAGTCAGTGTTTTCAGAATTCATGTTACTAATTAATCTGCCAAGCATGTGTGCCGGCCACTGTAACATATGACCTGAAAGTACAATTCACAATTAATACAGATCATCATGAAATCCAGTTTGAACAGCTGTATGAAATAGCATTATATGTCTAGTGTGAAAGCATCATGAATTGCTCAAGTCAAGCCCAGAGCCCAGAGCCCATCACCATCATGATGCACCCATAACCTCAGAGACAGTAATGATGTAAGTATCGCATTTATGAGTAATTTTGGTATCATCAGAGAGTAAAGTGGTCATACGCAATTCAGGCATTGATCACATTTATGGAAATCCAACATTTACTGTGCGACCGTGCAAACAGACCTCCAATCTCAAGCCGACACTTGGTTGAGCCATCTGTGAAAATACAGAAAGCCAATTCGAGGTGTTTGTACACATGATAAATCCTGCCATATTTCCATCTAGAGGACAAGCTGCTGTTTTATAGCTCTTACGTGATTAGAGAGGCAATAGAAAGATTCGATCTGCATTGAGTGGAGTGGAGGAATTATTTCACTTTTGAGTCTCTACACTAATGAGCCCTGATGATGCTGATGACTCTCACCCATAGCAATAGATCAGTTTACATGCAGGAGGATGTTACGGAGATCCTCTCGCCGCCTGCTCTGGAAACCCACAAAGACCCTTCAGAAGTGTGTGTCGCAAGTTGCATGCATTTTTAAATCTGTGGATAGACAGACAGACAGATAAATAGACCGATGGACGTAATTTAGTGCGTTAAAGTAGATTGAGAACATTTTTGTTTTTATTGCAGTTAAAAAAAAACCTGATGCTCTAAATTAAGATTCAACACTTATGATGTTACATGAAAGTCCAGTAATTATCACCTTGTACTTTCAAGGTCATACTAATGCACTTGTTTAAAAAAAATTTAATGAAGTAAACTCAGACCGTTCCTTTATGTTTTGCCGTGGTGTTATTTCTTCCATAGCACACACATTTAATTTACACCTTGATATAAAACAAGTAGGGCGGTAGATGATACTTTATTTATCTCTAAATCAACTTCAAATTGTATATCATATGTGACTGCAGACACACAAGACACAACTGGCTGCTTACACTGCTTGCATGCCAACCAGGCAATGAATGATAAATTCACTTTAAATTATCCTAAAAGAATATCCTACCGCTTAAATTTATGAGGCCATCTAATTGCTTCATTCTTAGAAGCTGTTTGGGCTACAACCCTTATTTTCTATTTCAAACTCAAACATTTCAACTACATATTTCTTCACAATAATCAATGTAACGATGCGAGTGTTAAGTTCCAGAGGCCGTATGCAGATTGATACTTCATTACCTGTTAATCTGTTGAAAATGATTCAATTTGTTGTGTGGTCCATAAATTATAAGAATTCAAGACGATCCACTATCTATCAAAACAGTTGCCTGTAAATTTAAGATTGGGCTGTGGCACCATTACCGTAGGCCCACCCTTAAAGCCATCCGAAAAAAAAGATTTAAAATAAACTTCAATAAACTGTAATTAAAACAAGATAGTTGATCAGTCTCTCCAAGGAGGCTGAGACAGCTGTCACTTACTTGTCGCATCATGACAAAGTGGATGAGCGAGTATCCTTCCTTTGAAAACCTTCATTCATCTATTGCAATTCACCCATGTGAGCTCTATTGTGAGCTCTATTTTGTGCCTGCCTCATATGATTTAATCAATTCAACCTCATGGCAGGCATCACATTATGGTGGTAATGTGGTAAGGAGTTGACAATGCATCAATTAACCAATGAATTCAGCTAATCAGGTAAACATATCTTATTTCTTAAGTGAAAGTTAAAAATGTTTGGAAAATTAAAAAAAAACAAAAAAAACGTATTTTAGGATTGAAGGCCATGACCTTAGGGTTACAGATGTCAGGCACATCAATGACCTCTAGATCTGTGGATGGATCAAAGTAACAACCTTGAAAGACTACTTCTTAGAATTTCTTGACAAGTTGAATGCATTGATGATATCTCTGGAGAAGTCATGTTAGCCTCAAGAAAACCAGTGACAGTCATTCATCTGTCTGCCTGTCAGTGAGCGGACGGTAGTTGGGACTGACATGCTTCATAACGCAAGATCCTGTGTGTCTTCTGAACATGTTAAAGATAAACACAAATCTTATCAAGTTGAGAGTTGGCCTGGATTAAAAGCCCTGAATGAGGGATGGAGCTGGTGCTCCAACCAGATTACTTCAGTAAAAAATGCATCAGCAAGATGATGTGTCGTACTTAAATATCTCCTCATAGCCTCTTACTCACTAGAGTATACATGGAAAACATCACGTCTAAGACTAAAAATATGTCATCATGTAATTTAATGGATAAGTAATTCATCAAATATGACCCTGCTTTAGGTGGCACAGTTTCAATTCAATATTAATCAAATAACATAACTAGCTATTATTGAATTAGCAAAGTAAATTTTACAGTGTGACCCAAACAGTCCTCTCTTTAGTTCAACACAGTGCAGAAACTTTAGCAACTGCAACACTCACATATTAATTGGTAGTAAGATTGAGGACATGTTCAAGTAAATGAGAACTCTTCTTTTGGTATATGTATTCATCACATATAATACAGTCATCAACTTTATTCCAACAATTGATGTTGATGAATTGATGAAATACAATTTAACACTGGTCCCAGGTTCAGCTGTGTTATGTTTGTGAATAGTAATCAATACACAGAGTAGCATGCTAATAAAATACACTAAGAAAATTAACGTCTTAACCATTATAAATTCTAAACATCCCTGTCTTTGAAGGCTTGAAGTGCAAATCCATGGCTGTAAACACCTGTTTAAACATCTAGGTACATCCCAAGTGTCTCATTTGACATTCATTCTACTATCACTTGAACTGGAAGCCAGTCTTGCCAGATTTCTTGCATGACATCCAAAAGTTGGTATTTCTGATGTGAGGAGCCAAGAGAATTCATGAGAGCAGCCTTCATAGAAGTCTTCTACTGTCTGATGCTCTGCAAGCTCGTGATATATCAGATGAGAGGGATACACAGAACACTGGAATTTCTTACCAATTTAGAGACAGGTAAAAGATTCAACACTTGTTTCCTGTTTCATAAGAAATGTTTGCTAATTGCAGGTCTGATGCACAGAAGAACCGCAAAAAAATAATCCCCTCACTTATGAGAAAGATATTTCTTTTCGTGCAGTTATTTCACCGATTAGCTTTTATTACAGATAAAATTATAGCCAGAGAGAGTAAGAGAGTGCCGTTTGCTCTGGACCAGTGACTTTAATGTACTCCATATACCATATACCATATACCATGTACCAGGAGGCAATAGTAATTGTTAAGATGAATATCTTCACCTGAGCTTTATGACCTTTTCCTTATTCTGCAATAATCTATTCTTGGAACCATTGGAGCCATTAAGCTCCCAATATCACATGCACCAGTATTTATCTCTTTTAAATTTCCATATTGCTTATAAAAAACAAAATCAACTTTAAAAGAAGCTGGAACATTATGTGACATTCAAAAACAAAATGCAATGATTTGCATCCTTTAAAGAGAAAATGGAAGTGAATCCGGTACAAAGATAAAAGGTATAACATTCAAACTGTTAAACGTTAATACTTTCTATAAATATACACTCTGCCTGAGGGTGATGTCAACGCATTTCACACATATTAACGTTGTCACAGCGGCATGTCTACACTATCTATTAAGATTTTCTTTTAACAACACTCATCAGGGGTTTGGGAAGAGAGGACAATAATTATTATAATCCTTAGAAGTGAGGGATTTCATGTAATGGTCATCGTGTTTACCGCGCTCGCAGTTCCATTGTGCTAACGCGATAACTCAAAAACCTTTTTCATTGATTATCTTCAAATTCTATACCAACATGGACCTTCATGTGAAGAAAAACCGGATTGATTTTGGGTAAGGTCATTTTTTGAGCCCTTATGTCGCAACCGTCGGATTTAGTCCAAATTTTGGTGCATGAATCGACATGAGGGGATCTATTTTCCAAACATCGTGTTTTACTCTAAAAGTTCATTGATAATTAACAAAAAACACTGCTTTTCAGACATAACTTCCTAACTTCCTAACTTCCTTGTTCTGATTTAGTCCAAATTTAGTGCATGTAGTTCGTACCTTAATAATAATAATAATAATACATTTAATTTATAATGCTCTTTACATTTGGATCAAATCTCAAAGTGCTAAAACCTTCTTTGCAGACTGATCCGACTGATAAACATTCAGTCTTGCCCAGATCACTCAAGCTCCTTAACAGTATCTCCTTGTCAGATTAGATGTGCAATAACACTATCTGTGCAATACCTTACTAACTGTGCAATATTTAACTTATCACCTGAACTGCTTGCGCTGCAGAGGTGTGCATGTGTGTATGTTTATGTAATTAGTGTCTGTATAAGTCTTTGTGTATGTATGTGTGTGGGTACATATATGTTTATTTACGCATATGTTTATGTGCATAGGTGTATGTTAAATACATATGTATGTGAATCCTATGTATGGAGCACATATTTTGTGATATCGATTTCAGTGAAATCATCGCATGTCTTCTGCCTTGAACTTTCTGTCAAATTGTAATTTGAAGGAGTCCAAAACAAATTTCCCCTCAGGGAAAATAAAGTATAACTTATCGTATCTTATGTGAATTTACTGAAGGAGATCTGTCTTTTGTGTATCATGTTTTACTGTGATAGTTCATATTTTATCACGAGGGAGAGCATTTTCATGAAAAACAGTGTTCTTCGGACATAACTTAAAATTTTACTGAGGTGTTCAATCAGAGGGACCGCTTGTACAACCAGGGGGATTGGGGATTTTTCCAGAGGGATGACATTGTAGTACTAGATAAAGTTTCTAAAGTGTTAATCTATGCCATTCTTACTTGATTACTTGATCATACATCTATAGTATGATCTATGTGATTACCTTGAACAGCTGCTGGAAAAAAGTGGAGCTCTTTCCAACAAGCATTCTCTTTCCTGGTTGCCATAGCAACACAATTCCTGCACAGACACCAACGATTGTGTCCCACTCTCGATTCATCATGTTTCTCATCGTCTTCCTGTGTTTACTCAGTTTGAGAAAGTTTTCCAAGTTGTCCTTTTTAGTGTCGGGCTCCGGTTCAATTGAAAAGGCTGGTCAACATGACATTTTTAACCGTTGAATTATAATAAGCAGTTCAGAAGCCGACCAGTGCAACTCTTTGACGTCACTACCCAGAGTTCATTGCAACGTAAACAGCAATGGCGACCCAACAAATTAAATAATGTTTTTCATAATTTGTACAAATTACGGGATGTAGAGTAAATCGCCCCTGTGGCTCAGTGGGTAGAGCGGCCGTCTCCCAATCAGAAGATCGGAAGGTAGCCGGTTCGAATCCCACCAGGGTCCACTTGTCGTAGGGTCCTTGAGCAAGACCCTGAATCCTTAGCTCCCCGGGCGCTCCACGACGGGCTGCCCACTGCTCCCTCAGGGAGGGGTCAAATGAAGAGAAGTAATTTCACTATGTTATACTATGTTGTACTGTGTGACTAATAAAAGATTCTTTTTTCTTCTTCTTAAATTTAAAGTGGCATTTGTACATCTGATACGATCAAATATGTTTTAAGGCATACAAGTCTTGACAGTGGGGGTAACTTTAAAGATCGGTTTTGATCTTTCCCAGTCATGCAGAGATTTGCTTGGATTCTCTTAATCTTTTGAAGATATTTGGACCTTAAATCCTAAATTCCTTTCACAATTAAAAATGTTCTAAAGCTGATGGATCATTTGGCCATCCCGACCTGGACCTTCACAAAGCTGTGAACTTCCCTATCTCTGCTTATGAATGACTGATCCTTTCAAGGATGCCCCTTTCTTCCTCAATCAGGACCCTCCCCTGTTACAAATAAACTGTCTATCAGGTGCCCTGACATGATCTCATATAAATTTTTATAACTATTAAGGGATTACATGGGAAATATTTGTTAATATAATTATTATTTTTCATTATCCTTTATTTTTGTTCAGAGCCAATTTAATCAAAATGAAATGGGGTTTGTTAGTTTTCAAAATCAGTCTCATCTTTTGAAATTCATTTCAGCTTCAGCGCACTGGAGTAGGGTAGTAGTACATCTTACTTAAATTGAAACTTCAAGTGAACTGTTTCAATTATTATTATTACTGTGTCAAGAGATGAGGGGCACATACACAAAGAAAGAATTGCGGATGCTAATATCTCTGAATTTTGCATCATTTGCAACCGCTATTCGACCATCTAAAGGACCAATTCACAAAAAATATTACACCAATGATATACCAGTACAAGCAGTGATGGCATGATCTGAAGCGCAGAACAAAAGATAAAGGACCATTCCTTTATACACAGACCATTTTTGTGTATGCTTTAATGTGGAAATAAGAGTTTAGCGAGACATCTCCACCTCTGGTTTTTCTCACAGCAAGAGAAGGACAAGCTTATCTCACCATTTGCTCCCCCGGGTCAGGCAAATTAGTTGATTTTGTTTTCATATAACAATCAATCGACAAGGGGAGACTCGCTTGGTGGCAAGAGGTCTCTTGTGTTAGAATCTGAGATGTAATAAAACATTGATGACCGACACATCACCTCAGCTCCTGCTGTTTTATGACCTGCCAGAGCTCATTGGAATGTTTAAGTTCAAAACTCAAGAAGAATCGTGTTGATTGGAACCTCATCAAAAAAAAGACTGTTTCTATGTTAAGTTGTTCTTATTTAATTTCACAATTTTTACAGTTAGAAAATCAGAAAAATAATCTTTACAAAGATATAAAACATGTTATCGTAATCTGTTCAAATAAGCAACCTGAGCTTTTGTTTAGCTTTTCCATCTTGGACGGTTCAGCAGCATCAAATTTCCATATAGCGGTCTTTTTTTTCTACTGTCAAATATGTGAACATGTATGTTTTACCTCATCCAGTTTAATAAGATGGATTGCTTCACATGTACAGATGCTCTCTTTTACAAATCTAATGGATATGCCTTATTAATGCAGATGTCTGTGTAGTTAAGCTAGACTTGTTTATATCTTGATTATTGTTTTACATGAACACATCATATAGAATACATGGTATTTACATAAGAATATATATATATATATATATATATATATATATATATATATATACCTCCCTCATGAGTTTGATCACTCTTTGGCCATGGTGAAAGAAAGTGGTTTTACTATTCTAACGTGTTACTATCACGCCTGTATTTCTATCTCTCCCCCTGTCCAAATCCTATTTGCATTGCACCAAGAGAAACCTGACTCTCTACTCATCCCTACATGCAGACAACCGGATGGGTATAAAAAGGCGATGATGTCCTGCGTCTCGCGCTTACTCTTCTGCTTTCTCTTTCCTTTTTTTTTTACCCTTCTCTTCGTTCTTACCTCTTCTTGCCTCTTCGTCTTTGCTTTCTTCGTTTTTTTCCCTCTTTGCTTCTTGCCTTCTTTTCCTACCTATATTGTCACATCTTTATTCTTCAACTTCAATTTTGCCTTTTTTTAAAGTCGTTTGCATTTCGACTTTCGTTGATTTTTTGCCGTTCAGTTATACTTCTGAACTGATGGTTTATTGAGCCTCAGAACCCTGAGCTCAGTAGCAGTACACAAACCTTTTTACTTTTGTTTGAACCTGCTCCTAAGAGTCAATTTGTAATCCCTTTACTTTTAAGACTTTTAGCCTTCAACGGTTAATTTTCTTCAGGAGTTTCGCGAGGCCTGCGACTATCCCTGGAAATCAGTGTGCAAACTGTAGCAAAGTTTCTGCTCCCATTTTTGCATCCTGCAACAAGGACAATCAGTACCAGGTCCATCTCTTGTCCAGCCGGAAATGTGTGCGCAGCAACCACCAGTCTCCATACGGCACCGACGACAGGGTCCCATAAAGAGGAGTCTTCACATGACCTGAGAAGTTGTCTTTCTTCCAGCGAGAGGAAACTGCCTCATCGAGTGCAGCACCCGATCCACGGAGGAGATTGTTGAAAAACACCAGTAAGATCCTTCTATCACGCTCATTCATGATCTGTGGTTGATGCATACAATCTTAGTTGCATTCAATTTTATCGTGCCTTTATCAATGATTAAGTTCCAGAAAATTCAAAACCGTCAATAATCCCTCTCTATCAACATTACCTATTTCTCAAACTCCTAGCTTATGAACCATCCGCCCACACACACACACACACAAACACACACACACACAAACGCACACATTTGTATATACATCAACCTTTTTATCCACTTCATTATCAGTTATCCATATGTATCCTGTTTTGTTTAGTGTGTAGTTGAATAAACATATTCATATTTAAATATAACAGGTGTCCTGTCTGTCCTTCTGGAAGAGAAATGAGAGTACTTTGTAAAAGAGTTCATGACTTTCAGATGTGAGAATTTTAAGTTTAATGAAATTAAGAATTGGTTAATTCTAGATTTCATAATATCCCAAATTAACTTTGGATGGTGCCCCTATTCAATTATTTTCGAGGTAAAACGTAGATAAACTGCTGCAAGAGAGAGGACTGAGATGGCCATGATTTTGATTAAATGACTTCCAATGTATTTGACCAGGCAGCTTTGACCAAAACATCCTTTGACTATAACGAACATATTACTACTCTGAACCTGAAAACTATGAATTACATCTTAAAATTTAAGATAACCATACAGTAATGTGCTTCCACTTTCCATCTATCAGCATCCTCCAACTCCTGGACTTATCTCTGTACTTCATAAAGATCAAAGAAAGATGACAAGAAAGATTTCAGAAATATGACAAAGTGTTCTGATTCTCTCGGTTCAAACAATCTGGGTTCCCTGGTCTGGAAATGACTTGGCAAGGTGTCAGACAAAAAGACAAATAGCTTACGTTTGTTGTGTTCCCAGGTCTGATGGTCTGATAATACACGGCTGGGGAGACCCAAAGCAGCACAAACTGCATTTCCAAGGTAGAGCCTGATTGCCAGACCATCATATATTTCTGTCAGGTTTTCCAAGGCTAAGATTCTGAGAAATGCATTCTTCTATACAGAACAGCCAGAGGATAAAGGATAAAAACACAGAGGAATACGACACGTGTCCAGTTTGACAAATTATCTGAAAAGTCAGAAATGAGATGAGTCCAATCAATCATCCTCCGATAATATTTACTTTTAATATAACTTTTCAGTACTCATCCTTTGTCAGTGAGAAGGAATTCCTATTTGCACATTTTGATGGACAAGGTAACTGAAATGGATTTACAATCCAAATTGAAGGATTTGCAATCCATAATGCAGTCCATGCTAATGGTACACACGTATACTTATGTAATACTAAACACAAAATGATTTTCAGTCAATTGAGATCTAATGTTTCCTCCTAACTGTCACTTGTCTTTCATAAAATTTCCTACTATTTGGGACTATTCTTATCATAAACCTGTCGGTAAACCGGGTTGGATCAGTTGTCTTTCCGAGCCTTGTTTATTTTTAAATTGTTTCAATGGAATTTTTTCATTAACCAATTTTTTCTTTATGCCAATGTTGTCATCATTAAAAAATCAGCCTCTTCACCACATGGCATATCTGCTGTTGGCAAAAGGAATTAAAAGTGAAGAAATGCAAAATGCAACTTTACTGTGCTTTGTGGCCAACTTTATAAAACATCATGCTGACAAAGAAAGAATCTTAACATTAGACATATGGGGAGAGAAAGAGAAAGGGGCATGACAAGCTGTTGTGTGAATATTCAAGAGAGCTGAGGTGTAGATTTGAGTGTGCTGGAGAAAAACTAAGGGAAAAGGAAGGTGAATAAACACACTACATTGTGTAGAAACTAAAATAAATCACATAATAGAAATTGGATACTTGTTTCTTTTTTCAATACATGGATTCAAACAACATACCTCAAGATCATACATGTTCTGTTAACCAAGGTCACTTTCAGCAGCTCGCAGGTGGAATGGCTGGAGAATTCCAATCACCTGGTATTCCCTACCGATGAGTTAGCCACTGATTGCGTGCTGATCACGGTGGTAAAAAGTAACGGAAGCATTCTGTAAATACTCAGAGGGAGACTGAATATCTATTCACTAGAGGGAACACTGTTTTCGAAACATACCTCAAAAACTTTTGTGAATCATTTCAAAACGTTATACCCACATAGACCTTAGTATGAGGAAGTGCTTGATTGATTTTGGGTTCGGTTTTATTTTTCTGAAATTAGGGGGAGCTTTATCTCCAAAAGTTATTTGGCCATCATTTCTAAAAAGTTGGTGCCATTTAGTCCCATTTGGTGCATATAAATCAATTTGAGGAGATCTATCTTGTTTATATCATATTTTACCCATATTTTAATCTAATGGTTCATATTTTACTATTTTAAGGGATCTTTTTCTTTTTTTTACACTACAAATACAATGGAAATAACTTCACATTTCATTTGAGGGGTTCAATCAGGGGGATTGCTTGTATAGTTAAACGGATTGGTGGCTTTTCAAGGATATACCCTTGCTGCCGAGGACTACAGCATAGGTCTAGTTCAATAATTCTGGTAACATGGTGAATCCCTGTTGGCAAAGGAATCAGAGTTTCCTCAACATACGTACTATCATCACTCCTCTTTCAGATTAAGAAGTTGACATGGTTCTCTGACAGAGGGGATTAACCTGCACACAAAATGCAACACACTCCGAAAGAGAGCAGCTTAATGATGATTGAAATCAATCATCAAATTCCAACCAGGAAGGCTGTTCTGAGGAAAGAAATATAGCTAATGTCGGTCTATCGTTGACAGAGATTTTTATCTAGAGACTTAATAATCTATCATCTCTCTAATAAACTCAAGCACAAAATGGTCAAACTATAAGCATCACAATTTTGTTAAATATGTAAATGGTGTTACATCAGCGGGTGTCATTTATTTTTGTTACCAGATAGAGATTTCCATGTTTCTGACGAAAAATAACATCAAAATAAGGATTCTTTGATATGCTGGAGCAAAAGCATGGCGGCTGTGGCTCAGTGGGTAGAGCGGCCGTCTCCCGATCAGAAGATCGGAAGGTAGCCGGTTCGAATCCCACCAGGGTCTACTTGTCGTAGGGTCCTTGAGCAAGACCCTGAATCCTTAGCTCCCCGGGCGCTCCACGAGGGGCTGCCCACTGCTCCCTCAGGGATGGGTCAAATGCAGAGAAGTAATTTCACTATGACTATGTGACTAATAAAGGATTCTTTAAATAAGTGATGCAATGATATTTTCCAGGACATTTCAACTTCTAACATTATGTACTTCATGTTTCATCATGTATTTCAGGTTTAATTAAAAAAATGTGTACTTGCCCTCGGAGCCTGGTCTCAACGAAATACCAAATTGCTGTGTATGTAATGGTGCAACAAATTAACTTTGATTTTAACAGTAGGAATAGATGCTAGGATAAAGTTTCAAAAGGTGTCTTTAACAATGAATATAATTACTTAATATGCAGTTCTTGAGGAGGAAAAATGATGAAACATTTAAATGTAAAGAAATGAATGTTTATGTTTTTATGAATCATTTTATCAAATTAACAGACTTGACATGGACATTTACAGAATTGCTACGACGTATAAAGGATATTCTATAATGTGAAGTATTTTAACATATAATACATTTTATGTAATATATTTATATCAAGTTTGTAGCTTTGTTGACTTGTTTATAACAGCTAATGTCTTGTACAGCTGTGCTTTATGTTCTAGCTGATCCGTGTGTCGGTCCTTAATACACAAATGGATTCACCACTGGTGTTTCTCTGCCATTTCCACGCATAACATTTAACATGCTTTGTACAGTCAGACCAGACAGGCACCCACACAAATGTGATTTGAAACTGGAGAGAGAACTCCTCGCCTGTCACACATAATTGTGTGTCCAAAAAAATTGTACTTTATAGAATTTTTATGATTGTAACACCATGACTTTAGTAATTGTGGTTAAAAGCAAAAACAATAAATCATGACATTCGTAGATCCAGCCGAAGATTTAAGTTAGCAAGCGGGCTAGTAAGAATTGATCGATTCTCTTATTTAGCTAGCCAGTCCCAGAAACTACCAAGTGATCGTCTTAAATTCAATGTAATCAAACCAGCAAGAAGCCTCAGATATCCTCCACATCCTCAGGATCGTCTGCACCATAGTGACACCACAGGGATCCTTCCGAAAGGCTGTTAATCTACTTAATACCGGAATGGACCGTAGTGGCCTTGGGTGATGGTGCACATAGCAAATCACCTCATTGGGTCTGAGATGTGCACCCAGTGGAGTCTGAGGGAGTCTCTGAGGGTCATAAACACAATAGCCTGCTCTCACTAATGCCCTCAAGGGGGAGATACAGGATTCCCAATTTGCAATCTAAATCTAAACTGAAAAAATAAATGCAGTATGAAATATTTAAGAATCACTTGTATGTATTTGTTTTTTATAATTCTGTGTTTTCTAACAAATGCTCTTTATTATTGTCTATTAGCGTGTACGCATGTAATATGATTGAACTTGTATATTTGGACTGACTTAGGGTGTATACTTATGCAATGAATAAATAAAAAAAATAATTAGAGAAATTAGTCCTAAATAATTGTTCCTTCAAAATGATTGCTTAATACATTTTTCAGCTAGCACCTCTCTAGTAGCTCATCGAATCATCACCCCATCAAGTGTCTTCAGAGCACATAACTGCAGCGCCTCCTGACCCCGGTTTGAACTCAACATGGTCACACACTCCACTGAGCCACCACCCTGCTGGTGAAACTCTATTCCCGTTACCGTTGGCATATCCTCATCTTTTATTCAGCGGTCCAGTATTACTCTTAAAAGGGGATAAATCTCACCAAACAAAAGTGTGTGGTTTATAAGTGATCACTCGGAACAGCCTGTATAACATTTATGGTAAAAAGAATAACGAAGATCAAATAAATGAGGATTGTTTCTGTAGATATTCTTTTCACAAAGAAAGGAAGATTGTTGCAAATAGAACAGGGGTAATGGGTCCTATTTATCCGCGTGCAGGAACACCTGCAGAATACAAAAACCTGAAGGCTGTTTTGTTTTTCCCGGATGAATAAACACCTGTCTGAACAACACAGAGGCGGATGCAGTTCTGTCATCACAGGTCAGCCATAATTATCCTGGCCCACAGCCATGTACCCACAGAGTTTGTGGCGCTACTGTCAGGTAGGCGGAATCTGGCAAAGCTTTATGCACACCAGCCACCCACTATGTTTCTCCTGGCCAAAATAACAGCATGCAAGGTTCTGGCTCTAATCTGCTAACGTATTGGCTGGGATGAGGAAAAACCCTACTCAGTCCCTGCTGTCCCATCATGCATCAATAAGTATCAATGAGGAATCCAATGATATGAGCCATTGCATTGACATTTTCATTTATGAATTTGATATATATATTTTACAACTTTTTAATTGTAATGTTTCAATTAAGGTTTGAAGTTAGTTTAAAAAAACAAATTTGTAAATATATGTGCGATACACTTTACAAACTGCTACTTTATATTTATGTGCAATAATAACATGGACATTTCACAAATGTAACTCTATATTGTTCGTATTTATATGTCTCTGATATAGTTTATTTTTACCAATTTATACCTCCTCCGATCGCATTTGCATGGTACCGATTGATATTGTTTCCCACTATTGTTTCTGCTATTTTACCTTGCTACTGTAAAGCTGGAAATTTACCCGTTATGGTTCTAATAAAAGTATATCTTATTTTATAACTTTCATTCCATGGTAATTTATTAATTGAATGACATCGGAGAGAATGTCTAATTAAATTTTTATCACAATTTCTCATGGTTCTAATTCAGTCTTCAAATGTCAAATTTCCCGAAGTATAGTTTATAATGAGATCGCATGCTGAGCTTTGAGTGAGTTCTATTTATCAAAGAATCAAAGTAACTACAACTATTAAAACTATGAACATCAGTTTCATTAATTTTAACTTCGATTAATTTTTTTGAAATGTAACATTGTCATCCCAATTTCCTAAGAAATAAATATGTATAGGGCATCCTTAAAAAGATTTCTGGATAATTACATTCAATTGTGTGTAGAATAATAATATAACTATTATTAACAGTCTCTCAATTCTCAAGATTCTCTGCATCAGCAGTTAAAATCATCAACTTAAGGCCTTGAAAAATATTATAAAGGTGCTTTTGCAGCTTTCATGAGTTTCTGTTACATTTGTAGAAATATAAGTATTGTTGCCCCTCCTTCCCTCTGTAAAAAGGTACCATGAAAAGGTCTGCATGCACTTTCCAGCTATGATGAATGATCTGGATTAGTAAAGGAAGTATTCTGGGTTAAAAAAACATGATGGTTACATGACAAAATATATATAATCTGAAAGTCAGTGCAGAAAGCTCTCCTAGCAATTAAAGTCTGTTTTTAAACACTGCACTTCTCTTAACTGTATAAAAAGTGTTGTTGTATAAATGAATGAAATAGCAAAACGCATCTCTCCAGTGAGACTCTTAAAGTGGCTTGGCCTGTTTGCACATATTGCATGTGGAATAAATGATTTTGCATCGAGTTACAGAGCAGTTGCAGTTACTTGCAGGGTACCACCAGTGCAATGACCACCATGCTGGTCAGCTGTGTCATTGCATGGTGGCCACACAGTGTCAATAAAATGTGCTCTCTCTGCTCAGAGAGAGAGGAGTCAATAATAAGGTACATCACAGGAGTCTAACAACAATTCACCCATCATGAGACGTAGTGTTTTGAAGCAGTGAAATGATAAAATTTAAAAAACTTAATAAATGAAATAAGATGAAGTTCGAGCTTCACTTGCAAGTATGTTGAAATTAGAGTCTATATCTAAAACCTAAATTATTTGGATAATTCACCTTTGGTTCCATTATAGCACTGAGTAGAGAGAGGAAGAGAAGTATCTGCCTTAATTGGACATTCAGAAGTTATTGTCCAGTAACTGTCCCGGGTCGTTATTGGCATTTATTGATGTCTGTTACATTTTTTCCCGCTCTTTGAATAGACGTCTAATAAACAGGAATGGTAAACTCTTAAGCGAGTGGACATATACGTTAGAATTCAGAAAGTTTAGTTAACACAGCGTACAGATTTAAACTTTGCCTTTGTTTCCCCTAGTGAAACAAGGGGAGCACTTTGTGGTGAATTTATACATCTGCTTTACTGCTACTGTGGCAAAACATTGTATGATGCATCAATTTTCTTAGTGTTTACTCATAAATATTTACTGTCAAATGCCTTATAATAGTATTGTTCAGTATATAGTGTTCAAGGAAACGTTAGGTGTAAAGTAATGACGTACTTGCGTACAGGACCATCTTTGAAAAAGTTCAAGATGGCTGCAGCTTAGCGGGCACGAGTAACATACCACAAAATTCATAACTATTCGGCAAATCCGACTACGAAGCACCAAATTTGTTCAAGTGAGGAGAAGGACGTATAAACTTGGTATTCTTTTTATTTATTAGATTATATATTATTTATTTACTTGGATATCTGACTGTATCACCATCACCTGCGTCTTACATTGTTGTTAGCTTAACATCAACGTACCTATATGCGAATAGCTGCAGGCTCTATGAGTGAGTCTGTTATTCTCACACAAGTCAGGCTATCCTTCTTCTAATAGGCCTCCTGGTCTGGTAAGTGATGTGTTTTTATACTTTTACTCTCACAGCAAGCTCACCACTATTATTAGCTATCAAACACACTAAGCTAGCTAGCTAGCTAAAGATTAAGCTCTCTAGCTTAATGTGTTAATGTGGTGGTAACCACGTAAAAGCGTGAAGCGGAGGAAATTAATTTATGCAAACCAAGAGATAGGGGTAACGTTAACCTCCAGTTTGCATCATTACTAGTGCTATCAATGTTTCAGAAGGAGGTATTCTAACTATGCTGTTGAGTAGTACATGCTCACCTATAAGAGCATCATAGCTTCTTTAGAGCATTGATTTCCTGCTTTTAACATCCGCCTTTTTCCTGCATTTTCCAGGTCCAAAATTTTTTATAAACTGTTGATTGGCTCCATTCGTGGCAACATGCATACTATTTTCTTTTGAATGGACCGTCAAAAGTCACAAGATTTGTTGATGCATTGCTTACAAATAACTCAATTCCTGTGTACCTGCATGAGGATGCATCAGAGCTCTGCAGGATCCACAATGTAAGTATTGTGATGTGTTGATGACAAAAACATCAGATGCCATCTGTACCTTTAAGAGTTATTGTTGGTTGTAATAAGGTTTCCTCTTTGATGAATTCAACCAACCAACCTAAATATGATTTAAATGTTATGAGTGAGGAGTGCTTGAAGAAAATTTAAAAAGAAAATTACAATGAGAAACAATGAACATGCCTCAAGGGACTTTTATTGGATTTCCATGATATTATTTGTCGTTTGCGGCAAGAGGAGGAGCCGATATCACAGGCGGTACTCTTACTCTCCTAATGGTTTGTGCAGACATCTTCAGCCCCGGGAGAATCGTTGTAATTGAGGGTGAAGTTGTTGTGAGAGATCTTCCCAGACTTCCTCATACCTTCATGTTGTTATTTCGCCTTATCTATATTTTCATGTGCACTACCCACAGAAACTCATCCACAGTTTCCCCTTTGTGTAGAAAATGATCATGTGTTTTGATGATAAACCCCTGTAACCGTGCTTGCTGATATTAAAAATTGCTTGTTGCAAGGCTTAACCAAACAGCAAGCTTGTCCATTCATTCAATCCAAGCTTCATCAAACCCATTCATGTGTTCTCGACTAAGACTGCAGTGTTAAATGCAGCTGACTTTAAATTGTTGATGTATATGCTGTTGGTTGTTTGAAATAAAAGAGTTTGTTATATCTGTAAAAAGGTTATTGCAAATTTTTGAAAGCAAATTAAGATCACCTCCTCTTTGTTTGCATAGTTCACTGGTAAAAGTTGTAACAAGGAAATCCACGATAAGCAGGCAGTGTTAAATCTTCAAAATTGTCATGGATGACCACTCTGCTGGTCAGCATTGTCATAAAGTTAAGTAGTGTGTAGAAAATACAATTTCTGTGATATGTTAATATATATGTATGTTAAAATGTATTAAAAAAACAACAACTAATGAGTAAACTTTAAATATATTTTTAAGTTTAAGATTACTTAAAAAGTTTATTTGAGGTACTTCCATTTTATCTCTCTGTAATTTTTCTCTCACACAAGAAGACATATTTTCTCCTCCAGAAGATTTCCTCCGTCATTTTCGCGCCCTGCTGTTCTGTTCCTGCACCTCATCGTCATGTAATCTAACACCACACTCCCATTAGTTGAGGGAGAAAGAAGGTCTATATAACTATATATACTATAACACTCACACGGGGTTGATTCCCAGGGCAACACAGCTCCACCTGCTTCAGACTCTGTGGATTATGTCCTTCCACGTTGACCAGCGCCCGATAACAATGTCCATTTGTGTGATCACTCTAGGTTTATTACAGGAATGAAGTATGTGGGAATATTGCACAGGGATGCTAATACAGGTAGTTGGCAAGTCTGAAAAGGGAAAGAAAGGCCCTATTAGGACAATTACATCCTCAGAAATGGTGATTACTGACAAGAGTGCTACGAGTTGAATTGACCATCAGTCAGGAAATCTATGAAACAGAGTGAGAAAGCTCAAATTCTACGGTAAAAACCTGTTGAACAACTTTAAATCCTGCCACTAAAAAGGACAATCACATGGATGACCACTCTGCCTTATCTCTTTGTGTGATAAGGCAGAACATTCAAGAAGCACAAATACAATCAGAAACAGAATTTCTAGACATGAAAATCTTACGAATAACTTTGAAGTAACAGCGTTATTTGAATGAGCAGATGTGAAAATGTGGAAGGGGAGATATACAAATAAGCAATAAAATGAGATCTGCAAAAGATTAAAGAGGGCAATGAGAAAAACTAAAAATTCAGGTAATAAATCAAAAGTATCCGGCCCCATAATGTTGAAGTTGCTGATTCACAGGAAAGAGATTGACGAAGTGTAAACTAAGTCAATATGAAGTGAATATGAATGGTTTGGTTGTGATTTGTGTAAACTAGTATATCTCTACAATATGCAATACATATTTATTCCCGCTGATGTTGAATATTTTTTGATTAATTTCAAGAAATTCAAAAAACTTATGCTGCATCTTTGGCCGTAAATATCAACAGCCCGGTTCATGTATATACTATTAATTATATTCTTTCTCTAATGACAATGTTCCATGGAGAATCATGAGACAACCAGAAATTTGAACTTTAATCTATTGATCAACTTATCTCTGGAATGTGCAGCTCAGATCATCTTGGGCTGTGAGTTCACACTGGGGTTGATCTGACATTAGGAGGAAGAAAAGATTGCCTGCTTCTTTAGCTTTGCCCCAGCCCTAAACCAGAACTATCATTTTTTTTTTTTGTGTATATGTGTCTGTGATTGTGAATATTTCCTCTTTGTAACTGGAATGTGTCCCTTCTTGTTTCATTGTATACACGCATTTTATATTCTGTATTCAACTCTACTGGTGGGAGGGGTGTAGTTAACAGCTACAGAAGCTCTTGTAGTATTCCAGACAGTGATGCATTGAACATCTCATGTGTTCTTTATTATAACAAAACCATCTTACACATCACTCTTACTACAGATGAGACTAACAACATAAAGCAGCAGAATCCTCTCCAGGGTTATCATCAGGACTGAAGTTATTTATGGATTTTATCTTACACTGAGACATTAAAATAAAAGCCGTCTATGTTCATGCTGCAAACTCCTCAGTGTTTACTGATGCTTGAGTTAAGAAAGAGAAGAGGTTTAGTTGTATGAATGTTGAATCTTCTCTGCTTATCTTTAAGAACATGAGGTGTGAGAACAATAAACTGGAGGGTAGATTGTTGGGTCACATTTGGATGTTAGGGCTCACATCTTTGTGTTAAGATTATCCCAAAGAATATATCTAAGGTAACCCGCCAACAATACCAACAACTATACTATTAGTGAGAAAAAACTCTGGTCAGGGTTGCCACTCCATTTTAAAACTAGATGGCATTGTATTACTCCTGTAGTCTGAACCTGGCTTTAGTTTAGATTAGAGCACTCTGTTTAATATGGAGCACAACCAAAACTGCTTATTAAACAGACTTTTCTTGGTTACTTGATGGACACATTATCAACACACTATAGAATATAACCTTTAAGTTATGTGGTGAAAGTATAGTGTTTATAATTTGTAATACTTATTTAATATTTATATATTAATATAAAAGCTCAATTATTGCCGCAGCATTTCTTTCAGCTTCATAATGAAAGCTTTGTGACGTCACAATGCTGCGCCAGCAGCCAACGCTTTTCACACATCAACATCACTACAAACGCTATAAACATCAATATCAACAATGAAAGAGTTCAAACTTACTTTAGTGGCTTCAATCTTGATTCCGTATTGACAAAATGCAGCGTGTGACATCTTTGTTTTATTGTTTTGCACATGCGGGTCAGTTTAGGGCCATGAACTGTTATTGGAGTCGGATGTAGGACACAATTTCAGAGCAATGAATGGCAGTGTGACGTAACCTCTGTCTAGTCCATATGCTGTCCATGGTACTGAAACATTATGTAAACCTGTGGAACACTTGAAATGTACTTAATGAACCACAATTAAATAAATCTTCTTATTCTTCATCAAAAAAAGTGAATTCATCAATTTGTGAAGCTTCAGAGAATTTTAAATGAAATTCGAGTGTCATTTGATGAGTACGCACTCACTATCCTGCCCATGGCTCCTGGCCTGGAATCACAAATGTGTTTATTATAGAAGCATTGTTCAAAGGTTTGCACTGACTGATGATGTTTATAATGAACAATGACACAATGGTTGCAACAAGACATAAAAAGCGAGCCATGAAGTGAACTGACAGGACTTGACCTTTTTGAATTCCCCCTCTGACCCTCCGAGTCAAACAACCTGGCCAACATTATTAGAAATAATATCAAAGGCTATGAAACCTTTTTTTTCCTCGGCTCACCGTCTTTTTTGCAACAATTTTCCTCCTTCACATCACTCATAAACCGCTTTCTTATCCAATGATGCACGGATCGATCGGCACAGGGAAGCCAAGTTTCATGAGTTAGGGCAATCAGCTGAGCAGCCTCCCTCGAACGATTTGGTGCCAGGCGTACATTCAAACCAGGCATGAGCTACCATGTCAAAAACATCTTGCAAGTAAACCAGAAAACACCCATAAACACAAAGCTCACAATTTGTAATACCAGTCAATACAATTTAAGCTGTGGTGGAACAACCCCGAAAAGTTCTGCACAAAGAACTTAATAAGACACTTAAAAATGAATAACCCCAGGGAACATACCAAGTTTCAAGAAGCTAATGTTGCCAAAGTGGCTAAGGCTAGAAATAGCACAGAGCCAGCCACGAGTCTTGAAGTCTTTGAAAAAAGCCAACATATAACATACAATGGACTTAACGAGGTTTACAAATTCATTTTCACTTCAAAATATCATACATTTATTGTATATTTATTATATATTCAACAAATCAGGACACATACACAATCTCGCTTAGCCTTACTTCCACTGTAATCCTTTAGAGCAGGGGTCCCCAAACTTTTTCCTGTGAGGGCCACATAACTTTTCCCTACTCTGATGGGGGGCCCGGTTCAGTTTGTAACAGAAAAAGTGTGACGATCACAGGGGTGCCTAATCGTAAAAATGTATTGTTTTCCAGAAAGCCACACATAACCAAATAACCCTTTCCGGGTTCTTCACAGAAAAAAAAAAAGTCAGGAAATAAATATAAACACTATTTATGAAATAAATAATCACCAAATAACCCTCTCTGGGTTCTTCACAGAAAAAGAGGTCCATGGAACATTAACATGAATGTCAGGTTCCATTCTAGTCACAGCCAGTCTCAAACACAGCTGTTCATCTGTCAATCTTGATAAGAGAAAAAAAAATCTAAATGAGTCTCTGGTATTGTTCAGGGGGCCGGACCAAATGTGGAGGCGGGCCGTATCCGGCCCGCGGGCCTTAGTTTGGGGACCACTGCTTTAGAGTAAGACCACTTAAATTACACAACTCATTATGTTTTTAAAAACTTTAAAGAAAAGAAAAATCGGAATTTGCCAAAATTGGTATTGGCCAATCAGGCTTTTATAAAAATCATTGATTGGACAAGAAAATTACAATTGGTGCACCTATAGTCTAATCCTTTCTATATATTATTGCATGTGAAATCAACCCAGCTTCAAAAAGGGTCACAGGCCAGTGGGAGGGTTAAATGGGGAGGGTTGCATCAGGAAGGGCATCTGGCGTAAAACCTATGACAGATCCATATGCGGAACACAAAACTGATTTCCAAACCAAATCGGTTGGGGCCCGGGTTAACAAATACTGTCAGTGGTAGAGTGAGGTAGCCGGGACCAACCTATGGATGGAAATTGGTGATATACTGTTGCAACCCTGAAAGGGAACAGTCGAAGAACGAAGAACATTGTATGTAAAATCAAAGTCTATGTCTGGAATAGTAAAACTCTGCAAGGGCACTTTTATGTACAGGCTTTGCCCTTCAGAGGGCAGAATTTAATATAATCATATTATAGGAGTCAACGATGGCTACCTGGAAGTCATTTATTCAGGATTTTTCGTGCCCTTGATGATAGTTATCAAACATAAGCAACAGTACGACAGTATTACAGATTATGAACGTATTGCGTATTTGTTTAATAGTTATTATCCATTAGTGTTTTTGCTTTTCTCCACACTCAACCACTGCTGCGCTTTATTTCATTTATGCTTTAACAATAAATAAAATAATAATGATGATGAAATAAAATTAAAATGATGATGATAATAATGATATGAATATTAATTGGATGATATTTGTTTACAGCTCATTTCAATTAGTTATTTACTTACATTTGGCATCATCTCTGTTTACAAATTTATCTCAGTTCTCCCCTTTTCTTTCTTAAATCATTGTAGTTGTGACCATGCCTTGATTTGAAAACGCAGGGACTTGAGAAAGAGAACAAAAAAATAAGATAAAATAAAAAATGTAATTTACATGTACATATATATACACACAAAAATATGCATCCACTATATGTACATTAATTGTGACGGAGCATGTCAGGATTGGGGGGGGGTTAAACATTTGCGCATGTGAACAACATAGAAGATTAGCAATGTATATCGTCAAGTGAGTAATTCATATGATTTATGCTTGAAGGGCATGATAAAAAGGCTCCTGGTAAAACAGATAGAAAATTCAAAAACTGGGTTTCAAAGTTTCCTCCAACTTCTACAAGAGGGATTATTATGTCGATATAAATGGTTTGGAGACCATACCAGACATCCAGGATATATTTGGAAAATGCAAAAATAAAGTCTCTGTGACTGTTGTCACATGTTCCAGTTGTGTGCAGCCCACAACTGGAACATGTAACAAAGCAGCTAGTAGCAGTTTTGAGCTAAAAGAAAATATGGGACACAGCACAAGATTCGGGATGTCATTAACTCACAGATCCGGATATTGTCTGTCTAATCACCACCGGTCCTGCCTCGGAAAAACCACATCCACCTCACGTCAAGTATTTTCTCTACGGATCGTATGTCTGCATTTGCCGTCTTGGATGGTTCTGCTAAAACCTCAGACCAATCCCATCATCCTCTGAGGGCTCTGTGTCTCTGTAGACCTGCTGGATCACATTAACATCACACTAATTTAAGCTGACAGGCCAGCAGAGCTGGGGGAGAAACAGTTGAGAGCAGAAGGGATTTACAAAGTTTGAGGACCCTGATGCACCTTCAGTTCTATGATGGACACAGATAGATGCATCCAGCAGTGCTGATATGTGTACCACTGCCACTCCACCTAGTTTTTCTACTCCTACTGTCATTTTCTACAAATCTGTTCAAACCTAGGGTTGCCTGCTGAGCTTTTTGAGGTTAACTGTTCACACTACGAGTCAGCCTGTGACCAAAAATAATTCCATGTACTTGAAGGTTGACAGTCATCCTCTACTCCTAGACTCTTAAAGTTATTCTTTATGATTCCGGTCTGCAGCTGAGGTACGACAAACTGAAAAAGATTATGGCTTTGTCTCTATGGAGAAAAAGATTCACAGCAGCTTGGAGCTCCTTAATATCAGTGGTAGCACCCAACACTGTGCTTATAAACAGTGACTAATGGATGCACATCTCCGTAGTGTTCATTAATTCATTGTAATGGACATCTCAAAATGTATTATCTAATCTTAAACCAATCAACCAATCATTCACAGATTCAAAAAGGTGCTGCATCAAACATCTGTGTGCAAATGGACAAGATGGTGAGGCAGTAGGGCAGGGTCGGTGACAACATCTATATGTATATGTGCAGCCCACAACGGGAACACGTTACAAAGCAGCTAGTAGCAGTTTGGAGCTAAAAGAAAATTGGGACACAGCACAAGATTCGATGTGTCGTTAAATTCAGAGTGAAGGATCAAATCAACCATAATTTAGCAGGGAAGGTAAATGATGGATTCTGCCATGTTTGTTTATTGTTCATTCAGCGGTACTCCAAGTGTCTTAAACATTATACTAGACACCTATGCAGCTGTGCAACATATCCCGCCCAGTTCACTATTCAAACACATGCAATGGAGTGGTGTTATACCTCCATAGGAAGGAGGAAAATAATCTGAATAGTGAATGTATGTTAGATCACATGACCACTTATAAGATAGCCTACAAAGTATCAGTTAAATTCAGGCAACAGACAGTCTTACTTGAAGTACTTAATAGGTGTTCATTATCAGGGATTATTTGAAACCCAGAAGCCAATCAGAATATCGTATTCTCTGAAATCATAGTATAAATGGTGTGACAAAACCCATCAAGTTTTTATTGACCACCTGGTCCTTCTGCTTGCAGGAACCCGTAAATCAAACTCCGCGTCGAGCCATATCGATGATTGAAACTCTGGTTAGTATGATTATTGCTATAATTAATATATTGTTAAGACAACAAGCCGGAAACATGATGCCTAATTGATCCTCCCAGCAGGCCATTCCATTACAATGTGTGTTTGTGTACATGTTTGTGTTTGTGTCTGTGTGTGTGGTACGTGGTAGTATGCAATTAGCCAGGCATAATAATTATTTGTGCACAGGAATAGTGATTAGCCAGTGACAGACAGATTGTACGGTGTGTCATAATTTAAGCTTTATACTTTTTACCTTTGTTGTTACTCCTCTGATGTAGAGCTGGACTCTACATCCAGAACTGAGTCAAAATCTGTCTGGTTACCTTGTCTCCAGCTACTCAGTAAACCTCGTACTTAGTGCTCAGTCCCAAGCTTTGCACTGAGCATAGGCAAGCCAAAAGCTAACGTTAGCACTTTGCAACTGAACCACAGTAGAGGTACCAGGCCAAGGCCTTAAAGGCACACACCTCGCTCGTCATAACTAAGATACCGAGTCTTTCTGCAGCTCATGTTATAAATGAAAAAGCTGGACAATTGTCGTACTTCAGAGTTGAGTTTGAATATATGTCTGAATCGAGATTAAGATCTTTTAACGATTAATCGACCAGCCCTATATTGTATCAAACAACAGTGTAAACAAAGTTCCCGTGCATTAAGATGCTTCTAAAAGAACTGACAGAGATTACTGGGTGTGCCAGTATGAGACATCTAAAGATATTGTTTGATATTGTATTCTATCTTGCTGTGTGCCCTCGCTGTCAGTCAGTGTGTACACTACACAGCCGACTGCACTTGAGTTCTGTGTTTTGACGCATAAACAGCACCTTTTGAGGAAAGACACAATGTCAGACATTGGCTTTCACACCGAATATACGCTATTCTCAAATATTTCCATGGTAACCTGTGTATAAAGTATTTAAAGATGTCAGGTGCAGCAGCCTTCCTGATGTGAACGAAATTCAGGGCGACTTTGTAGATAGGAAGCAAAAATTATGTTTATCTGAACCACGTTTTTATTAAAAAAAAATTTATTTTTATACCTGCTATTTTGAAATTAAACTGGGGGGTATTAAATGTAGTCTTCACTAACTGTGCTCCTTATCACTCTCTGTATTTAATGTAAACCTTTCACCATCCTCTTCTTCAGCTCTGCATGGTAATGAAGTGCAGTGCAACAAACTCAGTTGGAGGCTGTCACAGCTCAAGTTGTTTCCGTGCTCATTTTAATATGATCTTACTTTTCTCCACCACTGCCAAATTCGATTTAATAGCGCAGTTCAAGGCGCAACATAAATTTCGCTGTCAGGATGTTGGCATCCCGTCTGATACGTTTGTCATTGCACCAGCAACAATATTTCACTTCAACCTACATCAGATATCTGCCAATATCTGCAAATCACAGCAGAGCATAGATCCAGGACATAGTTTGGGTCGTGAACAGTGGGGCCCCATCAACCTTTCTACGGACAGATAAAGTTCATCTGCTGAGCACTGTCTCTTCAGAGGTATCAAACAAGCACGTATGAAGGGAACCAAACAGGAAACAGTTTGTGCTTGAAGCCACATTGACCTCAACCCTCCTGCTGTGCTAATTTCAGGTTAATTATCCTAATGTTCCCACATAGATTATAAATCTATAAAAATACATATATTATTAAAGAATGCTGATTTTGTCTTTTTATCAACTCAAATGTTTCTGAACATTACAAGTTTTAAACTTCCATTTGGTATTTATGGCGTTTAGGCTTCACTGACCTCAGGTCATACAACTAGAAACAAAGCATTATATATTATTTTGACTGTAAGAAATACTCAAATGAAATATATTGTACAATATATAACAGAACACAATCTACAATCCAGTTAAGGAACACGGGTGTATACAAGTTCTTAAAACACACACAATTTAATAAAAATTCTCAAAATGTATTTTGTGTCTGCAGATGCCATGTGGTAACAAAGTTGTGGGATTGCCCTATTTTTAGGGCAATTAGCCTAGAAAAAAGTTGGGGGTTTTTTTTTGGATTTAGTTGAGAATAAAAGTCAAATCGCCACAGCAAGGCAACACCGCAGTGAACGTCACGGTGTAGTTCGTAGCCCACTTAGTGTAATGTTTGGAAAAAAATAATGGTGCTTGTTTAGGAATAATGTTCCTAAACATGGATTGTTTCTGTTTGTGCTATTATTTCATGACACCTACTAATCTCTCTCTGGTAACTACATCCAGGACATGCATAGAGTGTTGCTACCCTTGGGTTTTGATACTGACTTCAGTTTGGACACAAAATAACGGATTGTCGAGGTCTAGTGAAAGTATACCGTAGATTTGTTTTACATGACTGCTGTGGGCTCCTGAATGCAGCATAGGTTATGTGTTTTAATTTTAGCAGTAAATTCTCATACAGTAGCCCTTAGTAGCTTAAACAAGGAAGTCATGAAAAGCTTGTCTTCAGAGGAGTTTTTAACTCCTGCTGAAATAGTGTAGACAAACCAATAGTTTTGAAGGATATTGATTTAGTTCTGCATGTAGAGTCTAATGAAGCATTTCGTCAATGTTGAAACTCAATTTCTATGTGTAATGTTTGTGTATGAGTAAAAGCAGACCAGAACCATATAACAAAACAAGCAGTTCTGGACATGCTCTGACCCAAATGTCCAGCCATCACAATTTGACCCATATCAAAGCAGCTCAGATCATCATGCTCTATTTTCCCGAATTTCAAGACACGCCCCACCCACTAACAGGTCCCACTGTAATGTGATAATCAATGTTATTAAGAACTGGTTAGAATTCTATGGATAATAAATATTAGTATGGTAACTGCAGAGACTGTATGATTTACTATAAGGCATTTCCTGAATTTGTTTTTTCCGTATTCTCTGTACTCCTTTCCTATGCTTTATTTCCCTTCTACCGACTACCATGTCTGTCTGTGTCTTTAAATACTTTTAATGTATCATTCTCAAGAGGTGGAAGGCCGTACTGCTAATGATTGTAAGGAATTCTGATAATTCCCAGTGGCATCATGTTAATGCCAGATCCATCATCTCAATATTAAGACAAAGAATAGATCCTTTATTTATCACATGCAGCCATATGACACAGTACGACAAAGTGAAATAATTTCCCCCCTTTGAGGCGCCCGGGAAACTAGGGGTTTCAGGGTCTTGCTCAAGGACCCTACACATGAAGACCATGGTGGGACTCGAACCGGCTACCTTCCGTTTGCAATTGAGAAAGGGCCGCTGGACCCACTGAGCTACAGCCGCCCCCATGAGGTGGTAAAAAGCATTTCTATTGCCCCTAGCACTTACAATAGCAAATGACACTGATCACCCCCTCAATCAACACTTCACACTACTTCCATCTGGCCGGAGACACAGGACTCTCAAATGGAGAAGAGCTTGTTTCAGCAGGAGTTTTGTCCCCTCTGCAATAGCAGCCCTGAACATACTGCCTCGCTGACACTGTTGTGTGCTGGGATGATGAATGCATTCATTGAGATTTTGTGTACTGACTTTATTTGTATGTGGCTAGGTGTATAACTATATGTTGCTTTGTGTACTGACTATGGACACAAATATCCCTTTGGGACAATAATTCTTAATCTAATCTAATCTAATGGCTTTATTGATCATTCAACAGTTATTAACACCAGTATCTACCTAAATTAGATTCTTGACCCATATCCCATTTCAAAAGAAAGGTTATTTTTCTACTAAAGGACCTTATAAAGGTTCAGTGAAACGGAACCATGTGGCTTCAAAGACTGAATTCTGAACAAAACAAATGAAGTCATAAGCAAAGCAGCAGCTCAAAGGACCGCAGCATTCATTTTCATGGTTCCAAACTCCCAGCCTTATCTTGTAGAGAAAAGTGCAAGTCAAAACTGGAAAAACATCTTGCAAATTCCGAGCATTTTATTTCATAATTTTGAGATAGAGAGAGACAGAAAAAACCTCAGTGCACACTGTGGTCAGGACTTCTGAAATGCCCAGGTATGAAATTCTCAGTGGTCACATTCCACTTTGAACATTCATCAGATTGTGAATGAGGCTTAAGTAGGAAAATATTCAAAGCATTGTACATGTGGGACTGTTTCAATTTCAGACTTTACTGGATGGTTCACAGGCAGGCATCATGTGGAGGGAGGGGTATTACATGCAACAAAGCTCTCACAACAGAGTTAACCAGAAATGTTGCTGCATTAACTGAAACCATCACTTAAATGTTATCCAACTTTAATTAATTTTAAACAGCCAAGCTAAAATTGGACATAAATCTCCTAACTCAGATTTTCCTTTGACTGAATTGCCTTGAAAGGCTGCAGTAGCACTAATTTTCTTTTTTTGTGTCAACTCGAAGCTTCTTTCTTTTACAGTTAAAAAGTATGCAGCTCTCAGTTGTAACTTAGAATCCAAATGGGTAGATATGTCAGAGAAGCTGTGAGGTTACGGTTTTGTTTTTCTATGTGAGCCTGTGGGAAAGAGGCTCTCAATATTCAACTTAACATTCAGGTAGTGTACCAACAACGCAGCAAAGCCTAACATTAATTCTGTAATAAGCTACGTGTGGCAGCACAGCCATAACTCGGAGTGAAAGATGACATTAAACGCCCTAACTGGCTGCCACCTCACCCTGAGGGAAAGATGCAGCACCTCTCTGCATATACTCAATCAAACACATGGACACACACACAAATCAAGAGAATCGAACTTATCAAGTGGCCGGGCCTTTCAAAGTCAATAAACTGTCATCTGGCACAACTGCTGATCAACCCCCATTAGTCGTCTCTCGCACTGATATGAATCTGATACAGCCATAATAATTAAGATGAGCGGATTAACAGGACGAGGTTTGATTTCTATTCCTCACCATTTCCATTTACACTGCACTGACTGATTAGAGCTAATCACAGGCAGTGTGTGAACCCAACTCCTTATTCAAAGAGTGCGTTACATGGATAAGTTGTCTTAAAAATGCAAGCCTGGTTATGACTTTTGAATGTGAAGGACTAACAACAACACCCTTTAAAGTATGCCTATGCTGTCGTCCTTGACAAGAAAAGTATATTCCCGAAAAGGCCCAAACCCCCTCGATGTACAGGCAGTCTCGCTGATTGAACGGCTCAAATTTAAAACAAAGACAGAATTTTTTTTTTTTTGGATGAAAATAAAGCCCCACCTAGTTAGTATACGATGGTTTATTAGACTTTAAGGTGATATATAAAAGGAATATATCCTTGAGTCAATTCATATGGACTAAATCGGACCAACGGCTAGAAATGATTTCCAAAAAACTGTGTTTTTCATAAAGACACAACTATTTGAAATAAAATAAAATACCTGTAAATAAAAGCTAAATCTTCTCAAGTCGATGCATATGCACCAAATTTGGACCAAATAAGACCAACAGTTGAGAAATTATGGCCCAAAAACTTTTAGAGATTCCTTGCACTATCGTTTATGGGTATATAAAATTTGAAAATGATCCATGAAAAGGTTACTGGGTTACCACATTAACAAGCATGAGCTAAAATGTGTGGGGATATATACAGTATATATAAAATTGAAACCACAATACATCAGCATAGCAATGTTTGATTGCTGTTTGAACAAACAGCATAGTTAAACTGTTGAACTGGTTGATTGAACAGTTAGTTCAATCAAAACTAGCTTTAAAAAAATATGTTTGCTTGTACAGGCACCTAAACCAATAAATGTCACTGGTAGTCTATCAGTTTCACTATGTCTCCTATGAAGTGCTCTTTCAGTGATGACGAAGGCATGATCAGACACAGAGGTTGTTTCAGAGACAAAAGACTAACATAACCATCACAGGATCAAACTGGACAGTTATTTCATGATAAAGATACACAGAGTACAACAAACAACTTAAATCTCAACAAACAATTCTGGATTTTTCACTGCTAAGCTTTCTGACAAATACTTCATCTTTTCTCTCTCAACTCAGCACTGAAAAAACATACAGGTTCGACCACATACCAAACAGTTAACTTAAAAATACAAAAATATTTGGTAAGGAAAAGCAGTTAACCAGTTGTACATTTCATAGTTGATGACATATAATTCCTTCATATTTTATAAGGATTTAATGCCTTCCCGAATTCATATTTCTAGTAATCCTAACCATACAAGTGAACATTCAGTGAATGGACATAGAGATAGGCCTAGAGATGCGCTGTTAGACACACAAATTTTTTCCTGGATATATTTAATTTATTTACCATATTTACCAAATCAGAAATGTGCTTCATTTTTAAGTTTTTTTCTGAATTTATTTTAGTTGTAGTCTTGAAGATGGATTGATCAGGCAGGAAATGAGAGACCCCCGGGCAGCTAGTTAGCGCCGGATCTGGTCAACGCTGGATCTGGTCTGACGATGGCCATCAGAGCCTTGGCAACAGGGATGGAAGATGGTTTAAAGGCAAGGGTCTCGATCGAAGTGGCCAGCCACCTTCTCCACATCCTGCTCCAACCCCTAATTTTTGGCAATGTTGTGCAAATAACGGTCCGAATAACGAAACCGGCTATTCTACATACCAAACTCCTTCTGTGTGCAAAAATGTGATGATTAGAATCTTCTTTTCAAATGTATTAAATACAGACACAATCACAAGGAAAGCAATTTTTTTCAGTTTCGTAAATTACATTGCATGGGCCAAATTAACCTAATTGCATCTACAATTTTGACCACTCGGGTAGAAAACGCCCAATGTTGCATATTCATTAAGGCTAACGTACTAAGTGCATGATATTTTGCATGTTTGACACAAACTTCAAACCTCAAAGTGCACCGTTGGTTGATCAGCTTGCTCATTAAATTGCAGGTGCTATCAAGTTTGCAATTGTTTTCAAAACGCAAACCGCAAACTTTAATAAGTTAGCCTCTTAGTGTCCATTTTATAAGTGATAGAAAATGTTTTTATTTGCAAATTTGCAAATCCTGCTCATGCAAATACACATTACTTTTGAAATGTGGCTTATAAGACTCCAGTTCGAAAAAAGTTTCCAGCCCTAAATTGACCCGCATGCGCAGAAGCACAATAACAATTACATCACATGCTGACGATACAGAAGCAAAATGAAAGCAATTTAAGTAAGTTTGAACGCTTTTATTTGTAACGTGTTTTGCAGTGGTCAGAAAATTTAAAAAAAAAAAAATCGAGTGACAAGCAAATCACGGCCGCGCAGCTTTGTGACAAATGTCGTTGGAAGATGATATAAAAGTTGCATGAATCCTGATCTGATGGTTCAGACTGCATTCGCATTACATAAAATCTGACCCAACCTTTAGGGCCATATATGGAAGTAGCCCAAATCAGAACAGAAAAACATCCGAGGCATTTCACACTGCCGTGAAAAAGTCACCAGAAAAAAAAGATTTGATCTGGGCCACATTTTTCCTGCACTTTTAATGTAGTTGTATCGTGCTGGTGCCATGGCTGGATAAAGTCTATTGTGGATCAACTAACTCATCAAGCTTTTCTAAGACTCTGTGGAGCCATCTTTATTAGCAACTGAACTTTAGAGCTATATCTGCCTTTTTGAGCCCAACACAATGCCATGCTATTGAGGACAATCCATATCTATTTTTTTTTCAGTTTGATCATTCGTTAACACTAGAAAGTTGTTATGGAAGCCTTACAAAGCAAACTCTTGAAAACAGGTGGAATCTTTAGTAAAGACCGTGACTGTTCTGTTCATAATGACATAATGTCGTTTCCCCCTTCGTGAATGGCTTTATGTTTTAGCCTAAATGCCACACCTGGACAGAATAACAACAAAGATTATAAATAACTATATAGTTTGCAACCAGACACATGGTGTCATTCTGTGGTGCTGATTTTGAGAAACTACATCATCAACTGCTGACCTAGCATCATTTTAATGTCTTTATTATCCATCCTTTTTACAAAATTGTTGAACGTTCACTTTCTATCAATTGCAAAACTGCAACATAAATGGGGTGTAAGTCTAACGACGTGGGAAGCGAAACTGGTGGTGTCTCTATGTTTTTCCTAATTTGTTTGTTGACTCATTTTTCAGTCGTGCCGACTTAACTTTGAGGTGCAACGACAACGTAGGCTCATCCAGAACCCGGTCAGTCACAGTAGGCTGCGCGATACAAGGAATGAGTCGCCGTTTCTTTGTTTGTTGTAAAGTGAGTGACATACTTTAAAATGTTGGCCCATATATGATTGAAACAACTATCAGGATAGCATCGTAGATGGTACATATTCATACTCTTACTCAGCAAAACATGACAGTAACTTAATTTATTTAACCACAAAGGAGAGTATGATTACAATCTTTTTAAAGCGAGACCTGCCCAGCATAACAATAAGCCCATTATAAACAAATAGCATAAACAACATCTTGTTAAAATGTAAATGTGTTTGTGTGTAAAAACTGTAGTATGATGAGAAGAAACAAAGCCAATATCAGTATAAAATATTTAGTATATTTACATAAAACACTTTCAGTGACTTACTGGTCCTTGTGTAGATCCCTGAGGCACAGTCTTTGATATTTATTAATGTGGAAGGATAGAACTAAACAAATCTGTTATTGCAGTGCTGCTACAACACCTGAGGCATCTGCATTAGCAAAAATCATCCAGCCATCTTATACATAAGCCTGACGTTTTGCAAGAAGAAAAAAGCTCATTTTTGAATTTCGAAAATGGCGGTTTGTTCCAAAATTCATGCATCAGACTCAACACCACCTTTGACTCCGACAGCTGTAAATAAAGCATGCTAACAGCGTGAGTCAAACTGACATGAACACACATGAGTGTGAGCTGTTATAAGATTGTGTGTGTCGATTTCCATCTTAAAGAGAGATCCTAAAGAGATTGCCCTGTTCTTTCATTCTCCGGTTCAAAACTTAACATTTTCCCTTGATGCCCTGAGATCAATAAATTCTGCTCTGCTCCTGCACTGTAAATCCATAATTGGAACCGTGTCCATACTTGGCTTTTTTAATGAAACTATTAAAAAAAAATTTTAAAAAATCAAGAGAAAAAAAACAATATGGGGCTCAGAAATGTCTAATATATAAATGTGAATTATTAACAGTTTAAATGTTTTTTGAAGAGCGATTTAATTGCTTTACAGATTCACAGAACTTCAGCAACATATATGTCTCCTTGAAGAGAACAGTAAGAGTTGCAATAATGATAAGGATAGAAAGACCAAATGATCTGCTTTCAGACAATTCTGCCAAGATTCGGAGCTGACCTCACCGAGACTAACTGACATCCTTATCAGGATCTAGATTAGATTAGACAAGATTATTACAAGCTCTTAAACCTTGATCTCACACACAAACAGCCAGGACAGAGGCGAACCTCTGATTCATTCATTGTCCTCCACACCCTGAATTAACAACCGGGCAAGCAGATAAAGCAACACAGTGCTGCAAAATAATGAAAAATAAATAGCTGCTACACAGTGTCTGATCTATGGTTGAAAATTCGTCTTGAGAGGTATTGACTTATACATATAGCTAATTTCATCATGTCAAATCAAGTACACCTGATGAGAGTGGCCATACTGTGTTAATGATGATCATCACGATGACAAACAATACATGTTCCGAAGAACTATAGAAACACAAAGAACTATTTTCACTTATCTGATTGTTTTTCTATTATCCTGTCTTGAAACATTGACGGCAAACAAGCAAACTAGCCATCTTAAAAGAAAGAGTGATTCACAGGACAAGCCCTTGTCTTTATTCGAGTTAAAAATAAAATTGATTAATGAAATGTTTTTTTATCATGGAACAACATTATAACTCGGTCAGAACTGCAGATTGTGTAGCACAAAAACATGGCTCTCAGGCAGCTTGCCATGTAAAATACAGGTCAAACAGGAATCAGCTTCTCGGTGCATAAACATTTTCTTCTGTGGTGACCTAACTCTACAGGGCCATTGAACAGTTGATTAGGCCCTCCTACCCACATTTCAGAAACATTAGTGAGCTCAATAACATTAATTAACTTCTTCACTTTATGAAGTACTCAGTAACTATCATTGCTGAATACATCCATCCACCCTAACCGTGTTCACTAAGGGATGAAAAAACAACAGTAGCAACCACAGAGGAGCTACTTTAGCACTTTGAGATTTGATGCAAATGTTAAGTGCGTTTTAAATTAAATGTATTATTATTATTAATATTATTACTGTGGTTGCTCCTCTGTGGTTATAAAATATCACAAATACCAGTCAGCTCTCATTGAGGCGGCTCATGTGAGAGCATCAACTGCAACAGAGCTAAACGCTGCATTATTTACACCTAATGTACTCACCTGTTTACTACCTATTAGAATTGGCCATCTCAAATAAACCTAGCATGTAATTAAATCAGACAAGATAAATATACCTGTGTCATTACAGTTCAGTCCATCAGGAATTAAAATAGGGCTGATGCTGGGGGGTTCCCTGGGATCTATTCTTGCTGTTAAGAACTACACTGTAGTAAATCCTATAAATTAACGGCAGTATTTGTAACGGAAAAAAAAAAAAAAAAGCTTCCATCACAATGGTTAAGAAAACGTTATTAGGACATCCAATCAGGAAGTCACGATGTAAAGTTGCCAAAATTTTATTACCTCTTGGATTCCATGCAAATCCCTCTGTATTTTTCTTAATTTTGCTAACAAACAAACAGACAGACAAACCAAAGTAAAATTGGCGAAGGTAATTATTGAAATATATGAATAAAAGCTTGATACAGCAACTGACACTTATGCTATGAAGAGAGTGTAGGATTCATTGCAATTCCAGGGTTGGCTGCAGAGAGGACTTAAACCGAACAACTGAAGATTACAATGTTTGTTAGTCAGAATTTACGTGTGTGGGTTCATTAGCAACACCTGATCTGACCTTCTATCAGCAATGATAGTGAAAAGCTAAGGACCATTCGCATCAGCAAGAAACGAGATGTAGCTAGCTGCTGGGATGATTTTCACATAGATTTGTTTTGTGTCAAAAATGTGTGCACTTAATTCCAATTTCTGTGTGATGAAATAATGTGTATCCATTTTCTCCTGTGAAGAGATTCGGAATGTTTGAGATGAATACTACTAGACTACTTGAGAGGGTAGCTATTGTTTCTGTATTCTTTCAAAGTGGTCCTTCAGTAGTCCTTATCTCACTTTGAGTACTATCTATCATTCTCATATGAACTCAATGATATCTTTGACAGTAGGTGTTTATGAGTATGGCCTCTGCTCCAGTCATCCCACAACCTCCAAGAAGACGTTGCCCTGGTGAGAAGTTTGTTTTTGGGTTGTTTTATTTTGCTCTACTCAATCATGCTGTTCTAGATAAGCCAGTTTGAGAAAAGCTGGAAGGATCAGAAAAACTAACCAAGGGGCTTGACAAAAATGTAATTGGGATAATTGAGACCGTGCCAAGTTCGCCTTTAAATTCAAACCTTTTACATTGAAAATGTATTTATATCCCGAAAAGTCTGGGATAAAATAAATTCTTTATTCATCACATTCAGCCATACACAGTAAAACATAGTGAAATTCTTTCTCAGAGTTTGACCCATCCCTGAGGGAGCAGCGGGCAGCCCCTTAAAAGCGACCGTGGCACTAGGGACTCAGGGTCCTGCTCAAGGACCCAATGACATGTAGACCCTGGGATTTGAACCGGCCACCCTCCGATCTTCCGATTGGGAAACGGCCGCTCTACGCACTTAGCTACAGCCGAACCCAAATATTATGGAATTCCAAATATTATGGGGAAAAAAACTAAGTTTTAGGATGTAATTTCCTAATCATTGGTCAGATTTAGTCCAAATCCAATACATACGAAAGTACCGGATAAGATCTATCTCGTAAATATCATATTTTACTTTACTAGTTAATTTTTTACTCAATAGGGGGAACTTTTTTCATGAAAAAAAATGAAAAATCTAAAACTATTTCATGAATCATTCTCAAATTTGATAAATACATAGACCTTAGTGTGAGAACGAACCGGATTGATCTTGGGAAAAGGTCAGTTAACTGTGGGTCAAATTTAGTCCAAATTCAATGCATATGAATTAGCCAAGGAGACATATCTTGTAGATATCATACTTTACTCTAAAGATTCACATTTTATTCACTAGGGGGAGCTTTTCTTTTTCTTTTTTTTTTACGAAAGACACTGTTTTCAAACGATTTCCGATTTCATAGAATTTGGTGCGAGGAAGAACTGGATTGATTATGGGAAAGATCAATTATATATTTTGAGACACTGGGGAAAACTTTACCTCCAAAGAGATATGAGCCATATACGCAAGGAGATCTATCTTGGTTATTTCATATTTTACCCATATTTCAATCTTAATAGTTCATATTTTTCTCACTTCGGTGAGCTTTCTTTTTTCTTTTTTGATGAAAATATTGTGGTAAGAGCTTCACATTTAATTTAAAGTGTTCAATCAGGGGGATTGCTTGTATAATGAAGTGGGTTGGGGACTTGTTGGGGATATATCCTTACTCTCGGTGTCAACAGCAAAGGACTACTTATAGTATTGATGAGTACACAATATTCTTTGTGGTGTTTCGTCAGTGCATAGCACACATAAAAGCTTCTAAAACCCTTCAGATGGTGCCAACAGGATACTTAGAGAAAAGACCTTACAAAACAGGAACTGACCTTTAATTGAGCTTTAAACCCCAAAGTTCTCATTTTGAGGCTAAGGCATTAAAGAATTTTCCACTTAAAGATTGAGTAAAGAGGAGTACGCTAATACGGAGGAAGGACAGCAAAGCTTCAAGGGATGTCAAGAGAAAGAGGACAGGATGAAGGAGTCTGTCATGGATGTACAGGAAATGAGACACAGATAAATAGACCGAATACAGGCAGACAGAGCAGGAGAAGAAAAAGAGTGGAGTTGAGGGTATTGTAGTGCCAGCAGATGAGGGATTTGCACACGCTCTAGTCAGTTCGTAATGGGAGCATGTGAGCTGTTAGAGCATGACTCAGAGCTGAAGGGTCGCACTGAAGCCATGCATGAACGGCATGGCACAATTTGTGATATTCCTCACAAATGTGAATTTAAGCCACATCTTGTTACAACAATCCTCTATAATTCATAAGGTGGTTAGAATAATTGTGGAGGTATATAAAACATTCTTTCCAATTTCTGGATGCTGGAGTCTTCTCATGAATGAAAAAGTAAACCCTCAAGTTTAGATTTTTTGACAACATATTTAAATAAAATGAAAAAAAAAAATTCTTAGATCAGCATCATGCTCATATTGATCAAACAAAACCTCAAACAGGGAAAAAAAGAGAAGAAAGGCCATATAAATGAAGGATGAGAGTGACAAACAAGGAGAAACTCTTTTCCACGGAGGAAGACCTGACTCCTCCCTTTGATGGCCATAGTGCTCGCTAGGTCGGTTAAAAATAGTCCAAGTCTCTGCAATTGAGGCTAATCTTTCCAGATGGAATGTGCAGCCCGGCGTTGATAGCAGCAGGGATGCATGTCATCAGTGGCCACAGCAGCAGATAATGTAAAACACTCGCACACACACTTTCCCAAAAATGTCAACTCCAAACTATTTATTTAAATGTCTGTCTTGATTTCTCAGTCAGTCATTCTCCACCTTGATTCATATCTGCATCATCATCATGCATGGGTGAATGGATTTGCTTAGCAACCTCACTACATACAGACACTTTCCTGCTGTCTGTTTAACCCTTCCAATAATACAACTCTCTGTATCCTCTTGTCCCTGCACTCCAGACACACTCCTTTTATTTATTGTCTAGAAAGATTTTAAGATCATATAGTATTTAATTTATCATATTTCCAAAGTATTGCTTAAAATAATTGTGTTTACCATAAGAACGCATTTCTAACGTGTTTGTGAATGTGTAAAAGTGTATTATTGTAATGAAGACCATTGCTTATGGTCCTTCTGGAAAATGAAGCGCAAGCTGAGAGTCTCTGCCAAACGATATTAACTGTATGGTAAAAGTTCTCTAAACTTTTACCATTAAGTGGGCAGGTGCTCTCTTTCTTTCCTTCACTACCTGAATTTTACCAAATACAACCCAGGTCACCACCGCAGATAACTTGAGACCAGGGAACAAACACTCATTCTGGTAAGGTCCGTCCAGATCACCGACTAAAATCAACTCAACGGGCCACTGATGGCTGCTGATTTTGGAGTCATAACTCCCCGGTAGCAGAGACGGCACGCTCTAGGTCAAAGATCTAGGGGAAGGGTTTAGGTCCGGGATGGGCACCTCTGAAGATCAGGGCCGATGTCGCCAGCATCCTTCCCTGTTCAGCTGTAGGGAAGGAGCTTGGCAAAGCTGGGTTTAGTTGAATCCTCCATTTAAATCTAAACGGTTCCTGAGTCTTCATGTTAGCTATGAGGGCAAGGCTTGGCGCTGTAAAATATAAAAGCAACACCCCCACTGTCAATATGATACTCCATTTGTCAAAACACAAAATGCAATAACACGTCCCTCTGTCTGTATGAACATGGCGGCCTCTGTATGATAGTAAGGACCAGCTCCTAGGGATGAATAGGAGATTTTATAATCAACCATTTAAAATCTTTTTTTTTTATTTCAGCTGAAAGTACAAAAAACATACATATAAATATTATATTCCCTTTATTCAAATAGTTGCCCCTAAATAAGTATCCTTAAGTGTTGGGGGCTCCCATTAAGAGCTGTGTCCAGAATATTCCTGACCACCTCCTTGCTAAGACCTTTAGTCTTAGCAAGAAATTCCCTGAGAACTGCACACAAGAATGTTTCAGCTAAATTCTGATTAGCAAACCTTGATTGACTGCAAAAGAACAACTGATTGGCTTGGTATCTTCGTAATGAATACAATTAGCAATAAATAAAGGATTTAAAACCACATAAAGCCGACCTTCTGTGCTGCAGAATTGTCTCTGAGGAAGACAATTTCTGAATTCCTTCATAATCTTATGTCAATTATGTATCTGGGCATGTTTGTAATCTCCTTAATTGTTGCTCTGACAGTTTCTAGCGACTGCATTTCATTATTTTCTTTAAATTAACTTGTCAATCCCATAAGTCTCTGGAGTAAATATGTTTGTGTGTGTTTGCTTGATTGTATATGCTAGCATGAATATTTAACAGTGTTAAGTGCAGAATTTTTATATGAATAAAAAATAAACAATCGTTTTGAGACATAAGTCTAATTACTGCATGGAATAGCAGCGCTTCAAAGGCGCCTGGCAGACTGTACACGGGATGTTAGATGATGTAACATTAGTTTGGATGGCAAGCTGCTAACGGGCTACATGGCACCAAAGAAAGCTGTCACATGGTAAAGATCCAATGGAGATAAAAACGCTACAAAATATTTATGCTCTTTGAAGAATTGGGGAAAACTGTGAAAGCAATGTCCTCTCTTTAGATTACAAGTCAGCTTTGTTTTCACTGGGTCGTTCTGTCCGTCATTTCCCCTTATTATTGTATTTGATAGTGTTTGACTACTCTTTACAAAAAATAGAGCATGAAATGCTGAAAATCAAAGTATTTATCCTGAAATGGAGATCTATCGAAAGTTCAATTAGTAAGACTATTCTCTTGCAGACTTGGGCCACAGTTATTGATCGTGCCACTCTATAATCTTCACCTTTCACACATGCTCAGTCTCAATTACCTGCTGCGTGGTCTGTGGCATCAGTTGATCAATTGATATCAGCTGAACTCCTTCAGGTGGCCTCATCCATCCATCACTATCACAGCTGCATGCTTAGCCTATCAACACTAGCTGTTGTCTTTAAATTGTACTGTCTCTCCATTCATCTAGTTCTTGCATGCTGCTGGTTCACGTGCCCTCCACCTCCCCATCTCCGCCGATTCTTGCGGAACAATCTGCATCATCATTCATCAGCCTAAGCAGAATTTCCTCAAGACAACTCATAATGTGGCTCAGTAGTGTGTATGGCCCCCAAGTGCCTGTATGCACTCCCTACAACTTCTGGGCATGCACCTGATGAGATGACGTGTGTTCTCCGGAGGGATCATCCCCAGCCTGGAACAGAGCCTCAGTCAGCTACTGGACAGTAAACGGTGCAACGTGGCGGCATAGGATGCCAATATACACGAGGTGCTTGATTGGATTCTGGTCTCGGGATCAGGCGGGCCAGTCAATAGCATCAATGCTATCATCATCCAGGAACCGCTGACACAGTACAGCCAAATGAGGCCAGGGATTGTCATGCACCAGAAGGAACCAAAGGACCACTGCACCAACATAACAATGGGTCTGACAAGCTCATCCCTGTAGCTAACAGCAGTCAGGGTACCGTTGGTAAGCACGCGGAGGTCTGCGGCCCTCCAACGATATGCCTCCCCAGATAATCACTGACCCACCGCCAAACCGGTAATGCTGGAGGATGTTGCAGGCATTCTCCACAGCGTCTCCAGAGTCTCTCACGTCTGTCACATGTGCTCATGAAACTGCTCTATTTTGTGAAGAGAACAGGGCGCCAATGGCAAATCTGCCAATTCTGGTGACTGGCAAATGCCAATCGGGCTCCAATGTGCTGGCCTGTCACTAGAGGCCTAACTTGTGGATGGCGGGCCCACTTGCCACTCTCATGGGGTCAGTTTCTGACAGTTTGGGCAGAAACATGCACAAAAGTGGCCTGCTGTAGGTCATTTTGTAGGGCTCTGGCAGTACTCCTCCTGTTTCTCCTTGCACAAAGGAGCAGATAGCAGTTGCTGTCTCTAATTGAGACTGAGCAGTTGCTTTCCTGTCGCTCCCTCCACCTCTCCTGGTATACTGGCCTGACACCTGGTATCTCTTCCAAACGCTTCACACTGTGCTGGGAGACCCATCAAACCTTCTGGCCACGGAGCGTTTGGATGTGCCAGCCTGGAGGAGCTGCACTACCTGTGCAACTCCTGTGGGCTGCAGATACCGCCTCATGCCACCACTACTGGCAAAGGGACTAGAAGCATGCAAAGCTAGCTAAGAATCAGCCGGAAAAGGACAAGGAGAAGGAAAAGGTCTGTGGCCACCACCTGCAAAACCATTCATTAATAGGGGTTGTCTATAATGTCTCTAATTGCCTCGGCTTTCCATCTGACAACAGCAGGTGAAATTGATTCGCAACCATTATTGCTACCTGACTAAACAGATTGATATCCCAGAAGTTTGATTGACATGGAGTTACACTGTGATGATTATTGATCCCCTTTGTTTTTTACTCTCTTCCAGAAGTGAACTACAAAACTTAAAACAAAAACTTTTTAGAGATTTCATAATCGTCCATCTTATTTCTTCTTATATAGGTATGGTAGTCATGGACAAAGCAACATATTAGCTTACTGGAAGCCAGGGAGAGAAACAATGAAAATAGGTTAAAAGGCTGATGGGAAAAAAAAACTAATAAATACATGTAATATCCATTAAAATGTTTATTTAATCATGAAAATACATTTTTTTGACAATTTGTAAACCAGTGTAGCGGGTTATCTACTAGATTCTTGATTTCATTAAACTTAAAATTCTTACATCTGAAAGTCATGAACTCTTTTACAAAGTACTCTCATTTCTCTTAAAGAAAGAAAGACAGGACACCTTTTATGCTTCAATATGAAGATGTTTATTCAGATACACACTAAACAAAGCAGGATATATATGAATAACTGATAACGCAGGTTAATGCATATATGTTTCTGTGTGTGTGTGTGGACTGATGGATCAAAAGTTGAGAGTTTGAGAAATAGGTAATGATGATAGAGAGGAATTATTGACAGTTTTGAATTCTCTGGAACTTAATCATTGCTAAAGGGCACGATAAAATTTAAACGGACTTAGATTTTCGGCAGAAACTTGGTCCCTTTTTCTCTAGCGCGCAAAACTGATTTCAAGTGAGAGTCGCAGGCCTCACTAAACTACTTAAGGAAAATTGACCTTTTGCAGGGCCGACAGTCTTAGAATGAAGAGGGATTAAAAATTGAATCTTAAAAGTAGGGTTTCAAACAAAAGAAAAAAGGTTTGCGTGCCGTTATTAAGCTCAGGGTTGTGTTGCTCAATAAAAATCAGTTCAGAATACAAAGTATAACTGCAAAATTGAAGAGAGCTTCAACGGTTTAGAGCTGTCGAGGGTTAAGTATTAAGAGTAACGAACTAGAATATAACGAGACAAAAGCAGGAAAAAAAGCAGGAAAAAGTGGAGCAGGGCAAGAAAAGGCGCGGGCAAGAAAAGCCCTGGCTGTATATATATTTACAGTATATATACATATTATATATTTATAATATATACTGTAAATACCATGTATTCTATATAATGTGTTCATGCAAAACAGTAGTCAAGATATTTAAAAAAAATCTAGCTTAACTACAATGACATCTGCGTTAATAAGGCATATCTATCAGATTTGTAGCAGACAGGCTCAGTACATGTGCAATCAAAGATTAGCATCATTTCTAAGAATAAAGTTGTTACCAGCACTATTCATTCATCTTATTTAAACTGGTTGAGGAAAGACATACATGTTCACGTATTTGACACTAGTAAATCAAAACAGTTGAATGGAGATGTGGGAACTGGAAGAAGGAAGATGGATGTATGGAATACTCTGCTCCTTTGAAAAATCGCAAGTGCTGTGAAAAATCCCCCAGTACAGCGGCCAAGGAAAAAAGAAGGAAAATTTGAAAATGGCCGTGTTCCACCCAATACTTCTTTAGGCTGAGATCAATCAAAAAGGGAGGAAGACAAAGCTGAAGGATGGAGCATAAATGAAAGACAATAGTCAAGACGCACACCTCACAGTGAGCAGAGTTATCCGATCGGAAAGTAAGTTCATTTACACCTCAGTAAATACGTAAGGTGATGAATTACTGCTGGAGCACTGTGTTGACAGGATAAAGCCGAGTCTGCTGTGTTTGTTTCCTGGAACAAAGTGATTGAATCTATGCTTCCAATGCTAGCAGCAGAGCATGTCTTGTGACAAAGCAGCTTAGAATGAAGTATAAGGCACTGTACCTCCAGTGGTTTTCTGTCCAACCAGCTACCTAATCACAATCTTCTTTTTGAACCGCTAACCACTGAGATCGAAAAGAGGAAGAAAAGCGCGACAGTGGAGGCTTAGACTGGTGGCCAACATTCCTCCGCCTGGGGACGCACGTCAAGAAGTTTTGTGAGGATCTAAGCAGGCTCCTGACTGACGCTCCTAAAATGTATTCTTCTTATGAATCAAAGGCAATAACTTGTATACTACATGACAGCATGGTACAGCACGTCAGTCAGAACCCCTCTCTACTGTGGAGAAAAACTCCTAAACAGGAGTAGAGGGGAAGGAGGTGCAGAAATTTAATTGAGTGTTCAGTTCAACAAGGAGTGTGGAAAAGAGGTGAAGAAACCACTAAAAGTAAAGTAGAGGGGGTTGAAAAGCGTGTGAGAGGTTATCTGTGAAACAAGAGTAGCAGCAAGATTGAAGGGAAAGGTTTACAAGATGGTAGTTATGGCAACTTTACTATTTGGGTTAGAGACTGTGGCACTGAAAAAAAGACAATAGGCCGAGCTGGAGGTGGAGGAAGACCTTAAGATTTTCTTTAGGATTGACAAGGATGTACAGTTTTAGAAAACAAGCACATCAGAGGTAAAACCCAGATCTGAGAGAAGCCATATGAGATGCTTCAGACATGTTAAGAGGAGGGATAGTGGATATATAGGGTCTGGGATAGTGAGAGAGGAGATGCAGTTGGTTGGTGTGAAAGATGAAGATGCAGAGGACACAGCACGATGGTAACCGATGATCCACTGTGGAGACCCCTAAAGGGAACAGCCAGAAGAAGAAGATCACTAACCAGCTCAATCCCCACAGATTATCATTTTATGAAATTCAAACACACTTCAAGTCTCAAATTTTTCTCCAGACGCTAGGGAACAGCTGAAAAATAAAATGAGAAAGAATAAGTGCCATGTGTAGTAACTATATCATAACTGTATTGATTAGTTAAGTTTCAATTATTATCTTTATTTTATTATTTCATTATGTATTCCTATTATCGTGTGGTAAGCCGAGCCGGAGTTTTAGGAATTAGGTAGGAGGTCAGTCGCACGCTACAGCAGTATCCCCTGGCAGCTGGTTCCCCTCACAGGATCTCTCTGCAGAGCTGACCAGCCCATACTGGGTGGTTTTCCTCTGTGGAGGTATACCGCAAAATTCATAGTGCCCCACTGACCAGACATTACTACTTCCTATCCTACAGTCCTAAATTGATGGCTTACTAAACATGATTACATCAATTAACACAACTAAACTTCACGTAAGGAAATAAGTCCTTTCCTATGTTGTTTACTGCCACAATGGAATTAAATGTCAACACCCCTTTCGTATATTTATGCAGGTGCGCTAAAGGAGGCCGGAGGAGCCCAGCGTCCCACTGCGCGCCTCGTGACCCGGGAAACTGCGACACAAGGCAACAACAAAACAAACCATCACACAGTAACGATTTAATGATATCATATTTAAAATAACTTGTGTGTCCGTCTTAATTTAACCATACCAGTATATGCCATATGTTTTACACTATCTAAAACAACATCACATGACAGGCCACCAGATGCTGTCACTTTAGATTCCTCGGTAGGCTAGGGGAGGTGAGGAACATTATAAACTGCTTTCTGAAATTTCACCTCTAGATGGTGTTACATTTTTCCATCTGGATTTTTAAATATATAGTAATAATCATAATAGTAATTATAGCAGTAATAGTAGATATATCTATATCTATATATATTTAGATATAGATATAATGAAATCTATTGTTCTGAACCGTGAAACCATGGTATTGTACATTTCCATTGCTAAAAACCATCAGTACAACACCAGAATCAAGTCATATTTACCACTTTGCATTTCTGAGTTTATTTGTAACAGAATCCTTGTTTTCATTTAATTCATTCGAACCCTGTTGTTTTTCAGCAATCCCTATGAATTAAACCATTAGTTAGATTTACCACCGCACATGTTTCACGATAAAAGAATAAGTGGTTCAAGTGGCCCCAAGTTCATAAACCATCCTCCTTGTACTTGCAGATTATGATGAGAACATCATGAAAAGATTGAAAGTTACCCATTCAAAGTTATCCATTTATTATAATAAGAAAACAAAACCCTATTTACTGTATAGATTTATCAATCTTACAGCTAGTGTCAACAAAGTGGGAGACAGGAAAGTGGCAGGAAGAATGGCACATTTCTAAATTGATCTCAAATTAAATTTTCATATTTTTAGATTCCTATAATACGCACCCAAGATTACAAATGATACTCTTAGAAAGCGGCAACAAACATCAAATTTGCATGTATTTTAGCAATTGTGTAACTGAAACTGAAAGAATAAGTTGCTCCATTACTGTGACAGATCTATATGATTAAAGATTAGTGTTCCTGTCATACAGCCAATTCATTCCCACCTCCTAGTCCTCAGACTTGGATCAATCATTTTGTGGGCCCAATCATGCAATAACTAAATGAGAGAAATACAGGAGGGGCTGTGAATTCCAGCTGTGCCTGTATCAGTAGGCATAGCATGTATCTGCCGAATTGAAGTCACCCACAACCACTTCATCCCAGCAACCTAACGGTGTAAATCTGCATTACCAGCAGCAGAAGGAGCGAGATCCCTGGGGTGTCTGACACCGGCAGTCAGTAGCAAACAAGCATTAATAAGGATCCAGGAAATCAACTTAATTGGTATCAATGCTGAGTACTTATTGATGTATCACACTTGCCGCGAGGACCTCATCTTTATTAATGGATGTACAGATCAATGTGGTCAATGACAGAGCCAAAGAGGAGTGTATGACTGTGTTTGTATATTTGTATGTCTGTAGGCGAGTGATATTAAGCCAGCATATCCGTGATTGTACTGGAGTTACAGGGATGTACTGCAGTGCAAGTGTATTTGTCTGTTTATCATACCATGTGTGCTTGTAAATGCAATCCGCAAAAGGTTTTGCAATTTTCATTTTATTTTTATTGTCACCATGAAAATAATTCAATTCAATGTGTGACGATTATGTAATTTCAGTCCATTATAATATATTGCAAACAAAGGTTGGATCAATGCAACTCTCTAGATAATACAAATAATTTATTTGCATAGTAAAATGTTGATTGTGAAATAGAGCTGTAGGACATAAACTAATAAAAGTAATGCATGTGCACATAAAACTACAAAAATATATGGCATATTTTCTCAGATCTCAGTTGTCTGTGCACTGATTTATTTTATTTTAGCAACGGGACAGTCTGATGTATAAATAGGCTTACCATGTTACATTTAAATTCTTCTTCTTTGTCATTTTTCCTTCTTCTTCTTCAGCTGATTCTTTTAGGGGTCGCCACAGAAGAGCTTCTGATTCCATCTCCACTGAAAATCAGTTTCCGCATATTGATATGGCATAGGTTTTACGTCAGATGCCCTTCCTGACAAAACCCTCCCCATTTAATGGGCACTAGAAATACACTGGCTGGTGACCCCCGTGGCTGGGTTTCAACATGTAACTTATAAATTGAGGTACTCTAAAGCTTGTCGACAGAAGTAATTATTCTGAATTGATAAAATTTTGATTGATAAAATTGCCCCAGGTTGGCCTGTAATCTGGGAGCCAAATTTTATTTGACACAACAGTGTCTGCGCCAGTCTAGGTATCAGTCAAATTGTGTTTCAGATGGTTCCTTTATCAATTGAAATGTGATCAACTCAATAATCACTTATGATTCAAAGTGAGCATAAAGTAAAAGGTTTATGAAGTATAATGGGAAGAGAGACAGACATGAAGGAGGGTGGACAAAGCCATAAAGGAGTTAATAGAAGATAAGTGGGCAACAGATAAGGAGAAAACTAACAGAGGGAGATACCGGGACAGATAAGTAACTTATGGAGACGATGAGAAAGAGGGCTGTGAAAAATCCCTGATATAGTGGAGTCTAAGGAGAGCATGTTTCACAAAGAACCAGGATCAACCAAGTGTAAGGAAGTAGCACAGAGATAGGCTAACTGAAGTCCTATGAGTATGAGCTCTTTTGATGATGTTTAAAGAAACCTCTAATCAAAGAAAGTTGTACCGGGAAAAATGGCTGCTATTGTATATCATACAAAATCTTGTTTGAATTTCAGACCGGAGCAGCATGTCCACCTCCTGACTCTAATATTCTATGCATTTATGTGTTGTGAAATTCCTTGAAAATTTTTCAACGAGTGAAAGGTCCACAAGCCATTATACTGTTATATTCAATGCAAAATGTCCTTTTCATTCAAAACAAAAAAAACAAAACATAATAAAATAAAATGCCATTTCCATTTTGACATTAATTCAAATAAATACTCAAATACAACAAAACCCTCCATAGAATGCTTTGCTATCTCAGGAAATAAACTGCAATGAAAAACAATTTTTTGGGTCAAACACTGCTGCTTAATGAGAGAAAAGGCATCTTGTGCTTACCCAACACCAACGCCACTCTGAGTGAGCACTCTGTTGTTTTTTGTTGTTGTGTACAGTGTAGTGTGTGTGTTTTGGCTTGGTCAGCACCTGTAAATAGGCTGGCATCTCCACACCAAGGATGCGCTGATAGGCTGTTATATAACACGAGTGTTACACTCTGTTTATGACTAATGTTTGTGAAGGAAAACTAATTTACAAGTCAACGGTACCAGTAGTATGAGGATTGAAAATATTCATTTGAAATTACAGAATATCTGTTGATTAAGCTTCCAGTTAATCAATTTTATCATTTGGTCTCAAAAGATCAAAATATAACCAACTAAAACGCACACGCAAACCTCTGATAAGTCACAACAACACCCTAAGTTATGGAAAAATTCATACAGATTTCTCCATTAGAGTTTGAGTTATTTTCCAGCCTCTGAAGTTGCTTTCACACCACAATCGCTTGGTCCACTACTCCTCGAATAGTCTGGTACTTTAGGGTGGTGTGAAAGCTCAATTGAGATCAGGTGTGGACCAAGCAAGCAAACTCTTGTTAGCTTAAAAAGGGGGTATTGGTTCCCTGCCAAGTGAACCCTGGTGCGGTTCATTTGTGGTGTGAAAGCAAAGCAAACACCAATACCAAGTTTTAAACCAAAGATAAGAAGTGGAGCAAAGCCTGTGATTTAATACCTTAAAGTCCATGACAATACCTCGCTCCTCATCGGTCATATCCAAGTCTCTCTCTCCCATAAGAACTTGCCTTCTTCTCCGCTACCGTCTCATTCGCCTCCTGAGGAAAACTAAATACTCGACAGCTCGCAAGTATTTCGAGCTGCTGCTCATACTGGGTATCACCAGAAGCAAAAGCAGAAACCCCAGGACTTTATAAATGCGTTGTTGCTCCATTGTTGATATGATCCCTAGTCAGTCCAATAGATAAATGGTTTTCTTCTTCATCAGCTTCTTCTTCTTTGGTGTTCTTTAGTACATTACCGTCACAAAACAGTAGTTGATACGACCGCTTCACATGTTTCAGAAGGTTTGGTTCGTTTCAGAAAATGCAGTGTGAAAAGCTAACCTAACCAAATTTAAGTGCAACAATGTTGCAATTTCACCCCCGAATGGATCCGAGTCCCCCCGGATTATCATGTGTGAAAACGGCCTAAATCTACAGACGACTAAAAAAAACATTCTCAGAATCTTTAAAATAGTCTGTAGTCTCCTGCGCCTTCCCCTACAGCGTCTCTGTTAAACCCACTATGCCCCTGGCTCCACACTGAAAAAGGAGCATCAAAGAAATTAAATTAACTCATGAAGGTGAGCCCCAGGCTCCATTCCCTAATACTCATCAGAAGAATCAGGGGAACAAAGGCCCCACCCCTCCAAACGGCTTTTTATTCACCAACATCACCAAAATACAAGGACATGCCAAAACCTACCTCTGGGTAAAGTTTTGTGAAGATCTGTCCTGTAGTTTTGCTATTGTCTTGCTCACAAACATACAAACAAACAGACGCACTGACCTTACAATGTCCTGTAAGCTTCAAAATCCAGAGGATTGAATGGTTTTGTTGTACAGCTAGCAGGCTGTCCCATTAGCTAGCTAGCTCCCTTGCTAAAAACAAACAGATGAGCTAGCATCCACTATGTTTAAGGCGACTAAACCGGTCAGAGAGCTCGAAAATAACAGTCCTTCTATTTGCCCTTTGAGATTTACTCCAAATGTAAAGTGACAGCCCACAGCTGGTTGTCCTTTTTTTCATGCTCGGCACTGTGAATGATTTATCATTTTCCAAATCCTGCCCTAGAGCAGAGAAAATGACGAGAGAATAATGCAACCTCCATTACATTTGTGCTGGGCTTTAGGCAAGTAATAACAATCCGATTACAGCAGGTTTTATGATGTTCTTGGACTGGTTGAATGTTCACAGCTATGCAGTGTCAGCAACATCTCCCTTATTGTGAAGGACCACAAGAGCTCAGTTTTTGTAGTATATTTTGTATATTTCAAAGAGCTTCATTGTAAAGAAAGCCGCGGAAGTTAAATAGTGCTGCTGTCTGAGGGAAAACAGCTAGATGTCTCTTTGCTCTTACCTGGGTCAACAAGAGGTCATATTTGTCAGGAAGATACATCCATCCAGGTTTTTCCCATGAGATATAATGCTAATAGGCAAAGAGCAGCAGACCGTTTGTGCTATGCTGAGCAGAGCTGAAAGTTTAGAAGGTCAAAACTTGACTGTACGGTCAGCCCAACAATGTCAAGAATTTACAAAGAATTTAATGAATATAGGAAATCCAAAGTGGTCAGTGGTTAAGTTCTTATGTTATTTTGCCTCAGGCTGCAGCTACTACTTCATATGTAGATATAGATTACAGATACATACAGGTGGAATAAATTGGAAAGGTTCCAGTTGAAATATGAAAAACAAACAAACTTTCTGCTCCATCAAAATCTCCATTTGACTGTACATAAACCAATTTCTTGAAGTTTAAGTGAAGAAGGGGAGGTCTGCTGATTAAGCAATGCACACATATTGCAGTCCAAGTCAACAACTGCAGATACTGATAAGAAAGTAAAGAAATAATATTTCGATTTTGGGACTGTTCACGTTTAAAATAGTTTTTTCGTGACAGTTCCGGGACTGTGATTAAAAAAATTTGTCTGGAGCTCTCTTAATGTCTGAGAAATGATCCATTTATACAGCAAAGGAATACTGACTTTAAACAAGATGGGGTTTTTCAGTGAATGATGCAATGCAGTTCTAATGCTTCAAAATGTAGTTATTAGGCAGCAATGTGTCTGATCACACCTCAATCAAATACTAACACTTCCAAGGGTGCAAAACTGGGAAGCGGCGTTATTTACACAATGTTTCCCAGAAAATGACAACTGTGCCGGTCGAAAAATAGCAGCAACACATGCAGCGTTCCACGTCACTTTACAGCAGACTAGAACTAGTGCAACTTGTGTCTAAAAATGTATTAATACATTTTTTTTTTAAAGTTAACTTTTTTTAAAGCATCCCCTTTTGTTTCTATTCAAATCAACAAAGTAAAAGCCAAAGAAGCAGCTCAAAGAAATATGTGACCTTGGATGAGGGCTTTTGAGTTCACTTTCTAATGATGTCGGCACAGAGAAACAGCATCCAACTATCAAACTGGAGTGCCATTTTATCAGGAGCCACTGCAATGGTCGCTGTGTACTCAATGAGAAATATAACCCACTATAAACTATAATAAAACCAAAAAATTCAAATGTTATTGGTATTATGGTCCTTGCATTGGTTTATATCTCAGCATTCAGCAGTCATCTCTTGATAGTTGTATTGAGATTTGGTGGCTCTAAAAAGAAATTTTTCTTGCTAAGTCGGGAGATCAGGTCTGATCAGATCTGCTCAGTACCTTTGAGTAAAATGCAAACTTTAACCTCGATCGAAGGTTCTTAGTGTTTCAGCGAGAGCTTGCTAATTAAATATTTGACAAGCTCTGCTGATACTGAGCCCATTAAATTATGAGATTTTAAACAAAAGGGATGTCTAATTGGCAGGAGTATTTTGAGGGGCAAATAACTACCTGCCCCAGATGTAAGCTGAACTCTAAAATATCATCTACAGTATGTGTCTGCACCACCTTTGGAAGACTGAGTGTAAAAAGAAATAATAGCTATTAAGGAGAGTAATTGTAATTGCTGTAGGAGAATTGAATTAATGCTATACATCTCTGTGGATAGGTTTGGATCCCTTATCAGCAAAATGGGATATTAAAGAAATCTATTCACAAAGAATAAGGCCTGTCAAAATAGGACTCCATCCAACAACTGCCGTTCATAGATAACTTTAAAGAATATCCTTTCCCCACATTTAAAGAATTATTGTAAATTTAATCTTCAGACTAATGCAAATAACTAAGGGGGTCAACATCAAGACATTAAGTTGTCTGTGCTCCTCAGAGGTTCATAAAATTTCTTCTTTATTACAACAATTCATATGAAGGATTGAACGCTAATCAATAGGACCTGCTGAGTGATAATATGATAATAATTTATGACAAACACTGATCAGCCATAACATTAAAACCGCCTGCCTAATATCGTGTTTGTCCCCCTTCACTGCCAAAAAAGCTCTGATATGTTAAGACATAGAGTCAACTAGACTTCGAAAGTTGTGCTGGGGTATTTGGCATCAAGCTGTTCACAGAGGATGCATTAGGTCCTCTAAGTTTTGAAGTGGGACATAAATGGATTCCCCTAGTTTGTTCAGTACAACTCAAAAATGTTCGATTTGATTGAGATCTAGAAATTTTAGTGACCTGCAGCCAAGAACCAAGTCACTGTTGTGTTCCTCTAATGATTACATACGATGAATACTACATCCATGAACGAGTGTACTTGTTCTGTTATAATGTTTAGGTAGGTGGTATGTGTTCGCACAAAAGCATCACACTGCCTCCTCACTCTTACCTAGGTACGCACATGCAACTGGCCTTTTACATGATGTTAATGAAAATGTGATATAAAAGGCCAGGTCTCCTTCTTAAATTGTTGCATGGATGAGTTCTGAGCATTCATTATCCATGGCATCAAAGAGCTTTGAGGACCCATGACCCTGTCGCTGGTAACTAGCTGTCTTTCCATAGACCAGTTTGGTAGTTACTAACCACTGCATACTGCAAACACATCACTACAATTTCAGTTTTGGTGACGTTCTGACTCAATCGTCAAGCCATCATGATTTAGCCATTATCAAAGTCACTCAAAACACACGTTCCATTTTTTCCTAGTCCCGACACATCAACTTCCTGCGCAACATATCCTACCCACTGACAAGTGCTATGGTAATGTGTGTGTGAGTCTATATGTGCATATGTGTGAGTGTTCGTATATATGGGTGTGTGTGTGAGAGACTGTCCAGATAGGAGCATCCTCAGCTCATTTATGTATGCGTATGGAAGACGACAGTGGTGGAGCACTTTGTGGTTAGAATTCAAGTGATTTAATACATCTGTGGTGCTGCTGCAATGTTAAACAATGTTTGCACATGTTTTTTGCTTTTCGTCTTTTCTGAATCCAAAAACCATTATGTTTTGGAATTATGGTATGAATTAAAATGCTGCAGAAGCGTTGTAGGTCAGAAATGAGATTGCATAGACATCTGAATCAAGATAGCCCAAAGTCTGACCATCAATACAAAACCACCCTCGAATTTGGAAACCCATTAGTATTTGTAGTTTGATATTTATTTATGAAAATCAGTATTTCGCTAATGGATGTTTTATTCAGCAAGTAAATCAATAACATTTGAAGCCATGCCAACTCCAAGACCTAACTCAATCAGAATATAATCTATGACTTGATCTAAATTGCATATCTGCAGCATTATAATTTGTCATCTTTCTGTAGCAACATTTCCAATAGCCATGTGCACTAAGAACATTTGATTTGTAGAACATTACTTGGATTCAGTGTTTGATGTGTGATAAATGAAAATCTTGTAATTCCCCCTATGCTAGGGAATCCAGATCCCCATACGAATAAGATTATTTGGGCCATTAACAACCTCTCAAAAGGACAATTTAAAAATACATAATCAAAATATGTTCAAAATGTCAGGAGTAATCCTACCAACAGGGAAGAGATATACAACAGCAAACCCGTTCATATAACTCTTTCATGTACATATGCTGATATATTACTTTTTTAATTAGCAAGTCCAGCTCTGACCCAGAGGGAAGGTTTTTTTTATGTTGGAGGTTAGGCAGAATACAGGAGAGAAGACAAACATAATGGAGTTATGCAGCTGGTATGAGCAGAGGTCAGATGGCTGCTGGGAGAGTAATGACAGCAGAGTGGGTTTGACTAATAGGATATGAGCCTCTGTACTGAGGTCAACTTCTCTGAGGATGAAACGATGATCAGTTCACAAACCAGACGATATGTCTCCCTGCATGTTAACTTCCATCACCAATGATGCCAAGGCACAAATTATACTAATTTTGTGTCCCCCAGTCATACTTATATTTCATCACTTATCTTATTCTGCTTTTCCGAGCTTCATCCTGTCCTTCTGTCTGTCTCTAATTTTCTTCTATGTATCGCTTGTTGAATTTTTGATGGGATGTTGAGTTTGTAAGCTTTTTCCTACTACAGTCTTGTCATTATCAGTTGGTGTAGATTTCTCTTTCTATAGCTTTCTCTTTTTTATATCCGCTCAATGCGGCTGTGTGTATGTGTGTAAATATGTGTGAGTAAAAGTATGCTTTTGTGTTAGTCTACTAAAATCTACGCGGGTAGTACCACAAAAATGTTTTAATCAGGAGGGGTGCTCCAAACCGTCACCGCACTTTGAGGAGCAACAATGTATGCAAGACATAAACAGGAATGTACGATATATGTGCACAAAATGTCATGGACAACCTTCTTGTATTTAAGTCACAAATTATCTCAAAGAGATAAGGAGCAGGAGGACAACAACATTAAATATAACCATTTACTTTCCTATATAATATCAGTCAGGCCCATTTTCATACATAAAACACCCTCTTACTTCTTTAAAACCTAAGTACTTACTTTTATGAATGGCAGGGGATGACTGATTAACATGCAATTCTCATAGCGCTTATTATAGCTATACGCGCTTGCTGCTGAGACCATTCTGTCAAAATTAAAAAAGCCTAACAAGGGTCACCAAAGTACTACTGTACTTACTTAATTACTGCTCCTCCGCATGGAGAGGAGTCAGTTGAGGTGGTTCGGGCATCTAGTCAGGATGCCCCCCGAACGCCCTTTGGGGAGGTTTTTCGGGCTTGTCCATCTGGGAGGAGACCCCGGGACAGACCCAGGACACGCTGGAGAGATTACATCTCTCGGCTGGCTTGGGTACGCCTCGGAATCCTCCAAGAGGAGTTGGTGGATGTGGCCGGAGAGAGGAAAGTCTGGGCTTCCCTGCTGAAACTGCTGCACTCGTGACGCGGACCCGGATAATTGGAGAATAAGAAAACGAAACGAAACAAGGGACACCATTTGTTGGGGCCTTACCATGAGAAGGTTGTGCAGCAATATTTTGTAGGTCCAACACCTTTATTGATTTCTTGGATATCAGAAATAACACATAGTTACAGTTGCAATGAATACAATTATTTAACATTAAATTAATATTAATTCAATCTGGGGTACCACCCTTCAAAAAGGGAAAATTGAAAGCGAATAGATCCAACCAGTACCATTAAATTGTACTAAAATGCTAATCTAGAACTCTGATTGATAATTAAGTTAGTGACTACAAAAAAATTAACACATCCATAAATTGTACTGATTGAAGGATTCAGAGCTCTGCATGGGAAAGGTTGGCAATACTCACACTTGTGCAACATTAAACAGACCAGCAAGTATATAAAAAGGAAGTTTATGAAAGAATTGGCAAAGATATAGCTAACAGTATGTGATTTAACTACAAGCTATATACAAGTGCATGTGTGTGTCTGCGTGTGTGTTGGGTGGGAGGTTTGGGGTGTTTACTTTGTACATAATTATATAGGTTGTATACTTTGTATATATTACCAATTTAGTTTACACTGCATATAGGATTAATGATTAGAAGCCAATTTATTTAGAAATAAATTATCAGGTCGGGAAAAGAATAGTTAGTTGCATGCAGTGCTTTATGTATCCCAGAATGGGATTTATGCACAAGCATAAATGACAAACTATAAAATTGTCATCTTCAAAGTTTTCAAGCGCTTTTAATTTGTTCACATCATCATTCTATCAGGGCTCCTGTTGTTTTTCCTTGGATGTAGTTGTAAGTTCATACACATCTGAAGTAAATCATCTCTCGCTGTCCCCGTGCATGTTTCCCTCGCACTCAATATTCTTTTTTTCTAAATTCTGTCTTTACTTGATATATAATCAAGTTCCAGGACTTCTTTTTGACAAAAGAGAGCTGATTCCAAGATTCAAATTGAACTTCTTGATGTATTATTTCAATGAGTGGAATCTTGAAACTAGAATATCTGTTTCGAAGAACACAGATGGGCCTGCTCCTCTAAAAACAAAAAGTGCTTATATGGATAGACCAGAATCCACATCATCATTGAATGAATGAGTTTGACAAAAAAGACATAAAATACACTTAAGTACATTCATTTTTTTTCAACCATTCATTATCCATATTCATTCTGTTAAGGGTTGTGGCTGCTGGAGTCTACCCCAGTTGACATTGGGAAAATTTGGATAAACTCTTAAGAAACCAATCATGTGATGCACACCTTGCGAGCTCTTGAACAGCATATGTAGAATGTATTATTATTATTAAATTATATCCAGTTTTTGAGGACACATGCACTATTCCCCGTTAAGTAAGCCAAACAATAATTTTCTGTCTTAAAATTGTATACAAAATACAATATTCATAAATAGTATAATTTCATTAAGTATTTCATTAGATTTTCATTATAACAATTAATTACTATTATGATCATCTTTATTTTTATTCAAATTTATTTTATGGTTCCGGCTTCACAAATATGAGGACCTCCTGTTTTAATTGAATTGTTTGAATGTATTCTCAATAATTACGAGGTATGGACATTTGCCTGTAAACTTGGATAATTGTGATGATATTTCTTAATAGTTTCAGTATTTTTATAAACTAAAAAAGAAATACTGTATGATATATTTGAGACAACAACATAGTATTATATCATTTTACACTATATTGTACCCTAAGGGAAATTTGTTTTAGACTCAAATTTTGCAAACATTAATGTCCCCACAGTTGCAGCAAACAATTAGATTAATTATTTGTGAAATAATCATTAGTTTCAGTATTAACTGTATACATGGAATGGTTTCCAAATAAGCTCAACCTAAACCTAGTACAAATCTAACTTCTTGTATTAATGCTTAGCTGATAATATTCTAGTGATATGAATTATGTTGGCAAGGAGTTTTTCTGCATCTGTTATTGAGTCCTATTCTGATTCTCTTAGTCTATCATACATGTATGTCTATCAACTAAATCCTTTCTATGAATCTGTGTAGTAGCAATTTAGATTTTGACACTCCTGTTGTAGCCTTGTGTATCTGTGAGTCTGTGACGCAGTAAAGTAGATTTGTTGGGTGGAATCAGATGTGGGAAACAAGTTTCAGAAAAAGGAACTGAAAGGTGCTTCATTTTCTAAAGTTCTGTGTTCATTGGCATAAAAGACAAATGTGCTTGTCCATGCAACATTACTACAGCATTGTCCTGCTTTCTACACAACACGGCTATGTGAATCACCTTCCATCCCAGGGACAAATATTTCCAGTTGAAACACTGAGCTAGCTGGATAACAATAGCACCCGTGAACCATGAAGTTCCATCGAAAAGAATTGTGATACAAATCAGAAGCCCCTGGGTAATTTTTCCAGGCTCAATCAAACTTAATAAATGTATTGTTCGCAAGCTTCAGGGATCCATTGTCCATTCAACTACAACCAACAAGTTTATTACTCTATGCTCTTAAAATGAAGAGGATAATAGTAGCAATATTAGCTTCCGAGATGTGATGGGTCCTTATCTCTGAAAATAACCTCTTTTTTTTTTAACTGTGAGAAGCCATATTGAGCTGCTTGAAGCCATTTAACAAAAATTCTTTGGAACCTCACAAAGAGAACAAAGCACCATATGTTACTAGTTGTATCTTTCTCAGTCAAGTAGACATCACATTTGTATCAAACATCCCAACTTACTTTGTCTCTTAAGCTACACTGACACTCCACTAGGATTTGTGCAGATTTCACCCTTATTCACCCTTCTCGCCAACCAGTGGAGAAAACTGGTTTGGAACTTTGGTCAGTCCCAATGCTCAGCTCAAATAATCTGGTGGTGTCACACATTTGCAGACCCAGCCATCTATCTTCTGATTTGCTCATAGACAATCATGGCTGTTATGGTTATTTTCAATGATGTTAGGTTTTTATGGAGTTGAAATCTGGATAATAGTGTCAGTCATTTCTGTTTGAGATATTAAAGCCAATGAGAGAGCCATCCACGGGCAGCGGATTGGATGACAGTAAAAATCGCACATTCAGGTCTCATAGATACAGAATAGAATACAGCCTATGATGACTATTTCTTATCAACCATTTCCTTATCCACATTCGTTCCCTCTCTTGTACTCCAGCAATGTCAGTAATTTTGTCTTAGTGACACTTACCTTAAAAAAACTTTAAAAATTTTGGCAGGTAATGCATTCAGTGCTCTGTCAGGCAAGATAATCTGGAAGACCCAAATTGTCTTGTAGTGTCTGCATATTTGAGGTCTGTGGACATTCAATGAATGCTAGCTACACACAGAGGAGGCTTGTCTCAACCGACAATTTTTTCAAATAATTCTCAAGTGTGTGGGCTTGAATCGATTATTTCACTGCTCCCAATCGAGTCGGTGCCTCCCAAATCTCGAATCGTAAATATCAATGATGTTTAATATTTGCGACTCCTGATTGGGTTGACTCCGACAGAAAATCCGGGAAGAGACCGGGAAGAGTCTTAACCGGATGTTGGGTACCTTTACAGTGAACAGAAACCGAAACATACCTGTGCTCTGAGACAGGTGGATTATTGAAGAAGACAACCAGCTTGCGAAGAATTTAAACAACGTGAGTGCATTTATAACGTGTTATGTAAGATATATCACATTAGGACGGACAAGCTATTTTTGTGTCCCACTCTCTAATGTTTAAAAAAACAAATGACCCCTCTCTTTTTTGCACGGAGAACTGATCTTCAAAAAAATAATTCAGTCAGCCACATTTAGAGGTCAACCTAGGCTCTCATCAGTTAATATCAGTGGTTGGCACTAATTAGCCACATTATAGAGACTTGAATCTTGTGTCATTTGCACTAGGTTTAACCGTTAAGCTGATTATAAACGAGGATTTTGAAGACACATTTATTAATGCCAATAATGATGTTTGGATTACGATAGGAGTCCAAATAATCTGCTCCATTTTGTTCTGTTTGCTATTCTGGGACAAATACAGAGGGAGATCATGTTAGTCAAATATTTGCCTCTTGCCTCGGTTTTATGTATCAGAAGACTGAGGTATAGCACTTAGAGTTAACTCCTGTCCTCCTGCTACTTTTACAAGCATCATAATGATTTATAAGAATTTACAATATGGTGACTTGTTATTTTAGTCTTTCTTTTCACTCTAAAAAAGACAAATCTAAAAAACTCATCAAAAATGAATTAATGAATAACTGAGTATCTGCCCACTGCCTTTTAATCATTCCCTAATTGATGTTGAATAAATTCTTTAAGACTCTCTTTTATTGTATTTTTTTTCTTTCATGTTTTTCGACCAGTTAGTCACTAGCATTGTTAGCAGAGACGCAAAAGAAACTCAATCAATTGTGAAATATGGTTATGAACAAATCCTCCAAGAGGACACCCACATGGACATGGCTCATATGAAAAACCACACTTTCGGAAAAAAAAAAGTCAAAAACCTAAAACAACAATGTTGGCATCAGCAGACATGGTAACTCTAATTAGAAATAGAAAAGAAAACAGAAAAGTGTCCAGCTTGATTCCTCTCCATATAAAGAAAGAATGGGTTGTATGAGGAGGATGGTCCATCCATCCATTTTTTAAATGAGGTATGACCCTACAGGGCTTCTCTATCTCATATTGCGTTCTGCCTCATAAAGTTCAGAGGCGAAGATCAGCTGCAGGACAACACTGCTGGTTGCTTTTCATAAAAATAGCGTCAAGTACAACTGGTTCCCAGATATTCCCTCACATAACTTAAAGTGTGTAAATTATTTCACTTCTTTATAGCTTTTACCAATATGTTGATAGTGAACCGCCACTTTTGCTAGCCTGGTATAGTTTTCTGACTAAAAGTCCACCCTTAGAGTTGGTTGGAGAATGCTTTGTTATGTTCTATCAAGTGACACAAAGCTTCTGTGTACAGGGCAAGAAGTCATGAATGATGACTTCCTAGTGGATATAATAGTTCCTCCACACAACCCAGATCAAGAGTAATTTTCATAAATACATATAATTCTCAAGTTATTCTTGTTCTGGACACATTCTTAATAGAGATGCACCGATTGCAATTTTGTTGGCCGATCACCGATTTTTATAATCAGATCAGCCAATATAGATTTTGCGGATACAGATTTTGGCCGGCCATTATCAGCAATCATCTCCAGTTCAAAGGAACTCCGCCAGGCGCACCAGACGCCCCTTCCAAGAACCGAAGTAAGAGTTTCTTGTCTGGGCAAATAGTAAGACAAATAGAGATAACTCTTCTTTCCTTTGATGGGCCTTATTTCTGTCTTTCCTTTCATACACTAACCCCTGCACATTCACCCACACACACTTTCCAAAACATTGGAAAGTGGGCGATTTCAATAAGCTTATACACAGGACCAGCTGACTTAAAATGGGATTCTCCCATTCTTGTTACCTTTCACTGACAGCATAAACAGAAGGAAGTCAAAAGAGGAGAAAAAGAATAAAGAAAAACTATTGTGGATACAAGTGTTGTCAAAACAGGAAAGGTCATGCTATAGTAGGAGTTCCTGAACTTTTTTCCTTTTTGGAGGCTGGAAATTGTTTGATGTCCTTTCCTAGAGGGGCCATGCGAAACAGAAACACGGTAGAGTGATTAAAAGTAAAAGTAGGTTTTTGGCCAGTCAGATCTTGAATTGGTTCATCTTCAATCGAAAAAAAGTATTTTTTTTTTCACATATTCATAATTTGGCACTCAGACGGTCTTTTCACACACATACACACTCACACACTGTACTGATGTACTGATACTGCTCATCTCCTCTTGTCCTCGTCATCATTAGTAGGCAGAGTACCTTTTCCTGTTTGCACACTCCAGTGTCCTGACTAAATTAGAAAAATTAATGAGCTGATTTGAGCTATAGCCGACATCACAACCTTCAATGTCTGTCAATCCCCACTCCCCAAAGGATCGACCCCCACCCCTCAGTCCACCCGTGTCACTTTCACCTCACTGTTTCACCTACTGTTCTCGCTGCCTACATTCTTGTTCAATTTCATGCTTGTGCTGATACCTGTGTCCGTTGTGCAGATGGGCCTATCCTCTATTAAGTAGAGGGAGAGACATTACCCATTAATCACAGAGAGAAAGCGTTGCATCTGCAGAGGTGCTCTTCGATTATAAAGCACTTTTAATAACACGGTACAAGAAGCTTGCAGGCAAGAAGTGCACACTAAAGGAAAGCCCTAAAAAGTACAATTCCTAAAATGCCGCTTTTTATCAGGGCTAATTTACATAAATACTCCACCCGAATGCAGGCGCACAAAAAATGAGTTATCCAAATGCTTATATTTTGATTACACGCTTAAAAGGATAAAAGTATGAAGCTACCTGTCAGGAACACAAGATTAATAATGGATCTGTCTCGTTTAAGTGGATGCCCTGAAAACACATGACTGCAAGCGTACAAGCTGAAAAAACAGACGGTGGCACAAACATTTTTAAGCGATCACAATGTGTGACTGATAGTGGATAAAGTTCCGTTAGTACTTTGGCTGCCTCAGTTGAACTAGATTCTGGATTCATTACAGGCCCATAGTGTGATGGAGGAGAACGGCAAGCATTTATGCAACAAGAAGTTTTATATTTCTCTTCCTTCCTTCTGGATATATCTCCAGCTCATTGAAAGACAAAGAAAATGCTGCTGCAGTGAATTCAGGTTGATAATTATAATAATTCCTGTTAAAATAGTGCTGCAGTAATAAACGTATATATACTGTAATATATGTGGGTTGAATCCAAAGCAACTGGAGATCTGTTTGGCTGGAATGCGTTTCACCTTTCATCCAATAACAATGAACCCTGGTTTACTGCCAAACTCAGGCAGCTTCGTCAGACCAAGGAGGAAGCTTACAGGAGTGGTGACAGAGTTCTGTACAAGCAAGCTAGTAACACACTGACCAGGGAGGTCAGAGTAGCAAAGAAGTGATACTCTGAGAAGCTGAAAAACATGTTTTCAGCCAACGACCATCAGTGTGGAGAGGCCTGCGTGGGGTCACAAACTACAGTAAACCAACATCCCCTTCTGTGGAGAGCTTTGAACCAGCTGAGGAGCTGAATAAGTTTTATTGCAGGTCTGAACCCACTGACCCCAAGCTTAGAACCTGTGAGACCGAGGTGAGGAAGCTGTCTCAGAGACAAAAGATCAGAAAGGCTCCAGACCCAGATGGCGTTTCCCCCTCCTGCCTGAAAGCCTTTACTGATCAGCTGGCCCCCATCTTCACACAGATTTTTAGTAAATCACTGGAGCTGTGTGAAGTCCCCTCATGATTCAAAAGCTCCACCATCCTCCCAGTCCCCAAGAAATCCGCCATCACAGGATTAAATGACTACAGACCGGCCCCCCCTACGTCTGTGGTCATGAAATCCTTTGAGAGAATGGTTTTGTCCCACCTGAAGGACATCACAGGCCTCCTGCTGGACGCCCTGCAGTTTGCCTACTGGGCAAACAGGTCAGTGGATGATGCAGTCAACGCAGGACTGCACTTCATCCTGCAACATCTTTACGGGGCAATCAGCACGGGGGCCCCACAGGACTGTGTGCTGTCACCTCTACTCTTCTCACTACATGAATGACTTCTGACGACCCATTTGTCAAACTCCTGAAGTTTGGGGACGACACAATGGTCATCGGCTTCATCCAGGACTGCGACGAGTCTGCATACAGACGGGAAGTTGAACGGCTGGCCGTCTGGTGTGGTCACAACAACCTGGAGCTGAACAAGCTCAAAACTGTAGAGATGAGAGTGGACTTCAGGAGGACCCCCCCCTCACTGTAATGAACAGCACTGTGTCTGCTGTGGAATCCTACAGGTTCCTGGGAACTACAATCTCTCAGGACCTTAAGTGGACATCCAACACAGACAAAATCATCAAACAGGCCCAGCAGAGGATGTACTTCTTACGCCAGCTACGGAAGCTCAACCTGCCTCAGGTGCTGCTGATCTAATTTTACAGTGCAGTAATCCAGTCTGTTCTCTGCACATTCATCACTGTTTGGTTTGGATCTGCTACCAAACACGACAGAAATAGACTACAACGGACAATTAGATCTGCATAAAAAAATCATCGGATACAACCTGCCCTCCATCCAGGACATATATTCCTCCAGAGTCAGGAAACGGGCCGGAAAGATCACTGCAGACCCGTCACACCCCAGACACAACCTGTTTCAACTTCTCCCTTCTGGCATGCGCTACAGAACACTGTTTGCCGAAACTACCAGACACAAAAACCGTTTTCTACCCACAGGCCATCAACCTGACCAACAATCAAACCAGTGTCAGTGTTGAACAATAACCTGGATCACCTCATTATACAATAATTACCTCCAAGTCATATATATTTGTATATACATATTAACACATATATATTTAAATGTATATAGCCTGTACACAAGAACATCTCCAATTGTTTATAGCTTGTATATTTTTTTATTGTCTTATCCATTTAATTTAAAATTATTTCTATGACGTTCGTACTGTGAGAGCTCAGTTAACCGGAGTCAAATTCCTTGTATGCATATACATGGCCAATAAAGCTGATTCTGATTCTGATCCAGGAGAATTCCTCAGTTTTGAAGAAGCCTGACAGAACTGTGGAAGCCTCTTGGATGAAGTCTTGATGGCTTTGGATTCAACCCACATGGATCACCATGACCTGGATGAATGAGAATACATACAGACCTTTATATAAACAATAGGTTTAAGACTGAAAATCCCTAGTAATTCAATAACTTATATTTCCATTCCCAAAAGGGGTAATCTGTTTCCATCTTGCTCGGTCCTCTGTATCTTCCTCTATCACTTAGAAACCCAATGCATGTCCTCGTGCACAGCATCTAGGAAACTCCTCTTTGGTCTTCCCCTTTTAGTTAAATTTGAAATAGATGTATCTGAGATTCTCAGTTTCAGTCAGACTGAGATTACGTTAAAATGCCCTTACTTGGGGGTGGATTTTGTGTGTGGGCCCCCTCTTGCTCATTTTCATACTCTGCACACACCTGCAGAGTATAAAGGCTGAAGGGATGGGGCTGCAAACCATATTTCATCCACAACACGCATGACCTTTTGTTCTCGGTAGTGTTCTTTGTTTGATTAAATTAAAATTAAAAATTCTGCAGAATCAGTGTACTTCTTAAGTGAGATTGCCTATACATCAAGATTGCAATCATTTTATAATTATGCAACCCCGTCCTAATAAGGGAAAATACATTTCTTGAGCTTTAAAGTCTTTCAATATCAGAGTTTAAACGAGCTTTCAGACCACCCCAAATGTAGCGGACTGCACGAGGAAACAAACCAAGGTTTGTGTAAAGTGGACCAAGTAGGACAGACCAACAGGATAAATGGAACCCATACTTTCATTAATTGTTTCATTTATGGTGGAGGATAATAAAAAATGGTAATGATGGTAGTTGTCTGGCTTATTTTTTTCATACAATGAATTTGGCAAGTACTTTAGAAAATATACCTACATCAAAAAGAGTGAAATAATTTTACCCTGAACTGTGATAAAATGTCACGAAAAAGTTTGTCATTTGAAACTTTGAGACTGGTTTCTTGGTTATTGTTTTTCTTTGGGGGATTTTAAATGCAACAGACGCTCTGATGTGTTACTCTCTAGCTAACATACATTAGATACGCAAATAAGAGCAATGAAGAACAGGCCAGAAGCAACACGTTGTGATAGCTCCTGTGGTGTTTTTCTTTATGTTTGTTCTAATCATTGAATAGATCCAGCGGAAGCAATTGCAGAGACAGCAGCAAACAAACCCCTGGTTCTTATCAGCCTTTGAAATAAATAAACCGTGATTGTATCATTTAACATGTCTTACCATACCAGAAGGCCAACATGATATATTAGTTAATATAAGTTCCTTATACATTTATATGCAAAGGAATATTTGGGGGGGTAGGAGAGATGTATCGTGAGACAGATAGTAAATTAAATTAAACCAACTGCAATAGATGGGCAGTATGGCAGAAGACAGCGCCAAAGCAAATTCAAATAAAGAGTATACAATCTACTGATGAGCCGGTTTCTCTGTTACAGCAACCCATCAATAGGAGAACCCAAACCCATATTCCTGCTCAGTGTTAAGACATGGCATGATAGGGGGAGCTGGAGGATGCTCACTAGTAAACAGTAAATAATGCATGCAGCTCAGGCGTTAAGAGTGCGATAAGAAGAGTGCATATTTCACAGAGCGAGTGGAAGAAAATTGAAAAGGTGGGTTTGATCAGTCATGAAGGGCTGAGTTTTATTTGTGTGCCAACAAGCAGGTAAGTTTCACAGAGTAAGTCACCTGGGGAGCTGACTCAGAGCTTAACGTATCCCGCTTTCTGGAACAAATTCCCAGAGTTTCCCTGATATCCGGTTTAACCAACTCAGAGTTTCCTCCAAGCCCACAACTTTACCAGAAATGTTTTACAAACTTTATTTGGAGCCATTGTCACAGCTCGTCAATCAATTGTATTTTTTACAAACAAAATGCAATTGATTGTCGTTGTCAATTACGATTTGATTGATCGTGCAGCTCTAAAATAAACTTTGACATGGTTGGAAATGTCTTTTTTTTCCATAGATAGGAAAGTGGCCAGGTTACAGTAAGAGAAGGTCAAAATGACATTAGCTCACTACATTACTCACGGCAACCCAAATGACACCACAATGTTATTGATTTGGATCAATTCCCAACAATTATTGGATTATAAATTTCCCATTTACTTTCTGGTTGACAGCACAATATGGCAATGAAGAAAGAGAGAGAAGGAGAGGGAAAAGAATGATGGGAATGAGCAACATGAACCGTGAGACTAATCGGTAATCCAGAGTAGCAGGTAATCCAGACCTCATAGTTAAAATGCCGAGACAGATTCTGTTTCGCATTGGACTTCGATAATTTCAAATCAAATTATCAAATATCGATCCTTCAACTTCCTCCTCAATATTTATAACATGAATACTGAATGTAATACACGTGAAGGACAAAGAGAGAAAGAAAACAAACTTTGCTAAATAACCGTATATGTGTGTTTTTTTAAATGTACAATATAGGAGTAAGAGCTGAAACAGAGAGAACAGACCACTGAGCTAAAGGAGGAGAATGAAAGGGGCACCACACGAATGTGCAAGCTGAAACAGCAGCATTTGACATTGATTCAGGGGAAGGGGACACAGGTACTAACAGATTAAAACTTTCTGAGTAACCGAAGATTCAGTTCACTGCAAAAAAAAGAGCCTAGCAACTTAATCTTTTTCTGAGTTATAAATGGTTGTGTTATCTAACAGGAAACATGCTTTCTCTTCAATTGCCTTTTATTTGGTTGAAAATGTCCTAAATGACTGAGTGCTAGAGTGAAGAACTGAAAAAAAGTGCTGGTGCTGTTTCTATCACTTGAAAAAATAAGCAGTCACAAGAGGACAGTGCGGTTTGCTGGAAGAGTTACAGTTCTATCACAAGGCAGTGTTGCACAGCAGAACGAGACAGAAGGTTTCATTGAAATAAGTGAAAGAATGGAGAACTTACAGTGTGTTCTGGTTGTGACTTGCATGTTGCTGATGAAACAGCTGAGACACACAATAAAGCCAATCTTGAAGTGTATGCACCTTTGCAGGCGTTTTGCAGCGGTGTAAATCTGCATGAAGTAGCACATATTTCCAGAGATGGAAAGATGTGTGTGAGGTATGTTTCTATGGAAAGTACAGTGCAGGAGAGAGTTGTATCCCTTACAGACACTACATCAATATCCTCTGCAATCAAGATTCAGCTGACGGAGGAGGGATTTCATGAGGTGAAATATGTGGCCCCATCAGTGTTGCAGTTGGGAGTGCGAAAAGTGTACCCTGAAGCAATACATGTACATTTTATTCACATGATTCAAGTCTTGTCTTGTGTCACACATGCATTGTCTCAGGATACACGTTTTTTTAGCATGCTGGAAACAAACACAAAGGATGGGAGTATTGCAGCCAAGTGAAGTTATGGAGTTGTTATATATAGGTTGGGTTAGTCAGCTTCATGCCCTCAATGCAGACCGTGATAATTTTCTTTCATCATTGAGTGCCTCTCGGCCATCAACATTTATGGCAGTGGCTCCTAGTAAATTTTCCTTAGTGTATTTAAAGTTTGTTTTCCAGGTACTCCTGTCTTTCAGAGCATGTTTGGGATGGGGAGAATATTTAGTATTGATAAAAACTTTGTAGGAACTATGGTCAGCACAATGTTCTTCTAACCAATGGTCAAAAGGGTACAAAAAGAAGAGCCAAGTTAATAGGAATGACGGTTTTTTTTTATCATAACGAGAGGTTAGGCAATAATCAGTGCTTTTAAAAGAGCGAATATAAAACGAAAAACCACTCTCCTGTTTCTCTGCAGCGAATAAGTGATTGTCAAACGACAGAAAAGGGAAGAGCGTTTGGAGCTTACCCACTAGTTAATCGAAGAACGACATTGTTCTCTCACAAGGATAAAAAGTAGATGTCAAGCTCAGAACAGAATGCATTGAAGAAAGACAATTTGAAATAAGCTACATACATTGTTCCTGTTAACTGTATTTGTTGAAAAGTGAATATCTCAGGAAAGTTCAATTACCGAAATAGAAAACTCTTATTCCCAATATATCAAAAGGTACCTCTCCAGTATAAGACATATATGTTCTCAAATACTCAGCAGTTCCTGGGCTATACCCATAAAACCTTATATGACAAATACACACACATAATGAGTTTGTAACCATGGAAACTAAAACAGAAAAATAAATGTCCTTAAGTAGCAGAAGAGACCAGAGACCTGTTAAGTGTTCAAAATGTTGATGAAAAATGTTGAATAGTATTTTCTCTATATCTTCTTTGGAAACGAAGCAAACTTTCAGAATGAGGAAACTTGTCAAATAGGTAATGAAAAACGACTAAAGCTGGCCCATTTACTGTCATTGTTACGGACTATTAATGGGAATTGTCTTCGACATTATAAACCAATAAATAAATAAGGCATCACTTAATTTTAATGCTTGATATGTCAGGGGGATATAAATGTTTAAACGGCTCAACGAGTATGCGTCAACAAAATAATTAAGTGACGTTCAACGTATATATTGTGGGGAAGACCACAAATAATTCAACGTCCAACTTGATATGATTATCTGTCTCACAGGCTTTCTGTCATTTTTTTTTTTTTTTAGGCTTTTCAAGACCATTGTTGACTGCTAAATGTCATCTCCTGTCTTCTTTTCAAATTTTTACACTAATTCCTGTGGCTGGTTTACAGTCGTGCAAGGTTACTCACTTTATTGTGGATTCAAAAGGAGCAGGGGTGCATTTTACACACATTTGTACTGATTTTTGGAGGGACAGAAATATTTTTAATCAGCCTGTAAAAAGGATAAGTGCATGGGGGGAAATCAAATTATTGTTCACAGTGGAATAACCACAGATAAATTTGAGGGATGGCAGATTCGGCTGCTGGCGCCAGTCAACCTGCAGGCCTGGATCAGTTCCCAAACCGAAGCATAGAGAAGAGACTGAGATGTGGAAGGCATCCAGAGAGCCCCAATATCCCTCAATATCCCGCTATCTATACCATTTGTCAACTGTCATGGCCTTACCCCCATGACCCTAAGTCTTGTCCTGAACATGTAAAGTATTCTGAAATTTCCATACTGGCAGACAAACCCAGCTTTTCAACCTTGAGACGAATCACCTGAGAGCCTGAGTGATGGATGTTTTCCTGGAAAGTGAGGAGCAGATTATCCCATGACAACAGCACGGCATCAATTGATCATGGTCATGATAAATATCAAGAGGTTGCATGTTTGAGCAAATAAATGTGAGATGGAAACGAAGAGGAGATTATTTCAGTATGTATTCACCCAGAAGTGAGAACACATCTTCATTATCTGCTGCCCACACTTACAACTCCTCCGCAGTCTAACACCGCATGAGCTAAATCTGATTAAAAGTGTGGTGTGTGAGCTTTTCAACTAAAAAAAGTAGTTGGTCGAAAAATGCATATATGATCATTCCTGTCTAAAACCACTCTGTACTTAGCTCATTTGAGCAGAATGCATAGTAAATGTACAGACACAGCGGTCCAATCGTGAAGAAAGAGTTGCACAGGTAGTCAGACTGGTTTCCAGAATGTATTACTATCTTTTTTCTGATATATGAAAGTGAGAAAAGACATGAGGGGCAGAAATAGTGAAAAGGGGGAGGAGAGGAAAGTATCTTGGACGCTAAGATGAGACATTAAGAGTAATGAAACAGAAAGGAGGTATTTTTCTAAAAACGACTAGGGTGAAGAGAAAATACCAACAGATCAACCAAGTCTAATGATTTAGTTATTTAGAATTCTGACCTTTTTTATGGGAGGTGTCCTGGTTCGGGATTCTTCTCAAATTCAAACACAATTTCTACAATCACCAAAGCGTCAAGGTGGACGGTCAAATTTAGCATCCACAGTTCACTTTCTGACCAAATGTTATGGCCTTATGATGTAAAAGTGTTATTGACCTTTGGATATAAATTATTATCACCATATATTTAATTTCAATCAGAAAAGACAGATAATGATTAATTATTTATTACAACAGATGATGTGTTATAAATAGTTTATTAAATTTATTTTGCCATCGAAGGGTCTCTGCCCTAAGCAGCAGTATCGAATATCACCCCTTTGGAGTCTGGATACTGTTGGTGGTGGTTAACGACTCTGCCAAGACTAATGAATGATGAGGCTGATAGATGTGTTGGGACTAGGCTGAATCGGGGAGGTGGAGGGCACCTTGAACCGGCAGCATGCGAGAACTAGAGGAATGGAGAGAGAATCATATTTGAAAAAAAACGCTGATGGTTATAGGCTAAACATGCAGTGGAGACGGTGATCATGGATGAGACTACCTGAATGAGCAAAGCAGATATCAATTGATGCCCCGACAGTTGAACGGGTAATTGAGACTTGAGAGGTGAGAATAATAGCGTCAGATGGGCAGAAATTGTGGCCGCGAGTGTGTAAGACGATAGTCTTACTGACAGAACTCAACTCAAACACAATTTTGTTGGTTACATATTCACTTTTAATTATTAATCAAAAATCTTTTTAATGTGACAACCTTCTACCACCAAACTCGAAACAGATCATCCTTGAGTCCAGGTTTGTACCAGTTGTAGGGGTAGCCGTGATCCGGGAGGAGGAGTATGTGAAGAGTGTTGGACAGAGTGATGAGTCTGAAGATAGTAATTGAAGATGCTATGTGATAACCATTGTAAGTGCTTATGTTCCGCAAGTTGGTTGTGGGTTGGAAAAGAAAGACAATTACCAAGGTGAGTTGAATGAAGTGATGGGAAGTAATCCCAGACTGGTGTTGGAGGGGACTTCAATGGGCATGTTGGAGAAGGGAACACAGGGGATGAGAAGGTTAGCGGCATGTATGATGTTAATGACAGTAACGAGGATAGAAATGGCCGTGGAGAACATGTATAACAAGAAGAGGGAGGAGTGATGGGTAACATACAAGCAGAGGGAGGAGCAGGCAGGTGGACTACATCCTAATCAGAAGATGTAATCAGAAACATAACGGAGACCGTAAAGTGTTGACAGCGGAGAACATAGCCAGCAGCATAGAATCGCAGTATGTAGTGTGACAGGAGAAGGAGGGGAATACCAAAGAGGAAGTTTCTGGATGTGGTGAGCGAGGACATGCAGCTGGTTAGTGTGACAGAGAAAGTTGCAGAAAACAGGACAAGAGGGAAACACATGATCTGCTGTGGCGACCCTTACAGGAAACAATACAAAAAGGAAGAACAAGATGAAGATGAGTAACCTGCATGATGATTAGTGCAAACCCCATTTACACTTGTTTTTAATTTAAACTTGTTTTTTCTAATACAGCATAGATGTGTGCACTCTAATTACATGCCCTGTGTTGTCTCAGGAAAAAAAAAAAAAAAATTAGGATGAGTTATAATTAACATTTACTGATTTCAAGATGGTACATGGTGTAAATCTACAGACTGCCATTAGATCTGTCTTATTTCCATTTGCACAACTAGCCAGACACAATGGCAGTGTCTGGCTAGATCAAACTAGAGCCAGAGATAATTTTCTGAAGCATCAGTGCAAAACAAAATCACAGAGACTTATAGGAGTTTAAAGTATTTTTGAATTGATATTGAAACCATTGAAGGGTAAATAAATGATGGAAAACATCAATGGTGCTTATTGAAAAAGAAAGTGGTTGGTAGAAAACTTGTGTGATGGTTGGATTTTGAACAAACAAATTGTCGGAGAAAAAAAAGTGAAGTGTTTTTGTACACCGTCAAAAGATGATTATGATTTTATTTTAATTGTTCTTAACTTCATTGACATGTGTGTTTTATATTGCATAGTGTTTAAATGTTAATGGTAAGCCTTTTACCTCATTGCTTAAAAACACCACTAGGTTTAATGCATTGTTGAGTTTGCAGTATATGCTGAATATGCAATAACATTGTCCTTTGAGAACAAATCTGACACATTTAATAAAACCTTCTCTAAACCAAAAATAACAGTTTATAAAAAGAAATATGTGGCTCGAATTTAATTAACATAAATCTGAACTTGATAAAACAGCGAATGAAGAGTGTGGTTATTTACCTGTAATCGTCAATTGCTGCCACCTTCTTTTGACACTTGTATTGTGGTAGTCAGAAGTTTCAATATTTTCTGTGTGTCTTGAATGCCACTCAGTGTCCTTTTTTTATGAGTAGTTTAAATGTTTGTTTAGAAAAGCTTATATAAATATAATTTATTTTTTTTCTGTCAAGGATTTATAATGTATCTATAAGCATTCATACATTGATGTATTTCTCTGAATCAGTTCCATCTCACATGAGGTTTCATTCAAGCTCTTCATCACTCAGAGAAAGCATTAGCAGTCCATCTACATCACTGATTGCAGTATGAGCTGCCTCCTCAAGAAATCAAATATTAATTTCATTTTTTGAATATTTTCTCACCAATGTCAGATACAGGAAAGTGTACCAGAAAAAATGATTTGCCAGAAACTTGTTAACTGTAAACTTATATACTATTTTAGGGTTTAGTCATGAAAAAAACCCTGCTATTTAAATCAGTATCAACTGCTATACTGATTTAAATAAAAAATCCTAAGTACTCAAAAAAAAATTGCTACATAAGCAACAAAATTATTTTTCATTTAAAATCTTTCACAACTTTTAGAGCAGTGAAAACAACAAAAAAAAAATCTACGAGGCCTCATTGCCTTATCTATGATGCACTTTCTCTTTCCAATACAGGAAAAATTGTTCCAATATGAAACTGTGACTGTGAATTCTCTTGAGAAAGAGGGTCACGACCCCTGGAAAGATTGCTTTTGAGTTTTTCAAATAGATGTTTTCTGTGCACATTGAGTATAAGACAGAAAAATTTAAGTACTCCACTGCCAATATCTCAAGACCCATCAACTCAACAAACAGATGGGGAAACTAACCAACAGGAAAACATTAAGAAACCTATTTTTGATTTGGCGGTTAACTACCCCTTTAAACATTATATGAACCTGATTTCAGTTTGTAGGTGACACAGATATTATCAGAGCAACGATAAATCTCAGGCATGGAGATCATGCCAGAGTGCTGGACAAACAAATTAGATATATCTACATTCCAATTTTAAGCCACCCATTGAACAATTATCTGTAATAGACCACACTAAAACTAGGAATAAAAACAGGAACATGATTATGAAAGAACAGCCTACAAACTCACTATCCCTCTTTCTGCTTCCAGTTGTTTTCGCTCTGAGTCTCTCACTGTTCCAAGCCCCCAGCACTACCGGGCTGAGTGATTGGATCAGACATCACCATGCATGCTTTTCACAACACAGACACTGAAAAATACAAAGAGGCACAACACACACATCTTTGCATTTACAGTGGCATGATGTAAAGGCATAAATATCTGGGAGTTTCAGAAGCTTTATATCTGCTTAGCATGACCTTTGGCGTTGTCTGTATTTGATACTGAAATGAGAGTAATCAAAGCTTCTCAATTTTATTTGTTTATCGAAAAATAATTTGGTCGGGGATGGTTTGCGCCCAAGCAGAGAACATGAACAGTCACAGTACGAACCCCCCAAGGTTCTTATTGAATACTGGTGATTGACTTTGAGGTTTTACAGGATGTCTTAAACATGCCAGTGATAATAGAAAATTTCACTTTCATATAAAAGTCTAGTTAATTTCGTCTGGACCAAGAACTTACAAAACAGTTCCATTCAGTTTTGGTTCCCTTTATCTTCATGCAGACTTCACAAACAAAGCTTGAGCCATTAAGCCATTGCTGACATAACCTAATGATAAGCACTGTTTGGTTTCGACTTCCTGTTATTGACAACAGACCAAGCAGTCTTTACTGCATCTTGCAATAATCCGCCACAACATTTGTTACGACCCAGCTTGTTGGAGAAAAGGGATGTAACATAAAACCAGATGGTAGTGGTGAAATAAAGTTGATTTTAATAAAATATAAGAACAAGAGTGGCAGATGAATTACATAACTGCATGGCATATCACTAATGCCTCGCAGATTCAACGCTTCAGTAATTTCACTTCTACAACCAAGAGTAACCAGCCGCATGGAGAACTGTTCGTGGAAGCAGTGTCTCCTGGACATCTGACCGTTAGCGCTAGATGGCTTCCATGGCGGCCCAGGTAACGCCTCCATCAGCGGGAGACACTCAAAATAAGGCGGCCGAACAGTCTAATTTACACTGCGGAGTATGCCATATACCTTAACATTAACAGGGGAGCGGGCGATAGAGTTTGTAACCACACATAGAGCAACTCTGACTAACGTGACACCAATCAGTGGGTAGGATATTTTTTAAACATTTCCTCAAAACTTATGTTTTAGATGCACAAAACATAGGGTATGTGTGAGTATCCTAGCAGCTTTAATAAAGTCCTACTTGTTAAGGGTAAACTATAAGGACAAAGCATCTCCAGAACTGCAGGTCTTGTTGGGTGTTCCCTGTCTGCAGTAGTCAGTGCCTACCAAAGTTGTCTAAGGAAAGACAACTGGTGAACTGATAACGAGGTCTTGGGTGCCGCAGACTCACTGATGGGAGTCAGCCAAAGAACTACTGTTGTATAAATTAGGGAAAGTTAATGTCCATTCTGATAGCAAGGTTTCAGAACACAGTGCATCAAACATCAGTCTTTGGGGCAAAGGGCGGATGGATGGTCAACACAATGGGGCAGCATTTTTGCTGATCTTGTAATAATAATAATAATAATACATTTAATTTATAATGCACTTTACATTTGGATCAAATCTCAAAGTGCTTTTTTACCATATTTGCTCTACATAGCAAAGAATCTGAATACAAATCTATTTGGTTTATACAAAATACGAAGGCTGCCAATTGATTTACAATCAAAGGCAAATTTCATAATAATTTAGCATTTAAAAAACATTCTAAAGCATCTCTACAAACACAAAAACTGTAGTTGGCCCTTTGTGCATTTTTTCAGGTTGTTTCACTCCCATTATCGTGTCCACACAGGGTTTCCACACCATGGTTGAACACTGTCAATGCTGGAAAAAAGATCTAGCTGATTCTATTATTTATATATAAGGGAAAACTCTCCCCATTAGTTTTTATCTTAATAGCCAGAGGTAAACCCAGGATGAAACAATGGTGCCCTTGGAAAATGAGGAGATTCCTGACTGAAGCCATCATTGCCAAAATGATTGCATCCGCCAAGCTTCTGTGAAACTCGGCCATACTAGTCCAGGTTTGATTGACAGCTTTAACGATTGTCCAAACAAACATGTTTTCAATAGAAGGAAAGGTGTATTTGCTGGTATTCTTGTCGGAACTAATACTACTTTTAACTTAAACTTTCAATGTTTCATACTTGTTGCTTCGTTGCTAAATGAAATCTGGCTTCACAAAAGAGTCTTTGAAAGCCTGCTGCAATCACACTTGACTTTCAACAGGGAAGGGAGAATTTATATATGAATGTTTGACTCTTTCTTCCATGCCCAACTCTACACAACACTATTGTCAAGGACTTGTGACCTGATTTGTAGCTGAGAATGTGAATTAGGCTCAACATACTGATTGTCACATCCAATCACATATCTGCAGTCTGGGATTTCAGGAGTCATGTCTTATATCTAATAACTTCTTACGGATTGCTTCTTTGTGTCCTATTTACAGTGAAGTGTTGTACTACTGTTACTGTTGGTATCATACCTCTTGAGGCCATAACTTTGAAATACTGTTAAATAGTTCGTCATAACCATTTCTCCCCTTTTCATTGGCTGCCATTTTTTTTATTTTTCATTATGAAAATGTTAAATTGCTTTTGTTTTCATTGCTAGAGGGACTTTGAAAAGTTCATGAACTTGAGTGTACTAAAGGAAAGCCTTTTTCATATTTTCCCTGAGTGATGTGAAACACTTGGCCATGAGTGTGTGAGAGAGACCTACATTTATATTCACTTGTCAATTTCTTGATTATATTAATATGAAAGCATGCAATGCCTCTTTAATTTATAGTGGAAAATAAAAGTCTACCGCAAACAAATATTGAGAACTAGAACAGTCAGTATGGAATTGAGCTGATCTGTATTAAATTGTATCTTGAGTTTTATAAATTCCCAAAATAAATACCAGACTGCTTAAAAGTCCCAATGTATTAAATTCCATTGTTTGATCAGAACAGGGGTACAACACACAGCTGCCAAACTGTTGTTCCAACATGTAAATTTTTACAAAAGATAGTTCACTTTCAACTTCATGTTACATTTTAAATAGTGTTTTAATCAGAAAGAAATATCAAAAATGTATGAATTCAGTTGCATTCCTTTTCCAAAGCGTACATTCATTCTAAAATTATATTCTGACATTGTACTGCAATTTGAACAAAAATAGCATTGTGCATATGTAGAATCAAAGTCAGGGATATTATGCAATCGTCATCGCCGATGTCCCATCCTCAGATCCTGCATGTTAACGCAATAATTTAAAAACTAATTAACTGATGCTTTTCACATTTTACGAAAACACAGATTTTTGGACGTGATATCTTTATTGTAAATATTTAATCAAATAATTCATACTTTAGTCACAAGGGGGAGCTTCTGTTTTATACAAAAAACTCTGTTTCCTGGAGATAATTAAAAAAATTAAAAATTTTATTGAACTCCTCAAAGTTTAATTTGAAGTGTTCAGTCATGGGGATTCCTTGTAAAACGCAGGGTTATTGGGGACTTTTCGGGGATTTAGCCTACCTGCAAGGTCGACTGCATAGGCCTAGTTGGAATAGCATTACAGATTAAAAACTACAGGAGGATGCTTGGGCCCTCCTCAAGTCACAATTTGATGGTGTGATTTATTCCCTAAGAGAATTTTAAATTCAGTGAGGGCAGATAACCAGAATAAACACGGAGGCACTGTCAGAGAGTGAGTTGAATAGAAAATAGGAAATAGAAAGAATAAAAGCAAATTGTATATACAAATTGCTTTTTGCTGAGTTGATTGTGATACAATGGAACGCAGTATATCTCTCCAGTACGCACATTATTATCTTGTGTTGATTCTTTATCTGCATTATTCTTAATTTTGCCCCTCCACTCTCAGACCCTGGATGGGTCCTCTACCCCGGGTGCTAATTGGCAAAAAGTCTGATCGTAATCCAGCCTCGAATCCCCCTTTTTTTTTCAATTCAGAGCAGCTGTCCAAAGCTGATGCACTTTATTTTACATTCCCATACATGACCAGGATCCATTTGATCAGATCGCTGTCTCAACAGGTCACCTCACACTGATGCACATGTAGTCTGATTTCCTACTACTAATAGCTCTTTGAACCCCGCAGCTTCGGTCCCAGTTCGCTTCAATTGTGACACATTAAACTCTGTCCCCATTCAGCTACCACCGATGTGTCCATTGACAATGATACATCATCAAACATGTCATATTGTTGAAGTAAGAGTAGTATCAGGCAATTTACTTTTGACTTAGATGATTTTTGTGTAGTGTGTTTCAACCTTTACCTCAGACTCTTTTAGACTGTTGACAAACTGTTCAGCTTCCCAGGTTAAGTTTATTGCAGGATGCAGGAAGGAGATTACAACTGTTGTTGGCAGAGGATTATATTCAAATGTGCCAATGAAAGTCAAGGAGAAGGGCCCTGCATTCTAAAAGGTCAGCTGCTCACACACACAGTGGACACCATAGAGCCATAATTTGAGCTTGACAAGTTGATGAACATTGCATTGAACTGGGTCACACAAGGAAGAAGTACACACAACCTATTAAACTATTATTGTTATCATCAACCTAGGATCCCTGCTGCTTCAGTGGCCTGACCCTTGAGAAGCAGAAAAAAATGGATTAGCATAGCTGATATCATTGCTTCCCTCCCCCAATGCACACACACAAACAAACCCAACCGGTCATGGCTGTAGTTGTCCACCTCGAGTCTTCGATCTGCTCAACGTTTCTGCCCCTTAAAAGGCAGTCTTTTTCGCCACTGTCGCCTACTGCTTTCTCACGGTGGAATTTGTTGGGTGTCTGTAAAATAATTATATAAAGAGTTTGGTCTAATCCTGGTATTTCTGGAAAGAACATTCAGACAACAGCCTGCTTCTTGAATACCCCCCATGCCTGAGGAGAGCCAGGTTAATGTCAAACACATCATTTAAAATATGTTATTTTGAAAATTTTAATATTATTAATTTTAATTATTATTTTATGTGGTTTGAAAAAGAATTTTTTTTGTAAATATTTCTTTTTAATTTAGTAAAATATAAATTTATTTTTAAAACCATACTGTATACTATATGAAGTTAAGTCTTTCTTTTTCCCTGAAAGTTTAACTTTGTATGTTTGTACTGAGAAATGAACATTTCAATATGTTCGATGCCTGCTTTCTCCTTGTTAACCACTACATCGCAATCGAATCGCAAACCGCAATATTGTCAAATATTATCGCAATATGACTTTCTCTAAATAATCGTGCAGCCCTATTTGTGACACAAACTTTATAATGCTCAGCTACTCTGAGAAACAATCAGGGTGCAATAATTGATAGAGCACGATTAAGACATCAGCTGAATAGAACCAAATGTATGGTTTGTGGACCACAAGACTTGGACACAAAGTAACATTGTGGAAGCTAAAAGAGGATAGGAGTTACAGTGTGCAGTACTAGTGATATACTTGCTCGGAATTTATGCCTCTATTAAGATATTTTAAGACCTCAAATTTTGTGGAATCCGTAGACAAGCTAACTGAAATTTGCATGTATATTAACTGTTATATGCAGCCTGTGATTGAGTAGGGTGCGGACAGAAACATTTCAGAGTTTCAAAAATTCAGAAGATAGAACATCAAATGTCTATCCATTAGAAGAGGATTCAATGAATAAAGGACGCATTTCCTTTTACACAGCTCTTAACTCTTAAACACCATCTTTTTACATGAGCTAATTTAATCTCTAAAAGTTATAAATATGAATTTCTTTTTCATATCTTCAGCTGGATGGCATTGCTAAACAGAAAAAACTCAATAACAGGCTCAAAGTTTTCCAGTTTGACTGATGAGGACACTGTAATTTCAATCCTTAAGTCTGTTTACATAGTTGAAGGCTGTAAATGAATTGGTAGCTGGTACCTTTGATCTTCTTGAGGATCTTCATGAGGTTAGACATCCTTACAAACACAACAGACACAAATTTGCAAAACTTTTTCACCAAAGACATTAAAAGTCTTGGCTCATCCTGCCAGCCACCTAATTTAATAAAATTACAGGTTTTCCCCCAGAGAGACCAGCAGTTAAAAGCCTTCTTGTGTACTTGTCCTTGAGTCCAACTAATGCTGTCATGGCTTTTAACTTTGGCTGCCCTCTTTACGTGTTTTTACATATAATAATAATAATAATAATACATTTAATTTATAATGCACTTTACATTTGGATCAAATCTCAAAGTGCTACAAGGCAAAAGCAGATAAAAGCATCAATAAAAAATAAATAAATAAATAATAATAATAACTATACAAAAACGTGACCAAAAGCATTAATGTTAATTACAGTTATAGGTTCTGCTAAAAAGGAAAGTTTTAAGTCCTTTTTTAAATGTGTCAGTCGTCTGTGGAGCCCTCAGATGGTCAGGGAGGGCATTCCACAGACGAGGGGCAGCAGAACAGAAGGCCCGATCTCCCATGGTGCTGAGCTTAGTCCGGGGAAGGAGGAGGCGGTATGACTGGGTAGAACGGAGGGATCGTGTCGAGGTCAGTGGGGTGAGTAGTTCTTTCAGGTAGGGGGGTGCGTTACCATGGATGCACTGGTGAGTGAGGAGAGAGATCTTATAATCAATCCTGGTGGAGATGGGAAGCCAATGAAGAACTGGGGTGATGTGTTCGTGTTTACGAACTCTCATCAGGATCCTTGCAGCACTGTTTTGAACATACTGCAGTCTTTGAAGACTTTTATCAGGGATCCCGATTAGAAGTGAGTTACAGTAATCAAGTCTGGAGGAGACGAACGCGTGAACCAGCTTTTCAGCATCACTCAAGGTTAGTGACGAACGGAGTTTGGAAATATTTCGGAGATGGTGAAAGGAGATCTTGCAGATGTGTTTGATGCGGGATTCAAAAGTGAGTTGAGGGTCGAATCTCACGCCGAGGTTGGTGACTGATGAAGAGAGGGGAATGTCGTGACCAGAGAAGGTAATACTGGTTATGGAGGAAGACTGGGTCTGATGTGGGGTGCCAATTAAAATAGCTTCGGTTTTGGAGCTGTTCAACTGGAGAAAGTTGTTTTTCATCCACACCTTTATCTCCTCCAGACAAGTGCGGAGAGTTGACAGGGGAGATGATGAAGATGAGGATGGAGAGGCTGAGGAGGAACATGTGTCAGTTTTTATGTAGATTTGCGTGTCATCAGCGTAACAATGGAATGAGAGTCCATATCGACTGATGACACGGCCAAGGGGGAGCATGTATAGTATGAAGAGAATGGGGCCAAGGACTGATCCCTGGGGGACTCCACAGGTGACGGTGTGTGTCCGGGACTTTGAACTTCCAAGGGAAACGTATTGTGTTCTGTCAGTGAGGTAGGATTGAAACCAGTTTAGGGCGGTGGCAGTGAGTCCAGTGGTGTGATGTAGGCGGTGCAGGAGTATTCCATGGTCAACTGTGTCGAAGGCAGCAGATAAATCAAGGAGAATCAGGAGGGAAGGTGAACCAGCATCTGCTGCCATCCGTAGGTCATTTGTGACTCTAAGCAGAGCTGTTTCTGTGCTGTGGGCGGAGCGGAAACCAGACTGAAAGGTTTCAAAGAGGTTGTTGTATTTGAGGTGGTCCTGGAGGTGGGCAGCAACTACTTTTTCCAGAACTTTGGAGAGGAATGGGAGTTTGGAAATGGGCCTGTAATTAGCAAAAAGTTCTGGATCGAGAGTAGGTTTTTTTGAGGAGTGGTCTGATTATGGCGGCTTTTAGGGCAGATGGAACAAAGCCGGCCTGGAGGGATTGATTTATAACATCGGTGATCAGGGGACTGATGGAAGAGATGTTAGTTTTCACCAGGGCTGTAGGAAAGGGGTCGAGGGCGCAGGTGGAGGATTTCATTGTCCTGATGATAACCTCAACCTCCTGCTGTGAGATTTCTGGGAAACATCTTAGAGGCTGGGAGACCTCAAACTGAAAGTAAGCAGACTGGATAGGTAGAGAGGAGGAAAGAACAGAACGGATTGAGTCAATTTTTGATTTGAAGAAAGCCATGAAATTATTACAGTGCTCTTCTGTAATTTCTGTAAGAGGGAGAGTTTGTGGTTTAAGAAGATGATTGATTGATTGAAACAGCTGCTTAGAATTTCCAGGACTAGTTTTGATGATGTTGGAGTAGAACAGTGACCGAGCCTCTCTAAGGGACTTTGAGTAGGCCTTTTGGTGTTCCCGAAAGGCTAGCTTGTGGACAGTAAGACCTGAAGCCTTGTAACGCAGCTCAAGGACACGCCCAGCTGCCTTCATTTTCCGTAGCTCGCTGGTGAACCAGGGGGCTGAGCGGGAGAAGGTGACTGTTCTAGTTTTTACAGGGGCGTGACGATCCAGGATGCTACTCAGGGATTTATTGTAGAAATCTACTGAGTCATTTGCTGATACAAAGTTGGCAGAAAGAAGATGCTGGAGGTCGACTCTCATGGTTTCTGAGTTGATGTCATCACCAATCTCAGCCTCCAGTTTTCCTGCAGAACAACTCTAAGCAAGACTTAAGTAGCATCCACAAAACATTCTTACTGATTGAGATAGTTAAGTCCAAAATAACTTAGTTAAAACATTTCTGAAGTGGAATCTTTATTTTCAGGCATTTATTTTCTTTATTTCCAGGCATTGATGATTTGGCACAAGAAGATTTGAGATGTCATTATTCATGTCAAACCAATACAAATTCCATTTAGATTGTATTTCCAAATAAAACCTTAGTCCAAAATGATGTTACTTCCTAACCGTTAGCCCAATTTGGTCCGAATTTGGTTCATGTGAGTTGACTGAAGGAGATCTATCATGTGTATATCAGATTTTTTTCAAGGAGTTTACGAAAAAAACTTTTTCAGACATAACCAGATATTTCATTTAAGGAGTTGATTCGGGGGGATTGCTTGTACAATGCAGGGGATTGAGGGTTTTTCGAGAATATACCTTGCTATTAGGGACAACCGCATAGGCCTGGTTGGATTTAGATAGCTTCCAGGAAAAAGGTCACAGTAAAGCGACGTGTGAGTGAGTAAATATTTATATAACTATCATCTGTGAGAAAAAATTGACAAGGTGGTGAAATAAAACAGAGTTTATCATATTTTAGAAATGTTGAATTTGTCATAACCATTTCCCAATTTTTTGTTTTTTAATGTGGCTCAAGAACTTAAAACACTGGAACCAACATTTCACTATCTTTCATTAGACCATTGCAGTCTGGCAAGGGTCCTAGCATTATAAATAGAAATAACTATTTCAAACCAAAATAATTAACACCGACAATTCTGAAATCAAAGAGAATCCACATATTTTTGAATTAAAATGAAAAGCAATTAATATACTCCGTCATGAGTGAAGTGATGATAGAGATAAGAAGAGATTCCCTCCCTCCATCTTTCAAGCACATTTGATTTCAGGAGCACAACTCAGGTGTTTGTTCATCAAACCTCCAACACAACAACCATTGAAGTTGAATATTTACCTCAGTGGAGAGGGATTTGTCCCAAATGAGGGTTTCTGGAAAGAAACTTTATGTACTCATGTATGGGGCACAAAGAGTTCCGTTTTGATGATTTGAACAAAATTGAATTTCTTTATCAGATAAACCATTTACAAACAAATGCAATTTTTCATCAGTGAGATCTGGTTGTAGTGGGAAGTCCTGAGTATTTTAAGCTTGTTTTTATCAGTCTTGACAGTTCTTGTAGAACCCCAGATTGAGTTGTACTCCACCCTCATGATTTAACTAATTTTCACATTCAAAATTTGAAGTTCTCGAAAATATTTTTTTTTAAAAAGCACCAACCCTGCTCATAGGATAAACAAATGTACCAACGTGTGAAGAAATGCAGCAGATGCAACTAACCTGGTAGCTGATGTTACCGTTTTCTCCAGCATCGGGCCCATATTGTATTGGAGGACGGATTTCCTTTTTCTTTTTTTTTTTACAGCATCTTAAAAAAAAAAAAAAGGAAAAGCTGTCCAACACAATATTTCCTTAAACCTAAATAGGCACACTCCATCAATCCCTATTACACCAATTCCCTCACTCCCTGAGCTTATGTCTGGTGTTTTTATCAGCTCATAACCACCTACTGTGGAAAGCCACACTCCCTAATCCAGTTTTCCGTAAAGATAAATGATGGTGGCCTCTGGGCTACACCTTCAAATATGCATCAAAAACTGTATACGATACTGCAAACATATACAGGCAAGGTTCCAGAAGATATGCATGCACCCTCCCATACTTAGCAATTTTCCCAGCTTAGATACACTAACATTCATTCAGCCATCTATGTTTTACCTAAAATGCAGATGTTGGATGCTTTGGCAGATCAGGAGAGAGATAGTGGGAGAGACTGACAGTTTAATCAGCACCAACTGAAGTGCTCAAAAATAGCCATAAGAGCAACTGCAGACAGCTCTCAGACTTTTTTCCTATTCCCCAAAGCCCCATCTCACTCACATTTGGTCATATTTTACACTGTGACTGCCTTCCTCTGTACCCCTTCAAGTCTCCTCGTTCCCTGTTATCTGCTGCAACAGTTCTCTCCAATCTGATGACCTCAACTTTGCTGTGATTCCCTACAATAATATAATTCAATCGATCCATTCATCTAGTCTTTACATGCTCTCAATCAAAGTCTGGCTGTCAGAGTCCCGTGGTCACCTTTAATGAGTCTCTCATTGTATTTTTTTTCTCTGCTAATTATCAGAACCCTGAGACATAAAGAGCAGACATTTACTAACACAACATTATGCATAAACATATTTTAAATAACGAGGCTTTCTAACAGTTTGAATTGCCTTTCTTTCAAGATTGGAGTCTTATTGAGCTAAGCAAGGAACACATACAAATAATTATATTTGCTATTTGCATGATAATGACACAGCCATCAGAATATCTCTCAAATACTTCAGTGTAAAATTAAATTAAATCAGGATTGCTAATCTTTTAGCGGTTCTGATCATGACAAACCATCAAAAAAATGGCAACACTCAGCTGAAATATCTACCTCATGGTTTGTCTGAAGACACAAACAAAAACATGTTTACATATGCTCTTCAGTTTTTTCCAAAAAAATCTTGAGGGAAAAAACTATCATTGACTAAATTTGAAAGGATGAGTGAGTAATTTGTCAGTGAGTGGTCTAAAGGTAACCATCCCATTCGCAGACAGAAAACCAATCAGACATAACATGGTAAAATCTCTGGAAACATTATACCCACTGGCAGCTGAAGTCACAGTAACATTGATTATCCCATTACAATGGCACCCATCATTGGGTGGGATATACTGGCATCACATTTAAAGTTGATTTGTTGGGGGCGGGGAAAAAAGGAAAAGCTTAAGGATCCGAGCAACTTTGACAAGGGTCAAATTGATGGCAAAATTACTTGGTCATAACATCTCCAGAACTGCAGGTCTTGCTGGCTGCTCTCGGTGGGCATTGGTTAGTTAATAAAATTGTGTCTGTGGTATGAAATATTCATTTATATGTATGGACACAGCGTAAGGTTTAGGCTCTCCGTAAGTGGATAGATATGATTATACTAAAAGTATTAATGGCTCAAAATGACTATAGTGCAGCCGAGGCGTGAAACAGAGCTTACGTCGGCTGGGAAAAAAATTGTTGATACAATGGTGAAAATCTAAAGCTGAGGGGAAACCTTTTGCTTAGTTTTTTTGGGTTTTTGTAATCAATGCTCTCAACCCTGCGGTTCCAAGAAATGGATATTTCTACTGTTTTCTGACTCCAGTAACCTCTGACCTCAAGCATCCATGAGCCTCTACAACAGCCTGTTGGGCTCGCAGGTGGAGTTTTGATGAATAAAACGCAGGAGACAGATGAATAAGAAATAGTTGGATGAAAATATGGGATGATGAACTGAGTTATGTATGTTACAATAAATTAAAGAGTTACGTTTGATAAGAAGAGTCAGAGGGGAAGCCAATTATGAGGAGGTAGAGGTGTTATAGTCTTTTACATTCTCTGCTGTAAAAATAAATGTGTGTTAAATTTTATGTACTTCTGATATTGAAACACAAAAGGCTGTATCTTCAGTACATATGGTCAATCTTTCAGGGTCTTCTTTTCAAATATTGTACGAAAAACTGATTTCGATCATTGCTTGATTTGTTGCATTTGTAATCTTCAGAAATAGTGTCAGAAAAAAAGCAACCTCACGCTAATTCGGCTAATCAGGAGACACTAAACTGAACTGGCTTCGTTCACTCTTGGAAATGTAATTCTAACGTCTTGGCTTAGAGGGGAAGCGGGTTGCATTTTCTAATAAAAAATATTTGGTTTAATCAACATAGTAGAAGCCATTTTTTCAAATTGTCCAGGCTATTTCCTCCCGTGCACTTCAAATTATACAAAGCAATTGGATGACTGTTCCTGAAAAAAAGAAGCATAATGTGTTTTACAAGCATGTCCCACAGAGAAACACAAATGTAAAGCAAAAAATTGCTGATATTCAATATTGCCGATTATAACCAGAAACAATGGATCCAAATTAAACCAAAACCGACTCTACCGATAATGCAAGAGGAATGCCACTATTGCCCACATGACTTGATTTACAGTTTATTTAAAGCAGGTGTGCTGAAAAATATCAGAGAAGTCACATCTAGGCATAAGAATCATGCAGTACGTGCAGCACTGAATTTGATGAACTGACTGAAAACCGCTATAGGATATATATATGGTTTAATATGTTTTGCCCATTTTCTGTGTGAATATTTTCAATCTTCCACACTTTTGATAAATTTTAAGACCCGGGTAAGCCTTGAACCCTTTGTCAATATTTTAAAGTTATTCTGAGTGAAAAACGTCTCCATCAAGAGGATCGTGAGCCGTGTCCTCTTTTCCTTTGCGCCAGTTTTCCGTGTTCAAACACAGAAATTAATCAGGACAGGTAGAGTGGACAATTCCATCCCTACTTTTTGCATGTCATATTAGCGTAACAATTTTTTTTTCTCTCTTGTAAAGCTTTTTTTTTGTATTTGCAGGATTTATCATGACAGTAAAAAATGCTGGTGTGCAAATCAGATTAGAAACAAAGGTAAATAAATACATGCTAGACAATTAACCAAAGAAAAATTAGTAAAATATTCTGCATGCTTAAACCCTGTAAGAGCATTACGGAGAATCATTATTATTAGACGATAGATGACATAATTTAATAATAATTGCCAAAGATTTATTTGTAAATCTTTGACAGAAATTATACATAGCATTGCTGTTTAGATGCGTAGCTAATGCATGTTCAGTTTGATAAAATGTTACTGGGTGTTCATTAGGCTATTAGAATCAAAGTGACAAAAAGGCGTCTGATGGATCAGGCCGTGTCATAGTACAACAGAAAAGAGAAAGCGACAGGACGTTGAAACTCCAAACTATATCTCTTTACGAGGAGTGGAGTATTTCAGCCATGACCTTGTGAAAGAGACAGGAAGAGAGCTGAGCCAGCATCTCAAGAATTTATCACCTCCAATGCTGAGGACAACAGAAGGCCATTTGAATGGCAAGCTTTTTACTCGGGATCAATGAAAAACACTGAGCTGCAGGTTCTGTCATAGTGTAATTGAATAAAAAAAAATACTAAGAGGAAGCAAAGGTAATGATAAATGTACATAATGAAGCACAGAAGGGAGCAACACATAACGGCTGAGACAATTACAGACACACTCACAAAAACACAATGTTCAAATGTTTACTTGAAAAAAATGAAAATGAAATGAGCACATTATTCTGCTGTAAGTAAGTTGCAATCATCATTCATCAAGTTCCACCCATTTGTCATTTTCTTCAAGAGAATGAAAACATTTTCAGTTGATTAATACATTGAGGTAAAGTCCTTGTTTTGCAATAAAACACAAAATTACGGACAAAAATATTTTTATCCAAAATGTGATGTGTCAATCTGCTTGTAACAAAGAATGGAAAGTATATATAATGTGACAGGAAGAACAACATTTGACACTTTGAGACTACTTCTGAGACCAATTATCAGACAGATTACCATCAATTCATTCATTCTATTCACTCGGTTCATGTTGGACACTATCTCGTTGGGAGGACGGGATTTTCTTTTGATTGACACAACCAAAGACTATTGTCTATGATGTAAATTTTCTTGGCCTATCTGAACCCCAGATTTTATTAAGTATTGCCATCTTGTTTTAAGACCATAATTGACAAACAGATATATTCGTCATTTTCTTTTATGTATATCAAAAATTCAATGTATGGGTACTTACATTTAATTAACATTTTATCAAACTGCAGCAGAGAAGTAAGGCAATGTGTAACTTATCTACATTTGCAAATCGATGTAAAATGAAGGTGCTTCAGGTTAATGGTTAGGATTTTTTATACAAACAATAATAACCATAAAAAACACAAGGTTACACGGCCTCTATGCATTTTATTCTTTTTTTTCCTTTTACATATCTCAAAATGAAAATGCATTCGTGCACAGGACCAACGTTTTTTGTGAAATGCTGTCTAAAAGTAAGTGCGTTATTTATACTTTTACAAATGAATATCGATGCAACAGGCTATAAAAAGGTATAATTAGCAAGGCACCTTTAGGTAGGTTGTACTGTTTGTAGGCATGCTTTATGTATGCCTAGGGAGACTGTGTACGGCTCTGTGTTCTCATTGGCTTTAGCCTCTCTGCTACCGCTAAGTTTCTAAAATGCGCTGAGCATCTCAGTTAATTATTTTATAGATGTATGATTAAGTTTTTTCTACCAAACATTTTCTTGGTTGTTCCTCCATGCTTACTTTGGTCTAGCAGGCATTACAGATTGACATCCTTGTGTTTTCTTGATTAATGGGGATAAAATTAAACATTTTCTATTTGTTTCCTCATTATTTTGGATATCAGTATAAGTCATTTATTAATAGCTGTGATTATAATCCTGCAGATAATATAAATTAAATATCAGGAACAATTCTTTTTTATAGGTGACTAGGACAGAACTACCTGGGCAGTTACCTTTAATGATAGTATTTTAGAACATTATTCTTGCAGAGTTGGATCCAGAAGTCAGTACAACTGATAGTAAATTGATTTACCCTGCACTGAATTGTTGATTTTGATGTCTTTTCAGATCATTACCCAAAAGTTATAAAGAGTTTTTTTGTTTTAAAAATGTATTTTCGAATTGGTTGCCAACGAATTTGCTCACCATCGATTTTTGTTTAAAATGGGTCCCTGATTCTGTCTTTATTAGCTTATACTGTATGTTAATAATCTCCCACCATAGCAACATGATGTAAAATTGAACACGAAGCAGATGACAATCTCACATGTTGCATGTTGAGTTATTAAAGCAGTAAAAAATACTGTCGACCAACGGAACGCTTATTTTAGCAGACTTTCATTGTGATATTCTCTACCTCTCTCACAAACAGTTGAAAGTGACCTTTAAACAGATTCTACGTAGCCAGGGGTCTGCAAGCTGCGGCTCTGGGACCGGATGCGGCTCCTCCACCCCTCTGCAGTGGCTACTTGTAGCTTTGAAAAAAATGGAAATAAATTTTTTTTTTTACTTTTTTAAATAAAGGCAATTTTTATTTAATTTGAAATTCTTTCTTTTAAAGGGAACACCTCTTATTTTGGAGATCAAGGTGATACTTTGATACTAAAAAAACAAGAAAAAAAGTGTTGTAAAATTTTGTCAACAAAAATAAATGTCCCATCTTAAAACTTCCCCAGCATCTTTTTCGACCCCCGGTAAGCTACCATTCATAAATAAATAAAAATAAGAAAAGACTCGGAAGAAAATAGAGAGTTTAATTCTGCGTGGACATATTTATTTGATTTTTCTGCCAATGATGCTGGCTTACCTGTGTGATTGATATGTGGCGATAAATTAGCAAACAACAAAAAATGTAATGTGGAAAGACATTTCCAGAACAAACACACAGCATTTAGGGAGAAGTACCCTGCTGGAGATAAATGAAAACGAGCGATTTCGGAACTGCTGCGGAAAGCTGATCAGAGCAAATGTGCTTTCAAGAAGTGGATCAAGTCTATAAACTCAACTGCTGCCGCTAGTTTTGTGGCACCTCAGGAGATAGTGAGGCGCTGAAAGCCGTTCACAAACAGAGAATACATGAAAGAAGAATTTATCAAAATGTCAGAGCTTGTTTGAAGCTTGGACTTCAAAAACAAAATTGAGGTTGTTCAGAAAATTTGAGATATGCCTCTCTCTGCAAAGACCGTCAAAGACAGAACCATTAAGATGGCAGCAAACATCACCAGTCAACAACTAGAGGACATTAATTCAGCCTACTCAATCGCCTGTGATGAATCAAAAAATGTAAAAGACATTGAGCAGACTGAGCTGTTATGCAGGTATGTGAACTCTGATGCCGCGAGATGAAATCACTGACCGAAAAGGCAAAACACGGGGCGAGGACATTTTGTGAGGCTGTGGTCAATTGTTTAAAAGCCAAAGAAATAAACACCAGCCACTCCGTATCAGTGGCTACTGATGGGGCACCCAGTATAACAGGAGCCCAGAAGGGTTTTGTTACTTTACTTAAGAAGTCACTTCATAGCAAGCTGCTGTCGTTTCACTGCATTCTGTACCAAGAAGCACTATGCTCTCAAACATTTCCTCCCGAATGCATGGAGGTGATGAACCTCGTCATTCAGATAGTGAACAAAATAATGGCAAAAGGGTTAAACCGACAATTCTGTTCATCGTTAGATGAAGTAGACCGCGCATATTCGGCTCTCCTGCTGCATAAAAAGTCCGCTGGCTGTCCAGGGGAGAGGTGCAGAAACGGTTCGCTGTGTGTCTGGAACACATGAAAAGTTTCCTGGAAAGCACAGGCCTTGCCTATCCTGAGCCGAACAAAAGTCTTCAAGGAAAAGGAGGGATGGCCCTGCAAATCCTTTCGTTATTACAAAGATGGTCTCTCCAAACCTTAATTCTTAGTACTATGCTTACGTTATCAGGTGAGGTGAAGGGCGCAGTAGATGTGTTTTCCAATGTCAACACCATCTTGAGACTCCCTGATGCAATTCCACCTCATATGTACTCCACCATAGACGGCAATGCCTTCATGACCCAGTGCCCAGTCTGAAGCACTGGTCATCTGCAAGAAAAAGGTAGCAGAGACCTAATAACTCTGGCTTACCAAGTGACATTGAAATGGTGCGTGGGGGGGATACAGATTCAGAGCCTCAATTAGCAGGAAACACTTATTGTACATAGTTCAATGAAAATTTAAAAAAAAAAAAAGTTGGACATTTATGTACTTATGGTAACAAGATTGCAGCACATTGGACATAACACATATAGTGCAAAGAATATATTGTAGACCCAATTGGACGGAGGCTAAAAAAAGGCAGACAGTACAGAAGGGAAAGAAAGTATTTAAGTCTCACATATTTTGGGGCTAATGTGGGATCATAGTCACTCTGTCGAGCCCTCGCGCTCATCTTGCCGTTTCCATACATTCAGGTAGGCACAAGACGGCACCACTTACGATGTAAGCGGCCTTCTCCCAGCATGCTGTGAAATTTACAAATCCAAACAGAGCCACCCCTCCATTCCCCGCCAGTCCACTTGACCGCCACTTGCCCTCAACACTGAGTAAATGCCCATGTAGATTCTTGATCAGATTCTCTGTCTCGGTTTCTTGGCTGCCTTGAGTACATATTCATTAAAAATCAAAATGCTACAACCACTGACATTCGCACCTCATCGCTGATGCCGACTATAAGTCTGGATATTGGTTTCACAGGGATGCACTTCACCAGTCAGGAAGGACAGCACAGCCACTGCAGGTGTAACCATGCATGATACAGACAGTTACTTATGATGCTAGTAGTCCTTCAGTACCACATGCAGTATCTCAAGATGGAGTTTGGACTCAGATCCTGGGACAGCCACGCAACCACTCCTTGAATAATGCATGGGGAGGGAAAGCGAGACCACAGACCACAGGTGCTAAAGCAGAACGGAGTGTGCCATTGGGAGAGACAGTTAAGTAGGCAGGACAGACAGACTGTTATTAGACAGAGAGATTGAATAGATGATAGAGATAAAACAAAATACAAGGTCAGGAGAGAGTAAAGTGAGGCTAATTAATCTGCATTGCCGCACCGCTACTTATTTATGTGTTATTCACACAAACGTAGCTGTTTTGGTACATATGTATATGTTAATGATGAACTGAGGCAACTTATTTTGATTGTGTTTTTTTTAAATGTAAAATTTTTATCTAAAAAAAAAAATCGGGACTTTAAGTTGCAGAGCAGTAAAAGACAGGATAAGGCTTGGTAATAATATTCATCCAAATGAGCTCTCAAAGGATACTCCAGGGACATGCTGGCCTATTATATGGAAGGCCAGTGGTTCTGATTTATGCACGAAAGTATATGAAACATCTCAAATACATTTTCAGAGGCTTTTGCGTTTCTCCCAGATATTGAAGAAACACTAGAGTATTTCATCAGGCAGACTGCAAATTCTTTGTCATTGAAATTGTGACATGGCATTTGCTGTCTGTGCTATGAACTTGTGTTTTCACACTACACGGTTGTTTATCTATGCCGTCCCCACGGTAACAAGTTTTTGTTTTTTTTTCATGAGAGAAGAAGACTGAGAGGACAGAGGATAGAACAATACAAAGTCCATTCATTTGCTATTCCTAATTACGCAAATATTAGCCATACAGATATTCTTACAGGCTTTGCTCTATTTCCTCCACAATGTAGCTGCCAAATCAATGACGCAAGCAATGAAGTCAGCTGAAAGTGGGACAGGGCAAACATCTTTATATTTAAAACTTAAATCTTTGGGGTTCAGAGAGCAAGAGACGAATAAAAACAAGCGACAACAAGCTTGGTGTACAGGCTTTTTTGAGGGGCAGGAGCCAAAGTTAGAAAAGGGACACTTACAATTAAGCATAAATTTTTTCTTTAAAATGTTTTTTAAACAAAGTGTTTAATAAAGAAGAACGACTCTGATTTACTTACCAATTTATTTTAATACCCTCACTAGGTTTACCACAAGAGCAGGCAACAACAAAGGACACTATTTCACTATGTTTTTCAATGCCACTGTATATAGGTCCATATTTAAAATAACTGACTGCACCAGGGACAGGGACATAGTTTAGCAAGAATTTAAAAAAATTGAACTAATAATTTGATTATTTTTCACATAACAGTAAATCTTATTAATTATTGTGGTGCTATTGAAATAAATAACACTTCAAAATCAACAAAAATCTTCACACAAACGGAAAAAGGTTGTTCTCTACGTAAATAAGCAAATCAACCTCCACTCCAAGCTACAAAGTAGGCCTATGTTAAGTTGCAAAAATAAGGATTAGTGCATTCTGCTCTCCTCTCCTACTCATTTTGTTCACTTTACTGGAAAAGAAATTGCAAAAATATTTATTGAGAAAATGCAAAAATACAGCATCTTTATTGAAATCATTATAAAAAAGCTCTTGAACATAGAAATAAAATCTGTTACTCCCAATACTAATTTTGTTATTAACTTATTTTGTTACTAACATACTTTGTGCATGGTATCTCTCTTTTGCCTTGTCTTCCCTTGTCGTCATTCCTTCCTCCCTTAAGGCAGCAACTGTCTGGGTTCTAGTCCGTGTGTGCTTTATAGGAATTGGTAGTAGATACCAATGATTTTCTTTCAGATCTGATACCGGAAAAAAAACAGTTTAGTTTTGCCAATACTGACCAATAACAACACCTGCACAGAAGCTTGAAGTGTTCAGAAAAGGGAAATAAAGTAGGTGATTTCTAATGATATCTTTAATCGCATCAGATTATTGGCGATTGTGGATTTTGTGGCATTCAGCACTATACTACTGCAAATAAGCTGCTTTCAATTAACTTTACTGTGACAATACAACTACAGGCTGTTGTAATATTACAACAGCCTGTTACATTAAACATTTTAAGCGAGACAACATTTATATAGTGGAAAAAAGAAGTTAAAGAGGGGCTCAACACCTATGAGGGGTTTACAATGATCGTATAGACACGCACTGAAACCATCAAGGATGTAGGACTATTACGATTAATGACATGATGCTGCATTACAAAAAGATATCACATATATCTTAAATAACTGTCATTGCTGAATAATAGAATCTCAACTACCAGTCACATTTACTCATACCACCGCAAAGAAGGCAAAAATGCCATAAAATGTAAGTAGCAGGATTTTACATTGTTTCCTTACTGACTCCAGTCAAGCTACTTGGCATAAACATGCAAGCCTAAAGGAACATAGCAACAGCAACCATCTGTGGAAAGCACATGTCTGGAGTTTCAGAAAAAACACATTTTATCATTTAAACGTATCCAAGGTGAGGCCGTTTTTTGAGCAACACAGAGAGAGTGATGAAGACTTTATATCTAGCATGTTGACTTTATGCTTCTCCAAAGACCACAATACAAAATCTGCAGTTAATTCAAAATTCTGCAGCACCAATGTTGACAAGGACCAGAGATAGCTATATTATTTGCTACCTATTTGAAAGTCACTGCTGTTATAGCAACCTGTTGGTTTTTAATTATTTTAATAGTTCAGTCGGCACCTCATGGCACTTTATCAGATTATCTTAGAGACATGATCATAGTTTCTGAACAAGAAAAACAAAAATCAGATGTTCTGGTTCTTTTCGTTTCGCTGACCCATTAACTAGAACCAAAACTTTTGGTGAAGCTGCTTTCAGCCACTTTGTTCCGATTCGCTGGAACAATCTTCCACAGAATCTGAGAGGATATAAAAATGTAGATATTTTCAAATTAAAATTAAAAACTCACATATTTATTCTGTGTTTTATGTAATGTATAATAACTTTATAATTATATAAATAAATATTATCAATTATTTTTAGGAAAAATATTGACTTCTTTTTATGACGTTTTTTTTAATCTTGATTTCATTGTTATTCAGTTTTATTGACTTGTATTTTATTTTTACTTTTATCTTTTTTACTTCTTTCTTGATATTGATATCTTACACTTGTACCATCTATTTAAAATCATTTTATTTAGTGTAATTTTTTTATCTAAATTTTATTTTATTATTAGCTGTATAAGTATTCTCACTTTTTATTGTCTAAATTCCACAAACATTTATCTGCATGCATCGGTTTTAAAATCAGAATCAGCTTTATGTTCTTGTGTACATGCTACATACATTTAAATATATACGTATTAATATGTATATATAAATATATATGACAGTGCAAAGATGTCAGAGTAATGACAGTTGGACGAGTTATTGAAAAAGTAGGTGATTGCGCAACACTGACACTGGTTTGATTGTTCGTCAGGTGGATGGCGTGGGTAGAAACGGTTCTTGTGTCTGGTAGTTTTGGCAAACAGTGTTCACCAAAACGTACAAAAGTATTTTTTTCTCCAGGAATAATAAGGGCACGTGTTCAAGCCCACTTTGATGTCTATGTGTGCACATGCCATGGGGCAACCTAACAAGGCAATAACATATTGTAACTTTACAGTGCCTTTTTACAAAACCATTGCACACCGATCTCTTAAATTCTACATCAATGCAACCGGCTTTTCGGCAAGTGCAGAAAAGCCGACAGAGAAAGGCTTTCTGCACTTGCAGAAAGGATCATATGTCGACAGAGGAAGGGATGATATATAATTCTTCAGATATTAAGGAAATACCTTGCTATCAAAACAATCTGTGCAATGAGAGCCACACAGAGAATATTCAGAAATATGTGATGTAGAAAAATCTACTTGTCACTCCCAAAGAGCTAAAGAGTGAATCCCAAATTAAAAATTTTTTTTAATTACAATGCAGTTATCCATGTCGCTTTCATGAATTTGACATCTCATATCTCTATTTTCCATAGGCCTCCTCATAAAACATATACTCTTAAGTTTTTATTTGAGAAAAGCCTCGTGTCTATACCACAGATATTACTCTCATATTAATATCTTCAGTTGTCTTCATTCTTGTCTCAACCTGATGTAACATAACTACAAGCAGAAACATTCAAGTATGCTTAAAGCATTTTCCCAACAATATCAATCATCCGTGCGGTTGATGCCCTAGAAAATATGGTCTATTTTTCCACATGTTGCAGCATAGGCACAATATCTGATGGTTTAGCTCCGTCTCTGAGTAGCATGCTGCTGCCTTTAATATTCGCTTGCATTCTATATGATAAGAAGAAAACTTTACTTTTAAAAAGTCAGAAAAACCATTGCCTCAAAATTTTCACACAAAGGTTCAAAAACTGTTCAGCTTAAATGTCTTCAAATTAATTACGTACTTTTACTGTTAACTGTAAAACAGGGTAGTGATAGGCAACATCTCCCATCATGCATCATGCTCTACTTTATTGAGTTTGCTATTTTACAAATGAAGAATACAAAATGCGAGTAATTGGCCAACCCTATCAGATAAGTTTTTATCTTCATCGTTTACAGCAGCTTTACAGGAGCAATGAGAAGAAAATACAGAAAAATATTTCTCTGGCAGCTTTTGTGATAAAAGAGCTGTTTTTTCTGGCTAAAATGAGAATTGAGATTTTTCATTGAATTGAGATCATGACTGTGGACATAAGAAATTAAAAAGTGTAATGCATAATCTGTATGCAACCCACAAAGATGTGTGGGCACTAAAGGGTAAACTCCAGCAGCTCTACTGTGCATCATTCCAAGAGGGGGAGAGATGAGTAGCCTTGAAACAATGGGGAAATAAAGTGATAGAGAGAGAAAAATATAGAAGTTGAGCGAACTTATGAAGGAATCAAGCAGTGAAATGAAACTTTGCCTTCTTGTTCCTGTTTGTGTTGTGCTTTTCAGCCCCCAAACTCTGGCTAAACTTAGCTCTGAGTAATCTAAGCATGCTAGCTTCCGAACTCTGAAGCAGAGAATGGGCGCTTTATATTTAACAGCCAGGATAAACACATAGCCTTTCAACGGAGTGACTCCAAGAGGCATACAAATATACACTTCAGACGTTCTCCAGTTGCTATCATGCGGCTGTTAAGCACGTAATGCCTAGCTGATTCATAGCTTGTTGGCTGTCTCCCAGCAGCTCATGCAATGAATTAAAATGCTGCAGAGTCGTCATAACTCAGAAATGAGATCGCATATACATTTGAATCGAGATCGCAATCTTTTTACGATTTATCTCTCAGCCCTAAACTAATATATAGTTTAGTCTAAATGATTTAGAACCAATAATAATTCTATATAATAAAACAAGCTCAAAGAGCATCTACATAAGCTATATACGGCAATCAGCCATAACATTCCTACCAGGTGAATAACATTGATTATCTCGTTACAGTGGCACCTGTCAGTGGGAAGGATGTATAAGACAACAAGTTGATGTGTTACATCAGGAAAATTGGCCAATTGTGAGGATCTGAGGGAAGTTAAAGATGGACCAAATTGTGAAGCCTAAATGACTAGGTCAGAACATCTGTTATACTCTGGGTCTTTCTTGTTGTTCCCTCTCTGCAGTGGCTAGTATCTACCAAGGTGGGCTTAGGATTGACAGCCAGTGAACCGTTAACAGGGTCATGAAAACTGAATGCTGGTTCTGATACAAAGTTTTGTCAAGGGTACATTGCATTTCTGCATATGGGGTTGCAGATCCACACTTTGGTAGGTGGGTCCACGGTGCTCCGTAGAACAAGACTAAAGAACAAGGGAAGAAGGTGGCCTGTCAAATGAATAATATTATCTCTCACATTACGTGGATGGCAAAATCCATTGCTTGCAATGGAAGAGAGGGCACCAGGATGCGTTATGGGAAGAAGGCAAGCCACGGTAGACAGCATGATGCTTCTAAAAATGTTTTAGAATATGCTAGAATATCTTAGGTCCTGTGCTTTATTTGAATGTTACCCATTGTGATGGCTACATCTCCAGCCCCACAAGTTGGAAACCTCATCCAATACCTTTTAGTTATGTTTGGACATATCTTTGCATATACATTGTAGATATAAACAACTTCATGGTCATTGTTTATTTAGCATTTGTGAAAGGAACATTATTTGTTTTTCTAGCAAGAATATTTAGTTGAGTTTGCATATTCAAATTATGTTAAATCAAGCTGCATTAATTTCATTAGTTTTACCGGTGTTGGATGGTCCTTACTTCTTCTGCTGAGTCATCTGGGCAAAAGATCAGACCCAGGAAAATGCTGGCTTTTATACAGCTCGGTCCCTAAAACCAATACTGCTTACCAGAACAATGTTGCAGAAAATCAACCCCATGATGGAAACAGTATTCCCTAATGGCAGTGGCCAAAAGTAGTCCAGGAAAGGTTTGAGGAACGGGACCATAGATCTCAATCCAATCAAGCATTTGCATGTTATTCTGGACAAACAGGTTTGATCCATGGAGGCCCAACACACAAAAGGATTTCTTGAAAGGATATTTCGTCAAGTTAAGTTTTAAGTTTTTGTATTTCAGTGGGGGAAGTTGTCACGTTGCGAGACGGAAAAAATACATCAGTGCAAACTATTACATTTCCCAAAGAAAACATGTAAAAAAGAAATATCAAAGCCCTTTCAACAATGTGAGACATCATAATAGTTCGAGGAATGTCATGGTTGTTTGATTCCAGCTAACACATATAGCCAGGGAGGTTACATGAAAAACGCTTCGTGAATATGACAAGACGCTCTGACATAACATTGTCCTGTGTCGATTTAAGCAGTGGTCATTTCCATTAAAGCTGTTAAATATGCACCACCAAATGGGCCAGTGAGGCTAGGAGAAAAAAGCTCTCAGGTGAGTGAGACTGCTGAGATTACATTAGCTTCTAGGACTCTTCGAGAGATTAAAGACAGCAAGACAAGTGGACAGAAAATCCACTTGGGAAGTCCAAAGGAGTCAGTCACCCTCGTTTATGCAGGGCATGTGATTTTCAACACACAGTCCTTACGTGATGAATTATTGAGTGCAAAAGAAGACCGAGGCATGAAAGGTAACACAGAAAACAGAGCAGGACATTGTCTGAGTGTAAGAGAGGAAAATAATCTCTGCATGTTTGATCACTGTATCTATAAAATTGAGGGAACTGTCAGCAAAGTACAGAAAAATTATTTATGTAGTTATGATCTGCCTCTATAATAAGGATGAGCTTTTCATTATATGTAGTCTCGTGGTTAGAAACGAGATATGCTTTGTAAGTTTGTTTTTAAATTGAATTTGTAAGTCAGAACAGGCACATTTTTCAATATAGTGTTTGCTTAGTCAAGCATTTGTCTGAAGATAGTTTTCATTTTAACTTAATGTGCATATGAAATACTTAAGAACCCTTACCAAAGGAAACATCTTAAACATAACATTCTACATAGAAAAGGAAACATCTTAAACATAACATTCTACATAGAAACAATATATTAGAGTTATATACTGCAATGATAATATGTGAATTTCTTATACAACTGGTACATTAGTGAGACTGCTATTAAAATTTATTTCAGTGTGTTTAAGCCAAGAACGTTATTACAGATATAATATTACGAACAAAAATGTCTCTTTCCAGAAAAATTCACCTAGTTAATCAAGAAAATTCATGGGCATTGTTGGAAGCACGTTGACATAAGAAGTTCGGCAACTTTTCAGAGTTTTGAGAGTAAGTACATGACCCCTTATGGGTTTCCCCTCCCCTAGTTTTAAATGTACTAACTGAATTAAAATGGTAAAAAAAAAAAAATTGTAATTTAATTCTTTCTGAAATGTCATATTGCACAAATAAATAGAAAGACTAGATTTGAGTAGTGACTAGAACTTCAACTTATGTACAATAATGTGGAATTTGATTAAGAAAGATGTAACCCACTTCAGATTAATAATAAATATACACACAGTACATCACATTAAAAATATAGATTTGTAACCTAATTATAGCTCTGTCCATTATAGTACAAAGATGCAATAAACAATAAAACAAAGTGAGTATTGTGTGCAGCATGTTACATATTTGGGAGGAGTTTGAAACAATCTCTTCCAACCATTTGAATTGGTACCGTTCTTCTGCAATAAAAGCTGGAAAAACATTAATTGTTAAATTCTTTGAAACATTCTTTGTTTGCATCTGTTGCTTTTCTTGTCATGTATTTATGGAACCATCTCTGATTGCAGCCTATGTTTTAAAGCAATATCAACCTTTTTGAGCACAAACCGCCGCAACACAATCAAGACTGATTTGTGCCTTGTGAACAAGTCAAAGAATGTGGATAGTGAGGCTGGTGGGGACTAAAGTTAGTGAATAAAATTTGCAGCCATGTAGCTGCATGCACTCTCAACGTGCATTTACGGAGGTCTATCCTACTCGACTACGCAAGGCATTGAATGTGGACAGTCACAACATGTGTCCATGATTGGTCTGCTGCAAAGTGAGCAGACCAAAGTGCATGTGCAAATTTGTGTTTTTTATGGATTCATATTTAATTAATGACTTTGTATACAGTACAAGACAAAATTATATGGCGAAATAATCAATGAATAATAGAGAAGGGGTATGATAAATATGTATACATCTCCTATTGTTTTAAAACTATTAAGTAATTTCTCTTTGTTTTCATAATTTGTCTATTGACTTTGTCAGTCTATTGTTTTAATCTATTTTTTAATTACGTCTTGTTATTTGAAACTTTCAAAATAAAGATATATCCATCCTTCCATCCATCTATTTTCTTCCGCTTATCCAGGGCCGGGTCGCAGTGGCAGCAGGCTAAGAAGGGATTTCCAGATATCCCTCTCCGTGGCAACACTCTCCAGCTCACCCTGGGGTCCCCCGGCGTTCCAAGTCCATATGAAAAATACCGTCCATCCAGCGAGTTCTGGGTCTACCTCGGGGTCTATTCCCAGCTCGACGTGCCTGAAAAACCTCCAAAGCGAGGCGTCCTGGAGGCTTCCTAGTTACATGGTCAAACCACATCAACTTACTCCTTTCAACGCAAAGGAGAAGCAGCTCTACTCCGGGATCTCTCGATGTCTGAGCTCTGAACCCTATCTCTGAGCCCAGCCACCCTACGAAAGAAGCTCATTTCAGCCGCTTGCACCTTTGACCTCATTCTTTCTGTTACTACCTAGAATTCATGACCATAAGTGAACGCAGACAGACTGGTAAATTCAATGCTTTGACTGATACAATACCTGCATTACTGCTGATGCCGCACCTTTCCATCTCCCTGTCCATTTTCCCATCACTCAAGAACAAGACACCGAGATACTTGAACTCCTTTGCATGAGGCAGCAACTCAACCCAAACCCGAAGGGGACAGTCCACCGATTCCCAGGAGAAAACCGTGGCCTCCGATTTGGAGGTGCTGACTCTCATACCTGCGGCTTCCCTCTCTTAGCTAAAAACCAATCCAGTGCATGTTTGAGGTCACAGAGGAATGAAGTCAACAAGTCCAAATCATCTGCAAACAGCAGAGATGCAATTCTAAGCTCCCAAAACCGGATACACACCTCACCTTGACAGAACCCTGGAGTAAACTTTCCCAGGAAGGCTGGGGAGGGTGATCCCACTATAATTGGTGGTCCCCCTTTTTAAAAAAGGGGGACCACCATCCCAGTATGCCCCTCTGCAGGCACAGTTCCTGTCTGCCATGCGACATTTAATAGCCGTGTCAACCATGACTACGAAACAATGTGCAAAGCCTTTCAGAAACTCAGGGCCAATATCATCCACCCCTGGCGCCTTGCCATTGGGTAGATTCCTGTCCAAAATAAAGATATATTAAATAAAATTAAAGCTATGGCTTCCCGGACTGTCTAAGTGTCTTATAATTCAGCATTTTCTCTACTTAATTTTAATAATCCAGCATACCTCTTCTAAATTTGTGGTTAGTTAAAACCATTACAGTTTCACCTGATTAAAATGTTTGGGAAGTACAAATTAGTGCCTAATCCATCTATGTATACCATGCCTCCAATCTTTACTTTTAATGACCTCAGAGGAAGTCACATTACTCACATCCAGTCCAATGAGGCTGCGCTGTGGCTTCTTTCATGCCGTCTGCAGAGCCAAGTATATAAGAATTGGATTTCCCAACCAAACAAGGAAGCATAACATTATCATCATCATGCAAGGCATAATGATTCTTGGAAGTTTTAAGTTGTACATACAGCTCACAATTTTCACACATCTATACATAAGAGGAGAATTCAAATTAAGTCAGATGACTTTTTATTTAATTGGCAATATCTGCTGAAAGCAACTGATAGGTAGTGCAACGAACAGAAGCAACATACAGATGCACTAATGCAGAACAAAGCGAGACTGATTGTAAATTATACATACCCTTTAGCACATTAACACACACACCACTCCATATCCCCCTTTCTCCAGGGACCATCATGATGCAGGTCTGCAGAGGTAAGGTTCTGAGGTAATGGGCTTTGATTCTCACCACCCCTCCTTTTTCACTAGTGTGAATGTAAGTCAGTGATAATCAGAACTTCATGTCCTGAATATTCCTCTCAAATGGTGATTCAAGTATACCACAAAATCCAACTCTAAATTAAGAATTATACCAATAATTAAATAAGGAAATTGCTAAAATATGAAAAGGCGTCTTTCAAATATGGAGGTGAATGTGTACATAACGCAATATGAAGGAGTTTTTGAGCCCAAAAAATACTCACTGACAAAATGAGTCAAATTTCAATGTAAAAGATTTGGGAAAAAACTAAACAAATGATAAGTTCTAAATAGCAAAAGATACCTCTTCAGTGCTTGACGGTTTAGAAAGTTTGGAGAAAAAAATCGGTTTCTGAGTTGAGCTACAGAAACCAAATATGAAAATCAGACAGGCACAATCTGATCTGATTATTTGTAGTACATCCAAACATCAGCATCATTTGTTTAAGGGTGAGGAAAACGCCTCAATGAAATTACAGCTTCTTTCTACCAGACCATAACACGCACTATATCAACAGTTTACCATCATACAGCACTACAGACTGCTGAAGAGTCAACCACACACACTCTGTCCACACTGTGGTGGCTGTCTGTGGCTGAGATTCAACTTTTCCTCCATGGGAGTAACGACTAGAAAGGACAGAGTAATTCCTGATGGAGAGAGAGAAAAGACATAGCCATTCAATGATCAGCCACGGAGGTAAAGGTTCTACAGGTTGTGTGTAATTGCTAACTGTTGTTGCTGTCAACAGCAAGCACTGTTTTCCTTTTTGGAACTCAGCGCTGTTCCAAAAAGGCTCTGTTCAGTGGATTACTGTCTAATTTGCCTCTATGTGATATACAACTCAGCTTCATCTGACTGCTTTCAGGCTCTAGACTGGGATTGAGATAGGGTCCTCTCTGGCCTGCAGTGCTCAAGGGGGTTTTATAAATATATAAACTAAGCATGTAGCAAGTTCAGGCCAGGCACAATGACCTGATTCACTTTGGCAGACACTGATGTGCCTAGTCAATGTGATCATTAGAAGTTAATCATGGATGTGTCGCAGACAGCAACACAAACCCAATCAAAGGACTGTCAAATGATTGAAGCATGCAGGATACACAAAGTGATGGAACTCAAATCCTTACTTAGCACATATGATAGTCAATTTACTCGATAGATGATGGTTAACAATCATCACAATAGGATATTTAGTCTATGCTCTATTAAGGTGTATCAATTTCCATGATGATTAGCAGAGGTTGTTTATTTAATTGAGCTTGCCCACCTCTCTGATTGAACAAAAACAGATTCAATACTGATATGTCAAGATGTGTCATATATGGTGATGGATTTTTTATTAATACTGTGCAGCTTTACCATTTGAGAAGTTTGGCTTTTTTGTTAATGACCAACAGTTGAGGGAAATACATTTATCGTCCCACTGAGTCTGCACATAAGTAATGCATCTTGTGTATTGAGATATTTGAATATCTTCAAATATCAGAAAAGTTTGTAATAAATATGTATCAGCATTAAATCATTTGAACTTTTGAAGAAAGTCTAAGCGTTGGTGGCCCTAAGCACAAATATCATCACGCGAGATGAAAATTTCATCACTCTCCTGAAATAATTATTCTGTTGAATAATTTCAACTGTGTGGTCATAACTATCAGACAGACAAATGCGGGGTCTTCTTCCTGAAGTCAATTATCATTCCCTTTTATTTTACACATTTACCCTCATAAATACTCAATCATTTTTTTGTATAACAAACAAATGAAAGTGTCGGAAGACCACACCCATGGGGGGAACTGATAAAAAATAAAAAGATATTCGGTGAAATATAATTGATTTTTGCCTTTTTTTTTCCCCAATCAGAAAGTCCTCCAGCCCACAGGTAAATGCAAGGTCAATTTTGTGGATGCTGATAAGTCTTTCAGCTAATATGTGGAAAAGTCAAAAACTACTTTGAGAGAGTCGAATGACAATCTTTTGCAGTGAGAGGAGAATGTTTAAATGTTAATTATTTACAAAGCATTTATTTACAAACTACCTGGGTATATTACATGTCTCTTGAGCAATACTTTTTAAGTTCATAAATGGTGGTTGTCCATTTATCTGAAGGTCAATGGTTTGATAACCGGCCACTTCAGTCGATATATCATAGTGTCCTTGAACAAGATACCGAACACCAAGTTGCTCCCAATGGCTGTTCCTTTAGTGTGTGAGTGATGCCGTTAATGGTCACTGCTCCTTATGAGAATATGGCGCCTTGCTTGGCAGCCTGTATCATCATTGTATGAATGTTTAAACTATTAGCATTAAAATAAAAATGCTTGTCTTTTGTGTTGTCATAATGTCATTAAATATAAAACATTTAATTAAATGGAGTTGATCTACTGTCACACATTCTTAACTGGCATGGAACTATAGTCTTACCAATCAGTATACCTACTTAGATTTGGGATTTTTTTAAATCCATGATCGAATGTGAGCTCTTTACTTTGGCCTGGCACCGCATTTGGCTTGAGATATGCCCCCTTTTTTTAGGTATTACAAGCATACCACAGCTCTTATTTAGGAGGCATCTTGCCAGCTTGGAAGACGTGCTTACAAGTGAACATAAATCTTAGCATTTTGCACATTTAAAGAATGCTAAAAACTACCTGCGGTGACACAAGATACATAGAAATAGGTGGAAGCTTCAGTGATGCACTTAGTCGGCACCACTCTGCTCCAGCTCTATCCGTCACATTAATACAGTTTCCTTTGTACCCCCAATCATCACAATCCTCCCAATGGCCATTCATTACAATCTCATTCAAATGCTGGACCCAAAAGTAATGTATTTCCCTGTGGGTGTCAGTCATGTGGAGTCAAAAAACATAATTACTAAGCTGCATGTTAAGGCTGTGACAGGGTCATCTAGCTTTTCTCGCTGAAGATTGAACTGAATTGGTGCAATCAAATCAGAACAGGATAGCATGCACCTGAAGGTAGGAATAGAAATCCACTACAGCAAACATGTTATCCAGCATCATTTGTTGATTTTTAAATCGGCATCTCTGCAATTACTGCCTCTCAGGGCAAAGCATGAGGATTTCAATCAATCAGTTACATACACAGCCCAAGAAGCTTTAGTGTCTTAGAGTATACACAACTTAGGCACAGTAACACTGCTGATGTACTCAGTGAATTTCACTAGTGTTTACAAAAAGTAGAGCTCATCAAAGCAGCTCAGATCCCAGAGGCAGCTAGCTCCATGGTGGTGTTTGTGTTGTAAATGCATTGCTGGTCAGTTCTGAGGTTGACACACAAAGAAAAAATATCATTAATGCAGACTGTCTCAGTTGTAAACTATGTACAAGCTTTTAATAGAATGTCAGGCTGGTTGTTAGGCAAATGTCTGTTACACAAACTCATACTACATTCTGTGTGTAATGGTTGTTTCAGATACATGAATGCAATTTTCTGTTGTATAACTCAGTTAGGTGTTTTCATTTGTATCCGTGCAACATTTAAATCTAATTGCAGAATTCCAAAGTCATCAGAATATTTGCCACCTGGGTTTTTGCAATGTTCAAGGAAATGAAAAGAAATCAAAGATTTACCTCTTTATCTAGCTCTACTTCAACATGATCTCACGGGCTACATGTACAAAACCCCAAACGAGTTCCATGAAACACGTAGAGTAGTTTTTTGTAACCATGCAGAAAGTTAGACCAACAGATACATGCAAATACATGCAAGTGAAAACATAAGACAGTACTCAGAGAGCACAAGCCTCCACCAAAGCAGATTCATTTCCCCATTATGTCAAAGCACCTAAAGGCAATAATCCCACTATACATTTTGACTCATTGACCATAAAGCCCTAGCCCTACAATCAGGAATTGAAATCATTTAATAATTTAATCTCCGTTTAAGTCTGTATTATTATTTGTTATCTCACAGAAGACAATTTTCCATTATCCCTAGGCTCTTCAACATCTGGAAGATTACTTGGATGAAGATCAGACTCTGATGTGGGGTAAATCGTATTATGAGATCTTTTTTATTAGATCTTATTTTGCAATGTATACTAAGTATTGTAGACATAATTTGTAAAGTTAGAAGTAAACATTTAATAATTATACCAGTGGTAAAGAACCATTAAAAACACCCACTAGAAAACCACCCAAAATTGATCCAAAAATCAGTTTACAATTGTGAGCAATCCTTCAAACAGACTGACAAAGAAACCAACTCCACCAAAGATATTTCCTCCTTGACACTGGTAATTAGAGAATAGTTGATAATGTAAATGATATTTTGCCTTTGATTAAAGAAGATCTTGATGAAATATTTATATCTCCTTAGTGGTAACACAGAGCATCATATAAATAATTCACGTAATGGTAGAAAGCGTCAAACTTCAGTTGGCAATCAATGCCTTTTACCAGATGCATTAAACCACAGGTAAAAATGAAACATTTGGCTCCTGTCTTATTAATGTTCTTGCTTCAAGCCCTTGACCCCTAGATTGTTCACGAGATAAAAGATGCTCCACTACCTCAATTGAGAAAATTGATCCATCACTGCATCACTCTTTCAAATGATTTCCATATAAGGAAAGGAGCTAAAGTACATTAAAAAAAACTAAGTTAGGAGAATGCTGTGGGTGATAGAATTCAACACAAACACTAAATGTTGTACAGCTATTAAGATAAAATCCAAAGTGATCATATCACATCTATTATAGTAGTAAAAATCTAACAGTTCTTGTATCAAGCCTTGCAGAAAATGTGTTTTTGGCCTATCAACTTAAGAGTTCTGAAGCAGGACATCCAATATTTGAACTGAGGACGCTAATGTTTAAACAAGGAGTGAGTGGATACTTTACTACACTGTTAATGTTTCAGTGCTGCTCTCTTCCTTTTCAAGTTAGCGACGAGCAGTGAATCAAGTCCAATTTTCAGCCAAATGTTTAAGAACTTTAACTTCTCGAAATTGCTTAAAGCGCAAGAGATTTACATTGAATGAAATATTTACCGTCAGTAAATGAAATGGCATCAAAATCCAACCTTTCTCACAATTACATCATTATTAACAGGCAAAGCTGGAAAGTAATCCGCACTTAAAATTACACTACTTGGCAATAATAATGAAACACCAAACTAAAAAATCTAACTCTTTTTTAGTTTGGTGTTTAGTCTTTTTTTAGTCTTTTTTTTAGTCGGAGAGTTCTTTGAGAACTCTCCGACTTAAGAGTTTAGAGGGATGGATTAAACGGTTTAAAACAACTTAACAGTCAGAGAGCAGTAATAGCCAAGCACCTAAATAAACACATCCGAACAGTGAGAAGCAAGTATTCCTGCAAAAATGGTGCTCTGTTTTTTAAAAAATCTACAAACTTACCTTTTTCATAAGATATCTGAAAGGTTTTAGAAAATCTTCAACATTTATTTTGTCAATGAACAAGATGGCAGGAAGAGATATTAATTCACAAGTTCAAATTTAACCTTTGAAGGTTTCAATATCACCTTTTCAATACTAACTGTTTGACCTAATTAACGAAAATTGTTTAAAGTCAAACTTACCAGTGCCAGAACATGTATGGTTTGTAAAAAAAAAAAAAGAGTAAAAAGTAAAAAGTAAAGTACTTGCTGAATAAGGATTTCAGCTTTGTAAATGCAACAAAACAAACTTTATTTCTAAAACACCACCTAGCTCGGTCACAATGCCAGGCTTTACACATACAGTATTGACAGAAAACAAACAAAACAAGTCACTACATGCAAACCAAATTAGGCGGACAAATTAAAACCAGCAACCATACAAATAGTGGTACATTATGCTGTGTTTTTCTGCTCTATCAGACAATCTAATAGTTGCAAAAACCTCCTTTGGATTATCTTATTTGTTGTGAGAAACAAAGAAAACTCTTTGGCTGGAGTAATAAAGAAAGTAGTATCGGGATACGCTCCACACATACCAATTACTTGTCTTCAATGACTAAAATATTGAATACCTGTTTCAATAGAGAGTGTGCCAAGAAGCGCAATGCTATTATGTGAACGTGAGGAAAACAACAAGGTAACAGCAAAAAATATATTTGCTCAACAAAGTTTGACAGTCAACCTGTGCAGCAAAAACACAAGAGTTTCCAGGAGAGAAACCCACAGTGTAGGAGCGTGGGAGGGTATAAGCAGCTATCAGCATACATCAAGTAATTTTACTAGCAAAATCATTAATCTCTGGAAAGTCTCAAGGCTAAAATTATGCAACCCAAGCACCTCACTGAGACGTCTTAGAGCTGGGAGGCAGAAGAAAGGCACTGACCCCAAATTACCCCAGATCGGAGCTGCCATTTAAAAATAACATGGGGTGGACTCACAGTTTTGAAGTCATTGTGGTTGCACTCCTGGCCTTGGTAGCGGCAGTAGAGCATCATTTCTTTGAGATCGTGGCCGACCCTCTCCATGAATTCCTTCATGTTGAACTCCTTGGGCTTGTAGGCTGTGAAGTTGGATTTCTCCTGCAGGAATGCCAACACGTCAGGCTCAGCCAGGTGTGGCTGGGAAATTGTCAGGTGCACATCAAGAAGGGCTATCAGCTCTCCGGCATGGTATAGATCATTGCGCGTGAGGCGACTGAAGCGGTAGGTGTTGAGGTTACAAATGGTCACAGCAGGAAAGACTAGACTGCTTGACACAACTGCATCCACACTAGTCACATGAGGGTAGGAGAGGAAATATGCCAGGCGTTCAGCGCTCTCCAGGGCTAACAGTCCCAGGCAAGCCAGCAGCGCCACAGCCCACAGCAAGCGCCGTGTGCTGGGTTGACCATAAGAAAAGATGAAGCGCAAGCCATGTAGGGTACTTGTTTGAGCAAAGGCCTGCAAGGTGCTGGGTTGCAGGCTGGAGCTCTCTTGACTCCCTTGACCGCCACAGCTCTCCTTTAGATCCATCGTCAGTCCTACAGCTCCTCAGCCATGAAGCCTCAGGTACACTCACACCTGCACAGACAGGAAACCTCAATGAAACAGCCCATAATCATAGTGAGTATATTGATAAAACAAGAATGGAGCCTGGTAGAGAAAGAAGGAAGAGCGAGAATAAAGGAACAAAAGACAAAGAGGAGTAAGTACGAGGTAAGAGTTTTGCAAAACAACTTATAGAAAACATCAAATACAGTGAAGGAATGCAACAACTGACAAAGAAGAGTAGGAATAAATAAGAAAATAACCACAAGCGAAAAACTATTTCAGAACCTAAGAGACAGGAAAAACATGCACCCTCATGGCATCCCCTTCCTCTCCATCTCCACTCTCAATGACTCCCTTGAGTTGAAAGTTACTGTGGCTACCAGCCTGCCTGTGGCTCCTATCACACCCCCCACCCAAACCACATACAACCCCTTCCGTATCCTCCGTCACCCTCTGACTGTCCAATTTCACTGACCAAAATCACATAGGTAATTCCTTTGTGACACCCCGAACAAGAGGTGAGAATCAATAAAACCTCATGCCTACAAAGCTACCTCTGTATATTTAATGTCCCGAATCATCTCCATTCAAACGCACTCACTCTGTAACGCATGAGTGTGCATGTAGGTTGACACACACACACGTTCAGGCTTTTCAGAATTTCCATGCTCCTAACTAATGACAAGGCTAAGCACCTCTATCGTTCAGCCTAGCGAGAAGACATTCAGCCGGTTTGAGTGTATGTGAGTCTGAGTGCGCACGTGTGTGTTTGGACGTATTTGTGAGAGAAAAAAAAAAAGAAAGAAAGCCGTTGATGACACGAACCGCTGGTTAGTCTTGAATGATGGTCCAATCTCCTCCCGTTTTCCTTTAGCCAGATATATCTGCTTTCCCTCCTCTTCCAAGCTCGTCTGTGGATGTGGTGAACAACAGCAGAGCCGGGAGAGACAGGAGGAGCACACACCAACACACAGCGAGAGAGCGAGAGAGAAAGGGGACACAGGGGGAGGGGGAAGAAAGAGAGGGAGACAGAGGATGGAAGACAATACTCTTCTCCGCTGCTTTCCAACAGTAAAGTCTCTACTGAATGTGTTTCCCCCCTCCTACACTGCCATCTTTGCTGTCATCCATCTCTGAGCTTTTCATATTTCAACATGTTGTCGCCACAAATAGAGTGATGGATGGATGGATGAATCCAAAACAGAAAACTGTCGAAGAGACAGATAGTGGAGGGGAAAACAGTGGTGGTTGCTTAGTTTGTGAGGGGAGTGTTTGTGAGTGGAAGTGAAGCAGAAGAGGGGATGGAGGAGTTTGGAGGAAGGAGTGAGGACAAAAATATTATAAAATATCTGAAAAAAAGAATATGTGAGCTAAGAAGTATGGACACAGATTGCAGCGGTGGCACGCAGAGTAAATTCAATTCAGACATGTCATATGCACAAGTGAGAAATACATCAAAAAGGGAATAGTAAGTACCTAGCACTAACTATGTTTTATTATGTAATAAAGCTTAATGAGTCTATACGTGTAATTTGGAATATTTCAAAACTGTCAAGTGACGAGACATAAAGAGGCATTTGAACACAGTGTAAAAAAGGGTGAACAGGAACTGAAAACAGCATCAGAATGTACTTCTGAATGAGAATTAGGCAATTTGTCAACAGAGCTTTATCAATAAATCGGAATTCCACATCCTCATTGTCAGGGAAAAGAACAGTTTTAGCTTTGTTCATTTGAATTATGATAACGTGATATAAAAATGTTGGATTTTTTTTTACTAATATCTGTGACTGTTTATTACATTAGGAAGATCTGGGTTAAAATTTGAATGAAACGTATCAGACTGTCTGACATAGAACTCATACGATAAACCTATATGTATTATGTATCAAACCCATACGTACTTTGAGAATATAAAGTCATATATATGAGGAAAAACTACCTGACATTTAAGACCTGCATATCATTTTTTTTATTTCAAAATGCTGTATTATCATAAATTGTCTTAACATGTTAAAAGTACATAATAAAATTGAATCCAAAAAACATAAATGTGCATCATAAAATTAGTATCTTATTCCATAGACTGACTAAACCCTTAATATATGAGTATGACAATACTATTTTTCTATTTTATTTTTACTCAAATATTTTCAATTTATTTTTCATCAATATTTGAGTTAATCTGTTAACTTTACCACTCTAATCTCTGAGTTTTTTCTTGTAAATTTAGTACTTGTATTTCAGATATTCTGAGGTTTTTCTCAGAATATTAGTCCTTTCTCATGGTATTTTTGATATGGGTACTTTAAATTTTGTCAAATCTAACACTATTGGCATGTAGAATAATAAAAGGATTTTTGAAACTGGGAATTATTATCAAAAGCAGAAAATTATAAACAAATTAGTAGTAAATGGACTGTACTCATATAGCTCCCCTTTACTCTACTCGAGGAATCAAAGGGCTTTAAAACAAAAGGCAGTGCTCACTCATTCATGCTGAAATGGCGATGCTACCATGCAAGGCTCCATCTGCTCATCGGGATTAACTATTCACATAACGATGTATATTACTCAGTATCTTGCTCAAGGACTCACGATAGGGATTGAACCACCAACATTCCAATAGGTGGACAACAATTATACCATGCTATCCCAGCATTAATAAAGATAGAAATATAATTAATCAACATTAAATTAAGGATTTGGTGTGGATTACTGTATAGTTGAATCTGCCATGGGGTTAATTTTTTTGCTGGCATTTATCTGTATGTAAGCAGGACCACATATGGATGGATTTTTTTCATATTCTTTGGATAATAGGGTATGGCCAGGTACAATCTTTTAGCTTTTCGTGGGGATCCACATGAATACGGAGCTGCCCTGCTCTTTAATGTAAGCATTAAATTAAGTTTAAATTATTGGAATTGTCATAATTTACATTAAAAAAAATTATTTATTAATCTTTGACATTGTTCTTCTGATTTTACGGTTTTTATTTGCACAGCCACACCCCCATCCATATGAGGTTTAATAGTTTAATATAAGTCATAATTTGAATGTGCAATTAGATGGGAATGTTGCGGTACTGGTATAATGGTTATGTTCAAAATGGTCATCTCAATCATAAATATTAATTAAAAAACCAAGGTTTATATTTAGAATCAATTCATAAACAGTACAGCAAATAGCCAGATAGTTTATAGCAATGACAAGCAGTTGTTGTAGGGGCACAGTTCAAAAATTCAATTAAAAAATTCAGGATGATTTTGCTTAAATTGAATATACTCAGAATCAATAGGAAAATATCACTAATTAAAAGATTAAAATGTAAAGGGCAGCCCGGATGAGTCAGCTGGTCATTAAGATATATCTTCATGGCTCTATAATAAAAACTGTCATCATCTCAGTTGAGGAGTGCGGTTTAATTAACTCTTGTTAAATTGGCTGCCACCCATTCCCACCACATATAAATATAATATATACATGTGAATTGAAGCCAAGATTAATGTAATTCTAAAACCAAGTGTTGTACTCCATAACAAACCGAATGTATTTTATGCAATACCTGATTATTTCCATGTTAGTAGGAACTATATACTTATACTCTCTGACATATCAGTAGCAAATTTACTTAATTAAATTAATTTATTTATTTGCCACATTAATCGGAGAACTGGTTGATATCAAATTTTTTCTGATAAATTAGATTAGACATTCCTCAAATGTATTTAAAAAGCATCCTATTTCATGATATATACTAGGCCTATGCTGTTATCCCCGAGTATAGAGTTTATACGCGAAAATTGCCCAGTCCTCTCCGCTGTATAAGCAACCCCTCTGATTGAACTCCTCAAATCGATTGTGAAGTTATGTATGAGACAGTGTTTTTTTGTAAAAAAGCTCTAGAAACTAAAATAGGAACTACTTGAGTAGAATATGATAATGATAAGATAGATCTCCTTCAATCGATCAATATGCACCAAATTCTGACTAAATTTAACCAACAGTTATCAAATTATGTCAGATAAAGCTGCCCCTAGTGAGTAAAATATGAACTATCAGAGTAAAACACAATGTATACAAGAAAGATTTCTCCGAGTTGATTCATATCCACCAAATTTGGAATAATTCAAACCAACAGTTCAGAAATTATGGCATGACAATTTGGGAGATAAAGTTCCCCCTAGGTTCAGAAATTTAAAAACAAACTTTCTTTAAAACACTCCAATTCCTCCTTGCTCCACGGCCTATGTGGGTTAAGAATTTGAAAATGATGCATGAAATATTTTCGAGTCATGTTAACACGAAGGATCAGCAGCGGACCGTGTTATTATTGGTAGTATATATGCATTATTAATTTCCGGTTTCACAAAATAAGGTCAGATTTTACTTAATATTTTGTCATCAGCTTGTTACTGAACAACTTCAGTTCAAAAAGCGAACAATTATGAAACTGACTGTTTTGTCAGACTAACGGGCGTTCCGACTTTGCGCCACAAGTATGAAAAGCGAATAAACTGCATAGTTTACTCGTTGCGATACAAAAGTTGGCGGACGGCGGGATGTCTCGTGGTACATAATTTACAGGAGATTAAATCGTCATTAATCACTGCTGTTTATTCTAGCAACATAAACCAAATAACACCACTGTCACTCTTTTAACGTTAGAAAAAAATATATTTGAACCAATTTTCTTTAACCTAACCTGAAAACAGACTTCTGCCAAGTTCACTCAGCGCTGATTACAAACGGAGTCATCAAATTTTCATCTCATGTTCGGCAGCTACTTAGGTGATCAAATTCGCTAATCACTGAGTATGGGCGGTTAAATATTCACATTTGTCGATTATATAAGCAAGATTGTATAAAGAATGTGTTTTACCATGACAAGAGTCAGTTCCCGCCTCACAGCCGTTGGAGGGTTAACATTAATTGGTAGTTGGTGGTTAATTTAGTTATGCTGGTTTGGCTTATGTGTTATGAACTCTCGCGCGCCTGACTGTGGCCGTTGGTGACGTCATCATTCTGAAGCACGTGTGTTTCTCTTCTCAGCTGGTGGCTAGATTCTGTTATGACTGTCTAAGTTGCCCATGTTGTGTCATCCTCCTCCTCTCTGTAACTCTGCTCATGCGTTCTTGATTGCTCAGGTGCGAAAAATAAATCTAATAGTAAATAAATCACTTTCTTTTCTTTTGTTTATGAATTCATCCGAATAATAACATATATCTTATAATAAAAAAAGTTTTAAGCATTGTTGAATGACACATGGTGATTTCATCAAGACAACACAATTGAATGCCAAAATTGCACGTTCAACATCTGCAGGAAATTAACTAACCAATAATGGACCAAACATAATTAATATTTTATTTTGCCAGCAATGTCTCAACTACAAAAAATTTGGTTTGGAAGTTTAGAAATGTATTCATTAGTATACATAGTCATATTATTACTGTCTGTAGAAGAAGAAATTAGTTTGAAATGCATCCTAGAGATGCTTTTACCCAATTTGCAACAGAAAAAAATCTGAATTAAAAACAAAGAATATTGAATACATTTATTTTTATGTCAAACATGCATTCATTTTCACAACCACACAGCCGGTCGATCACACAGCCTTTATCACAGGGTCATGCAGCTGCAGGGTTTGCTGGTTTCTTAACAACTTAATTAACCAAATCTTCCTTTTTATCCACAGAAAAAATGAACGTAGTTTTAGGATTAAGCGGTCTCCAGAGTTGAAAATAATACGTAATGCCCGAGCAATCTCATCTCCCTTTATCGGTCGAGCCAATTTTCCATCCACAGGATTACGAAAGGGCTTGTTAGCCTTACCATATTCTTCACTCTTTAATTTGCAAGGTATTAATGCTAAAATGTCAAGTGCAACGCACTGGAATGTGAATGAAGGCAAACATTCTTTCTTAACTCGGAATAACATTGTCAAAGCAAATGAATGCTTGCAGATGAATGAAAAACTTGTGGTAAATCCATAAAAGTGCTTGAGGCTGCCTTGGAGACATGATCTTGGCATCTTATGAAATCCACTGGAGGCATGAACACCATTCTTGAACAAGATGCTCCCCCACTAATACAACTTCAAGGTTTACCTTTCAAGTGACAAATTTTTCAGTATAAAAATGATGCTGAAGATATGCAAATATATGCAACATATGCGTCCTGCAGCTTGAACTGCATTCAGGAAAATCTTTTCAATCCAGTAAAGCATCTTCATCAATTTGCTTTCAATTTAGAGTGGATTCTTGATCTTGAGCAACAGCTGCAATACCTCACTTCTAGGTCCATTTAGTTTCTCTGTTCTATTTAACTATGGCATCCCATAATCATGTCAATAAAAAGAGTTTATCATTAAAAAAGTAAAAATTTCTGGTTCCTTTGCTTTCACTTGTGACGCTGTTTCAAAAGTCCGTCAAAAACAGCAGCTGACAAACAAACACACTCCAGTGTTCATTTGTTGGTTGTTTGATGTAAATTATTTTTTAATCTCAGTTTATATATTTATTTTTTTACTCTTTTATTTTCTTTCCAGCATTGTCAAAAGAAAAAAATCTTGTTAAACTTGTCTCACGGTTAATCTAAGAGGGTTGACATCCTCTTAGATTTTGGGGGTTTGACTGTTTTTTTGTAAGTAAATTGGACAGTTTTTGTTTCTTTTAGGGTTTGATTTAAGCTTTTTTGCATGTGTTCCAAACGGTGAGCATCTGATGAGGTATGTATTTTTTTGGTATTGGAACATTTTAGAAATCTTACTCTCCAGTTTAGGCTTAAAGATTGTTCTAAGTTAATTCCTGAGTTTGGAGACGCTAATTTAATGTGATCAAAGGTTCGGTAGTAAAAAGTCAGTCAACCTTGAATTTTTTTTGTCAAGTGCCATCTTGTTAGATTTTCAGATGTTTTTTTTTTTTGAGCTGGCAGCTAAAATCTAAAATTCTACGACTATATAAACTCAATATTGCCCCTGACTCATGTGTTATGTTTAGAAGCTCCAGACCACCTTCCAAATTGATCCTCATAACGTTTTTTTTGTCAACCAAATATTATTTTTATGATAACATATCTTAGCTTAATATATATAATTATCAAAGATCCATGTTACTTTTCTTTTCTTACCAAACTAAAACCCCAATTAAATTATGTCTTTTCTCAGAGTGTGAGCCACTGGTACATATTGAACTTGTTAAAAAGACCATTGTTGGATATTTCAGGAATCCAAATCTCAGAGTTAGCTGTACTTTACATCAGAGATGACTTATTTTTCCTATTGGGACTTAAAACGTAAAGGCTGCACAGATAAGAATCGTTTTCTTAACTCCTTTGATTTCGTTTGGTACTTCTTATATTACATGTATGACCAGGCTGCAAGCATGATTGTAAGCCCAATTCTCTGATTATTCAAATGGATTATGAAAATAGAAAGCTCTCACCAGGGGATCACTAGGATGAATAAGTATCAGAGTTGCTGAAACAGGGCAGGGGTGATTATTACCTCTGGCTACTGGTGTGTTATGACATTGAAAGGGCACATTATTGGAGATGTGAGCAGTAGCTGCAGACTTGATGGAGCAGAGCTGCACTTTGTGGTTTTAATTGGTAGATGTACAGATACATGGAGAAAGGAAGCCCTTCTGTGCACTCTCACTCAAAGATAGGCTGTTTCAAGCCCTGCTCTGGTCAGATTAACTCTCCCTCTAATTAACTTTTATCATCAGGTCTATTAACTGGGTGCTGAATGTGTGTATGTCTTTAACAGCAACAACTACAATCAAATACTTCTGATAATGGGAGATCAGACTCTGAGATCACTATGGGGGATTTTTATCCCCTGTCCTTCGGCCCAACTACTTTAGTGCAGCCACTCACAAACAATCCTTGTCCTGCCACAGTATCTCCACGAAGCTCAGGTGCAGACTTTGACAAACTAACCCAAAAATGTAATTTTATTCAATTAAACCATTCAGAGGTGGACATACTCTTCATCTTCAGATGCCGTGCAGCATAACTCAGCATCCCCTCAACCACACGATGCCACCTCCATACCTGACTGTTGGTGAGGAATGCTGTATGGTGGACACCAGATGCTACGGAATTCCTGTCTTCAAAACAGCTTTGACGGCTTCAAGGCCGTTTGGTTGCTGGTATCTGGGGAGTGGCTAATTAGGAGAGATGTCTAACGCCCGCATTAGTGCGATTGATCTCCTTTAGTTATGGAGGCCTGAGCATTCAGTCAATCTCTCCTCTCTGAGTTAACGGGTGCCTTTGATCTTGGGTATTTAGAATTTTGTTATCTTACACCTGCACATCCACACACCGCAAACATGATTGATTAACTGAAATGCATACTACATTTTTACCTTCAATTCATGTTAAACAAATGTACTTTTCCTAGTTTTTAAATGTAGGAAATGTGTGGTCTCCATAATTTGTCCTACCTTTGAGCTATGAGGTGACCCAGTTCAGGTATTGATATATTATATATGATATTATCAGTCTACAAAATCTTCTACCTTTATCTTATTCTAGATTTGACATCCGTCCTTCCATTATCTGATCACATGCATGTGTTTTATTGGAGGGGAGAAGTGAGGGACTGCTGCTGGAGACTAGCAGCAGGTTGTTTAAATTACTCTATAGTAGGCTGTCTCTTTGAGTAGTCCCTGGTTAAATTTAGACATGAGGAGTGAGATTGGTGAGGGTAAGAAAGTCGGTGTAAGTTAATTAGATAGAGCACAGAAGGGCAGGTTGTGCCTTCTCCATATTTGAGATTTTTTTTTTTTGGATTATTTTAATTATTTCAGGCAAATAACAGCTTTGAAAATGCCGTGCAGAAAAGGTTTCCTTTTCAAAGTCAAAGAAGACAAGTGCACCTATGGATGAGAAGACAGTGAGTGTATTACATCATTGAAGCACACACACTCAGATTATTCATCACGTGAACATATGAAATTAAACAGTGCTGATTTTAGGTGCTCAGCAATTAATGAACATGTGTTGGCTTCTCATGACACAGCAATCATCAGTGATGCAAAGCAGCAGCACAGTAACAACAAATTAACTCCAAACTCTGGCATTAGAGGACAGCTGCTTTATCAGGAGAAAAGAAAGACAACGTTCTGTATACACACCATAAGTTCTTTAGCGGTCAGAGAATTATAATTTCAAAGAGGTGACATCAAGAAACAAAGAATTACAGCTTTGCTGTTGGTCCGGAGGGAAATTACTGAGTCAGTGCACAAAATTAGCTGATTTAATGCCACATCAAAAACTGTAGGTATCCTCAGGTAACTCTCCCAGGAGCTCATCCAGGTCACCATCTGCACCGCAAACACAGAAACATAAAACTTTTGCAATTCACATCCGATTATACTGAGAGAAGATGAGAAAAGAAACACACATGTGGTAGTACATTAGCAGTGCGTTCTCCGCACTGGTAATGAGTGTTACAAAGTTCAAATGGTAAAGTAATAGTTTGTTTTCCTGGAATATGTTCTTAACACAAGACATTCTGGGGTATTTTTGCCTTTTTTGGCATTGAAGCCATAAAAGCAGATTGGTATTACTGAACGAGAAGCAAGATCGCTGATACCAGTGTGCATTTTATATCTTAAATTTCTTTGTGATCATGAAATATTTAATTATTGAATATTTTAAGTTCCAAAAAAAGTTGTGTGTGTGTGTGACAGATCTCCTTTCCTAATTAGGTCAATCACATGTGTCCATTGAGGATAGGATGACAGCATGGGGAATTTTTGTTCGAATTTGCAGTGTTCAATTTCAGAAAGACAATATACATGGATGAAACATAACTTTATAATCGCCGACAGGTGAAGTCAAAAGGTTTCAGAAGGTTCGAATAATGACAAAAAGTAAGGATCTGAGTGATTTTGACAGCGGCCAAATTGTGATGACAAGACGACGGGGTCAGAGAGTTCTTCAGTGCTGCAAGTGTTGTTGGGAGTTTTTCATCTGCAGTGGTCCATCCCTATCAGAGGGATCTATGGAGGGACTATCATTGAATAAACGTGTCATAGGTTGCACATGTAAAATGTTGCCAAAGCATCATAACAACATCCTCAGTACACTTATACAGACACTGATTTGAAGCCATTGCTATCTCGCAGTAATAATAGAGCATTAACAGCCTGTATAAAAAATGGAATGTTATTTGATACATATGAATCAGTTGACTGGCAAAGCCTGTAATTTACACTTTCTGATTCAGGCCCTGCTTCCTTGTACTGTTTATTGTAATGCTTGCCAATAATTTGACATGGCAAAGACAAAAAATAAATAGAAAGTACACACATTTATCAAAAAAAAAACATCGAGTTGCAGCAGTCACAGAAGAATGCAATCACAAGTCTTTGTTTTACGGCAGCTACATTGGGTTTTGGGTTTGAGCAAATAGGGTTTGTTTTATTCAACAAAGCTTAATTTTACTTGAGTCTGGGACTTGGCAAACCCAATACATGACCAGAATGAATCCCTCTCATCACCATGTTGTTACATACAAGTATCCCCACCTGAATCCCAGCTTGAGGTCTGTAGTACTTGGTTCCCTGCAGGCTCTTGGAGGCCTCTGCTGGAGCTGGCTTTGGGGTCTCTTGGGGAGCCTTTTTCTCCCTCTCTGCATTTCCCTTCATCTTGTCCCTGGTCATCATCCTCGTCAAACACAAGGTGCATCCTCGACACGGGCTCCCGGTGTATGATGGGAGAGCTAGTAGCCGACAGGAACATTGGTTCCTGCATAGAAAAGAAAAATTATGTTTTGGGGAGAGAGCTGACAAATTCCATATAAGTCGGAATGCTGTTTTCAGCTGACAGTCGTGCTGCTCACCAAGACGAGCAGTGGGAGCTGAGTGGAGGAAAGACATACTCCATCTGGGGGGTAGATCTTTAGCAGGTTGTTGGGCGTCACGTTTAGATAATGGTTTCGATGGGAAGGGGAAAACACACCTACCTGTCCACAGAAGGAGCAAATATGGAGGACAGACACCATTAATGTTTTCAAAAACATTGAATTTAAACAAAAATACAGTTATTATGATGGCTAAAATGAAAAGACCTGGCGAGAGAAGTGAGTCTTACTTGTTTTAGCAGGAGTACAGCTCCAACCTTCAGGTCCTCCACTTTCTCCTCTAAGAGCTGCCGATGCACCGTTCCCTGAATCTCCCCTTCCGTCCAAAATTTTTCAAACAGAACAAGGACAGCAATTAGCAAAAGACCATTTGAGAGGAATCCAGTTCTCTGGCTCTCTAAGGATAAACTTTTCAACCGGAGAGAGGAAAGGGAGACAGAGCACCTACAGCTGGCAGTCCCATCAACGCCTAATGAGTCACACCCCCAAATTACAGCAACCAAATAGGATATAGGTTATGGGGCCATCAGAGCCGTTCATGATATGCTCACAAACAGCCCTGCCTGACAGAAATGAGAGATACTGCTGTTTGCGTTTCAAGACATATCAGCATTAAAATATTAAAAAAACAAAACAACAACTCCAATATATCTACAAAATGCGGCAGTTGGGCAACAACACTTAAAGATTGTAGAGAAGGCACGACACCTCATATTTTCAATTTTATAAAAATCACAGATACTGCACTGAAAGCTGTTTATTGTCTTCAGGGCTCGAAATGTCTGCAAACGTTGGCTACTAGATTATCCTTTTTAGTTTGAAAACCGCAAGTTGTCTCTCAAATATAACTTGTTGAGGCTTGAAGAAAGGCTTGACAGGCCTTGATATAACTTCCTGCAAGGAATAACAGCTAAATAAAAAAATCTGATAGAGCCTATGTTACAACTAACTGGCCTTTTAAATGCCAATACGATTGACTAAGTGTTGATTTGTTTTGTCCTTATTTTGAAAGAGCAATCATCAGTGCAGCAAAATCATAGTTAGGGTGTGTTTGTGTGTGTGTTTGCGTGTGTGTGTGTGTGTGTGGTGGTGGGGGGGAGCTTGAATTGCTATCTCATCCACCCCAACAAGGATATATCAGCCTGTGGATGAAATGTATGACCTCTATGCTCACACACGTTTCATGTGTTTCTTCACCGTCGGCGGTTGATTTTCACAAAAAGGAGACGAGCTTTGAGAAAAGGCTCCAGACAGCAGGATAAAACCCTGCTAAAGAAAAGCAGAAGAGTTGGGAAATCCTATATCAGAGCGCAGAGGACCTTATATGGTTGTTCCAATTGACCAACAAGCGGTCTGTGAACTCCATGATTAAGAAAGGTGTTAAATGAACGTTAACATTTTTAAGATCGTGTACATACAGCATAATGATTCAATATACTTCAGACTTTTTTCAACCCCTTGGGAACCCTGCAATGTGTGGCCAATTGAGCTGGACTAGTTGGTGTGAATGAGCCTTTAGATTGGTCCTCTCTATAGTGGTGTTAAGGCTGATGTTGGGCAGAGGCATTTAGTGGTTACCGTTCAGAATAGCGACTAGGGGAAAACATGCCATCAATAATATTCCCATGAGAATATTCTTTGTCAAGACGACACCTTCATAATGTGCATTTCATCTGAAAACCATTAATGTTGCAAGTCATTTCCCTGCCGATGGTTTAATCAAATGCTCTTCTCAACAGAAGTGTATTTCCACCAACAGGCTGATAGCAGCTTATGAATATATTTTATCAAAGGCATATCGGTGTGTGATCATGCCAGTTGATTTCTACCCTTGTATCTTGTGAATCTCAATCAGGCCAGATTAATATAATATGAATCAACCTATAGCAGGTACTCAGGGTTTAACTGGAGCGCATTTACTAGCATCAAAATGTTGTAAAGTGTGAGAGCATCTGCTACCTGTCGGGTCTTTAAACACAGCCTTGGCATCTGCATTTGTGTGGATGATGCTCTTCAGCAATACAGACATGTTGGGTACTTTGTTTTTTGCCAGCTGTTTCAGGGCAGCCTGCAGTGATTAAGGAAAACAAACAACATTACTGTTATTTTACAATAACTCATGTACACTGATTTTGATTTCCATTGCATAACTTGTTGTGTTGAAAACATTTTTTGACGTCTATTGGTGAACTCATTCAGTCTTAAACCTCCGTCATTTAGGTTCTGTTCTAAGTAATTTCTCAAGCAAATGTGCCAAACATTTACCAGCTCAGGATTATGAAATACACTACTCAAAAAAAACAAACACCTAATCACACATCCCAGATCTGGATGAATGAAATATTCCAGTTGAAAATCTTTATTGATTGATATGACAGTGTTATTTGCTGAGAACAAAATAACGTCAAAATGATCAATGGAAACAAAATCTTATGATTCAGAATCATACTCAAAATCAAAATGGAAAAAGGAGATCCCTGGCTGATCCAACTTTTGTGAATTTCCTCAAGACAATTCATAATGTGGCTCAGTCTTGATGATCTCTGGCAAATGCCAATCGGGCTGCAAAGTGCTGGGATGTGATCACAGGTCCCAGTTGTGGACCTCGGGCCCTCATGGAGTCTGTTTCTGTAAGTTTGCGCAGAAACATGGACATTCACAATCATTTTTGCTGCCTGACTGAAGAGGTTGCTATCCCAGAGGTGCGATTGACTCGCAGTTACACTGTATGTGTTCCGTGTATATTTTGTGATGAATCAATCAAAAGTATGAACATAAAAAAAGAAAGAAAGAAAAGACAGGTAAATAGAAGTCCTGCATATGATAGGAATGTAGGCTGTGGGAAAAGGGGATGCAGTGGAGTGAAGCTTTTCCAGTTTGCAATAATATCCCCGAAAAGTCAGGGCTATTCTGGAATCATCATTGAATCATCAGCAGCATCAACCACAGATCATTGCTGCATCGCAGCGTTAGCAAGATAACTCAAACTATTTCATGGATCTTCAATTTTTATACCCAAACAGACCTTAGTGCAAAGAAGAACTGGATTGATTTTGGGATAGGTGGGTTGGATATATTCTGAACCTAGATATATTTTCAAGCAATAATTTCTCAACTGATTTAGTCCAATTTTGACTAAATCGGACTGATTTATGGTACATAGGTATCCACTCCAGGAGAGTTAACTTTTATACACCGTGTTTCACTCTAATAGTTCACATTTTACACACTAGGGGGTAAAAGTGTTTGGTAGTGTTTTATTTCACAAAAAGTATTGTAGACACAACCTGACATGTAATTTGAGAAATTCATCCAGTGTGGACTGCTTGTTCAATGCAGGGGATTTGGGACATTTCGGGGATATACCTTTCCTTGTGGGGGATGACAGCATAGGCCAAGTTTTATCTAAAGATGTTCATTTGTTGAATAAAAAACAAATGGCAACAATAAGAACAACAAATAATTCAGGCCACCACAGATGGATTTAATTTGAAGAAGCCATTGTCGCTCCATGTCTGTTTTGTTTTGCATATTCATTTGACTTTGGTTTTCAGTCTCAACTAAATTTCACTGGGTTTGGGTGAGTTCATACTGACACCAGTTTCACCTGTCTTGCTTCATCTTGCTTAAATTAATCATCATTAATTAAAATCCAAAATAACAAGCATATGAGAAAAGTCCATAAAAGATTTGTCTCAAATGCATCTAACCTAAAAACTTCAATGGGTGACGGATATTTCAGTTGGCATATGGTCAACAGATAATTCATAAAACCTGCTGATACTACTACTCTTTTATGATTGTAATATTAAGTTCATTTCTGGAACAAAACAATCTTGACATGTTATACAATGTATATTCAAACCTCAGCCAACTTTTTGCCCTTGTCTCAATTGAACATTGAGATCTAATCAGTAATTTTCTTTTGCACAAATTGACTCATCCATAACTTTTGTAGTTTTAGCGCACTAGAAAGATAAAAAAACAAAAATTCCATATCTGAACAAATGGCAGGGATCAGGGAAGATTGCACATTAAAAATCAAATTTCAAGACATGGCTTTGGACTGTTCATGGATAATATTGATTAAAGAGTACCAGATAGTTTCAAGTGACATCACTGCTCTTGGCAATCGTCTTCTGATGCATTAGCGCAGTTTAAAGTACATCAAAGTACAGGGGGAACCTGAGGATTGTGTACCAGGAACTCAATGTCTGCCTCTAATCCACCCATGACCGAATAAAGCATCTTCCCAGGATAAGGCATCCCGATGATATTAAGTCACATGAAACCCCCTCTCGCTCAACAACCACGTATTGGGTTCCTGCAGGCCATGGCCATCAGAAGGGTGCAGACTGTATGTTTTTAATAACACTTTTTAGATTTAGTTTGAAAGGTTGCTTTTTGACTGACAAAAAGGTTGAGAAAAGCTACGATGATGTCAAAACATAAACAATGAAGGAACATGTTATTGTTCAGTCAGCAGTGGGGACAAGCTCATTCTTTTATTCCTAGCATCAACAGCCATGACAGACACGTACTTAAGAGTCTGCGGTCACGGTCGCTCAAAAAATACTGGGAAGTTATCCCACGGAAGTGGACCCACAGAGAAACCTGCTGAGTCTCTATTAGCATGATTAATGATTGTACTGTTTACAATTACAAACCCCCTTTGCTGCAGCACCTTCATTTGTCCTGATTAAGCCGATAATAGCAGTGACACAGTCTGTTATGACGGAGGATAAATAATAGGCAATAACTGCATCACCTCAATAAAAATGCACTCATCACAATACTTGAATTGAGAGATATTAAACACTGCATTTTATTCTGTAATCCTGAATTGTATGACTGAAAAGTTTGGGAAACGTTTCCATTGTGTTCCACGTATTACTGAAATACGAGGTGTGTATGGGTCATGGCAGTTCACCTTTCGAAGCACCATGGTGACACTGAAGGAGTGCAAGAAACATGAGGGGTTCCTCTCGTCCAATCCCATCTCTGCCTTCATAGCCGCCCAGGCACCGCCACTGAAGTCGTCTTCCTCAGTTTGTGAGCTGGAACCCTTTCAACAAATCAGACAGACAATGCATACACTCACAAGAAAATACAGCAGATATTATGCTGATGGCATTCTTTATCTTAAGTACTCAGCTTTCAATGACATAACACTGTACACACCTGGAGAGAGAATATAAGATTATAATTTTACTATCAGTGCTTGACTGTGAAATCTCTTGTCACAAGGGGGGCTGGAACATTTTAAGGTGTTGCTTTGAAGGTGGTGCAGAAATTAATGATCTTCCAGTTCCACATAGAACAAGTTTAAAAGAGGAATCTGTGGAAACATGATGACCCACTGTCTTTGCCCACTTATTCTATTCAGTGTTGAAGAGAGGTTGTTCCTATCCCAGCGTTCACTGGGCGGGTCGCAGAGAAAGCAGTTCGTCTAGATCTTTATCCAGAAGCATTGACACTTTTAACCAAGGACGGTGTCAGGGCTTACGAATAATATTAAAATAAAATAGCTCAGGTAAACCAGAAGGATTTGAAGTAAATCATCGTACATAAGAGAAACCTGTTTTATAGATTAGTCATGGAAAGGATTTTATTTTTGGATCATGCAGTCGAGAAACTTGTTGCAAGATCTGTTTGAGTTTATTTGCATGATGCTTATTTGATTTTGCAGGTTCTGTGACACTCGCATTGTCTTGTTGATGCAGTAAATAAAAATACTGTGTAGACATTTTTGCCAACATAATGTCAACATTTGTTTGTTTTCTCTTGTTAGCCCAGTATCATGACAAAACTATCTCTCCACCCCTGAAATACTTCTTTAAGAATCGATTACAAATCCGGTGTGGATATTTTCAGTCTTTCATGACATGACTTTTAACATTTGGGTTAAAAACATTTGAATCTGGTAATTTGTGCAGGGAATCTATTGAAACAAGTTATCAATTAATCAAATAATATTAAATAAATACAAAATTGGATTAATTATTAAATTCCTAATGAAAGTTTAACAAGCTTTATAATTTTTTTTCATATTTATATCTTTAGTACCTGGCTTGGTAATCGAGCCAGAGCTCCGTGGGCGGGAGTCACAGGAATGGGAACCACTATTTTGTCCAGACTCTGACCCTGCGGCTGAGAGAGAAGAATCAAATTATTAGAAGGCATCATGGTGAAGAAAAAAAATACTCCTAACAGAATCTTCAACAGTCATTGGATTAGAACGGAGGTGCCAGAAAATCACAGAACAGCAGCACAAGCAGAGTAGGTTCTTTCAGACCTACCATGTTTGATCTGGAATTTATGACTTTTCAATCAAACTAAACCATAAACAAGTTTGTTTACGGCATTAAAGCGCTGTTCTTTTGGATGATTCTGACTGTTAGACCAGGTACAGGGACTTACAGCGGGCTACCATCACACACAATAAACAGGGGGAGAAGAAAAACAAACAGACTAGGTTAAAAATGAGAATTAGTTGTAAATACGGAGAAGAATATGTAATTTAAACACAAACATGCGCTCACCTTTAACTAAATTTCTGCAAGAAGAGGGGAGAGAGGATACGAGAGCACAGAAGAGTAATGTAACTGGACAGAAAGGAAACCGTGGCAGCATTATATAAAGGTGTGCAACTCCACCTGGCGACTAATATTTAGTACCACTAGCACCGAGTATTGTCCTTGAAGTTGGTACTGCTGGAAGTAATACCACAATAATGAAAATACAACACACTGATGTCCCAGAAGCCAATAAAGCATAGGGAGACCCAGTCCACGTAAATGACGACAACAGAATGTAGGAACATCCTGGAAAGTTATTTGTGCTCTTGTGAATGTGAAAACAAAACTAACATGATGAAATATAAACAATCTAACAAAAACATGAACCTTGTTTTGGATTTTTAAGTGTGAAGGCGTCGGAAAAAAGATAATCCAGACAGAGATGACGCTGGAAGAGGTCCAGCACCGGATGAGACTGACCTGCTCTGGTAAGAGTCCAGCAGGGCCGGGGAAGCGTCGCGTCCTGGGCCGGTGAGGCTCAGAGCAGAACCTCTTCTTGGGAGGCTTATTGGAGGCGGAAACAAGCTGGACCAAGCGGTTGGTGAACACCGTTGTGTGAAGGGGATTAGGGCTCAGACAGGAAGAACATAGAGAAGAAGTGGAGGAGGGCGCTGGGGAGACCGTCTCAAAGAGGCTACGCAGACGAGGGGAGGTTCCTTTAGTTGCCCACGGTCTATTTGGCTGTTGGGGCTGGTTTGGAGTCCTGTAAATCAGGCAGGGGGAAGGGGAAGTCACTGTAGGTCCAGAAAAAACACCCAGATTCTGTGCTGGGGGTGTCCGGAAAGCAGTTTGTAGAGATGAAGATTGCAGGGGAGTAGATAAGGGTAAAGTCCAAGGAGATAGTTTATGAATAGCCTGCCGTGCCATGCTGAGGTCTCTGAGGGTCTGATCAGGTTGTTTCTGAACCCCTCCACAGGTCCGGGGTCGCAATGTGTTTGCTGAGGATGCAGGAATGGCTGGAGGTGCCGATGGGGTCGGGGGTTGAAGCAACTGCTCAACCTGGCGGTCACACTCTTCCAGGTCTGCCAGGTCAACGTCCCAATCATCAAAATCATCCTGTACCAAGCAGGGCTTTGGCCGCCCGTTTGAGTAAGCATGACTCTGCGCCGTCGCCAATTTAGGTAGCAAGTCATTGGTCAGTGTGGGAGGAAAGGGGGGGTCGGACTGAGCTGAGGAAGTGAGTCGTCTCAGTCCCAGAGTAACAGGTTGTCCAGCAGCCGTGTGTGTGTTGCTCTGTGCAGTGTCATTAAACAGGGCAGCTGATGTCTTGCCAGTTTGCTGTTGGCATTGTTTCTCCACCTCTCTGTGAGAAACAGAGGAGGCACGCAGTGAACTGGATGACACAGCAGCTGGCACATCGGTTGCAGCAACTGAACCGACAGCCCAGTTTGTCTCCAACAGGTCCTGGGACACATACAGTGACAAACAGGCAACAGGAGGAAGATCAATATGTTACCCAATGCCAGCGGGATTAAATTAACAGTTAATATCAGGTGTGATGGAACTCACCTCATCATCAAAGTCCTCGCTGATGCTGAACAAGCCACTTAACTTGCAGGTCTATAACAGAGGTGACAACATACTGATGACATATCTTTACAGCAAGTGTAGCAATGACAGTCCAAACATACATTACATTACATCATTAGATCATGTAAAGATAACCTGCTAAATTTCCATCAAGGGACCCACTTATTTTTTCACTCAAATGAGAAAAAAAATGTTTTTTTCTTTTTTTGATTGATAAATTATTTTCTTGAGACTACTTTAGTCTGAAAAAAGTATTCAATAGAGAAACAATGCTACCTGAATGTAAACAACCTCTTGCTTAACTAACCTGCAGGTATAAAAAAGAAAAAGAAAAGCATGAATATTCAGGAGAAAGTGGCATCTGGGAGAAGAGTGCCTGGCATGCTGGGGGTGGGGTCGCCCAACTGACAAGTTGCCAGGATTGTGAATGATCGTTCTTCCATAACAGTGTGTCCACAGCAGTATTATGTAGAATTTGGAAAAACAAAGCTGTCCACAACCTGGTAGATACTTGTAACAACCCAGAATTATGATCGGTATATCCATCTGCTGCCCCTCAGAGCAGAGATCCACAGGTGCAGCAGCTGAGACCATTGTCACCCATGATTGGCTGGATAATAAGAAAACCGCCAAGGCACTGGTGTTATGATCTGCTGTTGAGTGTGTCTGGTGTCTGGAGGTGAATGACGTCACAATGAGCCAACATTAGAGAAACGTGTCAAAATTACAAATATCTTATGCAATTGTAAATTATTCTTTAAATATTACTGTCAACGACTACAGTAGATTGCTTATGATGTGAAGATGGGTGTACTGAATCATTGCACGAGTTTACGAGCAAAATAATTTAACAGCACCATGTGTTCAAAACATTATGTATGTGGAGTGTCTTATATCTTCCTAATGGGGGCCATACAACGAAATAACATAATCTGGAGGTTCTGCCAGTGCATGAGGAGGATTACTGCTCGAATAAACCCTGATGGGCGTCAGAATATTTGCTGATTATGTTTAATATTATCAACTGAGAATTTCAAGATGCCCATGTTTTTGAGCGTTATTTTTTTTTGTTGTTTCGTTTCTTGTTTGTTTTTCTTCACTTATTAATGAAAATGGTCATTAAAGAGGAACAAACAAATGCGGGATATTATTTTCGTACAGAAAAACGTATCCAACCTAATTTGCAGGCATAGTGGTGTTTAAATACCAAGAGTGCATAAAGCTTGCGGTTAATTACTGAAGAATTACCTGTGTGCAGTCTTGTTAGCATGTCTTAGCTTAGCTCATATTGGTCTAGGTTTCATGAAAATATCACTCACCATCGCAGTCAGGAGGTCTCACGGTGAAAACTGTGTACCATCCGTTTAGATAAACATAAACTTACGGATGTGTCAAATGCCATTCAATAATAACTTATATCCTTTTGAAGAAATCGTGTCCGTATACTAGGCGATGGGCTGTGTTGCTGCCCAGTGCCGCGCCACCACGTTCAAACACGACCACATATCTTTAAGAAGAAACACGACGTCATGACGTAAGGCATTATTTTTCAAAGACTGTTGAAGCAGAGCAAAATGATTCACTCCTTTTTACTTCCTTTTTTGAAGCGCAACGTTCAAACTGCCAGTCTTAACGTCCAATCCAAGATTTAGATCTTTATTTTTGTGTGTACCTTCTCACACTAGTATACTAATTTATCGGACTCCGGTATGAACAGTTCACGGCCTTAAACTGACCCGCATGCGCAAAAACACAGTAACAAGACGTCATGCGCAGCACATTGTCAACATGGAAGCAAGATGGAAGCCGTTCAAGTATTTTTGAGCGCTTTTTAAAAAAAATAATCTTTTTTGATAGTGATATTTACAGCCCACTGATTTTGGAGGTGGTCCAATTCAGAGCTGGAAAATATTAGATCAATCAAAATCAGACCTGGGTCAGATTTTTCCTGCCGTGTGAGCATAGTGGAATTAGCACTATGAACCACAAATGAATTTATTTTATGTATAATTTAATCTCAGAATTCTAAATTAAATCTCAGAGATCAGACTTTCTTTTTAGAATTCAGACTCAAGTCCTACAATTACGAAAGGATGGGACAGGGTTCAAACTTCCACAATTAATGTTCTCTCTTCCCAAATGCTTACTGAATGCCACCAAAGAAAAAGATGGTTACAAAGTGGTTAACAACCCCCTGTCCAAAATGAAACATGTTTCAGGCATAAAATTCAGAATTAGTTTGTATTTTTAAAAAGTGTATAACATTTATCAATTAGAACATAACTTTGTCTTTGTACTGTATTCACTTGCTTTTAGTTAAAAAATATATTCTCAAATCATTGGATTCTGTTTTTATTAACATTTTATGTCATTCCCCAAATTTACTGGAATTGGGGTTGTATATTTTATCATTGAGAATGTGGGATAGAATGTTTTAGATAATCTTTGCACTTAATCAGGTTCTACAGTTGGGGGTAATATTGGAAAAATGTATTTAGGCACTCCTGATGTTCTCGTGCATTTTTCTCTGTTACCGCGTTCCTTGATGGCTCTTTTGGGAAGTCTGTGAAATTCAGCGGACTATTACCTAGACTTTTAAAACTATATCCGGACGGCGTCCTCCCTGCAGATGACTGTGGGTGATGGCGCACTGGATAAACGGAAGTGGTACCACCTCAAGAAGCAGGATACTGCTCAGACAAAACGACAGAATGGTTCCACGGCAGTTAAGAGGTGTGAGATCACATGACAGTGATTCATGGCTGTCTGTGTCTGTGCTTCTCTATCCCTCCTACTGGATGTTGTTATGGACTGTGGTTGAGAGATTCTGCCAGCTTCCTGCCGGCGTGACAATAGTCCCTCTGCATGTGCTGTAGAAAAAATATTGTTTGAAATTAGTTCTGTTATTCTCTGGTTTGACAAATGAGTGAACCCACATAAACAAGGTTATTTGAGGACACAGGGATGTTTGTGTGTTATCACCAGGAAATATGGGACCTGCGAGGTCAGAAAATTCCTGGTTGAAGATTAGATGTTGTATGTCAAGCACATCAGGCTTACTTCTTATCCTGGGGTCACCAGGATAAGAAGTATGCATGATTGAGAAATAATAAAATAATACCAGTAGAGAGAGAGCTCCGTGTTTTCTGGAGGAGAACAGAAGAGTGACGTCACAGATCTCTATAAAAGAAGCAATGGTTAAGGACTCGTTGGATTTACTCTGTATGTATCCTGACTCTGTGTTTAATCCCGATGTGGCTGCAAGGATTCAGTATCCTGGTCATACTTCAATTGTTTAAAGAGATCTGCTACGTCAGTACCACAATGGACTACACTATGACTTTTTCATACACTCCCGGAACTTCCATTGACAAGACTTACTGGACATTTGACAGATTGTTCTTTTGCTTCAGGGACATTGTCGGGTGACACCAAGCATATAAATGCACTGGCTCTCATGGCATAGTTTGAGTTCACTGTTCGCTAACTAAAGTTGGGGCGAAAATGTTTGTTCACCCACACCCACACGCTGACACCCAAACACTCAAACAGTGAGTGAGAGAGAGAGAGAGGGATAGGGATAGGCCTTTGTTCATTGTGTGGGTCACTATTCAAATCGATAAGAAAATATTCATGACCGAGGACTATTAGTGAAATGTATCAGAATTTTCTTGCACAGATACATTCGGGAGAAAAAGGACTACAGTAAGGGTGAAGAACGGAGCTTCTGTATTTTTGGAAAACGTTATATCGAGCTGGATGTGCATAAAGTAAGGTGTTTAAGGCACTTTTAGGTGAGGTTTTACCAGTTTTATCAGGTTCTTACCCGTAACACAAGAAAACATTTTAATCCCTATGATATACTCTTTGATCCGCAGTGGCGCTTACTATCTCGACAGTTTTTTGTCTTTGTTTTAGATGATGGATCAATACTGCCTCTCTGTGGCAACTTTGGGTAATACAAGTGTCAGCTTGCATGTGATCTATTAATAACAAGTGCAGAAGTTGTTTTTGCGCAGTCTTGTGCCAACATATGAAGGGCGATTATTGTGTGTGACTCACTGCATTACCAGTAAAGGGTGAGTACAAATCGTCTCTTGACAGCTCTGCTCAGTGCCCCAGAGATTTACTTTAGAGAGTTCTGTGTATGGACATCCAACTCAGATGAACCCGGTTAATTACATAAAATAATTTTCTTTATTGACTTCCAGTGAAGGTACCATGTCAAACGACACATTTCCATTCACTTCTACCTCATTGCGCTCCCTGAGACTGGAACAGGAGTATCAGGAGTGGGAAGATGCTCGGCAAGCGTTAGCACACAGAAGAGCCATGACCAGAGCCCCACTGCCCCAGGCTCCCAGGCCTCCCCGGAGACAGCATGGCCTCCAGGTGGTGCGGGCCCCTCCACCCCAGATGCGTTGTAGAGACACGGCCGTCCACAATACCTTCATGGCTGGGAATATGGAAGGAGTGTATGCAGTATTGAAGGACCCTGCGATGGTCAACGCACTGATGGAGACAGTGCATGAGGAGATGATGTGGACGCCAGATATGGGTATGAGTTCAACACCTGTCTGATCATTTTTCTTAAATTCTATTTGAACACCTTTTTTTCCTCCTTATCAGGCATGTGGACGCTGAGCTCCAAGGTGAAGCAGACTTCAGCTTTACGCCTGGCTGCCAGTGCAGGTCATGCAGGATGTGTGGAGGAGCTGCTGTTTCGTGGGGCTGAGGTTAACGCTGACCCAGGAGGAAACACTGCCCTCCATGATGCCTGTATTTGTGGCCATGCTGTCTGTGTCCAGCTGCTGCTTTCTCACGGAGCAGAGCCTGATCTTCTGTCTGGAGATGGTAGTGCTCCTCTTCACCTCTGCACATCTCCCGAATCAATACGGTGAGTTATAACGGCCGACAACATCTCTTTGTTGAATGTTAAACATCATCAAAGATTTAAATTCCTCAGGTATACATCTGAACAGCAATGGCTGTGCCGCTGGATTTCAGTTCTGATAGGAGTATGTGCTATTTGTTCCAGGTGTGCTGAGTTGCTTTTAGAAGGAGGCGCTGATGTTAATATGAGGACTGGGGAGTCCAGACTAACACCTCTGCATGTGGCTGGACGTCGAGGTCTGGAGGAGCATGTGGAGCTCTTCCTCAGACACGAAGCGGATGTGTTGGTCACAAGTCGAGAGGGTGAGACCCCTCTGAATGCTGCCTGCTCCTGTGCTGAAAGGCCTTCTGAAGCTGGGCGCTATTTACGCGTGATTCAAAGGCTGCTGATTGCAGGAGCTGACCCCAGAACTGCAGGCAGGAAGAAGCACACCCCTCTGCACAATGCCTGCTCAAACTGCAGCCCCCGTATAGTAGAGGTCCTCCTGCAGCATGGAGCCAAGGCAGATGTGGTCAACTGTGTAGGATGCACACCTATGGACTGCCTGTTTCAGGTAAAGCAAAGACATGACATTCAGAATCTGAAAGATCAAGTCAAGACATTAGATTTTAACTGAGACAATGAGATGAACAGCTCTCTGCTCTTTCATAAAGGTGGTCGAAGGTTACCTGGAGCAACAACCGGAAGCAATAGCACGGTCACTTCTGAACCACGGAGCGACGCCTGTTTCACCAGAGGTTTGATAAAACAACCACACTGAACCAATGTTTTACATAGTCATGTGAACCTAGAATGGCAGACCTGCTCCAAGACTAAACCATAGCAAACATGTCTGGTTAGCTTGAAGGACCTTGTCCCACCCCGACACCAAATCTAGTGGAAATTGTTTCAGTGATTTTCTTGGAATTACGGAGGAATAATAATCTGTTTAATAAAATGGAAAAGAAATGACCGGATCTGGCTCTTTATCTGGATTGGGCATCAATATTTGAGTTTGGCATTCATTCTTGGCTCATTCCCATCCTACCAGTTCCATGAACATCAATCCAAGTTTGCTGAAATTCTAACAAAAAAACCCCTAAGAAACAGAAGGGTGAAACAGGGGAAAAGATATCCTCATAGGCGAAGAGTGCTTCTGTCATGCAATCTGGTCAGTAGATGTCTGAGAGATAAAATGAGTGGTTGTGTTCTCATGCTGTGTCATTATGGTCCAAGCGTTGTAGGCATCATACCCAAATTTAGAAGCAAATGTCTTGCAATTGCCACATTGGTAGAAATCCTTACCAAATATTTTAGATCATGGCATGGATCCCTGACAAGGATGATAACTTACCTGCCCAAAGGATGTTATCAAAATCCTATCTTAACTTTATCTTAACCTATCTTTTTTTTGAGTTATTTTTCTAACAAACAAACCGATGCTGATAAAACATATAATCTCTTATATACACACAATATGAGGTTAAAAAATTACAAAAGAGAACAAACATGAAAACAACTATGTCTCTGGACAGAGAGAAAAAGATGAATCTCAACACTCTTTTTCCACTTAAGTTTTGTCTATTGTTTCAATAAACTACTTCACAACTGTTGGCCTGCATAGATGTATCTTTGCTCCACAGATGCTGAGGCAGTCCGTCCTCTCTGCTGCCACTCTAGAGGTGATGCTGAACTCATATACGTCTCTACCTCCCTGTGATTGGATGGAATCTCTGCCCACTGAGGTGTATGAGGTGAGCTTTTTGCGCAAATGTTTAATCATCTGCCTTCTGGTTCTGTGGCATCTTAGTTTGTCCCTACCCTTCTTGTCTGTCCCTTAGAAGCAGAAGTCCTTCTTTGAATTGGTGTGCCACCGCAGCGGTCAGCCTCGCTCTCTGCAACATCTCTGTCGATGTGCTTTACGCCAGCACCTCGGAGCCAGGTGTCACTCAGCCATCAGTAAACTGGACATTCCCAGCTCTGTGAGGGATTACCTGCTGCTGAGTAACAACGGGACGCTCCACTGACTCCATACTGTCGACACCTCTAACAATGTTCTGCCTAAATGTAGATTAAAATAACAATAAAATCAAAAATCTTTTATTCTCATTAATACGGCTCTTTTATGACGCTATAGTTAGATATTCAGATGGAATTTCTGTAAGAAAAGACAAATAAACAGAACCTTACCTTCTTCTGAGTTATGATTGATTTGCTCTCAATTTATTTATTTAAATATAATAATATAGTAAATAATAATATAATTGCATATCTTTACTATACTATAATAAAGATCATTTTTATATAATTATAATTTATATAAATGTTTTACACATATTGAATACTTTATGACAAATATGTTGGATTACATCAGTTTCCAAACATCTTCAATAGTAATATTAGAAAGAAGACACATCGGTCACTTTGATTTGGAAGTAAATGTTCTTCTTTCTGCCGCAATATATTCTAACAGTAATCACCAGGTTATTGTTAAGTTCCAGGTTAAGGTTTTTGATTTTAAAACACATAATTGTCTTATAACTTAGGACCAATTATGACTGTAATTAAGCACTAGAAGAGGTTACAAACTGTTATATCATGTGGACGGGAGGAGAAATGGTGTAGGGGTGATCCTGAAGGAGGAGCTTGTGACAAATGTTCTGGAGATGAAGAGAGTGTTTGAAAGAGTAATGACTATGAAGATAGCAATTGTTGGTCTGATGATCAACGTTGATCACCACACCCACAATTGCTCAGCGTTTATGCCCCACAAGTTGGTTGTGAGTTGGAAGAGAAAGAATTTCTGAAGTTGGAAAGAGGGATGGAGAGTATGAGATGGAGTAAACGACATCTTATGCAAAAGATATAATCTGAAGGAGAGTGGGGACTGCAAAGGGATGACAGCGTAGAACATAGACAGAGAGCATAGAAGGGTAGAATGTAGGATGACTGGTGGTACAAAAGAGGAAAATAGCAGCAGTGTAACAGAGGATCAGTTGGTGGACGTTGAGGAAGGAAGGCTGCTTTGTGAACTTCAGGGATTAGTTAAGATGGGCTCTGGGTGACTGGGCAACTACGGAAAATACGATAAAGGAGAAAGATATGAAAGTACTTAGTGTGTGATCTGGAGAGTAGGAGGGAAATAGGGAGACTTGGTTGTAGATTGAAGAGGTTCAGGAGAGTATATGCAGGAAAAGGTTGTCGAATGAGTGGTATAGCACACGAGATGAAGAAAGTTAAAAATTGAGGTAGCAAAGTCTTAAAAAGAGGCCTATGAGGAGTGGTATGAGAGTTTGGACGCTAAGGAAGGAGTGACCTGTACTGATGCATGATGAAGCATGTAGTGGCAGGGAATTGCTTTTAGAATGGTATAGGATATGTATGAGAGCAGTATGACAGAGGTGAGGTGTGCAGTTGAAGTGACGTTTGGGTTCAAAGTGGTACCCCACTGAGCCCCTTCTTGTTTGCTATGATGATGGACAGGCTAACAGATGGGGGGAAATTCGTTTCTTTTATTTTACTTTATTCCCCTCATTGTGACAAAACAGGGCTTTTAGAAAAAATGTTTTTATCATTATCTACCTGACAGATTCTGAACAAACGTGGTTAGAGGGTTGTAGCCGGGAATGACTGATTCAATTTTAGAATGGATCTGGATAATAGGGAAGATTCAATAATCTCGTATTTTAACGATGATATTTAATAACATCAGAGTGAAAGTGCTTACTAATCAGAGGTAGAGGAGGGCGGGACAAGACTTCCCCCTAGTAGGAGTGGCAACAGGTGGTCCCATGACGCATTTGACGTCACACGGCTAATCAGCTCTGTTTGTTATGTAGCTGTTAGCAGCGGCTGCTAACTAGCATCGAGCCTCGTCTTCAAACATGCTTTGAGTTTACCGCTGTAAGGTAAGGTAATTTAACATTCACGATGAAGATACGATTTTCATATTTCACTTGTGTTCAGCTTAAAGTGTTGGTGATAAAATACAATTAAGAAAACGGACAGTGTAGAGTAAACAGCCGAAGGTCGTTTGTCAGCCAAGAACTCAGGCTGGCCTGCTTGCTAGCAGCAACGACAGGATAGGATAGCCACACAGAAGTTGAGGTTTTATTACAGATAATAATCAGTTTAATTTGATTATTAAAAGGAGAAAACACTGCTGAAACTGTGACACATAGCTTCACAACAAGCCGTGGAACAGGAGCTCTACACAGGGGATCGACAGGAGCTGTATGAACAGCAAAAAAACTAGTGGAGTGTTTTTGATTCACAATATAACTATATAATTGCTGCTATATCAGCACATGTTAAATCTGTTAACTAAGAAACCATCCTTTTCTTTTCCCACTAAAAAATGGAAATCAAAGTCATCAAGTAGGATATGGAAGGGACATGTGGATAAATATTCGGTCTTCTGACGTTTGTATATGTAATGTTGTGTTCAGGCTTGAAGGACAGAGATGGCGGTGTGTGCACTGACCATGCTGGATGGGATGGAGGACGAGGTAACAGCAACGGGTGGTGTATTGCTCCTGGTCCTGGCTCTCGTTTTGGCTTGGCTCTCGACCCATGTGGCAGACCGGGGAGACCATATATTGGCCACCATCCTCACGGCGGGTACTCAGGTCTCACTGATCAGATTGGGAGACAATGACAGCTACAGTGCTGGGTCTGCCAATGCTGACACCCCTGAACAGCAGACTCCCACACCTGCGCAGGAGAACAAACCGGATGAGGGTGAGCCGGAGACAGAGAGAGGAGAAAGCGAGGTACTAGAGGAGGGGGCTGAGGGAGTCAGGACAGATCTCCTGCTGGATATACAAAGCAAACAACCACAGGCTGGACGAGTGCTCACTTCAGATGAGGATGATGATGACGTTGATGAGGAGGAGTTGGAGGAGGAAGATCCAAAGATTATAAGGCATATCCCTATGCTGTCCAACCCTTCTACTATTACCGCTGCTGTCTCTTGCATATCTGTACGTCTGAAGTTTATAAATGACACGGAGGAGGTTGCTGTAGTGGAGCCTCATGACACAGTGGGAGGACTGAAAAGGTTGGTAAAACAAAAAACAGACTTGAGAAGTAGATTGTTAAATGAATCATTTTACAGTCAGGGAAATGAAAAGAGTTGGATGCTAAAATCTGAACTGTTATGTTCTTGGTTTATATATAAGTTATTTGTGTGTGTGTATGTTTATTTCAATGTGCTGCAATAACAACTGAATTTACCGAGTTGTGATCAACGAAGTTTGTCTAATTTTAGATATTAAGCTATGAAGTAGGTTTAACTTACAAGACTGGAAAGAGCGAGCCTGACTTAACAATTAAAGTGCCAACGTTTAAAAGCAACACAAGATTTATTGTCAGATTATATATGATTCTATTACATGTCCTGGAGCCTTGTTAGTGTGAGACAGCCGACCAGTACTGCAAGTCCAAGAAATGGCACCAAACTTCAACTTCTTATCAAATTACAAACAAGATTTCAAATGTTTATCAGTGAGCAGCCACACTTTACAAAAATAAGTGGATACATTTATTAATTAGTCAATCAAAACAAAATTAGTTCTTAACTATTTATTTGAAGGTTTTCAGTGGTTCATGCAGAAATCTCAAATTTTGCAGGATTTGCTTTGTCATGTATGATTTCTAAAATTTTTAATTTTGAACTATTAGTTAGATAATAGAAGTGATGTGAGTATGCCACTTGGGCTCTGAGCATCTTCCGCTTTTTTGATATGACAGTTATCACAGTGGCAACCGACTATCAATGTTGTTAGGATTGGACAGTGCCGCACCAGTTGTTGCCCGCTATCTTGAGTTTGTACTTGTAGCTTCATTAGAGTTATCTTGCTCTCTGTATGAAAGCAAATGAATGTCCCAATTCCAAAAGAGTGGACTAGAGTGGGCAAACCTCAGCCAAGACACAATATCACCCAAGGTAGAAATTACTTTGATCAGAATCAGTTATATCACGTTATTAGCTACGCCAATGAATTTCCTTGCGATATTGTTTGCTAGCAAGATTACGGAAAAAAAACAAACGGACAGATTTGCATGAAATTTTGTTTTGGCATATCCTATAGATGGTTAAATTTTAGTGATGTTAAATGCTGTGAAACATAAATCATCAATCAAAATATTTGTCAAACAAAATAACAAGCTGTTAGTAGCAGTTATGTCACTATGTGGTGAGACACCTGTTTGAAACTGTGTCCATTATTGATGCCTTTGTTCCTTCGATTCGTTCGATGATGTTCTTTTGGAAGAGGAGCTGGGGGTTCGGTGGGCCGAAAAGATATGCTGAAGTGGAAGGCGCAAGAGACGACATCTACAGAGTGTTTGAGATACTCAGAGAGTTGTTGGAGTTGTCAGTAGATTAATAGGCTAGCAATAAATCTTGCATGAATGGAGAATTGATAAAAAAATATCCTAACCTTGGGTAGTAGTGTTGTACTATTGCAGAGGTTTTACTCAATTTAAATGACTGAACCCATCTAAATAACTGAAAATACCCTCTGGATTAAAATTGATGTCTTTATATAAAATAGGTGGTGGGTTGTTGAAGATCTGGATTAGGATTATTTGATTTTAATATTCTGTCCTTTGACAGAATATTACAAACGTGTGTTTTTCTTATCCTTATCTAATCTTATCCAGTTGATGTTGGTTTTGTCTGGACATGCTGCCATCATATTTAGAATGGACTTAATAAAATATATAACATTGAGGTGAAGTTTATTTATTTAAATAGTTTTAAAAGTTAATTACAGGTGTCCCAACATTGGGATCAGGGTTTTGAGCACATTACCCAAAATGTTGCACTTCTCCCCTAATGCATCTTCATCTTTCTCTTCTCTCTTCTCCAGTAAATACTTCTCTGGTCGGGAGCATGAAATAAAGCTCATCTACCAAGGCCAGCTGCTGCAGGACCCCAAGAGGACTCTGTTATCCCTAAACATCTCACACAACAGCGTGATCCACTGCCACGTCTCTCAGACCCTGCACCAGCCCGCTCCAGAGGAGGGGACTCAGTCTGGTGCCGGAACAGGAGCAGGAGTCGGGTCTCCGGTGTCTGGAGGATTCAGGGCTGCTGGTGTGGCGATCAGCACCAGCAGCCTGGTGGTACCAGTGTTTGTGGTGATATTGGCTGTGGTGTGGTACTTCCGTCTTAACTACAGGCAGTTTTTCACTGCCCCTGCCACCATCTCCCTCGTGGGAGTCACTGTGTTTTTCAGCTTTCTGATATTCGGGATGCATCGCCGCTGAAAATGCAAAGTGAGCTCACTCCTAATGTTGTTTTGTAAAGTGAGAATGACAGCAGTGGGTGGTGTCTGGAATCTCATATAGAAGTTGCAGATTGCACAGCTGATTGGGATCATGCAGTGTGAATGTGGGCGGTGACATGAGCCTGTTTGTACTCACACCAGGAAGGAAAACAAAAATAGGAAATTTTACAGTACGTTTGTGAAAGCCATCCTGATTACGTCTTTTTTTCTTGCTTTCTAACTCTGAACTGTCATATCTTCAAAATTAACATAAACCTGAGTTAAGAAATATCCCAAGTTTTACAAATCGCCATTTTATTTCGTAAACCCGTGTAAAAAGGATTTGTACTTAAGGATTTCATGGCTAGTTGTTTCACTGTGGTAACTTCTTTGCCGAACTACTTCAGTGCATCCAAATTGGAGGGTTTGTGAACATCAACTGCTCTATTCAGGTCTCGCCACATCTCAATAGGGTTCAGGGCTAGACTTTGATAGGGTCACTCCTAGACTTTTATTTCATATTCATTTGAGCCATTCAGAGGTGGATTTGGTCTTCTGCTTGAAATCAGGGTCTTAGTCATCAAGGTGTTGTGGCAAAATTCAGACGAGCCTTAATGTTCTTCTGAGCTAGCTGTGGCTTTTACCACATCCATTCTCCCCTGGAGGCCCTTTTTTTACCCAGTGGCTTTCAAATAGTGAAGCATGAACTCTGACCTTTATTGAGGCAAGGAAAGACATTTTGAATAAGCCTTAATGAAAGTCAGTCACTTCTATGAAGAGTCACTATTAATCCATTTGTAGATAACGTGTCACTGATGTCCCAGAGCCTTAGAAATAGCTTTATAACCTTTCCAAGGCTGATGTATTTCAGTCACCTTCCTCCTCATCTTTTCTATAATTTCTTTTGGCATTGTGTACTCCTGGTGAGACCTATGATCCAACTTCCTGCTTCTGAAAAGGGTAGATTGAAGTGACATGATTGAACAGGGCTGGTAGTGAGTGGTCAGGCCTGGGTGTGTCTCCTCCAGCTGGAACCTAATAATAAATTACTCAGTTTGCCTTTTTTTCATATTAAAGTTTGTATGAGGCAACCAGAAGTGGAGTGGTATTCTTCATTTTCTCACTGTATTGTACATCAAGTAAGTATTCAGCTGTTCAGCTATAATTAATCAGTTTACCTCATTCTCTTAAATTGCTGCAAAGGTTCATGATTTCTTTCTGTCAGTTATTGTTTCTGTGTTCAGAACGTTTAAAATTAAGTACAACAGTCCTTTAAAACCACTCTCCCCCACAGGTACTCTGAACCATAGTTTAATTCAAGCGCTGCAAGCTAAACTGGATTTTACCACTGCCTCAAAGCTGCGTTGGAAAGTTCACATTTTTGTTGTTGAAAACACTTCGATCTTAAACAGTTTTGAGAAAATGTTATACATATATATATATATAGTGTAATTACTGTAAATAAAACAAGTTTAGACAATCGGATACCTCTTAAAAATTTGAAGGACTCCTCCAGGCTCCAGATTAGGCTGGACTGCTCTTTAGCTTCAGTCATGTTTCAAAAATAAAAACTTTCTAACCAAACCTGTTTGTGTGATGTCTGAAGAAATCAGCCCCTGATTGGGCTCTGTGTTTATTTACATGTACATAAAGTACATACTGTACAACAGTCACTCCACCAGCACATAAAATAGTTGAGTCACTTTTTCTGAGAGTTTCAGCTCGTCATGAGAAAATCCGGCACAGGTGATAGACTTGTGATCAGAAGTGTTCTTGAATGCAGTAATCTATGCCGTTTGTCAGGACTAAGCTAAGGGGCCTACTAGCGAGTAAATGTGAAAAACAGAACCATGATGCAGACCTCATCGTCCTCAAAACCATGTCAACCTCAGTTTCAGCTTTAAGAAATCATAAACACTTAAATGCACAATGTAATGGATGATTATTATCTATCTGACCAACAGATCATTGATCTTTCATTTATATAATAAGCTATAACGTGAGAGTTGAATACTCACGTCAGAGTGATGTCAGAATAGAGTATTTTGACACGTCAACACCACTTATCTGAAGTTTTGATGACTCATTATTTTACATAGTTTCCAAATGAACAGTGTGATCTATAAGCAGCAACTCAGTCAAAATACAGGAGACACTCGTGCATTGATTTTTTCAAACATATTGTACATGTGCCCTTATGAGCCTGCAGGCCCATCAAACATCAAAATCTGCATTTATGAACACATAATATACATACAGAATCACTTCAAGGGCACAAGCAAATAATTGAATAAGCTCCTTATGAAAAACAAAATGATTATTCAAAATGGCCCACAATTGCACAAAAATGTTACATACTAGGATGCATAGTTTTATGAAAATAGAAATGATAAGACACACACACTCTAACCGCCATGCACGGCACAAAAGAGTGACATTCACACTGAAGTCAGCGTACAGACACTTCCACAAAACTGTGCAATACAACGCAAGTTAAAAAAATCCACTGATGAAGTGGTTCACTCTACTCAAGACCACAAATGAGTACAGGATCTAAGAAAAAAAGGACAGGTCACAGTGACAGAGTACATGAGGGTTTCACAAAACCATGTTCGGGGCCAGACCTCACCCACAAAGCTAAAGTGCAGTACCTGCAAAATGACAAACTGAGAACGTCAGTCTTTTGGTCTGTCTTTTTTTTGAAACCATAATTAAATTAATAAAACCCCCAATGTCCTTGGTGAAACTGCAGAAACAGAACGAGAGCCTAGATTGGAGACTGCATTTTCAGGCAAGGCAAAAAAAAAGTGAATACCACAACAATTGCAGATTTTCACTTAGCTGATGTAGGACTGGATTTTTTTCTCTTTGAAGTGACTTTGAATGTGAATAAAATTAGCAGTAGTAAGTAATATCATAAAAATGTAATTTATCTTTACATCTGATATTGTAACTATAGGGAGTAAAAGCCTACGTGCAGTTAGCTGTGTTTAAGATGTTGGTGGTATTAGGTAGGTGAAGAAGCACGCACAGTAACAGGGCTCTGGAGCAACCTTGTGTTAAACTGTTCATTTATAACATTACTTCTACTCCTACTAGGCAGCTCAATTTCATTCATGACTTAGAAATAATAATTTTCTGACCCCCTCAGAGCAGACAAATGATGCTCAACAGCTTGTGGACACTTCTGCCCACTTACTCGTGTGTACTTACAGTCTATGGTGGATTATCACAGACGGTTTCAATTAAAAGGAATCTTAATGCTTGGTCCTATAGTGATATTTTAGCTGTACCCTGACCTTTATGTCAGTATTTTGGTGAAAAGCGCTTTCCTGTTTTGACATGACAACTTTTATCTATACAGGCATACTTTTTTCAGTGTCATTCAAGAAGTTGACTGGCCTGTGCAGAGCCTCAACTGAGCCCCATCCTTCACTCTGGGATCAACTGAACTCTGTGAGACATGCTTTATTTCCAATAATCGGTGCTGATCCTGTCGGTAACCGCTGGAATAAAGAGTGGAGTTTGGCATAAGCCCGTTTCACTCCTGTAAAGTACCCTGTTTCAATACTGTGCAATATCAAGAATATCACATGACTGATGACACAAGCTTCAAACATCCAAGTTTCATAGCTTAACATCTGTGTACTGAGAGAAGACAATACGAGAATGTTTGCGTCATTTAGAATTTTTGAAATAAGCTAATAAAGTAAGCTAAATTTAATGACTGACCAATCACGAAATTTTAAAGCTCGAGTCCATAGACGACACAAACAACTATACCGAAGAGGTTGACTTATATCAGCTAAATATTTAATTCTTATCTTATTTGGACATCACGATGACCTTTTTTTCAAGTAATGTTTTTTTTTCCCCCCCGTTGGTGGCACTGAGATGCGTGAAGGGAGGTTAAGGCAGCCATCACTAGCAGTCACGGAAAAACCAGTGGCCTACAGTCTGAGGGTCGTCACTATTTGATGTTTAGGGTCATGTTCTGTCATGTAACGTTGGCTGGCAAACCAGCTCACGCCACTAACATTAAAATACAACTTGCGGTTAACAGTTAATGTTTTGCAAAATAAAGTAAGAAGTAATTTTAAATAAATAAATTTTCTTGAAATGCACAGCAATAAGTCTATTACTTTCTGTCCCTTAAGCCTTTATTTTATGCGAGTTTCATTTTAGGTGTGTCATCATGGATGATGATGAGTAAAACGTAAGTAGGAATAGTGAATAGTGTTGTTTGAAGCTCATGCTGTGCTCTCACTCATCCATGAACAGGTCGGATGGATCGATGTCAGTCGCTACACTGATCAATGAAGGTTGTCGTTTCTGATGTTGAGTCAGGGCATATAACTATTCCAAGAAGTGACATTAAATGGCCAAAACTATGTTAGTGGACAATTTTGAGTAGGAAACTTAGCAGGATTTCACCATAGGTGTAGGATTCTTAATTTAGTATACAGGACTAAAACCAAACTTTTAAATTGCTGCTTTAAGTTTCAAAGCAACCAGATGTTGCTGTGTTTGCTAAGTCGAGATTCAAAAGTTTTTCAGCACTAAAAGAAACAAGGCTGTGAAGTTTCAAAAGACGTCATTCAATCAATACTAAGAAGAGGGTTTAGGAGTTCTTATAGATTCTCTGTTGGACTCTGTCACCAATCACTTTTTCTAGAGTGCTGTGTTTGCAGAGAGAAAGAAAAATGTAATATAATTGCCTGATTAGTCAAGGCTGAATGAAGAAGAACTACAAAGTTGCATAGCATCCTGTTCATGCAGTGCCTGTAGCGATGAACAGAGGGACATCCTACAGGAGGAGGGGTCTGACAGACAAGGTTCAGGCTAATTCAAGTCATCATATATACTGGGAATAGTAGGTGCCGAGAGTTTAGGCCTTTTTTTTTTGGTCGATAAGCTGATATTGCTCTGAGAGCTGCTGCTGCCTCCACTCAAGCTAGCTCCTCCACTCAGGCTAGCTCCACCTCCTCCACCTCCGCTGTTCAGACCGAGACAGATCCTCTTCTTTTTCTTGGGCTTCCTTGAATCCGAGTGGTTAGTGCCTGTGAGAAGGACATATTTATCTATGACCTGTTTACGTTTGATCTTAAAAACGTGTCATGAACATTGCCTTCTTACTGGCTTTAGATGAGGCAGAGTCAGTGGGTGAAATATCAGGGGAGTCTTCCCACAACAGGCGGCTCATCAGGGTCTGCCCTTCTGGAATGTCAAGGCTGTTCTCCACAGCAGCGTCGGCATCAGGCAGCAACGACCTATAGCATGACACATCGAAAAAGAGAACCAAACTCAGGTTATCTAATCCAGACGGACAGTACAGTTAGGAAAATGTCATCATTAAGCATTTAAATGCTTTTAAAAAAAATATATATATATATAAAACATATGTATATACACACATAAATATATACACACACACATACATAAACACAATATATATAAATTCCATGTATATATATGTGAGCGCATGTCCCATTGAAGGACGACTTCATGGAGTCTGTTTCAGACAGTTTGTTCAGGTGTTTAGGAGGTAGTGCTCCACTGGAAGTGCTCCACCTTTTCCTCCTTGCATAAAGGAGCAGATACTTGTCCTTCTACATTGTAACAGCCTATCACCTGGCCTGCGAGACACAGCAAACCTTCTGGTGACAGCATGTATGGATACTTTTCTGGTCGGGAGTATGAAATAAAACAGCGTGATCCACTGCCACGTCTCTCAGACCCTGCACCAGCCCGCTCCAGAGGAGGGGACTCAGTCTGGTGCCGGAGCAGGAGCAGGAGTCGGGTCTGCGGTGTCTGGAGGATTCAGGGCTGCTGGTGTGGCGATCAGCACCAGCAGCCTGGTGGTACCAGTGTTTGTGGTGATATTGGCTGTGGTGTGGTATTTCCGTCTTAACTACAGGCAGTTTTTCACTGCCCCTGCCACCATCTCCCTCGTGGGAGTTACTGTGTCTTTCAGCTTTCTGATATTCGGGATGCATCGCCGCTGAAAATGCAAAGTGAGCTCACTCCTAATGTTGTTTTGTAAAGTGAGAATGACAGCAGTGGGTGGTGTCTGGAATCTCATATAGAAGTTGCAGATTGCACAGCTGATTGGGATCATGCAGTGTGAATGTGGGCGGTGATATGAGCCTGTTTGTACTCACACCAGGAAGGAAAACAAAAATAGAAACGATTGTACAGTACATTACAGTTTAGAAAAAATCCAAGTTTTACATCGTCACAGAAGAGGATCCCATGTCTAAATTAACCGTGTAAAAAGTATATGTACTTAAAGATTTCATGGCTAGTTGTTTCACTGTGGTGACTTCTTTGCAGAACCACTTTCAATGCAACCAAAGTGGCGGGTTTGGACTTGGTCTTCTGCTTGGGATCAAGGTCTAGGTCAACAAGGTGTTGTGTCTAAATTCAGACAAGCCTTAATGTTCTTCTGAGTTAGCTCAGGGAGAACTTTCTCTCATCTGCAAAGGGAACAGTTCGCAAATTGTCAACCTGCAAATTCTGGTGTTCTCTGGCGAATGCCACTAGAGCTGCAGTGTTGTGCTGTGAGCACACGTCCAATTGAAGGACGACATTATGAGTTGGCTTCTGCACCCCCTACAGCCATTTGCATTTGCACTGTAACAGCCTATCTCCTGGTATCTCCTCCATGGCTTCCAGACTGATCGGCAAGACACAGAAAACCATCTTATGACAGCATGGATGGTTGTTCCATCCTGGAGGAGCTCAACCCTGCTGGTGTGGCCTAATGGGCTGCAGGTACCACATCACGCTAGTAGTAGTGACAAGGACTCTAACAAAATGACAAACTAAGAACAGTGAGGAAGGATGAGGAGACAGAAATGGTCTCTGGCCATGGTCTCCGGTCTCTCTCCTGCAGAACCAGAACTTTTTTGGGGGGTTGTCTTGATGTTGCTTCACCTTTTAACCTGCTGCGGCTTTAATTTGCACCAAAGCAGGTGAAACTTATACACAGTAGCTTACGCTTCCTAACAGATGCAGATATCAGAAGTTTTATTTTATACTCTAATCATTAACTGTTCCCTTCATTTTTAAGAATCATAGTTTTTATTCAATAGAATAGGATGGAGGCTATGATAAATCTGATGGACCTGTCATCACCTTTGCTTCGTGAAGTTTAATATTGGAAAATTTTGTAGAATGACAGCCTGAAACCCGACAACCACTGATTATATCACAACTATCACAACCTACAGAGTCACTCAAGATTTTCCTTATATGTCTGTCTATAAGAATTTGTCAGAAAACCATCATACACGCATTACTACAAAACCCAAACACAGCTTAATCTTATAAATAAATACTGATCAATGTTTTGTAAAGCTTGAAATATGATGTGGATAGCATGAAGTATGCAGGTACCACCATGCTGATTTGCTCTTCCACTGGAACCCAGTATGTTCCAGGAAAAACACCACTGGCATTTGATGTCCATAAATGCTAAAAGTCACAGTAATCAGTGATCAGTGACATCCTCTATTACAGTTCTCTTGATGAAACAACACTGACCAGCGACAAAAAAACAGATCAAATGGTATCAGCAAACACTCAAACTCTAATTATTACACTTGCGGGGGCGATGGAAACTCACACAGACGGACCCAGGAGGAACACTCTGACGGCCCTCCTCTGTTCATCCGTGTGCTGGGGACAGCGCTGAGACCTGGTGGGACAAAAGGTGGCATAACACATCTCTAATTGATAGCTGCCAATGGCAAGTTCATCGGGATAAAAATGATCCAGACCAGTTTTAGTCAATGAATAAAAAATAGGCTGCCGCCTGTGTTTCCATGAAAAATCCAATGAATCTGATCAAGTGGCATATTTAGGATCAGACAGTGAAAGCCAGGTGTTATCAAACTAGAAACAAAAGACATTTCCCAGTAACTAGACAATAAAAGACAGTTCCTAGTTACTAGTTTATCCATGTGGATTATACAATTATTACCTGGTACACATCTTCTTTGTGTGCTCAGAGATCACTCCACATTGCTGTGGATAAAAAAACAATATATTTATGATAAACACTAATTATATCAAAAAGGAGAGATGATAAAAGACAGAATAAAAATGTCTCATGGTGGGGTGCATTCAAGTTGCTCACCGTTGTCAAAAGGGATCTGACTTCGGCAGGACCCAAAGTTTCATAACTGATGCCAGTATTATAGTTGTACTGGAATTAAAAACAGACCCGGAACAATGATCAAAACGCCACACTGCACAATGCAAGGTGGGAGAACTTTATGTTCTATCAGGCAATAAGGACAAAAGAAAGATTTGTCACCTTATAAGGCTCCGAACAGACACTGCTCCCAAGCTCACCTTCAAAAAAATAAAATGAAACAGTTGTTAAAACCATTACAACATTATTTGGAATCATCTTGTCTGGGATTACTTTTCATTAGATGCGGTTTCTAGTTACTTTAAATTCTATATTAGAAAAACAAACTTGACGAAAAATAATTTCTACTTAGCTACTTCCATATAAATTGAGCATTCCTGCAATTGATGGTGCCCTAAAATCCCTGAAAAGTCACTAATTGTTATGCTCAGGCTCTTAAACAGCTGAATGAAACGGAGAACGGAACATTAAGCTAAAGGTCCAAAACTAAATCAATTTGACTCTTTTAACCACATTTGGAATGGTGCACGACTAAAACATCACAATACCCTGGTAACTAAATGTCTGACTGACTCACCATTTTTATGTTTTATAGATTTGGACCTTCTTGGAGAATTTTGACTCTACACAAAGATAAACATTCAGATTAAACCTCAAGAAAACTAAAATGTCACCTGCAAAAAGGAAAAACAAATATTAAGTTACCTTGTCTAACTTCCTCTTCTTGGCTGTAAGATGGAGACAACTTTATTTATTAGGTGGAAAAGACATTTTCTACAAATGTTCACTCAGCACAAATGGTCAATTGCAAACCTTTTTTTTCTGCCCCATACGACCAGTCATTATCATTGAGGTCATCATTGTCTTCCTGATCACTCTCCGATTTGCTCATGTTATTATTAGTGGCCAGCCTGTTAAAAAGCAATCAAACTGTCTCTGGGTGTTCATATCCATTTTCAATCAATACAGCAATCAGACCCAACTGACATTTAGTGACCAACCTCCGATTGGCGATACGGCTGCTGTTGCGTCCCATTCCGAGACATTTCTCCAAGTGTGGAGCGAAGCGGGAAGCTGCTATCAATCTTTTGCAGTTTGGACACTCACATTCTTTGTTTTTCCACTGATTGTACACTTGGCCAAATATGTCCACTCCTGGCTGATCGATGATTTCTGAAACATACATAAAAAAAACTCTATAAGCAAACCCATCAGAAACAATTAGACTAGACAAACCCAATTCATGTCACCAACCAAACTCTTTCATGCTCTCCTGGTCCATTTCATCCAAGAAAAAATATCCTTGTTTCACAGCGCGGTGCACCTCAAAACACAGGCCCAAACAGGCATCTTCCACCAACTCAGAGAAGATGTCATAGACCAAGGCCTACAGCAATTAAGATAAAAAGACCAAAGAATTACAGCAGATGAAAAACATAGCTGTTTGTGACAGCTTTAGAAGAATTAGAAAATGATACACTGACTCACCTCCAGCTTGTTGTTGTCCGGTCCTGACAGGGGCATATCCTCCATTTTCATTTGAAAATCTGTGAGGGACGCCTTGATATCAACGTTTTTAGATGCGGACCTGTGGATTTTAAACAAAAAACAATCCACCGTGGATGAATGACAAATCTAATAAGTCATCAAGGTTATACTTTCCAAATGAAAACAATATTTACTTTTGAAATAGTTATAAACTCTTGCTGCAGATATATCTTCATTCTGTGGAGTAGAAGAAATATGAGTCATGAGGTGTCAGACACAAATGTCTTGACTTTGCAAAAATATGCTTAAAAAATTTACCGTTCATGAAAAAAAAAGCGCTATATTTTGTTCATGTTAATTTTAATTATTGTTCTAATACTATGAGGAAATCGTATCTTCTCTACATACTGCGGAGTAGTGTAAACCATAAGATCTGACTAGCATTTCCAAAGCATCGCTGCCCGTTGAGAACTCAAATCATTAAAAAGATTACTTTCCGTTAAGTTCTTCCTGAAAACAGCTTTATGACAATGACTTTTTAGGATTGATGGATTTATCTTTGCTGATTTCTAAGCTTTGCTTGAAAAAAATAAACGCAAAGGAAGCGGGCGAATTTCACTTTCAATGAATCCCATCAAGAAACATTTCATCCTTCATTTAGCACAAATATACAATATCAGCATAATTGGGTGATACATGGTGTTCACTGGACAGAAAGGGTATTAAACATTGTGATCTGAAAAGTAGCTAGTAACTACAGTATTCAGTCAAGTGCAGTGGAGTAGAAAAATTATAATGTTTCCCTCTGAGAGGAGGAGTAGAAGCATCAAGGAGTATCCAAACGGAAAAAATGAAGTAAAGCAAAAGTTACACAGTTTTGTATATTAAGAACAGCACCTGAATAGATGTACTTAGTAACTCTCCAACACCGCTGGTGAGGGTAATACTTTAAAATGAAACTTCTCTCAATAAGTGAGGATTGGCTAACAGAGGAATTAGTCTTTTTTTTTGACGCTATGAACACAATAATGACATTTACTCATGTAAACAACCTGATCAAATACAAGCTGACGTCAGAAACAGAAGAGCAAACAAGTGTTAATACTTAGCAAACTCAACCAACGTCAGTCACTCTGGAGAGTTAACGATAGACGCTGCTAGCTAACGCTTTAAATATTTAATGCCGTCATATTGATGTAGAATACTTAGAGACCATGTACTGACGTCATAGATTTTCTCATTTCACCGCTACCTCTTACAGTCATAACGAAAGCTCCGTTCGTCTCCGTGAGGATAGAAACATCACCGATTCAAGAAGACGCTGGCATGAGGCCAATCACTCCGCCATATTCACCCGGTATAAACAGAGTCCACGGCTGACGTATCTGCGGTCGCAGGTGTGGGTGTAATTAACGTTACTAGCTCTCTACTCACCAAGCAGACTAACGGCTGATAATCAAACATTTATGGAGCACCAGCTTCCGGTTCTCTACATCACGATAAAAGCCCCGCTTCAGATAATTTACATGTAAAAGTTTGATCAATTTAGATAACGTTATAATCATTAGCATGAAGGCTAGTTTAAGCTCAACAATTGTAGCTATCATCGGCGAAGATGATATGTACGGACACGCTTCACTGCCATGCCTTTACTGTCAAGAAAAATCAGTATCACGTTATAACCTGATAATTTAAACGTTTTAACGTGATTATTATCACGTTATAAAATTTAAGTTTTAACGTGAAATGTTTCACGTTATAACGTAATTCGTTTTTTTTTTTTATTGCATGACAGCAAATAAGTGCTTCTATAGGAATGAGCCCTCAAGGTACAGCAAAGTGAATTTAATAATCTTCTAGGCACAGGTACCCACAACATAATAGTGTGTTCCCACGGTTGAACTCACTAGTGTGTAAATTAATGCTTGTAAAATATTATCAATTATTACCACAAAATGATAATTTGTTCCAGACAGACAGGTAACTTGTGCCCACACCATAATGGTTTGTTGCCAAAATATTCTTTGTTTGTAAGACAAACAGCTTTACACAAAATGTAATGAATTATTCCCACACGATAATAATTTGGCCCCATAAACTAATCTTAGATTTGAATTGGTTCCACAAAGACAATTCTTTTGTTTTACAAAAAATAATAATCTATGTCACAGGATAAACCATTTGTGTGTGTACTTTTTTTCCCTCATCAGATGATCATTAGATCCAAGATGATCCTAATTCTTCTAGTGAACCATGAACACACAATCAGTATTTTAATGTCACAACTAGTGGAGGTGGTGCAAATTTAAACTGCTCTATAGCTACTGTTGGCTCGGACAATCACATCATATAGAGTATATTGATAATATTGAAAAATTGTCACCTGATAGGTAACTAGTAACAACCAGCTGGCAGATAATTGCATTGACGAAAATGGAAATGAACTGTACTTGTACTGATCAAACCCAACCTCACAATAAATGGTATTGCAAACTTATAAAAATATGTCAGTAATAAACTTTCAGTGGTGGAATTTAATTACACATTCACAGATTCACAAACTTTGGGAGGAACCTTTACTTGAGAGCATTTTGATTTCACGCATTATATATTTATAAGTAACAAGATCCCAGGGGACTACTTGAGGTCAGGGCAATTGTGTGACAGCCATATCTCTATTAATATTATTTTTCAGCTGTTGATTATTTTATTTTAAAGGCACAACCTGCTTGCTTCCGGTAATCTTGGCAGCCTCGACGCAGTTCTGGAGAAGGTTTGCATCGTTTAAGACATCATTAGTCGAGCAAGAGTTTCCCATCTATCTGTGATTAATTAGTAATGTCTGAAGAGTTGAATGAGGTCACCATTTCCAATAATGCGCACAATATGGCCAAAAATATGTGGACGTACGTATAGCACTTCTGTCATTTATGAATGTGGAAACCTCATATTTCTATGAAATAGAGACGAGAAACCTCACCGAAAATTGTTATTTAGAGGTATTTCTTTTACTATTTTATATTGGTTATCATTAACATGTTAAAAACAAACCGTTTCTTTAAAATATAAAGATCAGCATCAAGTGAATTATTTGACCTAAAGAAATAATTAGCACATACACATTACAAAGCACTAAGAAGAGTTCTCATGCCCAGGATGTCATTTAATTTTTATTTTTGTACTGAACCAAGGATGGTCTCTCTGTAGTATCAACACCACTCAAATATTTAGATCGGCCAGACACCTCTGCTTTGAAGGAATCTTCTAGACTATATTTGGGGTCCTGACTTCAGGAGTAACCTTCATCAGTGAAGATGAATCATATGTCCTGGCTAATGGTAATCTTTATCTTTGCAGTTCATCTCAAATGGCTGATGTCAGGGCTCAGTACAGGCCATTCGAGTTTTTTCAGTGCACAATGGAAATAATTATTCATTTATTGAGCGTCTTTGCTTTGTGCATGGGAATATATCAAGTTGAAACTGTAAAGGGCAATGTCGGAACTGTCAGTGTTAGATCGAGATAAACAGGAACCTGCAATAATAATAATAATAATAATACATTTAATTTGTAATGTGACTTCCAGAACATCAAGGGTTCAGTGTGTCAAATGGTTTTACAATATTATATGAACATTGTTTTGAGTTTTATTTATTTCAATTATTTCCTGATCTTGAGGCCTAGTCTTTATTGGGGGAAGTGCTTTGAAAAGTTATTTCTCTTAAGACCACTTTCAGAATCAGGATAAAATTATGACTCATATGAAATGTTTAATTTTTCTTTCTTTTCCACAATCAATTTTCTTTTGTAAAATAATTTTCCTCTTTTCCCCTAAAATACGTCAGAATTACATTTTCATAAACATCCACCAAAGAGGTTATTTCTCTTTGTTGTTTTTTTTTTTACATCATTTTTTCTGTTCTTTGTTTTAGTTAGCACAGTCTTTGGACAAATGTCCTAATGGATTAAAACCTGTAGAGCAAATCTGGACAGAAGTGCAGATCCAGGAAATTTTGCAGCCTTGGATGAGGAATGAGTTCTCTGTGTGGCCTTCTTATTTGATTTAACCTAGTGGGGTCACATGTACGCTTTGCTTCATTTAATGGGAACTCAACCTAAAAGGCTTGAGAACATATTTATTTATGTTGTATCAAATCTCCATTCAAAACGTTTCCCACCTTGTAGTACTTCAACAAAAACATGAATATAGGATAATTGGTGAGACTAAAATTGCCCGTAGGAGTCTAAGTGTGTATGGTTGCGATGAACTGGCGACCTGTCCAGGGTGTACCCCGCCTCTCGCCCGATGTCAGCTGGGATATGCTCCAGCCCCCTCGTGACCCTGAACAGGATAAGCGGTTGATAATGAATGAATGTTTACTTTATGCATTTCTTGTTGACATGCTTTTAGTCAATTTATGAAAAAAACTTTATGTATGAAATATCAGAACATAACAAGAATTGTCATTGATCTGCCTGATTAGCCTTCCAAACCCAGAATCTTCAAATTGTTAAAGATTACAAAACTAAAAAATCTGTTCCAGTACGTATCCGTTCTGTCTGCTTGGATCAAGTTCATTACACAGCACACATTTCTATTAAAGATATTTTTATTCGCCCAAAGATTGGAACCACAAGGACATAAGAACACCCTCAGCTATAGAAAACATCAAATTTTGTCAAATGATCAGCAGTACAAACGTGTAAAGCTCTGCTGTCTTCGATGTCTCCATAAATCAACATCAGGGAGAGGAAAAATAACAACTAAAACAGCTGAATGACACCAAATACTTTGCCCTGTGAGTGAAAAACCTCACTGGCCTCGTAAGTTACATTTGAGGGTTTGAAAACTTAAAGCACTAACAAAAAAAAAAACACTCAATACAAAAACAGTATTTACAGAAAAATTACAAGTTTCAACCCCAATTCCCCTGGCAACTCTTTCCCCAAATCCCTTTTACAAACTTTCCATATCAGCAATTGCTTTTAATTTCCCTCCCCTTATTGTTTAAATAGTCCTCGCTGGTTTTGTTTCAGATAGTATTGAAATTCGGAAAGATCAGAGTCAGTCCTTTACCAACAGATTATTTATAGTCAAGTCTGTGGAAGGAAAGGGACAGTCATTGAGGTCTAGTCTGTATTCAGGTTACTAAAGAGCGCTGAGCAGAAAAAAGATTACCTCTGGAGGAAAAAAAAAATTAATATCTACATTCATGATGTTGGTACGATCCCCACACAGGCAAACATGCATGCTGCAGTCACATCATGGTATGCAACAAAAACAGTAAAAACAGCACACCTTAAAGTGAGGAAACACACTCACACTCCTATGTACACAGGTATGTGCATGCATGCACACTAACTCACACAGTGGGACAGATTTACAGATATAAGTGCACACTCTTTTTGGGATAAGCATCAGATGGGAACGCATATGGATGATGGTCATTACCATTAAAAGTTTAAAATGAAGAAATCAGTGGGAAACAATGCAGCTCAACATCCACAAATGATTCTAGATTGATCAAAGACACAATTCAAATGAACGAAAAATGAGACATAAAGCCAAACAGCGTGACACGTTTTTTAAAACACAAGACTGAGCGCTAAATGTGGAAAACGGGTTATCCCCTCAAAGACGAGCTGCTCTGTTCACAAACAAACTGTTTATTACAGCCAGGCCAGAACAAACTGAAACAGACAGATGGATTTCTGCAAGCAAGATATGTCAGTTAAGTTTGATAAATATTTCAATGACACACAGACGGTGATGGAACCTACTGCGCATATAAACTATTCACCTCCACTGGACCTTTGTATTACAACTCTGAAGCATAGTGAATGTAATCAAGCTTTTTTTTTTTATGGATACAACAGGCTCTATAACGCACTATGAAATAATATAGGAGATTGTATAAAATCATAACAAGTAAATACTCATGTTTATGGAAATGCTTAGCTTTCTAATAGAAGCGGATGATAAAAGAACATTCCAAATAAATTGCAATATGTTCGATGAAAACTGCCATTCAGGGGAAGAACACAAGGCACAGTATATTTGTAGACTAGTTATGGCACAGCTGCATAGGAACAAGCTGTGTTAGAAATAAGTTCAAACTTCAAATACAGAATTTGTGGCAGGGGTCAATTAAGAACTCCATCATGAAGTTTTACAAAGAGAAATTGCAGGAAAATAGCATTCAAAAGGAAAAAGCTTAGGGATTCCAGGCTCCTAACTGCTGTGTAATATTAAAAAGGGTGAAAAGTATTTAATGGTTTTGGATTTTGTCATTAATATACAAAGAACTGGAGAGATTTATTTCATTGTTTCACTTCAGAGAATCTTCAGCTTAGGTGATATCAATATATGCTATCTCAAGTGCGGGTTGTGAGTTTACTCTCAATTAGAATAGAACACTTTTATCTTTATAAGACATTTTAAGTTGTACTGAAGCCTCCTAACATCTACGATTGTTCAACATCGATGACAATAAAACATCCAAGAGAGAGGTGAACAATTTATGCAGGAAATTCCATCTTTTAAATGAGGAGACGGGAGAGTAACAACATTTCCAGCTACAAAAACACATTCATCATGGCTTCAATGCTTTTCCTTAAGAAATACCACCTCTTTAAGAACCAAATGATAAAATCTACATCATCATTTCAGAAAAGACAACAACGCAACAACGTTCTGGAAAAAAAGAAAAATGGAAACATTCTGAAGAGTGCAATTTTTCAGGACCCTGCACGCCACCCATCCCCATCCCCATCCCTAAAGTGATCCACCATGTTATGTTCTTTGGATCTGTGAAGCCACCTGTCTTCAACTAATAACCGGAATAATAAAATAAACACTGGAGAGTTTTAATTACCCTCTACATTAAAACTCTAACCTTGAACATGGAAGTAAGGACTGAAACCAGCGGCAAAAGCGTTCATGACATCACCAAACCAGTGGGATGCTGTTTTTGGCTTAACGTCATCGGCAGGTGCGGTCAGATGACGGTCACACCGGGGAGGGAATGAAACTGATTTTGGACATAAGGGCAGCGTCCCTCCGTTAAAAAGATCACAAACGCGCAACACAAAATGGGTGTAGTGGGTGTGGAAATGCAGAGGCTCCCCCTGATGGTGGGAGGAGAACAGGGTTGGCACAGTGGCGGAGCTCCCTAGACCCATGGCTCAGCTCAGCGCTGTTCAGTTCGTCTCACGGCGTTGTTTTCCCCTCTCAGTCCGAATCAGAGTCTGACGACCCCTGTGAATTTGACTCGCTGCTGCTTTCCTCCGACTTGTTCTCCTTGTCTTCTGCCTCATCGTCATCATCATCTTCGTCTTCGTCCTCATCCTCCTTCTTCAAGCAACATGACAAAAAAAGATTGAGCACAATTGCCTACAACTCCGTTTTTTATCTACTGAGAGATGCAACTCACATCATTGGCATCATCGTCGTCGTCATCATCACTGGATGAGTCCCCCTCGGAAGAAGCTTTCTCCTGCTCATCATCATCATCGTCATCTTCCTCCTCCTCCTCCTCCTCCTCCTCGGTGTCCTGCAATGGAAGATTATCAGGTATGGGTTCATGAGAACTGATCTACTGGACAAGAAAACTGGAACAAGGGTCGACACTTACAGATTTCTTTGCCTTTGCCTTGGGGCCGCCTGGTTTGGCTGTTGTTCTCCTTTTCTGAAATGACAAGCAATTTAACAGTTTTCTTTTGTTGCAGAGCAACAGTACCATCTTTAATCCACCTTGTAAGGGTGTTTTAATTTATATAAAAAAATATTTAGTCTTGATTTTTCACCCTGTGTAACAAATGAAATAGAACACTGTATAAATCCAATATAACATTAAATAGCGTAAAAGTGCTGCTGAATCCAGGAAATACTGTATGTGCATAGACTATTAAGTACAGCTGTAGGTTAAGGAACATGAAAGCTCTTGCACTATTACACTCAACCCAATTCATCATAGTATACAAGAAAAATTAACCATACCCAGGTTTAAATGAATACATTTTGTTCAATGATCCCACTCCCATTTTCAGATGATGTCCCAGTGTCAGAGATTCAACTCAATGACTATTATAGCTACATCTGTCTGATCGCTGTAAACACAGAACACGCGTAACCTCACTCACAAGCCCCATGAGTTCAGTTTCATTAAAATGTAGTTTTCTTCCTCTCGGTTGTTGCCATGACTCACTCATATTTCTAAGCAGCGATATTCAGGAGCATCTATGGTTGAATAAGGGTGTGGTGTGATAAGGACAATTCATCTAAAGAAAATCTAAACCTAATTTGGGATTTAGAAGAGGAATATTGGTACTGGCAGGCAAACACAGTTTTATTATCTGAATATTTTCAGCACAATTCCTCATTTGTTGATAAGCAAACAGTTTGGGTGAAGTCCCTGCATACAGTTATAAATGCGGCTCCAGTCGGTTCTGGACTTACTTGAGAGTTATATTCTTTGTAAGTGTTTCTCTCTTGTGAAGACAAGCTCTGTAGAAAGAGAGGATTGTGTGTTAGATAGGTAGTGACGATGATTTGACCAATACTACTAACACAGCAAACAAACATTTCTTACAGCGAGCCACTGCTCCAGCTGGACTTTGTACAGTCTCTGCTTCTCCTCAGCGATCTTCTTGTAGCGGTCCTTGTCCTTCTGTGGTAACCTCTGCCAGCGGCTGCCGATTTCAGTCATCCTCTCTTTCATCGGGAGGTGATTCAGCTCTCCGTTGGACAGCATCTCCTGGGAGAACTTCTGATATCCGTTTCTAGAGTGAAGGCCAGCCAAAAATCCAAATGTTAAGGACTCAATAGATTTTTAATATTTCAGGCAGGAAGTTGGAAGTAACAAACTCACGACGGTGGTTTCTTGGGTTCACCCTCAAACTTCATCTTCTTGCCTGAAGCAATGGTGGCAGCAGGTGAGCGCATTTCACACAGGTCTCTCTGTTGAGGACAGTGAAAACAATTGTCGGTTCTCTCTGGTACTGTACACGGATGTTATGGAGTTCAACTGCACATTGTCAAAGTGTCAGTACTGACCTCATATCTTTTCTGGTCCTCTGCTGCCTTTTTGATCCACATGATCTTCTCTTTTTTTTCCATGGTGCCCCAAGTTGCTTCCATTGCTTTCTGTGCCCTGGGTCGGTCACTCTGAAAAACACAGTTCATTTAACTCATTAAATCCACTTTACAGAGGGGGATGATTACTAACACCATGATGATACTCTGATATCTTTCATGTTGACCTGGAGGAAGTTTAAATACAAATAACTAAAAGTAAAGATGTACTTTAAGTTCTGATAGTCTATTTCTTAGCTTTCATCATGTATTCTTACTCAGCTGCTTTGACTTTTTCATAGGATGAGTAATTTCTGAGTGCCCTGAAAGTTTACTTTTAATCTTTTGAAGAAATATTTTTATTTGTTTTACACGTTGGATTTGGGTTTTTGAGTTATGCTCCGAAAGCTAGTCATGACGGAACCCATTCTTATATCCTCCATCTCACTCACTTGATTGAGGGTAGCTGTGATTTACCTTTGTATTTGTTCATCATTTCAGTATTACAGTACTCCTTCGTTATTATATCAGAATTGATAGTTCTAGTGTGCTAAAACAGATCTGCCAGTCCGTACTCTGGATACTAGGTGCCATACATACCTTAAATCTGGCCAGGTAGTCTCCTATAACACTTTGCTGCCAGATTTCCTGCGCAGTCTTGGGTGGGTCTGGGAGACGGCTACGGTCCTCTTTCTCCTTCTTCTCCGACTCTGCCTTCAGGACCGTTTCTAGACGCTTATATTTCTCCTGAATAACAGCCAGGTCATTAGAAAATGGTACATATTAGCATGACTTAGCTCTTGTAAACGACATTATACTGATGCGTTACCTTTTTCTTATCTGGCAGCTCATTCCACATGCGGGCCAGGAGTCTCGTGAGCTCGCTGTCAGAAAGGTCCGGACGCTCCTGCTGCAGTTTAGGACGCTTCTCCTCGGAGAAGATGAACATGGCTGAAATAGGCCTTTTGGGCTTCTCTGGATTGGCCTTCATTTAACAAAGCAGAAGAACAACAAAAAAGAAAACATCAAAATGACTTTTTGGATACAATTAGATATTTATGATAAAGTGGTGAATCAAAAGTGTGAAAATGCTAGGTAAATCAGTTACTATCTGTAAAAGATGCGGGGTTACTTTTGTTTTAGAGTTCTTTTTCTTGGAGGCAGGACTGTTGGCCCCACTGCCCCTCTTAAAACCGATCTTGTCCTCAGATAAGACCCTCTGCTGCTCCTCCTCTGACAAACTCTGCAGATCCATACAGTAGTAGAAAATAAAAATATGTTGCGAGGGAAAAAAATTGAATGCTGAGGAGAATGAAAGCTGTGACACAACAAGCCCATAAAAGAGAAAAAAACGAGACTTACACTGATAAATCTGTTCATCTCAATTTCGTAGTCCTTCTTCCTCTGCCAAAAAACAAACAATCAGGGTGTTTTAGACAAAACTAATTTGAATGTGTTTTTTCTTATACATAGGACTTGCTGCTTGCTAAGCTCACCTGCTCACAGCGTTTCTGGTAGCCGTCCTTCTCACCCTGTTTGAGCAGCTTCCACCGCTGGCTACACATTACCATGCGCTCTGTGCTTGGTACGTCTTTCATGTTCGACATCAACTCTGCACAGAACATCGAGTAACCGTTTCTGAAAGCATACATTCATTATATATTAGATTCTCAACTGGCATTGCGCAGCAGTAATGTTTTTGGAAAGGCGTCCGTGACTCACGGGGGAGGTTTGTCAGGACGGCCGTCAGATTTATCTTTTAGGTGCCTCTCCGCCTTGGTCAGGGTGGACTTAACAATATCGTCTTGAGTCATGTTCAACTCTGGGTGCTGCTGAATGTACTCCCGCATTGTCCCCTACAACGTTGAAGAGAAATACAGTTCAAATTTAAGAAAACGGTCACATTACTCTTATTTCTGTCCATAAGCCTTGGCTCACCTCATACAGCTTCCTCTGCTCTAGGGACCTGGATATCCATTTGAGTCTCTTTTTGTCAGAGAGCTGCGTCCATTGTTTGCCAAGACTGTCCTTGATGTCTTTGGTGGTCGCCTTGTGTCACACAAGAAGTTCATTGGTATTGTGTAATTACAGTGTATGTGGGAGAATATTGTCATCAACGCTTCCACTTACATCTGGACGATTCTTTAGGACGGCCTTCTTCTCATGGTTGTACCACAGCTGTTGGGGCGTTTTAGGCTTCTCTGGTACATTTGAACCTTTTTTAGCCATGCTCTCCACAAGGTCTGGATGTTCTTCCCTGCATTCACAAGTATGAGCAGCATTATCAACCTAAAATATGCTGCAAACATGTATACCTTATAGTCTCTGGGTTACGACAAATCATTCTCAAAACTACTTCTCTCACCTGAACTTCATCATGCTCACCACAAATGATTCTTTGTCTCTTAAGAAGTCATCAACATATTTCTTCTGTTGCCATGAAAAGAATAAAATATTTTGGTTAGAAACTGTTAAGTTGTACTAATGTCAAACATACCAGTCTTTAGCCCCGTTTATAGACCAACCTTCTTTTTCTCATGCAGCTCCCTGTACTTCTTGGAGAGGATTTTAGTTAGGTCCAAGTTGCTCATCTCAGGGTGCAACTTAGCATACTTGGCTCTCTTTTCCATGAAGAAGCGGAAGTATGGCGTCAAGGGCTTCTTGGGGAAATCTGGGTGTTTCTGTGTATCATAAGAAAAATACATGAGAATTGGGATCCATTCAAATTGATGGTTTTTAGAAATATGGCTTTTAACTCACCTTTAGTTTCTTGCCCTTATAAGGGTTTTTGATGTATTCTTGGGCATCAACTATTAGCTCCGTTAGGGTCCTGAATTTACGAATCTGTCGATACGGCGGACAAAAAAAGGAAAAATTCAGAGAAGCACTAAATTGACAATGTACTACAACAAATAGGAATAGAACGAAAAACAGTTCACCTCTTTAGAAACTTCCTGCCACTTCTGTTTACACATGTCTCCGGTGTAGGAATTGAAGGCCACCTTCTGCCAGTCTAGGTGGGACTCTGATGTTTTGTATTTAGTCAGGTCTTTCTGGGGCAGAGCCACTTTCATGGCCTCCAATAGATTCAGTAGGTCATCCTGTGCCCATACTTATAACACACATAAATATTGAATTTAAACAAATATATATAAATGCTTTTAGATGTACATATATGTGTGACACCAAAGGCAATACCGTCCATTTTCTCAAATATTTTATAAAAATAAAAAGATAATTTATTTATTCCAGAGGGAAATTCAAGAATAAGTGAGGTTGAGGGTCTCAAGAGTAAGAACAGAGTTGGGAAAACGCTTTAAGATAAGATAAGTGTTACGCTAGCAGATTATGTAATAGTATTGTTAAATTGCATAATACTTATTATAGTTATAATACTTATAACTGATAAAATCCCACCTTGGACTTGAGGTGTTGCCTCCATTTCTCCATTCATTTGTAAGTTTACTTTCTTGTGTCTGCAAAAATAGCAAAAATCAAGTTATAAAACATTTCTTATAAAACCATTGAAGAACAACATTCCTGTGTAGATGCAAAAACATAATGATGCTCCTAAGTAGAGCATCGTTATTTTGTGCTGCCAATTCATCATGTTTCAGGGAAAAATTTAAACTTGCCGCCTAATTTATACCAATGACAGAAATGTGCCATTGTAATGAGAAAACCCATGTTATTCTTGCTTCGGCATATGGTAGCTATATAATGTTGTGGCTTATTGATGTAATGTTATTGTTAAGCATTTAGTTATTTTTCAGGGTTAGGGTTTTTTATTTTCTAACACTTTCCTGAGTCATTACTTGTGATTTCACCTCATTACCCTTAACCTGAATTTAATTTCCCCATAAATTATTCACTATATGCAAGAGCACAAGAGTTTAATAATTAAAAAAATTTTTTTTTAATGTCTTGCTGTTATTTCTTTCTTTCTCACCGTATGTCATCCAGCTTTTCTTTTATTGAATCTGTAAATGACGTATATTATGTCAATAACATGTTTTTAAACTTGTTTCATTTGCTCATTGAATTTCATGAAACCTACCTGAAAGGTGCTAATATATTACATATTGAATTATAAACCGCCACCAATCCCAATGTTATAGTGTGCGAGTTATTCATGTGATCCTAGCGGATTTCTAAATAAAGGGCTTTTTGATGTTAAGGTGATTTAGAAACTCGCTTCCTAAATCGTGGGATTTAAATTTGCCTCGACATAATGGTTTATGTTCATCACACCGCCCCTTGAACGTTTACGCTCCATGGTGAGACATAGGCTAATGCTTGTGACGGCTTCAAATCTCAAATAACACTGCGGAGGGCTCCAGCTAGTTGCGAAACACCAGCTCATGCGCAGCTAATTTAACCAGCAGGAATTTCTTCGTCTTCTCCAACTAATGTATCGTGGACGGATGGGAGCGACCATTTTCTCGCTCGATCTACTCGGCAATGGAGGATTTTCTGTCGGCACGGAGGGTGGGGAGTGTACACGGAAAGAGGAAGCGCATGGACTTGGACGGACAGGCAGCTGTAGGCGACCAGCTGACCACGGACGGGGGATCTGCTTTCGGTCTCCGCTGAGGATGAGGGGGAATGGTGGCTCGGAAGTACTGCAGCCAAATGCGCCACTCGGCAGAGACGCCTCTTCACCGACGGGTCTAGCTTCGCCATACATACCGACACACTTTTCTCCTCATGTTTACTCCAACTGAAGCGGATAAACTGACATCTTATTCTCTTGTCAATAAATGCGTTTTCTAGGTTATTTCATTGTGCCTCATGTCGTCAAATATGGCGTTTTAACATCCCAACCAAGCGCATTCTTCAACGAGGCGTAGCCGAGCTACGCTCCAATGATGGCGGCTGCTCGTTGTTCACCGTGTCCTTGGTGGCTTCATCTCCTGACCTAGCCGCACCAAAACGACACTAAATGGAGTAATGGAGCTGCCATAGCTACTATTTCTAGTCGTTATAACACCAAATATAACTAATATATAATTAATATACATTATTACAACATATTGATAGGTGAATCTACCCTATCAATAACAACATGACACCTTAAATAATAGTATTTTCTTGAACATCTCTTTAAAAAAATATTAGATTTTAAAATAAATTGTAAACATATTAATTAATAAAACCATTGCTTCTTCTACAGCGTTAACCATAACTAACTATTAAACTATTTAAAACACTACGGCCACAATTCTACCAACCGTTAAACGTTGTTAAATTAACGAGTACATTTTAACAGTGTCCCAGATTCACGTCGCTGTGCTGGGCTGGAAGAACTCGAAGAAGCGTAAGAAGAAAATATACCTTATTTCAACAGCTAAAGCGTGTTGGTTCGATCGTATTCCTGGAATAAGATCGAAAACGAAAATTCATTGATGATGAAAAATCGTTTGAACGGTAACCGTCAATGTTCCGGTAACGTTATCACGCGCTCGTTAGCTCAAAGGCACCATGCTAGCAGCCGAAGCGGAGCTGCTTCAGTGGCGCCACAAACAGCCCCATGTCCGCCATGCTGCTTGCTCTACAACAAGACCTACCGTGACCAGGTCCAATGGCGCACTGCAAACACACAAAATGCAGCTTAGAATCTAAGAGCTGGAGCGGCGGAGACTCCTTCCTCAGCTTTAAAGCACTCAAAGCGAGATCGGGCAAATGACGGTTCTCCGAGCTCGGTCGTCGGTGATTGAGGCCAGAACTAGTCAGCGAGAGAGAGGGGGGAGAGAAAGGGAAAGACTTCGCTCGGTGTGATATTAAACCAAGATCCCTGATGGCTAACCGAGAGAGGCGGCTGGTTGTTCCGCCAACAGCCGCATGGAGGTCTCGGCGCGGAAACCTCAGCTAATTCCCCAACGCAAATACACCGTTTGCGACGCAAACAGTTCAATTTCAACGATCGAAGTTAGCCTTTGGTGGTTTATGATGTAGTTCAGAGCAAATATCCCATTTACCTCCGGGTCCTACAACCAGTTTGTTAGCCGCGGTAGAGGACAACACATTCGGCTATGGCCGACCTCGACTATGCCCTACCGCAGCGGAGGGTTTCTTTCGATACCATAACGAGGTTAGCGAGTAAGATGCTTCGTTGAAGGATACAAACAAATGATTAAGACGGAATTTTGCACATTTTAGGCTATTTTCTTGGTTGAAACCGTGTATTATCGCTGTATATTGGAACCGAGCGGCTGTTTGACTGGCTTACCTGTGTCTCGGAGTGAACCTCGGCGTCGTTGTGGAGGAAGAAGGGGAGGGTTGAACTATAGCCAGCACTGCGCCGTCGGTCCTGGGCTCCAGTCCCCGCAGAGATGGTCCTTCCCCCCGCCTCCATCTCACTCGCCGTCTCCCTCCACTCGACCCAGAGCTGATCCTCTCTCTTCATCCAACCATTTCGCCACGCCATGACATCCCCATTTTTCCGACATCGAACCGTAGTTTCTGAACGAAACAGACGAGGACGATTATTTTTATGCTTGCCGGCTGACCATGTCAGATCCTCATCCCAAGTTTGCACCATCAGCTGCTGTAACTTTCACCCCACAGGCAGAGTTTGCCACATATTGACTTATTTAACGGCAACCAATTTTTCTTTACCCCATCAACTTTGATATAAAATCATCATTTTTGTGAATTTAATGATTTTAACATTTCAATGTCAGATTTTCTTTGGAGACACAAATATATTATGAGATCTCCAAGGAACCCTCCATTATGTTCTTAACATCGCCCATTCCTTTTATAGAAAATTAGAAGAAGCTGTTTGACAGCTTCATTTTAGTCCCGCACGTTTTTTCGTTCCAACTCCACCTTATGTGTTTGTGGGCGGAACCCCCGGCTGTCCAATCCAGTCAGGCCGATACAAGGAAAACAAATGACTTTAAGGCACTCGGCCTTGTTAAACTGTGATGCGTTCCATGCAGTCGGAAATATTGATATCGCCGTAAAGAGCAACTCCTTACATGTCCACTGATGTGTTGAGTGTGTCAATAAGCATACACATCCTGACATAGGCCTTAAAAATAACATGAATCCTAAATAAGATATTCAAATGTGTATTTGACAGTATGAAAATGATTAGCTCCATATTGCTTTATGTAATTGTTATATGTGTTTCATCACTTTACTATGTGTTGCAGCTTATTGAGACCAGTGTTTTAGTCATTCTGCTTACTTTTTCAATATGTACTACTGGTCAGCGTATATCACAATGTTTTTATTTACATATTTATATAAATACTACTGATATAAGCAAAGCTGACCAGTTGTAAATATAGTAAAAATGAGTTTAATAACTTGTTGACTAAGAAACTCTGCTTGTGTGCCATATCTTACCATTTCAGGTTTTTAGTGCTTATCCTTATTTATTAAAGCATTTTACTTGTTAGTCATAACCCTTTGTTTTGCTTCAATATTTGTCTTAACTGGATTTTCTAACAACAACTACTTATTACTGACTTCATCTAATGTCTTATAGCTTTATAGTGGATTTGAACCCTAGTGTTTTCCACTATGCCACTGTGCCAATATAACTACGTTTAATTCATTATCAAACCAAGGTAAATAATAATAATTATTTGGTACCACTTAATTTTACCAAATTTGTTAATGAAGTTATTAACCCAAGAAATTCTGATATAACTTAATGTCTGCATGTGGTATTTATCATCTTCTCTTTTTTAACTACCCATCTTTTACTGTTATTGAAATAATTCACGACATGATATGTATGTTTTGGCTGTAGTTATTCATACTATTGTATGTCATTTTTGATTATGAAAACTGGCACTATATATTTCTGACATATTTTGATGGGTTATTTTTTCCTTCAATAAAATCGTAAAAATAATTTGCTAACAACGGCTACAGAAAATGCAATGCTACTTGATTTTGTAGTTTACTTGATAACAGTGAAGGCATCATTCAGCCTAATGACAGGGCTGTAGGTCATGATACAAATGAGCTAGGAGTTAGGCGAAATCTTCTTATTTTGTGATGCATTAAATATTAAAATTAAAACATTAAAAAAGACGTAAAAAACAACAGCGTAAATGCACTTTTTTATTTTTAATAAAGATAAAATCCAAAGCATGTACAGTGTTTCAAGCACACAAACTCTTGTCTGGCAAAAAAGGATATAGCACCAAATTTACAAATAATTTTTTTCCTGATTAGGTCATCAGAACAGCACCCACCTCACGCAAATAAATTTCATCATTCGCTTTTGATAAATAATGATCACATTATTAAATCTCTTAGAGCGATTGATCAAAGTCCTAAGTGCAATACAAATCTCATACATGTTTCAACAGGTTATTTGAACAACACAGAGCAAACTGTTCAGCAGATCATATGCAATATCAGAATGAGGCAAACTGGTGTAACACAATGGAAAACAAATTTTAATAAAGCAGGGCTAGTGTGTTGCGTGTTACAATCTAATGAAAAATCCTAAGGTATCCATGTGTGAGGAGCTGAGAGGATCATATTTGCTTCAGTTAAATAGTAAATATAAGCTAAGCTGTGATCATATTACTACAACATCATCATTATTGCTATACTGTAATTATCCACTAAAAGAAAAAGAAACCACTGTTATAAATAGATTTACCTCACATATGAAGGGGGAATACATCTTATCTAAAAAAAAATTATGCTTCCCTTGCATCATAAGATAACAACATAAAGCTTTGAAGAAAAACAAAGTATTTTTATAACACTCGTGAGCGGGTGAAATATGAGAATTTAATGTCTATAAAAAGAGGTTACAGGACCAGTTATAAATCTTTAAGGGAGAATAAGACATCAAGGACGGTAGTACTTGTTCTATGCTGTATCACAAACAGCTGCAAGAATAGAATAGATTATTCTAGAAATGAGTAGGAATTTCCTTCAGAGATAAATAAAGCACAACAAAGTTTAAGATGCTAAATGATGCTTCATTATTCCGAAGACACTTGAATACTTGAAATGGATTTTGGTTGATTTGTAAGTTAACTAATTAAACATTAATGACATGGTGCTGTTCATGGCAGTGGCGATTCATCGTACACATCCTTCCCAGGCTCCTCCTCAAATGTTACTTTGGCGTCATCTGCATCCAGCTGGAACAGAAACAAATACAGTTTTAACAGAGAAACTTACACATAATATAACGTGACAACGTGTGCATGACCTTGGCGGTGAACGTTAGAAATACAAAGAGATGCTTACACATTTCATCTCCATCTCAGAAAAGATTGTGCCAGTCATGAGCATCCGCAAGGGGATGGTGAGAATGAGAACAAAAGGCAGTGCCAAGGATAAGGCACTACTCTTCACCATCCACAGGAGAGCCAGGCACACAAGCTGGATCAGAGTGAATAAATGCATCTTCATTGTTGTCACCTGCCAAAATGACAACAAAGGAGAACATTAGCAGAGGGTTTCATAGCCAAAGGTTGACATGAACATTAACAAAATGTTCATTCAAATTATTACATTTACAGAGGGATTTAAAATGGTTAGAGATAACATAAACAAATCAGAACACAGGAATCTATGCAATCTATTCTAATGTACCCCTGAATCTAAACTCATGGGTCAGGTGACCCACTGAGCCCCTTAGCTTATCCTTTTTTATTGGAAAGCAGTGAAATGATACCAAGTAGATGTAAAATGAACAAAACAGCGTGAAATAAATACTAAGAGACACAATTCAACCACAAATAAACACAAAATCATCATGTAGATATGCAAATTCAACACAAAATAACTATATATTGTTGTTAATTCACAAGAGACACAAAATCAACACAAATATGTATAAACAAATACTAACAGACACAAAACAATGACAGACAGATACAAAATAACCTCAATGAGACTCAAACCAACCATAAACATTCACAAAATCACCACAAAGAGGTGCAAATTGATCAAAAAACTCAAAACAATGACACAGAAAAATGGAATAACAGACAGATGTAAAAGGATTGCAAAGGAAAAAAAATGCCACAAACATGCACTCGAATTATCTTGTACATGGTGCTATGCAAAATAAAAGAACACAAATAGGACAAATCAAGTACAATGACACACAAAACAACAACAGTCAGATACAAAACAACTATAAAGCACCTCAAAAGGCTCAAACAAGGCACATAAATAAGAAAAAAAAAGAAAAAATACTATCAAAGTTGATTACTCCAAACATGAAAGATGAACACATGAAACCATGATGAAAATTAAAGCGAAGCTCTGAACTGTGAAGGTTGCATACCCTGGTGGCGTAGGCATCGGAGGGATGGTACTTCTTTGGAGTAATCAACAGAAGTATCCTGTCCCACATCTGGATCCCATTTAGAGAGGTGATACCCATGTAAAGGAAGATGCCGAACAAGGCTGTCATAGGAATCATCTTCAGTACTGGTTCCATGTAAATAGAAGCACCTGAAAGTGTCAGAAAGAAAGTGATTATTGAAGGAAAAGGAAGGATTTCTTGTGACCCTGCTATGACTGCGTCTGCTCTGTAGATGGCAGCACTTACCAACCATGATGGCCACGAGAATGCCACTGATCCTCTGCTCAACCACTTTCTCGATCTCTGGTTTGGGGCCCTTCGACATGACAGTGAGAGCATTGGCATGGGTAACGGATCGCACGGTGGCAGCGCTCAACCAGGGCACACCAAAAATAGATGAAATTCCCCCCATGGTGACCAGGATGAGCAGATCCCAGTGAAAACCAGATCCTTTCACCATCTTCCTCTCAGGTTTGCTCACAATCAGCCTGGAAATCCACACAGAACGGTCAAAGCCATGTCTTAACTTCACATGAATAATATTGCAGACTGTACGGAATGTATTTATAGTGTCACACACGTTGTAATTTGGGACTCCAAGAAGATGAGAATGAAGACAAGAAGCGCTGGCACACAACAGGCGGCCATCATCCAGACTGGGAAATCTTTCTTTTCTCCCATAGGGTTAATTATCCAGGTTCTCACTTCAGGGTTGGACACTTTGACACCATCTGGCACAGCCAGTTTCTGCAAGGTTGGAAGAAGGATAATCCATCAGCTCATTTAAAAGCAATTGACCAAAGTAGACCCAATGTTGCTGCCTTGTAATTGGTGTGGAAGTTGCAAGGATGCCAGAAAACCAAAGCCAGCTTGTCTGGGTTCACATTATCTAAGGGCACTGTGAAAACCTTTTTCCTACATTTCTATATCAGCATGCAAATATTGCTTCAAATAGACAATAAGAGACAATGGATACCCTTCATATATTTTATAATTACTATCAAATGAATGTAAGTGATAGAAAAACTGCAGAGGATTTTTCTCGCTTTTTATTTACATTTTCCTTGATCTAAATAACATAAGCTCAGTCAGTGATACTATAAGAAGTGTCATCTTGGATATGAGTAGCTTGATACTCAAGATAAAGGTTATTTTTCATTTGTCAACTTTGACAATATGGACAAGGTTTTTATTTTAATCAGGGCTATGGTGGAAAAATAGTCAATAATTCATTTTTAAAAAATGAAACACTATTGTGTACACATGTATCTTATTATACACAAACACATCTTAAACCTGAACGCAAAAGATCTGTAAATAACAAGAGCCATTAAGAGATGGCATATTACCCTGGAGGGAATTTACATTAATAAAAGCTTGTTCAATTTAGCAATTAGTTTGAAATATCAAAATGTTGGTAATGCAAACTGGTAAAAACAAAGTTTTCGTTGGCCACTACTTTCTCAGGCACAAACTTAGGATTTAACCCTTCAGCAGTCAAACACAGGAAAAAAATCTTGCACTTTGCAATATAAATGCTTAAAAAAAATTATTTTTTATGAGACAAAAATAGATTTCATATCATTCCCAGTATACATGTAAATTGTTTCAAAGAAAGAATACACAGTTTACAAGCTTCGCTTCAAAAAACAAACCTAAGAATAAGAATACAACATAATAAGTAATAAGAAACAGACGTAATAATAAATATAATAGCTATGACATGTAGATTAGGGCTGTCGAAATGAACGCGTTAACCCAGGATGATCCAATTTCAGGATTAATTTGATTACATTTTGAAACGCATGCGCAGACTGACAATTATTCCACAATTCCACTCACTGCACTGATTGGAGCTCCAACATTATCTGATGGCAGAAGCGATACAAACGAGATTGATGACTCAGAACAACTTATTGGCCCTCTCGACGGGAAGTTCGAGTACAAAAAAAACAAAGCTGGAACATCGATCAACATAAAGTGATTTGCACACACTTCAGGAAGGAGTTTGCGTTTAGCCGAAGCACTTCCAGTTTAAAATAAATCAACGCTAAGCATTCGTTTGTCAAGGATTCCTCTGCGACCAAACCACCCTCACTGTTCGTCTGGGCAATAGTAAGTCTACTTCTGACAAATTGACTGACACAATTGCCAAATGTATCGCAAAGATCTGTAGACCAATTAATTTTGATGATGAAACGGGCTTCACGGAAGTTTTACAAGCGGCATCTCAAGATGCAACCCTAACCCTAACCTTCAAGAAGCAAAATAACGACTAAAATCCACGGGTTCTATGAAACTCAAAGAAGAAAAGGAAAAGGAATTGGCTGTGGCAAAATATGTCACCCTGACAGGAGACCGCTGGACTTCTCTGAGTAACAGTAACTAACTTGGTGTTACTGCCCATCAAATCACTGCCGCATGGGAACGGAAGTCGTTTCCATTAACCATAATGAAAACAGAAGAGCGTTACTTTGCAGAGGCATGTGCTGAACAGTTCTTAAAAGTAGCACAAGAGTTGGCCATTGAAGGAACAATTACAACTATCGGGACCGACATGATAGCTGCGGCTAAACGTTTGCCGTTTGAGCACATGCCATGTGTAGCTCACATCTTACAGAGGAGCATCGCCGTGAGCCTTGCGGACAGCGTATTTGTGAACACGTTGTCCAAGAGTCGCAAAATTGTCGGTCACTTCAAACACAGCCCAACAAACGACCCTCGGACAGCAGAAGGAGCCACTGATCCAGGACGTTCCATCACGCTGGAATTCAACGCTGGAAATGGTGAAGCGTCTGATCCGCAATCAAGCAGCATTAAAGGCAACCCCAGACGAACAACGCCACGAACTAGTTATGCTGACGCCACAAGAATGGGACAAACTGCAAAAACAGGAGTCTCTTCTGGAGTCCTGCAGGTGTGCAATTTACATTCACTATAGGATGAACATAATTTGAGATCATTGCAGTCAGATTAAAAATTAAATCTATTTGGGTTCATTTTGTTTGAATCTCTCTCTCTCTCTCTCTCTCTCTCTCTCTCTCTCTCTCTCTCTCTCTCTCTCTCTCTCTCTCTCTCTCTCTCTCTCTCTCTCTCTCCATCCCTGTGTGTGTGTGTGTGTTTCAACTGCAGGTATGTATCTGAGATTCTGGGTGGGGAATCCTATGTCTCCTGTTCAGTGGTACTGCCTGAACTCTGCCACCTGCGTTAGGTAATGGAAGTCTCTGGTGATTACCCTGCATATGTGTTGAGGTTTAAGAAAGCATTCAAGGAAGACCTAGCTTCCCGTCAAGAAAATATTACCAACAATGAATGGCTCAAGATTGCAACAGCGCTGGATCCACGTTTTAAAGACTCGAAGAGCTTCCCCAAGAGTGACAGAGAAGATGTGTGGACCACACTTGGAAGACTGCTACATGAACAATCACGCCCTCCACAGACTTATGAAGATGGGCCACCCAAGAAGAAAAATGAGCGTTCTTCAGATGGGCTTAGGTTCAGAAACAGATTGAAGTGGTGCTGCCTGACAGAGTCATTCACAGGTACAGAGCAGAGCCCAGCATTAGTATGCAGGACTGCCACTTGGATTATTGGTCAGCGCTTTCAGGAGCCCATGACATGCTGGCGCTGCGTGCTCACAAATATCCAGCCACTTCTGCATTTTCTGTTCCGTGTGAAAGACAGTTCTCAGTCGCAAGCAACATTGTGCATAAGAAGCGGTCAGCTCTACTGTCAGATAATGTGAATAAGTTGGTTTGTCTCAGCAGCTGGCTAAGAGGACCACATTAGATTTTGTCATGGTATGCATATTTGTTTGATTAAAAAATAGAAAAGAGAAGAAAAATGTTCATCCAACCAAGCAATTGCTAAGAATTTCAGATTCTGTTTAGGATGAAGGTTATCTTTTAGTTTGATTCATGTTCTAAATAACACCATCCTATAATGTCTGCAATGAATAGCAAAGAGACTGCAAAATTGAAATAGGATTTGATTGGTATGTTTTATTTATTTAATTAAATTTTTCAATCTGAAAAAACATTTCCGTTTAATTTCTTTTTAAAAAATCAAAAAATCAATAAAGAATATACGTTAACTGTATATATCGCCTTCTGCCATGTATCTTTATGTCCCCATAAATTTATCAGGATTAATTATGAATGGGAATTATTCGTGATGAATCAAAATTAATCCACAGCTACCGTGTGATTAATCTGATTAAAAAATGTTATCGTTTGATAGCCCTAATATATATATATATATATATATATATATATATATATATATATATATATATATATATATATATATATGACTGTCTGGCTGGCTGTTATAGACAAACAATTATAAAGTTATGCTTGTGCCAACCGTTCTACGCTCAGAGTAGCCCACGTTCAATAACTTTTCCCAAAATGAGAAAAATAAAGGTTTTCAAAACACATGAAGGCATTGCTCAAGAAATGAATGCAACGATGAAGTATTAAACAATGTTTGAGTTATGCAAAGATCATAAAGGTATAGATAGATATACAGAGTGATAACTATATCCTAAAATGCATGCAGAGTAGAACATTTAAATAAAAGTTTGAATCATTTTTTTATCAAACTTTTTCAACTTTAAGTCCATTTTTATACCAACTGGAGAACAGGGGTGCAATTAACCTTTCTTGAATTTCAATTCTCAATTCTCAATGGCTTTCTCCGAGAGCATTTATCCAAAGAATTTAACGATGAACGTGATAGAAAGTCATCATAAAAGTGATATATGTATAGTTAGTTTAGGGATCTCAATGTGCATGACGTGATACTTGAGGTTTATTATTCTTCAAAAGAATTGGTATGAGCATTTTTAGAGCTTATTTGAGATGACTCAGAAACACCACGACCCAAAACATACCTGAGTGTAGGCATCCTCAATGCTGATATCCACAGCAATCATGATGAAGATAGCAATTGGGACACCAAAATCTCCAATCAAACGACGGATCTAGTATGGCAAAGGGCAGACGATACGCGCCAGTCAGAATTACAGGACCTGATTTTTACATTTGACTCAAACCTAAACAGACACTGAAAGCTGATCTTACCGGGCCGGGGAGGAAATGACCATTTTTGAAAATGCGAAAGAAGTATGCAATGGAGAAGCAACCAAACATCAAGCACATGGACAGCAGGGCTGTGTTTGGGTAAGGCGGGACACTTTCTTGTATAAGCGTTCCATTTGAATGATCCATAGTATTGGTCGGGCGGATGTGTGTGAAGGGGTTTTCTGATGAGCCATTCAGATGGGCATAGTTCAGAATCAATGGGTGGGCTTTGAAGATCTGAGGGGAGAAATCGGAAAAAGACAATGAAGAAACAATGAATAAGGCGGTTTCAGTCGCGGCTAAGGTGTGTAAGATGTGAAGTGGATGAAGAGATGGAGACCTTGATGAGCTTATTGAAAGTCTCATAGATGAAGATGAGAGAAATGAGGATGGAAAAAATTTCCTGAGTGAAGCGGGAGATGAATCGGACCAGGAAACTGCCTTCAACAGCCACAACGATGATCACGATCACTATCAGCCACATCCCTACCCAGACACGGCCCACAATGTACTCGATTTCCATGGTCTTGCAGAACTAGTATGGAATGAATGAGGGAACACAGACATTAATGATGAAAAACATGCCCAATAAAGATTTTTATTTTTATTTTCATACGTACATTGTGAAAAGCTTCCTCAAACACCAGCAGTGGTCCAGAGAAGCCAATGACAAGGACAGGCTGGGCGGCGATGATACAGAAGATAACACCTTGGATGCTGGTAGAGACCAGAAGCTCCGAAACACCCATCATTTTTTCAGTTTTGTCAGCTAGAATTAGACAGAGAGAGAATTAATAAGAATTCCAAATAATAATAAACTATCTATCTTGACATATCTATCAAGATGGGACTCTCTCTTACCCAGAAGCCCGCCAAAAGTGATGGCTGGGGACAGGGCAGCAAAGTAGATGAAGATGACTGCAGCAAGGACCTGAGGGTTCAGAGCATCTCTGTAGTCGCTGAGGTAGTGACGATAACGGCGCTTCAGGTCGTTCACCATCCCACCAAAAGGATATCCTGTACGGGCCAGAGGGTCCTCCCGCGGCTCATCTGGAAGTTTCTCAACTATAGTAGCAAATAAATAAAAAAAACTGTATGATCAACAAATAAAAACCCAAGCACAAGGGGAAGGTATGAGGAAAGGGGGCAGGAGTGTGAGGTTGGGACTAGGTGATGATGGTGAGCATTATAAGCCCTTATGCCCCACAAAATTGTGAGTTAGAAGAGAAAGATAATTTCTGGAGTGAGTTTGATGAAGTGATGGAGAGTATTCCCAGGGTTGAGAGAGTGGTGATTGGAGATGACTTAGATGGGCCCGTTGATACAGGAAACAGAGGGGATAAGGAGATGAAGGGGTAGGTATGGTGTTAAGACATAACGAGGAAGGGCCGATTGGCGAGGCAGAGAGATGAAGATGGGAAGGATGTGCAGCAGGTTAGGGATATTATGTATAGGGCTGTAAATGTATTGCAATTCAGGGGAATGCGGCGGCAAGATTGAAGTAGTACTTTGAAGAACTGATGAATGAAGAAAATGTGTGTGAGAGACAAGGGTAAAGAGTATGAAAACTTTAAATTAGGAAGCTCAAAGGACTAGTAAGAATTAAGCGAGAGCAGATTTGAAGAGGATGAAAAATGGAAAGGCAGTTGGTCCTGATGACTTTACCGTTTAGGTCTGGAGTCTTCTAGGAGAGGGAACAGTAGAGCTTTTAATTAGACTGAACAACACTATCTTGGTGACTGATGATTGAAGAATGGAGGAAAAGTGTACTGTTATGAATTTTCAAGAAAAAGGTGCAGAGCTGAAGTAACTACATTGGTGCAAAGCTGATGAGCCACATGATGAATCTATGTTAAAAAAAAGGGGTGAGGATTTGTGAGCAGCAGTATGGTTTCATGGTCTCAGATGCGATGTTTGCTTTGAGAGTGCTGATTTGGAAGTGTCAGGGAAAGTCAGAAGGAGTTGCATTGTGTCTTTGTGGAGACAGAAGAAGAAGAAGAGTAAATAAATAAAACAAAATGAAATTAAAAATGACTACATGCCGTTAGGATGGTTTCTTCTGTTTTTTGTTATTTTTCAAATAGGTGTTAAAGATGATCTTCTCAAAATTAAGATGCCGGATCCTTAACAAACAGGACTTATGTCTCTCATCCAGCTTGCAAAGAGTTTGATGAGAAAACTGACACCAGTCTGGTTTCTGGTCAGCAATCAGCAATTTTATCTTCGTGAAGTGGAAATGGGGAAAAGCTATCCCAATTCTATTAAATAATAACCAAATTCACTAACCGAAAAAACAAAACTGCATTATGTTGTTGGATATATTAATGCTGATATCGCTGTATCCAATTCTTCGTTTGCTCAACACTTAATGCATTTCTGCTCGGATGCTGGTTTGATCCTATCCAGCAAGGTGCTTCTGCATGAACATAGCTATACCTATATCAGTGAGGCTTGGCACAGAACTTCGTGGATTGATCATTGTTTATCTTCCGCTGGTGGTTTATTACAATCTGGCCACTACTGACATATACCCGTCTTTATGTTGCTGAAGTTAGACTGGTTTAACCTATCACAGGACTACGTTAAAGAATACATTCTGCACACTGACACCTTGTTGGGATGTACTGAACCACCAAAAGATGATGCTGCTTTCTATGATCTGAGTTAAAAGAAGCTGCAGATTTTTGGGGAGTTATGTTCTATGTATGATGCTATTGTGGAGTCTCTCCTCATCTCCAGTTGGCCTTAGCATTGATGGATTGATTGGTCAAGAGAAACTTTCCAAGTTGTGTCAGAAACAGTATTATCATCGGTTCTGTGTCAAAAGCAATCCAGTTAATGTGGGCAAGATATATAGTAATGAAAATGTGATTTAATATCAAAAAGAGCTCCAGGAAGGTGTGTTGAGGCTAGGTGACAATAAGGCATTAAGTATGGATAATATAACTGTCCATGATCAGTCCATGGTTTTCTACCTAGCTGTATTTTATCTGTTATACTAGTGCCTGTCATCAAAGACAAATCTGGTAAACTAAATAGCTCAGAGAACTATAGGCCCATAGCCTTGGCCAGTATTCTATCCAAAGTCCTGTTAAGAGTTCTACTAAATAGGCTGGAACAGTATATTCTGACTTCAGACAACCAATTTGGATTTAAACGTAAACAGGGCACTGATATGTGTATATTAAGTTTAAGAGGATTTTAAACAAATACAATAGGCAAAATTCCACAACTTTTATGTGTTTTATCGATGCCTCTAAAGCCTTTGACCGGGTAGACCATGAAAAACTTAAAAAAAAATAATATCAAGGGGCTTCCCAGATCTCCAATTAGAATCCTGTTTTTCTGGTGTGCTCATTAGACGATGCAAGTTAAATGGGGAAATTCTGTATCTGATCCATTCCACTTTAATAATGGAGTTCGTCAAGGCGGAATTCTGTCACCCTTTCTTTTTAACATCTATATGGATGATCTGTCAATAGAGGGGAGTGTGAAATCGGGTGTATGTTTGGTAATTCTCTCATTAACCACCTGATGTAGCCTGATGATTTGGTGTTTTTCTGTCCTTGTATAATTTGTTACTTCAACAGTTATTGAGGAATTGCTCTCAATATGGTACAGATTTTGACATCATATTCAATTCAAATAAGAGTAATATTATGATAGTCAGAAGCAAGGATGATAGAAAATAGATATTTCCTGATTTCTTTCGGTCAGTGCTTGCCCTTAACGTATGTGATGAGGCTAAATATCTGGTTCATAACATAATAATGATCTATCAGATGATAGGGACAATTAAGACCGTGTCGTTCGTCAGTTATTTGCACAAGCAAGCATGTTGGCTCGCAAATTTAGTATGTTTTAGGTTACTGTGGAGACATCTCTTTTTAAAGCTTATTATACCCCGTTATATACAGCCCACCTCTGGCGTTGCTAGAGGAAAGTCAGAATGCAGACACTCACAGTGGCTTATAATGACAGCATGAGGTCGCTGCTAATAGCCCTGAGAAGCTCAAGACAAATGTTTTCTGATGCTGGCGTACCAACCTGCTCTGCTGTCTTACGAAATCTCATGTATAAATGTATGTGCAGGCTATCTGATTCTGATAATAGCATCATTTTAGCCTTAACCAACCCTGCTCTGAGTACATTAGGGCTCTCATCTAGAATGTGGAACCATTGTCGTTTTAGCCTATATGCAAATGTTTGATCGTGTGAAAAGCCTTTGCTCTAATTGTTGTTTTTTATTTGTTTTGTTTTTCTGTAACATATTTATTTATTTTTATTTTGTTTTGGACCCCTCCTTGAGCTCTGTCCTTAATAAAGTTTGGAATTGAATTGAATATACTGACCTTTGACCCTGTCACCAAAGGCAAGACGAACGTCTGTGGGACGGAGTCTGTCACGCAGAATCTTTTTCTGGAATTGTATGATTGGTTCAAGCATTCCCTTATCTTGGATCTCAGTGGGAGGGATGACAATGCTGCAGTCCATGAAGTTGGCGATGGCATTGGTCAGATCTTTTTCACTCTGTGCCAAAAAAGCCTCCAGACAGAATACCTGTCAGCGCAGAAACATAAAGCTTTAGTTCACCTAAGTAATGCAAAGTAGGCTTTTTTTCCAAAGAGGGAGAAGGTTTTATCATTGCTAAATATGCTTTTCCTTTCTCTCTCACCCAATCAGCCATCAGGGCACCCATGGCACGTCCACTTTCACTGTAGTCTATTCCACTGTCACTCGGGCCCACCAGCACAAAGACAAAACGCACCGGGACGGGACTCTCTAAGGCCGACTCCATCACCACAGAGTCCCCGAGCCTCACAAAAGCCAACACTGGCTTCTGCAGGAAATCAAGTGCACCTATCGAAAAGATGCTGCTTTAGCCATGTCTGCTCCAGAACTACATACGAAAACCCGGAGATACGTGAGAGCTTCTGAATTACATGAACATACCAGAGAGGACCACTGACGCCTCCACATTGTCAGAACTTTCTCTCTGCAAAAACAACAGCAGTAGATTGAATATAACCTGCGTTAAGCAAGGGATGAAAGTGAATGAAAATACACAATAATCCCTCTAAAAACCTTGTTGATGATGGAGAAGGTCTGCATCTCAATGTCCCCAGAAGGAGTGATCACAGAGACTGCAGACTGACTGAAAGAAAAAATAAAATGAGCTTGAAGTGGATGCTTTTTATGATTTTATTACCTTGAAGAAAAAAAGGGAAAAGTAGCGATACCTGCGTCTCATGAGGAGAGCTCTCAGCAAGGCATCCCGCTCATTTGCACGGATCTCTTCCTTGTTCAGCAGCTCATCAGCCACCTTCTCTGCCACAGTGGATAGACTGGTGGCACTCAGGTCGAAGATGACAGCACCTGAGCATATTTGAATTCTGTTTAATTGGCTGTATTCATTAAACATTCACTAATTTCATCGTCATTGAAATCTCTAAAGTCACCTGTGCTCATGGTCTTGCGGAGCTGGATCAGGCTCTTAAAGGTGAGATACGAGACATGAGAAGGACCCCATTTTCCGGTGTTAGGGTTACGGTTCTCCTCGTAGCCCAACCAGCGGCCAGTCTCCTGCCAGTTATTTCCCTGGAGCTCATTCATCTCCACATAGGCCTGTGGCAATGCAATGTGGTTATTTAATAAGCATGCAAGCTAATAATGTTGGTGTATTCTAATGAACCGTTAAGACTGAAGAATGATGACTAACTTGAGAGTCCCCTCTTGTGGTCGCGTTGGTGTTCCGGTTGGGATTAGCTGGAATACAGAGATAGAAAATGGTTCACACATCGACAAAGCCAAATCACTAACACTTGTAATATCTGTACGGGGAACCTACCCTCTGAATCACAGTGGATGACAATGGCCTCCATAGGAGGCCCTCCTTCCAGATCGTCAATGCCATTCTGGAATGGTTTAGTCCTGGTCGTGTGGAAAAACAAAAATAGAAAAACCTGTGAAGTGATTCAAGCCTATCATGCTGCAAGGGTGAACTTTTCTACTGTAACTGTATTCATTATTAATGGTTAGGCCTCTGGAGTCTAAGATCTTAGACCTTAACCAATATTTAATGCATATATATATATATATATATTATTTCTGTATCACTTCCTGGTTGTACTGTGGTGGGCTGTGACACTAACTCAACAGGATAGTGAGATTAGCAGAAAAGCTCATTGGCACCTCACTGTTATCTCTGGTAGACATTTGTAACCAACAGTTGTCAGTAGAGCATCAGGTTTATTCAACGATCCCATCCATCCCTCCCACAGCCTGTTCTACATCATGCTTTCACCTCATGTTTCGATGTCTGATTAACTCTGATAAACTGACTTCTACACATGAGCATAACACCGATTTATATGCATCATTTTACATTATTCTGTAGCATTTTATGGATTGACTTTTTATAATTATATGTACTGTATTTACTTAATTGAATATGGCCAATTTGTTGTACTTTGCTCTGTCTTGTGTGTATTCTGTGGTGTGTTTAAGTGAAACCGTTTCATTGTTATCTACAAAAGAAACTAAAAATGTCAATTTAATGATATCTTAAAGCTTAGATTATGTCAGTACATTCGAATAGACATTTGTAATTAATGCTATTTCATTCTTGGCCACAAGAGGGCGAAATTACTCAACATATTTCTTATCGTGAACTCGACCATTTCACAATCTGGCTAGGAGAGATTCCGCTCTTCAAAGAAAGGTTACCAAGCCATTACACCAAAGCAAAAGATATCACTGATTCAATATAAAAAATAAATAGGACAAAGTCGTCATGGTTTTATTTGGTTTCTGTGGTTTCGTAATCAAATACTTGTGATGGAAACATCTGGCTCTCATTGGGTGCTGGGCTGGTAGAGTCCAGTGGTTTTTATTACAGATTTTACACTGTAAACAGCTGTCTAATGCGGCTGCAAATAAATACTAATATTTAAAGTTACCATGATTTATCAAAGAAAGATCCATTGTTATTTCAATACATTATTTTAATAATATTATTATTTTATAAATATCATAATATTTTATTTTATTTATAGTAATCCTATAGATTATAAATCCCCAGCATCAGAATCAGAGATGACTCAATCTTAACTTATTACCAAATGTAAATCAACGTTAATTTAACTTTATGGTCACTTGTGGAAATTGGAAACAAGCTATTTATGTGTTAATAATAATCACATTAAAGGGGTTTTATGGTGAACAAGTCAAGAAACATGTTGCTATTTAAACCTTCAGCAGTTATGTCTTTCCTTTGAATTTCCATTTCTGATAAATAGTGGTAATCAATGTTATTAAAACCTAGACTCCCTTCTCTTTTAGTTGATGTTTGGACTCCACTGACTTCAGATGGGAACATTCGTCATAAGTACCATTATGTTCTGTGGAGGTGGGCTCCATCATTATGTCATTACATTCATACTCATTACATTCACCATCATGACATTCATCGTCATTACATAACTTTTGTTTGTTTTGCATCACACATTGTTCAGTTTATTGATTGGAGAAAGCTAACTTCTAAACTGAAACCTTTACATCAATCATTTGACTGGAATGACATTCTTTGGTGGTGCTTATCTGCAGAACAATACTTGATATGCTCAGGCTGGCAAAGAAAGAGCAATGACCTTAGCATCTACAGTACATCTGTGCACAATTTTAATAGTGAAATGCTAATCAACAACACAGCTTAAGCAGAGGCTTGAACAAGACAAAGAACTTACAGTCTCACTGGAGAGCGGGAGGCCGAGTCCTCATATGACATGTCACTGCCCTAAACAGGAGGACAGTTAAAAAATATCAAATGGAAGAAAGTTGTATAAAATTGAAAGAAGAAACTATTGATCTCATCAAACTCGCCATCTTTTATTCAGATCAATTTCTAGAAAGATCCCCCATGTGTTCTTATAGAGGAGGAGGCCCAATATTTCATGATTTCTTGGAGTGATTAAAGAAGATAAATGTACAGATTTGGTGACGAAGATGCAAAAATGTTCAAAGAAAAGAGACACACCTCCTCAAAACTGAATTTGTTTTCCATTGATGTTCTTCAGTAGTTAAATCTTTGAATTTTCAGCTGCTTATGCATTCCCTAAAACACAATACAGAATGACAAAAAAACAAGTTAATAATGATCATGTGAGATAAAAGTGTTCAGAAAAAATAACTGATACATTATACAGGTGAATGGAGAGTCATTTGTTTTATTGGCTGGACTTTTAGGGATATCTGTATACGGCATACTGTACATAATACCCATAGCAATAGAATTTATTCTTTCTAGCAACCCTAAAAGCACCATCATTGTGTAATTAGCTCTGTAAGATGTTTGTTTGTACTTTTGCACAGTTTTTTAAGCCACTGCAGAAACAATTTGGTCAGCTGTGAGTCTACTTTGATAAAGATACCGCCATCTGCCCTCACACAACTACTCTGAATCTGCCTGCACAGTCATGACTCAGGACAGATAGGCATGAGGCTTCGAGAATGTGAAGTACGTTATGAATTAAAAAGCATACGTACTGACCCTTATCTCTGGGTTACACCCTTCTCCTACCAGACTATTCTCAGTGACAGTACAGTGAAAATATAGTCAAATGCAGCTACTGTAGAATTAAGTAACAAAAACAGTTAATTTTATCAAGAAATTATCGCATTAAACAGCGATAATGCAAGATTTAGTATTTCTTTTTGCAGCATAGTGTTGTTACAGAGCAGCAACTGGTATTATTTCTGAGGCAAAATTGCGACTCAGACCGTTTCTGTGCAGAAAATAGAAAAAACATGAGATTTTGGTATTAAATGTTTTTTCTCTTTTCACTTTTCACAAAATGTATAAAGATTGATTGTTAGCGACAATTCCTCAGAAATGGACTTTACAGCTGTATAAAGTGTGATACTCATTTCAGCATAACTTTACCATTTAGTGGTAGTAGGTATTAACTCTGTGACCCTGAGAATAAGGAATAAGAAATGACCAATTGAAATAGCTCTTCAAATGCAATAGAAGATGAAAATCCTCACTGACATTCACTTGGTAAAGCTAATCCCACCTTCCCTTAACCTCAAATGACTCTAAAACGCTTAAATAGTCTTTGAGTTAACGAACTCTGTAAAATTGTATTATTTTCAAGGAAAATTATTTCAGCTCAAGAAGATAGTTTGATTCGTTCTACCGCCCTTATCTGACAAACATATCAGAGACTTAAACTGTTAGAATTTACCGCCTTTGGGTGCATTTAGATATCCAACATGTTTCATCTCTATCTATCGCATGAAACTGTGTGTGATCTTTGTCCATAGGAAACCACACCCTTACCTGCATGCAGATCCTCCTACCTGGTCTCCAGGAAACAGGACAACCTCTGTTCCGTCAACCTGGACGAGCCTGTTGATAAAAATGAGCCAAAACACAAGAAAAAACTAGTAGAGAGAAGTTGCGGAGTGGGAACACCCATACAAAACTACGTCGAGGTGCTGTACCCCACAACCCGTCATGTTGCTAAGCAACCTGGCGGATGGGCTTGGGGCGATAAGGCTTGTATGTCAGAGTATCAGCCCTATCGGCAAGGAGCAGCTTGAGGCAGGGATATCCCAACCCTAATTTACCCACTCCACCCTTGCAGCATGAGCCTGGTATGAGTTTGGACAGGGCAGTAAGAAGAACCTGTTTGGACCTGCGTACCTAAACCCATCCTGCACACTGGAGGTAGAGAGGGCATGAGTGGGGGCAACATACACTATCAGCAGTAGAACATCTAAGCATGTCATCTTGTTTACGCACTGGGGATTCCCTTCTGTGAGGGGGTACTTTCTCTTCCCTTGATTATTTTGGGGACAATTATGAAAGAAACATATTAAAACCGACATTTTCAGCACAGACTACAAGATTGCTCTGTTTTTGGCAGGGTTAGACATCCTCTGAAGCTGACTGGAAGTGGATGCTGGTGGTCCAGGCAATTGGTCACTTGTCAAAACAGAGAGTTGAAGGAAGCAGACATCAGCAGCTGACTAAGCTCAAATCAAAAAACTGTAAACACATCCTTGTCTGTTATGATGAGGTGTTTCTGCAACGGTGATGAGAGAACAGACGAACAAGAGAGAATAGGAGATACAACAGAACTAAAGCACAAAAATGGTTGAATATATTGTAGTATTTCATTGCTTGTTGTTTGAAGTTGTGTATGTATGTAAGTAAACTACACTCACTTTAAAACTCTGCGTTTTATTGCTTCCTGTCTTTCACAGAGAATCTACCCTCCACATAGAGTTGACTTATCTTCTATGCCGTTTGGATGATTTGTGATTTATTAGGATTTTGACCCCAACACGCCACCGAGACCAGTCCGGTTAAGGTATTTACTGACGTCCCCTTAAAAACAGACATTGAAAATCTCTCAGTGTTAATTTTGCCGGCTCTCAGCGCGTCATTCGGTACAGTTGACCCCAACATATTACTGGACAGGCTGAAAAATTGGGTGGAACTTTCTGGCACAGCACTAAACTGGTGTGAAACGGACCTAAAGGACAGGGACTACTTGGTGACTATCACACACACATTTGTGCGTAAAAAAATGATGCGCGCCGTTCCCCAAGGGTCAATTCTGGGGACTCTTCTGTCCAACGTCTACATGCTCCCACTTGCCCCGCTTATTGAAAACAGTAAGTATGTTATCGTAATTATGCAGGAGACACGCAAACCTACAGAACTCTATCACCATAGGACTATAATCACCTAAGACACTGGAGCAAGTGCATGGGACAAATCAATGATAGGATATTCCAGAATTATACTCAGTTAAACCAAGACAAAACTGATGTCATTTGGAGTTAGGGAAGTGTATCTGAGTGTAGTAATGGACCTGAATCTTACAAGCTACGTTAAGACCCTCTCAAGGTCAGCCTACTATCACCTTAAGAACCTATCCAGAATAAGAGGACTGATGACTCAGCAGGATTTCCAGACTCCAAACTTTGACTAGAACACTCCGAGACATACTCTTACTCTTCTGCTTGGTATCAGCGTCGTGCAGCATGAAAAAGTTGTACTTTTGTCTCAACTCAGAGACGGATGACATTCTCTTTCAGAATTTCTAGTAGAGAATATAATTCAGATGTGCCCAATTATGGCAAGTGGTTCTAATCATGAAGCAGCAAAGCATCCCCACAACAATTACATTGTTATTTCCATGTTTGTGTCTACGTCTAAAACTCTTTGTGGGGAATCCTGTGTTCGTTTTACACCAAATGTAACAGGCCTTCGTCTCCCAAACAGTTCAACGTTTGACTCTTCAGTCCTCAGAATATTATTTCAAAAGGTCTGAGGCTCATCAAGCTGTGTTTTGGGAAAAAATAGATGCACTGGAATGTACTTCTGGGTCAACTGTGGCTTCCACTTGACCACTCTCTGATTCCACTAATTGATCCGTTCACTATTTTCAGACAGTGGCGTCATGAACACTGACCGTTATTGAGGTTCAGAGAAGTTTCCAGTTCCTTGGATGTTTTGTCTGGATGTTTTGTGACTTCCTGAATAAGCTTTGGCGGTGCTTTTCCAGGACTTTTTGGAAGATTGACCAAGTTTTATACTGATAGCCATAAAATTAAAACCAGGTCCCCCTTTTGCCACCCAAACAGCTCCATGGTGTATTTTATGTTTGACACCATTAGAACTGGCATTTCCTTTTACAGCAATTGATGCTACAGCAGCTTGAACCATAAGGGCTCGCCGTCACTATGCATTGATGAGCTTTGGGTGTCAATAACCGCCTCACAGACAAGGGGCCATTGCAACATGATAATGAGTGTTATTTTGACTTCCCCTGCCAGTATTTATATAATGTTGTGAACACTGAATCAATGGTCTATGAATGAAATAGAGTAAACTCAGACAGATCACACAGACAGAAATGATCTCTAGCAGGGGAGGACCTCTAAATTCTGTGATACATACAGAGAAAATGCTCCTTCCTCTCTTTGAAATAAATCACCTCTAATGATTGATTTCCATCCCCCATTTCAGCAGGGTCCTATGATGCAGTGAAACCACATGAATTGTACAGCGTGGATGAAACAATCTGCTTATGCATTTAGACGTGCTTATTTATGATATGCATGCAGTCCCACATGCTTAATTGATTAGCACGTGTGACTTTACAGGGCCATTTAACACGAGGATATTGATTATGTGGAGATGCTGAGAAAAGGTAATGTGCAACGTCAGTGAGGAAGTTTGCTCTGATGTCTTTGTCATCCACATGTCTGGCACATGCTGAGTTTTCTTGTGGAACCCAACTTCATTTAAAAAATGTTTTGCATCTTTTCCAATTTGTCTCTAAACCACCATGCATGTGATTTTAATCTTGTGCTTAGCGGATGAATCTGAGTCACAAGTCTGATCACGCTGTAAGAATAATAAGGTAGAGCTTAAGTTCACACAACCTGAATCTAAGTGGTAGTTGGAGGCATGGATATATACTACTATTACTTCTTATATTATAGATTATAAATACTGTATTTATTACAAACAAATCAGGGCAGCTTTAGAAGGATTTGAGTTTGTTTTAATTGATTAAAAAGTATGCGGAGGTGAACTGATCTCAGCCACATTCATCAATTTGTCATTTCAGCTGATGTGAGATATGTGCAAAATGTTGAGTCCCTAATGAACCAGATAAGCTAACAATAGCTTATCTGGTTATACTATTACATATACTATTGGTTATACTATTATTACATATACTATGGATATATGTAAAGTAGTTGTTATTCTCTTTTAAGTAGTATTTTTTTGCAGGGATTTGGTCATAACAAAAAAAATCATCATCCATCAAATTGTCAGGGAGATAATTTAATGAAAAAGACACTGGAGAGAACCGTAACATCATTTATTTTCTATGACAGAAAGAGTTCATACATACAGCCACTGCTGAGGGCCAGTGGGCCCCAGTTAGAGACAACATGGCACAGGCCTGTTATCACCAGTTGTTGAAGCTATCTGTTGTCTCCATACGCCTCAACGTACAGTAGAGAGACACTCCCAGTCCTTGTATTGCAGTTTTCATACATTTTCAAATATTCTTTGCTCATACTTGAGGAGGAATATGAGGAAGATGAAACAGCGTCAATTTATGATCGATAAACATAAACAGTGCATTATCTGAATAATGTGTGAAATTACAAATCATTTAATTCTGTAGTACCTCAAACAATCTATTTCACCTTTTTAATGAACAGATTAACAGACAAAGACCCTTTAGATGAAGTAATATTAATGAAATGATATGCATGTTTGGTCGTCACTGGAAAACAGCTTTCCTCTGAATACATTTCATACACACTACGTTTTCAAATATCTAAATTTAAGGGCTAACTTAGGCAGCTGACATGGTCTCTATAAGCAGGATGATGTAAGTTATCACCGGGGGCCAGAGCCAGCAGCAGAGCCCCGCCTATTACTAGTGTATTACAAAATACAAAAGTAGTAAATACAGCACGGGCATACAGCATTTTAACTAATAGTATCTATAACCAGTAAGTAATGGTCATTCTCAGTATGTTTGGAAGACATAGAAATAAATATTAAAATTGCTATTATCATTACAATTATTTAGAACAAATTTAAATTGTAATTATTTAGATCTTATTCTTTATTTTCATTATCTGCATACTGAGATCTCATTTTTGTGCTGAATGGCACAAATAAGAAATAATGACTGTCATTGGCATGCTCCCATCCAGTGAACCAGACCTCTGAGTTACAACAGAACAAATATTTAAATATTTGACGTGTGTATGACGTCTGAACTAGGGGATACCAGAAGCCATGGGCTAAAGAGGATAGTCTGTTTTTGAATATGGCGCCCCTCAGTGGAACCCATGAGGCAAGAAATACTGCAGAACTAAAGAGCCCTTCTGCTCTGCTTCAGACATGATCAACAAGGAAACTTTGGCGGAATTTGTGATTTATACAAATTGCAAGATACATATTTTTGTCATGCTCAATCAATAAAGTAGCACTTGTTTCCTCAGCAGTTAACTAATGTTTAGAAATATAAACAGTTTGACAAAACATTGAATAACTGATCAATGAACTGGGATTTAAATCTTTATTTGTCTTACCATGAATGTGTTTCTACCTAGAGGAAGTAAAAAGATGGGAATGTTGGTATACAAGTAGTTTGCCAGATCAAAAAACCAAAGCAGATATGACTCATGCAGTCAATGGTTAACTGCCAACGCGCCATGAACCTATCCAATAGGTGTGGCACTCGATTAGAGCTCCAGTTACTTCATTTGGGAAATCTTAAGATATCAGGTGATTAACAGTCAGACACGTAAAACTGGACAAGCAGGACTAATGCGGACTGTTCTACTAGGCTCACCAGTCCTCTGGTTTATATTGTTTTGAATGTTCACCTTAAACATCATATTTCCATGTAAATTCTAAATCTTGAGAAGTTTTGAAATTAAGCTATTCTCTATGGTTAATACATTTTTAAAAATAAATTTTTTTTTGAAGAATGTTGCTCTGGACAAAAAGGGACTAACAACAGTACACAGCAACCGTTATCTTTATTAAAAGTCCACAGCTATGACATTCGAGTAAACAAGTTAAGATGATACAGAAAGTAAACCAACATCTGACTAGTGTGAGCTGACAGACCAGTTAGCGATGGCCTTCAGAAGCACATTTAATGGTCGCTCAGGTACAAGAACCGTTTACTTTACAAATGAGCCGGTCCTTGTGAAAACAGATTAAGATCAGACATGTAGATAGACAGCTTGTAGTGTTGCATCAGGATTTATAAGATGTTATTCACAAACAATAATTTTTGAAATATCTGTCAGTCTCAGAATCATGCTTTTGAAAGATTATGGTTAAAATAGTAACAGTAGAAGCAGAAAGTCTCCATTGCTGCTTAAATATTAAGTACAACAACTTTGCACTGCCGTTTGCATCTGTTAAGTTGCATATGAGATCATGAATAGAGGGTTGAAAATCAACAATAAGAAAGCAGTTAGATAATGCCTGGCAATGAGGCAGTGGGGCAATAGAAGTGAGCTTCTTCCAACACTTCTGTAGCATCTTCTCCCGGTCTCAGGTCCCATAAGGAGAGAACTCCAGGCGTGGATTCATCATACCATAACCTTTAACCTTTCAGGCTACAGCAATCATTAACAGCCTGAAGCACCACAATGGGAACAGAGAGGGGAGAAGAAACTATGATTGGTCAAAAAATCCGGTAGTTGTCACATTGCATCCTGCTGGGTTCACTCTTGACGTGATTGAGGTAAAGCAGAGGTGTTATTGCAATATACAGCTGATGTTGGATCCGGGCGGAGGGAGGTTTACATGATGACACAGGGTGTTCGGCTTCTGCTGATCTTCTGCATGGGCATTCCATCATGGGCATGCTGAACAGCATCTAATAGCTATGGCAGGAAGCAATCAGCACTTGTAAATACAAAGGTTGTGCAATAAAACCGGTATACCTGTATACATTTGTACGATACACAGACTAATATGTATTGCCTTACGTTTTGTTTTTTTTGAAAACATGAAATCAGAAGTTACCGTAATGTCAAAAATGGTTTTTTTTACCTTTACAAATATAATTGGAATTAAAGTAGTGTAACAAGTATTAATATGCGTTCTATTTATGACATTTTCTATGCATGTCATGTCAAAACATGAATTTAGCTAAATCTCACCATATGCATCACAATACCCCCAAAATCTTCCAAAACACCTTGTCACTGAATTACCCAACATTAGTTGGGTTTTAGTGGTTTATTTATAAATTAACAGTCGCAAGCATCTAAGGTTATGTTAAAAATGTTTCCCAAATATTATATTTTTTTCAACCATGTGACTCAGAACAAATTTTTCATGACATGATGTGAACAGAACAAATCAGATGAGTGTCTCAAATTAATTTATATTCATCAGTAACAGTGGACAAGTGAATATATTGATTAATGCCGTAACTTCAGCTGCAACATGTGGTTGCAATTATAATAAATTAATGTTAAAAATGCTTCAATCAAATCCCATTTTTGACTCTTTAGTAAATGAGGAGGATTGTGTAAGAAAGAGCAACCAACATAAACCCTATGCAAGTCCATACACTGCAAGAAATGAATGACTGCGTTTTTATTTCTGTCCCTGATGTAGCATTGTCTTCCTCTGCTGTTCAACAGCAAGCTGGTCATGCCACAGATCTGTTCACACTATCAAATATGAGGCACATACACAGATACATGTAAACAGTCAAGACAATTGTGTCACTTCAAAATTGAGTGTGAAGCTAGTCGAAGTCACTCACGTCGTCCTCGTACGGGAAACCTTCCATCTCAAGTTTGGAGAAGATCAGCTGATCATTGATTTTGACCTCAAAGCTTGCTGAAGAAAGAAAAAACAGGAAGTGTAACGCAGCTGATTTGGAGAATGAGCTCTGCTGTCACTAGTTGCGCCACGTTAGAGATAATCAACAGATCGAATACAAAGAAGGCAAGATTAAGGTTTAATTCCATGCTAGCTCAGCGGAGTTAATAACATTACTCACAATTTCTCCCCACGGAGCCGGACACCGCCGCCTCGGGAAACTCAGCCATGACAACACGCCTGAGCTCCTGATAGCGGGGTTCGTACCCTCATTTTCCACTGCATGGAAGAAATATATAGGTAGTTTAAAAAAAACCAGAAACCAACCACTCAACCCTAACCTGTTTAGAATATAGTAGCTACTGATGCTAATCCACGTATATAATATATTTGAAGTAGGATTTATGATCAGGTCACAGTTGAAAACAGACGCAGGTCAGCTAAAAATAAGGTTAGAATAAATACGCTTTTACCAATATTCCACTTCAATTTTCACTCCCATCTTGAAATTGTCCTTCCTTGTCGCGCGGTACGTAGGTCCGTATTTCCTCCTGTCTCCACTGCTAAGATCAGTGTGGAAGGAGCAGGTTGGTCTTCCGGGGAAAAAAGGCTTGGTTTTAAGAGGCAATTGCTATATTACACATGAAGCTAATCCAACAGTAAAACCCGCCTACTAATTCTGATTGGCTAATATATTTTGCCCTGGTCACCTGGATTGGTTATATAATCTTTGAGGGGTTATGATTGGTTGAAGTAAAGGGAAGAATATCAAAGTAAGCCAATCAATGGCAGAATATCAAAGTAAGCCAATCAATGGCAGAGTAGGGCGGGTCATGGCATCACCATAGTCTGTTTTATTAATTCGCTACTGGAAATTGTCATTGACGCAAATGGCCACTCTTATGGTCTTTCTCCTAAGTACTATTAACAGGGTGGGGGAAAAGAGTACCTTGGCGTTCTATTATTTCTTATATTGGTAAAAGTAGATAATCATATGCATATTTCCCACAAATGTTACTGAAGTAAAACTTTCCGACTTAGGTGGACAAAACGTCAAACATCCTCTTCTTCTTTTGGCTTCTCCTGATTTGGAATCACCACAACAGATTTTTGTTCTCATTGACGTATTTAAACTCTTAAATTGTGAGCTAGAACAGTTTTTAAAAAGGATAAAATTCCCGAAGAAACTCTTAACATTTACGGAGTTTTAGGACTAAGAGTACACTGGCTTGTGGACACCTGCTGGCTAGGTTACACAAAAAAATCAAATGAAAGTTTACTTAATACAACCATCCCGTTGACTTTATTGTAGTATGTCTAATGATGTAACCAATTTAATAATAATAAATAATAATACATTTCATTTATAAGCTAAGTGTCCTTTATTATAAAGTTGTAGAATTTAATAGTGATGATTAGATTGCTAAATTTGCTCTTGCTGGGTGGAAATGCCAAACCTATACCAATTAAAAATATTGTGATGTATTGAATGTAATGTAAGATAAGGGCAGTTGAAATGACATATTCTGTGGATGTGTAGGTTCTGATGCAAACTAGTGATGGATAAGGCTGGCTGGTATGTTTTTTATTTATATGCTAGAGATCCAGTTTCTCAAAGATCTTTATCAGAATACTGGTAAATGCCTTAGGCAGAAGTAATTTAGGCGAGACAAAGCATATTCATACAACAGTACTTAAACTCTACTCCTTGCATCCTCATCGGTCCACCTGCCTACCTTTCATTCACACACATGTATTCTGTTCTTCTATGTCTCATTCCATTTCCTTCCTCTTCACTCCAGCGCATATCTCCACCTCTCCAGGTTTTCTTCATCTGTCACCCTTCTCTCACTACAGATGACAATCATCATCATATCATATCGTATCAAGTCGTATTGTTGCCTTAAATGGTTTTAAGACTTTGTTGTGCAAACCTGGTCCAATGCAGCATTTCTCAACCTCTCTTCAGTCATTAATGTGACTTACTATCAGTAGAAAAGCAGAGCCTGGGAGGATGCTCAAAAAATGCCTTATTCTGGCAGGCAAGGGTTAGAAGCTGAGGAAAAGCTCCTGGTTTGCGGCACTTGATCAGTTATGTTTCCAATGCTCCATTCTTACAAATATATTGTTTAGACTGGTTGATGACTTGTAATGGTGTTACTTGAAACTATTGGGTAATCTGAGACTTTTGCACACTTCATCCCAACAGGCTTGGTTGGATTGACTTTTCACGTCAATGAAATGCACTGCAACACTATAGTTTATTTCTGCCATGTTTGAGAAGCTTGATTGTGATGTCTTGATGATGGCAAGACATCACAAACAGGCAGGTGAGGTTTGATTAAATACATGACAAGGGGGATAAGAGAAGATGCGGCAGACAGCACTCAGGACAATGACACAGGAGGAACAGGGAGGCTGGAACGAGAGGAGATGTTAGTGACAAGACAGGATCAGGAAATCATTTATACAAAAAGGTAACTAGCAGGACAGGACTTATCAATAGTGTAATGTTGTGACTTGGGTTTAGGCTGATACAGGACAGTATTTGATGATGTCTCAGGTTGGTAATGATCTGCATTTCCATTGTAAGTCACATAACTAACTTTTTGGAATTCATTTCTTGATGCCACCAACAACAGAATATTCTGATACTGATGAAGCCACTCATCTATGCTACGTCACCCCAAGGTGCCACTCTGAGTTGAGAAAGGCTGGTCAAAGGTTGTTTTTCCGATGATTGTAGATGTGATGCCAAGTAAAATATAATAATAATATAAATGTATAATGCAAAACTAATATAAGATACTATGATGACATAGTTCAGTAAAGGGAGGGAGTAATATCACAATGTAAAACTGAATCATATCAAGAATATACATGTATTTTTAGCAAAATGCTTAATGTTGAAAAATGTACCCTCTAAGATTAAAGGTATTTCTATTTCTACAAAAATATTTTCCCTGTTAGGGGATGGCTGGTGTACGTCACAGTTAAAGATTATCCTTTTTGGTGGCAGAAACTCTGGGAAGAGCTCTGTGGGGAACCTAATTCTGGGAAAAGAGGAGTTTATCACTGAAGAGAGGACACTGTGCTCTCGGTGGCTGGGCCTGGTGGCCGGTCACACAGATTAAAAGTATTTATATTTCATATTGCTGGATTTTTTTTCTAGCATAGTAGCATTTCATTTGGTTGAGGTGGATCTAATATCCTTAATTTTTACAAACCACTGGATCGATTCATCCTCATAATTTTACAACATTTCAAAAACCCACATATTGAGTGCTCAAAGCCCAAATATTTAAAGTTATCAGTAAGTTTAGCTCTCAAATAAGTTTGCTGTACATTAAAGAAATATGTAAGCAAACACTCTGTGTTCCATTTGGACTCTATCACAGTAAAACTCAATATTCTTATAATCTCATAGGTGTTTCCCTTGTTTTGAACAGCATGGTTGTAAACCCACTTGATAAAATTATAAAACACATCAGGTTTATATACAAACAGAAACCTCTGTGGTCAATGCTAAATGCTTCACAATTATGTGTCTTTTTCAAGTGGACTGTTGACCTGCTGCTGAGAGGTGCGGCTCTTACCGTCTGCTGCGTGTGTGCATCATTAGTCATTAAAGACAACCTTCAGACTCAAAAAGACATAAAACACAATCTTCTGCCATCACTCCTCTCACAGTCCTCACACACAGCAAAAGAAAAACGGATACATTTTCAATCTAGCTGCTTTCACCTGTGAATGAGAGATGGCAACCAATAACCGGTCAGCACGTAAGTTGGGATTCTTCATGTTTCAGAATATTCACACACGTCTTTAAGATTTTAATGACCGCTTTGGAATAGTTATATACTTGTCATACTTTAACTATTCACTTTGTTTTCATGTAACCATCAAAGCATTACTTCAAGAGTCATATTTTGTGAACTGGAACCGTTTTCGGTAATGTTTACCATAATTCATTCACATTTTAAGATTACATAGACTCAGACATTTAGGAGTCCGATTTATTAAGGCCTTCAGGTACAAATGGTTTTCGATATCAATTAACTTGTCTCTCTATTTTTCTATCACATGTTTGGTCCATAAATATCAGAGGATTCCAATTTCTCAGAGTTCACCTATCTATTATCCTGAACCAATATAACTTGACTTAACTTATACTTTGAAATTAAAAGAGATATTCTGTTAGCTTCATAAAAGTAAAATTAATACAGTAATTGTTGAACAACTGAGTATTGAGACTCTCTGTCAAATATATTAAAGTGAAATTTATATTCAATTTGCTATCATAAATAAACAGAAAATAGCAAACAATCCAACGGAATGTTTGGAAATCATGGATGCTTTTGAATTTTTTCTAAACATTTTACTGAGAAAATTCATGATCTACATTATTGCCGCTAATTTTCCTTGAATTCACAAATGCACTCGTTGATTTGTTTCATTTTGATGCATTCGCTTATTGTTTGCAAGGCATCAAAGCACTTTCTTCAAGTGTGAATCCATTTGAACAAGAAATGCAGTTTTTGTATTAACTCTTGCTGTGTTTATATATTTTTCCTTGTTAGGGGATGGCTGGTGTACGTCACAGTTAAAGATTATCCTTCTTGGTGGCAGAAACTCTGGGAAGAGCTCTGTGGGGAACCTAATTCTGGGAAAAGAGGAGTTTATCACTGAAGAGAGGACCCTGTGCTCGCGGAGGCTGGGCCTGGTGGCCGGTCATTGGCTCACAGTGGTGGACACACCTGGCTGGTGGTGTGATTTCAGCACTCAGGACACATCTGAGCTGGTGAAGAGGGAGATTATAAGTAGCGTGTCTCTCTGCTCACCAGGCCCTCATGTATTTCTAATCACAATCAAGGTGAGCTCAGCCTTCTCAGAGAGGCGTCGCAGAGCTGTGGAGGAACACGTGGCTCTGCTGGGTGACAGTGTGTGGAGTCATTGCATTGTGGTCTTCACCTCTGCTGGCACGTGTAAACACACAAAGGGCAAGAGGATTGTCCAGACTGCAGAGGGAAAGGCTCTCCACTGGCTCACTGAGAAGTGCAGCCAGAGGTGTCACTTTGTTACCTGGGGAGATGACACTGAGGTCACGGCGCTCTTGGAGAAGATACACAAACTTGTCAGAGAGAATGGAAACAGAGTGTTTGAGATGCAGGAAACCTTTGTACAGATGACTGCAGAAGAGAAGAAGAGAGTGGAGGAGCAAGCTCAGAAGAGGTTTATGAGAATGAGGCAACACAGGTCTCTCATGAGAGGTGAGTTAAACATATATCTTTGAATAATTTCTGTTTTTAAAATTCATTGTCTCAAAATATAATTTTAATTATTTATTACAATAAAATATAGATAAATAAAGAACGTGTTCCAATAACGTTGAAAACACTTAAAAATGTATGTATCTTAAAAAAGTTACACTGTTTTGTCGGCAACACTGCTGGCTTGTGCTCTTTCTGAGGGCTTTCACATTTTACCAGCGTGATATTGGTTCTTCTTTTTCTTGTTCTTGTTCTTGTTCTTGTTCTTGTTCTTCTTCAGTGAAGGATCAAATTCCCCACCGCTAGAGAACACCTCTGTAGCAAACACATGGTTGAAACCACAATATCTTTACATTGTCATTTTTTTTAACGAAAATTCTAGTCGCTGTCTAGAAATATACAAATCAACAGTGTTGCTGTTTCCACTCATTTGAAAATACTACATCTTTATGTGAAACAGGTCTTGTCTAGACATCGAAGCAGAATGGCAATCACACCTAACCCTCCACAAGGCTTTCTGGAAATAGGTTCAGTAGTTTCTGCACCATTAGGAACCTCCTATCCAGCTGTGTTTAGGACAAAAAGAAAATCCTGGTGCTTTTTTCTACAATCTTGATCAGTGTAGTACACAGTATGCAATTGGAGTTACTTGTGTAGTGTGCGATCTTTCATAGTCTGTGCTCGGATCGAAATCAGCTGCAGCACACCTACGAAGAATGACACCAGCAGCATTTAAACACTTTTCTCTCGTCACTATTAAAAATATCATTCAGGTTTTTCACCTGACTGAAAATTAATTTTTAACGCCCCTGTTTGATGAGAAATTTAAATTAGTTTTATGTGTGGTGTTACTGTTCTCCCTGTAACCATCAACCTCGATCGCCATTTTCACAACCATTAAAAGGCTTATAAGCCCCTCCTCTTCCTCTACCTAACCAAGATGGTGACCGATGAGGATTAGGAGTGTCCAGCATTCCACATTCCACTTTCTAGCCATTTTAGGTACCGCAGTGACAATGACACCAAGCCAGTTAAACTTCAGGGATATCAATCTGTCCATTTAGGAAGCACAAGTGACTCTGTTTCAGCTATTTTGGTGCAAATGAAAGTGACAATAGGTCAGAGAAAGGCCATTACTGACCACCGCCCAGCAGCCAGACTGGTATCTGCTTCTCAGTGTGAGGAGGAACAGGAAGAGCTCTACCAGACAGCATGAGGGTGGCATGAGGGCCCGGCATCCTCTTCTGGGACCTGTGCTCACAGCCCTGCACCGTGGAGCTCAATTGGTGTTATACAGAGAACAGCAGAATTGGCAGATTTTCCATTGGTGCCCCGTTATCCTCACAGATGAGAGAAGGTTCAGACTGAGGTCATGTGGCAGGCATGACAGAGTCTGGAGACGCTATGGAGAACGTAATGCTGCTGCACCATCATACAGCAGGACCGGTTTGGTGGTGGGTCAGTGGCGGCTGGGGAGATACATCCTTAGATGGTCTCACAGACCTCCATGGGGCTAGCCCAAGGTACCTGGACAGCTATTAGTTACCAGGATGAAACTCAGACCCACTATCAGACCTTACACTGGTCTAGTTGACAGTGGGTTCCTCCTGGTGCAGGACAACGCCCGGCTTCATGTGGTCAGAGTGTGTAGGCACTTCCTGGAGGATGAAGGTATTGATGCCATTGACTGGTCCTCATGTTCCCCGAACCTGACTCCACCTGACAACCTCTAAGATGTTATGTATCGCTGCATCAGACGCCATCACCACTGACCACAGACTGCCCAGGAGCCCTGATCCAGGAGCCCTGATCCAGGAGCCCTGATCCAGGTCTGGGAGGATATCCCCCGGGACACCATCCTCCATCTCATCAGGAGGATGCCCAGATGTTTTCAGGAGGTCCCTTTGGCAAGTGGGGCTCAAACACAGTCCTGTGTCCGTTTATGAGTTGTTGTTAGTAAATTCACTAGAGTTAGATCAGTCTGGGATTTCAGTTTTTCACTTTGATTATTGGTGTGATTTGGAATCCAGCCCTCAATGATTTATTGATTCCGATTTCCATTGATCGGTCTTGCATAATTTGGTTTTAAATAAATTACACAATGTATATCAATAAAGATTTTCTCCGTTGTATATTTCCCACACTAGGGGGAGCTTGATGTCCAAAAGTTTTCGGTCCATAACTTCTCAACCGTTACGCCGATTTAGTCCAAATTTGCGCAAATGAATCGACTCGAAGGGGATCTCTCTTGAATATTTACTATTTTACTCTAATAGTTCATAGTTTACTCACTTTTGGAAGATTTAGAGTTAAATCTGGGAGATTACCTCTACAACGCAGGGGAATGGGGGCTTAACCCAATCTCCCCATTGGCCTACTTGTATTTGTTAGTATGAACACAATCAAAATCTGTAATCCCTATGATGATCAAACCAACCAAAAATAGGGTCAAATGAACACTTTGTGTTCTTTGTGGAGATAAATATAATGACTGGGATCCAATTTCAACAATCCTAAAGCTTGCTTATAGTAATATTCACTTTCAGTTCACTTCTAATACAGAATTGGTGTTTCTTTTTTCAGAAAATATATTTTGGGAAATATTCTGGAAATACTCAACAAATGGATGTAATGACTTTTATGTTTTTGCACAGATTAAACAAATATTATATTGCATAATCAAATAATCAAGAAAGTTATTAATGTCTCAAAATTTTGAACTTTTCCTGATGTAAACAACACAAGGGAGAATCTATCAAGTGATAGATTCTCTTGAGCTTCTTCTTGAGCTTCTAAACAAATTCTACCTGTGTTCCATATCTCAACTTTGATTCTTCCAGAGAGGGCCTGTCCCATCAGTAACATTCAGATAGTGTTGGTGGGAGCAAAAGGCTCGGGGAAAAGCTCCACACTGAACACAATCCTGAGCAGAGAGAGCGGCCTTTGTCTGAAGAGAACAGCCCAGTGTGTGGCTGGGAAAGCTGTGGTGTTTGGGAGACAGCTGACAGTGGTGGACACACCAGGCTGGTGGATGAACTACTTCCTTGACGAGAGCTCGATCTTTGACCGGAGGGAAATGCTGTTCAGTTTGTCCATGTGCCCTCCAGGACCTCACGTCTTCCTGCTGGTTATCCGTTTGGACAGAGCCTTCACTGAAACCTACAGGAGGGCGGTGCAGGAGCACCTCGAGCTGTTTACCGAACACATCTGGAGTCGAGTGATGGTGCTGTTCAGTTTTGGAGATTGTCTTGGAGGCACGACCACTGAGCAGTTCATTGAGAGTGAGGGCGAGTCGCTCCAGTGGCTCGTGGAAAGATGTGACAACAGGTATCATGTTCTGAACAATAAAGCTAAAGGGGATGAATTTCAAGTCAGGGAGCTGCTTGGAAAGATTGAAGAAATGCTGGCTGGCTCTAATGGCGGCGTACATTTTGAAATAGAGAGGAAAGTGATGGAACAGATGGAAGTGGTGGTGAGAAGGGAGGAGGAAAGAGCAAAGGAAAGATTGATGATGAAGGAGGAACAAAGGCAGATTGCGAGGCGACACCTGGGTGAGTTAGAGTCATTCAAAATTGATGAACTATGAAAGCGTGATACTGTTCTGTTTAATTAGCCATTTTGTAACATTTCAACCAGAAGCTGTTAATTCGGCTACATTTTTAACAACATTTGCTATATCTTTCCAACAGAGAAGCTTAACCCTCTTCCGGAACTGAAAATAGTTCTTATTGGTGGTAGGAGAACAGGGAAGAGCTCATGTGGAAACACCATCCTGGCTAGAGAGTGTTTCAACACCGATGCATCAACCAACTACTGCTCTGAGAAACAAACCAGAATCAACGGGAAGACTGTGTCAGTGCTCGACACACCAGGGTGCTTCTCAGTGACCTCTGACCTACTAGTGCCATGCTGCGTTCTGCTCCTTGTCATCAATGTGAGCTCTTCATTCAAAGACACCCAAAGGAAGGCTGTGGAGAAACAGCTGGGGAATTGGATGTGGAGCAGGGCTGTGGTACTGTTCAGCTATGGGGACTGGCTTGGTGACACCAGCATTGAGCACCGCATTGAGAGCGAAGGTGGGCCGCTGCAGAGGCTGGTTGATAAGTGTGGGAACAGGTACCATATTCTTGATAATAAATGCCGGGGGGATGGAGCTCAGGTCTGTGAACTAATTGAACTGATAGAGGAGATACTGGTAGAAGAAAGGCTGGCTGTTCTTCACAGAGGAGATTTCATGTGGAAGGGTCTCTCTTCTGCAGGAGGGCAGCAGTACGACGCATTGATGCACCGTAAAAGAGATTTCAATGTGCTCAGAAGATGCAGAATTAATGATCAGCTGTCCACTGACGGTAAGTAAATGCCTGAGATAATGTTTCCTTCAAATATTTCCTTTCAGAGAAGTGATTTGCTTCCAAAGTAGGTGTAAGGCTCCCCTGACACAAATATGAGGAATGATGTGAAACAATTGCGAAACAGGAATTTGTGGATTTCACATCTCAATCTGGAGAATTTTGAGTAATCTCAGAGTGTATGTGGCAAAGATGATAACCAGCATTGAATGCCGATTACCTTTGATCACTCAGGTGGCACTGCATAAGAAATCGACATTAGTCCATGAAGCACATTACCACATGGGATTGGACTGATACATTGTGGGGAAGTGTATTTGGAATTTGAAATCATGGATGTCATGTCCGTAGGGCTGAAGAGCGATGAACCATTCAGATTGTTACCATCCTGAAGTTCATAAGGCATTTTCTGTGATGGTATTGGCATCGAGCTTCTCAGTAGGAGTCCGGGTACTACACTGACCTGCCTTCAGGCCAAACCTGTACCCCACTGAAAACAGAATTCAGAATGAAAACATCTATGAAAAATGAATGAATCTTATCCATTCATTCATTTATTATCCATTATCGCTTATCCGGTCCAAGGTCGCGGTCCATTTTATCCATTTGAACAGTAAATACCTTTGTCTGAGTGCTGATTTAAATGAAATCTAGGTTAAAACTCATATCATATAATGGAACAGTTTAAGTCATATTCCACTGTACAAAAGTGTTGCACATTACAGCAAAATGTTTAACAGAGATCAGTTACAGGCTCAGGCTATGTCTAGTCTAGTATCAGTGACGAGATAAGGAGTTTTCTTGGGACGGGGAGAGATGGTTGGAGTTTTTATGGCTCACATGTTACCGTATCTCTTTTTCAGTGCTGGAATCAGCCAGGTGCACTGCTCAGAGAAACTGCTCAGACACTGGAGGTCAGATGGTGGCACTACCAGCAGGAAGAAGGCCTGGACTCACCATCCTGGACGGAAGTGACCTCAGGTGCTGTGCAGTTCCAACACACTTCTGTAAACAAAGACTGAGGTGGACTATACATCTGCCCCTCTGGTTCCCCTCTGATGATCTCATCTTGAGACCGAGCCGTGAGAGTCAGTTGTATCCATTCTCATCCATGCATCCACAACAGATGCTGGTTTTACCCCAAAGACAACACAGGCTGCCAAGGGGGGACAGTGTCATCAGTGTGACCTCCCTCTTCCATCCTGCACTGAGGGATCGGACCATCAGGAGGCTGAGCGCATCTGACGGTCTGCAGGCTCTCCTCGACCAGTGGGACCACAGCAGCCTGGAGGAGCTCGAAGCCTTCATCGATTCTTATTTTGAGATGGTTTGGGAGGAAACCATGTGGTCGATTCAGTCGCCTGAGCCCGAACGCCTCACCCCAGAGCAGCATGATGTCGTCGAGGAAGGAGGACGGGAGGAAATGCTCGCCTCTATTGACAGGAAACTATCAAAGCTGGACCTCCTGGAGGATATGAGGAAGGATCTGGCTGAGTTGAGGACAAACCTAGAGCAGAGCTGGAAGACCATACAGGAACTCAGAGAAAGAAGTACATAAAGGGATTATAATGGGTGTTGACCCAGATTTATTCAACAATCTTGTACATTATCTCTATTACTACACATGTGTGTATTTATTGACTATTTTAAATTGTAAAGAAGTTACAGAAGTGCTTTACTGTCATGCCAGAAAAAAACAGAAAAATGTATCACGTTAGAACGTGATAATCGTCTTTAGCATGCTGTGTGGCAGCATTTTATTCTTTGGGTACATATAGAGTTCTTGTTCCGCCTCCTCTGCGTTCTTTTTGTATACCTTCATGTATCCATCCCAACTCGACTTTTCTGGTCTTTTTTTAGCACATTTGTTGACTTTGCAGAAAAGTATTTGTTGTTTTGGAGAAGATGTTTCCTCATGATCAGAGTTCTTATCATCATTCCTATTTATGGCTGTCTTTTTCATCAGCTTCCCTAGCAGCGACTGTCTTTTATTATTCCTTTTCACACGATGAACCATCCTTTTCCAAACAGAAGCGTTTTTCTGCAATCCCATCTCCATATGTTGGGATGTAGCCAGCCAGAACATCCTCAGCCATAAAGTCCATGATCGTGGCATCAATCTGTAAAAACAGATATAATTGTTACAACTGGAAAACACCTCCAACAATCCCCTACAACACACACGCATTCACAAACCCTCAAAAAGGAAAGACAGGGACCATTGCTTGAGTTTAAATCTATGCATTCTCCATCTCCAATTATGTTTTTATGTTTGACTTGTCTTTATTAATATGACTACGGCTTTTATGTTTGTTGTCCGCCTATGCAAAGAAACAACAACAATATTGATTTGTCAATCTATAACTGTTAAAGATCATCTTCATGTGAATAGATCAAAGTCGGCCATTGTTGTTACAAAAGTAACTTATATCACAAGACAGACATTCTTACTATGCTCACTTTAAGGATATAAAGTAATGTTTATAGGCACATTATGTCGGGAGTAATAAAGGCATGCTATGACAGTCTCAGAGAGACAACAGAGATAAGAGAAAATCTATTCAGCGGTAGTTTGACGGAGAGGAAGTTATATGGCACTTATATGTTCCTGTTCCATGCGTAAAAGGCACAATTCTGGTACTCTACGATTACGCAGAAACCATAGAAGTGGAACGTAAGTGTGTGGGCCTTAGAAACGCTTTTTCATTTTCTGGGATGACAGCAAAGCGCTTCCGTAAGAAGCAAAAAAAAAAAGAAAAAAAGAAGAAAGACAAAAAACTATTGCATTGTTAAATTCTTCCACAAGGTGGAGCCCTGGTATAAGGGCAGGATAATCACATCATGTGGGCAGTGAAATGTCTGTTGTTCAGAGGTGGATAAAGTCTTAAATGTCCACTTATCTGAAGGATCGTTGTTCTAAAGACATTAAGACATTACATATCTCAAGGCATTAAGTAAAGTAGATTTTTGGCCATAAGTTTTTGGACATCAAATTTACATTTCTACAGTTGGGTGAAATGTCTTCAGTTTGTGTGATAGCATATATTTATTATTTGTACTTGTTGGTCTAATATTTGACTCCATAGCATGAAAAGTAGTTTGTTTTTAACACTTTTGCTTCTCCTGATGGGAAATCCTGCCAGCCATAACATTACAGTCTTCACCAAAATTTTCATACAGCATTCGGCACAGCGTCACCACGGTTTAAATGCAGCTGATCTGATGGAGAAACGGTATGTGGCCATAAATATGTGGATGTCTGAGCCTTTCACTGATTTTGATTATAACGTTGGACATTCGTCAGTTCTGAGTCCAATTTCTCCTCAGAGGGCTTTTAATCTGCAAGTGCACAACACATGAGAACCTCAATCCTTTGATCCGACCTAATCTGCCTTTATAGGCCCAGACAAAAAAATCTAATTGACACATTGCAAACATATGAAGGAAGGACTCTATCTAGTACCTCCATTAATTAGTTATAATGGTACATCTAAATCCATGATTTAATCCTGTGTAGTAGATGCAAATCGTGAAATAAAAGCTAACATAACTGTCTCGCAGTGTTAAAGAATGTGCAAAAAAGTGCCTTTATCAGCATTAACTTTTAAATGTAACACCTTTTTCTCTACCAAATTTTAAACCCCCATGAAAGTCTGTCAAGCAGAATAAAGCCACATGCAATAAGTGAAAAAATACCAGAGGTCAAGTTTTGGTTTCTCAATAGCATTCTTCAACCGTTGGGGTGCACATACCCATATGTGCTCATATCACACATTCAAAATATTAATTGTCGAAAGGTAGATGCTGAAAAAGAAGTGTAAGTGCCCAACATAAGACTCATTTGTTTAAAGTGATAATATTTGGGAGCTACTGCAGGAATTCAGGAACAGTTTCCCTAGAGGTAACTTAAGGATAAAGGACTTAATGTGTCCTTTATCATTTCAACCACTTCTTCTTCTTTCGTCTGTTCCTTTTTGGGGTCGCCACAGCAGATAATTTGTTTCCTGTTCCGCATGTTGGTCTGGCATAAACTTTAGGTCGGATGCCCTTCCTGACACATCCCTCCCTATTTTTCCGGGTTTGGCACTAAAAGTATACTGATTTGTGACCCCTTAGTGAATGGTTTTGACATTTCAACCACATTCGTCGATATATATTTTTTTGAAATTGGATGGCGATGCAGAATAATATTGTTTGAGAAAAGAGTATGTTCAGATCTTTTCAAACACCTTTTAGTTATATAATCAAAGGACTTTGAATGACACATACACACACACACACACACGTGTGCACACACACAATCACACACACAATCACACACACACACACACACGCAATCACACATAAACACCCCCACACACGCACACGCACACACACACACTCCGGCAGCACAGTAGGTTTTTAGGCCTCTGGCAGAGTAAACAAAGAGAATGTCCATTGCTTTTGAGGCTTTTTTCAGGTACCACTAAATAAAAATGTTGTTAACAGTTGTTTATTGTCCTTTTTTTATCCGGATGTGTGTTAGAATATTGAACAGCGAAATATGTGACATTCGAAAGCATCCTCTTTGAGTATTACCTCTGCTCAGGGCTGATTTAATTGTTGCAAAATCACTGTGTTGCCATCTGTTTCACCGAAGCTGCATCTGTGGCTCTGCATGGCAGCGAGAGATAACCACTTGAAAAATACAAACCTCAGTGTGCTGGTATGACAACAGAGGAGGCTGCTATCTTTGTGAAGCTTAATCTGTTTTGCTCATTTCAGTTTGTAGCTAGAGTTTTGTTTTGAAGCTCTTTGTCTGGGCAGAGGCATGTAAGTACACTGTTGCAAAGAAAAATGTACCTAAAGTTGCGGAAGATGGCTCACAACTGATACATCAATAGTTCTCTCTGAGTCCCAGGATCATTGAAGTGATTGATGGGAACATGAATGTGTGAACCATAATTCATGCCAATTCATCAAAAACTCATAAATATCTTACAACTACAACCTCTGGTTGTTCAAGAGGACAAGCCATGGAATCACTGAGAAAGGATCAATTGTCTGGTGACCATGAATGTCTGATGAAGATTTTCCATTAAGTTATTATTGAAATATTTCAGGTCAACCCAGTTACAAGAATAAATGGTGTTAACTGCAAACCACAGATATGTTCATAATCCAGGCTTTCAAACACATGGTTAAGGGTAGGAAAAACTCATGTAGACACAAAACACTGTGATGATCATCAAGATTACCTCATTTTTTATGTTGTAAAGAGAAGCTAACAGAAGTCTCAGACATGGGTGTCTAACTGGGCCGCTGTTTTGCTGAACTTCCACCTCAACACCATACCTCATGTTCAATTCATTAAAGAAATGTTGATGAGTTACTTTTGCAATTGTCAACTCAAATTCCCACTTTTAAAGTCTAAATAGAAATATTTCTCAACAGAATTATTAACTGTCACGAAAGAGTCAAAACAGAAAGATGTAGGACATATTTATAACCTATTATGTCATTGACGTTTTGTTATCCTCACTAATGCACATTTGTTTGTTAAAAGGTTGGTCAGTTTGCAATTAAGAAAGAAAAATAATCCATTAAATGTCCCTGTGGATTAAATGGACAGGTGTAGCACTTTTATAGCCCTGTAAAGGAGGGCATAGGATCACCCTTGTCCGTCCTGTATGCGGGGTACTGTCTATCCACATCTCAAATCCAATGGCCGAAGTAGAATGGAATTTTACACATACTTGGTCCAGACCCTAAAGTTGTGCATCTCATAACTTTTTTTTCCAATTTGTTTACTTTTGCTTTTTTAGGCCCATTTGAATTAAGGATTCATAATCATATTCACCTACAATAAAGGATCTGGTCCATCCAAATCAGCATTAATAAATTTTTTTCAGTAGAGGGGACATCTTTGGCCCTTGCAAAATTTCAGCTATCTTTAAAATGCAACTACAGTATTTCAAAGAGTTTTTGTGCAGAAGGAACCTAAGCAGAAATTGTTGTTAGGGCCCAATCATTGCCGCTACTGTTACAATTGTCAGTGCTTGATCTTTCAAGCACTGTAGATCTAATACAACATTATCAATGTAACCCTGGCATGTCTCTACCTTTCTATGTTTTTTTTTTAATTGTATCTTGAAGTTGTCTGATTTTTATCCCTATATGGCATATTGAACATGGCAGCCTGAAATTTAACATTTGGCAATGTGTAGTTCGAGGGGTTGCACTGTGGGAAAGTTGAGAACGACTATCAACAAATATAGAGAATAGATGCAACTGCAAAAAACATCTTTTCACCCATTTTTTCTGTAAGTGCTTACCCTGGAGCCCGTATCCCAGCTGACCTAGAGTTGAGACATGGCGTACACCCAGAACTAATCACCATATATGTCACTATGACACATAGAGAGATAAGCACTCACATTTATACAACAATTAACACTAGAGTCACAAATTCACATTCATTGGATGTTTTTATTCGGTAAGAAGGGGCCGGAGCACACAGGAGGAACCCAAAACATAGGGGGTTTACATGCAGCCATCACGGAAAAACCCAGACCGGTCTCAGTGTGAGGCAACAGTGAAACCCACTACACCACTCTACCCTTAAAACAATGTATTGTTATGTAAACTAAAGTCATTCACAAACTCCAAATGAATGAAAAAAGTCAAGAGCTCTTGTGCTCCCTAGTAACCACAGGAGACCCTAACTCTGATTTAGCTCCACTGATTCCAGACGGGAAATGTTGGAATAGTGTACCAGAGGCTTAGAATTAGGCTATATATCCATTTTGAATTTTGATATTTGTCTGAGATGTCACATGTACATCTATAAGATAAAATGTAAAGGTCTTACTTTTTCTTACTTTAACACAAAGTAAGAAAAAGTAAGAAAAGGAAAGGGAAAAGATCAGCCAAAGCACCAGTGACTCTGCTTGCACACAAAGTTTTGTGTTTAGTGTAACCTCACACAGAACTTACCATGTTGTGCCTACGGTATGTTTGATTGGCCGGGAAGAGATCACATGAGTAGATATGTAAACAAGGAGACAGGTTTCCAAAATTTATTTAAATTAGGTACATTGATTGGTGAAATTATATACATTCTGAGGTTTTTCGCAATATTGATCATACAGTGGGTGAAAGTATCGCACCAATACGATACGTTTAGGATTTCTTGAAACACTGCGTAGTTTGCTGGCTCTGTTGGGCTTAAGACATGGATCATGCAGACTGAACAAGTGATTGTTCACCCTTGGTGGAGTTTGCCGTTATGTTCTACTATAGATTATTAGATTTTCTTTTCTTTTTAACCATTGGATTCAAGTTTCAACGAAATTATTTTTTAATCGAGAGACATTAGATATACTTGGTGATAGACACTCTCGCTAGGCGACTAGGAAAGACATATTTTGAGATAACAGTTCTTCTCTCTTCTCCTCTTACTGAATAAATAAAGATTTATTTTAGAGATTTCTTATCATGCACCGTGTTTGTGATGGATCACCATGCAGCCAAGAGCTCCCAAAACACTGAGCTAACAGCGATAAAGACAAATCTTAGCTGTGGGGATGGAGACATTCTGCAGATGGACTTCCGGGGAGCATAATACAAAAGCACTCATTTGTGGGCAATCACAGTCTATTTATCTCTGCTATTCTTCATCTCAGCGCTTAACAAGTCTTTGAATATCATTACTCCTTCAGTCCCCTCTCTCCCTGCTGTCTTATCATCCATCTTCTTCTGTTGTCAACATGTCATTTCTCCACTCTACTCTCCTGATGCTCGTTCTTTCAGCCAAATCTCTCTTCTCCACGTCTTTTCCCTCTCCCATCCCATCCTATCTGAAGTCTCCCCTCCTTCTTTCAAATCAAATCGTGAGTGATCAGCCCCCTCCTCTAATTTAAGGAGTTCAGCAGCCTGGGAGGAAGCACTGGAGAAATGGATCCCCCCTCTCCCTCTCTCTTTCTCTCTCTCTTTAGTCAAGGCTGCATGGCAGACAATTTTGAGCCCACATACATCTCCATTAGCGTAACAGCCCAGAGACCACAATGACCTCCCACCTTTGTACTTATATCACATTTCAATGCCTGTTCATTTTCCAGGTGGAAAAAGGGAGCAAGACGGAGCGATGGGCACGGACTGGGGACGAGTATGGAGAAGGAGAAGGAAAAGATGGATGATTTAAACCTGGTGTAAAGGAACCATCCATCCTCCTCTTCCCATCATACTGTGATATTGTTTATAGCTCCTTGGGGTGATGTTGGGGTCGCTGTACGATGTAGTCTAGTGCTCCTCAGTAGGAGGCCTGAACTAATGTACCTTTTTCCAGCACGGGATGAAAATATGCGTGCTGACATCACAGTGATGCTGATTTCCCAATAGGTTTCAGGCTACAATACAAGGTGAGTCAGCTAGATGATGGTCATTTGAAATTTAAGGGTACCCAGCACTGAGGCTGTAAATGATTTAGGTTGAACTCATGACACACAACAAAAAGATGTTTGCTGAGGCTATAGGGACTATCAGCATGAACCGTATTCAAAGGATTACTCTTTTATAGAGCAGGATATCTTGCCTGTTGTAGATTCCACATGTGTCCTTTTCATATATCCTAGACATTACAGCCAGACCTTTCTCTCCAAGTGTTTGAGGACACATCCAAATAAAAACCATCTTATGCAATGTCTAACATGTGAACAATAGTTTTTCATTAATGTCCTTCCAGAACTCTTGACCCAAATCCTTAAGGGAAAATTTAAAACTCACAGAAGACTGACGGTTATTTGCAAGACTTTTGAATCTGTAAACACAACACAAAGCAGGGATACATTTTCAGGTTCAATAAATACTAAGTCTAAACCATGTGTTGGTTTTGCTCTCCAAGTCTCAATTATTAAAAGGGAATTCAGACAAATCATATCAGCCATAATATTATAACCACTGGCACCTGAAGTCATATTAACACTGATCATCTTGTTACCGTGGCACCTGTCAGTGGTTGGGATATATTAGGCTACAAAATAACATTTTGTGCTCAAAGGTAATGTGTTGGTCTTGTTGTGTGTTCAAGGTCTTGTTTGATGTTCCTGGTCTGCAGTGGTTAGTACACAATGAACATGGTCTAAGGAGGGACAATCACTGACAGGGTCACTGGCACTAAAGGCTTATTGTTGTTCATGGGGACTGAAGGCTATCCCCTTTACAGAAGAGGTACTATAGCATAAATTGCTGAAAAAGTAAATGATGGTCCTGATAGGAGTCGGAGCACACAACGGATCAAAGCTTACATAAAATGGTTGTGTAGCTGTTTGCCGGTCAGGTTGCCCATACTGATAGCTGTTCAATGCTGAAAACGCCTACTGTGGGCACATCAGTACCTTGCACTGATGACCAACGTGTTTTTACATCATCTGGACAGCTGGGTTCATGTGGTGTTGTTTTTCCCGTTAAGCAGATGGCACCAGAATGCACTATAACAAAGAATAATTGCTAGGAGAGACATTGGCATCTTAACATTGTTGTAAAGGAAAATGTTACCTCTAATGAAAGCGGCATTTCCTGCCGGAATGCAACACCACAAAAATGGTCCAAGGTGTCATCTCCTCCAAATTACCAAAATCTGACTCCAATTGAGCATCTATCGAATTAGAGTCTGGGAGACTCACGGAGGCCCCATCTAGCAAGACCTCTGAAAGCAACACTTTCTGAGGTGTTGAGGAGTCCATGCCCTGACTGGTCAGAGTTGTTTAAGCAGGGCCTACATAATATTAGGCAGATGGTTGATGGATGTAAGGTGTAAATCTGTTCCAAAGCATGTACTTTCATGGTTCAAATCATGAGGGAGGGAAGGGACATGAACTCAACTGAAAGCCGAGTTTAAGGCCTTCAGGCGACCTCTGAAACGTTGCAACAAATTGCAGAGTTTGGTGTGTGTAAGTTGTCAAGCTGTCTATTTGGAGGGTAGAGGGTGTATGACTAGGCCAGTTTGCAGAAAAGATCACAAATTTTGGCAGGCGGGTCTATAAATATTATTAGTAATTTACAGAATAACTTACAGAAACATTGGGTGCAATAGTTTTCCTTCTACTTTCTGCTTCCCCCTCTGTCTCCCAAACACAGAAAGTTTGTGTTTGAAGAGGAAGAAGAGACAGAGGTCCTGTCTTTAATGTACAGTAAGTGTGGCAGCAGGTCTTCAATATAACTCAGTGGAAGGAAGAGCGATCCCCTTGTTGGTTGTGGATCACACACGTGATACATCATACATCAGCTCCATACTGCCTTATCAGCTTACGTGTTTACACATATTTCAAATCAGCTATTTTACTACCTCCACTGCCAGACCAGTGGTGGAACAACAAAGACCCCCATTACGACTTTGTAACATTTTTACTTAACAGCGAGGCTCAATTATTCCATCTTGCTACCCTGTCTGGCTCTTGTGTATAATGAATAAAGTTGATGGATTTCAGGTTAGATATCAGGTCATGCCTTCATGTCAACTCTGTTGAACAAGTTTAGTATTATGGTATTTTAAAGTCCCTATGGAAATTCAATCTTATGGGAAAATGCAGCGGTCACCTGTATTGTCAAAGGAAAAAGAAAGCTTATTTTGGTGTGGTGATGTCGTGCAAGATGGCTTAGTAGGTAGGCGGTCAGTTCTGATGTTAAAGATGTTTTCTTATTCTTATTTCTTATTATCTTTTCATCTCTGTTTGCTTTACTTTCCCAGTTAATAAAAGCTTTTATTTTTTTGATGATGCTTTCTCTAATCTAGTTGGTTTAAAGCATTCTTAGAACTTTACCACAGCTGAGTCAAATCCTGATTTTTATCCCCTACCATGAACAAAGTTAGCGGGGGATATGGCTTCCATCTGTCTGTCGGTCACATTCTATTTCAAAACCGTAACTCAAAGTATGTTAAGTAAAGTATTTTTTCATGGAACCTCCTGCATATAATAACCAACTACTGACGTTTTGCCTGTTGCTATCGAGGCACTTTTTGTCTATTTGTTTCAACGTTTCCTTGTTTTTGTCTCCGTGGCAGATCTAAAATAATCTAAAAAAAAACTGTTGAATATTTTTTCAAGCCACTTTATGTCCACATCTCCAGTACTAGAAGGTGCCTTTGAATTTATTTATTTTTTCTCAAATATTTAATCAATGTCAATTAATGTTAATGTGCTGTTTAACATGCTGCAGATGCAGTCAATCTTCAACAGAGACTTATTATAAGGAGTTTATTTATTTCAAGCAAACTTTGGGTCAACAAATGCAGGGTGTATAGCCTCCGTGGGTAGGAAACATTAATCTTTTCACATTCAGGTTTCCAGTCAAGTCCAAAGACTTGACTGGAAAATGAGGGTTCTGGACTACTTTGAGGGTGAACAAGCAGAAGGGTGGATATAAATCCTCTCATGTCTTCATGAGGCAGTGTCACAGCAGCCAAGTCCATGCCAAACCTTTGTTTGGCATGGACCAAGTCCAATTGAAGTAGTATGAACCCTTATTAGAACGTCAAACTTAGCCTGTTGGGAAAAACTTAACCAGAATGATTCAGGACTAACCTGAATAAGTCCAGGTGATGGAGGAGTGCATGTCAGAAGCAAATAAAGCACCTTTACATTTACCACCACCTGGCCTGGACCAATAACCACATACACCCACATGCTCTTCCATCTCCCCAAACTCACGTCTGTCACTGAGGCCCATCAGGATATTAAGGGGTCATGGAAAACCTCAAGGGCAAAGTTCAGGAAACAATTATGGGAAATAACTGCTCACCAGTGAAGGGAATTCCAGTTTTATTTTGAATATGTGTCTGTTTCTCAGAAGGTCTCACCCGTTAAATCATTAACCCGAGGCTGGAGACCAAAAAGGAGGGAAAGCAACACTGTTGTATGTTGAAAATTTAGACACCATCTGGTTTGCAAGTGACTATTAAAAGGACCATTACTGAGAGGGATGAGAGGACAGCACCCTGTAAATCAATGGAGGCTTACTGGGCCAGTGGTTTGACCCTGAAGTCTATATCACCTTTAGATTTGGCTTCCAATGAGGGCAGATGAAGCAGCCTGTGTTCAAAGAATTCTATCACTGCGCTATGTAGAAAGCAATTAAATAAAATGTATCTCAAAGTGAATCTTAACATCTGTGCACTTGTGAAACAATGTTATCCATGTAAAGGGCTGCAGGACGACAGAAGAACGTGAATGGTGTGAAAACAGGATCTACACTTCGAGACAGATATGAAATTTATTTAATTTAATAATTTGTGATTTCAAACCCAAACGCCTCTCTTTGTAAACCCTTAAAATTATTAGTCCCACAAGCGGGATACATCTGAAGTGGTTATATGAGCTCTTAGTTGAATCTCCAATTATTATCTATCTATCTGAGCTATTGGACTGATTTCCATTTGCTAATTTATTCACTCAGCCTGTAAGCATGTTAGCCTGCAAGCTAACATGTCTAGCAGAGCATTTCTGCACAAATATCAGCATGTTGAGCATTTTCTTGCATGGCTGCAATCATGCTTTTGAACTGTTTTTTGAGAGTGTTTCCCTGCCTGGATGCCCTGCTGAAAGTACAAACAGACAACTCCCCCCCTGCAAGCGATTCAAAAGTGGTATTATTGTTGGCAACCCTGTTGAAAAGAAAACCAGATTACTTTCTGTTTGCATCACAGTAACAACTACCAATATCAAAAGACAAAAGCTCAAGTTTTTTCATTCGTAAGGGTAGATAGAAATGGTTCCAGGCTGTCAGTCTGACTCGATCACCAGTCAGTCTTCATCCTCGTAGGAAATTTCATGCCCAGCGACAGATAAATCTGCACACTCAAAGTCAGGTTTATAGTGAACCATCTTCCAATGCTTTCATTACTGTTCAACCATGACATTATGTAATGAGCATTCATTTCATCATGATGATTCTAAAACAAAAAGAATCTGCTGCCAGTTTAAAAGCATCAACTTGTCTCAACTTGAGTCTTGTGAAATGATGGACAGTTTTACGTAACCAAATGGATTCACATGAAGGCTGCATGATTAAGGGCAAAATGATAATCAGGATCATTCTGATTAATATTAAGATCCCACTCATTTATTCATTGTTTTTGGTGACAAAAATATTAAAATACTCACATAAAAAGAACCCTCCATGTTGAATTTTATTCCTGCCAAATTTATAAATCAATACATCAAATTTAACCTAGTCCTCATCATGCTTTTAACTGGACAAAAATCTTTGGACAAATGGAATCTGATGGCATTGGTGATGTGAGCATGCCTTTTTGAGATGGATGATCAAAAAGGGATCACTATTAGGGATGGTTGAGGTGATGATGGATGATTCCTGTTAGTAATGTTTTTCTTGGCCTTCATGCACTGAGTTGTCAGGTGGCTAACACGTTAAGGCTCATTTATGTTGTAATGCCCCAGCGCTAGGGGCATGACGTCTGTACTCTGTGTTCCTTTCAGTCTTATTTTTGTATGTTTTCGGAAAAGCTTCAGGATCCGGATCCGGGAGTATCAGCACAAATAGTTTGGGTCATTGTAGCCATGGTTCAAATATGACATGAAAAATATGTCTAAAGACAAAAGTAAAGTGAGATAGTAAAAATGTGGGCGCTGACGGATACAAAGTTTGAAACTGATGTATCTATTTTTCGCAAGTGGGTTTTAGTTACTCTTAATCACTCTTTGTATCTTCTGGTAATTTGTTGTTGGATTATATCCCTTTCCTTAAAGCTAAAATACTTCCAAGCACCAGATGATGATCCAAGTTAAAAGACGAGCTATCCGACTTCTACTCCTGCAGAGTGTTGGCTATCTGTAGTATATTAGTAGTAAAATAGTGGTTATTGTAGTAGTTAGTTAAAAGTTGCCCATCTGCACTGAATCCAGCAAATGTTTGCACAGGCAGCATGGAGCCTGCAACAGCTCTGATTGGTCAGGTGGTGGTCTTGGGACTGCCTGATTTGCTTTGCAGGGAAGTGCTGTGTGGGCAGAGCACGCATTTTAAATCTCAATCTGACTTGACGTTCATTTAATCGCAGGAAGCCAATATCATGATCTAGATTGACATGTGATTGCTCGTGCAGCCCTAATTTAAATGAAAAGTAAACCTGTGCTCACACCTCTTACAGACTCAACTCAGCAAAGAACTGCAGCTCTCAAAGTAAGTCAGACGCAGACGTCGATCTATTGTAATAGTTGAATCCCAAATGGTTCAGGGAACACTGTAAAAGCTGATCATTTTCTGTATCTTATAGACGGCAGGGTCCATGAATCTAGTGTATCATTGTATTTTGTTGACCTTTAATCGGCTGTAGTCGTGTTAAAGAAAAGAGTATGATTGCGGGGAGTGAGCGCTGTGGCTCGAGTGACAACAACATAATAGGGTATAAAGAGGTTATCAGGATGCATGTTGTGGGAAGAGAGATGTGTGATGGGGCTTTGGACGAGATAATAGAAAGACAACAAGAACAGGAATGAAATTCATGCGTACGAATACAGATTTTATGTCAAGTGGCGAGCTCCATGAAAGATACACAAACACACACACACAAACACACACTCACCCACACACACTGCAGGGGTTTATTTAGTCTTTGTTGAGGATTTCCAGGACATTAGCAGCCAGCCATGTTTGCAGGTTGAGTGAACATGACCGACCCGCACAAGGTTACGGCCTTTTGATCACCACCCATGAGACTAAATCACTACAGAAAGGAAACACAGACGCAAACTTACACTGTACCACCTGGAGAGATAGTTCAGGCTGAGTTGAAAAACCTGCTTTTCTTAAACATAATTTCTTTTTGAGTGGAAGATAAATAACTGCTTATTGTAAAGTGGAATTACATGGGCAGAATGGTGGTATATTCATAGTGCATCTCTTTCTGGGTACCAATCCACCTCTGCCATTGGGGCCTTCTGACTGGAGTTTACTGTCTCGCAGCGTTTGAATTGGTGCCCTTCAGGCTCCAGACTCCTACCTTCGTCCCAAAAGTATGCAAAACAGGTGAGGCGGTGAAACTTAATTCATTTGAAGAGATTATTTTGAATGTGCAAATAATGTATATAAAAGCTATGATTTGAAAACTTTATGAATAGCAGAATAAATCAACTAAGAAGTCTGCTTTGTCGGTGATATATGTCAACAATAATTCAACCCTCTAGAAATCTAAGTACTACAATCTTGCACATGTTAAGCAGTTTTAGAAAATTGAAAATACAGAAATTGAGTTATGTCTGTCTTTAAACTTTAACATTTTGAATTACATTAGGTGCTTCAGTGTGACAAACTGCATCCATCTGTGTAGTAATAGGATCTAATCATGTAGTAGAAGATGTGATTAATCATCTGAATGATTACTTTCATTACTGTGTACTGTTTAATAGTATTGAGCTGTTTGTGGAAGTCCAGAGCTCAGAGCGATCACATTCTGGAAGTGAAGGAAGCTTGGAGGAAGGTAGAGGAAGTGGATCAGGTTATCTGTGATTGCAATTCAATACCATCCAACCAACTAATTGTATTACTCTCCTTTCTGTGCTTTGCTGTCAATACTCATCCTCAGTTTGCTCTCATCCCACAGCTCACTTTTTATGACCTTTAGCTTATCCTCTTTGCTCTTAAACCCCCTTTCCCTTTTGTTTCGATTTCTCTCTTGGCCTCTCCGGTACCGTGTAGATTATTCTTTAATTTGAAACAACAGCGTATATATATCATTGTAATTTTCCACTTTGAATACATTTTAATTGCAATTTGTGCATGATAACAATAGCTTTTCAGATTTACACCAGGGAGGCACCGCATTTATTCACTGATGTGCACGAAGCCCTCGAAGAGAAAAAAATCCTGTCTCAAAATAATCAATGTATTAAATCAGACAGTTAGACAGTAAATTATGTATATTCACATTAACGTTATAAAAATAAATGACGATCAGAAAGTTAATATGACACAGCGGGAAGGAAAAACAAATCCCAGCAATTAAAGAATCTGCTCCCAGATATTTTAATTTATGCTTCACTTCTTGTAGTGTAGCTGAGCCGTTTACTTATTAATTGCACAGTATGGGATTTTGATCGCTACAGGGCCCCTCTATTGAAAAAAATCGTAAACAAAACACATAGCTTGGAGATGTTTTGAAGAGGCAAGGAATCATTGGAGATGTTGTCACTGTTAAACAACCACCATTTGCGATGAAAATCTGATAGAATGGAGTTTGTCAACTTTCTCTCAATTCTCTGATTGTTTTCCTGGGTTTTTACAGCAACAGCCAGTCAAATGAAACACATTGTTACCTTTGATTATGATATATTTTACAGATTTGTCTTGGTTTTTACCAAAAGCAGACTGCAGATTTGTCTAAATGGGACACATATATATCCAACATTCTTCTTCTTTATTCAGTTAGATGTCTGTACCTCCTAACATTCCCTCTTTGATGTTAACTCTACCCGTTTGAGCAAATAAATAAATAACTGAATGCTTTGCAAGTTGTGCCTCGTTCAAGCACATAATGATATCTCTGAAAAGTCAGGGATATTATGTGATTGATAATCTTCACATCTCTTGCCTTCTTGATATAATAATATGTAAGGCTATTCTTGTAGAAACTTATTCAAAGTAAAGAGAAATGTCACCTTTGAAATCCCACATAAAGTCCCCCTAAAAACCCTTTAAATAATTCTTATTAACTTATAGAGGCCAGAAAGTGGTCGCAGTGAATATAATTCTCAGATGTACTTTGAGGGCAGTGCAGCAGAGAGATATATATATGGACACCATCACTGAAAAGTGTACAAATAAAACATTTAACGAGTACTTTTACTTTGTAACATATCATGCCTCTCACCCATACTGCTGTGATGAAGTTACTGGAGTTACTTAAAGCAACACAGGCATGCTTTGTCCGCTTTAACAGAATCCATTTAACACATGCAGTTTAAGTCAAGTACCTGGCTACTCATCTATAAACCCAGTCCTCTGCTCATATAAAATTAAAACCAAGTTTTAAGATGAAAGGTCCAGCTAGATTATAAAAATATCCTTTTCCTATATTCTTTTTAACACCTTCCCCTTTGACTATTATGGTTATAGCGGTCAAAGGATCATGTCAGGGAACCCTGCACTTGTACTAGTTAAACCACAGCAGAGGTTGTAATTGCATCTCTTAAATTTGATTTGGGAGTCATTATATGTTAATATTCTGGTTTTATTTTACATCCATCTTCTTCAGTTGTTAACGGGGAATAGCTGCACCTCTGGTTCACTCTGAATCTCCCAAAATGTTTTGAGTATGAAAATTTCCCTTGGTGTGGCAAAACCTAATGCTAATTATCCAAATCATATATCACGCAGATAGTTTGTAGGCTGTCCTCCCAGGTTTTGAAAAATCTTCTGCCATTACACCATTACTGTGAGAAAAAGCGTCAGTGGATTTTCGTGGGCTGAAAGTATTGAGAAATTAAACCCAAAGGAGTTGGTTTTGCCAAAACAAACACCTAGGTCATATTCCACACATCTTCTTGCCAGCTCTTTTCATTTGGGACTTATTCTTGTAAACTATTTCCAACTGTTCACACTGAGGCCTGTGGTTATTCTGAGAAAGCAGTATTTTGTTTCTGGAAAGATACATTAATTTATTCTGGATAATTCACATCTGCTCATCATAACCTCAAAGGACCCAAATTATCAACATGACATCTCTGCATTTTAAAAAAAGCATGTTTTGTAAAGTTATGGTGAACTTTTACATTTCTTGAAAAATGGATAATTTTGCTTATTTGCAATTTTAATTAAATTGTATCAGCTGCTCATCTGAATTAATTGTAGCTCAAAATAGGAATAACAAATTTGAACACAATTAAAAATATGAATATTTTACTGATTTTCCACACCACTTCTCCTGTACTTCAGGGTCATGTATTTTACAGAAATTACACAACAGGGCAGCAATTGTATTATTTCTAAATCATTTGAGCTATGGCTAGACAGCATCGTACAGATGTGTGACATTTTCTTATATTATTTAACATCATCTTAAGCACTTTTTTACAAATTGACATTATGCATATCCAAAGTAGCAGAAAAATATAAAGAATTATATTGGGAAAATTAGATTAGTAGTCGTTAAATCTTCTTAGGATGCCTTGTCCTTCATGTAGTGGTTAAAGAATGACTACTTAAGGAACACTCAAAACATTGATTTTTTTTTTACAATGAACTACAGTGAAAAACAAAAATACTTCGTGCGAGGCTGTTCTCTGATGTTTCAGGGTTGAAGAAGAAGAAGAAGAAGAAAGACTCCTTTATTAGTCACACAGTACAACATAGTGAAATTACTTAAGGATTCAGGGTCTTGCTCAAGGACCCTACGACAAATAGACCCTGGTGGGATTCGAACCGGCTACCTTCCGATCTTCTGATTGGGAGTCGGCCGCTCTACCCACTGAACCACAGCCGCCCCAAACCGCATATTTAAACAGAAGTTTTTTATATTTTAAAAGGGCAAGCGCTTCAACTCGGGTGTCACATTATTCCCTGCTCTGAGTTCCGACTCCAGAGGTTATTGGAAGGTATTATCAGCTGCGCCAGCAACTGGTGTGACGTTTTTACATCTCTGAAGATTTGTAAACCAGGGTTTAACATGAATAAATCAATAATTTACCCTGCCTGTTTCATAACTCGGAGAGTAACGAGTTCCAGACGTCAAACTGTCTCCCTGATTTTACATTTTTTTTGTTGATTTTATTCTTCTTTGTATTATCTGCTCACTGCTATTAGCTGCCTCTACAGGCCCAATTTACTAATATCAATATGTGCAACATGGTGGAGGTGGTAAAATTAAAGGGCCAGCAGTGCCATTGGAGTCTCCATCCAAGTAGTCCCACAACGGAGCAGACGGGGAATGGGAGGGACGAGAGCGCTCAGCGCAGAGCCACACATGGCAGTGGTCCTTCTCCTCCTCCCCGTCCATGGCAACATGCTCCAACCCGTGATGTTTTGCAGGGATGACAATCTGGGCCACTTTTTCTGGGCTGTACGGTAATGCTCCTCCAGTGTGGTCCAAACACTGGAACCGGCTTTTCAGTTTGCCAAACTATGTCCGTGCAACGCTGTGCCGATTAGCACCTTCCTGTGAAAACGTACAAAATACGTATATTGTATGTCTTCCCCGCCTTTCCACCTCACATTTATACAGACATCTGATTCACCTCTTTTCTACCTCAACTGCCATCTCAGATGTGGAACAACCCTGACAACTTGTTATGCCTCCAACATGTTTGTACGATACTGAAGTGTGGATTAAAGGAGAACCAGGCCCGCCTAGGAAAGGCATTGTAAATCCGACTTATGTGCTGCTTTCATGCCACTGCCTACCCTAACTGTGAGAGGATTTGGGAGCTAAGGGTGGGGTTGATGGTCAAAGGCAGTTTTTTTTATTTTTATGGTTGTGCAGGAATGTAACAGCGCATCTGATGAAAGATGGACTAGTTATGTTGAATCAGCAAAAAAGACAATGTTGGTGCTTGACTCTGCTTTGTTGTGTGGCCATCTGAGTTTATAGCTACAGAGAATCCACCAGCTCCGTATGGCAACATAAGATTTCTAAGAAGATATGGTCATCCAGCACAGGTTTCATGGTCATCTGTACCACTGTACCGCGGTTTAACATGGTTGCAGAAAAGCTTTTGTTGCTCCCTGGAAAGAAGTACGGTGTAAATCAGGATTAACTGCTGTGCTGCTAATGATTTAATAGACTGTTATTATGGTATAGAGAGACTAGCCAATTTTGGTCAAACTGAAAATTCACACTGAGAATGTTGGAGGAAAAATGGGTAGCCTGATCCAAAACCAACCTCTCGTCTTCTGCAGAAATAAAGAATTCTTCACTTCTTCGCATCTGGTGTGCAGTTGAGCTGGGGGGAGAAAATCAACTCTTTAATCTGATATAGGTTGTTATTCTGATTAGAGCACTGACTTTTTATAATAAAACAGAAACAGAAATATATATTGTATATTATCAATAACAGAGTTTTGATTAGCTCAACCATTCATAAGAAATAATTTAAAATGTCAAAAATGCAACAAAGCCAACAGCCTATGAGCATGCTTTGGGACAATGACTGGGGATCTATGTGATCCATCAGTGTTTAGGCACGTCTGTGAGCTAAATGCAGAGATGGCAGAAGTACACACATGCTTTACTCCAATAAATATACAATTAATTTTAACCTGAAAGCACTCGGAGAGTGAGTAAATCTTCTCTAAGGCACAACAGTGCCCAAGGTAGACATTATTCTGATCAATAACCTCAAAAAGTGTCATATTTTGCAATTATTTAGAATATGTTCCATGTCATGAAGTCAAGACGTAACATCACCAAATTTAATCATCTGGAGGATATGCCAAAACCGAGCTCTGATAAAATCCCATGCAAATCCGTCCATTCATTTTTTCAATAATCTGTAAAAATAACTTCATTGGCAAAGGAAAAAAGGCTCTGTTCAAATTAAAAGCAATGATTCAACTTCATTACTCAATAAAAACTGAAAAAGCATAGGCTCTGAAATGTACTCAAAGCAAAATATACCCCTTTTAAGATCATTTCTACCGGCTATTTTTGGACAGACCAACTGAGCCTCTTATATAAAATCAATTTAATTCAAGGTAATAGGAACTATTTTTCAACTACAGGTGTCATCATAAAAGGAAAAAGTGGATAAGAAAATGCGTCATGCCTTTTCTTCATGGTTGAATGTCTTGCAGATGTTTCTTATCTGTTTTATCTTTTTAACTGCTGTCTTGTTTCGTCAGTCATTCCTGATATCCACCAGTGGATACGCCCAGGCATCATCTTTTTTTATGTCATACTCTAAATTTAGGCTGAAATCAGTGTGGATATTGGCAAAGTTCGCAAGAATGCTAAATGAAGATGATCCACTACACCAACGACCCTGTTTTTCGGGAATAATAGGCAACCTTGGAGCTCTTCTTTGTTCATACTTCAAGCTAAATGCTAATGCCATCATGCTATCATGCTGGTTGTTGTATTGTGTGATAACTCACCAGGAATACTGCATTAACATCAACACCATCCAGAGTAATGTAAAAAGCAGAAACTCCTCATCACACGCTGTATCTTAAAAAGCTTGTCGAAATCACCACAGTCAGTGACCTTCATCAGTTGTCTTCCTCCTCCTCGAAGACTTCATTCATTGTTTCAAAAGAAGGGACTTCGTGGGTCTGATCCACTTTGTTGTTGAGATATTTATAATTATTTACATCATTTTCAAAGATTTCCAGCAGTTTTTAATCTGTTCTCTGCTTCAGTTTAGCACGGCTCCTGCCGTCAGCTTCTCTTGGACTTGTGTGAACACTTAATTTAGTTTTACTCTCCCAGGGAACTTTGGCTGTCTTGGCCTGCTGACATTATGATCCAAATATGGATATGTGGAAGGAAATAGATGCGTTGATCTTGATTTACTTTGTCATGAGTAAATGGCTATAAATTGATTTTTAGGTTAACAATGATGATGCTAGATGAAAGTTAAGGCGCTACCACAGTTATGACATGTTTAAATACTTACATTTTATCACTATAAGCAATGGTAGTCAATGTCCTTGTCTGGGGCGAGGTGGATGACCACAGCCGGTGCTTACAATTAATAGCATATTGAGAGCACATTAATAATAATAAGTTGATGATTATCCAGAACTAATCATCAAATGCAGTTCAATTTTATTGAATTCAGACTCCAGGATCTTTTGTGTGCTTTTCGTTTGACAGCCTTCACATCCTGATTGATTCCTTATTTCTTTCTGGCATCCAATATAGATTTGTGTAATTTATATAAACCATTAAGTTGGTAATTCTGCCTGAGCTAGGTTTAGGGTGACCTTTCTGATGTTTGGCTCCAACTTGGTGTTCCAGATGAGCCGTTGGCTGCAGATCAGCCCTCTCACTCGTAGGCTTTCTTCACTATGGAATGTATATTGGAACTATGCGGCTCTAGGCAATGGTTTGAACATCCAAGAACAGCAGATGAGAAACTGCTTGTGGCTTAGACTTGAAGTTGAGATGTTTCCAATAAACTCCTCTTGAACTCAGACAAAAATATGCAACCATCAAAACACAAAGTAAACCTGACTCAATGAAGCACAACACCCAGTTAGGCAGTTTCATTCATAAACATACAAAATACACTGCTCTCAGGAAAATAACACAAGGACCAATCCTCTCTTGCTGATCCAAACTCATTGAAAATCTTGAATTACTCCACTGCTGTATAGCATTATTTAAGTTATGCTTAACTTTTTCAGCCTGGACTATTAAGAAATGAGAGAAGGTCAGTCATGTGTCTTAAAATATGTCTTGGCAGACTAAAGACATCAGTTGGAAATCTTCCCAAAACTCTGCCATTAGCTAAATATTCCAAACTATTGTTTACAGCTTGGGATAAAATGCAAAGCTCCGAAATAACACAGTAACAACGCAAGTTAAATGGTTCTGATGGGATCATCTGGTTAAAAATCTATTTTTGTTATTCTTTTTGAACGTCTGACATTTGAGCTTAACGTCCAAAATGTGGCCAACCAATGAGAAGAACATGACAGCGTAAAAATATCCTGCTCGTAAGAAAAGTGTACGTTCCACTAAAGCTCTGGCTCAGCGCCAGCTTTCACAATGGACTTTCTGCAGTTTATATTTTGGAAATAATTTGTGAAGGGTGAATTTGTCTCTTCCTCCGTTTTAAACTGGAGCTATAACTCTTGTTTGTAGAAATGTAACCAGTCACAGATGACGTCCTCTCCCCTGTCTGAATGGTTCAGAAACATATGGTGTCGACGCTCTGGCTTCAGTTGGCCTCTCCCAGCAGTTCCTTCAGCACACGCTGGGCCATATCTTTAAACAGTGGCCAACTCTTATATCAGCCCAAATCTGTCACCTCATCCACACGGGTCTAGAAAGCATTGCACGGATGTAACATCACACCAGGGGCACATCATCTTTAAACTGCTGGAGAAACTCTTTTCTTGATTCTACTTGTCTGCGTCTAACCAGTGAAACATCTGTATTTTATATCGACCAACACATGCATCAAAGAGCAGAGATACATTCCTGCACCTCCACTACTCAACTGCCTTCCTTTAGATCTCAAGCCATGCATTTAACACAGTGGACATTATTTTTTTAACTCCTGCTATTAGGATGTCATTGACCAAGAACTGATTGATTATGTGAGCCTTTTGAACCGTAAAGCCAAAATATTATAACCACATTCCTAAAATTGTGCCTGTCCCATTTTTGCCAACTAAGCAGCTCAGACCTGTCGAGGCAGGAGCTCCAGAGGATTTGCAATGTTGTGCTGCGGCATCCATCCCACAGATACTCAATTGAATTGAGATATGTGGATTGTTGGGGCCAAGTCAACACCTTGAATTCATTGTTGTGTCCCTCAAACCAAACCTGAACCATTTTGCAGAATGACAGGGTTCATTATTCTGCTGAAAGAGTTGCCCATAGGAAATATTGTTTCCATGAAGAAGTGTTCTTGGTTTCCCACAATGTTTAGGTAGCTGGTGCATTTAAAAGTAACTTCCACGAATGGCAGGACCCAAAGATTCCCAGCAGAACGCTCAACAAAGCATCACAGTGCCTCCTTCTGCATATCTGTTTTCCATAGTGCATCCTGGTGCCATCATGCTTATGCACCTGGCCGTCCACATGATGTAAAAGAAAACATTATTCATCAGATCAGGCCACTTTACTCGACTCCTTGATGGTCCTGATCGGATGCTGACGTGACCATTATAGGCACTTCTGCCAATAGAGTAGGATCAGCATGAGCACACTGACTAGTATGAGTCTATGCAATACCTTATGAAGCTCACTGTGAAGTACTGTGTGTTCTGACATTTTCTATCAGAAGGAGCTTTAACTTTTTCAGCAATATGTTCTACAGTAGTTCGCCTGTGGGCTCAGACACACAGACTAGCGTTTGCTCCCAATTTGCATTATTGAGCCTTGGATGCCCATGACCTTGCCTTTGCTTCACCTGTTGTCCTTTTCTACGCCACTATGGTAAATATCAACCACTGCAGACCAGTAAAACTCCAAATGATTTATAATTCTGGAGATGTTCTGACCCACTCATGTAGAAATCACAACTTGGCCCTTGTAAAAGTCACCCAGATTTTTACGTGTGCCAATCTTTCCTGCTTTGAACACATCAACATTATAACAAAATGTTTACCTACTGCCTTATATAGCCCACCCACTTACAGAAACCATTGTAATTTGATAATCAATGTTCACTTCACTTACATTACTGGATCTTTGCTTTGATTCCCGACAGCAAGGGTATATCCCCGAAAAGTCAGCAATCCACTGTTTTTTACAAGCAATCCTCCTGATTGATGTCCTCAAATTAAGTTAGAAGTTATGTCTACAGTGTTTTTTGTAATAAAGCTCCGCCAATTGAGTAAGATATGAACTATTTGAGAAAAATTATGAGATTGATTTGTATGCACCAAATTTGGACTGAATCAAGTAAACATTTGACAAAGGATGGCCCGAAAACTTTTCGAGATTAAGCTCCCCCTACTGGCGGAAAATATACAACTGACCTTTCCCAAGATCACAGCAGCTCTTTCTTGCATCAAGCTCTTTTGGGGTATATTTTAAAAATATTACAGGATATAGCCTTCAATTCCGAAACATTGCTTTTTGTAAAAACAAGTTCCCCCTAGTGAGTAAAATATGAACTCCAAAGAGTATAATATAATATTTACAAGATAGATCTTCTCCAGTAGATTCATATGCACTAAATTTAAACTAAATCGTAATGACGGTTTAGAAATTTTGGCCTGAAACATTTAGAGATAAAGCTCCCCCCAGTGTCAGAAATATGATACCAAAATCCCCGAGTTTCTTCTTGCACTAAGGTCAAACGGACTATAAAATTTACAAATGATCCATGAAACAATTTTTGAGTTAACACAAAGGATCCGCGACGGACGTGACAATGATGACGATTCAACTTTTCGGGAATATATATATCAGTCAGCGTTTCATTTAAATGAACTAGTTCAGCCTGGAATATTTATCCCTGTGAAAAGATTGGATTTCAAATCCGGAGATCTATTTCTGACAAAACTTTCTGTGATGTGTTATGACATTATTTTAAGAAGTCTGCAATATACATCTTTGAAGTGAATGTTGATTGCACATTATAATTTCTATAGAATAGGGAGACCACCAGCGTTTAGACTTGATCTTCATAAACCTTATTTTCACAATGCAATTTAGTTTGCCACTGTGCATGAAATCTCCTGAATGAGGCTGACTTTAATTCCATGCCAGCCTGGACCGTTTCTGTCTGCTTTCATGTTTTCATTAAGGACTGAATGGATTAATAAAGTCAGGCTTTTGTTTCCTGTTGGTGGTGGTTTGATCTGGTTGCCTTTGTAACAGCTGTGCATATGCTTGGAAACTTGGAAACGCTACAGGGAGGAAGTTGTCTGTTTCCACTTCAAGAATGTGAAACACAATCGTAAAAAGTATCATAAAGAGACAGAAATGAGTCCGTGATGTGGATGAAATATAAGTAAAACGTAATTAATATAGTTACCAACTATTGTGGAAGCTGGTGCACAGCTAGTGTCACCGTAGAGTCCTGTCCTCTTACCATTAACTATGCCAAGAAATGACTGGAATTTGTTTATGAACAACTGATATAAATGGGTTTTCATTAAACTATTTCTCTATTCATGTTGACTATATGTCTATTTATACCATGCTAAATCACAACAAATGTTATCCCATGCAGTTTCAAAAAGGAACCGATTTAGATAGTAATAATAATAATACTCTTTATTACACTGCAGACCAAATGAGCAAGCTCTTGTCCAGCCTTTTAACTGGGAGAAACCTCAGAGCAGAGCCGCTCAGGGACAACATTGTGTTTCTGCCTCGTAAAGCACTGAAAAGGAAGGTCAGAGGTCAGAGCAGGAACTGCAGCCGATGCTAATTTTGCTTTGTGCAACCAGGGTCATCAAGCAACACTTGAACGGGCTTTCAGTATAAAGATGAATATAGCTAGCCTTTTTCATGTTAATATTTGGGAAAAGATATATCTGGATGATGATAAACCTTTGGAGCGAGAGCACTAGAGCTAATGAGAGAGAAGAGTAGTAGTAAGCATTGTAGCCCTTCAGGGTAACTCAGAGCTAGCATTTCTAACAGCAAACACCACCAGGGCAACTTCATTATAGTTTTCTTGTTCTGCATGTCCAGAGAGCAGGTGAGGTTGTGGATTCATTCTATCTTTCGGCTCAAGACTCTTAAGGAAATCTATAGAGAATGAGGACACATTATTTTTGTATTTTGTTGTGTGCATGTTTGAGATTTGAAGAAGATAATCTGTGGAGATTCTTGTCATAAATGTAATGAAATCAGATTTAAAAGTCACTCAGGATTTTAGCCTTAAATCTACCTCTGAAAGATAAACTATCTCAGCTAAATGAACTGCAGTCGAATAAGTTTTCTGATATGGCTTTTAACGGACATGTTGACCCATAAAGTTTGTCCAAAAAACATTAATTTGATCAAATATGTAACCGTTGCTAGAGTCACAGTTGTGTATAAAAGGAGCATCCCTTTCCCATGCATATAATTGTATTTGGGGTCACTCTGCCAACACTGGAAGACATCTTCAGATCCCTTCGCAGGGCCAGCAGTATCACACAGGACAACACATCCTTGTCATCATCTCTTCTCTGTGCAGCTATCTGGAAGACGCTACAAAACTCTAAGAACTCGTACTTCCAGACTTAAAATCGACTTCTATCCAAGAGCCATTAAGAGAAATAATTGAACATTTGTTGCCCCAGCCCCAGCTACCTCATTATCCTTATGATATTTCTCATAGACCGTCTCATTTAATAAGATAATGTACAATACTTATTTTCATTCTTCTTAAGGTGTACTTTACTCTTTTAAGCTGATATGTACACTAAATGTGTGACAATAGTGCAATTATGCTGGTGCTTCACTGCAACTCAATCCGTTTTTTATGCTGTTATTATTATTTGTCATCAATGTCTTTGTGCGCATGAGTGTGTGAGGAGAGTTTATGTATCATTTTTTTGGGAACCCCACAAGCAAATTCGATTCTGCAATAGTGAATGACAATAAAGCGATTCCATTCTATTCTATTGTATTCTATTCAAACATGATTGGATGAAAGGCACTTCATAAAACCACTGTCATTTAGACAGCGCTCAAACAAACAAAGCACCACCAAGGCAGCTCGGTTTCCCCATGACCGTCTCACTCATTAATACTGGCTGCACTTTTTTTCCCCGTGGTAAACCTTCTTATTCCAAACAAACATGAATTGGAGTCCGCATCCACAAAAACTTGGTATCCCCTCCGGATGAGTTCTGGAGAGGTTGCACATTTTCTTCACTCATTTCCGCGGTAAACACTTAGAGCAGCTAGTGAATCACAAGAAGTACAACCGCGCCTGAAATGATTTGAATTCAAACAAAAATCTAAATCGGTAATTTTTTGGGCCGTACACTATCACTACATCCATTCAGTATCTGTAATCTGTTGGAGGGAGGGGTTTGGAACTGACATTGGGCCAGAGGCAGGGTACACACTGGACAAAACATCAGTTCATCACAGATTCAACACATGAGGTCCGACAGCCTTGACTCCCCCTTTCACTGCTATGGGTAATTAACAGTCACCAATTCACCTATAGTACATATTTTTGGACTGTTGGAGAAAGCTGGAGCACTTGGAGGAAACCCCCGCAAACACGGGGAGAAGATGCAAACTCCTGCCAGAAACCTCCAGAGACGTAGATTGTAACCTAGAAACGTCATTTGCCACCATGTTGGCCGCTGCCTCTACAGTAAAAAAAGTTACAACCTTATGAATAGATTATATGTAATCTTGAATCAGACAGACAAACCATCACTGGTTAAGACATAACATCCCTGTTGGAGGTAATTAATCCAGTTTGCTGCAAATCATTGCATTCTGTTTTCATTTATGTTGTATACAGCACACCATCTTTCTTCAGTTGTCCATTCAGTGAGACCTTCAGGGTGATTGGAGCCTACATAGTATACTATATAAAAACCAATAAATCCCTAAAACAAATCATCAGAGAGAATACAGATGACAGTATCTATTTAGAAAATGTCATAAATAAATCAACTGTAAATGAAACATCACTGTGAAAGTAGTGGTAACTATGGCCCCAGTTACATATAGATATAAAAGTTTCAATAAGAAAGGCCCGTACTTGACTGTCTTGATGCTGTTACGTCATTTACCTTTAAAAATGTACAAAATCAAAATTTTCAGCAGCCAAATTCTGAAATATGCCAGTGATATATATTCAAAGCTCCAAACAATTGTTGAAACATCAGATCATCTTCTCACAGACAAATTCACAACTAGCAGCAGTAATTGAGATTTGATCCAAATGTAAAGTGCATTATAAATTAAATGTATCATTATTATATTATTAAAGGACACTTGACGATAAACAAATTGTGTTAGAGGCAATTTCACGAGCTGCTGCCCTTCAGCCCCTCAACATAACGAGTTCCGCTGTGTGGCAAGTCGTCTTCATCAAGATTGTATTTTATCAGTGACCTTGCACACGGACATGACTTTTCCTTTCGCTGACCAGTCATCCAGCTGGAATTTGATATGTTTGGAGAAAAATACATGTATACCACCATAGGCCCTGTCAGCACATATCCGTGGCTCATATTCATATCACTATGAACAGAGCTCACACTCAGAGGACATCCTTCTATTTCTGGACACACTTCAGGTCAGCGCTATGATACTTCTCTGATTCTGATTTTCAAAAACATGGCTGCTGGTTTTTATTATTAATTATTCATTTATTTGACGGAGGATATCAGCATCCCTCCAAAACACACTGCTATACAGTGGCGTCACTCTCTGACTGTGACGACTAGAGACAATAAACATCGGGTTCAAAGGTCCTGGTGGCAGCTGAATAGAATATTAGAGAGGATTGTATTGATGAAGAACTGGGCTGTCAGAGTCATCAGAAGGAGGGTTAGTCAGGTGCTGCAAGGCAGATCTCAAAGGAGAATGTAGGAAGTGGGGAAATTGATGTGTCCCTGGATCAGTACTGGAGAGCTATTGGATCTCAACAGTGAAACTAAATCACCTTGGGGCTGCTGCTGCTTCTCCTTCACAGGCATCAGAGCCTCATGATCTGAGGAAGATGGTCGAAGGGACAACAGGATAATACAAGGAGGAGATCCAGGAAAGAGAATGGATGGCGATTAAGCGGTCCACTTTTTGGTGACTGCTCATCGTCACGGTGACTTGGATCAATATCCATCAACACAGGTTTTCCTTAAGTGTAAAGGCTAAGTACCTCAATGAGTAGCAAACAAAATTACAATGCTTTGATGTGCATTAGTGGTTTTGGAGTGGTTTCATCAAATTTAGGACAATCTTGACAGGAGAATTAAAAAAAAAAACAGTTAAGCAGCAAAGAGCGCTTAATGGATGCATAAACCTCAACATGGTCTGCGGGTTTCCAGAAAAAGTCTCATGAAAAATAAAATGATTCAACCCGAGTAGCACTGTGAAAATCGCTCTCTATTTTATCTATTATTTTGTGTTTAATCCTGATTATAGTGGTGATAAGGACATTATTGTTGTATTATCACAACATTTTATTATTATATTACCATAATAATATTATATTATTCTATGCAAAATTCCCCAATCAGCCGTAACTTTATAACTAATGACACATGACATCAGGTTAACAATGAATTTCTTGTAGAGTTGCAGTGACTTTGACAATGGCTGTAAAGTCATGACTGGACGACCAATTCAAAGAATCTCAGAAACTCCATGTCTTGTTGGGTGTTCCCAGTCTGCAGTGGTTAGTACTTACCAAAGTGGTCTTAGGGACGACAACTGGTGAAATGGTGTTATTGCATTAAAACAAAAATATCTGCGGTGACGTTGATGACTATTCCATAATATCCCCGACTTTTCACGGAAAAAAATCCTAATGTCATTACTCCATCACTATCTTCCTAGCTTGACATTTCTGTGAAATAATGCATCTTTAATTCAATATGATGATTCATTCATACATTTTCTTCTGCTAATTTGGGGTCTGGTCATGGTCGCAGCAGGCTATGAAGGGTTTTACAGAATTCCCTCTCCCCAGCAAAAATCTCCAGCTCCTCATGGGGGGTCTGGAGTTTTTCCCAGGCCAGATGAGATATATATACCCTCTAGCGAGCTCTGGGTCTCCCCAGTGGTCTCCTAACAGTTAGAAAAGCCTAGAAAACCTCAAAATGGAGTAATTTTGGAAGCCTCCTGATCTTATCCACCTCAAGTGGATCTTTTCAATGCGAAGGAGCAGCGGCTCGACTCCACTATGATTATTTTTTATTTTCACCTCACGTGTCAAACATGCCAAACCTGATACTGTTTGTTTGCCTCTGTTGATTTCACAAATTCAATGGCAACACGCCCCCCCCCCCCCCCCCCAAAAAAAAACAAAAAAAACAACACGGTGTACTGAAAGAGAAAAAGGATTTAGTCATAGAAAACAATTTGGATTTGGATTGAAATCCATAAAGCATCATTCATACCTCAAGTTTTGAATTGTAGTGGGACAACAATAAGATGCGAAACAGGAGCTCACTGAAAATGATCTTCCTATTTGCTGAAGAACAACCTCACCCTTCTCTTTTAAGCTTAACATCATCCTGAGAGTTACCGCAGCTCTGAACTCAGCTGAGTCGCCCTCCTGTGGTGAAGGACGATGGTGCACTTGTCAGATGACTGATGTGGGGACTGTAGTGTTGCTTGTTTAACAGTTAAGACAAAAAATCTTTTGCTTTGCACGGACATAAAGTCATGATGTTAATTCAAAAATCTGGATATGGTGTGTAAAAAAGCAGAGAATTAGAAACACCTGTTGTGCCTGCATTACTTGTGGTTTCTTTAGTTGTCTGTGGGCGGATCCTCTTCACAGAGCAGGTTCCAGCCGGTGCTTTGTGGTGGTCTTGTTCTGGAGAGAATTTTATGGAAAGGTGCTTTTAATTTTTTGCCTACTTATTTGCATGTAAACAGTATTATAAACACGCCTCGGGATAATCCAATCCAGCACAACTAAAGCACAAAGTGCAGCAGTGGCTCAGTGTCAACAACAGCAATATTAGATTAAGGGTTGCACCATATCGTCAAAATTGTTCGGAAACTCATGATTTTATCAAACATTCATCCTGTAATCTGCTGCTACAGCAGCATTTACCATTCCCGGTTTCAGGCACCAGATTTTTGAAACTGTGCACTCAGTCAGCCATGAGAGCATCGAGGTTGCACCCATAGCTGGCCTTCACTTTCCAGTTCATCTCAAAGATGGTTGGGTTGAGGTCAGAGCTCTGCACAGACCAGTCCAGTACTTCCAGAAAAAACTGTGGATCGTTTATCATTAAATTTAAATTGGACCTAAAGGGACAACCACAGCCCTGTGGTGAACCAGTGACCTTTCCAGGGTTCACCTAGTCCCTCATATATGTCAGTAGGGATGGGTCCCATGATCCCATCATGGATGCATGGATTGATGGACGGGAAGCAAGGAAAGCTGCGGACCAGAAATTAAACCCTGCCCCTACTTGGGCAGGGGTGTCTACAAACTTTTGGCCACATTATAAATTGTAAATCTAGTAGAGAGGGTGTAATGCAGCTGAATGAGTCATACAACAAATCTAATTCATTTTTCTGATACTTTTGTATTGGATCAGACCTCACGTGATACTATAAAGGCGAAAAGAGAGAGAGAGAAAGAGACAGAGAAAGAGAGAGAGAGCGAGCGAGAGAGGAGCAGGTTGTATAGTCTTACTGCAAGTGTCCTATCAGGGCTAATAAACAGGAGGGTGGACGTGACCCCCTCTCTTCTCTTCTCTTCTCCTCTCTCCTCTCTCCTCTCGTCTCCTCTGCAGCGCACTTGCAACCGAGCAGCACTCCGGACAGGACTCATCTAATTCTTCCTCTTCATCCTCTTCTCTGTGCGCTTTGGTTTAGGGGGTGTGTGCTGGTGCTGAGTGGCGCATCTGACTCCAGTCCCGGACAGCGCATGATTGCGCTTTGTCATTGATCATTTTTGCCTTTGGATTTAACATGATCACACCTGCTGTGCGGCTCTCCTCCTCCTCATAGCGCTGCTTTCTACACACGAGATCTGTTTAATGAACCTCCAGCCAGCGACGCAGGATGACTACCACCGTATCACTGGTGATTCTGTGCGCAACGGTGAGTAACTCTGACATACTCAATAAAGCTCAGTTATGGATTAGGTGTGGTTTTGTTACATTTTGAATTTTTATGATTGATGATTATTTATAAAATGGAATGCTTTATCGAAGTTTCTGTTGCTATATTCTCCATTCGTGTTCATTAATAGTCCTGCTGGGACTTTTGCAGTTAGTTTCCTGGACTTCAGAGCGCTGTGGAGAATTTAGAATGCTTTCAGTTATGCATGTGATATTTGTTAATATTATGATAAGGTTTTAAGTGTGTTCTGCATCAGTGCAGGGGTGCTTCCCTCCAAATATGTTCATTAAAGGAACAGTGAGCAGGTTTTTCTCTGTTGAACGTGCATGCATGCGCATCATTTGGTTAACACTGATTTTGATGCGACATTATGCCCTAGTTAGAATAACTCGCCCTAGTATCATGAATACACTTGTCCCTGCACGTGCACGCACTTTCCCTCTAGGTTTTATTCACAGAGGAAAAGTTAGACAGTCCTGCTGAGACTAGTTTCTGCAAACTGAGATTTTTGCTTCACATTGGGCTGCGTCCAGACAACCCTAAGATCATTAATGAGCAGAATTTATCCTTAATTTTTAATAAATATAAAAAAAAGACGGTATAGCTCATGCCAAGTAAATAGATTAAACAAAAATCCTCATCCAACAGAATCTGCTAATGGCTTGGCAGATTAGGACTAAAAGCATGAGGCTCTTCTGGTAATGTGGAAAAGTTGATTATAGAGGCCAGTCAAGAGGGTGCATCCTCCCATCTGTGTTCTGGTAAGTCCAGAGCAGCTGCCCTAATTGGGCTGTGCATCTCAGTCATCATGTGAACAGACCTGGATGTTAAGGGATGGTCTGTTATGACAGCTGGGTTAAAGGCTAGCGGTGGCTGAAGCTCACTTCGGCACAATTATATTTTGGAATAAACTCACAAATTGACCATGAAATTGAGTAGAATTCCAACCAAGCATATCATAAATGTGTCACGGTACTTTTCGTGAGCTTGTGGATGCATGCTCCTGCTGCTGGTGAACAAATATTTCATTGATTTAGCTTTTAATCTGTTGGAGCTGATTGATATTGCAGGGAGATGTCAGGGAAAGGAGTTGCTACAGCAGTCATGGACAGGAATCCTCCCCCTGCAGTTGTAAAAAAAAAGGGTGGGGGGCTCAAGAGGTTTTGGATGGATCCATGGAAATTTTTCAGACAAAAAAGTGTCTGACATCAAAAAACGCGATCTGTGCAGAGATCTTGTATGCATCAGGAGAGCTGTACACCTGAGAGCAGAGACGGAGTGGCAGAGAGGGAAACATGTAGAGCGAGAGAAGTGAGAGTGAGAGATCTGCTGGATGCTACATCTGTTTTTGAATGAAAGCAGGGATGGCAGAGAGAGGAGAGAGAGCGAGAGTAGAGGGACCAATGAGGGCAAGACATCAAATGAATTGATGTCTCAGCTATTTTGAATTAAGTTGAAATTAAGTTTTTCTATTTACATAACTTGAGCTGTAGGAGATGGAAGTGTTCAATGATTTTCTTTGTTCTAAAACACGAGAATAGGTATTCATTTTATTTCACTTAATCAAATACGCACCAGTGGAATGAGCTTCAGTTCGTCCACCAGCAGGGCTGTGTGGCATTTATGACAGAAAGGATTGAGTAAGTGTGACAAGAGGAGTGAGATTAAGGAGAGATCAATGGATATAAGGTGAAAGAAAGATGGGGAATGCATTGTGAATGAAGATAATTTAAATCAAATCATGTGTGGCAGTAATTATGTCAAGGATAAAGTGCTCACGTATTTGTAGAGCATGGGCTGCGTTCTGCGGGTATTTACTGTAGAATATTGCATTAATATGCAAATGAGGGTAGAGTTATGGTTACTCACAAAGGTTTCACAGCAAGCGACAGCTCACAGTAAGACACAGCTTAGTATAAACAGTGGAGAATAAAAGACGATTTAAAAGGTTAAATCATCTGAGATAATTTCTCCGATGATTTATCCATTTTAAGTTATTAAGCGGGATTTCCTGTAGGAAAAATGAATTTGGTTTGCGATTGACTGATGAGTTAGGTCCTCACAAGAGCAAAAGAACAAGAGTATATGTATATATTTGTGTGTGTGTGTGTATGTGTGGGTGTGAACGGATCAGAGGTGCATGTGGACATTCACAGCTACTCTCACCATTAGACAGTAATAAAGATGGGCTTGTTTGTAATGTTGAGCACAGATGATTTTATGGTTACTGCCTTGGCCATAGTGTGTCATGAGTTTACTTTTAGATCTGATGGGCCTTCATGGGAGCTATTAGGCTATTTTAGATGACTGCCTTGTACATAGTGTGTCTAATATTAGGGGAGACAGCATGATTTATGACCGATCTTGATAGCGGTTAGTTTTGCAGAACAGGTTGGACACCTGGCAACAATTTTCATCAATTTGTTTTCGGTTGTATGTCCTTGTATGTCTACTTCCCAGTTGCAGTGTGTTGTGTGTGTTTGTGTATGTGTGAGAGTTTCTGTTACTCTGATGCACTCTACCCCTGTCCCGGTGTACCAGGTGATGTCAGTGTTGGCGTCGAAGACGGAGTGGCCGGTGCTGGTTCCCTGTGACTCTGGCCAGTACACCAGGACTGGAGAATGCTGCTTGGAGTGTCCACCTGGAGAGGGAGTGGTGAAATCGTGCGGTGCCACACAGACAGTGTGTGCCCAATGTTTGGACAGTGAGTAGAGATTTTTCTTTGTATATTATAAAAAAAACAACAACACTTTTTTAAGGGCTACCACTGTATAATTTAGTTGCAAGAAATTGCTTTTTAAAGATTTAGAAATCCATTTAGTGTTGTTTTAAAGTTCAATTACTATCACCAACTTTATGGTTCCCAGGTTTTGAAAAATTCCTTTGGTTTTACTTCTAAAAAAGTAAAGTAGAAGTTCTTATAAAAGACCTCTGGGGTATAAATGATTTATCAATATTTATCAGAACTGAACAATAATGTTGTACTGCGGAATTGATGGCTTATTGGAAATTTAGACACAAATACCTTGCAAATATCCTCGGGCTCATTAGGAGCGATAACCACTTCGCACCAATGGAACGGCCCTGGGAGCAAATTTGGGTTTGGTATTTCATTCGAGGCCATGTAGACTGTAGAGGTCGGGTACTGACCCACCAGCTTTCTGATAAGCTGATGGTTGCCTTACATCCTGAGCCACAGGATCTATTCACACATATCCAAACTTAAGCTTAATAGTTCTGCCAGAAAGACCCTTCTCTATTCCGCATCTATTTGTTGCCATTTAACACACAAACAATGACCGAACACCGCACCAGTGTGTCATATAAAATAAGTAGAAGTGACTAATATATCCTCATTGCCACATGTGACGTTTAAAATATACTCCATGTCCGGTATTACTTTCTAAACACCAAAATATCATGGCAAAAATGATCATGTAGCATCTCAGTTTCATGGCAGTTCATCAAAGTCTTCTGCTTGAGGGGTAAGGAGCACCTTCACCTCATGCTATCCTCCAAATTTGACGACACTTTCAACTGATTTTCTCTCCCTCCGGTAGCTACTAACTGCTACAGATTTAAAAAAAAGAAAAAAAGAAGAATATTCCATTTATGGGTTGCTCACATAAGAAGCCATTAAATAAAGTACTTCAATTTTATCATAACAGTAAGGAAAAGGAAAACTATTATAAGGATACAGAATACTGGCAACTTCATTGAGTCAAATGTTGAAAAATTATTCGATTAGTTACAACAAAATGTTAATTGAAAAAGTCCCTCAGTGATCAATTTCCTGTCTGTCAATTCTTTCCACAAAAGTATTAAATGTCAACACACTTCACCGCAAACTCTGCACAGATTTGGGTCAAATGTATTTTATTGTATTCAACTGGATGAAACAACCTTTCATAGATTAGTGAACGATACCAACCAACTTGCTCAACTTTTGTAGAAAGTGTCTGTGTAATATTTAAGTCAGTAGAGACTAGCAGTAGAGCCAGTGGAGCTGCAGATCAGATCAGATCTGCAGATCATCACCAACATTTCCCACACACTGATCTGTCACAAGGGAGTTATGAAACGTTTCTGTGCTTCCTCCCTATTTTTAATCTCACTTCATTTTCCTTTCTTTTAGTAGTAGTTCTGGCGGTCCATTTCAAACAAAAAAACAGCATTAAAGCAAAAGCTTACCCTTAAAGTGTCTGCTCTACCTTCATCAAGTGTCAGGAGAAAATAAAGCAGGAACCCGCATGTTAATGCTCTTAAGTGGGTCCAAATGTGTAACAGGACGGCTCAGCCTGTAAACCATTAACACTCAATGTACAGGCAGGAGCTTGGTGAGACGCCAACCTGAAACACCATGATGAAGAAGAACCAATGCCGCCAATGGGTTCCTCGCTGCTCAGGATATTCCCTGTATCACATCCCCGCAGCTTTTGCCCTTTCTGATGATGTCAGTAAACGGCAAAGTATAGGTCACACGCATCTCCGATCAAGTGGTTGTGAAATATGTTGAACTTTTCTGTCTTACCTTTACTTACCTTATGAAGGCAAATGCTTATATTTAGCATCTGGCAGACAGTCTATCTGTCAGTAAGGCAGTGCATTCATCTATATTGCATGTGTTGGATTGTCAGAAGAAGCTGGGAACCCATTCTATCACAGTTAAAACATGCACACTCCACACAGCGAGGGGCCACCTACCAGAGAAGGATTTAAACCCAGAACTTTCTTGCTGTAAGGCAATTGTACAACCCACTCCAACCCGTGAAGAAATGTTTAAATTGGCTTTACTCAGACATTTGGAGTTCATTCTTTGAGGACCATAGACTGACATTATTAATCTATCCAGTCAACACATATAAACACCAGCAAATGGTGCATGTGGGAAAGAACGTCATGCCAATTTAAGGGATTTTTTTTTAATTCTGGAGAAATGTTTGCAGATGGGACGGAAACATTTTTATACACACACAATTGATTCCCTTATTATTCCTGAACTTGTGAACTTCGAGGCACAAAAAGATTCCGATCTCTTCTCTTTTGTTGCGTTACATTATCAAGAATCTGAAGTAGAGCTGATATACCCGCTTTGATGTTTTTCCGCTTCCCCTGGACGAACTCATGAGCTGCAGCGAAGGAGTACAGTGCCGTGAAGTCGGTTTCCTCCATCTAAATCATCACAATGAGGCAGTTCAGATAAATCAAATCAAAAAAGAATCAATCTGAGAAAAGGTGTTTGTGTGAAATGAGTTTGTGTTCAAAAATAAAAGAGAAAAAATTATGTGATTTCAAAGCATACTGACAGATCATGAGCCGGGTAATTAATGGTCAACATATTTATGAGACACTCCACCAGGAGATAGACTGAGCGGAGAAAGAGCTTTTTGGAGTCTGAGGAAAAATATGTTGAATCTTCAGCGTCTGGAATCCTTCGTCATTTTCATGTCACGAGCAGTTTATTCCATTTCATGTTCTTGCAGTCGCAGACGATGAACCGTAGCTCCATATTCCTAGAATAAGGGCTCAACCTCAGGAGTGAAAAGCTGATTATTTTTTCCACACTAGCGAATCCCACCAACTCTTGTCGTGTCTTCTCTTTTCTCCATCTTGTATTCGGTTTCCTCATCCCCTCCCTCGCTGCATGTTGCTATGACTCATCGTCTGTGTCAGCTGGTAAAATGTTATTAAGGAGCCGTGTACCAAAGGGTACGGTCTCCTCCTTCGTCCTGCATACTGTAACATCAGTGCCTCTTTACTCATTTGATCCAGCTAATTAAACCGTATTGGAAAAAACCTGTTGTGCCTCCAAATTCCAACTGCTATCTCACGTTGCAGTACAGGAGTGCCGTTCTGCCCTAATTAACACTCCGCAAATTAAGCTCAAATATCCACTGTCAGGTACAAATGTGTTTTAATATTGTTTTTGTTACAGCAGATTGGATTTAATGCTCTTGAGGCCCGCAGGATTCAAAACACTAAAATAAGGCCGAGTAGGTTAAGACCGACAGAGGCTGAAAAATAAAACTGTAAACACATTTTTATAAAGCTCGGATATTAATTATTGAGATCCCTGATGTCAGCACATCCATTTCCTGTTCATAGTAAATATAGGTGACTCTTTATTTAACACTAGCACCCTTAAATCCTTACTTCCTGTCTGCAAAACCCCCCTTTCCTCCGCGGCCTCATGATCCCAACTCGGGATGAGTGCCAGCATCAGCACTGCTGAAATATTTATCAGTCTCCCCCACTTTCCTCCGCTGTCGTGGGAGAAAAGACGAGCAGAGCTGCCTCACTTAGTGAACCATTCAGCAAAAAAAACCAGGAAGAAAAAGGAAGAGCCTCACGAGTCAGTGCAGCGTCAAAGACGAGCCCCGCTGGCCAACTGGCACGGAAATCACTGGGGATTTAGAGGAGGTAGCAAAGTAGAACTACAGCGTCTGGTGGAAGCTGGAAAAGAGCATCAGGAATCACTTTCAATGTCGGATAATCAGGGTTGAAGACATTTGGAAAGGAGATTTACTTTGGCAGGTACTGGAGGAATTGGAAGAAAATTCTTCCCTTCGTGACTAGCTTAATGAAGCAAAAGTCTTTGCCGAGGATCCAGGAGAAACTGTTGATGGTTAAATTTTAAGGTCTCCCCTTTGGTCTCTTAGTAATAGCTTTGATAAAATCCGAAAAGCACCTGTGTCAAATCAGCAGTGAAGCTAAGTGGACCAATAAAGCAGGGTGATAATTACACCAAAAAATGCTTCACGTTCAAAAAGACATATAAATCTGTCATGCAGCTTTTCACATGTTGGTAATTCATCCACAGCCAGCAGAGGGTCAGGAGGAGATACTGTCAGCGCTGAAAGGTGGACCCTGACACGCTTTGGAGTTGGCGAAATGGTCATCTTGCTAAAAGCTTACACCTAAAGTGCTGATGTTGGAGATCACGGGGCAGCTTCAAGGCCATCCAGAACTACATTATTGATGACACTAATGGGACCGGAGCACATCAGTGTTTGGGGGGGGGGGTTCACCGGCTGAAGAGGCACATTTTATGTGCATTACTCCCCCGGTACATATCTCCCTTTACAAATTTTACTAGTGAGATACGCCAATCATCACTCAGTAGGGGAGAATTAGAAGAAGGATCATATTTTATTGTAGAAGACAGTCTCTTAATGATTCTCAATGGCTTTTTACTTCCCTTTTTAAAGATGAAAGCACTCTCAAACACAAACCACACACGCTCTTCGCCTGCGTCTGCTGAGCACTTGCCGCATATGTTTGCAGTTAGGCGTGTTTACACACAACCACCTAAGAAGGGGCTCATGCATGCAAGTTAAAATTAGCAAGGAAGCCGGTGCGCTGGGGGATAATTTAAATGAATGAGGGGAGATTTCCCTGTTGAGCCTGGCTGCAAAACAAAACAAAGGCTTCAAGATCACGTAGTCAAATAATCGTTTACCTCTGTGGTCTGCTATTTGTCCCAGTTGGAATCGATCCGTCAGTGTCGCATTCTGCTAAAGCCTCCGGACAGTAATAAGAGCAAGAGGTGTTGACAGACAGATAAAGGAAAAAACACTGATCCTGATGTCTCCACAAGAAAGACTCTGAACTTACTTACATCCCTGTTTACCTTGACGCTTCCCTTCCATTCATACGTCAGTGTTCCCTCAACACTTTGATGTCTAAATCATGTGTTTTAGACTCCGCAGACCACCCTAAGATCCTGTTTCAACAAACAGTCAGGCAGTTTCGTGGAAGCAATTCCCTGCTTATTGGGCTCGTTGATCTGCTTCCTGGCTGCCTATCCCTCAAACATTACCTCCGTCTACTCAGCTAAATCTGCTTGTTTTATGTGACTCATCTACGGCTTCTTGGCTACGCCGCTGTTTACAAGGTGTGCAGAGCTTCTGCCTGTGCGAGTGTTTACTTGCCGGAGCCACTTCCATCGTGGGACATCGCTGAGGGGCTTTTCTCTATGACGACATGATGTTGCTCAACACGACACCACTAAGCAGTTCTCATGGCACACTTTTACGTATGCATATCAAGATAAGAGTGAGGAGAGAGCCACAAATGTCCATGTGACTTCATTCATAGTCACACCTAGTCACAATGATTTAAGAGACGCACAGAGAGTCGTTACACCACTGTTAACTCTCAATGTTGTAAATGTTTGCTTTATGAGAATGGTTCATTTTGTGAATTTAACTATGAAACTATGGGCTGCAGATTGTAAAGCAGCTGCAGCTGAAAATAACAGCAACATTCAGCCACATTTATCTCCAAATTATGTTTTAAAAGACACATTTTTAATCACAGTCAAAGCAATATTCATGAATTTAATCATATTTCCTTGTAACACTATACTGGAGGTGTTGAATTTAAATCTACTACTAAATGTTAAACCTATACGTTAAACCTAAATCGATTTTGTATACATTAAATCTAAATCAAAATGTTAAAGCTAAATAGATACTGTATATATTGAATATAATCATAATGTTAAAGCTAAATATTAAATGCCATAAACAATCATTTAAACAAAGTATAAATGGTAAATGTTGCGCCTAAATTTCAACTATAAATCTATAAATCTTGTATATGAATCAAAATGGTTAACATAAACCTAAATGTTAATTCAATTGTAGATTAAATGTGTATCAAATCCTAGATATTTAGCAATTATGAAAATTCAAACTTCTAGTCAGTGGAAAACTCAAAATGAAAGGTGTCACCAGTCACTATATCCAGCAATTCAAAGTTTGGGAACACAGGAAAGAAACAAAAACTACAGTTAACCAAAAGCCAACTATAAATCTTTGAAAATGTTCGATGTACAACGAGTACAGACATTGACATTTTAAGATTTACAATTTAAGATTTACATTTAGTATTTAACATGTACATTTTGTATTTAACATTTACATTTAATATTCACCATTTACATTAAGTGTTTAACATTTTGCATTTAGTATTTCCCACTTAAGATATAGTGTTCAACATTCAGATGTAAGAATTAATATTTAACATTTAAAATTTAGATGTAACATATAAAATTAAATTTGGCATTTGTATTTCATTTGATATATTTGTAGAAAAAGGTAAATCTGACAACTTTAAATATTGTTGTTAGGTGAAAAGAACAGCTTTTCTTTCCTTGCTTACGTACTTTTAAAACTGAATGTTGATGTCAATCTCAGAAGGTACTACTTCACAATCAGTGCCCAAGATGAATCTGGCTCATTCTGCTGCAAATTTTAGAGTTTATACTTTTTTTTGATCCACATGTTCATCTAATACATTTCAAAATGTTTGTGGGAAATGAATGGGTAGATGGTAAACTTCCTGATTCACTCTGACAGCCTTGACTTTCTGTATACACGGGGTAGTAAACAGTTTCATGTCGCGTCATCTTTGTCTGATTTGCAGCTCGTACAAGGTGAATGTTCTCATGTTGAGCACAGAACAAAAAATGGGTAATGGAGAACAGTAGAGAGCAGTGAGTCGCTCTATTCCACTCCTGTTCAACCACTAAAACACACTCTAACGACTCCCTCTCTCTCTTGGTTTGCATAATTCAGCAGGCATTAGATTATATGTGAAAATGATTCTATAAGAACATGCAATATTAATAGATTACTTTGTGCCCCCTAGGAACTCTGGGTGTTAGAATAAACCAATTTGAGAACAGCTCTTCCTCAGTAATTAACTCTCCCAAATTCTCTGGATGCAGATGTTCCTGGAGTGCTAATCTGAAATGTTTGAAGTTACTCAAAAGCATCAGGCAATTAGTCAGCAGGGCTCTTACTTCAGTTTGTACAACACTTTATCTACAACTCAGCTGTGGTCTGCTGGCTCTGCTGGTAATCAATAATTTAGTGGGTCTGCAGATCAACATTCACCCAGCTGTTGATTCCACACCTTGTGAAGGTTTAGCAAACTGAAAGAACTCATGATTTCTAGCCACGTTAGCATATTGATTCGGGATGAAAATTATCTGGAGCATTAATAATCCCAAGGTGATGAAAAGACTTACTTTTTTTTATTTTTATGTCGGGGGTAATCATCAGTGAAAGCGTAAATGTTCTGAGCACTGCTGCTTAAATTTGCTTGTATGCAGAAATGTTGATACCAATTCCTCAAGCGTATAAAAAAAGGAAATACTCATGACATATAAGTAAGTTTCAAAAACATGTGCTGTTGGAGGTTGTTATTGTTAACTTTAAAAGACTAAATGATACAAATCAATTAATATGCTGTTGTATCAATGAGTCCAAAGCGTACAAAACAATACATAAGACAAATATTAAATCAATTTTAAGTCAAGAAATTAATTAATAGCAACAGCTTGAATGAAATTGTGCACAAATATTAGTCAGGGATCTATGCGCTTCTCCACTTTGTCAGAAAGACTTGTTAAAACTCCTTTAAACATCCCCCAGTGATTACTCGATCACTTTAAACACGGCTTTTATCCTCTTTGCAGGAGTGGGGGCATGTCAATGCAACGGTTCTTTGTATATAACTGAGATTAAAGCCGTTTACTCGGCGCGGCACAAACACATTGGGATCAATATCATAATGAGCGCAGAAGGCTTTTGACTCACTCGCCAGCCAGAGGACCTTTCTTGTCCTGAAGCACAACTCACTAAGAGCCAAGTGGATCAATGTGTCCTCCCTTCTAAACAATGTGGAGTAAACATGATTAATGTCATTCGACTCACTGATTACCCTCCTGTTTATCTCCTCATGTTTCCCCCCCATCTTCTAACCTCCTGTACTCTTTGCCCCTGCTATCTTTTCCTCACTCCTACCTTCTTGTCTCATCTTCCTCAACCTGTCCTCTCATCTTCAGGTGAGACATTCTCAGAGAACTACAGTCACAAGGAGCAGTGCACGCCCTGCACCCAGTGTACCGGCCTGATGCGGATGGACACGCCCTGCACTGACTCCAATGACGCCATCTGCGTATGTGACTACAACTATTTCTTCAATGAGATGTCGGGCCGGTGTGAGTCGTGTACGGTGTGCCCAGCAGGCCAGGGTGTGTTTGCTCACTGCGAACACAGCCACGACACGGTGTGTGAGGAGTGTTTGGATGACACCTACTCCGACCGGGAGAGCCCCCTGGACCCCTGCCTGCCTTGCACCATCTGTGATGAAGAAACGGAGACACAGCTGGCTGAATGCACACCAACTAGTGATTCAATCTGTCATAGTAAGTCTGACTCCTGCTCAAGCCACTTTCACACCTGTAGAAGATGTAAGTCATTGCAGACCAAAGGTTCAGAAAAGTCGGGGATGTAATTGAATTGTTATCGCCCCTGCCGCTAAGTCTGCTGCTCGTCTATCGTGTCAGTGCGATAACTCAAAACATATTTAATGGATCATTTAATTAATAATTAATTTAATGATTAAAATGTTCACTATGTTTAATTAATTTAAATGTTCACATAGACCTTGATGTGAGGAAGAACAGGATTGATTCGAGGAAAGGTCGGTTACATATGTCCCCCTCTAGGGGGAGCAATACTTCCAAAAATGTTCAGGCCATCAATTCTAAACTGTTGGAACGATTAAGTCTAAATTTGGTATATATATATATATATATATATATATATATATATATATACGATATATAACTCTACTAGCTCATATTTTACTCACTAGGAGGAACCCTCCCGCCTGTTTTGAAAAAACTACCTAAACGTTGAGCCGATCCAAATATACCTCATATGAACTGCCTCAAGGAGATCTAACTTGTTTTTGTCATATTTCACCGTAATTATTCATTATTTTACTCATTAAGGAGAATTTTTTGTAGAAAACCCAGTTTCTTGTCCGTATCTTCCCAACAATAAGCTCAGTTGTGTCTAAATTTAGCTTATATGAATTGACACAAGGAGATTTGTCTTGTTTTATTAATGATTGTAGATAAAGTAGTTAACTGGATTTATCTTAATTAGAGTCACTGTGGGATCTTATCTTTGAGCAAATTGCTGACTTCATAGAAATAGATAGAGCCAATATTGACTGTTTGAGATTATTAATGAGTCGCATTTATTATTTTTTTAGAGGAGTTCAATCAGGGGAACCAATATCCGGATAAGTGGATGAAAATGGACGGAATCAGGGAGATTGGTTGTACAAAGCAGGGGATTGAGAAATGTTTGAGGATATAACCTTGCTGTCAGGGACAACACCGTAGGCCTAGTTTTTATATAGGAGGCCGGGGTTATGCTAGCATGAGGTATAACAGCAGCTCTGACATCTAGTGGGACATCATGAGCATTCATACATGAAATACACTTCCTATTTCCTTAAATTTATATTATATTAATATGACATGAGGTTCAGTTAGCTTTACACAAAAACAGCCAATACAAAGGGCTACGTTTTACTTTTGTACTTTGAGTACATTGCATAGCCTGCACTTTTTTTTAAACGTTTACTTGAGTAAAGAATGTGTGAGTATGACACCTCAGGACAGTGATTCAAATTATTAAATGTGACTCAAACTGGAGGTCATTTGTGGGACTGACTGGAATAAAACAAAGCCTCCTGTTCTCTGAGGAGAGACAATTACTAATTAAGTGCTGCTACTGCATTTTACTGACAGTATTTTCTACTGACGGTATATTCTCATGACAATATAGTATAAGGAGTGACTCCCAAATTAAAGCAGCTTAACAGTTAACACATCTCTGGTTTAATTGATTTATTTGGTTAACAGTCCCTCAAATAAGAAAATGGATAAAAAAACCCAACTTTTTTTTTTAAATCTTATGTTAAACTTTTGTACAATTTGTAGATCCAAACATATCAAAATTAACAAGGCATAATATGCAGGACTGAATAAAGTATCTGGAGTCTCACGGCATTTTGGGATTAGGAATCCTAACCCTAACCCTAACCTTAACCTTCTATAATCCACATTTAATAATAGTCAACTGGGCATCCAGTGGGTTAATCAGCAGTTTTGAGCAACCGGCCAGGGCCTAAATTAAGGTCTGACATGAACTTGCAAAGAAACTACTTTGTCTTCTTGAAGCTTTGGCAGATCGGCCGCTTTCTTGTGTTTCCTTCCTTGATGCGGCTCCAGATAAATCTAATTGATGAGCCGATATAAAATTTTTACTTGGTTTTATTGATGCATTTATATTAGTTTAAATTTTCCGATGTGAAAAAAAGCCAAACCAAGTGGAAGCTACTTCATAAACTTTGCGAAGTTTAACCCAAAATGGGTTTGGAAATATCTTCTGTAAAGGGGTAAAGATTGAAGACTTTTTCCAGCTGTTCTGGTATGACAGTGTCACAGCACATTCAAAATGATCTTGTGGTATGAAAGCCCCAGTAAAACCCGCTGCAAATTGGTTTCACACAAGTTCAGATCTGTATTGCAGCTATCGTGTAGATCTGAATTACAGTGAGAGGTGACCACTTGTCATGTTTTCAAATGGGACAAAGTTGAAAGCTGTAACATTCAAAAGGTCAAACACTATTGCAGTGTCAACACAATAAATAATCAACTCTCCCACAAAGCGAGAGGCTGCATGCGAGGAAGAGAGTTGGACTCGCTGTGCTCGATAGTAGAGGCAGTTTGTTACCGAGGAAGCTGTAAATTCTCTCAGGCAAGACGAGGCATGAAATCGACCCCATCAGGGGGCTACCAGGCTCAAATCTGGGAGGTAAAACATTTTGAATGGCATTCCTTTGTGCTTCCTTGATAATAATATGCTGTTTCTTGAAAACAATACAAGATTTAGGACTGTAACGGAAGGATCAATATCCTCACTAGTTGCAGTAAAACAACATTTTTGCAACAATAGACCATGACGTTTGTGGTTATCGTTCTTTCCTGAGAAAACTCTTTTCGCTCCATTTAAGTTTTTTTTATGCGAACCAAAGAGGCACTTATGTTGTTGAATGATTAAATGCTTCTGAGAAAGCACTTAATAGCACAGGCACTCGCTAATGCAGACCTTTTATTGATCTCCCGCATGCTTTTAAATTTTTAAATGAATAGTTTTATAACGGTATAACGGTGTTTGATATAAATGTTGGGCTTTAACACTGGGTTCCAATATTTCTTCCAGGCTGCTATTGGACAGGCTAGACACCAGCATGTAGTCTGACCCAGGAAGTAAAGGAAGTTTAAAATTTGTTGACACCCTGTTGTTGTAGTGCGGATTTGGTAGCATCAAGTGTTGGGTGTAAATTCATCTTTGATTGGGTGTATTTGCACCGGCGGGCAGCAGACAAAGTAAATTTAAAGGGGTTTGTTTCGTTTCGTTATCCTCTGCTTATCCATGTCCATCTGGGAGGTGACCCCGGGGTAGACCAAGGACCCGCTGGAGAAATTACATCTCTCGGCTGGCGTGGGAACGCCTTGGAATCCTCCTAGAGGAGTTGGTGGATGTGGCCGGGGAGAGGAAAGTGTGGGCTTCCCGTCACTGCAGACGCCGCCCCGATCCGTCTGTCCGTCTCCTGCTCCCTTTTTCCCTCACTCGTGAACAAGACCCCGAGATACTTGAACTCTTCCTTTTGCGTCAAAAACTCCTCCCCGACCCGGAGTGAGTACGCTACCTTTTTCCCACTGAGAACCAGTGCTTTGCATAGAGGCAAGCCCGACTATATCTAGTCTGTACCTCTCAACGTCTCACACAAGCTCAGGCTCCTTCCCCATCAGTGAGGTGACATTCCATGTCCCCACCGTCAGCTTTTGTAGCCTTGGATCGGACCGCCAGGGCCGCTGCCTTTTCCTACTGCCTGATCCACAATGCACCGGACCCCTGCGGATTCCTCCGTGGGTGGTGGGCCCACGGGAGGAGGGACCCAGGTCCCTGCTTCGGGCTAAACCCGACTGGGCCCCATGGGTGAAGACCTGGCCACCAGACGCTCGCTGGCGGGCCCCTACCCTGGGCCTGGCTCCAGGGTGGGGCCCCGGTTACCCTCTGGGCAGGGTACCTGAGTCCTTGATTTTTCCTCTCATCAGGGGTCTTGATTGAGGGTTGAAGAGCCCCAATGATGATTCGACAGCTTTCCCTCCCCTATTCCCCTAAAACATCAAATGTATTTGGATATTTTCATTATCGATAAATCTCCACAATAATTCTGACCACAAACAAAGCCATTCAAACAGCCACCTCCTGCTTGAGTCTACTCTGCATTGGCATAAATAATGTGCCACTGGGCAACGTTGCAAGACAACAGGAAATGAAAGCAAAAATGACAAAAACATTGTTCAGTTGTTTTACACTAGAATATCTCAAAAGTTTTGATATGGATATTTTTGAGACATTCGTGGCCTCCGGATAACAAAAAAAATCCTTCTAGTATGGGGTAGAAATTTGTGTTTTGATGGGAAATGTTTCATTAATTATTCAATACAATGCAATTATTCAATGTAATGGTTTGGAATATGGTGCAGCGGGTAATTTCACCTTCAGAGTTATTTGTATTTAGATTGGGGATCTCAGAATTTAATATTTCCCCATTACGTACATGTTATCCCTTACAGAATGCCCATTACTCTTATGGATTTTCTAACAAGGCTTATTTTGGGTTGGCATTTACTTCGTATCAGATTAATCAGTGACCATAATTCTCATATAGATAAACAGGTTTTGAATCTTGAATGGGGGAATTTTAGCTATTTGTAGGGGATCAGTGCAAATTTTCCTCAAGGATTTTGATAATATTTTGAAGCCATGAAGGTTTTTAACCCACTTCTTATGGGTAAGCATCCACGGTTTAAAAGTATCCTCTCTGGAAAAAATGTGAATTTGGCTAATACTTTGGTTGATAACCAAACTAAAAACATAAAACAATCAGCCTCAGCTGTCCTTGATGGTTGGTGCCAACTAGCATGTTAACACACTGAAGAAAGATTGATCATACATGGTTACCATTACATCAGGATGGTATCAGTGTGATTTGTATTGTTTTAGCAGGCTGGTGTTAGCATTTAGCTGAATTGTGTAACAGTCCACTGAGCTTGAGGGTCTGCAAAAGTTTGTAAGTTACATGAGCAAACCAAATTCCACATGCCTACATACAAGGAGTTCTCCAGATTTAAAATTGCAACCAAGACTGAGCGGAATGTACTCCAGGCAGGACTTAACACTGTACATCTGCAAGGCTGGAGGAAGCTATAACAGACATGACCCCTGTCAGAACCGACAGCCGGCAAAATAAACTGCACCCTATGCCCCCTAAAACACCCAGAATATCCACCGTAGTCTGATGTACAGTGAGCCACAATGCACCCGTTTACGGTCCATCTACTGGCCACCCATGCAGCTGGTCTCATCTTTGACCCGCTGTGTCCTGAGAAATAGTAAAGGAGCAGCGGGGCCGTTGACGACTGATGATGGCATGATAAGTGACCTTGTACGACATCTGTTTCAAAGGAGAGTCCTGTTATGCAGCACCAGTGGGCCTGTGGGTAATGCCTGTAGTCGGTCACATGTGGCGTTGATGATGTTTGCATGCAGGGTGGTCTATGATGACTCTGCATATAGACATGCAACAAACAGAAATCTGGAATTCTCTGCTCTGTATATTATCTATGTGAGGAAATAATATTCCTGTACCCATGTTTCCTGCTGCCTTTTGCTCATTTCTGTAGAGGAGGACAAAAATAAAATTTGCGGTAGTTTCAAATCCCTAAGTCCCTAGTTTATATCAAGCTGTCACCAAGTGTCAATTACATGATACAACGACAGCGACCGAATGAGAGAGAGAGAATACCATAGAGATGAAAATAGAAGGAGAGAACTGCAGCATATGTGCTGTGCTGGTATTCTGTGCAGTGGGGTCGATATGAGTCCTGGGATTACTGCTGCTAATTCTCAGGTTTCGCTGAATGACCTCTATAAGCCAACTCGCACGCACGCACGCACGCACGCACGCACGCACACACACACACACACACACACACACACACACACACACACACACACACACACACACACACACACACACACACACACACACACACACACACACACACACACACACACACACACACACACACACAGAGCTTAGCCCTGTCCAGCCCCAGATAGAAATAGACTCCTAACCATAAGTGTCCAAAATCAAAAAAAAATAAATCAATTGGTTGGCGAACATGACACATGCACATCCTAATGCTCTTCAATTACACCATTTGACATTAAACCCTGGACAAGGAACATGTGTGAACCTTTTTATTGGAATAAAATTATTGGAACTGAGGAAAACCCGGATTGCTAACCGATTCCTTTCAGAACTGATAAAATTCAATAGAATATTATACAGATGTCTAAATGTTATTTTTTCACAGTTTAACATAACAGTTGTAGAAAATGAATGCCGCCTTTCCTCTCGTACATTCACCTTCTGCCCTTGTCTGAGATCTCTTGTTTTGAAAGCCTGGCATTGAGTAATAAGTACCCTTTCTCCGCAACCATACTTCTATACGCCGAACACCCAAACCAAACCCAGTCGATATGGACTGTCATTCCATTGCTACGCTGATGACACGCAAATCTACATAAAAACTGACATGTTCACCCGCAGCTTCTCCATCCTCATCGTCATCATCATCTCCCCTGTCAACTCTCCGCGCCTTTCTGGAGGAGATAAAGGTGTTGATGAAAAACAACTTTCTCCAGTTGAACAGCTCCAAAACCGAAACAATTTTAATTGGCACCCCTCATCAGACCCAGTCTTCCTCCATAACCAGCATTACCTTCTCTGGTCATGACATTCCCCTCTCTTCATCAGTCACCAACCTTGGCTTAAGATTCGACCCTCAACTCACTTTTGAATCCCACATCAAACACATCTGCAAGATCTCCTTTCACCATCTCAGAAATATTTCCAAACTCCGTTCTTCACTAACCTTGAGTGATGCTGAAAAGCTGGTTCACGCGTTTGTCTCCTCCAGACTGGATTACTGTAACGCACTTCTCATCGGGATCCCTGATAAAAGTCTTCAAAGACTGCAGTATGTTCAAAACAGTGCTGCAAGGATCCTGATGAGAGTTCGTAAACACGAACACATCACCCCCGTTCTTCATTCCCTTCATTGGCTTCCCTTCTCCACCAGGATTGATTATAAGATCTCTCTCCTCACTCACCAGTGCATCCATGGTAACGCACCCCCCTACCTAAAAGAACTACTCACCCCACTGACCTCAACACGATCCCTCTGCTCTACACACTCAAAGCGCCTCCTCCACCCGCGGACTAAGCTCAGCACAATGGGTGATGCTGCCCCTCGTCTGTGGAATGCTCCCCCTGACCATCTGAGGGCTCCACAGATGATTGAGACTTTTTCATAAAGGACTGAAAACTTTCCTTTTTAGCAGAATTTAATTAACATTTCTGTTTTTTGGTCATAATTTTATATAGTTATTATTATATTTTTTATTGATACTTTTATCTGCTTTTAACTCGTAGCACTTTCAGATTCTATCCAAATGTAAAGTGTGTTATAAATGAAATGTATTATTATTATTATTATTATTATTATTATTATTATTATTATTATTGTTCTGGGATAGAGATAACTTATCCATAAATGGGACAAAACTATTAAACATTATTGGATGTTTGATATTAATTTGACATTTTATAGAAAATAAAATGAAGAAATATATAATCTTTCTGCATATGAAATTAGATCCTTCAACACTCGCATATTTCGCTGCATCCTTTAAGCTGACATTGATACATCCACAAGTTGGAGAGGGAGAGTGAAAAGCTGCGCATACAAAAATAGCAAAAGTATGGGAGTGAAAATATACCTTGTATATAAAAAGTGGCTAAAGTGGCAGCAAGAACATACTTGGTGGTGATCTATGAGGTCTTTAAATGTCTCGCGGAATTTGGCTTTCTTCTTCATGTCTGTTAATTTCTGATGTGTCTTGCTTTTTTCATAGCTAAAAATGCCCCCGGTGTTTTCCTGTGGTACTGGTCTGTTTCACCCCTGTAGAACTTTACATTAGTCTAAAGTTGAGATGATTTACTTTAGATGCAACGTGTTGAGCGTCTGTTCAAGTGTCTGTCCGCAGGAAGAAGGAATAATATTAAAAAACCATTTAGGATACTTTTTATCTTTTTAATACACAGTTCATCCGCACACCCCTCCCTCCCCATTCTCCTCATTTGCTACCCCAGTGGCTCTTGAGTAGATGGGCTAGCAGACTGGTGGAAGGTGGCCAGTGTGCATTCATTTCCTTCACCGATGCAGCATAATTACTCCTGCTAATCAGAGCACTTCTCTGTTCATCTGCCCCCCCCTCATTCTCTCCAAACACTCCTCTCCTCTGTCTGGCCTCCTCTCCACTCTCCCTATTAACCCTCCCCAGCAGAAGACAGAAGGTTCACTTGAATAATTTGTATTACGTGTGTGTTTGATGGATGTGTGCACGCCAGGCGACAAACACAGAGGAAGATTGAGATAGAGGCTGAGCTGAGACAGTGGGTGTGTGTTTGGCGGCTGACAAAGAGGTCATTGTACATGTGCCGGTCATGATAGTGGCTCATCTTCACCCTGGACTGACAGCGGCCAAGACAATCTTCGCAGAAGACCTTGGGGTTAACCTCACCATAAAGACCTCAATGGCTCATAAAAATTAAATCTTTTTTCTCCCCCTCTTGTCCACACCCCCACTTATAAACACACTCAGTCCACATACAGCCCGATGCTCATAAAACCTTGGGCAAGTTTTATTTCGTTTAATTTAAAAAAAAAAACCCACTGAAGCCAAAAAAGAAATTGTTAAAGTTTCAGCGCCTTTAAGCTCCCATTCTCTTCCAGCAGTGGTATGCGGCCTCAGGAGCGCCAGGTTTATTCTCTGGCAATCAACCAGACGTGTTTGCTGCGACAAATCAAGAGAATGAAGGCAAATTAAAGGAAAGACGCAGTATAAGTTTCTTAAACTATACCAGCTATTTGTGTCGACTCAGTGTTATGTGAAGCAGACCCCCAGGACAGCTGGTATTAAGGCGGAGAACGACAACTTGCAAGGAATTCTGAGGTGTGGCTGATGCATGAAAAAAGTTCATTCCACCAAAGGGAGAGACTTACAGTAGTGCAGGATGTGTTAAAGGAAAGGCTGGAAGGTTGCATGAATATAAGCCCAAGCCCCCTGCTCACCTTCTCTCATTTTCACACCTTCCATTCACAGTTTATTCCCTTTGTGAGCTCAGGTTGCACAGATAATACCATTAACAAGCCCTGCATTAGCTGGATGATGTATGGAGGAGCAGAGGAAACATGACTACATCCCTGGAAAGGTCAAGAGAAGCGTGAAATACAGATCCGCGTTCCACTCCTCTGAAGTCAACCTCCAACCAGACAGATCCAAATCAATAGCACAGCTTTAAATAGGCCTCTGTATTATTTCTGTGTTTCTAAGTATGGTGCACATATGTGCTATATTTTTGCCATCGGTGAGAGTTATTTTCTAGTCTTTCAGTAAACCAATCCCCCCACAGGAGATAGGAATGCCCTGTCATCACGATGCGTACGATGAAAGAACTCTGAAGGACCGACCAAAGTTTTTCTAATACCTCCACGCTATTCGCCCATGCAGGTCCCTTTGGACTCATTGAGCAAGTGTGTAAATTATGCAACAGATCAATGTAGAGAAACCGACTATCTGCCATGTCAGTGAAACTAGAAAGTGTGTGGACAGCTTTTGGCTGGGAGGGTCCTGGGAGTGCCTATTTTCTTTATTGTAGACTTTATCTGACAACAGTTATAGACAAGACTATCAAAATTGGAGCCGTTTGTGCCCTCAATGAGTGAAAACCGTTATTCACAAAAATTATGAGACATCGTTTAAATTTCATCTTAACTAAAATATCATTCGCTTCTATACTTTTTGTGAAATTGGGGAAGATTTGCAGAAGTATAGAAGAATTTTTGGTTTCATCACGTTTCACGTAGTTACATCAAAATTAATTGGGTTCTTTCCTTTACCCATTCTTCCAGTTTGGTTGAAATTTGTTCGGTCATTTCTGCATAAACCTACTGACAAAACAACCATCCAACAAACTAAACTTAATATAACCTCTTTGGCAGAGGTGGAAAACATTTCTGATAGTGGTTTAGGGTTTATTATGCTGTCTTTGGGATTTCTTCCCCCTAGATTTATTTTCCCATCCAAGTAAAATGGGGATGATACAAAATTGTAACGCTAACTGGAAAAGATGACATTAAAAATTTAAATACAAACAGGCTTTTTCCAAAATAATATCCCCCAGTTTTCAGTTTGGCTGGACAGTCCCTCTCCTCAGCTTGCTCTACTGCGCTTATCTGCATGACAACTTTCAGAGCTTTTCTCAGATCTCTTGGAATGACTGCTGGTTTTTCTTGCTGTGTTGGAGATTTGACGGATAAACTGAACTGCCAGTACATGTTCTGCCCATCAGCGGATCTCGATGCTGCTGTTACTCTGGGAATTACACTGAATCATTAATAGAGCTTACAGAGGAAGAGGAAATAGGATAATTTATGAAAATGACTCTTCTCTTCATGCTTTTCTCTGATATAAACCAGATTCGTCCAGTAGCACAGAGGCTTCCTGCCTCCCTGGCCTCAGAAAAGGCTACACTTAAATGATGGCCCCCCAAAAAAGATGCAGACTTTGTTCTACATGGATCATATGGCGTTAATGTCATGTACTGCGCAGAAATCCCAGAGATGGGGCAAGCTGAGGAGAGGCTTGTTGTGCAGTGTCCAGGCCTGGCCGGGTAGTGCTGGTAGATGACAGATACTTGACCCCCTTGTTGACTGCTTTGTCTTTATGCACACAGCAACTAAGCCAGAACCTGACTGTATATCAAAAACACCTGCTGCATGTGTGCAGTGAGTCACACATCTGTTTGGGTGCTCGGTGGCAACATCCCAGCAAAGAACCTACAGACATATGAAAGTATCTTGTCATAATAAAGTTTCTTTTTAGCCATTCTACCCGTAGAGTCCATGTAGGGCAGCTTTGGTCTGTTGTTCCTGACTGAAATATCTCAACAGCTGCTGGATGGGTTGAATTTTAGAACATATTTACACTTCAACAAGAGGATTTATTGCAATCGATGGATTCTCCTCTTTGCAAAAAACCTTGACAAGGTCCAGCTGTACTTTCGGATTAATGGAAATTAATCAATACTAGAATGCTTACAAAATGAACTTAAATTAGATTAGTCAAGATTCTTAATATTATGCCTGCTAAACAGCAGTTTACTGTACTTGTACAATAGTGAGGAACTGAATTTCTTGGAATCAAATAATCTCAAACATTGTTTATTTAAACACTTCTTCTGACTGCTCTGCTTTTATATTTAAACTAAAGTAACATTACTTGCAGATTAAGATAAAGCATACAAAATGTATTATACAACAAGAGTCATCTGAAGATAACACATTCCCCCTGACATCCCCTTAATCATGACGGGTCTACACCGTTGTCAGCTAGAAATCCTGTTTCAATGTATAATTAGAAAATAAGATGTGTCGGAAAAAAGAAAAGGTTAAGAAGGCACTAGGGAGCATTGTTGATCTATGGGAAAAAATTAAGCGAAGCTTCAATAGTTTGCGAGATAGTTTCAAGAAACCGTCAAATACTCCAATTATACTGAGGTCATCATCATCATTTTCATAAACCATGACTGAATAAAACAAAGTTTCTGCTTTTATTTGTTTTAGTCACACAAGTTATTTCCACAACAAAGTTTGAGTCTGAGTTTTTGTCTTCTTATTTCTACTAGTGCAGAAAAGTCACTTTAAACTCACGCAGTATATACATCTTAAAAGTTAGGTTTTCATGAAAATGAGAACTAAAATTTGTAGAAAGTTTTGAAATGTCAGAAGATACAACTGCTTATCATGGTTAATATAAAGTTTGCATAGATTATGAGATATAGTCCAGTCAAAAAAAATGTATGGAGGGATGGAAATACTGACGACTGTATCCTCTATCTGTATCTGTATCTATCTTTATCTTCTCATGGCGGGCACATGAAAAGTACTTTTCATACTTTTAGTTTAGTTTGATGCTGAAATAATGTTTTTATGATTATTATTGTATTCAATGACTTCAATTCTAACTGAATTTCTTCTATACTGCGCTATAGGTGGTTTTACTGAGGTAAAAATACTGAGCAGGTTAAGCCTTCCATCACTGTAAGGGTACAAACGTTGTGAGCGATCGTACAATGGACGTTTTGAGCGAGCAGAAAATGGAGTAACGCTTAATGGGTCTAGATCGTTTGTTTGGTGTGTATGACTCATATTGAGGTGTGGCCTTTCTCTCACAGATGCTCCTTTCTCTCATATATTCATACAGATCCTTTCCTCCCAACATATTTTGCTCCCACGTCCGATATGGGTCCGACTCCACCCTTCTTCTACAGCGACTTCCTCCCTGAAGACTCAAGCAGCCCGCAGCCAGTAGGAGAGACGACCACATCCAGCGCCGACTCTCCTCACTTCCTGGGCCATGGGTTCAACGAAAACCTCATCCCCATCTACTGCTCTATCCTGGCTGCCGTTGTGGTGGGCCTGGTGGCTTACATCGTTTTTAAAAGGTCAGTGGGTAGAGAAGAGTGAGATGGAAAGCTGCTTTCTAAAGACATTAGCTCAATTGGGTTTTGCTCTTCAGGAACAATATAATCTGGGCCAAGACAGGGGGAGCAGTGATAGACATGATGGCCTGTTGGATATGTTAGAAGTCACAGACGTTGCCCCGGGCTAAAACAAGGCTGTAGGCCATGTGGTGAAATAATCAGACTCAGCATGGTGAACAAGGATTTGACCCAGTTCGGAAGAATAACTCAAATTAATTCACAAAAAAGAAGTTATAATGGTTAATGCACTATAGGTGACAGAAAACACATTAGTTAAACATGTGACCCTCATACTGTATATGAGCTCGGGATGAAACATGTTTGAGGCAAGTAAACATGTAGATCAGGGCATTGATTGCTAGAGGAAATTCAAGCACCACATTTAGAAGCAGAGTCACGCACACATCTGACTAGTACTCCCCATGCACTTCACATCACCACTGTGAGTTATGTCAACTCCTTTAACAACTATTATTTGATAGCTAAGAGTTAAGACTTTGGTGTTGAAAAGACTGTCACTCAACAGCTCATAAATATTTAAATTATTTATCCATTAGTCATTCATCGTCTGGCCTTCCTCTAAAGAGCCTCTTAATATGGTAGCACGCAGGACTACCATATTAAGTAGTACTGCATGCTACCATATTAAGAGACATATGTTTAATGGTACGATATTCACATCACTAAATCTCATAATGTTGAAAACAGTGTGAGCTGTGAGTCATCAGAAGATTTATTGAGATAAATATGATGCATTTTAGACCTCGTAAAAATATGCCCAACAGACGGAAAGAGTCAAAGTCAAACTCTTCCATTTTAGTATGCACAGTTAAAAAGTTTTTTTCTGTGCGATGAAATTCTTCCATTCTGAATACCTTGCAGCAATAAACATGTAAAACTGAAATGGGAGAAAATTATGAAGTAGAAAAAAAAGTATATATATATAAAAAAAGATATAAAAATACCGGACATGGAAAAACGGCATAAATGGGAATTTCTATCACAAATTGGACATGGTATCATGGTCGATAATGCAATCAGCATTATGAATAGCAATCAGAGGTTTCTTTTAGCATCAAGTGACCGATACCGTGACGCCAACAGGACATTGAAAACACTCTCACAGAATGAAAACACTCTCACTTTCTACTGCATTCACTTATTATAAGGAGAGGTCACTGGGTTGATGCTAGTTGTAAACAGGGCTGGGCTTTTTAAAGTCAAACTGTTACCCAACACATAAACTAGACGGCCATTGCTAATGATATGATGAACAGATTGTTAATAGTGGTTACTAGCTCCAACAAGATGGCTAACTGGGATTTTTATCACCTCTGCCGTACTTGTGACTATCTGACATAATCCTTTAAAATGCTATTACCACTTAACGGTTATTGCTTTATTGCAACAAACTACATGTATCCTTAATCCGTTTACTATGACAAGATCATCATCTTCCTTTGACATGCCGTTGATCCACAGGTGGAATAGCTGCAAACAGAACAAGCAGGCAGCTAATAACCACGCAGCTACAAACAACCAGATGGTGACACCTGAGGGAGAGAAGCTCCACAGCGACAGCGGCATCTCGGTGGACATTCAGAGTCTGCAGGAGCAGCACCAGCAACATCAACAAGCCCAGGCTGAGGTCCAGCCCTCACACCTACACACACAGGAAAAGATAGGTAAGCACAGAAGTAACAACATACTCTGCTGGAACCCGGTCAGGGCTGGGTGTAATCACATGATTTTGTTTTGAGAGTTTGTGTTCGCTTAATACACTGCAAAAACAATCACAACTTTTTGTGATATATATTTACTTTTGCATACACTTTGCATTTTGGGTTGAGTTCATAGTTAGTCAATATTTTGTTATTTTGATTCAGTATTTGCTCAATCTATAAATATATTTGTAATTTGATAACTCACTCAAGTCCACAAACTTTACATAAGGCACTTATTCAAATCCGATACGTTACTGCTTCAAGATCCAGATAAAATGAAGCAAAGTTTTGGGTTCTGGGTTCATCTGGTTTCTTTGGATTTTCTGGCTCCCCACAAAAAGTCCCCAAAAAACAAACAAACATGAATGTGGGCGAATTGGTGACCCTAAAGTCTGTTTATATGACATGAATCAAGATAAAAATGGAAAAGAAGTAAAAAGTTTTATGCAAAGATCATTGTCATGTAAATTGACTTAAATTAAGAAGGTAAGTATGTGTGAATAAGAGTAAGAATGGTTGTTCGACCAACTGGCGACTTGTCCAGGGTGTACCCCGGCTTTTGTTTATTGTTAGTTGGGATAGGCTCCAGCTCCAGCCACAATCTTGCAGGAGGAGAAAATGGATAGATAAACATATGCTTTGATTATCCAATATTGTGTAAGCCTTTTCCTTAGACACATAAACGGGTTTGTGGGATCACACTAGTTTGGCTGGTTGGTCCATAAAAGCAAATTTTGAGGTATAGCATCAAAATGAGACAAAACTACTCACTGTTGAAGGATGTTCAGTACATATGATTTGAATTGTAAGAAAATCTGTAACTACATATGTATATTTGTAGTATATCTCTACTACTTTTATTCCTCTAATGCCATTGTTGGAAAGATGTCGTTGTCATAAAACTGGTCTGTCAAGGATTAAGAAAGAGAAATATGTCTTAAATTGGCCCCACATGACCAGTGAAAGCTCAGAACAAGAGGTGTGGTGGGAATGCCACACCTCTTTGGTATAAAAAAAATCTACAAGCAGAAAGTAAAGTGACAAGAACCAGACAAAGAACTTTCGGAATTGGTGACAACACCCAACTTTGAGTTGGATGGGTTTGGTTGAGGTGCTGTGAGTTGGGTAATTAGAATTTTATGTTTCATTTTGTAATTTCTGATTTATTTTTCTGTATGTCTGCAACCCTGTTCATTCGTGGTCTTATATGTCTCTATCAAGACAAAAGAGATATTTAAACCCAACGAGACATGTTTCTTGGTTAAGTTGAATGAAAAAAGAAATCTGAAGAACAATCTGCCCTAGACTTTTAAAAAGTCCTAATTTTGCATGTAGAGAAGATTAACAGTATCTATTTGGACATACAATCCGCACAGTAATAAAAAGAAGCAGGTTAAACATCAGCAAACTCTCCCTTTAAAACTCCTGCTTATTGTATTTGTGTGTCTTCCTCTCATGAAGTAGTTTGGGTGCATGTCTGCAGGACTGACTTGCAAGGCCTGCAAGGATCTAAAAGGATTTGTGAGATTAACTGAGTGGATCATGTCTGGCTTGGAGAGATAAGAACAACATTATGCACTTTACTGATCTATTATAAAACCATTTACCATCAAATTAATTTACTTCCCTCACTGCAGTGCATCAAGCGAGAGAGAGAAAATATTTACTTGTTGAACATGTTGAACTTCTGCTGTTCAGTAGTGTAACTCCTACAGGGGCACACCTTAAGCCTAAATCTATCTACTACATATCTTTAACTGTTTCATTTTCAAATGCCTGTGCTTGAAATTTATTACTAGATGTGTCTCACACCTGTAGTAAATTGAATCCGTTAGTAATGGACTATTTTCAACTTCTGAGGGACTCACTTTGCTGCTGCTCTTTAGTGTTTATGGTTGAATGAAGAAAGAGGCGTTGAGTCGAAAGAAAAATACATTTAGTCTTCGACAATCCCTTGGATCAATTCAATTTTTAAGGCTGTTTTTGATACTTGTTTTATTTTTGATTTAAAAAAATAAAGAACTTCAGAAAAAATGTGAAGCAGGTAATTTAGGTATTATCTATTTTTCAAATATATATGCAGCCTTGAAAATTTTCTAAAACAGTGATTCTCAAACTCTTTGTCAATAATATACCCTGTTCTATTTTTTATCTCCTGATCAGCTGATTAAAAATATAAAATTTGTGGATTATGGCATAGCGCTGTTTTATGTCTTAAGGACGGCCTTTTAACTTAGATAGATAGAAAGATGGATGGATGGATGGATGGATGATGGATGGATGATGGATGGATGGATGGATGGATGGATTGATAAATGGATCAATACAGTAAATGGATAGATAGATAGACAGACAGACAGACAGACAGATAGATAGACAGATAGACAGATAGACAGACAGACAGACAGACAGACAGACAGACAGACAGACAGACAGACAGATAGATAGATAGATAGATAGATAGATAGATAGATAGATAGATAGATAGATAGATAGATAGGTGGATGGATAGATGATAGATGGATAGATAGATAAAATACCCCAAAGTACCCCTAGGGCTATGCATACCACGATCTGAAGTTCAGTCATGATCTTGTTATTCATGCTTCCCTCCATCTCTTTCTCTCTTCTCACTTGTGTCCCTACCAGTCTTATTGTGAATTAAACAGAACCTATACAGGGACTATAATGTGCTAACAAGCCACACAGCTGATAGAGCCTAACTTAAACAAACCCCATTACTGTGTCTTTTCTGGATTCCTATTAAATTCTAATGAGGCTCGGGGAAAGCTCCTTTTGTTTGCTTTTTATTTACTTCCTTCCACTCAACGGATGCAAAACCTGTTGAAGAAAAGAAGGAATTTCTCTGGAGGGGAGGCTCAAGAACTGTTCAATGTGACGATGACGGCCATGTTAACCCTGTGGCCTCCTCAACTCATTAGCAGGTGTTATGAAACGGCATCCAGGCCTGGTCTCATTGCCTTTCGAAGTCTGATCAACCACCAGCGTTTAGTACCTGCTAATTGGCATTAGCACATACTGCGGGTGTGGAGCCCATTAAAAAGGCACCAAAAGTTTTTGTACTGGGGCCCATTGGTTTTTCTAAATACGCAAAAGGGTGAGAATAAGCACAATAATCACTGGTGGTTTCCTGTTTCCAATTAACCATATTTTACCGGTGGCCAAGGCACTGGGAACTCCTCCAGTCCAAACAAGTCTAATAAGTCCTTACACAGAGAATTAGAGCAGTGAAAATGTCTCTTGTTCTCATTGATAATATCGATAGAGGGTATTCCCTGCGTTCACAGTCAAGGTGTTCTCAGCCTCATTTCTGGCTACTCATCTATATTAAGATGAAGCTTCCTTTCCCAGCCCCCAACAGCGACTTTTGCTTCCCCCCTCTGAATTGTGCATATTGAATGTGTTTAAAATTTAATCAAAATTCTGAGTCCTCACTCACATCATCCTTCAGAGTATCCCTGTCCTGGGTTTGACCTCACGGTCTACTTAAAGTGGAGTTAAGTCAAACGTTGGCCTAAAAAAACAACAACCATGCAGCAGAGAGCATGTCCCTGTTTTTTTATATCCCCGAAAAGTCTGGGATATATGAAATCGGCACTGCCACAGATCATTCGTGTTAACGTGTTGACTCAAGAACTATATCATGGATCATTTTCAAAATTTGTACATAGGCCTTAGTGTGAGGAAACGCAGGAGTGATCTTTGGGAAGTTCTGTTATATATTGCGTACATTAGGGGGAGCTTTATCTCCAACTGTTTCGGCCATTATTTCACAGCCGTTGGTCATTTTAGTCCAAATTTGGTGCTTATGCATTGAGTAAACGAGATCTATCTTGTACATATCGTATTTTACTTTGATAGTTCGTATTTTACTCACTAGGGAGAGCTTTCTTTTTAAGAAAATCAAAAACACTGTTTCCAGATATAACACAAAGACTATTTCATGCATCATTTTCAAACTTTAAAATATCATAGATCTTAGTTTGAGTAGGAATAAGATCGATTTTTAAGTAGTTCAGTCATATATTTCTGGGGGAACTAAATGTCCAAAGTTTTGGAGCTGGAATTTCTCAACATTTTGTCCGATGTGTTTCAAACCTGGTGAGTATGAATCAATTGAGGAGATGGGGTTTTACTTAATAGCTCATATATTACTCACTAGTGGGCACTTTTTTAAGAAAAACACAGTTGTTTGGACACTTCTTAACCAAACAACATGCAAGGAAAAATTAAGGCATTTATTTTCAACATTATAGTGACATAAGGAATCAAACGGGAAAGTCACTGACATATTACTCTCGACAAATCAGTCAAGTTACCAGCAGCTAACAGTTCAATGAGAGATCAGACAGAATTCTAAACTACAAGAACCAAAGGGAAACAATGATGAAATTAAGCCTTGTTCAATATTTCCATTTACCTTTGATGAAAGTTTGTGTCTGTATGAAAGTCTGAGAACTTGAGGAGCTGGGCAGTCTTTAGTATGTGACTTTATCTAGCAGGAAGTTACAGTTAAATCACATAATATCAATGTTAATTATATAATGGAGAAATAATGAATTTAAAGCTTTACACTTCTTGACAACATTAGTTATAGCTAAAATCAGTTTCTTTATTAGAGGATGGATTTCAAAGTTATTTAACCCCTTTGAAAATGGCTCACAGTTCACAACTGTCAACTAAAAGAATGAATACCAACAAAGTAAAAAATAAAATAATTGTGTCAGACATGTTTCGCTTTTGGAAAAGAAAAGAAATTTCAAGAAAAAACATTTAATGTTGTCATAATAAGACGTCCCAGTTAATACTGAGCTAGATTTAACCAGCATCAAAGATTAAGGTATAGATTATTTAATTCTTTAAACAAGCTCAATCAAGAGTCTAAAATATTAATTTTAAGTAAGTCCATCTTAAGAATCTTAAAGTCCATCTTCCTAAGAGAACTGTAGTTGGTAAATTTTTGGTCAATGTAAGACACATTTATTATATTAAAGTATATTTGGCTGTCTTCTCATATGCCTGTTTTTACGCTGCAATTAAACTGATGTGCTCTTTGTATCAGTTCCAACATCTGAGTAGAATTCTTTGGGTAGCCTAGTCCATGAACAAGAGTGTGAATCAATTTCTCAGCCTCCTGTTTTGTAAAAAATGTTCTTCAGCATTTCAAAGATGGAAAAATACCGGATGGGTCACTGCACTTATATAAGCAATAAGATGTTGAATCTAAAATGACAACATTTCTCGACTACTTGAGATTACTGAAAGTGATGTCTCTCTTTGATTGAGGCGATGGAGTAAAGGCAGTTGGTTAATTTAACAGTAGACACAGTAACACATAAAAGTATTAGATATACATGTATATAATATAATAATATGTTTTCAGCATTATAATAGAGTTAATAGTATTAACAATCAGTAATTCTGCTTCAGCAAAAGTGAAGTGCTGTTATTCAGGCCGTTTTTTTGATATTTGACGTTGATCAATCAACTTACCAACTGCCTGATATAAAAAGTTCCATGATCCTGTTTAGTGCATGGAAATATGTGACCCTAATGTAACCCTAACCCCAACCCTAACCCTAACCCTTCTTGCTCAAGCCAACCTTTGTGACAATTAAGCATAACTCTCTTTATTCAAGTTATTTGGAAAAAATACTTTGTATTTGAATTAGTCCCTTTCTGCAGTAACTGTTTGAGAAAACAAGATTGTAGGACCTTCAGCTGTAACATGATCTTACCTAACATGTCTAACAAGGATGCAGGGACCTTCCAACTTCTATGCCCACTGGACTATTGGTTGTATGGTTGATTACCATGAAGCCATCTCAAATTTAAGCCCAATCAGCAAATTTAAAAGCTATATCCCGACTTAAGATCCAATCAGGATTGCAGGATTGGCTGAATGTGCTGATTAACCAAGAAAGCCAAAGTCTGATACACAAAGCTCCGCTGCTACTTGGTTACAGCTTATACAGATTCTTGAAATTAGGTCAAAGCATCGGACCAGCATGTGGTCGTTATTAGACACTGCCTCCAAATTGAGGCGCCTCGCCACTTTAGACATAGATTCACTGAGTGAGGAACATAGGTGTAAGATGCTGTGAACATGCCTGTGCCCCAGATGGCTTTGCACTGGCCAGCATCAGAATCTCTCTGCTTTCCGTCTCCAATGAAGCATGGACAGTGTCTGTTTATACAGGAAGCTTTAGAGAGGTGCGCGATGGGCTGTGGCTGTCCTCAATAAGAAGCACTGGAGAGCAATTCCAGTTTATTTTATGACAGCAAAACATGTGGAGGAGATTATTTTAATTGAGAGGAAAGGAATGAAAACAGAAGGAGAGTGTATCAGTAACTTTAAAAAAAGGTCCCCCTCTTCTAGAGCTTTAAAATGAAGCCTTGCATGAGACACTTTCAGGCACGTAGAAGCTTTTATACAGACGAGAGCACACCCACCAGATCAGGGGTCCTCTCAGGAACGCCTCTGCATTCCCGAGCCATCTCCATGGCTTCCCCCAATTGACAGCAGGTTAAGAGGTTTGTGAGAAAAGAGAGCATTTGTTACCCATCCTCATTTGGCAAATGACTCCCATTATATGCTCCGGACGAGTGAGTGACACCACAGGGCCCCCTGCAGGGAAACGTGTGATTATTTGCATTTTATCCAATCAAAAAGATTTAGAGTTTGGGAATTTTGAGATAAATTACATTCTTATCTTCAATAGCAGGGATTGTTTTGCAAAAGAAAAATCAGGATGCATTGTAGATACTGTGTTGGTTTAGTTAATATATGCAGAATTACATGACTATGAAAATGTTAAAAAATGATCCACCCCTGATTTAAATATCACCAGATCTCACCTGTGTCGGCATCAGCAGCCTGACATATTTCTTTTCCCCTCTTCTCTGCAGTTGTGAGGGTGGATGGCGGCCCACAGTCTGACACCCCTCCCCCTGAGGTCTGAGGAGGAAGAGGAGGCATTGGAGCTGAAGACCAGGAGAGGAGAGCTGGGACTTGATGACAAAGAAAGCTACATGGGAATGTGGCTTTCTCATTCACATTTGAGGTTGCCAGACTCGTACGGACTTCCTCGCAGCTTGGCCACATTTTGACTCTTCATCCCTGCATATGGAGTCCAACTCTATCAATCAGGGTGCCTCGACTTGACATCTACAGAGGTATCACCCACTCTCTGTCCCAATGTCACCGGAGAAGCGTAATCATAGATAAATGCCAGTACATCTCGTATTAACTGACTACTCCAGTGTAAATTGACTTAAATCAGACTAACTGCCAGTCTAGAATCCTCTTCCTCTTTCTTAGAGGCCCGTTTTCCCTCTAATTCCATCTCTAGCCATTAAATGTATGTGCCTAAAAGGTTTACAGGCTGAAAGGTTTCCAATTATCTCCCCTTTCCTTCCCTTCCTCATCAGAGAGACCTTTCTCCTTTCACACTCTCATGTAATCTTCTCCGTAGGCTTCAATCCTTTAGACCCCCCGTCATCACGAGCGATACAGAAGGCAGCGGGGGAGCCATGAATCACTTCCAGTTTCAAGTTTCTTGTTCTTTTAATCATTTAACCACAGACACTTTTCATGGCATGTCATCTTATAAAATGTTTGCAGCATTGTTTGAGATCTGGCGCACTGACTGATGCAAGTGACTCATATTTGCGAGGAGAAGTTAATTTTATGTGGAGCCGACTCGGCAGTCGGCCGTCAACCGCTGTCCCATCGCTCACATACACTCATCACAGCGCCTCCGGGGATTGGGTTACAGCAATGCCATGCTTATGATGTAAGACACCCCAGATGTTTATCTTCTGTTGGTAATGCATAGCTTTCATTTTGAGGCTTCAGCTACCGGGCTGATTCAGCAGGTTGGATGTGAGAGAAGAATTTCTGGATATGTGCTGACTCACTGCGATAAGCTGACATAATGTTATAATGATAATCTTAACTCTCTATGATCACTTTGTCATGCATTGTACAATATAGTGGAATTAGTTCTTTGCACTTGGCTCATTCCTTTGAAGCAGCTGGAAGCCCGTTTTAGGCGCCTTGGCAAAGACGTCTGTACTCTGATGTCACCAGTTACCCACCGTAGTGCGCTACTGTTAAAGCAGTTGCGTGAATGAATTCCAGTGTGGAAATATATGTGAAAAGGATTCCCACCTGTCTTCCACTCTCACAAGTGCAAAACATGGATACCGAACAGAGAGCAGCTTTTAACATCATCAGCTAACTGACCACCGATCGGCTCCGTAGGTGTCACAGACCCTGATAAACGGAGCTGGGGTGCTAATGCACCCATCTTGGCGCTCACATCAACACGGGATCCATTAAAGATATATCCTGACAGTCAGATAGTAATTACCTCAAGAATGTGGCTTTATTTACCCTTTGCTCAGACACTTTTCAAGGGAGTTAAATCTGTGGAAGAAGCAGGGGCGACACAGCACTCTTTGAAGCCTTACCATGGCATTAAAGACCCCTCATCTAAGTCCTTTGACATTTACTATATATCGACATGGTGAAATTAAAGCACTTAGAATTAAGGATGGGTCACCTTTTAAAACACAGGGATGGGGATCTGTCACAGCTGAGCTTGACTGCATTGCTTCTCTCTTCATTCCTTCGGGGACACATACTTCCTCAGGGTCCCTTTTATTGTGATACGACTAAAACATTATAAAGCTGTAACTGTACGATAGAGTAGGTAAGCAGATAGGTACAGATATAAAAAAGAAGGAATTTAGAAAAGTATGGGTTGATAATGCATTCTACCAATGCAATGGATTAAAATATGTTTTTTTCAGAATTATGGTTATCACTAACTCCACATATATACGTGGACATAGATAGATACAGCAGTAGCTGGCTAGCCTAGCATAAAGAAAGGGAAACATATTGAAAGTTGGCCTGGCTCTGTCCGAAGTTCATTTATTCTAATAATACTAATGACTAACATTGCTTTACCTAGACAGCACTCAGAGAGAGAAATCCTCTTCCAAGGCATTGCATTTCCCCATGACATCACAAAACAAGCTTCTTGACCATGAAATCCTACCCTTGCAAATTGAAAGTTTCTCCTGTAGGAGAAAAAAAATTATATTCTGGGATCTAGCTAATTAACAGTGGAAGATTCATCAAATGTGATGCTGAAATCTATGTTCACACTACAATCCATATTTTCCATTTCAGACATCATAATCAAAGTGACTTGTATCTGGAATGTGACCTTGTCGGTCCTTTGGGGACCTTTGAAGAGTTTTGCATGCGGACATTAGTAATTGACCCATTTCCAAATAAGTAATCTGCCTCACCATCAACAAAAACATCATATTTGTGTTGGTTAAAGTGAAAGTATGCATGAATAATGTTTTGTTTTGGGCGACGTCACTCCATCAGCTAATCAGTCTGCTTTGCTGTTATCATCTTGTTGGGATGTACTGTGCTAGCAGCACTGGTTGCAGACGAAAGCAATCAATGTATGCAGATTTTCAAAAGCCACATGAATTCTGATCTGATGCCTTGAATTCATATTGCTTGGCCATGACCTGGATCTGTATTCATACCCACTATGAAAGTTACTAAAATCTGATCTGAAAAATCCAGTTTAGTTCACTTCAGTCTGGTTATCTGAAAGTAGCCTAACTGAATCTGCATTTTTTTTTGTCAAATAATATTTTATTTAAAAATCATTAAATTAAATCTATTAATCGAACATTATGGATCACAAGCTCTGGAATCCTGCTTGGATCCAGATCAAAGTTTGATCCGTGGTCAATCCTATTGGGATTATTTTCTTTTTTTTTTTTCTTTAAATACAAGCATTGTAAGAATTGTCCAAGAAGTTATTAGCAAATATCTTATAATCTTCCAAATCCTGCATTGGCACAATCTTCTTCTTCTAACAATCTTCTCCTGGACTCAGTTGAGGATGGCTCACATCCAATATCTAATGGCCTGATCCTTGGGTCAAACTCCTCTTAAAAAATAAATAAAACCAAATCAAAAAAAATCAAAATCTGTTCATGGCATTTTGGGTAATCCTGCTAAAAGACAGAAAAACAAACAAATGTCGGCAAAAACACATCCTCGTTGGCAGAGGTAATAAGCAGCTCATACTGAGTTTAAGGTTTAATACATAAGAGGACAACGAAGAGGTAAATTGTATCACGGCAATACCCTAAGTGCATAATTATAATGCCCCTCACACAACAACACGGCCTTTTTACAGGTTGGACTTGAATCACTGAACAAGTGGTATCAATTATCGCATAAATATGACCTATTACTTTAAAAGGATTAATAGGAAGTGTTTACTTGTCAGCAGAGTGTCAGACTTTAGTGAACAATGGATGGATGTCAGACAGAGAAAGTGAGTCATTGTTGCTGCATAGACTGGACACATGGACACAAACATCACAGCATTTAAACCTTCTGTCTCCTTCACTCGGGATTCAAGCTAATGTTTCACTGCAGCATTATGAATGGAAACAAATGAATGTTGCCGTATTTTGCTCTTAGCCCTTCAGTTGATGAGCACATGCCAGAGTCTCAGTGAATGATTCACTCTTGCGTGTAGAAGGTTGGTGTGATTTATCCTGATCAGAGTGGATATTCAAGCAGATGCTGCTACAGTACACTGTATGAGTGGGTTTAAATGTAGGTACTGTATGAGTGGGTTTAAATAAAAGCATAGCCTTCTTCCCCTGCATCTAGGTCTACCCTGAAATGACTCATTCTCTTTCTGAAGCAGCTTTGAATAAGACAAACAACGCAAGAATGTAAAATCCCAATAGTAACAGAAATATGCAACATTCCAGGATAAGGTTGCATTTAGTCCTGATGTGCTGTTTTGATTTTTGTCTTATAATTTCCAATTTCTTTATTGTATGAATGACAATACACCTTTTGAATGAATATTTCTACTAAATGCTATTATTTTGTAGCACTTATCAGATTTAATGTGAATGCACTCAAAGAGTGTCCCACAGTTCAAGTGCCTGTGTACAGTGTCATGTGTTTTTAAGTTCAAAACGGTTGTATTTTTTGCAGGCTTTTTCTCCTCCATATATTTTATGATTTTATTTGCCATTCTTTGATATTTTGAGAGCTATATGAAGGTTTTTTTGTGAAGAGCAGTCAGAGCTGTAGACGGAACTTTGAGACACAAGCAAACTGTGTTATACTGGCGCAAATATAGACAGATATAGACACTGTGTTGCCACTGAATACTCACATGATAACAAGCTATAACTCATGTAGCATTACAAAAACTTGTAAAATGTCACCGAAAACTTCTACTCTGAACTCATATATGCTTGTAGTCACTAGAAATGAGTGCAGAGGTTTGATGGTATGCTACATTTCATCTTGTACCTCCATGTCAGAGGTGAAGAACATGTAGGGTTCCATAACATAATATCTAGTAATGGGTTTACATTATTATGACTATTACAAACGTGATAAATCAGGACTTTCAATAAAGCTGAATGTCACCTGTACTTACCTACTAATGTAAAATTGCATTGTGTAAATGTGTATTTCTTAGAATGAAAGATGGAAAGGTACACAATAAAAATGAAATGTGTAAAAAAAAATGTGTGCAGTTGAAATGAGCATCTAAAGACAATAAACAGAGATTTCATTGCATTCTGTTACCTAAGATTTGTCGTTGTCCTTGAAAATGTTACACAGAAACATTTTGCCTTAATGGATTTGCTCTTACTCAAAACTCAAAAGTTCAGGTCAGGTTCTAGAAAACGACACAAGAACAACCCAGCGCAATAATCGCTGCAGTCAAACTGGGCCTATGCTGCTGTTCCCTACATCAAGGGCTATATCCCAGAAAAGTTCCCAATCCCCTGCATTTTACAAGCAATCCCGTGATTGAACTCCTCAGCTGAAATTTGGAAGTCCTACAAATAGTGTTTTTCATAAAAAAGAGTTCCCCCTAGTAAGTTAAATTGAGGTAAATTTGGACAAAATCAAACCAACATTTAGGCTGTTACGGCTGAAAATAACATTTTTAGCAAGAAAAAAAAAAGAAGCTCCTCCTAGTGAGTATATGATATAATAAAATATGACATTTACATGATGGATTTTCTTGAGTCAATTCATATTCACCAATTTGTCATAAGGTGTACCCCAGGCTTCCATACTAGGACAACTACTGTTCATTTATGTCAACAATCTGTGATGCAATGCAGATGATGTACATCTCTATCGCAAATCACTTTTGGTTGGAGAACCATCAGTCCATTTTTGATGTTATTCAGTCTCATTTAACTCCACTGCTGTTAAAGCAGACAAATCCAAAGGCTTGCTATTTTGTAAATGGCAAAGAACAAACATCTAATCTTTCTAAGCTCTCAACTGCTGAAAGAGTTCAAATTCAAGTGGTCAGCAAATAAAAATCAAACAAATCAAGGTAATGCTATTGATCAGGGCTTGTCTTTCAAACCACACATTGAGGGTCTTGTCGACAAACTAATTGAGTTAGGTTTTTTTTACCTCATGGCAAAGAGACACATGCTTTATTATTTGTCTCTTCAGTATGAAGAAGCTTACAGTCACTTCTAGCGTGACATAAATAGTGAATGCTGCTAGCACAGCCTACCAGCACACCTAAACTTCACTATTTCAAACATAAATTATGTGTTTTATTTAAACCCCAACAAACTTAAAAAACAAATGAAATTTTACAGTGAACACAAACTATGGGGGAGGACATGATAAGACACTTGCAGATCTCATACCGCCATCAAGGTTGCATCATGACCAGCCAAAAAAGAAGGACCTAAATCATTAAGCTTTATTATCTGCACGTCTTTCAATTTTTATCATTCAATTTCAGTGTATTTTAAGATAAAACGTCTAATCTGAATATTAGATATAAATTGATACTTATAAAAATAAAGAAAAGTGAAATGGAGGAATGGAATAATTAAATAATTAAATGAAGACAGGATAAGACACAATGGAGAGAGAAAGTGACATTATGACTATTTTGACAACATTGCATGAACAATATAGCTATGCAAGTATTTTAACTTCATCCTTACATTTTCTGTAATCCCTTATCAGGTGGTGGCGGCCGATGACCCTGATAAGACTGATGATGATGGTGAAATGAAAGAATTAGTGAATCTTTGATTACTGAGTGGTACAGAGAGAATCATATTCAGAAATACAGCAGAAGGATGAGAAGCTAAGAAGGAAGGCGTGAGAGTAGGTCGGTTTACATGGGACACTTTTCTCCTTTCCGAATTAAACCTTTCCAATTTGCAATGTCGGTTGCCTGTTTACATGACTTGTGATGTTTTCCGACCTGGTGTTTACATGCATCGAATCACCTACTCGGAAACAATTTCAGACACGCGCAGATCCACATTCTCGTTCATAAGGTGGCGATAATGCTTTGTTGAGTTGTGTGCTGACCGCAAACAAGTGCCCTGAAGAAGAATACAGGGACGAAAACGTCCATGGTGGAAGCAATGATCTGGTATATAATACCATGTGAAACCACATCCACTGTTTGAACATTTGGTTTTTAGATGAGTTAAATAGCATGATTTTAAATATTTTTATACATATACATTATATCTAATTTTATTGTAACTACACAGAACTAGAGTCCTCTTGTCTCCACTGTTTATACTAGGCTAAGCAGCTACTGGCTGTAGCTTTAGTACATCCACTACATAGACAGGAGCCTGTTACGGATCTTGTGTCACTAAACTCTCAGCAATAAAAACAAGGGAAAAAAACAGTTTCCAAAATGTCAAATTATTTCACTAAAACATGTGGGAATTATTAGGTGATTAAACAGGCCACAGTGTGCGTGATCTATAATCTATGAATAGAATGATTCACTCCCGTTTTCAAAGTTGACTGTGTAGATCACACAATCTCTATCTTCATGCTGTCGTCTCTGAGATGCACTAGTATTTATTTACTCACAAACATTTCATTGCATTTGTGAAAATAGCATCAAGGAAAATATAAAATGCTGAAACTGGAGTGGATGGAGTGATGGACATGCAGCCAAACAACAGTTAAAGCAGGACCGTATGTTGGTGTATGAGGACCAGGAGTGTGGAGCCTGCATTCTTATCAGCACTTAGACATAGTGGAGTCCAACAAGGTTTTCTTACGGCTACAGGTCAGAGGTGAATCCTCACTGATGACTCTACTTTAGATAGATTAATGACATAAGTTGAGGACGGTCACTTAATGCAAAAAAATACTGCTTAAATTCCTAGGAGCATAGTGCCGTTTGGTGGTAATCATTAATTCAGATTGTATTTAATCAATTTAGTGCACAAGTACCGTGATGCGTTTCGATACGATCATTTTCCTTCCTTGACTGGTTTTTGTAGAAGCGCCTGAATGCAGTCAACCACGGTTAGATAGGTCTGACAGATAAACTGCAGAATCTTTATTTGATCAGCGGGGATCAATTACATGGAGGCACTAATCAAACTACGTTTTTTCTCTCTGTCAAAATTCATCAAAACTGCTAGTAAGTTGAAGGGGCATGAGAAATGATTTAAAAAAAAGACCAGAGACACATATTGCAGGTAAAGTCAGACACTTAAATAAGCCAGAGCTTTAAAAATGAAAAACTAATGTCACAGACTTATAACTCAAAGAGTTATCCCCATATATATAAATATATGCTGCTGCTGCTGTGGAGCATCCCTTGTTTAATAGATACTTTTATTTTCAGTTTAAAATCTAAATATTGTAACGTTCATTCAAAGAGATTAAAATTATTACATGCAGTAAACAAATTATCACCAGCCTGGATGACAGCTACCAGCTTTACATAAAGTTTACGACCTTCAACGTAACGATTGTTTTACAGTCCAGAAAAAAGAGAAGCCCTTATCCAGAGGGCTCTCAAAGTTTGCTTCAGCAACTGTGCAGTCGCTGCCATCAAAGCCTGTCCTAGCCATATAAATGGTGCCATTGCTCATTGTTTAAAAGGCTAATATCAATATTTTTATGTTCGCCTGAAAAAGCCCTTTTCTGGGTATTCTAAGATAGAAGCAACTCAATGATGTCAAAAACATAGAGATGTGGAAGGCATTCCCTCTCCTGACCTTTTTTGGGGAAACACATACAAACAAGGCAAATTTTAAATCAAGCTCCAAAACTGAGAATTAAAAGTGAGAAAGTTTACAACAGCGATTTCAAACCCAATCTACAAGAATACAACAACCTCCTCTTCACAAAAGGCCATTTTTCTCCCTCCAGTTTTGTAGAAACCACTATACTAGTACAAAGTACAAAATTCCAATCAAGCACCATGATGTCAATGTGGCTAGAGCCAAAGAAAGTTTCAGTGGTGTTTATTGGATTAGGGCAGGAGGATGTGGACGGGGATGCAGGGTTCTTCCAAAAAGGAGTCTGGTCTTGATCAAATTAAATATCAGCCTGGTGAGCCCATAGGCACAACGTGACCAGTGAGAGATGCTTGATGGGTTGGCATTGGTGGCTGGAGGGGGCTGACAGGAGTTCACAGAATATCTGGAGTACAAGAAAAATTAGTTGCAGGAATCCAAACCATAGGTATACCTGAAGCTTCAGCCCGCACGTGAACACTGCCACTGGAGAAAGCGATACAATCTGGTGAAGAATGGAGGTTGACACAGAGGTTAAAACTGCAGATCTTGATTGTGGAAGCTTCGTGTGGAACTAGCAGCCTGTGGAACCAGGAGGAACCATGCCCTGAAATACACTCACTCACAAACTCAGTAAATAGGGTAGCAGAGTCTACTAAAGTAGATAATAGAGTCTACTGAAATACATACTAAGTTGTGAAAAACATTTAATTCTCCTATGCTTTATCATTTAATACTGACAAAATGTATTCAGTTTACAACACTGCAATTTCAAATCTATACTTAAGGATCATAATGCCACAAAATAAAGATCACTGGTATAAATGGAGATATATTGAAAGTTCAGTCAGGAAGTTTAACTCCTTGCACACTCAAGACACAGTAACTATTCATACCATTCTATTATTCTCACCTTCTACATATTTTCAGTCACAATTACCCATTTCAGAGTTTGGGGCATTAATTGATATCAGCTCAGCTCACTCACGAAGCAACATCCATCCAATCACTGTAAAACACTGTAATGCTTAGTTTGAAGCCATCAGCTACTGTCTTTTAAATATTACTCTCTCCATTCATCTACTTCCTCCATCTCTGTGTAGTATTCGCAGATCCATAAACCTCATCATTCTCAGCAGAATCATGAGTCACCACCACCAGTATTCAGACTCTAAAGGAGGGCTGCACCTTGCTGCTAGTTAGGATACCCTTCAATCACAATCTCCCCGGAGAGTCTGAGCATAGAAGACTTTATAATAGACTAATTAACACTTATCATCTGTTGTCATACATCATTCATATTATTTTCTTTAGTCTCAATCTCTCCTGATTGAAATATAATTGTTTATTCCAGCAGATAATGTGTGGTAATTGATGCGTCCTCATTAGAGGGTCGGAGACATTAGTTGGGTGTACATAGAGACCTCTTTCCTTTCAGAATGAAATCATTCCCAAATAATATTTCTGCATCGACTGTTTAAACGAGCAGTAATCTAATCGAAAATGGTGTTTACAAGCGCCGACACATCGATAGGAAGGGCTGTCAACCGCTGTGGGTTGAGCACAAAAGCGACCATTAAATGAAAGTTTCATCAAAGGGTGGCCGTCTATTGTGTGAATGAGGCAGTTTTTCTGCTATATGATGCCTTTAATGAAGAAATAGTTGATAATAACTCACATTTATTTCATACTGGAGGTATGAGGGAGGGAAGGAGGGAGCGAGAAAGGAGGGGGAGAGGATCAGCCCTTGTCGTTATCTCTGAGTGCTTTTACTCAGACTAACATTACAACAATACGGCATTATCAAATATTAAGTTATTAGTGAGGCCTTGTTGTGTGTTAACTCAGAAGAAATTTAACGTGAACATCAACATCACCCGACATAACGTCAAAAACAGAAACTCCTCGTGCTTTTTTTCTGGAAACCCTGATGGTCAGAGACTTTTACCATCATCCTCCTATCTAATAACCTCATTTATTGTTGCACAAAACATGAAATTTGTCAACATAAATGTTAACATCAACATCATCCGTAACGCTTAAAGCAGAAACTTTTCATTATGCGCTCCATCCTCAGAACCCAGATACACGTCAAGGACAATCTTTGAATTCATTTATTCTCCATGAGCACTTATCCTGTTCAGGGTCTAGAAGGCTGGAGCCTATCCCAACTCTTCAAGTACTTCATTCATGACATATAAAGTGAAGTTTATAGACAATGATGGTCTATGACGGCTTCTGACGGTTTTTCTTGGACGTGTTTATAGAGTTTATTTATTTTAACTTCCTACCTTAATTTTTCCAGAGTTTGCTTTAAAAACTTTTTTTTTGTGTGTGGTATCGATAATTATATGCCGGCATCATGCACGTGAGTAGTGCTGCGGTCGGAACGTCTTGCTGAAAGGACTTGGAGTACCTCCTTGCAAAGCAATGGAATCTCGTTCGGAAAGGAGGGTTTACATGCAGCATTTTCTTCTGCGTAAAAATACTTATTTTTTGAATCTATTTGGAATTAGGCTGTCTATGCAAACCTATTTACTGGCGTTGATGATGGCTGATTACTCTGCTGAGACTGAGGAGTCTAATGAAATGATGAAGCGGGTGAACATGTGAAGCATGGTGACCGACAATATATGTGGAATGTACACTTAACAACAACATGAAAGAACTAGAGGTCCAGAAACCTTCATATTTAAAAAGACAGCAGCAAGATGATTGGCTAACAATGGAGTTGTGTTGCTGTGCTATTGAGTAGTGAGACTAGCTGATATGAACAGCTGATATCTCAACTGACTCTCCAGATAATGGCAGCAGGAGATGAAGACAAAGCATTCGTAATAATGGAGTACAAAAGTCCACAAAATCTCATTCTGTCTTCAATGGTTTGAGAAAACGTTTTCAATTTTACGTATGCTGCAGATGAAGCCCATTCCTAGACCCCCAACTACTTCATAGTGAAAGTGAATAAACAAATCTATTTGAAACCTTTCATCTGAATTACATGAAAAACTCACAATAAAACAACAATTTTCAGAAGCTGTCTACTATTCTTCAACATATGATTAACCCATGTAAAGTCAATCAGTGGGTAACTTTGATACATTCAACGCTCAATTTAATTTCCAGTTGTTATGATAAAAAAATTATTTGAGCGGTTCTGGTGTACCTTAAACTAGCAGTGATCGTGGAAGAGAAGGGTGGACATAGCAGCGGAGAACAGTTATGACGGAGAAAGTGGAATAAAATCCAGGTCCGGTCAGTCCAGACAGTTTGAAAATATAAAAAGCCTTCAATTTAGTGGGCTCAAGTCTGGAGCCAAATTGAATTAAATGGGCCAGTGGAGGATTATTACATGCTTAATATTACTGTAGAGGGCATGAGCTGACATGCATTGGTCTTTTGCAACGTCTTTCAAAATAGCTTGTGAGTGCCTGGAAGTTTTTAATGTGTTTTCCTAGTCATAATTGTTCCATTCTCTTTACTTTACAATTGTCTGGACAATAATACACATTTTTGTGAACAGAGATAATCTTTTCGGATGGAAATGGCGGTTTGTCCTCAGGAACTACCCTTAACTAAACCAAAACCAAACTAGCCACATTTGTACCTACTGCTGATGCAAATGATACTCATATTGGTTGTGTAGGTTTTGAAAAAAATGTTTAAAATTTAGTTTGTTACAAAAAAAAGGTAGGCCTACTATAAATATCAAGAAGCAAACTGCTATTTGCAAGCTATGTTGTCTAATGAAACCTAAAACGTCTGTTTTTAGCCATGTTCATTGGCTGACACATTTTTCATGTCTTTGCTCTCATTGGAACTCTTCTTTCTACTAAATTAAAACTGACAAGATCTATTGTTCTCTGTAGATCTTGGAGTAACTCATAAAGTATTCTGGCCTTTTCTCTTCAACATTACTGCAGTGACAACAAGGGAGGGGCAGAAAAGTTTGCATCCCCCTGAGACGGAAACTGGATTCAGGATTTATGTGAAATATGGCTTTCATTTTTTAAAACATATTTCATGTTGCACCACAACTCAGAATTCCCCAGTGGATTCTGTGAAGGTTGACATATCTCGGGCCTACGTCACCCATACACACAATGCGAGCTGAATCCCTGAAGTGGCATATTCTTGAAAAATGGAACGTTTCCATACAGTGAAGCAGGTGATCTGAAGATCCTTCATTGAGCTCTAACTTGTTGTTGTGATGTCTAATCACTTGATGATTAGATAAACAAGGCATAGAGGAATAAAACACAGACGAACAACTGCACAAGACAGTGGAATGAAGTCTCTATCTCTATCACATTTGCATTTCTGTGTCATCTGCGCTTTCCTTCAGGTTTCAACTGGATCAAGGTTGGAAAGCTGGCAGCAGGGCTGGATACCAGCTCTGGATCATGTGGGGGGCCCATGAGGTAACCATCCGCCACAGCAACAGTTAACACAAAGGCAAATTAAACGGTTCACCACTGGCCTCTCCCTTTTGCGAGTAGCCCACGTAGGAGGACCACCCGGTCCTATCTTGCTTAGTTTTATGTATAAAGAGACAAAAAGTCAGAAATGATGTGGAAAATAAGACGCGTGAGACCTGAGAGTGATGACCACCAGCTGTGGGAGCCTAATAATGTAACGCCTAACTCTGGTGGATAAGTCGAACACACCCCAACCCAAACCCTCATCTGTCAGATTTATTTTAATTCTTCATGTTGCATTTGTTGTATTGAAGACATGGCAGCTGCAAACGAAGGTAAAAGTAGATTTATTTTTTCTATGTCTCTGTCTTTAACATTTTAGGTATCGCACAGTACTACAAACACTGAATCCTATTTAAAAATCAAATCTATACGCAAACAGCCCCTACCATTATTTACACCTTTGACCAAGATAAACTAAACATGTGGTCAGCTAAAGCTTCTGCAATAGTTCAATTATTCAGATTTATTTGACGCTGTATTTTTAGATTGACAAAAAAAACCTTCTATTCTTTAGAGATTTAATGTATCTTACATGCATGGATCTGATGTGCCTGTTTCATTCTCTGCTCCGAAGGACTGTGGACGTAATGTTTGAGTAATGAAACGCCAGACTGGAACGCAGCTGGATTCAGTTCGCCCACATCCGCAATTTTACTGTCGTTTTGCAATTATTCATTTAGCGATGAATAATTTTAGGGCAAGGTCACATTTTATTTATCTTTTCTCATTTCAACTTCCGAGAGAAAAGTAAATACATTGGGACCATCACTGAAGTATATGAACCCTCCGTTGTTTGACTTGATTTGTAACACAGAATACTTGACTCAGTAAACCAGGCAGAAAGTTACACTTGAACAAAAATAAACTCACAAGAACTTAAAGAGAATTGTGCAATAACACTTTTGCATAACAGTTGAATTGTAAAGAGAAATGTACAGCACAGCCTCAGAGGGCATACGGATGGGTGTAGTAATCACAGGGTTGGTGGTTCAAACTCCCTTTGTTCACATATTCTTGAGTACAAAACCCAAATCTCTCCTAATCAGAAAACCAGCATCTTGCATGGTGAGAGCATTTCATTCACTGTACAACTATCAATCATAACATTATGACCACCGACTGATGAAGTGAATAAGTGATTATCTCACTGCTATAGCACCTGTCAGTGGGAGGGATATAGAGTATTAGCTGACAAGTGAACATTTTGTTCTGAAGTTGATGTGTGGGAAGCAGGACAATTGGGAAAGCGTAAGAATCTGGGTGATACTGACCAGGGCTGCTCGAATTTTGTTGTGGGATTTGTTATAGGCGTCTTCAAAGTTTTCCAGCATTACTAAAAATGTTTCACCCCGTTGGATGATCCTGGCTTCGTCTATTTTCTCTTGGACTTGTTGTTTGGTTATTTCTTTCTTCAGTCAAAAATAAACCGTCTGCTGTCTTCTTCACGGAGGTTGCCAACATGCATTTCAGTCAAGGCGGTGGACATACACAGAACGAGCAAACCTAGAAAATAGTGCTGTTTATTTACATGCTACAATTTTTCTTTTCATTGGTTCATTTTTTATGAAGAATGAATTATTCAGAATGAAGTGTTGATAAGGACCATTGGATTACTATGATCCATACAAAACCAGCAAGTATGTTTATTGGTATCTTTTTCATCAGTTGTTAAAAAGTTTCTGATATGAACCCATAAGTTAATGCAACAACCTTTTCTCTTATGGAGTGGCGTCCACCCAAACCACAATCACAGCACCGGCACCTTATGCTTATCTGAGACAACCACATGAGGTGAAACAGAACATAAAACCACTAGTCCTACAAGCATATACAAAAGGCTTAATGAAGATCTGTAAAAATAGAGCATGATTTGCTGTTTTCCGAGTCCTGATACAAGTTTCCGGCAACACTGAAATGCTTGGATTTATTTTCAACTGAAAGCAGAAAAATGATCAGACTTGTTGATTTTATGAAACACACCTCCTCTGTTTGAGGACAAGGTATCCTTTTGATCCCACCCTGATCGAAAAGTCTCCTTTCTAATCATCTGAGTTTCTCATTTCAGTGGAACTTTGGTATACCACAAACATATAAACAGCTTACACACTTCCAGAAATATATTTGAGCATATGCGTGGACAAATAAAGCTTGCCTCCTACACACAAGTAGCCTGTTTGATGGATGATGATGAGTAAAGTGCCTCGGGGTACTGACGCTGATCACGCCAGCTTTTCTGCATTCTTGATGATATACACAAAAGCAGGGCAAAGTAAAATGATCTCAGATCATCACACTGAACTGAGCTTCATGAATATCAGTTACATGCATTGAAAGAGTGAAAGCAGTGTAGCTCATGTGTTCAAATCTCCTCTTCTATAATCAAGAAATGACAGGGGCATAAACACAATCTGACTCTCTGGCTAAGTAAATTGAACAAACTGGGTTTCCTAATTACTTCTCCATTCTCACCTTGCAATGGATGCTTGTTCTGTCAACAACAATACCTTGTGAGATGTTGTGTTTTTCCTCTGTTAAAGTTCCCGGTGCTTTCAGCTCTATGCCCCATGAATACTGAGAATCCAACGCATGCTGAAAAAAAGAAAAGATGGGAACCCCTGCCTGTTTATTTAGTTAGTGTGTAAAGAGTATGTGCATGGAAGTTGGAACCTGAAGAGCTTTTGATGAACAAGGCTTTGTGAATTTGAAAAGTAAGAGAAAGGAATGGGTGTGAGATGGATGTTTAGTTTGTTAGGATCCCGAGGGTGATGATGGGTAACCAACGCACTTCCTGCTGTGTCTGCACCAAGTGTGTGGGTGAATGAGCTCCCAGCTCCATCTGCTCCAAACAACACCTCCGCCCAGCAAGTGGACCTGGAAATCAGTTCTATCCTAATGTGTTAGGGCAGAGACTTTTAGAATGAGAAAAGACAGTACGGTTGTCTCATGGTGTGAGGAATTATTTCCATTTCTCTCTGCTCTTCTCTGAGGAAACTCTGCGGCGCAAATCATAATTTGAAAAGGCATAACATTGGAGATTAACCACAGCCTAACCACTTCTTAACAACTTTAAAGGCAGGCTTAATGACAACGCTCTGGCGTTGCTTTTAAAATGTCAAGAACAATGAGATTTTTCTGATTTTAAAAAGGTCAACATCATCTGTAAAGATCGTAAAATAAATTAATAGGCCTAATCCAATTTGGAAGCTGGAACAAAGAGCATCTTTCTGCTGCACAACATCACCTCAATGACCCATCATTTATTTCTTTACATATACTGTATCATTATATTCAACCAAAAACGTGTCAGGTTAGGGATTATGCTGATGTGATCTTAGGATCCAAAGGTTTAACACCCTTTAGACAACATTATCAGGGAACACTCCGTACATGTTATGCAGATGACACACAATTGTACTTATCAATGAAACCAGGTGAATCTAATCACTTATCCAATTTAGAGGCGTGTTTCAAAGATATTCCATTAAGCACCACTGTGAGGAAACTGGGAATTATCTTTGATCAGGATATGTCCTTTGACTCACACATAAAACACATTTCTAGGACTGCCTTTTTTCATCTTCGTAATATTTCTAAAATACGACACATTCTGTCACAAATAGATGCAGAAAAGTTAGTTCATGCATTTGTTACTTCCAGGCTGGATTACTGTAATGCCCTACTAGCAGGTAGTCCCAATAAGTCTGTGAAGCCCCTCCAGCTGATCCAAAATGCTGCTGCAGGTGTGCTGACCAGAACCAGGTTAAGAGAACACATCTCGCCTGTATTAGCTTCCCTTCATTGGCTCCCGGAAAAATCGAGAATCTAATTCAAAATCCTTCTGCTCACGTACTAAGCCCCTTAATGGTCAGGCACAAACGTATCTGAAGGAGCTCATAGTTCCATAGTGTCCAATCAGAACTCTGCGCTCCCAGCATGCAGGGTTACTTGTAGTCCCTAGAGTCTCCAGAAGTAGAATGGGAGCCAGAGCTTTCAGTTATCAGGCTCCTCTCCTGTGGAACCATCTCCCAATCTCGGCTCGGGGGGGCTGAAACCCTCTCCACATTTAAAAGTAGGCTTAAAACTTTCCTTCATGATAAAGTTTATAATTAAGGCTGGCATAAGCTAGCTCTTAACTATGCTGCTAGCTTGAGACTGCTAGGGGATCTCCCATGATGCACTGAATTTTTCTCTCTTCCTCTCTCATTGTCCCTCTTTGTACATCCTTCTCACTTTAATGCATGTTACTGGATTAATGCATGTTACTGGATTAATGCATGTTACTAATTTGACCTCTTCCCTGGAACCTTTGTGATTTCTCACGCTGCAAGCTCACATGGTTGGTGATTGCATTTGATGCTGTGGACCGGCTCGATGTACACTGATTTCAAGATGCTCACGATGATGATTACTACTATTATTATTATTATTATTATTATTGTATAGAATTTCCCCATCAGCTATTGCTAAATGTTACATTACTATTAAGGTCATTATCAACCTGGGATCCCTGCTGCCACAACCCTGGAGAAGCGGAGGAAAATGGATAACCATGGCTGATATCTTTGTTGCTTTTTCCCCCGTCTCTCTCTCTCTCTTTTTTCAAACCCGACCGGTAATGGCAGCAGGCCGCCCACCTTGAGTCTTGGATCTGCTCGAGGTTTCTGCCCATTAAAGGGCATTTTTTTTCTTGCCACTGTCACCAAGTGCTTGCTCAGGGAGGGATTCTGGTCTCTGTAGATAATTATATGAAGAGTTTAGTCTAGTCCTGCTGTTTCTGGAAAGCACTCTGAGACGACTGTTGTTGTGAATTGGCGCTATACAAATAAAGATTGATTGATTTATTGATTGAAAAGTGGAAAACATACATTTTTATACATTTTTAAATTCAGAGTTAATTTCTGAAGGTCACATAGCAATATGGTACATGGATATATATGTTTTAATGAATATGGAACATTATTACTGGCTAGAAAATACTGCATTGATGACTTCTAATGATATTAGTCCAATCAGTCTTGTAAAACTTCACACTCAAATCCTTAGTAGCTGCAAAAGAATGAGTGAGGAGGAAGTTAGGAGGACTCAATAAAAATGTAACACGCATCTGAAAATCTCTCCAACAGACTGTATTGTAGCCTATAATGATAAATGATAATAATAATAAATAAATCACATGAGGGCAGACTACTTATCCAGTCCCTGATGTGATCTGTTCTTGGTCTAATGTCCCTGACTTGAAGTGTTTTCTTTTTTTTTCCACAAGAAGTTAAAATCATGCAAATGGTTGCAGTTTTCTCAGCTGTCATAAACAGAATGGCTTTTAACATGATTAATCACCACTGTAATATGCCTCCCTTCTCTTAAAGGAACAATAATTTTGGTTAAAGCTTCTGTGAGGTATCTCCAACGCATTTCCATACAGTTTGCACAACACTGTAGAATCAAATGCAAAGAGTTCAGACGAGAGTGTGGATTGTTGTGCTACTTATATAAAATCCAAAAATGTATTTGTTGAGGATATCAGCAATTGTGGTTTTGTTTGTCTGGGGCCTTTCAGGTAACCAAGAGCAAATGGGAAAATATTGAACAGAGAACAGATTAGAGAAGCAATATATCAGGGAAATGTTGGCTTTAAAACATGCACACAGGAATGGAAACTCTCAAATTCATTAAAAAATAGAATAAAATTTAAAAATAATAACCAGTTGGGCTCAAAGCTGAATTAACTTAGAGTGCTGTGTAAAAAAAAAATCCAACCCTGATCTTAATCCCCAACTTTAGCAGCAGCAACTACAACCAAATGCTTCCATTTATTGGAGATCCGTCTCTGTCATCACAGTGGTGGAACTTTTGGCCTTCTTGCTTATTTTTCAACTCAGAGAATGATGAACTGGCGGTTCATGTCGAACAATTTCCCTAAAAGCTTGATTTTGCAAATTTTCTACTGGTGAGACCTTCAAGTAAACAACCTGCTTCTGAAAATGGTCCATTAAAGTGAAGAAGTGATTGAACAGAGCTGGTAGTGATCAGGTTGGTATGAGATACACCCAAAGTAGAGGAAGTCGTGAATGGGTCCATTTCTTTCTAAAAGCACTGTAGGCTTCTGCTATGAAAGCTCATTAGAACATGCATTTGAGCTCCCTTCTAAACCTCTCATAGATATGACACGTCGAATGGATAATTACCTCTCTCTTTAAAAACCACACACTGACCACAGCAGTTTTTACTTTTCCAGAAAGCCTCGCTGTAACAATGCCATATTTCACAACACACTTGGCACATCAACATCTGGCCATGAAAAAGCTTTATTTTCCCAAAAGAATCTTCCACTGACCAATCCCTGATTGCTGACTCGTCTCACTAAAAGCGGGTGGTGATTAAAACAAGGAGGGGCAGCAAGATCCATTATGGCCAGAACATGCACAATATAAATATTAGATTAAAAAAAAAAACTGTCTCAAGACATAATGGAATTTAGCTAGAAAGGAAAACACCCTCATGCTCATAAGGCTTGACTATTTGCAGGGAATTAGACTTTCAAACCAGAGGACACCCACATACTGGAGAGGAAAGCCGAAGCTCCAGCGTGAACAAGCAGTCATCAATCAGAGCGCCGCAGCTTCATCAACACCTTGAAGATGTGGGAGGCACCGGCACAGCCGCCCTCTCACCCAAACACATTTAGTCAAACATGGGATCTCTAACATTCGACAGTATTTATAACCAAACGAACTAGGTTCCAGTGCCTGTTCAGCACATGCTGTGTGGTGGAGGGTTAACATTCAGAGAGATCAGGGGGCAACAGGCATTTTCTGGTGGCAACGTAATGAAAGGTTCAAAAAAATGTGAATAAAGAGAAGACAGTGTGAGAGCAGCGGTCTGAGAAGTTGACACAAAGCGTGTCATGTTAACTCCCAGATGAGGTTATCAATCAGCGCCTCGCTGCCAGCGGGTCTGACACCTGCTAATTTACAGGGAGGGATGAAGGAAAAAGTCTGGGAGAGGATATGACTGTGCTGGAAATACAACTGAGCAGAAGGCCAAAGAGAGAATATTCTCCAGATTCCCCTGTCTCTTGTATTTGCTTCTCTGGTAACGACTGATTTGTCTTGTTTTCTCTCTCCTAAACTCCTTCTCCTCAAATCATCACTCAAGTCCTTTCTTCTTATCAACACATCTGTCTGAAGAGGTTAGTGTTTCCATCCATTTTTACAACATGTTTTCCTAAGGCGTCACTGGATCCCAACACAGCTCAAGTCTCATGGAGCAAAACACCCTGTGAAACTAAAGACCCCACAGTGAGGATGGCCATACATTAAAATGCAGAAAACTCCCTGATCTGATGAGAAGAAGTTCGTGTTGCTACGGGGCAGCTACTAATGAAGACGAGACACAGTGAAGTGGATTAAACTGTTAACGCCAGCTTTGTGTGGACAGGAAGATTTACAAATCCAGTCAATGAACATCTGTTAGGTTCCTTCTCATAGTCAGGCCGGTATGTGGCTTTCTTTAACAGAAACTCTCCTTTACAGATGTAAAGCTAATGGTTTCCAAATGGTATGACCTCACGGCATTTCTTTGATGCAATAGTGATAAATTGTGAAGCAGAGGTGAACTTCATCACAGCAGTTTTATTTCATTCAGAGTGCTGTGTAAGAAACGTATCTCTCTGTAAGCTGCCCACTTTTTTGCAGATGTTGTTTTCCATCTAGAAACATGCTTAGACTCTGGATGAATATATTACATTATATTGACACGTTGAGGCCAAAAGACATCTGAAAAGAACCATACATAGACACAGTGTTTTTCTACCCGAAGAAAAACAGAGAATTTGTAGAATGAGAAGGCCTATCCAAGTAATCCAAATCTAAGGACCGCTCACTGAAAGCCAGACAATCTTTTTCTAAGGCTTTTTTGGCAAAAATTTCAGGACCCACGCAAACAACTTCTTACAACTGGGGCTACTGGACAAAGCCTGGGTCTTTGTCTAATTAATGGATGCAAAAGGCTGTAGGGATGATAAATACCCAGAGGACCTGTTCAGGTATAGAGTTAAGTTGCATTGGCAGACTCATTAAATTTGCATTATTGTACTAAGTGCTATGAGGAGAGTAACTAAATGAGCACTTGTTGGCTTTATGGCACTGATGTTATCGGAATAATGTCTGAAACTAGCAGCATCATGTGCCGCACAGGTTTATTTCCAACAAGGAAATCCTGGAGGCAAACTCTGAGGGGAATTATGGAATACCTGCTGGGTCAAAATAAAAGAAAGATATTCAAATATGGATTGTTGAGTGTTTTTAAGAGAATCTGAGATGAAAAAAAACGATTAAATTAATAAATAGTTGTGAAATATATGTGGATGTGTAGACAAAACATGAATTGTTTTTCTTGGCCCTCTGCTGTTGGAGTTCATGCTGGCATGACAAAAGTCTTTGAATGCCGCATTACATATTTTAACCGATTTTGATTTGCCCGTTTTTTCCATGACCCAACAATTATCTTTTTCATTGAGCCCTTTGGAGTCTTGAGGTAATTAGGCGTTTTTTGAGTTCTTTTGATTACTTTTTGCCATGATATATAAATTGAATAAAGTTTAAGATGCCAATGTTTACACCACTACCATGTCTTGATAACTATAAACATAAAAACTGATTTTGAAAAATACGTCTTTCACTATAAAAATCACAGACTGCTCATTAGTATATCTTAAAGAATGAAGATGGAGAATTGATATGAATATAGAAGGTAAAACTGAGGCAGAATGTTACAAGATATACAAATATTTACAATAAAACCAAGTGTAGCCATAGGCAATATCTTTTTTTTATTTATAATATTATATCTCTGGTTCTATTTAGTTAATTCAAGACACCACTTTCTGTAAAATGTCACTGCTCCAAATGGTTCTGTTTTCATGTATGATCCCCCAATCAGACTTATAATTTCATCATGCCAGCAAGGTTGTTGGACTGTCAGGGTTAGTAAGAGGTATTAACCCAAACTCTTCTCGGTATGAGGTTACTGTGATAATCCCTACACCACTATGCTGACTTTATAGTAACGTACTAAACCCCAAAACATGCCATGTCAGGATAAGGTATCAAACCTGCATGAACTCCGAATCCAGAGGGTTTTAACTCATAAAAATTGGACATCAGATTTTGATGAAATTTTAAACAAATTTGGAAGTTTGGCCAAAGAAAAGTTTTTATGGCAGATCCAAGTACAAATGTGGATTTCGGATCACGTTCACTCTTCAAGACTACACAATGGGGTCAATATCAAGAAAAATGATACAAAGATCAAATCACAATCCACAACATACATGATTCCTTGCACTCCACCACAACAAAGAATTAGACATCGCGATTATTGTGCCAATATATGTATTTTCCTATGAATGGACTTTTTAGCTGTATGTTAGTGACAAATGTTACAGGATCTGGTTTTGACACTCAGCAAGTATTTTTCTGACTATTCAGGTTTTTGTGACAATAGTAGTGGTATGTAGTGGTATAGTTGGAGTATGTTCTCCTAGCCGCTTTCGAGTTTCCTAATGGAATAATGATGATGATTTATAACATTTATTATCACACTTTTCATGCAATACAAGAATGTAAAGTAATTCTCTGCCTTTCACCAATCCCTGAGGGACCCCTGTGAAGCACCCAGGGAGCAGATTTGGGTTCAGGGTCCTGCTCCACTACCCTACGATATGAAGACAACAGTGGTCAAGATGAAAACGCTGGCCTACTGATTTGGGGACAACCAGTCGTAAACCTGACCTCCGGCCGCCCCACTTTCGTGCATCTATTTAACATGCTGATTGCTGGTCGGAGTAAAGCATAGCTAAAGTTACAGTATCTCCATTGATGCACATTTCAGTTGAGTTCAGTTATTTTTGTCGGTAAATGTTTGTGGTACCTTCACCTCTTGAAAAAGAGCCTCAAATACATATTAGTGACATTAGATAACATTGTTTTTATAATGCCTTTTAAAATAGATGAAGCCAACATAAAGCTTGAATTAGCAACGGCTAAAATAGGACAATTTACATGGAAGCGATAAAAATTTATAAATAAATTACCTTCCAAAATAAAATAAACAGGAGGAAGAAAGATCAGCAGTAGCAGGAATCAGCTCCTATGAGCTCCTGGACCCAAACTCATAAAGCGTCACATCAGCGAGAAATCCTGCTTAAGATAAGATTTTTGCAAAACATCTTAGTCTTGAGAGAGATCCTCGGATGAAAAACTGTCGGGAGTAGGGAGGAGGACTTTTAAGAGGCTCCACAGTCTCTTAAAATTCCAGAAGAGGTAAGTGAATGACAGTTAATCACACATCACACAGATTGGATCCTGCAGGGATAATGATCTATGGCTGATTAGAGATTTGCTCGCATCTCCCTCCGCGCTATACAACGCTCAATTGATGGAAGTAAGTGATCACAACACAGAGATATTTGGCAGCTGGATGCAGCTGTGATGTCTTTGGTCTGTAGAAGCCTATTATAAACAAACAGCCTTGACTTTAGACGGCAACGCATACCACGGCTTTTCAAACTCCTTATCACTTCACACAAACTGAAGTTCCTTAGCTATATGTACACTCTCATGCCAACATCTTGGCTTGAGCCGCAACACTGAGGCTGGATTTTCACAAAATCATATGCTTATTTATATAAAACAGCACTAAAATAGCACAGTAAATAAACATAACGGTAGATAACTGCCAGTACATTAAAAGACTCCCACTGTCTAAGATGCTTACAACTTATCCAACAAAGACATTTAATGCATAAAATAGTGTTAAAATGTCTCAATAGACACTAAATTCTACAATTAGGTGAATTGATTTCTACTTTAAAAACTGCACAAATTATCACTGTGAATCACTGTGTGTATCAAAGTGTTTATAAGTGAATGTTATCAAGCAATCACAGCATTTCACAAAAGGGTCAACCACACCCACTGACTAGGACCAAAGTTCTTATCTTTCATTGCTCAGAGTTGCTGTAAGAGGCTTCCTAAATCACTGCCATAAGGATTTTGAGCTCATTGGCTCATTTTTTGGGCTCCCAGCATTGTTGATGGGCATCAGTTAGGAGCAAATTATCTACAAGTACTACAGGAGGCTGTTGAACCAATCACTTGTGTGAGTTGACTTGGAAAATGGTGTAAAAAGGACAAAAACTCAAGCAACACTTGTAGCAAAACTAGAGAAAGCATTCAGAGTTCAAACCTCCACCAACACAAAACAGAATTAGTTTAGATAAATTCATTCAGGAACATTTCAAGCAGATTCATCCATGAGTAATTGCCAACCGCTAATTCTACCAAAACTCCAACAAACTCTCTCAGATACTCTGGTACTAATCTTCTCTCCTCATTCTCTTGTGCCTTCTACTTCAGCCAAGCTCACGGAGGACTAACATTTATTTGACTCTTCTTGCGGGTTGGTCGGACAATGAACCTCTGAGGGAGATGTTTTTTTCAAAGGACATTTAAGTATGAAAGACGAAGTGAAATTCTCACTAAAAAGTTGCCCACATCACTCAGAAGCTCATTTCCAATCAATAACCAAAGCCGACAACATAAGCATTAGCTGCTGAGAGAAATGCAATGCACTGCAGTTGCAGAGTATCATGAAAAGAGTAAAAATGTTGCTGGCTTTAAATGTGTCTGCCCGGAGATGGGCGGTTTAATGTGCTAAAGAGTCATGCTGCATCATGGTCGGTGGGGCCAGATTTGACAAAAGGGCCTCACGGACCCACTCTTCAACATGAAAAATTAAGTGACTCATCCATGAGTGCATCTGCTGAAAGAAGTTAATGCATCAGCCAGCCGGGGGAAGATCAAAAACAAAGATGTGGGTTCTTGCTTGAAGGGCTGTTCAGGAGAGTGGAAGGTTCATCATAGATGGCACACTCCAGATAGCATTGGAACACATCAAGCCTTCATATAGAGCTTGGATAATAATGCAAAATGCATTAATGGGTTCAGATGAAAGCAAATGCACGGCTTAGAGGCCACTATTTCTGTCTGTAATGAGCTCAAAGATGGCGGAGAATGTTTGGTTTGTAAACTCTACTTTGTTTGGCGTCGCTAAGCTTTTTATATTACTATAATTAGGATGCTGTAGATGTGGAATGGTAATGAATGAAAAAAAGGTCATCAAGGATTTACAGTAATAAAGCTTAACTATCTTCTACTGAAGAAAAGTCAGAACTAATGATGTACATGCATGACATCTTCCACTCTGATGCATTCTGGGATTCACTGCTGTCTCCATCCAAACAACCATCCAAAATGCAGCTTGCGTTGCAGGTCTACACCATATTCTGTGGTTCAAAGGTTTCGGAATCCACTCCTGTCATCACTTCATGGCTGGATGAGGAGTAGTAAAATTTTATATGAAGTGCGATCTAGTCCAAACTGGGAATTTCAGGTGAAGGGGAACATTTTCCATTACACTTCATTAAATCTTCTCTCAACGGATATTTTTCACCAATTTAAGGTGTTTCTATCAATGAGAGCAATTTTCCAAGTCGAATTTCTCGCACGTGTAGACACACTAGACTTATAAAGCCATAAGAAATCTCCACCCAGAGAAAAGGGAATCCCGTAAGAATGTCTGAAGCACCTTGGAAAAGTTGCAAGGATCCCTCCTTCTAACACTTTGAACCTACTGGATGCAGTTCAAGTTACACATATCACATTTGAAAGCTAAAAGTTAGGTTAAAAATATTTTAAGCATATTATTCTTAGTTTTGGACTGAATATGAAACAGAGCGACCAATGGCCTTATTAGAGCACAAGTAGGGATGTCAGGAAACACTTGTTGCACGTTTTCAGTGGTTTATATTGTTTCTTGAATCGGAGCAGATGTCTCAGAACCTTTAAAATTGCACAGATTCAAGTTGTTATTTTTAAAACTCAGTGAAAAACACATGGGGGTTTATAGGCTGTGCAGATAAAAACAAGTTAAATGTAATGAGGAAGGTTTTTATTTCTATGAGGGTCACCTGTAATTGCTTAATCATTGGTTCAGTTTAACACCATATGAAGCCTCGTGAATCTTCTCATCAAAGGTGAAACACTCGGAACTGCCTGGATGTAATGGTTTCTGCCTTGTTAACCTACAATCTGGCGAAAAATGTTTGCTGCATTAGATTTGCATTGGAACAATAAAGCTATGGACTAACCACAGAGCTTTCAACTGGTTTGAGGTTTAGATTCTTTGTTCACTGGATATGAGGTAACAGTCTGTGATTGTGCACACAAGTGTTGTTAGGACTTATGTTTATTTTACATTTTAAAATTGAACCTGTATTTATTTGTTCCTTGTTGTTTGATGAGTTAAATGTTTCATATTATCTCAAAGTCGCCTCCAGGTACCACTGATTAGGTCATCAAAGGTAAGGGGTTCAAAAGTTGTCAGGACCGGATCCAACATTTTGAATGTCCTGATAAAGAATAGAGATATAATATTATTGAGATCAACATTCAAACCAGAGTGTACAGCCATATTAACAGATCAGTTAGGCTGTACTCTAATTAGGCTAATATATTACTCTAATAGAGCTTATGCATTAGTGGGACCTTTTACATGAAAAACTAAATTTTTCGGACATAACTACACATTCATTTGAGGGTCCAATCAAGGGAATTACTTGTACAACGCAGGAGACTTTTCAGGATACACCTTTGCTGTCAGGGTTGACAGCAGAGGCCAAGTTTCACTATGCTAATCTATGCTGATTAGCAAAAAAGAACTGAACCTGATGAAAAGGCCATATTGTTGGTGGACTTTACAGTCTAGCAATGGACCTTCTGACCTGATAATGGAGCTCAAAGAAAATCCAAGGTGTTATCAAGGTGATTAGAAGTCAACTTTAGGGACATATGAATATGTATGCTGGATTTCATGGACATCCATATAAGTATGTCCATGTCAGCGTAGTCTTGCTGAAAAAAAGTAATCAGAGAAGCGTAAATGATCCATGGACAGTAGGCTTTAAACATTTGATGCAGATACATCGAGAAGATGTTGAGATATTTCAGCGTCTTCAAGTATACAAAATCAACTCTTATATATTAATTTCTAAAACAATGCATAGAAGCCTTTGCTTTACAATAGAAAACCACAGACACAAACAACTTGAGCCGAACTCGACAAATTCATAAACGACAGAACTAAACGAGCAGGGATTCCATTTACAATAATATTTGCTAAAAGCTGTATTTTTTCTTATTAGATGTCTGAGGGTGTATCCTATGACTCTGTGACTGTGTCTCTGCTCATAAGTAATGGAAGTGACCGTGGCTCTGTGATGGAGGAATGCAGCGGTTCTTCTGGAAAATAAATTTGTCTAAATTGTAATTAACTAAAGTAAGAATCCTCCTGCTGTTTAAGCAGCTGTTAGTCATGGCCAGGCTGTTTGGCTTTTGAAATTGTGTAACACCACGAGGGAAAACAGTCACTTTCATATATGGTCCTAAATCGGACGCCTCCAATATTTTAAATATATTTGTGTGTATATATATATATATATATATATATATATATATATATATATAAAGTATCAAATTAGGCAGATATAACAGCGTACAGATGTGTCTGAACACACACAGACTAAAGTATGCTTACTTTATTTTAAATTAGCAGACTAGACATCAGTATCTGCTCGTTCCACCGGGTGTCTGGATAGACTGACATGGGAACAAAACTCACAAATGTCACAGCAGGTGTTTCAGCTCCAGTTGGAGGAGAAAGGAACCAAACCATGTCGATTGGCAGACAGATCTGGAATCTTATTCCAGATGGGGCCAATCCTTTTTTCCCACTGTGAGGTCTTTGCCAGTCCTGGTCCTAGTGCTATTTTTAAGCAGCTGTCTACATTGATTACACAAAAGTTGAATATCTACCACCTGTCTGACAAAAGAAGAACACAATCACCCTTTTTCCAGTTTTTGACTGCGAAGAGTTTGAGGAGTTCTTGCTCTCTTCGGTTTTCTTAACTAATAAACTTATGTTTTAATAGTGGTTCAGTAATTATTATTTTGGCAATGCTTCTCTTTTCTCTCACCAGAATAAATTACAGGGTGAGCTGATGAAAACCAACAACAATCTCCTTCCCCTGCATCACCAAATTGGAAAATATTCTGTATCTTATCGGGCCTTTAATGGAGAAACTGGCACATCAGGTTTGTTTGTGAGGCGTCACGGAGGCTGGAGGTTATTTTGTAAACGCAGACGAGCTCTTAGACCTGCGGACGGGGGAAAGCAGTGGCGTGGTGTAGAGAGCTTTTTAAAAGCTAGTGAATAAAAGCTCTGACATCCCCTCTGCTCTGCGTCACCAGCGCCGCTCCCATCCTCCTATGTTTCATTGTTTCTGCCAGAGCACGTTGAGATACAGCGAACACAATTAGGGCAGATGTAATGAAATCACACTGTGCTCTGGTAAATGGAGATGCTGGTGATCGGGGTCAGCGGGTGGACTCTGAGTGTGTGTCTGTGTGTGTGCACAGGATAGAGGCAGCTGTCAGGACGTTTGTTCTGATTTTCAAACTGACCACCGGCCTCAAATTGAAGATTTGGATTGGGGTTATACTACTAAGGAAGTTCATAAACACTTGTAAAACTCCTTCTCTTAGATATGATGTTATCTCATCAATATAAAATATTTATTAGACAGAGATATTGCAGTACATTGGAGTGTCCCCATACTTAATTATCTGGATAAACCTAATAAAAATAATGTTTAGTCTGACTGATGGACAAAGTCAAGCCTTACAGCTGCCAACAACGGCGGCTGATGAATTACCTCCTATGTATTATTGCACAAGTTCTTAATACAATGGATTTTTTTTTTTTCCCAGTGCAGGTTGAATGATAAATGTAGTTTTAACTTCACTGCCAAGTAGACCGTGCAAAAACAACCCACTAAAAAACACATTACACCAAATATAATAGCACTTCCTGTGACCTTATCCAGCAACGTCTCTATGCAGAATCTAATTGAACAAATACTCATTGTATTTTAATTCCCGGAACAAATCAGAAGGAGCCAACACCCTTTGATGAGTGCAGAATGACTCACAGCGATGTCCTCTATCATACACTATACTGTAGATGTTAGCCCTCAAACACAGGACCGAAGAACTGTTGAGCCAGAAACTCCGTCCTTGACCTCATAGTCCTAAGAAGTGCTTGAACACAGTAAATCAACTCTTTATTTAAAAAGATCCATATTCACAGCAGCAGGAGCACAAGAATGGATTTATGGATCTAATGATATGCAGTACTGGGTCTGTGGCAGTTTGGAGTTTGCATATCAAGTACATTCAGTATCTTCCAATCTCAACTGCTCACAATCAAACTGTGTGATAAAGCAGCCAGTTGACTGTATATTGCTGTGGTTATGGCTGCCAATAAGTCATTACGATGGAATGTTCCCGAAGGATGGAAGCACTCTACTCACTATTAGTGCACATCCAAATAGGGTAGTGTTTCCAAAGATTGACATTAACTTCAATATGGTGTGTTTTGTTTGTTTGGGTTTTGACATATTATCTTATTACTCAAAATCATCAAACCTGAATTCCACATTGCTATATGAGGTGTTTGGGCATGTGCCAGATGTGGTTTGAACTGTGAAAAAGCTGCTGGGGGGATTTAGATGAAACTTGGCAGAAGGACGGAAGGATACATTTAAGTTTGGTGCTGATCCAGGTCAAGTTTTGGATTCAAAAAATTGTTTTACATTTTCTTTACCCTAAGGCCTTTTTTTCCTTCTTCCCCTTTTCCCTTATTACTTAAACTTCAGGCTTTATTTCCTCAAAGTCTTGTGGAGGGTTGGGGCACGGGCCAGGAGATCTGATTGTTTGACCTTGGGAGGAGTTTGCAACACAAAACATATTACTCTGAAACTTTCTGGGTCCAAATTCTGGAACGTGAAAGGGACAAGCCATTGTTAATAAATAGTGTTAATAAACACCGTTTGTAAAATAAACCTCTATGCTGGGATAGTTGTGGATAACGTTTGGTTGAAGAAGACCACCCGGGTTACCTTACATTTGTTTGATCCCTGGCAAATGTAACAATAATGCATATTGTGCATTTTTTATCACCATACTTTTATGTGACTTCAAGGTGTGTATCTACTAGAATGTTTTTTCTCAGCGTGTAAACACCACATCCAGAGAGCCTCTTTGCCAGGTTTGATACCATGCCTACAATGAACTTCTGTTTAGCAAAGTCAAACCCGATATTTACTTAATTGAAGTATTCCAAGAGAATGAAATAAATATTAAGTATTATTGCAACAGATGATATGATAAGTAAATCCCCAAAAAGTCAGGTATATTATTGAATCTTCATCGCCACCGCTGCGCCCCAGACCATGAAACTGGTAACTGAGCCTGAGCGTGTGTGAAGGATGCATATGAAATGGTATGAAGTGGGAGTAGTCTGCATGGCTGAAACTTTTGCTAGAATTTTATTATTGACATTATGCTGTAGACCAGCCCTGTTTGATGAATGCTATGTTTGTTTTGTGGTTTCTGTTGTCCTCACAACTATACTGTGGCATATTTATGATGGTGTATTGTCCAGTGTTGGTAAACAGTATTGTTTCACACAGGTTTTGTTTTGTACAAGGATTCTGACACATAAACAGGCTTTACTCTCCAGATAAATCTGTTTACATGTTTGTATTTTGCAGGATTTGTTGGATCTGTTGTTTGAAAAATCAGGAAAGTTTTGAATTATAATTGTAGTACTTAAGTGTAGTTTTTGCTTGTTTGTTGCACATCATCACTCTCTTAAGGTCCTTCCCTTGTATATTCTGCATCTTCAGGGGCCTGTTTGAGTACTATATCCTGCACAGCCCAAATCCACTGGGTCTTTGCTGCCTAACCTTAACCACACCCGAACCATGCACCATATGACGTACACTCATTGTTGGAAAAAAAAGGATTTATGGAACTGTAAGGTGTATTTTATGTGGTCCAGAGTCTGCACTCCCAATTACTCCATTTGGGAGATTGAGTCATAAATATAAATGCAGACTGCTTTAGTTTATATTTGGCATTGTTTTAAGTGCCTTTAACTTCCAAGAGATTTACAGACAAGCTCAGCGCCATTAGGACTTCTTCTTAGGTGCTGTTTACTGCCATTAGGAGAGGGTGGTGCTGTTTGTGTTCATACTTTTAAACGTGTGTGTAAACATGACAAAACACAAGTTATGGCTTAAGTGGTTCTTATATATGAGCAGATATCAAAGTATAGTAGAGTATATGTGCTGGGGATTTATCGTAGCACACCTAAGGTCTCTCTACACGCCTCTTTCCCTCTTCGACCCCTCCCTCCTCAACCCTGCAGACAGAGTGCAGCAGCAGTAATGGGTGCACCGCGGGTTACTGAGTCCTCCGGGGTATTAATCAGCTAACTGGCTGTCATGGCGGTGGGTGAGGGTCCTTAGACTGATGCCCAGGCTTTTTAATCAAAACTTCCTGCACAAATTGCCTCGTGTTTGAACGTAATTAAGTTGCAGCTTTGAACCCTTGAAGCCAATTCAGCTCTTCCTCCCGCATTACGCATGAATGTATGTGCAAACAAAAACGCATCCATATCAAAATATCACACTAAAGCCTTAAAACTGAGCAGCAATCATGATTAACGGCAGCAGAACGTTAATTCAGCATAGAATGCAACCCTCGTCTTCACAGTCAACTCTAAAATCTCTGTGAATTACCTGTGCAATTATTATTATGTGAACCCTAAAATCTAATTTGCTGCATGAAAACTCAGACGCTGCATCCATGTCTGTAGAAGCCCCTCTATACTTGGGTCTGGCTCCTGACCGACGTTATTATAACCTTTTTTATGTTTATAGCCGCAAATGTGGCTTCATGCAGAAATGGTGTGAGTGACTGGCATTTCACACTTAAATGCTCTAAGGTAAAATTATTCCAGATATTTTCACAAAAACCTGTGGAATTGATCCTTTAGCACCTCATGACACATGAGAAGCTGTAACATTAATGGAGGAGAGGGCAATCACAGGATGAACGGTAGGAGCATAAAACTGACAGCATTTGGATTACTATGGTGTTGCTGCAGCATGTGGCTCAAAATGCTTCAGAATTTTTGCATTTCTTCAACAATTTCTGAAGATTTGAGCGAGGGATCATTTTATACAGAAAAGAAACAACATCACAGAAGTGAACTTACATAAGCTACATTATGTCCAATGTCCCCCAGCTCTTGTGGGTGCTGTTGAGGCTCATCTGTAGTCCATTAAACCAGCCAGGAGGAGTATTTCTGTTTCGTACCCTGGTTTTCTGTCGAGGGTTGTTTGCTGTAGAACAGACAATTCCCCTCTTTAGATTTAGACTGAGCCAGCGGCCGTGTTTCCAACTGGCAAATGACGCACATAAAGAGGATCAAAACCAAATTAGGGGTGAATTCAATTTCTGGCAGAAGCACTCTGTACTGCAGGAATCCAGGAAACACAACACTCACACAGAGGAGAGAGGGGAAGGAGATAGGCAACGCAGCACAGGGGTATGAGAGAGGAGTCCTCTTTCTCTGAGGAGGACTCTCTGGGTGAATCATGGGGTGGTCCAAATGCTGTCCAGTTTAAACTAATGGGGAAAGAATTTATGGTAACACTTAAAGAGGGAGATCAATAGGAGAAGAGCATCCAGTGGTTTTGGATACGGAGAACGCTGAAGAGGGTCAATATAAGCCAAATAGCATTAGTTTACAGCTCAGTTACAGCAGGACAGCAGTCAGAGGAAGACTCAGAGGTCAGCGCAGATAAAATGGACGGTATGACTTTACAATAAGACTACTTTTTATAAAAGATTTATTTAGAAAAGATTTAGAAATGGTTTAGAATTAAGTTGTGTTCACCTAAGAAACGTTACCTAATGACTTATATACAGCTTATTACATAGCTCGCAATTTATCTACGCGGGTCACAATTTGGCAAGCATCAGATATGGATACTCTTTCTATCTAATGAGTTATATCAGCTTATTAATAATTTGTTAAGGGTTTACAACTAAATTAGTAAACACCATCAACTGATTTGTACACACCATTTATAAATCCTTTATAAGGGGAGACTTATTGTAAAGTATTACCAAATGTGCTAATTTCTGAATTGTTTTTCAGCCATGTAGGGCCACCCCATAATCAGCTCGGAAAAAGGCTGTTATAAAGACATAATACAGCACTCTTGCATCAGTGTTGGATGTATTAGTAAATAATAAATAATAAATAAATATAGCTCAGATTCTTACAATCTACCAATACATTTATAACAAACCCTTTCTTTTTTTGGTGATCATGCTCTTCCACTTTTAGGCTCCTATTTAAGCGTCACCACAGAAGATAATAAAATTAGGTTTATTTGCCTGATATTTGAGGTTTTAGTGTAAGACTAGTTAGAGGATTAGGCATAATCAATATTTTTCAAACGAACATTTAGACCAAAAAAAAAACCCTTGCAATACCCTTTGGCCCCATTTCAATTACAATAAAATGTTTAGATTCAGATTTGTTTAATGCAGAATGGAATATAACATTACTATTTGCAGTTGCAAAGTATTTACATTGTCAAATTAATGTTGACTTTGGATAATAATCTGAATTCTGCTCAGTGAAAAATTTGTCTGGTGCAAGCCCAGCATGAACAATCCAATCTCTCCCACATAAAAGTTGGATGTGGTACACTTTAAGTCAGCATCTCAGGCAATGTACTCTCAGCCTCACTAACTAAAGAAAACACTGCTTCCTAAACCCGCTTAATGTCAAATTCACACCTCGGCCCCATCAGAGACCCTCCTCGCTGAGACTAATTCCTCCTGACCCTGAGTGGTGTTAATATTGTGTAAGATCCTTACTGGTCTTTGAGAATGATGAAGTGTGAATTTTGGGGTGCCCTCGCCACTGGCCATGACTCAAATCATTTCCTCTGATTTCTGGTTTTCCCTGGCTCACTTGTGTCTCACCCTCTTGGTTCCTGACACCTTGGCATGCTCCATACCCGACCTGCTTCTACCTCATCAGCCACAGTGCAAGATCTCAGGATTCACAGGTGTGTTTTCCTGATGCAACCCTCAAGCATGTACATTACCCAGGAATACTTCACTGCCTGCTTCCTGTCTTTTTCAGCTCAACCATCTTTGCCAAGTCATGATAAACATTTAAACAGAAAAAACATCCTCTGTGTCTGCTTTTACATCCTGCTGGAAACCTAATAGCTTTACTTCCATTAAAAAGGTGAAGTTTCTCCACTGTGGAAAATCTTTTCTTAGTTTTGTCTCCAATGATCAAAGCTGTTTCTTTACATATTCACAGTAAAACAGCCTTTTTCATTTTGTAATAATGCCGTTATTCTGGCAGGCGGTGCATGCTTTTGAAAACATAAGGCTGTGACATTTAAGCAGCAGGGTGAAAGCATTTCTAGGTTCTGCTCTACTATTCCCCAAGATGTTTTCCTGTCTTCCCTGTTTCTTTTACTTGCTTAACCAAAATGGTGTATTTACTGACACTGTGGCTTGAACACAACACTGATGAGGCGTGATCTGCAACTTTGGGTATGTTCAGAATTGTTGTTTGTAGTTTGGTCCAGACAAATCAGACATTTCTGAGAAATATATTCAGCCCTGGTTCTGTATTCACACTGATATTTTAAACACTGGACCAAACGATACAAACCAAAATCAATATGGAAACTTACTGTGGGTCTTCAACTTTTATCAAACATTTATGATGTGCAATGGAACTTGCTAGAATGCTGTGTTCTGGGCGAACACAGTGTGATCATTGAATTTCTGTAAGAGTACTCATCTGCTAAAATTAGGCAAAGAGAATAGTAAATGCAGTGTGTCAAAATATCAATCAATTTTCTGTAACTGCTTCTCGGTGCATGGTCGTGGTGGAGCTGGTAACTTGGTTGCTCATAACAAGGCGATACACAGTGACAACCATTCACCTTCACCTGAGGAGCATTTAGAGTAATCGGTTCACTTCCAGTTTATGTTTCTGAAGGTGAGAAGAAAGCCACATTATAAAGAGAAACATGCAAACTCTGCACAGAAAGGAGCATTTTAACACAGGCAACCACGTTAACCACTTTGCTACCGTGCTGCCCCAGGAGTCAGAACCCACCACAGAAATACAAATGGAGGTATGCTGGAGGCCGCTGTAGCCCGGTGAGTAGAGCAGATCGATTAGGTTCCATCGCTAGTCCTTCCAGACTACATGTCATAATATCCTTGAGCATCCTGACGCTGAACCCTAATCTGCTACGCGGATACTTCATAGGGACTCCTCAGGGATGGGTCAAATGCAGAGAATCAATTCACTATGTTCTCCTGTATGTATGTACCATGTATAGCAACATGATAATAAAGAGTCAGAATTATTCTGAATTATTCTTATTAATAAATCACATACTTTTTAGATTCTCATGTTGGAACATTGGGGTATTTCGGTATATGGGCTGCATTCATTTTTCAACTGAACCAAACCACAGACCAATCTATTCAGGCGGTCCAAGTCCGCACCAAGGGTCTTATAGCTGTGTTCACACTTTTTAAGATGAAACGCACGATCAGAGAGAAAAAAAAGTTGTCTTTTAGTCTAACCAAACTCAAGTTTGACTGCTCTCACTCTTTCTTTTGACTGGATTTGTTTCTCTTTGGTCAGCCAGCATCGCCTGTTTTTTCAAATTTGAATGTCATGGATTTACTGTGGGGGAACATAAGAGCTTAGGATGTTTTCCAAGTAGTGCAGACAAAATATATGGACCTCAGTTTATGAAGAAACAGGTCTGAGATTTAGGACAACTGTCAGATAATTTTTTTTCGGTTTCCAAATGGACCACCAGCTGGGTGGCAGTTAAGGAATCTGGGTTCCAGACCGAATGATTCTCAGCAATATACCTCTGCTTTTCACCATGGCAATTCTCCATCAACTTTTGTGGGAGATCTCCAGATGTGGGCATCAAGTGTCATTGCCCTTTCGTGTGTGTGTGTGTGTGTGTGTGTGCACAAGGTTTCATTTACATAGTTTTGTTTGCATAATCTGAACAGAACATTTGAGTGGGTACGTGAGAAAACAACTTCAAAAGTCACATTTAAATAAGTGATTAAGTATATTAAATTCCTCTTAAATCCATTTTACAGGGACTCTTTAAGCATTTGAACCATGCTCTGTTTAGCTCCTTTGATAGCTGTAGATCTAAAACCATATCAAGTGTAGATGGAAATTGTCATTTGCCACCTACATGTAATTACTGATCGAATACTACTTTGGTCTGGACACACAATCACTGACGCAAAACAAAAAGTTTGAAAGTCGTTAAACAATATGGCCATTTATTTCCTCATGTTTCACTACTTGCCCTGAATATTTGCACTCAGCGGGTCACATGTAAAAAGCATATATTATAAGGATATTATTGTGGCACAGCATGCTTCAAAACATTCCGATTTATCGGCTGTATATTAACAATTCTCATAATTAAGTTAGATTTTCAAAGACCACCACTAAGGCTTTTAAATGTGTCTGTGGTCTCAAGGGAACCACTTTAGTCATGAGGTAGTTTCATGAAAGGTAAATGCTTTCCATGCATAGACATTGTTAAATGATCCAATAAACTAAAGTCAGATTTTACCATATCCTGCAATGGCTGGGGATGCAGGCGGTTGGGCTGTGCACGGAGGTAGCAAACAGGAGGACATATGCTGTGCATCAGAGAGGAGTTACCTGTCTGGCATGTGTTTGGCTTTGGCTTAGGCAGACTGGGACCTGCTGTCAGTGTGATGGAGGGTGCTGAGCTCTGAGGGAGTAGAGGGTGATGACAGTGTTTAACCTATCTCCATGGCACAGGCCTGCTCTCCACCACACCACCCATCTGGTAAGAAAATAAACCTCTTGACTCATCAACTTGCAAGAGGATGATCATACTCAGGTTCGAGATGGATAACAGTAGGAGAGTGAAGTGCGTGCAATTGGGAGAAAAAAAGCTGTTTCCTGAGTAAAATAATTCCCTCTGCTTCCTTCACTCGTACTGTACTCCATTCAAATCAAACCTAAAACGCTATTTTCACTCTGCCCTACTGTACACCGGCGTGCCCGGCTGGAAATGTGGTGTGCCTGCTTGATTTTAAAGATCCAAACCTTTTGTTACAAGAGTTGGAGCGAGCTTGAGGCCGCTCTGGGAATGCCATTAGGAGGTGTGCTTGAGCTGAGCCAGCCTCTTTGTGGTTACAGTAGTGCAGGGCTCTGTCTAAGGGCTGGAGTAGCATGTCTCTGTAGTATAATGAAGGCAGGAGATACTTAAACTTCTGTCGGACTTTACAGGGTGTCTTTCAAAGTCCATTGGAGGCCGGATAAGTCTAACACTACAAAGACAAATCCTTATAGAGATCTACCATTCCAGCGACAATACTAAGGAGAGCTGAAAGCCTCCTGATGTGCAAAACTCACATCAGCTTGTAAGGTCAGATCGCTTGAGCCTCCATTATGAAATATGCTTGTTTTATTGTTCCAAGAACATAATAAAAATAATACATTTAATTTATAATGCACTTTACATTTGGATCAAATCTCAAAGAGCTACAAAGTAAAAGCAGATAAAAGCATCAATAAAAAATGAAATAATAACTATATAAAAACATGACCAAAAAGTAGCAATGTTAATTAAAGTTATAGGTTCTGCTAAAAAGGAAAGTTCTTTTTTAAATGTGTCAGTCGTCTGTGGAGCCCTCAGATGGTCAGGGAGGGCATTCCACAGACCAGGGGCAGCAGAACAGAAGGCCCGATCACCCATGGGGCTGAGATTAGTCCAGGGAAGGAGGAGGCGGTATGAGTGGGTAGAACGGAGGGATCGTGTTGAGGTCAGTGGGGTGAGTAGTTCTTTCAGGTAGGGGGTTGTGTTACCATGGATGCACTGGTGAGTGAGGAGAGAGATCTTATAATCAATCCTGGTGGAGATGGGAAGCCAATGAAGGGAATGAAGAACGGGGGTGATGTGTTCGTGTTTACGAACTCTCATCAGGATCCTTGCAGCACTGTTTTGAACATACTTTAGTCTTTGAAGACTTTTATCAGGGGTCCGGGACTTTTATCAGTGCATTACAGTAATCCAGTCTGGAGGAGACAAACGAGTGGACCAGCTTTTCAGCATCACTCAAGGTGTGTGAAGAACGGAGTTTGGAAATATTTCTGAGATGATGAAAGGAGATATGATATAAGATGATAAGATATCTTGCCTTTGGTGGCTGCAATGATAGGGCTGTAAGTCTGTTGAAGAAGGGAAGAATGGTGCTGCAGACAAGGATACCGTAGGGTAGGGAGGGGAGGAGGAGTTGCAATAGAGAAGCGAAAGACCACCAGTCTGCCAACCTCAGCTGCCACAGTTACAGAATTCAGATGGAAATAGCAGCAGTGACAGCGACAGTGATGTTGAGGGAGTCAGATTGCAATTTGGGTTGTACAAACATAGTTTGGGTGGGAGAGTTTCCGTGGAGAATCATCCTTTACTGGTGGATTAGAACCTCAGTGGTTGGAGACAAATTGACTTTTACAATCGTGGATAAGCCATGGCCAACAATAAATTATAGTCATTCAGAGCAACAGGTACTTTATGTATGTATATAAACTGTCTTTGTACTTTGTTTACAGTAATGTTTTTTCACATGTAAAATTCTCTGAATGCAAAAGATTCTCAATCACAAGTCAACAGAAAACAATAATGCAGAGGCAGCTCAGGTTGCCCATTATCACAAGACATCAAGGTTGCATGTCACAAGGAGATCAAAGTCATTTTAGTCAAGTTGGGGAAAAAACTCTATCTAACAATGTTCCAAATGCAGCCCATCCTTGAAGGTTGAATTTAAAGTTCTAAACGGAGCAAGATTCTTGGATATTAATATTTACATAAAAGGGAAAATTCAATTGGTTCTGAATCGAACATTCAGGGATTCCAATTAACTGGATGAATGAGAGTGTACACAAAGGGAAACCAAATTACTGAGTTCACCCCTTTATCTAGATCCACACTGTTCCTTGTCCTCCCAACTTATGAAAGTTAAGCTAAGCTAGTTGAGCTATGCAATCCAGCCAGACACCCAAAAAATAACTGATGGTAATACAAGGTTGAGCAAAGTAAAAGCTTCAAATAGAACCCAAAAGCAGAACCATAATCTTTCAGTATGAGAATTATAGTAAATACACTGTTGTGCAATAGCAGATACAATATAGTAACGGATTACCCAAGGATGAATTTCAAAAATCGCAAATAATTAAATGGTAGTAAAAGTGAATGTATATATAATGGCAACACATTGAAGAGCGATTTTGGTTACTTTCTGTTACACACACGAGGAAAATATAAAAGATTACCAAATGAAGGAACAAGAATTCATGCGGACACATGTAACATGTAACTTTATAGGCAAAGGGCTAAGATGTTAATAATGGTGCAAAGAGTTGTTTTGCTGAAATAAAGCATTAACATAACTACAGCGGCTGCAACTCCATCTTGTAAAATGTTTACAGAATAATGATGTGTGTGACCAACGTATACTACAGTAGCATTTAAAATCTCTAGCTATTTAAGCCACTTTGTTCAACACGCTTGTCTCCAAATGAAAAGACAGATACGCATGGAGGATTCCATAGAGAGAGAGATCAGAGCGCACTACCAGATAATGATTTGTCTATTTATATTTTCCATTTTGTCTCATATCAAAGACCACCTATTTTTCCTACTTTTTCTTTCTTATTTAACTTGTCTTTTCTTTAGAGTAAGGTTAAAATTTTGTTGCGTATACAGTGTTAATTATTATCATGCCTTATGGGTAAAATAAAACTTGTGTTTTTCCAGTCTTGAACTTCATTAGTGTGCTACAGTCCACCGAGCAAAGTCACGAAAACAAAAGCTGAAAACCACACATGCCGACTTCGGGTAAATGATACTCTGGTGGAGTCTTTCAGGAGCCATTGCTATAATAAACTGCTATTTCCTGCTTAAATATGGAGAACAAGCAATTCTGAGCATCACAGCAGAACATTGCCAAACGATGTTTGTTCTGCTTACTCAACTAATTGGTATGTTTGTTTATAATGGAAATTTTACCTTCACTTGGGATTCTCGACAGTTTCCCCACTCAGAATTGATGATGACCTTCTATTTGGGGCACCACCAAGACAGGAGAAATCTAAAAGGATTAATATGTTTACTTAGACCACCGTCTCCTGATTGATACCCTGAATGATTGAGCCGTGGTCCAATCAGATCAATCAAAAGTTTCACAACCGCGTAAACAAGCCATTACCACAGTCTTTCCTTCCTCATAAAGCTCAAATGCAGGTAGAGCTCTCATCCACATTTGCAATCCATATCCTGTTCAGTCCCCAATGGTCGGAATCTAACGTCTGGTCCACATGCAACCCCCTTAATGACCTCAAGTGACCTTCCTAATGGGCTGGGGCATTAAACTGGACATAGCCACCGGTTCTCCATCATGGCAAAGAAAATAAAGAGGAAGGAAGTGACAACTTGGAGACGGTTGATGCTTCCCATATGTCAAAGTTCTTTAGTTTTTCTAACCATGAAAAACTAGCCTGGAGATGTACAGCATAAGAACAGTTTTAAAATAAACTACTCATTGGTATATTCCCATGACGACTATTAGCACAGACGGTATGTTTGGTATGCCGAACAAGGGATCTAAGATGAAACCAAAAAAATTTCAACTCTCAGATAACCCTTTAATGTACTCAACAAGAGAGAAAAAAAAAATGGACAATTGAATGCTTTGTCAATTTTACTTCTATGCAGCGTTTATTAATTCAATATCTTAGACAATCAAAATATACCCAATAATCCCAAATTGCTTGGTCAAGCATGTTTTCATACAGTAACATTAAAAAAACAAAATAGATTAGCTCAGCCTTTTGGTTAACAATGTTTTCTGAGACCTATTTGACTGGTATCAGACTTTTTTTTTGGCTGCATAAAGTAACATAACTCTGTTTGGTGAATACCCACAGGCCTTAATATGCAAAAAAAAAAATCCTATTCATTGAAAACGATCTTCTCAATATTCATGGTAAATGCCTCATCCTCTGTGGCTCCTTTGACATGTGGTGTCCCCCAGGGTTCTATCACTGCCCCCCTACTCTTTAGCATATACATGCTACCACCGGGCCGTGTTATAAACTGGTTCAGAAATGTTTTTTAATAAGAAACAGTGAGTCAAAATGTGATCAATGAAAAGCAGTCGAGCAGGACTTTAAAGGGTTTTAACAGCAGGGGCACCATCAGGATATGACAGATGCTATGTTGTTTTAAGGCAGCAGTATATCTCAATCCAAGCATGTGGAGGAGTGTGATATCATGTAAATGTCAACTGGAATAAAACATGAGGCGAAGTAGTACAGAAACACTCCAAATTATAGAGAAACCACCTTCTGAAACAACCCAGGGGTTGCAGTGTGATGGATGGAGGTTAACCATGCATGCAGGCATTATCAACAGGGGACTGTAGTATCACTTTTAGCCTAGTCTGGCTTCCACCAGGCAAACCAGTAGTGTCAAGCATATTTTTTCAGCATCAATAGCCTCCCCAGTGAGACTCAACAAGAAAATTCATGTTTAATAGGGATCCACTTTGACTACATGCATGAGTTGATACAGGCAATTCATAACAATCTATAAATATCCCACCAACATTGCTGACATGAGAATTTCATAGAAATGGGCTAAAGTAATTTTACATATATTTGTACTTGGCCTCCCCGACCATATGGTGTGAGTGGGACAAGTCATTCCTCACTGTCAATAATGCTGCATGTTTATTTCTTCTTTGTTTGTAGTTAAAACAAAAATCACAAATTAATTTTGAGTGGTACGATAGGGAGCACATGCTGTTGTTGTTTGGCTGATATCATCTTGGTAGTTGTAAAACAGGCTATCAGCCAGAGATTCATGGTTTGCTGCATTATACTTCTGGACACAAAGTCCAGATCCGGACACCTGCAGAGTTAATGTGGACTGGGCTGCATTACCGCTCACTCAGTGGGTCATAACAGCGTTCTCCATGTAGCAGACTCCATCAAACTTCACCTGTTGGCAGTATGTGAGAGAAAACCCTTTTGGACCAGCACTCCGGCTGTCAGTGTGAATTATTATGCAGTCTGGGTGTCTGATAGGCATCGAACAGCCCCTTGCCTTCTTCCTTACATTAACGTTTTTTTGACCAGAGAAGACCATGATCATCCTCTGCCAGCCTGAAGACATCCCCGCTCTACCGCTGGAGCCTGAATAAACAGACACAGTTAAAAGAACGGAAAATGTGATTTAAAATCAAGTGCTTTTGTGCAATAGAAGGGAATGAAAGATTCAAAAATTAATTTTTGTTTACAGTTTTGCATTTATTTTATTGAACTTGTCACAACGGTTGACCTTTCCGCACCGCCTTAGATTCTGGGTGACTGATTTTCTCCAATCAGGTGATCAGACACTTAAAATCATTCTTGAAATGTTCAAGAATGGATCCCTGAACCGTTTGTAAATGTCCCTGATAGGATCAACTCCCCGAGCAGATAATTGATGGAGATCCAAAAAATGTTTGAGGTAACTTCTATGCTACCTTTCTTGATCAAAGTCAAGGCTAAACATTCTGACATCGCCAGCAAAATATTTGAAACATTCCAAGAACATATCTCAGTGAAACTAATGCAATGAAATCCAAATTGCTGAAAAGACCGGCATCCTTCAGGTCTTCCATCATCAGTTGATTGAACAGTCTTGTTGCAGGGAAACAAGAACAAGCTCCCAATAACTCAGTGATACATCCCGTTGACCCCGAACAGGATAATGACTGAATGAAGGACCGTATTTTGAGTTTGGCGTCTAGACTCCGATCTCATCTCTCGCTACAGGTATTATTTCAGATGGATATAGTTTGGGAGAGTGATGTGTAAGTGCTGAACCTACAAGTGGATGCTGGGGTGGTGGTGTGGATGAGAGTATCAGCAGCAGCGAGCGGGGCTGGAAACCTAGGAAATCTCGGCCCTTTTAATATTACCTTATTGTAAAGTTGTTTATGTGCATTTATATCAGTAACTTTATAGTGCTGGCCTAGTATCAAACCAAATATTGGCACTGATAGTGGAACTTGTATCCCTGCATCCATTGTTTTAATGTACACTAATAAAACATGATTTATTTGTAAATTCAGATTAATAACAATATAAGATAACGGTAGAGCAATACTTGTATAACACTTACGTTAAGCACATTATATATTATTATATATATTATATATATAAAATAAATAATCATGCAAATTATAGTGGTATATTCTCACTAGTTTGTGCTTAAAGACAGTATTTGAGTATATGTTGCTTATTTTCACCAACTGTTTGCTTTATTTGTACATTCCTGCAGCTCTGATATCTGCCGATATCCTTATTGACCATGGGATAAAGATATAATTTGCATGAATGGGACGAGTGATCACAAAGGGTCATACACATAAAATAAAATCACTGGTGCATGCACATCGCACATGGCCTGAGATTCTGGGATTTAATAGCATAATAAGATGGTGGAGACCTTTGATGTGGAACGCTGTTTATGAATTACAGCAGTGATCTGTAGCCGCCGTGATAAGAGTGAGGCCGGGGTTAGCACACTCAACAAAGCCTAATAAACCGTCTTTCCCACAGTTTAATGGCAGCGCTGAGAGAGGCAGGTTGCACACCTGGACACTATCCAGAAAGATTTCTTCCCCCCCTCTGGTTGACCTTAGAGAATTGGGCTCCCTCTGAACTGCACACTTGAGTTTTTGGTTTTACTGTAGACCACGGAGGATGGCCAGATCCATCTGTGAGAGCAGACCACAGGCTGAACTGCTTGAACAGGATTCTATTCGTGTTGATGCCGGCGAAGTGTGATATCAACACTGCCAAACATCTCTGAGTGTGTTTCTTGTTCTAGTGGGGATGGTTAGTGTGAGGGAAGTTTATTTCATCCACGCTGTGGGTTTGCCGCTTGTTTACGGCTTATTTGGAAAGGGGGAGCGCTGACGGCTTGATTGAGGACACCAGCAGACAGACATAGAAAGACAAATGCCCTCACCAATGCTGCCCCTCTGTTGCTATTTCTCATGAGGAGGCTATTCTTTATCTATCAGAGTCGTCTCATCTCTGTTAAGTGGGGGTGTAATGAAGAGGAGAGAAATGCAATTGTCCTGGGACAATTCAATCTCAATGTCTGTAAATATGGACATATCTCAGTCAGAGCCGCAGCGCTGTCATGATCTACGGACTGGAAAAGCTCCACTGACAATAAACAACAGATTCACTTTGTTTGAGTCCACAGTCTAAAAAAGCAATGTTCTTTCAAAAGCTCCATATTTTCTGTGTCTATCTGTGATAGTAGTTGGCATGCATGACATAAACATATCTGGGATTAATGGGGAAATAATTGATTTCTTATCTATTCTCTTCCTCCCTTCACAGCAAGGTCAAAGGTCATGAACTAGAGGACATGGAGCTTGCTGACATACAGTCAGTTTTTTTTATTGGATGGATATGTCAGTGTTGACTGTAGATTTACTTAGAGACGAGTGTGGTCTATCTATTATCTTTGATGAAGGGATGATTATGGGAGTATTTCTGGTGACCTTTGTGCCCACTGGAGCGTGTGGAGTCGGAGGACCAAGAAAAAAAGTGTATGTTTCTACATTTAACACAGGAATTTAATTTAAGTCTCTCCATCAAATTAATTTTATTTAACTTTACTCTCTAAATATGAGCTAATAAAAGTGTTAAAAGAAGTGTTCACCAATTCTTTGTTTTTTGCACTCCTAAAAGGATGCTGGAACTCTTTACTGTTCTCCGCAGGGGTACACCATCAGGAGAGGCAAACAAGAAAATGTTTCGGGCCTTCATAAAAATTTGGGAAAGGGCCCCCTTCAAGATAGACATTCATACTGACACATTTTGTAATGACAGCTACAAATCCCCTTAATCCTCCATAACAATTAATGAGGCTTTTTCCGGAGGCCTGCAACGTCTAGGATCACCACTGCCCGGCGTATGAGGTTCTCCGGATGATGCTTAATGGTCTTAAATAAACTGTGTTACCCAGGGCATTATGCACCACTCATCTGTTCATTCTCACATGCCTGCTTTTTTTTCTAGTTCCTCATATGCTGAATTAAAAGAAAACTAAAGTGTGCACTGAGAACAGTTGCTGCCGCAGAGCAAATTTATGAATGGCGACAACAAGGTCCATTCTACTCTGCCCCTTATTGGAAAAAGTAAGTTGCAATTAGACAATAACAATTAACATTTTCCCCAACTTTCGGTAACTTTGTATCCTCTTCAGAGTCCTGGAGGAGCTGGAGCCAATTCCAGCTTGCATTGGGCGAGAGGTGGGGTGCCCCTTGAACAAACCGCAGGTTCATCACAGGGCCGACACAAAGAGCCAGACATCCATTTACACAGAGACAAAATGGCCCCGATCACATGACCTCCAGCTCTCATTGACATAGGCAGCAGAGGTTTCCCAGCCTGAAGCCTTCGATGAAGCTAAGCTATTGTGTACATAGTGTTACAAAGTAGCTCTGATGTTCTGCGCAGATGGTCCATCCAGACCTGTGATGTTGTGAACAGACAGTGTTTGGTAATGAGAGTCAGCTGCTGGCGACCCACAGGGGTTATTCCGTGATTTGTCTATTCTACAAAAAGCTTCCACACCACATTTTGGTGATCACCACGGGGCTGGAGAAGAATTAAGTTTAACCCTATGTGGGCCCGTACCACCATCTACTCTGCCAGCACAGGAAGCAGAGCTGCTTTTGGAAGTTGACTGGAATGAAAGATGTTGTTGGTTGGTTGGATGGCTCCTTACCTGGATGTTACAATTTTGGGATACTCCGGTGAGAATCTCGCAGAAATAAAAGAATGGTTTATAGGAAAGCTCAGTGTCAGTTTTGAATTTATTTAACGGTGGTGATGGTGGAGGTTTCATTTTATATTTACTTTAAGATGTATTAACTAATTTTGTATGATTATATTGTGAATCGTGAGCATGAGTGGACAGACAACTTCTGTAAAGCTTGTGTGTCCTTTTTTGGTTTGCTTCTATTATGGGATGTAGTTGTATGGTATTAATTATGCTTTTTGTTTGCAGCTGGAAAGTGGCTGCATTTGTGGTCTTTTTTCCCCCCTCTTTCTTGTTTTGTTTTAATTGATGCTCTACTCCTCACCCTGTGATGCTGTAATCGGTCATAGTGACAAATGTGCTCATGGTGAACTTCCTTTCATTAAAAAAAAAATGAAATATGAACTATTATAGTGAAATAAAATATATTCAAGATTGCTCTAATTACTTATATTCATATGAGACCATTTGGACATGTGGATTGGTTGGGTCGAATTGGTCAAAACATCTTTTCTTTTCTTTTTTTTAGTGAATTACACTAATATTGGATCAATACAAGATAGTTATCCCTGTGTCGATTAATATACAACAAATTTGGACAAAAGTTGACCAACTGTTATGGCCTGGAAACTTTTGCAAATAAAACCTTTACCTAATGGTAGAAGTATGGAACTGACTTTTCCCAAAATCAATCCAGCATTTCCTTGCATGAAAGTTTATGGGGGTATAACAATTTAAAATGATCCATGAAATAGTTAGAGTTATAATGCTAATGTAAAGAATCTTCAGCATATCTGGCGTTGATGAAAATTCCGTACTGTCCTTCAATTCGCTGGTATATAATTAGGGTTAAAAATAGATAGATAGATAGATAGATAGATAGATAGATAGATAGATAGATAGATAGATAGATAGATAGATAGATAGATAGATAGATAGATAGATAGATAGATAGATAGATAGATAGATAGATAGATAGATAGATATGGTTGACACTTGTTGAATGAATTTCTAGTGAAGGTTAAGTCAGGGAGAATAACTTCACCCTTACAGTCTCTTTCTCCTCTAGCATTCTCAGCTGTCATCATTGCGGTATTTGTGACATGGACAGAAGAATGAATGTAAATGAACGAAACAATTATGTTTGTTTATTTTATTATTGTTAAAGACAGGTTCTTTTATTTTGAAGGAATAACTTTCTTTCTTTAAGGGAATGCAGTAGGAAGAAAAACGTAGTTAGATTACGGTAAAAGTTTGGAAATGCCTTTTACATGACAGGAAAGTCATGCCTTTTTTATCTTATTAGTACCTGGTTGAAAAGGGCACAAATTCCCACTTTAAAAATGATAAACCCCACCCATTGATGTTAACAAAGCATGTTTGAATGTTTGGAAAATTATTTATAAAAAAGATGAAAAGTATTGATCGCATTTGTTACACATTGAAGATGCAAGTATGTCGGTTAGCAAATGATTATTGTCAATCATTTACACTTTACTATTAATGCTTTATAATTAAATGTTAGTCCATTACACTTTACGACTAATCTTTGACATTTTACTGTTAGTCCTTTACGCTTTACTCTTGATCCGTTATACTTTACTGTTAGACATTTACACTTTACTATTAATGCATTACACTCTACTGTTAATGCTATATTCTTTACTGTTAGTCCTTTACACTTCACGATCAATTCTTTACCACTTTACTATTAATGCTTTACACTTTACTGTTAATGCTATATTCTTTACTGTTAGTCCTTTACACTTCACGATCAATTCTTTACCACTTTACTATTAATGCTTTACACTTTACTGTTAATGCTATATTCTTTACTGTTAATCCATTAAACTTCACTGTTAATACTTTACTCTGTACTGTTAATTCATTACAATTTACTGTTTATAATAATACCATACACCTTTGCTCCACTATTGGAAACACTGACCTGAGTTGGATTTGTACAAGTAATTCTCTACATGAAAGCCTTGAACTGTCTGGTTTTCACACAAGACTTTCAGTTTTATGTCTTCCACCTTCTGTTCTTGGAGGTCTCCGCGTGTACGTTCAGTCCCTTAACAACTCCCCCACCACCATTACTATATTGCATCCCATAACTCCCAGTTAAGACCTCGGTCACAGTCACCATGAAAACCTGAGAATGTCACATTACAGCACTTGATACAACTTTTATAGACTGTCACATGGTAGAGCTTAGTTTTTGCTGAGGTAACTACAGCCCTGTCTCGTATTAGACCCAGATGAACACATGAAGGATTGATTATTCATCCCACAGGCGTTTTTTAACTTAAGCTCCAAAGCTCTCAAACATGTTTCTCAACCACAAAGCTATAAATGCTTTTTTTTCTGAGGGGAACATATAGTTCCATCTCCTCCTCAGGTCCTGCGATATCCCAATGCTAAATTGATTAAATTAGACAGTGAAATATTATTGCAGTTATGTCTCTGGTCTCGTACTAACAGTTATATAATTTTTGAGAACGGCTCAATTTACAATTCTTAACAATAATGTTATGAATAATGAAGCTGCACTTCAATGCAGAGAAATTTGACCCTGAGTGTGTGAAGTGATTTATGTCAGCAGTTCTTAAAATGGTTTATTGTGACCCACTGGTATGTCGTGAGGCCGGTCCAGGTGTGCAGTGGATGATGTGACCACTATAAATTCTTATTGTATATACAACCTGAGGTAAAACATAAGCCTTTGGAGTATGTCAGGGGGATAACTAATCTGGAAGACTAGTGAATTTCCCAATTGGGGATTCTTCAAGAGTTTTTGTGTGAGCTTTGAAGAGATCTATGGTAAAACCTGGAGCAGAGGTTTTGGTACCTGGTAATTGGGCTTACTCTGTCTTCTCTGTTAGCCAGCTTCCACAGGGTTAGTTTTCAACTGAGGTTGTTCTTCTCCAATCCATCTTGATGTTCCTGGTATTTCATTTTTATGACTATTCATTGATGAGTTACTAGCATTTATATCTACTTTCTATTTCACATCTACATCTCCTTGAATTGCAGCCATCAAATTTCTTTCTGGGTAACATTTAATAATTATGAAAATTTTGTTGTCAATTTGTTGTTATATCCAGTAGAAATTGTATGTTTTCAGAAGCAGAAAGATGACTAAGGTTTATTTTGATTATAAGTTTATTGAAAAATTCATGTCTCTAAATGACAATAACTCTTTATTTACTCATCACATTGTTATATAGTACTGTATAAATTATGAAAACTCGATCATATTTCAACAAAGAAATGATCTATGTTTGATATCATTACACCGGTAATTTGACAGTGATGATCCAACACACCTCGTTTGGTATAGAGAACACTATACAACTGGCACGTCCACATTTGGCTGAGTAGCTGGAGAGTAGTAACACATCAGTAGATAGCTAGCTACAGAAATATGTTAAACAGTACCTAAAATATATACCTAAACTCCTTGTTCAACGCTGGGATATGGAGTTTCACATATTTAATAACCCAACTTCGCTCCAACATCGTACCCTAAACCGTGAGCTATATTGATAAGATATGTAATGATGTGCTAGCTAGCTAGTGAGTAGCTTAAATAGCTAGCCTTACATGGAAAACTTACCCTCAGGCTCGTATGCCGATACCAAACACTGGCTTTTTTTCCTTTGAGACCTCTTTGGACGCGCAATAGACAAAGATGTTGCAGAGGAGCATGGCTCTCCTTCATGTGATCCTCCATCCCAGTGTTGCTAGAAGATGCTCTTCAAAAACACACACCTACTTCAATGTAGTAGGGTTACACCTGGCCCCGCCTTAAACAAGTCCATCTGTGATTGGATGATTTCTATGTGATTATCTGTGATTAGAGCTTTGATTACCCTCGTTTTATTTGTTTGGCATAAATCGCAGAGAAATAGATGCCTCATGTGTCTCGTAGGAGAAAACACGAAAGATCAGGTGAGTATTTTAAGTTATTTTGCTTTTTCTGTTGAATGTTAAGTGTTCACTGATATAATCAAGATGTTTAAATCAGGCCCTTATTTTACCATGAGGAGTCATTCATTTATTTCACATTGTACACAGAATGATATTGGTCATGTATTTATTTTCACTCAGTTGCAGGTTACTGTAATATAATATTTACTTTATCTAATGTGAGATTTGGTTCATCCATATAGGTTATGTGGATTCCAAGCGTCCTGTCTCACCGCGTTATGTTCCTGCTGAGCGTGGAAGGGACCAAAAGCCGAATAATCCCCCCCCCACTCATTTGAATACTTTTGGATTAAAACAAACTTTATAGAAAATCTGTGTGGTGTGGGAGACGCTGCGGGGGGGCTGCGTTGAATTGAGCATTGAATGTTTATTTTCGTTGTTTTTTTTTGTTTTGTTTTTTATGGTCGTTTACTAGTATGGTCGTTTACTATACTAGAAAAGTTGTTAACATAATGGTACATCAGAACTGTTCTTGTAAATGGTCAGTTTTCATTCCCTCAGCAGAAAGTCCCTTGTAAATAAGCTGCGGGCCCGAATTGAGGGGAAATAGACAAGACGTAATACACTGAAGTTGATTGCAGAGTGCTTGCAGACAAAACAACTTCAAAATAAGAAGGTCCGATGCATTAACTGCCAACGCAAGATGGAAATGGTATCCGTGTCAATGATAGACCAATATGTTTGGCATGTTATTCATCCTGATAATGACCTCGACAGTAGGGGGGGTTAAATGGAAAATTTCCTCTATCCAAATTTTGAACCTTTACGAATTGCCTGTTTACATGACCTGTGATCTTATCCGACCAGGTGATTACATCAGTCCACTCATCTTTCCGGAAACAGCTTTCTGACATGTGGTGACAAACCACACTCCAGTTCATAAGGTGGCAATAAAGCTTTGGTGAGTTGGGTGCCAACCGCAAACAAGCGTCCATTGTGAGGAACTTTCTCGGGGTTTAGCTTGGACCCAGGTGCAGAAACAAGACAGCCCGGCAGAGCGGGTGTAATTAAAATATTTATTATAAACAAAAAAGGAAGGAGGAAAAAGCAAGGGATCGTACAGGAACAAAAAACACTAGGATTAACTTATGACACACTGTGAGAATGCTGGGACGCGTGATGACACGGGGACACTTCATACAATGAACTGGGACAGAAGGAAAGGTGAGTCAGACTATATATACTGATGTAATGAGACACAGCTGGTAGGGAAACACAGGTGAACAGGATGACCAATCACACATGAAGAGAACAATCACAGGACAGACACAGAGGTAAAGAGGAACACAAATGAAACACACAAAGACTACACTAGGAAGGACTAATACAATAAAGTATAAACAGAAAAACACTCTAAAAGGCAACACAAATCAAAATGACGGAACTGCCCAAAATAATAAATAAACACAAAGTCTTACCACCCATAGAAGAAAAACGACAAAGAGGGCATGCACCGAACAGACTTTTGTCCATCTAACCGTCCAACTATGATAAACTCTTTCAAAGTTGCGTTGAGCAAATGACTCTCCAATACTGTTTTGAAGTCGCCACATTTAAAATGCATTGCGGCGCTGAGAAAAATCAAACAGAAAGCTTTCAGAAACAATGTTTACAAGCAGCGACTCGCTATCAGAAAGGCTTTCAGAAAGAACTTAGACTACTTCTCTGAAGAAGGAATTAAATCTCATTACTTACATTTATAAGGAAAGGGTCGTTTCTATGCAACATTTTCTTTGAGATTAGGCGCTTTTTTCGAATCTATTGAGAATTAGGCTGTCCATGTAAACCCACCTCTTGAATAATATAATTAGTGCTGAATACCAAGTGCTTTAGTCTTTGGAAAAAAAAAAAAAACTTAAAATTTTTTATCATGTTCTCAGGTGCTGCTAAAGTAAAAGTCATGGGAAAGTTTCCAGAACGATTAGAGCTGGCTCTCTCTTTGTAAAAGTCTAAGTCATCTCTTTTCAGCTGGATGAAGTTCTTTTACAGTTTGTATAATGTGTGTTTTTTAACATTAACATTTTTGATAGTGACAAATAATTAACATACAGTGAACATATGGCTGCATGAGACGGACCAGTATGTTAAATATTATTTTCACAGGGTCTTAATCAAAGGCAGATTGATATGATCAATGACGATATAACTGGCAGCTCTAGAACATTGAGCAATATGCCAAGGCAGATTCGTGTGATCTGTATTTGTGCAATGGACAGAAAATTGAATGTAAATGAACAAAACAATTATGTTTGTTTATTTTATTATTGTTAAAGGCAGGTGCTTTTATTTTGAAGGAATATTTTTTTTTTTCAAGGGAATGCAGTAGGAAGAAAAACATAGTTAGAGTACAGTAAAAGTTTAGAAATGTTTCTTCATTTCTAAACTTTCTACAAAAGTTTAGAAATACAAAACAAAGTCTTGCCTTTGTCTAATTAGTACCTGGTTGAAAAGGGCACAAAGTTTGTCAGTGTGTTAGTTTCATTATTGAGTAATTTTGAGTTACATTATGATGAACAGTTTTCTGAGTTCGTGTCGAGTATCCATATATGAGTGAGCTAGCTAAATTGGTATATTAGCCATAATACATAAATATTCGGTTGAATTAAGCTCACTCTTTCGACGAAATCAATGTTTAATGTGTAAAACTTGTTTTGATGTGTTTTTTTGTTTTCTTCTTAGCTCTTATGCTTGTTCACAGCATGTTTTGGCGCTACAATGTCAGAAATAAAGATTTTTTGAACCATCTATTGGAGAGTAAGACCATTATTCAACCGGGGATGTTACAATGAAAAGACAGTGTCTTGGTGGTCGCAAAGAATTTCTTGTGATATATGAGAGCTGCATGCGTCAAAGTTTCTAGATCTTAATCCTTACAGTTTGTTAAAAACATGAGTTTCAAGGACCTGTTCTAGCCCAATGATCCACATTTTGCACATTCCCCCAAGCCCACACATGGACATGCACCCACACATTAAAATCAGTTTCTTACTCATCAAATGAACCAATGATTTTCAACTCAATGTCATTTAACTTCAAAGATTAAAAAAAAGTGCAAAAATGTATCTATACAATTTCTGTGTAATAATCCATAAATTATGTCAGGCAATGTACCTAATGATAGATCTGTCATTAACAGGGAGATGATTCTTTAGTATAATTGGGCAGCAAAATGTCCAGGATAACTATTTAGTGTAAAACGTACATAATTTGTCCAACAAGTTAAAAAGAAATGGCAAACGATGGGTCCACACTGGCCTCCTGACATCGTCTCCTGGGTTTGAGCATCACTACAGACAAGTCTCACCACCCAGACAGCAGAGTAGAGCTGGTGGGGAGAAAGAAGAGAGGGAGGGGGGAAACCAAGAAGGGACTCATTCATCTTCCTTTCAATTGAAGATGTTCCAGCAAAGAGTACCGCAATCCCCCCGGGGATTTGAGGCATTTTGACAGATAAAAGTAGATTTTACACAGAAAAATGCTTCTCCGCTGTTCGTAGTTCCCGAGTAATGATGCCTTTCTTCTGTCTGGAGTATTCCATTGAGTTTTTTATTCTGTTGCAACATGAAGGTGCCCCTGCTTAAATGTGCTACTTTCTAGATGGAGAAAATCCTAATTGGATGTGACTACATATGTGAGAAATTGAGTTGGGCTGAGACCCGGATCAATACCAGTAAGTGACTGGCTGTGATGCACTGCTCCGATCTGCATCCAGTTCTTGTCTCCACCACAGCATCACAATGCGCTACTGGATGTCTATATAGGCTCATTAGTGGAAGGTGAGTTTAGTGGGTAGAAAGAAAGAATCCTTTATTAGTCACATAGTTATACAGTACAACATAGTGAAGTTACTTCTCTGCATTTGACCCATCCCTGAGGGAGCAGTGGGCAGCCCCTCGTGGAGCGCCCGGGGAGCTAAGGATTCAGGGTCTTGCTCAAGGACCCTACGACAAGTAGACCCTGGTGGGATTCAAACCGGCTACCTTCCGATCTTCTGATTGGGAGACGGCCGCTCTACCCACTGAGCCACAGCCGCCCCAGTAGGTAGAGAAGCAATTACAGGAACCGCCTGCTTGCTACCCGTCACATCCCTCTGCCCCCTGGCTCCCACTCATCATACACACTTTATACCAACCTCGTGCCTTCCATTTAATCGGCCTTTCACCGTCTAAAACACAAATCCACTCTTATATGATTGAAGTGAAGAAACAGATCTGACACAAGCAGGGGGGATGTATGGAGAGGGAGGGGGGATGGGGTTGGAAGTCTAAACATCGTGAATAACCCATTGGTCTTTGGTGGGCTGCCCTGTCATCCACTATGAGAGCATGGGCAGTGGCAAAGGAGTGATGCAGAAAACAAGGGAGACAGAGGGGTGATTCAACAGCCGTAAATGAAACCTTTATGAGTGCTCTGATGTGATGTCCGTTCATAATTTTATACGAACAATAAGGGATGAAACCGCCCGAGGGTTGATCGAGGGGAATGTGGGACCCTAATTGTGCCATGAGTTCATACTGATATAATACTGAACTTTTTGAGAGACATATAGTCCAGACATTTTTTCATCTGACAATGCAATATATAGACTGTGAAATGATCTAAAAAATTATGGAAATAATTACATTTTTTGTGGTTAATTATATTAATTAATCACATTTTGACATTGGCCAGCATTCAAAGTATTTAAATCCAATTCAAATTTTGGCTGATGATTATAAACCGCAGGAACCCAAACGTGTCTTTCTTTTAGGGAAGATGAGGTTAATAATATAGACTAAATTGCATATCCCAGAAAGTATTACATTTTAGTGACGTAATCTGTATATATATATATGTATATATATATATATATATATATATATATATATATATATATATATATATATATATGTATATATATATATATATATATATATATATATATATATATATATATATGTGTGTGTATGTGTTTGTGTGTCCTGTTTGCTGATTCAAACAGGACACATCCAGTCCTGTTTGAATCAGCATTCCTGACATATAAAGATGGTGAGAACCTCTCTGTGTGCATGCATGCATGCCGATATAAAATGAGAAATTGACCATGACAGCCTGATCAAACACAACAATGAGCAAATACGTGAGAATAACATACTATGCTCCACATATGATTTAAATTTTAAAGAAACTACTGCCAACTACTGGTGAAGTGGTAAGAAACCTGGGAAAAAAATCAACAGGCCTGTTTTTATTCCCACCAGGCAGGAACTAGAACTCAGATTAATTCAGTACTGTGGCTTTAACTGCTCCAACTTTCCATCAGCTCGATAGACTTTCTTGCCAGTCAGAAAAGTATCCTATAGTTCAACTTGGGAGCGGGAGAACAAACTGTTTCCAGCCATTGTCCAATGGTTTCTCATGACAGAAGATCAATGCAATCTCAGCATTGTTCTCATCCCTCTACAAGACCATGTTTGGATGCAAGAACAGATGTGGTTTCACTAACTAATGAGTAGTAGACTAAGATCCACATTAAATACACAACAGGCCTTTAGTGTCTTATCCTTAAAACCTATCTGCTCCTCAGCATCTGATGGGGTTTAAAATGTGATTCAGAACAGCTGCAACTGTTTCAGCAGCATCCTGGAAGACGGTGGCAATCCTCCAGGGAAAGTCATGGAAACTATTCAGAAGTAGTAAACGATGGACACATATTGTGTTTTACATTTTGTAGATCCATATGGCGATGTCGTCTGTGGTTATTTTTGTATTAAAACAGACATTTGGAATAGCTTTATATGAGACTTTATTTTTTGAATGATTCACTCCGGTTACTTTGCAGGGCCATGATGTAGGTCATCATATTCCTTGTGCTGCAATATTAAAATATGTCAAAAATAATCAATCAATTCTTAATTCAATTGAATTTTTCCCCCATGCATTCAGAATCTGTTTAACACATTTTTTTTAAATGATCCATAGGGATACCATGAAAATGGCACTTGACAACATTACACTATAAGGGAAATATGTTTAACCTCCAAAACAGATCACTCTCGGACAGTCGTCATCATTCTCACAGTTAAATCCAAATACATCTAATGAAACATTTATATTTCCTTTGTTTTGGACTGATAAAACTTTATACTGTGTACATAGAGTATTCACACTGATATAGTCGGACTCATTTAGTGAAATGGTCTTGTCAGCCCAAGTTTCATTGATTCGTCGTGGGGAATGAAGGTGAGCCTCTGTAATCTGATCCCACTGAGATACTTCTGTAGCACACATTGCAGAGAAGATGAGTTCTATTTCTGAAGGAAAGGTGTTAGAACAAACTGCATCACAACATCTTGGGTATGGGCCTACATAGTGGAAGACTGGTCATCATCACCACAACTGGATCACAGAACAATGGAAGAATCTGACCTAATCTAATGAATCAGATTTTCTTGTTATTTATGTGGCAGACAGGTGTGTGTACGTTGCTTACCTGGGAAAGAGACGGTATCAGGAAGACGTAAGCCAAATGGAGACTGTGTGATGTTTTTTGTTATCCAGTGTTCTACTGGGAAACCTTCGCTACTGCCATTCCATTGACGAGACCCACATAAGTAAATTCCTTCATGGAAACTTTATTCCCCAATGACACCAACGTATTTAAGCAGGATAATGCTTCTTCCACACTTCAGCACTCCAGATCTCGGTCCTACCCAGCCTCTCTGGGATGAACTGGATAACTGGAAAAAGTTTGATCCGTGGAGTCCCCCAGTGAAAACTTACAGGATCCGCTGTTAATATCATGGTGCCAGATACCACAGCACACTTTCAAAAGTCTTTTGAAGTTCATGCCTCAATTGATCAGAAACGTTTTGGTGGCAAAAGGGGTACTGCTCATAATGTTACAGCTGATCGGTCTGTTTTTAAATTTTCCACAATTTGGTTATCGCATGACAAACTATGAAGATAACAAACACATATAATGTAGGTGCATATCCTCTGGGATCAATAAGGCATTTATCTAAAGATCTAAGAACTGTTCATCACTCCTTATTCTTCTACCTTCTTCCACTTTGGCATCCCAACTGTGACTGTTTTGCGCAGTGACAGCAAAGAGGATATTTGATCGGACTCTTAAGGGTTAATTGATGAGTGGCAACAACACTCCAAAAGTAGTTTCTACCCAGCAGCTGTCGTAGACTCGGGGACATTCAGACTGGAGCCAAACATCCGGTCCCAATTCGTATTTCGTGTGGATAAAGTTAAAAAAATATGTATTTTCTTTAAACTTGTTTTTTAGCTTTTCATCCCTCCTTATATTTTTCCTTTTTTTTTAATCTACTGTGGGGTATTATTATGACTGTTGGGGTATTAATTATGAATGTTTTGTATTCCTGACTGGGAGACCCGTACAACAATGACAATGCTTTATACGTGTACTTGGGCATATGGCAAATTAAGTACTTGACTTGAAAGTGCATCTCACAATCCATATGAAAACCAAGATTAATTAACTCTATGATCTGGCAAAACCTTCCTATTGGTAAAATGTTATGCAAATCCGTCCATTTGTTTTCCAATATTGCTAAAGAAAAAACACAAAAATTAAGCTAAAAGCTTCATTACCTTGGCGGAACAGAAATGTACAACATTTTTCCCAACATGTCAACACATTGACAATAAAACTCAAAACTCAAAAAGTCAAACAGAAATGTAAGCAGTAAATGTAAATATACTGATTGGCGTTGGCAGGGTTGTATGTATGATGGCGTTGGATGGAGCCATTGTAGTTTAAGTCTTTTTGTATTAATGAAGCTGTAAAAAAAAATCCTTTCTCTGAGCTGACAGCATCTGACATCATCCTGATATTAAACATCTGATCAAGGTCTCCTACTAGCTCATTTTCATCCCTGACCACAGGACCACCACTGGGAGCGCAGACGGGCGACAGTAAGAGGGGAGCCCGCAGAGAAAACAGACTAATTTTCTGGGCTGTCCGTGGTCTTTGTGACGGACAGTGCCAAGGTGCAGCAGAGTCGGTGCCACACGGTGATGGCTCCAGCGGTGAGTCGTGTCTCACTCTCACTCACGGGCTGGCACTTTGGCCACCAACCCCCACTCCTTCACCCATGGGTGCTTTTCCTCTTCTCCTGCAGCGGATGAGTCAGAGAGGCACCTACAGTGGAGGATGTCTGAGTGAGGAGAGAGAAATTAGTAAAATAGGAGAGGGAAAAGCCTGCCATTAGGGAGGGTTTCTGGCGTGTTCTGACGGCAAACTTGATTTAATTTAGATTTTTTAATAAGAGCAAGGGAACTATGTTTCTTGTCTATTTTTTCTCATCTTGGCAGGCGACCTGTTTGTGCTTTCCGGGGAGTTGTAATTGTTTTAAGCGCTTCCTGGGCAGGTGTCAGTCGAGACGGTCTCGCTGTGGAGGAGAAAGGAAGGGTATTGGGCCCGGACCTACATGTATCTCCTGTGCTAAGAAAGATGAGTGTATTTGTGTCAGAGAGAGTTATAGAGCATGTGAGATATGCAACATGAAAGGAAGGCTCTGGGACTGTAATATCGAACACCTGACGACTAATGAAAAGAGACCAGCGTCAGCTAGGTTGTCTGTTTTACTCACGACTGTGAATACACTCACACTTCCACTCGGCTCACCCGCCCACACACACATCAAAGAGTGTTAGCAGGTTGGACTTTACTTGGTGACCTTCTTCCTTGTATCTGTCGTTATTGAACAGGTGTCAGATGGCGAGCTGTGCACTCGCAATGAGGAATTTCTCATTTTGCTGGTGTTGACGGAATGACAGTGCTGGTCTCTGTCTGGGACACTAAAGATCTGCCATAAAAGTGGGTGGTGTAGCACCGGTGATTCTAATAATATCCATGTTGTTACTGATGGTATCGAACAGAGGGATTCACAAGTGATTACATTCAAATACACCTCTCATCATGAGCTTTTACACGAGCCAAACAAAAAGGCATTGATGAGTGAAGGATGAAGGAGCTAAATCTCCGACTCAAACACGGCGACTGGGGTGGGACATATTAGGTTGCAAACCAATCAGCAGTTTCTCTAAACCTCAGACACAATGATTCAACAGTTTATTGTTTGCAGCTGGACACTCTAATCCACTCCAGAGCAATGATGTGAGATCTTAGTTTAGGTTTGACTGCCTACATTTACAGGGAGCCCCTATTCCATAGCAGTGCTATTAAAGAGAATTACAGTATTTGAAGAAAAATATAAAGTGCACCCAAAACTTAGGAATGTCACAGAGTTTTTGACAGCAAGAAGAACTAGTAGTAATATTCATAACTATATATTTTTGGGGTTCTATCAGCTGAAAAAAAGTTTTTTTTTTTTAAATTTTCCAGTCGAGTTTAAGCATGTTAATTGGACGGACCTCAGCAGTTTACCTCTCGATGATTAGAGAGTTGGTTCTTCATGCGGTTTCGTATTAAACTGCTGGATCTGTGCAGTCTGTCCAGATTCAAATCGGCAGGCGGCAAACAGCCGCGCTTTTTGGAGTTCTTGCTACCTGCCGGTTATATTTCTTCCAGGGGTGGTGGAAGGCAAACGGCTATGGGTGTTAAATAAAAATTCAAGCTGGGAACAAGATGGAGAGAGCTTGCGGTGTTGTCTCTCCTCCCGGGGGTGATCAGTGGCAGCAGTCCAGGTCTACTTTCTTTGATGGCGAGATTCACGCTCAGTTGCTTCTCACTGTGCTAAATGATTTGTGCCCCCCTCCCTGCCCCCCAGTAGTTACTACAAAACAAAAAAATGTATTAATTTTCTTACATATCATAAAACTTTGACTTTCCAACTTTTAATTACAATTCAAATTATATATTTCCAATGAAACTCATCACTAGACAAGGCTTATTTAAGCTATAATTCTCTTTTTTAATATCACATCTCATCTCTCAGGTGCAAGCTCTTCTCATACTGTATGGGATTTTCCATCTATCACCACTATGATCTCAATCTTTTGAACCTCATACCTTATCTTCTGGGGTTACACGGTTGGTGAAGTGGTTAGCCCTGTTGTGAAAATGTGGAGTTGGTGGTTTCATTTTCTCCAGGATGTTTGCAAGGGTTTCTTCCAGGCTCCTGCTTCATCAATATGGGAGAAATAATGTAATATATGGGACTTGGTAATTCTAAATTGCACAAGAGTCTGAACGGTTGTTTGTCTTTATGTGTAGGATGGATGATCTCACATGTCTCATCTGTAATTTCAGTTGTATATCCAATCTTTTATATTTATTTTTATGACACACATTTCATGTCAGCCATCTGATGGATTGATGGCTCTTCAAATAATTGAATGTGTCATGTTTTATCCTTCTAAACAGTATTATTATTGTCGTGTTTATTTTTCCTATATATATTTAAATAATTTACAGAAATCTAATAGTCTTAACAGCTCCTTAAGTTCCCTCATTTTTACGCTATTCTAAAGGAGGCTGTCAGTAGAAACCCTCCTGACAGCCTGACACGGATACATTTAAATTTCTCCATAAAGAATCCAGACAAGTCTCGTTTTAGTTGCAGTAATGTGCAATCCATTCCATTTGGTCAGCTCATTAGAGTCCAGCTAACTCTGACGTGGAGCTTAGCTTTCATCTGGCTATTTGTTGAGAGAATAGTCTTCGTCTGTGGAGCTGGGAGCTGTCCTGCTGCTTGGTGAGCAGCAGTGCTAATTGAGTGTGTGTTCATGTGCATGTGTGTGTATGTGTGTGTGTGTGTGTGTGCGTTCTTGCACAAATGCAGTAAAATACGCTGTGAAATAAAGTGAGTGATGGGGTGTGTGTCTCTAAATGTGTGTTTATTTTCCAAGATGTTTGAAGCATCATGTTCAGTTGAAACCGGCGCCCCTCCATCCCCCACAACATGTAGAAAAATAAACCTTGAGAAGCGTGAAAATCGTTTCACTTCCTCCAGGGCCTTCACATTCTCCAGTGAACCATGCCAGAGCAAAGCAGCTTCGAATCGAACCTGCGCTAAATCACAAACTTTGCCCTTGACAGCGTGCGATGCTGCTGAAAACATCTTTCCCACCTTGTGATTGGGACGGGATTAGTCGGAGCATAAATTATGCCACCAGAGAAAGAAAGTTCAGAGATGTAACAATAATGCAAGAAAATATGTGCCAGGAAAAAAGGTACAGGCTTCAACTGCTGAATCGAATTCCCCAATGAAATTATTATATATAAAATGAAATGACAGGTTCACGCCATAAATTACCATAAAGACTCAACCCACTCACCACATTGACCACCTCCCCCTTCATGCAGCTGGATAATTCCTGATGCTTACAATAATCATAAAAATGAGATATACTTCAGGAGGGAAGTCCGCATTGCATCATCATAGTCCTGCAGGGATTCATCAACTTTTTAACCCTTTTTTCATAAATACTGTAACCCGAGGGAAAGACCTACACTGTGGTTTCCTGTGTAGTGTGAAGAATCAGGGACAGGGAGGGAATTTTAGTCGGGATGCGCCAACACCAATTCGTCCGACCAAGAACAAGTGCTCACACTAGAGTACCTGACAAAATTAATGCCAATACAAGTACTAAGAATCAAGTTTACTTTCAAAATATGCTTTTATCCTCAAATATTTCTTACTCTGAAGCAGAAGTCTGAAATGACGTTAAACACGTAGCGGATTCTTTTTCACAAAGTCGTGCATTTGTTTTAACTGCCGTAGTTTAAAACTCTAAGTTAGAACTGGTGATAAGTATATAACCGCTGAAATAGGGATCATTTTGTGTATTTTTCACACTGAATTGTCTAATTATTCTCTTATTGTCATTTTTTACTTTTACTCACTCTCTCTCTCCCTCACTCTCTCCCTCTCTCCTGCACTCCCTCTGCGTTCACTTCTGACATTTAAAGTTTCATTTTACTTAATTTCCTCCCCAAACATTATAGTTTTAAGATATTAGTATTAAATCATATCTACTCTTTCCATCAGTACAGCATTTGCTTCCACCTGCACTCCAGGGCATTTAGAATAGATACCTGTCATACAGAGAACGCAGCAGATACACTCACCAACCCTGTGACCTTGCATGGTGACAAAACACAAAGACTCCAGGGAAGAAGTCAGGTTAGTAATATGAATTAATCCACTGACATGCATTGAATGATGCATAAAGAGGGACAGTGAGAGAGGAAGAGAGAGAAGCTCAGTGCATCATGGGTGATTCCCTAGCAGTCTAAACCTGTAGCAGCATAACTAAGAGCTAGCCTAGGCCAGCCTAAATTATAAGCTTTATCAAAAAGGAAGGTTTTATGTCAACTCATAAATGTAGAGAGGCTGTTTCCCACCCAAACAGAGCTTGAGAGATGGTTCCATATTCTACTTCTGGAGACTCTAGGGACTTAAAGTAACCCTGCATCCTGGGAGTGCAGTGCTCTGGTTGGTCAATATGGAACTATGAGCTCTTTCAGGCACATTGGTGCCTGACGTTTAAAGGCTTAGTAAGTGACTAGAAGGATTTTAAATTTGATTCTAGATTTTACCAGGGGCCAATGAAGAGAAGCTAATATAGGAGAGAAATATTCTCTTTACCTGGTTCTGGTCAGCACACTTGCAGCAGCGTTTTGGACCAGCTGGAGGGGCTTCAGAGACTTATTGGGGCCGCCTTCTAGTAGGGAATTACATTAATCCAGCCTGAAAGTAACAAAATTCATGAACTAATTTTTCTGCATCTTTTTGCGACAGAATGAGCCGTATTCTAGAAATATTACGCAGATGAAAATCTGTTTTATATGGGAGACAAAGGAACTGATCAGAGATAAATCCCAGTTTCCTCGCAGTAGTGCTGGAGGTCAAAGTAATGCCATTCAGAATAGTTATTATAATAATATTTCCTTTATTTCTAACATGTAAAACATGTGCCACATACTTGATGGTACTGTATTTATCTCTGCATTTAGCCCATCCATGAGGGAGCAGCAGGTGGCCCCTGAAAAGCACCTGGGGAGTCATGAACCCTGGTCCCCTGGCTGGGGGATGACTGCTCTACCTACTGAGCTAAAGCCAGAGATAAGTTTATCAGATAAATTGTTTCTAAGATGCTTGGGTCCCAGCACAATAACTTCAGTTTGACCTAAATTTAATAATAGAAAATTGCAGGTCATCCAGGTCTTAATGACTTTGAGACATGCCTCTAAATTGGATAAGTGAATACATAAACCTGGTTTCATTGATAAGTACAATTGTGTGTCATCTGCATAACAGTGAACGTTTATGAAGAAATCCTTGATTGATCACATACAGCCATACACAGTACAACATAGGGAAATTACTTCTCTGCATATGACCCATCCCTGAGGGAGCAGAGGGAAGCGCCCGGGGAGTTTGGGTGTCAGGGTCTTGCTCAAGTACCCTACGACAAGTAAAACCCGGTGGGACCCGAAGCGGCTGCCTTCCGATCTTACAATTGGGAGACGGCCGCTCTACCCACTGAGCTACAGCCGCCCCCTTATGGAATGTTTCCTGATAATGTTGCCTAAAGGGAGCATATATAATGTGAATAAAACTGGCCCAAGCCAAGTTCCATCCCTGTGGAACTCCATAGGTAACTTTGCTATGCATTGAGGATGCATTGTTAACAAATTCATTCTTAGATTTGTCACATAAATAGGACTTAAACAAATTCAATGCTGTTTTTTTGTTGCTAATTAAGTTTGAAGTCTTTTTATTAGAATTTTGTGGTCAAGACCAGAACAGAGACCAGATGCTATTAAAAGGTAGTTTGTAACTTAGACCAGTGCAGTTTCTGTGCTATGGTGAACTATAAAATCAGACTGGAAATCCTCAAATAAACTATAGTTACAAAGAAAATCACACAATTGTTCGGCTACCACTTTCTGTAGGATTTAAGGGAGTCTCGTAAAACAAGACGATTCCTTCTCAAGAACAAATAAGGTTGAACGATATTTGAAAATTTGTTTGATTTCCATTTCCTAATTTGATTATGAAAAAATAAAATCATAAGGAGACAGAAACACAGAATTGGTTTGTTTTTGAGTTTATCTGAGGTTGGATGTGGTCGTTTATGAGGGAATGACAGTGGCATATTGAATGATGTCAATCATCACTTTATTCCTTAACAGCAGTGGTTTATTTCAAAGTAATATGAAGAAGTTAGGGGTGAATTCTAAGCTCTGCTTAATGATCTTGTGTGCGTTGCTTTCTAAGGTCTTCACTATTATTATGTATTACATCAGCAAACCTGAAACCGAAGTTCTAACAGACCGACAGCAGCTACAGAAACTCCCACTGTATGATCCATGCTAAAGCTTCCAGACTGCAGCTGTTCATTTATCATGCTGCCGTATGGTGACATGAACCATCGTAAAATGGGACTTTGGGATTGGTCCAGCAATATGAATGCCATCTTTTACTGTTAAGACCGGAAAACCGTTGATTTAGGCTTCATTGTGAATTTAAATGAGTCACTGATTGGTTCTAAGTTGGGGCTGATCGAGTGGAATTCCAATTACCACTCGATCCAAATATTCGTATCCGAAACAAAAAACGAAATACCAAAACAATAGACGGACCTTAGAAGTCCTTACACGAGGAGAACCTAAACTTTACTCATACTTCCATTTTCCGACTGAGTGGACCATCATTACATCTTTGAGGAATTGGTGAGATCAAATCTGATAATTAACTCCACTTGACTCAGAAAGTGACACTTTTTTGGAGTGAAAATCAACTCAGAATTGTTTAACACTGTTATTTCAGCACTGAGGGTGAGGGATGATAATCTCAAACTTGGGCTCAAAGAAAACTATAATGTTCAATATTATCTGCGATGATTTATGGCTGATCCACAAAAGCAATATCTTGGGTAAACACTCTGCCAGTGTTTGCTGCATTTTTTGTAGCTGCTAGCGGTAGCAAACTCTTTGAACTCAGAACCGTGCTGGTTTTTCAGGTGTTCAATCAAAGTATTAAACCTACTCTCAGTATTTCATCCTGTAGGGCCTAACAGTGAGGACATTTTCCACTGTCTGCCTATGTAAGTTTGTATTTGAACAGCATCGCTCTGCCCCTTGTGTCCCCCTCTCTTACTTTAAAGTCCAAGTTAAGGTTACCTGTCTTCCCCTAAAACCCAGATAGTGTTCATTATAGACAAAGCCAAGTTTTCCATCAACAAGCAGTGATCTTAATAAGCACGTCTAGATTTGACATGATAGTAAAACAGGCATTAGAGTGCTTAAATGTATTGCAGTGTTTAAGGATAACCTTAAGAAGTTATTTTAAATAACTTCATAAGGTTTTAAATGTTGTTTTGAGTAAAGAAAGTTCTTCAAAAATATCGCTATTCGGCCTCCCCATATTTCTCAGTTTATCTGTGCTCCCAAAATTTCATATCAACACAGTTTACACATAAAAAAGGATGCCAAAATTTCTATAGTCGCATGTTGGCGGCATGGAACCTGGCAGCCCGTTGAAGAAAAACGTAATAAGTTCAATCAAAACAGTTATTAAACTTTTATTAATCTTCAAAAGAGCATAAATCAGATTGTTTACCACAAAAACAATTGAGACAAAACTTTAAAACATGAAAGACAAAGGGAAATCATAAAATAATGCTGAAACATATTTCGACACAATTTACCCTCAGCAATGCGAACGGCAATAAGAGGAGCAGAGAGAGGAGCTACGGATACCCAGCAGGTATAAAAGAGGGGATGTTTTATGCACGGGTAATTTTAATAATGCACAAGTCTTTGACATGAACAGTCACAAATTAATGAGAATCATTACTCACTAAATAAATACAGGATAATGATAGAAATGAAATACTGAAGTGCATTTTTGAGTCCCTCACAGATGCACATGTTAAAATTTGTATGTTAGTGTAGGAGAGATGAGGGGCAGATAACTTTCAGGAGTGTGTTTTCAACTAGTGAGACTATCTTGGGAGTGAGTGGGAGTGACAGGGGGGATGATTGGCTAAACTGATACTGAGAATTGAAGAAGGCTGTTTCTTTAAGGATCAATTTATTCCCTCTTGGCCCCCCCAGTGGGCTCTAAACACATGGAAGTCATAAAAACCAGAGAGTCATGCGGTCCTGCTCAACAACCTACATGGACTTACATGCGGGGAGACGCGCGGAAAAGAGAGATCACGGGGGAGGGAGAGAAGTCAATCGCGGTACATTCAAAGCGGTAGGATAGTTTTCCCACTGACATCTCACCGAACAATTGAGTTCATTCTCCGCATCTACCGGGGGGAATAAGATGAATGGGTTTGTGTGGGGTCAGTTAAAGAATGACAGATTCCCTTAGGTCAGCCAATAATGTACGGCCAATGAAATGTTAACCCTTAAGATGGATGACGAATTTATGAGCATTGAATAAAATCTAAGTAGCCATAATAAAACTGAAAGTAACCACAGTCTACTTAAAGCATTACGCAGGATTTTGCAAGCAAAAACGCACAACTAGTAAAAAATCTGCTGGGAATTCCGCTTCACAGAAAGGCCGCCATGCATTTTCCCTTTCGCCTTTCACCCATAAAGCCATAGCTCAAAGTATACATATTAAAACATTTCATAGCTCCATCTGGCCTGCAGTTCCACCAAAGCTTGTTTCCAGAGCTTAATCAGGCTGTGTGTAGTTTATCTTATCCTGCTTAGACAGAGCTCATTTAAGTCACCCATAGTCTTCTCCTGCTGTCAGAGCCAGAGTGGACAGACGTAGAGTTTATTTTAGAGAGACCTATCGTTACCACCCATCTGGCAAGAGGAGGTATCCATTAAAAACCACCTCCAACCCGCATTAACCACAATGTGCTTTGCATTGGTAGCTAGAGCTGCAGGAGATTTAGATAGGAGTTATCCATGACTGATGAAAATCTGCTCCATGGTTTGGAGGCACTAGTTAGCGCAGGTATCAAGTGTCAAATGCGGAGCTCACGTCAAACGCCACAGAGGTGAATGGGCAGCGCCTCCGTGCCGTAACATTGCATTGTACAGCTGACAAAAAAAATGGTCCGTCTTTCACCTCCTCGGCCCGAGAGCTCTGAAGAAACAAAGGTCTTAAAAAGGATAAGGATAGGTAAAGAATTTAAAACTTCTTTCTTAAACCTTGTGTTGTATTACACTGTACAGATAATTGTAGAAATTACAGTAAAGACATGTCAAATGGCAACCAGGAAAAGACCATACGATTCGACATAGCAGATATTCCCCTCAATCTACAAACTGTACATGACGATTATTTTTATTGTCAGAATATATGGAAAACACACACATGTAAACATTTGGTCAAATTAAAGGGAAAATATCACAATGGCATCTGCAAATAAGTATAGTAAAACCAAACCAATCTAGAAATACACTTTTCTTGAATGGAGTCAAATTTATATTATGTTTTCAGTATTTTTTAAAGCAAGAAGATTTAGAATGTATGTTTATGTGTTTATAGCAATTTACCAAAACAACCAGTTCTCAACAGCGAATTTTTCCGGTTGCAAAAATTGCTTAAAATAATGTCTTTTAGTTTGTCATTTCACATTCACAGGTGAAGTTCCGATAACGTCAGCTGCCGGTATTTTACTAAACCCATATTTACCCGAATCATTTTCTCCTTAAGGGAAATTTTAGCTTGGGAGAGGGCTGAGGTGTTCATAAATCATTTTATAATTAACTTCGGCTAACATTGAGCTTTTTTATCTATAGCACGTTATATAGGAGAGTTGGTTCTAGAGGATGTGTGAGGTATGATCATCCTCTGTTATTTTGCATAGTGTAGAATTTTAAGGTTTTCCTTTATATGTCAATACTTAATAATTGATTACGTCATCTACGTCTGTTAATGTATTATAACATAGTGGTATACTATAAGTATGTTCACTTCATGATGTGCAGAATTCTTGAATATCGTCATACTTTTTCATTTATGAAACATCTATGTTTTGCGACACTCCCTGTTTCATGCAAAATAAAAATGTATTTTCTTTTTTTGCATTGTAAGCCCCTCCCCTTCCACCACTTAGTCAAGATTAACCATCAGAATAAGATTCCATCATTCCACAATCAACTTTTGGATGGTTTAGAGAACGGAATCTGGCTACCCACAGATTAACAAATTTTGTAATAGTTGGTTCAGCGTGGAGAGTCTTGTTTTCAAGACGGAATTAAGTATAATTGTGTTTAACAAGGATGATTAATATGACAAAAAGGGATCATATGCATGAGACTCACTGAATACATTTCATGACTATCTCAGAACCAGAGGCCACTGCTGGGGTGAGGATGGTAAGTAAATATAGGTGCTTTAATCCATTACCTGTTGGTGGCTACTGCAGGAGCAGATCTCAATCGATGGCGGCACCGTGGGTTGAATTACAAATTGAGTTTAACGGGGCTGCTTTGCTCCTTTTGATTCCTGCCTTGTCCCTCAGTGAGGCTCCAATGTAGACTATTTACTCTGCCCTCTTCCTGGGTAAGTTAATAATGTGAGTTCAGCCTGGATGCTGCTCAACACAGAGGCCTGCCCTGAGTCATTTGGGTAGGAATTGCTCCAACGCACCCAATCAATCATGGAGTGGGAAGGGGTCATCCTCGGAGTAGCCCCAGCCCTGCACCTCATGGCCTGCTCTCACACCGGTCAATACCAGGCATTATTCGGATCATAATTGCGTTAGAATTTTCACAGCGTGCAGCAAATCACCCTCCCAATGGACCCACTTACTGGCAAGAGCACTAAGGCGACATTGTTATTTAATTTGCCTGCATTGTCTTCTTAATCATTGCCATTGACTTTTAATTAATGTATTCAGTCTGCTGCACTGCCTCTCCACAATCAAAATGTCTAGTGATTATGAATATGAGCAGGCTTTGGACAAAGATGCGGTTCAATACGACTTACTCACAAAGCCTGTAGGAGATCCAGCACAGCCCGCTGAAGGCTCTGGAGTAAACAAACCATACATCATGTTGCTGCATGAGCACAAACACAAGTGTGCTATAGGATATTTCCATTGTCCTGTGGCATGTGGAGACAACCATTAAATGTTAGTTGAGCGAACTGTAAAATGTAACTGATCTGAGGTTGAGAGGGTGCTGATGTTGGCAGATGTGGAAGGAAAAAATGGCTTCCTTTCATAACATCAAGACTTTTGGGTATGGAATGAAATTGTGGTTCATTACCCACTTTGAATTTGAAGTTAAAGTAGGTTTTATGCCAGCCTGAACTCCTAACAGGATGGCAGTTGTGCTTGGATAATAGCAATGTAATTAGGTTTCGCGTGGGTGAAGAGTCCAGGGTGTATACTGTGGAGCTCACTGCGGACCACATACTGTAGCTGTTAATGGGCTCCACCGCAGGAGAGTAATGAGGGAGATGCTTTCAGGATAATTACACTAAAGGTCGTGTTTCCCCGCCATCAGACTTAAAGGTTTAAAGAGAGCAGGCAGCAGTGGGAGTGGAGGTCAGCCATGTGTTGACGGTATTTGGCAGACAATTGTGAAAAATATCTGTGGAAGCAGCCAATTTAACAACTTTCTTGCACATAGCCCCAACCACAGCCGACCCATGGGTTTCCAGAAGTTAACCAGTTGAACCCTTTCCCTTGTTACCTCTGCCAATGACCAAGCTGCCTACAGTGCAGAGGGGAGAGGTTTCTGACATTCCATTTGTCCTGTCAAGTTAACAAAACATTTTACACAACAACCAAATTTGTGAATCAGTCCGTTTTTCTTTTAGGACTTTTTATTTTTATTTTTCTCTGATCTGGTTTTTTTTTTGAAGCAGATCTAAAACACCATTAACATTTTTCAACAAAACAAGAAACATTCTCTTTTTCTCTTCTCCATGGTTTCACACTGAGGTTAGACTCTTTCTCTGACTTGTATTAGAAGGCAATTAATCTGGTGCAGAACTGCAAAACAATTCAATATATATTCCACAAAACTTTGTGTTTACCTTTATTTGTTTATTTCTAATATTTGATGTCGAACTGACAGATATGAAATACTGAAAAATATACTGAAAAAGTCTTGTAATGACTTTGATTAACTTTTTTTTCCCCCTTCAGTGAACTGCACCATTCATGGTACATCCTGAGTATTTAATGTTTCAGATACCGTCACATCACAAGAGCACAAATTCTCATGAGTAAGCAGTGATCTATCAAGATGCAAGAGTATGTTGATTAGTTAGTAATTGTCGTGGGAAAAAGAAGCCTGTAATAATAACCTGAATTATTATAGCCTTGCTAGGTTATGTTACCTCATCGTTCCTACTTGCAGAGTGAGCGCAAAGAGAAAAGATGGTATTGAGATCTAGGAACTCCCCAGAGGGCAGCCCTCAGAACTGTTTGGTACAAGAACACCCATAGCTAATGCCTGGTTCCAGCACCTGGCTTGGTTTGAACTGAAGGAAAACATTGCCCCTAATAACATTTTTAAAGTTGAAATTATTCAGTTCAATTTTAAATAAAAAAATCTACTTCTATTTTCTTCTTTTTGACAGATTTTTTATTTATCACTATTATTTTATTTTATTTGATATTATTATGGCTTAAAAAATGTATTTGCACCCTGACCTTTACTTTCCATTTGATTTGCATACTTTTCACCAAGATGGTTTCTCATGTGTTGGTAAACAGCAGCATGGCTAAATCAACCAGGTTTAAGAACGTTTAAGGTTTGAGTATGTTCATTTGAAAGAAATGAAGGAGATTGGAATCATTATATCCTCAACACTGCTTATCTAATATTCATTGTACGAAGATAGCTGAGTGTTGCTGTTCGGATAATAAATTACAACAATAAGACTGTTAAAATTGTGTAGCACTTTCAATATGCTTTTATTTTGGGAGGTGTTATGCCAATAAAACTAATAGTCCATTAGTCAAATCGTAGGAGCTATGCTGTAAACATAAATCTTTCAATGTGCACTGAGGATGAGCACTGAGGATGAGGGAGACTGGGGGAGGGGGAACTGGCTAAGTGGAAAGATGTGGCGATGTGTGGACATTAAGGAAGACCCCACAGTCTCCTGGGCTACGCCGCAATCACAACTTCAGTCTGCTGTGTTGTCAGAAAAAATAGTTGGGTCAAAGGTCAAATCTGGAGACGTTATGGGAGCTTACTTAATTCAATACGCCACTCTGCTATCACATACTTTCATGTTTATCTTGAAAGCTCACCATAGCAACCAATAATACACTAGTTAGTTTAATTTCGTGAGAAAACCTAGCAAAGGTCTGCTTGCTGATGACCAATTATTGAGACTACGGGCTTGTTTTGGCAGGAAGTGAGCTTTGGAGGTGAAAGGGACGATGGAGGCAGACAAATTGAGCAGCAATTATAGTAATTACACCAGTCATTACAGATTTATGTACATCATCTGACTCAGAATGACAAAAACTCGAGGGGGAACAGGTGATGATGATGAAGATAAAGACATTATCATGTGTTCCATTTTATGGCTTAGTGAGAGAAACTCAAAAATTTCGAATTCTGCACAATGACGACCTGATCGGACCAGATCCATGACTATTATCATCTATGGGTTTTTTTGCAGTGAGCTGAGATCATGGCAGACAAAGGAATGAGTCAAAGCCTCCAATTAGAGACAGAGAGAATGGTGGAGAGGAGAGGGAGCTACAAACAAGAGCGGGGGTTACCCCCTGATTATTGTCATGCAAATTGTTTTGTAGTGGGTGCATTTTTCTCCACTTTGGTAAATGGAGAAAAATGCAACCACTTAAAATAACTACAACAATCATACAGCCACTACAAGAGGAGGAAACTGGATCCATATAGTGCCCTTTAGAATTATTGCCGCTCTTTAAGGAAAATGAGTAAAACTACATCTTAATTGCTCATACACATAATCTTTACTCTCAATTTAAAAAATATAAAAAAATAAAAAAAATAAAAAAATAAATATTTTTAACAAAAAATAAATATTTTTCTCTAAAACATGTGTGCCATAATTATTGCTACCCCCTAGGAAACCTATGACTAAAAAGAATATTTTCATTCATATTTTATATCTTTAGGTTCACCTGTTTGAGTAGGAACTCTGAAGTGGTGTACAATGACTTACTGTTTTACTGGGGTATAAATAGGTGTTGATACAAGCCTAATTCTCATTGATGTTCCTAAAGAGTAAAGAACACAGCAATGATGTGCAAAGAAAAGTTGTAGAATTGAACAAATTTGTTAAAGGAAACAAGAAAATCTCCCAACAGTTCAAATGACCGATTTCAACAGTTTAAAGATACTGGACATATTAAAAGTCATCCCTGAGGAGGAAAATGTCTGCAAACTGACGCACTGTGATGAGGGTGGTTGGACTGTAATAAGACTCTCCATGGATTACAGCTAGAGATATGCAGAAGTTAGTTGTATCATGGGGTCAGAAAGTCTCCCTAACCATCGTCAGATGGAATCTATTCCAACACAAGCTGTTTGAGAGCATAGTTGAAAAAAAGACTGCTGTCATCCACACACAAACCTAAGTTTGCCGTAAACCAGGGACTTTCAGGGGAAAAAGGTCCTATTTACATGAGAACAAAGTAGAGTCTTTTGGCAACAAACACCTAAGATGGGTATGTTGTTGCAGAAGGAAAGCAATACAGAAAAGCACATCCTACCTACTATGAAGTATAGTGATGGATCTCTGATGCTTTGGGGATATTTTTCTTCCAAGGCCAAAGTCATAATACCATGGACTCATCAGGTACCAGTAGATATTGGATGAAAACCTAAAAGCCTCTGCTACGAACCTTAAAGAGGACGGTGGTCGGGCCTTCCAGCTTGACAGCGATCTGAAGCGCACCTCAAATTCAATGAAAGAATGGTTCAGGGATCACAAAATAAAGGTTTGGTTATGGCTATCCCAGTAACCTGACCTGCATCCCAATAAACATCTGTGGGATGTGCTGCAGAGGAGAGTCCACAAGGGTCACCCTCAGAATCTGATGAAGTTGGAGCGTTTCTGTATGGTGGAATGGTCTCAGATCTTCTCACTGTGTTCTCAAACCTCATCGCACACTACAGAAAGAGATTCAGGTTCGTTACTGAGGCAAAAAGGCTGCAGAAAATATTAAATGCAAGGTGTCAATAATTGTTGCACACGCTTTAGAGAAAATATGTTTTGTTCTATGTTAAGAATGTAATGATTTTTAATGTTTTTTGAAAACTTTATTAAAGATCATGGTTCTAAAAAGAAAACATTTCAAATCTGTCTTAAAATAATAAAATGGTGCCCACATAAGCAATGGAAGACCTTTTAGTGGCTGCAATAATTCTTCTTCACACTGGCCACCACTATGGATCCAGTTAGGGTCAAATGTAAATGATGAAGCAGAAAGTATTTACGTCATGTAAAAGTAGATTTCGGTACCTATTTTAACCGTCTAAATCGACAATTTTAAATAATATCGACCAACCAAGTCATGAAGCTCTAGCAAAAGTTCAGTTAGAAAGACTAATTTTCGCACCAGGATCCGAGTTTTTTTTATCTTCTGTCCTTTTAAATAGGATTCCCTGTGTTCCTTTTCCAATTTTGTCCCGATCATCCGCAGATTCACCCACTTCATCATTCATTGGTCTCAGCACCTTCATCCGCCGCCACCACCACCACCACCACCACCACCACCACCAGTGTTTGGAATCAAAGGGGGAAGTATGTTTCTGCTACTAAGTGCAGACACCCTTCAATAACTTTCTCTATTAAGTGCATATGCTTTTTTGACAAACTAAATATCACATATCACAAGTTGTAATAATGAATCATTTTACCTTCTTTCGCACCAGATTGAACATGTTGCGTGTTTCAGAAAACAGTTCCCTGCAAAACAAAGAGGGGATTTTGTTTAAACCCTTTCTGATTGGTTTAAAACTGAAAACTACTGCACAGAAAAAAAACTGGATTTTTTCTTTAAACATCACTTACATTAATAATAATAATAATAATACATTTAATAGGCAGAGTGGACAGTGAATATTATTATTAGTGTACATTTCTAACCCATTTCAGACAACACATGATTTGAATATTACAGCATCAGAACAATAGTTCTAGTCTGCAACTTCATCACAACCACATTGTTTTTTTTACATACAAATTATAAGGTTACGGTGCGTCTAAAAGCGCAGACAGAGTTATATACGCAAAGCAGCAGCTGGTATTGACAGGCAGAGGGAGAGATCTGAAGTTGTTGATGCTTAAATAGACTGCCAAATTAGGATGGCGAAGAAGAAGAAGAAGAAGAAGAGGTATGTTTGATGGAGAAAGACGCACACGCTGTTTATGTTTGCGTATACAGTCATGCAGCTTGACATGTCTACCTGGACTAGCTCAGAGGCTTCACTCCATTTATTTTCTCATGAAACATTTGCAATATCCAATTTAAGCATGACCAGTATTGTCTGCATCCCTGCGACATTGCAGCATACCTTTTGGAGATCCAGTCAGCTGATGAGGAAGATAAGTAGGACTGTGTGTTATGTGACTAGTGTGCATAAGATAAAGAAACAGGGACCCACTCACAGTTAAAATGCAACAACCTAATTGGGCTTTGTATATTGCATTAAATACATGAGGTGGTCTCTGGCTCATACCTCACGCACCAGTTAACTACCCCCCTTTCCCGCCACCACCACAACCACCACCACCATCACCTTCTCCTTCTGCCAACACAGAGGCAAGTACAGTAATCCCCTTGCACAGCAATCGACTTTAACCTTCAAACAAAAGCAGGCTCTGGTTCAAATCTATTGGTTGTGATATTTCGGGAAAACATTACATTGATGTGAGATTAGGCAGTTATGTTGATATTTCATTCATGTCTAAGTCATAAGTCAATATGGCCACCATATGATTTAGCCTCAAGACATCTGAAAGGATTTGAAAGTCAACCACTAATCAAACCACTTCTTCTTAAATGTTGTAGCTGGGAATTATATTATGTTGCCTCAGAGAATGAATAGAAGATATTACAGAGTTGAACAAGAATAGTACTCAGCAGAGCATGCACCTACATAATGCCCTTACATTCCCTTTCATTCAGACAATCCTTATTCAAACCAAACTCGCAACCCTGCTGCCAAGATTTAAGCTTAATGGATTTGTGTCAGCTCAACATTAAAATCTGGCGGAATAGTAATTTTTTGGGATCTACGCCAAATTCCTAAATATGTCTGAATTGTTTTCATCAAAATCCATACAACATACCCTGATAATTCAAAATGTTGAAGTAAATCTCACTTTTTAAAATTAAGTGGGAGGTAAAAAAACAAGATATACCTTGTATTCTTACCTTGTATTCTTACCTTGTATTCTTACATTGATATTTGCTAATTTAGTTGTTGAAATAAATACAAACCTACGGTAGAGCTGGTACGTTTTCGGAAAACCCCAGCTTTGGTTTTGTTCCGTAAAACGGAGTTTAATATCTCCAAGATCAGAATCATCAGAACAATGTCAACACAACGTCATGAAAAATCAATGTAGACAATGTTTGTTCCGTAAACGGAGTTTGACATCTCCAAGATCAGAATCATCAGAACAATGTAAACACAATGTCATGAAAAATCAATGTAGACAGTTATGTTTATATTTAAAAGGTAAACAGGGGGTCCTTTATGTTAACTGATAAGAAAAAAAAAATTGTATCCAAACATGAAAAATGTTTCACTTTACAGTGACACACATGTCTTTGTTATTTGTGTTACTAATTATAAATGCTGTAATGTCTTTAAAATTTCAGCAATAAAATTGTAAAAACATGTCAAATGGCTTTATAATTTATTTTTTCTTAAGGTGAAATGCAACCAATTTTGTCTGAAATCGAGTGCAGGCTCCGGAATCGAGGCGAATTGTATTCGAATCGTGGCAGACTTTGTGTTACCCGCAAATATCCTATCGTCCAAAGTATCGATATTAAATCGTATCGTGATGGAACAGGTGATTTAAACCCAAACTAGATGTGCACCTTTTCCTATGATCGGTGATCAGCCAAGTGGTCTCAGTATGGCCGATTCATTGGAAATTGCTATAGCGTAAATGGACCGCCAAATTAGGAGGGTGTGTTTGATGATGACAATTCTTAATGACTTAAATCATCTTTAACTGTAAATTAAAGTAAGCAGTCTAGAATTTGAATGATTTTGGAATATTCAAAATATAATATTTCGGATCCCCGAAAAGTCGGGAATATTATAGAGTTATCGTCATAGCCAGCATGTCCGCATACGCCGCAGATCCTTGATGCTGGCATGTTAGCTTGAAAAATTATTTAATGTAAGCTGAGTCTTTCATGAGTATGTCAGACTCGACCACCTCGCTGTAGCCCAGATGGATCCTCTAATTACCACGGATTGAACCTCAGGAGATCTCCGCTGCCAACTGCGCACACACGATTCCTCCGGTTTAGTGAATCTTTTAGGACAGGGGGTAATGTTTCTGCCTGAAGCAGCAGCGGTGTGAACTCCAGGCCTCCCCCGCTGAAACGACCAGTGACAACCGTTTACATACCAACCGAATCAGCCACCATATCAAACACACATGTTGAAGGTGGATGGTGCTTTTTTTTGACAATTCACCAGTCGTATAGTAAAGGAAAATGGATGTCGGTAATGATGCAAGACCAGTGATCTAAGTTGAAAGAGACGTTTTGACATTTCTAAACTCCCCCTGTGTGTTTTACTTAAATTTTTTTTTCCCGCTTCACTCAGACATGGAAATAAAACCTATCACAATCACACATATACATGTTTCCAGCTTCATGGTGTTTGTTTTAGCAGGTAAGCAATGGAGGTTTTTTCCCTCCTGAGCTGGTTATTATTTTGAGGCAACTTCAAAAGACTGTTTTCACCCTTGCCAAATTGATTCCATGCACCATTCTTTTTCTTCAAACACCTTTGTGTTAAACTCCCGGTTGACAAAGCCGCTTTTAAAGATTTCATTAGATTTTTATTGCGACCATCAATAATGCTGAACTGCTTTTACAGTCTGGTGAAACTTCAGGTAGTTTTGCACTTTGCCCCCAATGCACAAGCCAGAAGGTGAGCTTCTCACTCAAAACAGCTTCCAACCAGTAGCGCATCCAGGATTTCGTCTTTTAATCAGGTGACATAAATGGACCCTATTTCAAACACAGATGACAAGTTTATGTGTAACATCCATGTACATAGTATATATGTGCAATATATGTGCATCGGTAAGAAGCACATATATTTCACCAATTACTCCTAATTTGACATTGGCTCTGTAGTTTGGAGCTAACATGCAGATTATTGAATATATTTTCGAAATTGTGCTCTGTTGAGTCCCAGTGTGTGTATAAAAAAGCGTGGGAAGTAAAAGTCTGATTTTTGATGAAGGTTCGTTATTACTCCATGTGTTGCTTCCTGTTTTATTTGAAAGTGTTATGTTGCATGTATTATACTTTATCCCCTCCATTCTGTTTTTCTGTGTCCATTTCTCAAACCCCCTCTCCCATCATGTCTGCGGATCTTTTGTTTCCTGTTTTTATTCGTATATAATCATCAGGTTTCTTTTTTTTGTTCGCTCCCTTCTCTTTAGGACTCATCTGCCTCTCGTTGCCCTTTTACATCGTTACTTTGTCTTTTTAAATCTGGATATATCTCCTTTCCCACAGGAATCTACGGCTGCCTTCAAGTGTCAAAATGACGCATTTGGTAAAACTACGCGTCAGAGCTTACATGTGAGATAATGAATATTCTCAGAAGCGTCTTGGAAGGACCATTTCCTCTTTCCCTGTGTGGGGGACGAGACCTTGCGTAGAAAATAATTGGTTCAAAGCCCTGGGGAGGTGATGCAGTGTGAGTAGAGGGTGCTTGAAGACCTTTGTAAGCCGACCTAGAGTCGGTTGTGGCACACCAACGTGGCCGAAATGTACTCGGCGGAAGACAGTCAGTGATGGGGAGGGGTACTCTTCTTCAACCATGCTGCTTTTTCTCGCCTGCACACACAAAAAGTTAGCTAGCAACAACTTGTTCATCTTTTCTTCTTCTTCTTTTTCTTCTTCGTTGGTTCTGAGACTAAAACTGGTTGGATTTTGGTTGTTCTTCTGTTCTTCTTCTTCTTCTTCTAAAATGGATCCACATTACATTTAACACAACATTAATATTTGATCAGTGACACTTCAGGAACCGAGATCAGGGATTTCAGATGTAAACAGGAATCTCTCCAAACATGGAACGTCACTAGATGTTATAAAATTCAAACTCAATAGTTATAGTATAGTTTGACTAAATTATTTTATGTTCATATTTTTTTATAATAATATTTTATTTTTTATTGATGTTTTTATCTGCTTTTACCTTGTAGCACCTTGAGATTTGATCCAAATGTAAAGTGCGTTATAAATTAAATGTATTATTATTATTATTATTATTATTATTATTATCACTTCATATTATATTACTAATGTGTTACTTAATGTGTGTAATGCAAGATCACAAAATCGTAATGGGGATACATTGTTTCAACACATGCTCTGGTTGCACCACATTTATCAACTTTACACAAAAATGAACCAGATTAATCCCACATTTCTGTCGTCATTGTCTCCCAGCCCATTTTTTCTGACCTGCATCAGAGTTCAAACGCCGTGCTTACATCACTCACATGGAAACTATCCTAAAACACTGTTCTCAAGGGCTCTACAAGGGCAAGTGAAGATGTCACCCTCCTGCTTCATTTTCCCCCACCTACCTCAGTCGAGGGCTTCCCATCAGACACCATCCGATCACAAGTCGACAATTAAACTAAATCAAAATTTGAATGCATCTTCAGCCTGACACGCTCACTGTGCATTAAAACAGTCCCTCTAGCATAATTAATGATCCACTTGATCCAAGTACCAATTAGGAGAGGTACAATTGTGGAGACCATCTGAACACCGCAGCCATCTGCTCCGAGCCGGGCGGCCTAACTGGGAGAGAGGCATAAATAAAGCTATGCAGCCAGCCCACATGCAAGACCCAGACCAGCTGTGTCTTTGTGAATATGGAGCCACGAACAGGATGTTTCCGATTTGAATGCAGAGACAGGGGAGATATCTAGGAAGTACACATGACAGGACAGAGAGGAAGAGAGGAAGAGGAGATAAAAGAGTTACAATGATTACATTGGGATCAGGAAGTTACTTAAAGAAATGAAAAAAGTTTTGGCCCTTTGAACAACTGTCATGAAATTGCTTTGTGATAAATGTGTGGAGAAAAGCAAAAGGGTGATTTCTTTGACGGTACCATTGTGGATCAGCAGTGAAAAGAAAAAAGGCCTCCGTGAAAGGATCTCTCACGCACTTGTTGCAATTTTAAAGGAAGATCTCATTTCACTTGTGGCAATTCACATACAGGTATGTCAGAACAATGTGTACCCAAAGGAATAAATAACTACATTTACTCAATAGAGTTATGCCATCAAGCTACGCCAAATAACGTGAAAAGACTAGGAAACTATCTATTATTAAACAATTTTAAATAAATGTTACCTGAACCTCTCATCCTCTACATTATACCGTTATGTTGATTTTACTGAACACAATGAAATTGCATTCACCAAATACAAATGAGTTGTATTCGGGTTGTAGGATTTTGTTGAGTTTACTTGAAATCTACTTCTTCATCTTCCAGCTGTTTCCTTTAGATGTTACCACACTGAATCATCTGTCCCCATCTATGGTTTGAAAATAAGTTTCTGCATAACTACATAACTAGCTGGAGAATTCATAGTGATATCACTTCACCGACCTGACGCTATTAAAAACCCATTCCGGTCACATAGAGACACTGAGGTCAAACACAGTGGTTCCACAGCATCAAATTCAAAGGCAACCAACATAAAGTAAAACATTTTATATCAAAATATATATCAAAAGAATTCAAATCTCTACACAGAAAAATGGATCACTTCAAGCAATTTCAATTACCTACTGAGAAATCCTAAAGGGGATTCGGCCTTCTCTTTATGATGCTTGTTGTGTCATTTCCTGTTCTTCTCCCAGCACAAGGACTTTCAAAGAGTAGATGATGTCACCACAGTGTAAGACAAACAAGAAGAGGGCTCCAATTATTTTCTTACAGCTGGATGTGGGGAACTTTGCTTTGATTCTGTATAGATTTTTGATCAGCCAGACACCCAAATTAATCAGTTTCTTTTTCCATGTGTGTGTGTGTGTGTGTGAACAGGTTATACATCAGACACAACCCCTACCATTTATCCAGGCCCGGAACGGAGACTAGAAGACATGCTCATGTTTGTTTGTTTGTTACACATGGTGACAGAAAGTTCAGAAATGATTTTCTTTCATATGGTGTATATGCCAAAATAGTATTTGAAAGGGCAGTGAGCAATCTTTATTCAGTTCCACTGAAGGACTGAATAACTGCTCCAGTCTATTACTTGGATCAAATTTAGTACATTTGTAATCCTAAAAGCTTACAATATAGTATTAAAACAATGGAAGTCACTTGTTTTGAGTGTCAAATATTCCACTATTTAGAACTTTCAACATAAAAAATCGTGTAACACAAACAAGATCCATTTTTCATTCACTTAGAAAAAAAAAACCCTAACCATGGCAGAAGAAGAAAGGAGATGAAAAAAAATTATTAAAATAAAAGCCAGGAGTCTGTAGCGGGAGAGCAGTGGGTGAAGCTGGGTTCGGCTTTAGGAATGTGTGTGACAGAATCACAGAGGGGAGAGTCGAGTCGGCTGAAAATAGCAAATCTGAAACATCTTCTGATTATTTTCCTGTAAAAAAATGTGCAAAGCGAGTGAAATGGCAGTGTGTTTGTACAGAAATGTGATTATTGGGCTGCGTATGACTCCACCGAATGACACAGAGATTTAAAATTGGTATAATTGAGCAGTCATTAGTGTTCAGCAAAATCCTCTCTGTAAGCATGAGCATGAAGCAGCTGCCCCAGTCATAGTACTGGTAAAGCATCCAGATCCACTAGAGCAGCGACTTTCAATGAGCACACACAGACCTGGAAACAATGGAACGCTAAAGTCATACAATCTGTGATCTAGTCGCAAATTTGGACTGACTACGAGCTGAGCTTCATGACCACAGCGAACAGAACCACAGATTATCATTCCCCACGCAGGATTCTCTACTATTGTGCATCATGCATTCGGATCCAATCTCATTACATGGTTTATAGAGAAGGAGGTATTCTGATTTTTAATGAAAACGCACGATAGATTGTGCAGCCAGTTCAGGGCTTCACTTCCTTTGCGTCTTTGTTTCTTTCTCATTGTGTTCGGTCTTGGATGTCTGCCTGACCCGACTTAAACAGAAACAGAACGCTGTAATCGAAACAAGGTGCTTTCTCGTAAACATAGACATGAAATCATAAAAGTCTAATGTCTTTTTTTCCGTCGCGCTTTTTTTCTTTTTTCTTTTTATAATTTTGATCAATTGCTGACTGTGAATATTAGTCTCTGGCATTCTCTCACGGATGTAAACTCTCACCAATGCATGTGTGTGTTGGTTTAGATAACAGCATTATGGGCATGGTGTGGGTTTGTGGGTGTGTGTTTGTGTGTGTGTAAGATGGAGAGGAATCATTAGGTGCACTAATGGACGTTCTAAGCCTATTGTCTCCGTTTGATAATCGTTCACCGTGAAGTGCACAACATCAGAAACTTTGGAGCCTTTAAAAACAGATTAATAAAAATAATTTTCTCCTCCCTCTGACAGAAGCCTGGAAGGCATTGCACCCGGCAGACCCCAGACGATCTCCAGGAGCAAAATAACAGCATTAGCCAGACTAATCGGGGCCTCTGTGTCTTCACAACGACATGAGTGGAACTCTCTGACGTTGATAAACAAATCTGCTCAAGTTGTTAATCTAACTGCCATGTCACCCTTTTGAGGCCACCCACGATCAGCGTGCGCTGGACCCCTCTCCCTATTGGCTACCCAGCTTGGCATGCAGGAGTCAAGGTCATGTCAACTCACTTCAAGTAATAGAAACACAAATAGGTGAGCTCCCGTGTGTTGAAGAAAATTGAGTGTGAAAATAAACGAAAACAGCAGATATGGCGCGTCTCTGCAGGACAGTGTTCGCTTGTTAGAGCTCTTTAAGCTTTATCAGTTAAAGTATAAAAACCTGTCTGAGCCTCCACAGATGTGACGTTGATAAATCTCAAGCTCAGGGGCATTCTCATTTACATTCGCGATAAAACATCTGTGTGAGTCACGAGAGGATCTTTAAGGCCTGCAACATAAAATTTGTATAGCCGGAGACGCAGGATCAGTTTTTTTTTGGTTGTTTTTCTCAGGAAAACCTCAGTGACCATCCATCATGGACGCGGTAGGATGGGTCAAAATAAAATTCCTCAACTGAGTGACTACAGATAAGAAAGCAGAAAATGGATTACCTTTGAGAAAATGTTCCCTACAAACAAAAGCAGGTTAAGACAGTATGTGCTGCTCTTTGATCTGTAAATAGAACATCCTGCCAGTCATCACACTTTCTCTCATACAGCTCATTCCTCAAATATTGACGGTTTGTGAATTTCACTGATGATTGACGTAAAAAGATTACCGGCTCTGACCCGGTAAAGATCCCAGGTCACATCTAGTATTTATACTAGATGTACACCAAACCGTTGAAAGTTAAAACGTTCATTAAAATTTTGTGGACAACTGGTGCAGAGTGACATTCTGAAGTCGAGCTTAAGTGAACACAGATACAGAAAGCACACTCCACATGTAAATGCAGACTTAAAGAATATATTCTGGGATGTAATAAGTCTGTTAGTTAATCAAATGTTACGGAAATGACGGAAGTTACCATTTTAATTCATGTCAAATGAGTCCTCCAGGACATTTTTTCTTGTTTGACCTATGAACCTTTCACAATTTCCAATCATTTCAGGCATCTTGAAGCCACGAAGAGCCTAAGGGATAAAAACATGTTGTTCAATCCCATGTGGACCAGATGATTATTAAAAATGCCATCATAAAAGTGGGTGCCATATTTTCCAGAACCAAATATTAAGTCTGTACAGAACCCACATTATATTCTGCATTTTTTCTTAAAAGAAAGAAAAATACTCATTAGGCAAACTGGCATTTCAGGTATCTATGTTTGTGCCAGAAAAATGCAATGACCAATTAATCCAATGAGTGAATACATGTAATTTTAGGTCTTATCATAAAGACACCTAAACTGCAAATGAAAGCCTGTATTCCCCATTGTGGGACTAATAAAGGCTATCTATCTATCTATATATCTGTAGTTCACAAGACCAAATAGAAAAAAAAAAACTAAAACAGAGGCACATATCTAAATCTAAATGGTGTGGCTAAAGCACACGGATTAAATCTGCCATAGGGTGAAATGTTCACCACAGAGTGACATAAGCAAACAAAAGGAGAAGATAAAGTCATCATAATGTATCAAATTCTATGAGGCAGTGACAGATGCTGCGGAGATGAAGTCCGTTCGACACATAACCTGCCAGAGTAGAATAATTATGTTGAGATAAGGCGGGCCGGTGGTCATAAAGCAGCCTAGTGTGCAACCAAACAATGACTCAGATACACTTCATATTCTTTAAACATACACAAGACTGCTGCTGATTCTTAAGGTGAGGAATAATCAATCATACCTCTGCTGACTGTCTAAAGACCTAACGAGCCTCTGCTGACTCCAACCCCCAACAACAACATCTCCCATCAGATAGATGCTCATACACAGCTTCTTGATTAATCAACCAGAGCTGGATAATCAGGAGTCTATATACTGCATGACTTAAGATACAATTGAAATAGATAACACAGAAGACCGCTGCGAGCTATCCTGCCTGACTCACTGTGGAATGTTGCAGACCATCAGCTGTTCCCATCATACAAAGGTGCAAACTGATCCACTGGTGGAAGAAAGGAGAAAGTGTCACAAACGGTCTGAATTATGAAAATACAAATATTGTACAACAGTGTCTGCTCTTTGCTCATCTCTGCAGCCACATGAGGAGTAGCAATGTTTTATCCAGCACTGATCCGAGTACAGTTCAGATGCAGTGGTTTGCAGTAAATACTCTAAATGCATAGTTATCTCTTTAACATCCCTACATAGCTGATGTTTCTTACCTTAACACTGGTTATATTTTACATATCTATTCATATATTAAACCATATGGCTTGTAAACCTTAACTATGAATGAATAATTAATAATGGTTAATGTATATATTTTTTGGCATTTATCAAATCTGAAAATCATTTGTTGATGCTTTTTTGAATGTTTCAATTCATTCATACTCCATTTTACTATAGTCTCAAAGTGGCAAATCAATCTAAATATATATATATAAAATAAATAAAAACAAAATAAAAATATATATATATATATATAGCTCCAAATTGACCGTACTCTTGCAAGAAACCTCAGCATGAACTCTTTCATGGATATGTGCTTCATAGCTCCTATATGGGATTGGAGTAAACGGGCCTTCACTCTCCAAGTTGGGAACCCATGCTCCTGTTACTGGTTCAAAGGCTATCCTTATTTGTGCTCTATCCACTGCACACCAGGATTGCCCAAAAAGACCTTTTCTAACCATCACCATGTGGCCGCTTGTCATAGTCTGTCAGACCTTTACACCTGACTCTTTTTCAGAGGTTTTAACAGGCTCAGGTGTTTCTTTGGAATAGAAACATCAGTTACGTAACCTCACACCATGATATTTTCTTTTCAAAAAGGAGTTTTTTTTGGACACAGAGCACCATCTGGAAAGAGGGAGGTCACATTTGAGTCAAACATGGCCAACATGGCAACTCTTTCTCTTTTCACTCATATAGACTTTAGTTATAAACCTCCATACTTAAGTCACCAAACTGGCTGAACCCCAAGCCAGCATTGACACAAATCAAACAGAGTGACACCATCTAAAAAAGCCAATCTCATGGGACTTACGGAAAATAATTGAACAATACTACAAATAAAAATCCCAAATACACATTTACCTAAAAATTCAACCGTAAAAAAAATCCTTGGCTGAGAGGCATCTGGACCAGCAGTCCTTACTCCGGAAATCTCCCCCAGATACTAGAACAGGAGCTTTTTAGCACTTTTCCCAGCATGGTGCTGCTCCAGAGTGATCATATGGTGAACACCTGGGCAGAGCTGCAAAGGAAGAAGTATAGAAGGCACAGTTAAAGCTCTAAAATTAATGCCATGGATATTTCAAGAGTGTAGTGCTGACAGCAAAATCAACAAAATATTTAAAACTGGACTTGAACAATTTGCATGTCAGGAGCAACAAGTTGGAGCGATCTGCAACATTTTTCAGAACCTGTGTGAATCCATAGAGCTCATGTGAAACTAGGTATATCCCCCCACAGCAAGGGTATATCCCTTAAAAGTCCCCAATCCCCTGCATTGTGTATACAATCTCCCTGATTAAATTTTCTCAAATTAAGTATATAGTTATGTCCTCAGTATTTTCATTAAACACTTCCCCCTAGTTAATAAAATATGAACTACTGGAGCAGTACACGTGTATGTATATGATGGGTGTATTTGCACCAAATTTGGACTAAATCGGAATAATGTTTGAGAGATTATGGCCGTCTGGAGATAAAGCTCCCCTTTGTACAAAAAAAATATACAACTGAGCCTTCCCTAAATCAATCCATTTTTTTCTCGCACTAAGGCCTATTTAGGTATAAGATTTGAAAATGATCAAAATATATTTTGACTTCTGTCTGGAAAAAGTGTTTTTCATTAGAAAAAGCTCTGCTAATGAGTACAATATGAAATCCAAGAGTAAGTATGATATTTATGAGATAGATCTCCTTGGGTCCATTCATATGTACCAAGTTTGGACTAAACACTCACTCACACACACGCACACACACACAAAATAAAAAACTTAAGATGTTTTGACAGCCGTTCATGTTTCTCTCACTCAACATTATTAAAAAAAAAGGTACATTTGGTTAACTATCATTGTGTCTTCATTGTGTCTTGCTTTTTTTCAAACAACTATTTGAGTGTTATTAACTCTCTACTCATGAGTGTGGTATTCATGTAAGCCTATAGAGATTTGCAGACACCATATATCTCTGCATGAAATGAGTATTTTCCGGGGTGATAGTGACTCAGGAGGAGAACAGACCAGATGGTCCATTTATCCATTTATTGGAAGATTGGTGATTCCAGCAAGATTTCTTCAACTCGCTCACTGGGCACCGTACAGAGCTTCCTACTACTCCTCAGGTATGGGTCAAAGGCAGAGAACACATTTCAATAAAGTTTATAACTGTATAATTGTTTTTGACGATAAAATCTTCATCCTCTTCAGTAATTTAATTAGCAACAACTAGCGGTCAGTGTTTTATGATTCAAGTTGATTATTTAGATGCTATGTACATAAATCTCTCTCTCAGTAATGTTAGGCTTTTATAAATGATCATGACTTTGTTCTGAACTATAGATAGAAACATAACTTATCAGTGGTCAGTGGCCAGCATTGTGTTTTGATCAAGGAAGTCACACACGCTGGTGAAAGACGTGTCCCCTGCTGCACAGGACAGACTTCTGAGACAAAACTTAAAGGGCTGACAATTTGGAAAAACTCTATGAACAACCTCTGTGCCTAAACTCTAACCTTCAAATTTCAGACTCTGGTCCATCGTCTTGTCTTGCATTGCTTCTTCAGCTGCATAATTAATAAATGCACTTGGGTGTGAATGTTTTTCCATACTTCACAGTTCTTCAAAACGACAGCAACATGTCAAACCTGGCAAATAAATAGCTCCCCTACAACCCAAATAGTTTAATTGCCCAGATCCTGTTCCCCCGCCGGCTCTCTTCCTGGACTTAAGAGCCAGTCGCACTGCCCCCACCTGGGCTTCAGGACAGGATACCCCGTCTCCCCTAACCACTCTAACAACTCCACCTCTACCTCCACCCATGTTCCATTTCTGAAGCGAGACATGGGGTCAAGTTCCCCCGTACACCCCATCAACTTAATGTCAAACAGCGTCCATCAGCCCAAATCAAAATTTAATGACCCCTGCAGGGAATACGTCAATCCAGCCGCAGATACCAGGCTAGCTCTAAAAACATAGACCATGTACACTAACAGCGCGGTAAGTGAGATTAAATACACACAAGCAGCAATTTGAGCACAACAACAGTACATAAAACATCCCTAATTAGAAGTATGATGTAGAATATGATGTGCTAATTGGCAGCAAGAAATACAATATAACCTTAGGAGCGCTAGAATTACGACCCAAAAATTCTAAAACATCAAAAATAACATATGGAACTGATTATACACATTACATACAATTATACACATGCAGAGTACATGTTTTTAAAGCAGTTGCACCTTGCAGGCTTTTCAGCTACACCTCATGGTTCAAACAGACTGATTTGCATCATGGGTACATTCACAAGTTTGTCTTCTTCAAGTGTACTCTAAGTAAACACAATGGAGGTAAAAACACTCAGACCTTTAACCCCAACCTCTCTTTAACTTTGGCCTCTACTTGAACCCTAATCTCGCAACTTTTCCCTGAGGTTGCAACTTGTACTTTTGGGCTCTCCGGTAAACAGAGGGTTGTTTCACCACTCCGAGACACACCAATATGTTCAGTAGAGATAAACTGTGGGGCAGCACTTGTACACATTTGCCTCACACCTCCATGACATGACCCCAGAGACCACAGCAAAGCAGGTCTCCTCCGCTGAATGTGTACGAGTGTGTGCGCGTGTGTGTATGTGTGTGTGTTTGGGTGTGTGAACATCGGGATGCTCTCCCGTTCAAGCTAAGGAAATGAAAAGTGGTTTCAAATGTTTTCACAACCTGGGGGAGTTTAATGACTTCACTAATCATAACCACACAGCCAAAATCCCTTCTCCACACACACACACACACGCAAACGTAAACACATCTGCACTGTGGATTACAGTATAACCTGTGTGAAAACATGGATATTCAATGCAAAACTATCTCACAAATCTGTTTCTCATAAATGATTGTGAAAATTGGTTGACTTGAGTTTCCTACTCATGTCATGTGGTCTACATTATCACCAATAGCTGAAAATAGCTACGCGCATTTCCACCAAATTGATTCAAACGTAGAAATCCCTCAATCCCATTTCTACCAGCATCTAATCCGGCCGTTTGTGAATATTTATGCTCTGCAGTGGGTTTGGGTCAGATTATTATGCCCCTATCACTGGGGGCATCTCCGAGACACGTAATTGTTTCAATACTCTTTTGTGTTGTACAACTTTACCAGCAAAATAAATGTTTTCTCGACAAGGAAACACAGCAGTTAAAGGCATCAAGGCCAGTTCAGCAGTGGTCTGACTACATAAGGCTGGACTATAGCATTAATATTTAAAGGTCCAGTGTGTAAAATTTTGTGGCCTTCAGGTCATCCAGTAGCCTGTCGAGTGATGAAGTTTCTTTAGAAAGATATTACATTTAGTTCTATATTCAATAAAGATATAGTTCAAAGTGTAGCTCCAAGATAACTATTACTCCTATTAGCTCAGCATTGTTGTAGTGTAGTGGGGTGCAGGCAGAGAGGATTGAAATGGTTGGTAAGAGTAAGCAAAACTATTTAGCATAATGAAACTACAACAAAGCATGAAATCAAAGTAAGTACGAGTAAGATGAAGACCCGACTCACAAAACCGTTGAGAGGTAAATTGATGAGGTGTGTCCAGTCCAGGAATTCCTTATTAGACCACTAGGAGAAGAAAGTAGTATAATATGAATATTTCACATGAAATGAGGTGAACTACCCTGTAATAAAAAGTGTACAGTAACACAGGATGACTTTAACCCCCCAATTTCCTGATTCACACAGGTCGTACTCAAAGTTTAACTGCAAACAGCTATCAAAATGGACAATATAAAGAGAAATTGCTCTATTTATTTCATTGTAAATTAATTGGAAAATGTCATCAACTTTTCTGCCACTTTTGCAATATGCAAAGCAAGCATCTTTTTGGCCACCGGGACATTCTTCACTCTGTGTCTCCACCTTTCCCACTTTAGTGACACACCCTCCTCTAAAAGCTTTTTTAATTATAGCAGCCATTAAAGCAAGGCTGGCTCTGGGCTTTGACGGATGTTAGTGTATGCACCTCTGCTCCTCTGAGCCCGCCACATGCCTACATGCACAAATATGACCACACTCACTCACACACACACAGACATGTATGTCCAGTGCATATGACTTGCACACATGTATTTAAATGCACTTATGGATGCAACATGCTTTAACCAGACGACTGAACTGGCTCCACTATGGCATTAAATCAGTCTAATCATATTTCTTTAAGGCTGCAGACGTAATGGTGGCATGCTTTCATCTGCTCAAGCAGAGAAGCTAGGAGCCAGAGATAGCTGGACAAAGCAGAGCTATAAAACACTGTTTCCAAGTGTCTCCCTGCAGAAGTGAGTGTCTCCTGCTGGGTTGTTCGCATAAAAAAAAGCTCTGCCCTGAAAAATAAATGCATGGCTATAGATAGAAAGCTCTACACTGGCCGTGCAGGATGATGCAGGTATTGAAAACAGATAAGTACCCTTCCATTTACATTTTCGATCCGCTATCATAAAACCCAAATGAAAACAGTGACATCATGCACTTCAACTGCTATTGCCTGCATGTAATGGGGGGAAACTAAAGTAGTGCCACAGAGTCAGGCACATAAAACGAGAGGTGAGTGTTTAAAATTGCGAGCCCGAGTGTAAGTGCTGCCAGACCTCCTCTACCTGAGTCAACGTGTCCGTGTTTATGGGATCCCAAGGCCGTCTGGCCTACACAAGACACTAATCCAATTGTCACTGTTCTAAGAGACGTGTTTGACCTCGGGGCTCACAGGGTCAGGCTTGCTTCCTGTTTGGACCAATGGGGAGACTCCATCAGGGTTCTGACAAGCTGCTACAGCCACTCTCAGGTTACACTGCCTTGGTTCTGGGAGAAGCATTGCTCCCAGTCGTAGTCTTCAGAGGTGTCCATATGTGATGTGTGGAAGCAGGGTGGGGTTCTCTGAGGGTCATGCAGACACAAATTTGCAACCCTACCCACTTCAAAAGAACCCTTTCCTTCTTCTCCCTGAGGGCAACCTGCTGTTCTTCTTCTGTGGCAGCTCCATCCAGCTCACCCACCTCATAATGGTGGATGACGAGGCCCCCACTCAAAGGCATTGAACATCTTCCTAACAGCCCTACCTGATGACCACCCCCCTCAGACTATCCATAACTGATAGTGGCTACTCTTTTATCCACCCTTAAAAAAAGTGTAATGAAGACACTGCATCAGGGGACACAACCATATAGACCATATGGAACCACCAGCTGTAGCGGCGCTACAATGAGGCTCTTATATGACATATAGGTTCAGACATATTGCAGGCCGGTCCGTTATCAGCGGGGAGGAAAAAAGAGAACTCACAATGTCTACAAATCAGCCTCAGCTTCTCTAATGAATAATGCTGAATGTAAAACAGCTGGCTGACGGATGAGACTTTTAAAGGTGGGATGAGAGATTTTTCCTATATGATGACCTTTGAAGATAACCCGCATGTGTGTTTTAAACAGGGACGCCAAGTGATTATAAAATCTTATGTATGACAAACTTTGTGCTCAAATTAATATTGATTAATCTCATACATTGATATTTACCATTAGAGACATTTAAGGGCATTCAATTCAAATGGGTTTTGGTAGATGAGTGAATCAGTAGATCAATAAATGGACATTGTAAACTTTAACTCTGTGAATCCTAATATCACACCCTAACACACTAATATGCTCTTGCTGCTGTAACCCTGCAATTTCCCCATTGTGGGACTAATAAAGGTTTATCTTATCTTAACCCAGCATGTTTTTGGGTTCTGTATACTGATGCAGTGAAGAAATAACTTGAAGGTCATAGAGGTGAAGCTCTCCTGCAAATAATTATACCAATACTGGCATGGTGATCTTTAATTAATGTGATATATATGTAAAGGCTTGGGGCTAATGCCAAAGATTGACCTCAGACTCCAGGGGGTTTAAGGTGGGCAACTCTTACCGGCCATGCATTCAAAACTTTGATTCACGTTCATAGAAAAATATGTTTTCTTATTTTGTACTGCTGAGATGCATCATTGCATTAATATAATCGATGAGCTGAAATAATGTTAACTTGATCCAAATTTAGGTTTCAGTTAAAGTTTGGTTGGTGAAAAATGAACAAGCATTAGATACCCGGGTCCGATGCCCCTGGAAGATTAGTTATTAGTTTACATTCATCCCATAATTTTGCTTTAACCCATAAGAAACAATTATAACACAAGTGTCACGATCTGTCTAAATGATTTAGAAAGTTCCTTAGTTATATCCCCCATTTTTAACTTGTTTGTTTCTTATTTTTGTTATGTAAGTTAGCTTTCAATTTATTTAAAAATTAAATGCTTTAATAATTTGTCCTGTGTTCAGCTAACTTGTTCTGACCCCACACTTTGAGCAACCTGATAAGTTAGGGAAACATTCTATGTGTTCTAAAACCTAATCAAAAAAGTTAAAGTTTCGGAAACATGTTGTGGCATTCAAACAAAAACATTTGTGTTACTTAGCAAAATGCCATCAAGCTGACTTATTTTCAAATTCGTGAAAAAAAAGTGCATGTTAGACTACAGATGTCTGATCGGCAGCATTACAAAAATATGTTCCATGGGGCCTATTTGGTCTTCCTTTTATCGCCAATAATGTTCCTTTAAGGATAAAGTGGCTTGGGTTCTTATTGGTGAATTTCGAAATGATGGACATGTCAATTAGGGAACACTGGTCATGACGTTGTGACACAGCTTCTATTTTTCTCTGTTGCTTAACAAGTAGTGACAATCAGTCACTCATGCTGACAAAGTAAAGCCCAGTGTTAATGGATCTTCTATGAAAAGGCTTCTGACAAAAGTAAAAATATATTTGGGCTGAACCCCTCAGGCATTCCACTGTGATACATGGCTCCAGTAACAGTCCAGGAAATGTTTACGAGCCAACCAACCGGCTTGTTTTAGGCCAAAGGTTACATAAAAAGGCTGAGTGGCTTAAACTGTGTCATCTGATAGACACAAGAGAGAGTGTGAGTGAATATCATTGGCCTCACAGCGGGAAGCCGTAAATTGGCTCTCCGAGATATTTATTTTTCGTATCAGAGGGAGGTACAACAGTGTAGGCATAGGCGAAGGTGCCAAAGCTGAAATCCACAAGTGTTAAGACTGAGTCACTCTCACCCCCCATGTTGCCACAACCCAAACAAACAGCACTGCAACACTGAATCACTAACACCTTTAGACATGTCTGGACACAAACATGTGGGCAATCCACCAGGCAAAGAATCAGGACTAATTTGAAGCATATGGGCAGATGGTGATTTATTCGTATCACTGAAAAAATAGCTGGCAGAATATGATGACAATGTAGGTCTACTCTACTCTAATGCCACATTAAAACAACTTCACTGCTGTTTTTGATGCCTTTTAAAACATTTTTGGAAGAAATACTTGAAGTAACTAAAGCTGCAAGCACCTTTGAATGGGCCCTCGCACCATTGGGTCATGGGTCAGCTGCCACTATAATATAATAATATTATATTATTATTATTAGACTCCACTGTATTTTTAAATGAGGTCTTTAACTCAATGTATCTCCGAGTTGAACTATAGTTCAAATAACTTGAATTAATATTACTATTCAAGTTATATTTGTCATCTGAGGCTTATTTCCTGTTGCCAGTCGGTGGAGCTATGACTGTAACTGAATATTGTCCAGTGAAGTTTGGGAAAGTGATTAGCACACTGGTTTCATGGCAAGATTCATGCCTCCATAGCCACACCTTTCAAGTTATGAAAAATAAAAACATAAATACCTTTCATACTCAATAAATTGAGTGGATTTCCCTCAAATTTTCACCAAATTTCACATTGATTGGAATGAATCTCTAGGACGAGTTAGTTTGAATACAACTCTGAACTCAAAATCATGCAAAATTCATAATATCTGACTGTCATTTAACTATAAGTCATGGCTCCAAGAGGCTTTTATGTAGATCCTGTTAAGATAAACATGTGTACATAATTTCATGTCTTTAGTTGAAAGACACGGTAGGGACTGCTTTTTGTTTTTTTAAGAATTGTAGGGGGCACTGTGGAACCATTTTAGAAGGTATATCAAAATTATCAAACAGCGTCCCCTGAAACGGATTCCAAATTTTGTGAACTTTTGAGCCTGTCTAAACCCTCGAACAGGAACTTGATTTTTCTGCAAATAATCAAAAACTTTAAATCTCCACAACAGTGCATCACCAACTTCTCATAGCTTATCTGACCAACCTCCTCAACTTCAAATTTTACAAGATTTGAAATTAGTCAGGTTAAAACTGTTGGAGGAGGCAGTTCAAATAACACCCCTGGAAATGCCCCAAAATACCAAATTGTACATGTGATTGAAAGTGGCCGACTTCATATTAGTTTTATGTTAAGCATCAAGAGACATGTGTACCAAATTTCCTCCTTCTGGTTGAAGTCCAATGCGGAGAGTTTGTGAAAATTAAATGGGGGTGCCATTTTTGCAATACCTTTTACCGGTACCATAGCTTATACCATCTCTTCATTTAGAGTATAACCTTGACTTTGATGTTCTCTCTTCTGTTAATTGCTCCTTTCCAAATACAGTGACTAAAGTTTCAATCAGGAGAGATTAATGAAAGAAGTGAAGATGGCCATAAGCTAAAGATGGTACTTAGACGCTTCAGAGAGTTTATGATTGAGAAAGATATTTGCCCAGAACAGAAGCAACATTAATCTCCTTTTGGATTCAAGAGATTGGTGATAGTGGTAGCTGATTACTCTGTTGAATATTGATAAGGCTGATCTCTATGAGTAGTTGTCCAAAGTGTAGCCCACCTCTTGCCCAATGTTAGCTCGAGCCACATTTCCAACAGGAAAAACGTTTACAGAAAATGGAAGGATGGATAGACAGTTGTGTGTCACCGTCCTATTGGATTGAAGTGACAAGCTGATTGAACAGCTTAAGACAATGACATCAGGAAATGAAGACTAAGTATGTGTGAAAAGTAAAATGCATTTTGGATAAAGGAATACATCAACTCCAACACTAACTGTGAAGAAAAGCCGACTACTAGTCTATCTAATGGACCTCTGGTTCTCATAATACAACTGCATCCAATCAACACAATCTGTTTGGTTGTGTATCTTATCTGAGTGGGGTAAAAACATTTCAATCAGACAACATGTAGAAAAGATGAATGCTTCATTACAACAGCGGACTTGTGATAATGAGTTTATCAGAAAGTCTTTGGCACTCAAGCTTTTCAGTGTGATTGAGATCAAAGGTTCTCTGCCTTGTGCAGCAGCATGGAATACCTCTATCTGGGACTGGACACTGGTAATGGTGGCTGATAACCCTGCTGAGACAGATTAATGGAGTGATTGAGACAGAGTCATGTTCAAAGACATAGGCTGATAGTGATGAGCTAAGCATGCAGGTGTGACAGAGGGTTGCAAGAGGGTAAACTGAAATGGGGCAGCTGATATCAATTAATGCCCCAGGCTGTGAAGAAGGTAACTGAGATCAGCATTTTTAAAGGTGAGGATGACGGAGTTGTATGAGCAGTAATTATGGCCGTAGTGTACCAGAGAATAGTCTTTCTGATTTAACTTTAGCTAATTCTCCATAAAATTCAAGACTGTTATTTTCTAAATCCGCTTTGTACCAGCTTGGCTTGTCAGAATGGCTCGACAATTTTTATTAATTTTCTTTTCTTTTCTTGATGAGTATCTTGCTTTAAATACTTAATCCCCTTCCCAAAGTTCCTTCCTAGCATTTATAAATTCTAACTAAACCACATTGGAGCAGATATATTTTTGTCCTCTTGTATCCTGATCAGGCCCGCTTCAATGACATCCAGAAGGTTCTGGGAGATTTAACAACCACCTGCTGGCTTTACTTCAGCACAGCTAGCATCCAGACTCTGGGAGGGGGGTTCTTTCTACAATTTATGAACATACTTCCCGTTTAAGGGGTGTAGTCATCAACGTTTTTCCTTGATGCTATATCCTTTAAGTCATATACTCTAATATAACCTTTCCTTGCTGAGGTATGAATATAAATTAATATTTTTATTCTCAGCAGTACAGAGGGTCACGTGTGATTGTAGTTGAGGATAAACAGAAAGTCAAGTAATCATTTTTTCTATTCTAATCTGAATTATTTTCTTCCTCACTTTAATCCTGTAGAGTCAGCAGATCACAACAGCAAGACCTCTTAAACTCTAACTTAATCCACGCCAGATTGAATTCATTATTTTCTTTAACTGCTTATCCTGTTCAGGGTGGCAGCGGGGCGGGAGCCTATTACAGCTGACATTGGACCAGAGAGGGTGTATCCTGGACTATTTGCCAGTTCATCGTAGACCCAACACATACAACCGACCATTCATGATCACATTCATATCTGTGTTAAATTTCTGTGATAAAATGTAAATTCATGTTATCATGAATATTTATAGAACAAAATGAATTGTTACTACGTGTGCCTGTATATGGAGCCAGAAGCATTTCATAAGTACCTTTCTGTTTGGTGACTCGAATCTTAAATTAAAAACTGTTTAATATTTCAACAGACCTCATCTGTCCACATTCATCCGTTCTGGAGGGAAGCAGCTGAACTATAAGGAAACTAACTGGTGATATTATCATTGTAGAAATCTAAGATTAAGTCAAATAGAATTATGAAAACTGCAAAGGGTGTAGTATATTTTAACAGTATTTACTAATAATGTACAGGTCAATTTCTGTACATGCATATTTGCCAATGTTTAAATAAATGTAAATTTGGTTAAAAAACAAAACAAAAACAGTATTTACTAAGCCTGGACACATGCCACTAAGTACAGAGCTAGTTTCAGTAAGTATTTCGTGTATGAAATCCCTGCAGGGAATATGCAGAAGAGACAACACGGTGGCTGCCACAAGTAACATTTCCTGTCACACTATCACCACCTACACGCATGGATTGTGTGAAGTCTGAAATAAAGGCTAGGACAGCCCTCGCACAGCCGTTCCGCTCAGTATCCTCGTTACGAGTCCTAATCGTAATGTAGGCCAAGGTCATCATAATAAAACCTGTTTGTGTTTCCCTCACCATGGGGAAAGTGTGGTGGAGGATATAAGAATGGATTCCTTCCTTATGGCAATCTGTCATGTTTTATTTCTGGATCGTAACTCTAAACAGTTCAGTTTTTGCACAAAACTTTCAATACACAATAAGCAAAAAGGGCTATAGTGTTGTGTTTTGCTAAATATGGAGTCTTTTTTTTTATGTCTCCATGGTTACAAGTTAGATATGGAGGTACTGTTCAATATTTTCTCATTAAACTTTATACAGATAAAAAGGAAAGGAAAGTGCAGAATTAGAGCATTTTGCTGTTTATGGATTTTCTTTGCCTTCTTTATTTATTTTTTAAGTTCCATGGTTATAAATTGTACTAAGGTTCATTTTTTTTTTGGTTCTCGAGCAGATCTCAAACACTATTCATATTATTCAGTATTACCTTCCAAACAACACAACCCAGGACTGACGTGGTGCCTGTTTCTATGTGTGACTTTGATCATTTTTTATGATGTTTTCTTTTTTGTTTATTGTTTTCTTTCATTTCCGTGGTTACAAGTTGATTCGTCTCACAAGTATTTATAAGAGTCTTAATGAACACAGGTTTTGTAATGGAGAACAATTGGGATTAACAGGGATAACTGAAATCACTTCTTTCTGACTGTCTTCATCCAGTAAAATGCAGAAATGGCAGGGGATCCTGCTTATGTTATTCTTGTTAATTTCTCACCTTCCAAACTTAAATTTAAACATTGCCATCACTGGATAACTGTTATAATTGGACAGGAGTCATGAGTTGTGTATCTGTCACCCACCTTTCTTTTCTAAACAAATCTGTAACAGGACTCATCTCCATAGGGGCCTTGTGCGCTCTTATTTCTGATGACTTAACACCTTTAGTAGGCAGTGGATCATGAACAGTGCACCGCCCAGGATGTAAGGCGGTAGAAGAAAGGCAAATTTCCCCAACTCCAGCTCAAAATAATATCCTGGGGAATCTGTTACGGCAAGCCCCCTTTATATGAATAGGAGCGCACCCTTGAAGGATGATGGAAAGGTTTGAAAATGAGCAAATCAGAGGAACAGCCCAGGTTATATGTCTTGGAGACAAAGTAAGAGAGGCCAGATTGAGCTGGTTTGGGCCCACGAAAAAGAGGCTTAGTGGATGTTTGCATAGAAGGATGCTAGATATGGAGCTTCCAGGCAGGAAAGAAAGAGGAAGACCAAAGAGGTGGCTTCTGGATGTGTTTGAATAGGACATGCAGTTGTTTGGAGAGACAGAGGGAGATGCAGAGGATAGGTCAAAATGGAAACAGATGATCCGCTGTGAAAGAAGATTCCAGGGTGGTGGGCTGCACAGTGGCTTTGTGGTTAGAACTATTGAATCACTTGAGTTTGCATGTCATTTTTGTGATTTTGCATGGGTTCCCCCCTGGTGCCCCAACTTCCTTCTAGTCCAAAAACAATCGGTATAGGTGAATGTGGAACTGTGGGTTTGATTGAAAGTTAGACCGGTTATTTGGTCTATGTGTTGGCCTGGGTGTACTGTCTCTCTTTCTCACTGACAGCTGGGATAGGTTACAGTTCCCCTTGCCCCTACACAAGATAAGCAATTTTATCTTGCGTTTTTTATCTTGTCCAAAAATGAAAGGGAAAAATGGATTCCCGGGCGAAGATACCAGTGATTTTTTTTTTTTTTTCTCGCCCTTGTCGCCAAGTGCTTGCTCAAGGAGGAATTTGTTGGGTCCTGTAGATAATTATATAAAGAGTCTGGTCTAGACCTGCTCTTTCTGGAAAGCACCTTGAGACAACTGCTGTTGTGAATTGGCGCTATATAAATAAAGATTGATTGATTGATGATTGATTGCGCATATGTGGTGGGAAATAATCGATTTGATCTATAAACATAAAATCAGCAGTGATTCTGGTGAGTAAATCTTCATGAAGGATGCACGCTCATATATGTCTGGCCCTGCTAGAGGACTATAGAAATTGTTATCATGTGCTTTCTAAAGCCCAGCTAACCCACACGTGCCTTGATTTGACATTCAGAAAAAAAAACATAGATATATTTTTCAGGCCTCCACACAGTTATTGCCTTGATTCATTGTGAAGACCACTGGATTCCTGTGCATAGAAATCCTCAAGCTGCTTTGTATTTATCGTTCATTACTGAATGTGGGCAGAGAGACGTGAGTGTGATCCAGATGTGGCAAATCAGCTCTAAATGCTGTGACAATACTCAGTTAATTTAGGATTTATAAAGGAGACTGAGCACAGGCAGGCGAAGGCTGATTGAGGTTTTACTAATCATAATCATCTTGAGGTAGAACCATCAAGCCTTCATCAGAGAGTCCATAAGTTCTGAAATGACCATGCCATGCCAATAAATACGAGTGCCTCTGTATTATCTTGTTTTCATGTATTCCTATCCGAAACCACCTCGGACGAACTCAAATTGAGGCCAGGAAGTAATCACATCATTGCATATTTTTCATTTTTGGTCACCCCTTCATTTCTCTTTGTAACACAATGGAGGTTCAATTTTTTATTTTTATTTTTTATCAATGAGCTTCCAATTCTTGTTCCCATCACTATAATGCTGATGCTGAATATCGATTATGTCGCATTTTGGTATTTAAGTCCTTTCATTAACCATTATCTTGAACTCTGAGATAGAGGGAAGCATCTTAACAATTCCAAATGTCCAAATTTGAATTTTGCATTTAAAAAAAATGATGTTCTTATACCAGGATTATCCATATAAGACTAGCAACCTTATAGCAGTTTAATTTTCATACCAGTTATGGTCGCCATCTTGAAAAATCAAAAATAGTCTGCAACCACATGAAACAATGGACGAAAATGTTTAAAAGCACATTTGACCGAGCCTCAAAATCTCACTCTACATCTCCTCCTCCTCTTCCTCCTCCTCTTCCTTCTCCTCCGCCTTCTGCCTGTCAAGGTCTGGAAGTAATCCATTCCTCTCCAGTAGGAAAAAAGAGGGGGAATTATAAGTTGACAAGTCCCAAATGTGTATCCATTTCCTCACTGCAAATCAATTAACCCTCTCTGGAACATTTAAAGTCTATGTCAGATTTCAGGGCGAAGCGGAAAGAAAAATACTTCTGAAAATATTTACATTGGAATTATAAGAGAAAATACACTCCTGCATTAAAATACAGGAGACATATTCAGAATTTAAGGATTAAACTAGAGAAGAGCAGTAATTTTTGGAAACTAAACAGAAAATGAACACAGACCCGTAACATTATAACCACTGATGGATAAAGTCAGAGTTACTTTTATTATAGAATTGGAATGGCACTTGTGAATGGTTGAGATATATTAGGCATAAAGTCAACATTTTGTCCTCAAAATTGATGTATGTGAAGCAGGAAAAACAGGCGACTGTTTGGAGCTTGGTGACTTTGACAAGGCCTAACTATTAAAGCTAGATAACTGGGACGGAACAAATGAAGAATTGCAGATTAAGTTGGGGGTTCCCAGTCTGCAGTGGTTGGTATCTACTAAAGTGGTCTAAGAAAGAACCAAGAAAGGCTTATCTGGTCCTGAGGAACTTGTGCAGCACACATTTCTGAAAACGTTGATGCCAGTACAGAACCTAGAATGAACAGCACTACGTTGGTCGCTAAAGAAATACCTGCACAATGTTAGGCAGGTGGTTGTAAAGTTATGGCTGATAAGGGTATTTTCTTTTTCTCAAGAAAGAGGGAGGAAATGAAGTTAAACATTAAGAAGCAGGGGGATCTGTAGAGGATTAATGCATCCTGTGTGTGTAGACCTCCCCTGAGCACATTTAATTCTCCTTCATCCACACAGTCCTCTCTTCATCCCTCAATCCACATTTAAAACTCTCTTCACACTCGCTCCCTCTGGTTTCTTCTACCAGCCTCCCTCACCACTCCTGGGTCTCACTTGACCTTCATGTTTCATTGTGCCGTGCCCTTCACTCAAAAGACACTGATTATCAGAAGACCCTATGACTGACTGGTGTGTCACAGAGTCGCTCATGGAGATTCAATCAGACCATTGTTAGCTTCAAGTGCCTCGTATATTTATATCTCCAGATTAAAGTTCGACATGAAGCTGGGGAGTTCTGGGAGAAAGCCCGGGCATAGAAAGTTACTGCTGATGTGGTTCTCAGACTTTCTCACAGGTTTCCCCTTCTACTTGAACATCTGCTCAGATGCAGAGAAGGACCTTGGATTGAGTCACGCTGAAAAAAAAAAACTCAATCTGAGACTCAGATATGTTCCCGACCTGATGCTTGATACTATCTGGCTGTCCTGAACCAGGAGCTCCGATGGGAACACTGATTCCTCTCATTTCGGCTGATGTGCTCCTCATAGAGAGCAATCGCAGTGACACTGACACGACATATTGTTCATGTCCTCAGAAATCAGACTCCCATGTTGGATGGTTACTGACAGCCATGTGGGAAGAGTCTTCACACAGCCAGAGGTTTTCATTCAGCCCATTGAGTTTTCTTTGACTACAGCACAGCCTGGTGGCTGGTGGGTGTCAGTCTTATTCGTCTTCCATTACATCACTATACGTCATCAAACTAATCTGGACCACATGAGATTCAGCACCGTGAGAAATCTAATTTAATTAGGAAGTCATAAGATTAATTCCTTTGAGCTTTGAAAGATTCAGTCAGGCTGTTTAAAGGGGCTGTTCCCCCAATTTAACTACTTTCTCTATATTTTTTCATATTATGTCTTATGACCAGACATGTGTTTGTGAGCCACAAGGTTTGACGTTGATAAGACACACATTGTAAGCAGTGCTATATGTTTGTGTCTATTCTTATGAGGAACATATCCCTCTCCTTACTCGTGTTTGGGTCTTTTTCACAATGTAGACCTCAGTGATATACTCTCTGGGCCGGGGATGCAACACAATCATTCAATGTCATTGTGTACTGTTATTTTCATATATTGCCTTACCAATCATAGTCATGGAAGTTTATTTGTATCGCCCATATAAAATACAACACGGAGTTGAGCAAAGGACATTCCAGAGTTAAAGAACTCTGAGAAGACCCAGTTGACCGCTACATTGGATCCGGCATATAGGGCAGATAGTTTGCCCTATCTGGCACAACTAGATACTGCTGATGCAATGATCTCAGTGCAACATCTGGAGCACATGGATCTTCCAGTGACGTTTACAGTTGCATGCAGCAGAGTGGAAAAACAAAGAAATATTATCAGGAGGAACTGGTGTTTGGCATGATTTACTTTTATTTTTTGTTTGCGTTGAAGTCGAGGAAATCTTGAGTCAGGCATGACTTCTTCCAAACAGTTTGAAAAGGAAATGAATGGAGTTTGTGTCAGGTTTTAGGGGTATGTAAATCTGAGTATCAACAGCATAGAAGTCAAAAGGCGATATTGTGTTTTTAAATCCCAGTGGCACAGAGAAATCAGGATTGGTCCTAACATGAACCCGTAAGGCTCACCACAGGTCAGTGGCTCCAAACAATCATATTAATCACTACCTATTGTAGACAATGGCCATCAGTGTGGAGATGAGTGGTTTAGCATGGCGCTGCAGGAGAGAGAAGCGTGGTGAGTCTGCTCACAGGAGCAGTGCCAGGTGAGTTGATTAGCGCAGCGGAGAGAGAGCTAATCACACTGGCCGGAACAGAAGAGGCTGACAGACATAGAGAAGACAGCCAGACAGTGAGAGACAGACTCATTAAAGCCAAAGCCCAGGGTGCCTGTGCCTTTGTATAAACATAGCAAAACAGACTATTGCCTGTAAGCTCCATCTTTGCCGTGTGTCAGGGAGAGAACACCCTTGGCAGCAGCGTATGGTACTACAATCAAATTCCCTCATTGGCCCAAGGGAAGTGCTCAGATTCCTACAACTGCCCAACTAACTTTTGAAAATATCTTCAATAACAAATGATGTGAATGAAGTCCAGACATTTGTTTAATGCATCAGAGTCTCAGGAAGTTCAACAAAGTAATTTCAATTATTTTTTGGAGGTTGTTATCGAATGGTGTCTGTCCTGAGCTTCAACAAACTAATCCCCCCTTTTCTAGTAAACACAAGGTGGTGACTGATGACTCTGCTAAATCTGGTGAAGCTGAGCAGTGATGGGAAAATGGATAATATGAATGACAGCAGCGAGAAAGAAATGGAGGGGAACATTTACATTATAGCATTATCATGTGTAACATTACTTGACCATTATACCCCCAAAAAGTGGGGGATATTATGGAATTGTCACAGACACCTACACATCGGCTGCAGACCCTTTGTCTTAGCTCAATAACTCAATTAAATTAAAAGTATGGAGTGAAGGCACCTTCCCAGTATATTGTTGTGCTTCAACCCAAAATATATAACTAGAGGTGAGGAACCAAACAAGGTTGCACAAACAAAATTCCAGTGCAAGTTGACTAAACTCAGTTACATCAATCTTAGCGGATTTTCAAATTTTACACCCACATAGACCTTAGTGAGAGGAAGAACTGGGGTGTGTTTGGGAAAGTTTGGTTGTATGTTTCTAACAGTTAGGGGAGCTTTATCTGCAAAATTTTCAGGCCATGACCTCTCAACAGTTTGTCCTATTTGGTCTAAACCTTGATCATATGATTCGATTCAAGATTTAATCTAATAGTTCATATTTTACTCAAAGGGGGGAGCTCTTTCTGATCAAAAAGCTTATGATTTGACTTTAGGAGAGCTATCTCATAAATATCATATTTTACTCTAGTAGTCCGTATTGTACTCACTAGAGGCAGCGTATTTTAAAAACATGACTCAAAAAATATTTCATTTTCAAAATGTATTTCTAAATAGACCATAATGCAAGAAAGAATTTGGTTAATGTAGGGAAATATTTGGTTGTATTGTTTTATTGTCCAAAGGTGGGTGCGTATGATTTGTCTCGAGGAGATCTATCTTGTGTGTCATATTTTTTAACGCTAATAGTTCACATTTCAATTTCTTTTAATGAAAAACACTGAGTTTTGAAAAATGGCTTCCTAACTGTTGGTTCAATTTAGTCCAAATTTGGTACATGTGAATAAAATTGAATACATCTATCTTCTATTGTTATGTTTCACTGTAAGATTTTGCTTTTACATACAACGCAGGGGACTTGGTGGACTTTGGGACTTTTCAGAGATATACACTTGCTGTCGGTGACGACAGCATATCTAGTTATTTTATAGTTTTGTTACTTTCATTTTGGAACAAGAAAGTTTTATCTTATATGAGGAACTTACTCGAAGCTGTGTACATCACAAAAAAAAATCAACACACACACAACTTTGTTCCAGTGACTACCATCAAATTGTGGATTTAAATAAAGTTCCATTGAGAGACAACATTGCTTAATCTGACATTTGGTTGACTGGTAACTAAAGACATTGTTATCACAGAAGCTGTGCCTCCATACTCAGCTGCAGAGGCGACTAAAGACACCAGAGGGCAGCCAGTACCAGACTATCATGCCCACATTCTGGGTCTGTGACGTCTCACCAGGCTGTCCCCTGCCTGCAGCTCCTCATTCAAACTGAATTACACTGTGAAATAGGATTACGTGCCGAGCAATGCAATGATTGAGCAGAATTGTTGGAGTTTGGCAGCAGAGTGGAACAAAAAGAAAAGCATTCAAACAGCGATTCCCGTTTGTCACGCTGATGTGATTCGTTTGTGAAACAACATTAGGTTAAGTCGATGCTGGGTGTCAGATGATGGGTATCTCAGCATACACACTGCTGTTTTCCCTTTAAGTGAGTAAAAAACAGAAGCAGCGTGTCTGGCTGCTCCCCAGAGACTATACAGACGGAGTTATGGCCCTATAATTATGCGCAAGAGTAAAAGTGTGTATATGAATGAACGTTCTCCGTTTTAAAAGGCATTTTATAATCATAGCTGTTTCCTCAGATTGTGGGCCAGGGAGCGGGATCTCCCTTTATAGGATGCTGATTCCTCTCCCATAGAGCTCCCTGAAACCCCGGGCAATAAAGACGTTGGGGGGAATTATACGGAGCCACGTTTAGAATCTGAAATAATCTAATAAAAAAAAGATAAAGAAAGCTCCTGCAAACTCCGATGTGAATGAGCTCATCGCCATCTTCCATCAGCATCTCCTGCATCATAATGAGCTGTGAGTCTGTGTGTGTATACGCTCCTGTTGGAGACTTCCCTCTACCCACACACTCTCTGACCCCTCTGCACTGACCTTGCACCCTCCCTAAGTATTCGGCCTGTAGAACCAATTAACCCCAGATCTGAGATCAATTAACCCCTATAGGCGATAATACCACATGAGTTATTAGCAGGTGCCGAAAAAACCACCAGATCAGAAGATTTAAAACGTGTTGATCCAAGACCAAATACCATTGATGGAAAGGGTTCTGACCTGGTGGCAGAGTCCAGGCCTTCCTCTGAGCTCTGAGTCAGATAGAAGAGAGGTGGCGGACAGAGCAACTCATCTCCGGGTCTAATTAAGCACAAATGGAGCCGTTGGGGATCGGGGGACCTGAGTAAATATATCCTGCGTTCAGTCCATTAACCTGCTCCTAATGAACTGTGTCTTACAGGGAAACGTCTTTATTAATCGCACCATGCTGAGTTGATGGTCGCCAGTTCATCTGCGCTCACTTTGTACGTCGATACTCATCATCAGCCGGCCTATTGAAAGGACAAACACTCTGATTGTAACATGCATGATGATCCAAATTCGTATGACATTCCTGTGGATCCATACTTTTAAACTTTAACATCAGACATACAGAAGATGCTTGATGAGGAGAAATGAGCCGGTTGTGGATTGATGTCAGAAACACGGGTGAGGGATTAGAGAGCAGAGACAGAGGGGCTGGCACAAGTGGAACAGACATTTATTTGTGAGCAGCTAGTGGTCATTTGTTTTAATAGTTGTTTATCTGTGTGTAGAATGAATGGAGCTGATGCCATCAGAGAAAGTGGCTGGGAGATGCTGGAGGAGGTGGAGAGAGAGGGATAGATAAGGGAGGGGGTGAAAGGGGGAGAGAGAGTGGTAAGAGGCACACACAGAGAGGGAGAGAGTAGAAAGTGTTGTGCGCTCATGCTCATCTAAGTATTGCTCAGTATGTGCAGGAGGCTGCAGCTGAGTGTCTCCACTGGAACCACAGAGAATCACCTCCGACTAAACCCACTCCACGCTCCTGCTGGGATCTCGTAATCTGTCTGCGTGGATGATATCCGCATATTCATGGATTTATCACTACTAATTTGACTCAAATCCAGGATTGGCGAGAAGAAAAGACAAAACTCCAGGTGGTGTTTTGGGGCGTCTGTGGAAGCTGGAGATCTTGGACATGGGACCGTGCGTAAACCGAGAGGCATCCGGTGCCAGGGGAAGAGCATCTTCCTGAAGAAGGAGGAGGAGGAGGAGGAGGAGGATAAGCTCGTGAGCAGGAATTTTTCAGTTTTTATTTTTTGGGAAGGGGTAGCTGTGGCTTTTACGCGCCGGAATGATGCGTCCCAACAGCAGCTTCATTCTGCTCCTCCTCAACGGAACCGCGTGTTTGGTAAGAAATTACAAATTACCTCTCATTATTGACTCCAACGCCTTAACCTGCGCCATGCAAGTGTCTGCAAGCCCTTTTGCACCAAAATTAGTAAATAAAGTAAACATTAATGTGTGCAAACTGCTCTCTGAGATAATGGTAAATGAGACGCGTCTCGTGCAGAACTCTCCTGCTGCGTGCTCTCGTCACTGCCTCACAATTATTTTTTTGTGCTGATGCCTGTGTGATTTCGCCCTCATTTATCATCAGCAAGTAGATTACAACAACTTTGACCCCCCTCGGCTCAGGCACTGCCGCTATTCCCTGCCGACACCCGTGTCAGGGAGCGGACACTGTGTGCACCTCCACGTGCGCGTCTGGAGCGACATCACATCCACAGTCACGTCAGTCCGTCTACTTATCGCATCACTATGCCACAATACAAGGACGCAACTCACCTGCAATAAACAAAAGCACTGAACGCGTCATAATTCAATTATGGTGTCTAATAAGGTGCTCATAAAGTTGGTGTAGCCCTCACATCTCTCCTAAAACTATATATTCATATTACGTAGCAAATTTGATCACATCTGATCGTGTTCATAAGCCGTTTGATTACGTCAGAAAGAGGATGAAAGTTTTAGAAAAAGGTGAGAAAGAGTTTTTTCTTTCTTTTTTTCGCAAAATCTTTATCCAAAGATTAACATCCTCCTGTCACATGTGAGGAAAACATTTATTTTGCACACCTTTAAGAAAAACCTGAAATGTTTCATCAGAATAAACTATCTATGTTCTTCCCGACGTGAAATAATTCTAAAATGCCTGTAACCTCTCAATAAGGAGGACCAGCCAAGGGCCTACAGCACCAGATGCGTAAACAAGCACCACCTCTTTAATCTTAATCAGTCTTGATAACATTTATAACCTTACAATCCAAATTTGGATCAGCTCACTCCTCTTTCATGTAGGCTTGCACATTTATTAAAAAACAGCCTTTAATGAGAAATCAGCCCCTAATACACACGAGAAAACTTGCTGCACATCCTCCTTCTCGGAAACCCATGGGCTGAGCATCACAGTGCCCAGGAAAAAAAAAAGAAGGAAAGGAAAAAAAAGCTCAGTAGAAATATTCAAGTGAGGCTGAGTGCTTGTTTGATGCACCTGTTTGTGCAGAGACAAACCATCAAGGATGACCTTGTGTCGCTCAGATTAAAGTATTATTCAGGTGCTCAAAGTAAATGAATGGCCCTTTTGGTGGTGAGAGCTCTGGCAGAACGTTGTTGTGGAAGATGAAATGCACACACACAGAGACACACACACACACACACAGATGTGTTCGGCTGTTTCAACAGACCTGAGACAGAGGAGACAGTACGCTGACTGGAAATATGGGGAATGAGCACCTTTCAACCTTGTAACTACAAACAAGAGGGCGGGATGATAGGCTTAACATTCACTCGGGTGGAGCGTTATGCATGCTGCAGGGCTGCAGCTGAGTGTAACCCCAAGACTCCGCGGCTAATGATAATGAAATTAATTGGGCCATTTTCTTCCCTTCCAGACCATGTATCTATGAAAAACGTACCGCCATCGCTCAGCAGGAGATCTTTGGTAATTTGTTAGCCCTGTGACATTGATAAATTATCGAACAATTAAAAAAATGAAGTAACTTTTTGTTATGCAACAGAGCGGTGATTAGTAATCACATAAGCGTGGTGTGCATTAAAATTCAATCTGGATGATTCTGTGCTGTAATTACTCTGCAATTCTCCGGGAGGGTTTGGGTCTCGAGGGGCCTTTTGCAAATGACTACTTATATAGAGGACTATTAACACAAGGTGCCACTGGTTGTTGTTTGAGTGATGAATGCTGTGTTTCAAATGCTAATTTTCTCTGTTTTGGAGTGAATGCTTGTATTATTATTATTATTATTAATTATACAAAACCATATCACTTGTATAATTGACTGCTTGAGAAATTGTGTTTAATTTTGGTGGTTACGAAAATACATTTATACGAGTGTGCTAGGATATATTTATTTTAAACTAAATAAAATTCTTTAACTTAACAGTTTATGTACTTATACTTAATGCAATTATATTATGCATACCTGGCTTATATTTATACAAGTATACAGAAAAGTTTAATTATATTTGGAGCATACTTGTATTTAATCATTTAACTATATATAAATCTATAAAAAAAAACATATACTTGTAGGTGTAGGAGTATTAGTAGTAGTACACTTAGAACTCTTAAACGTAAAGATTTACTACAAGTAAACTTACAAGTGGACTAGAAGTATGTCAGCACTGCGTATAAGTTCACTTTATGAACAAGAGGACTGTAGGTCATTGGGCAGAGCTTTCGACTCCCAACCAGAAGAACAGCAGATCTTTGGTTGGAGCCCAGCCGTCTAAATAATGTAGTGTCCTTTAGCAAGATTACCCTGAACCTAAACACCGACTGAATGTGATTTATTAACGGTACATTATTGTTGTTATAATTGACAGTATAGTCTCAGTACAAAATTAAACTTGGATGTAAATTAGTTGTGTACTCAGAATCTTACACTGTAATATAGTATTGCAATATAGTATTCTTATATTATATATTATAAGAATACTTTTTTTAAATCTAAAAGTGGGCCAATTTAGTCCCAGTAAGTATTATAATAGTAGACTTTAAAGTATGATGTTAGTTCAATAATTATCCAACATAAAGTTCACTTGGAAAATATACTTTAAAAAATGAACTTAAGGTATGCTTAAGTATGCTCCTATGGAAGGGGGATTTTAGAGGGTGGTTTGATATTTGGTGCCGTTTCAATGTCCTTGTGTTTCGTGGTCAGCAGCTTAAGCAGAACCTAGATTTCATGCTGTGGTCGAAAGATTATTATTACACAGTAATTACAGGTCAATAAGCTCTTAATTTCCATAATTAATCATAAGGTGTATGAAATATCAAAAACATATACCCCAGGGTGACACACATATTTTTTTTTCCGACCACAAACAAACAGACTGTAAAGTTTCATTTTCTCAAATCAATTATCAAACTGATTATCTTTCTGTCAGTTAAATAATCATTTCACTTCTAATGTGAGCGTAGCAGTCTTGGTAAGGACATAATTAATCTCTTAACAGATGAAGCAGAAGTGAGGCAAGCCAATCTCACTCTATATGCAGAGTAAAGAAATGTGCCTATAGAAGATTCATCAACCCATTGACGTGAGATAGGCCAGGTAATAAAGAAGGAAATGAGATGAGGTGTAGATTTAAGTATTAAAAGAAGGAACGCTTTAAACGTTTACCTTAGAGTTTTCTACACTTCATTGATATTCATCACAGATCCCTTCACCCTTTTTGCTCCAAGTCTTCCATGAAAATACCAGTAATCCACATATAATTGCAAATGCTGCAGCAGTGAGGCTGAAGTGTGTGCAGCGACATGAATCCTCAGAGCAGCAGCTGAATTCTGGAATTCTGGGAAGGACGAGGTGAATGAAAAGTGCTCTCCCCCTTCTTCAACATTCTGAATCACTACCATCAGAGGGTTGAAGTGGACGAGACAAGGCATCGAACTGCTACATTGAGCTGCAGAAGCTCCACTCCACCTGCAGTTGCTATCACATCACTCACATTTTCCATGGAGGGCCTGCGTGGAGTCATTTCAAACTGTTAAACTAATTTAAATATAGTCGTTTTACTCACTTTGTATAGGAATGTGCTTATTGTTACAAGATAATAGTGCATTATTTTCAGTTAAGAATTTGTCTGTACTGCATGTTTTAGACCTGTGAGGGGACGCAGGAGCACATGCATAAACACAGAGAAAGAACAACAAGCTCCACATAGAAAAGGCCTAAGGTTGGGATTCAAACCCAGAACCGGTCAGTTCCAACCACCATGTTGCCAAGCGTCTAAGCAGAATAAAGCTGTGACGTGCAGCATAACAACAACTGAATGAAATGGACTTTTTTTTTGATCAAGGGCAGTACATTTTAAACTAATTTAAAAGGATTTTAAAGAACTAATAATAATAATAATGCATTCAAATCTTTTAAAATAAACAACTTTAAATCATATAACATTATCGGAGCTGTGAAAACATCAACAGAGGCAGATCATAATTTTTCGTCCATAAAATGGAGATAATAACTCCTTATCATGAAAAAACAGGCCACCATTTTGTCGTTGCAATGAAATAATTTCCGGGACACTGTTCTTTGCCTTAATGAAAAACAACTGGCCACTTACTGTTATTTTGTGAATGTTTATCTTAGATCAGGAGTCTCAAAATTGTATTAACTGATTTAAAATGAAAATCATCTGCACTCTATCATGTTTGTTACGCTCCGCTTAGCTTCCGGCTCATGCAGTCATTGTGACTCAGAATAAAACCTGTATCAACATCTTTGATACAACAAATAATACTTAATATTGACCAAGGAGTGTCCATTATTGATACACACATCAGATTCTATCTCAGTCAAGGTTCAACGCAAGTAGAAATTGCTTTTGTAGCTGCAATGACCGGTGTGTACACGTTGCCATGGGGACGCCGGAAGATAATGTGCGCGGTTTTCCATTGTTTGAATAAAAGTTTCCTTAAGCGAGTATAATGCAATAAGACTGCTGTGGCTTTGGGTACTGTGTATTTTTAGGTCATTAATAGGTTAATTTGTTGTTTTCATCTCTCACATTTCTTTTTTTTAACTGCCGGCTCATGTTTGAGTGTCTCCATGGGAACGAAAATATTGGTGCTTGTTTTCTTTTGATAGCAAAAAACCACGTCATCAAGAGAAAACGGTCCCGAAAAATATTTCTGCCACCATATCCGTTTCCAGCTTCCTTAGAACATTTACATGGGATCCGAATTTCTGTTTTTCCTTGGGACTTCTCTTTGATTTAAAAACATAATTTCCAGCGCAAACCATCTGGCTTGATACACTTCTGCACAGATTCAGTCAAGACCATTCCTGTCTCAAGGTTTATGTGCTACACTCGGGAAGTAAAATACAAAGAAGTACAAGAAGAGCGCGTTTATGACTTTGCCTTGGCATGAAGCATCCCGTCTTTCCATTTCAAAACCTTTACCTTCACTTTCAGTTCGTCTTTGCCATCAGCGAGGAAACACTTCTTGAACGCACACATCACATAAAAAACAATCGCGTTCTTGCAGTTATAGCTTCACAGAGACAAAAACAACTTTCATGACATAGAGGGGATTGTAAACAGAGCACAGCCGCTACAACACACGATAATCACATATCAGGGATACAATTGAGGCGAGTGGAGGATTACATTTTAGCACTTTGTGATTTGATCCAAATGTAAAGTGCGTTAAAAATTAAATGTATTATTACTATTATTATTATACATATTTAAGCACAAAAAATACAGCTGTCCTCCTTGGGTCACTGACCTCATCCACCTAGACTCATCTCCAGCTAAGCAGAAAGAGCAGCTGAAGGTAAGCAAATAGAAACGTCTTCATTCAATCACACATGAAAGGCAGTGGCAGCAGAGGGACTTTTTTCTCTACTTTTCTCACTCTTTGAGTCCTTGCCGTCATTATTCCAGACTGCATGTCAGAGCTCATGCTACAGTCCACCTCACCCCCTACATAAGTGCAGGAAAACTAATTCTCAATAGTCAGATTTCTATCCTATGTGTGGGTTTGGCTGCAGCTGGAGTGATGGCTTCTCTCATTTACGCTCCTCCTGCGAGAGCATCGTGACTAATGACAGGATCATCTGGTTGTACCAACTTCATCATCAGCAGCACCATCAAATGAGGTTGGCTTTTTCATTGATTTATTTCGGTGATATAGCTTAAAAACCCATGTTGAAATATCAACAAACCTCAGATGTAAAGTAAAATCAACAAAATCACATTTAAAGTTAGTTGATTTAACTTTTATTCAGCATTGAGAATAATGTTTCCTTCGGGAGACCAAGATTATAATTATTTTAGTTAGCCCCCTCAAAGTGATGTATAACCAGTTTACCAGTTTTCATTATGACCTTGTCATGGTTTAGCTTGAATGATCTGACAAAAAAGTAATGACTCCATTAGTGAATATATCTTCCTTGTGTATCAAATGGAAACCACACTGATGCTCAATTAAAGAGCAGCTACATTTTTTTGATTGCAGAATTAGCCAGCAGCAGCTTGTAATAATTGCTGTTGACATAATTTCAATATGAAATAGCAAAAATTTGGAAGAAAAACTGGAAGCTATATTTGCGTATTCCAGCTTCTGGAATACGCAAATATAGCTTCCAGTTTTTTCTTGATTAATGAAACATTCAAATTAAATAAAATTGATACATCCATTCATTCCTACCGCCTCATCCTTTCCAGGGTTGCAAAGGGGGGCTTGAACAGTTTCCCAGCTGACACTGGTGGGGTGCTCCCTTGACAAATTGTCACTTCGTCTGAGTGACGACTCGAATAATCACTCAAGCTTCGCCCAATGTAGAGTCACCAATTCATCTATATTGCTCACAATGCAATAATAATAATAATTTGTTTAATTATTTAGTTATTATTATCTCTTATTCCTGGACACATAGAGCACAGGGACAGTCTGGTGACTGTCCCACCATTCTTCTGAATTTAGGGATATCTATTTTACCTCCTGATCCAGCCAGCCTAACGCGTGGGAAGCTCCACACAGAGGCCTTTATTGCTGTGATACAGCATTGGTTACCATTGCACCACCGTACTGCAAAAAATCTATTAATCAGTAATGTATAGATTAAACTCACTTAATCCAGTATGCATTTTCACACACTTTATGCAATAATATTTAACACTGTGGAGTCTGAAATCAGGTTAGGGCCAGGTTTAAGTTGGTAGAATTATTCATAGGAGCACAATATTACCTCTGTCACCTGTCAGGGTTAGGCTTAGACGAGGGATCAGGCAGTGTGATCTTAGGATCAAGGAACCTCAGCTGTCAGAAATTTTAGTCCGGAGTTAATTTTCCAATCATTTTATAAACCTACCACAACAATTTTTTTATATCAAGGAGCGTAATTGAAGTGCGCATATATCGGCCAAAAACGCCAAAAAATGTCCTCGATGTGGATCTGACTGTAAATCGAATCACCTCTGTATCCCAAACAGCTCATCTCATATTACTAAAAAACTCTTAGAGATGTGCTGCTGTGTCATTTACAACAAAAATAAATTATAAGATGTTCAGTGATTTCTTGTTGCAAACCACTATTTCTCCTTTATTGAGAATTAGCTTTAATGAAGAGACTATAAAGACAATAACACGACTGTTCCAGGCCATATATTTAGTGGGTTTGGTTCATGTAGCTCATCTTCTCTTGGCTTTGACCTGTGTTTGGCTTCGACTTCTTATGTGAACTCCTATTTTTAATATCCAAATAAATCATCCAATAATGTTAGAAAAAATAAATAAACATAAGTGATGGTGGATGAGCAGTGCCGCTGGTATTACACTGGATCAACTTTGAGGCTTCCTGCCATTCATGTAAAACAGTAGGAGTTATGTAAAACCACAGCCTTCTCCCTAAACCCTCCCTCCCCCCTAAGGCTCCCAGCAGTTGCTCACTGCCAGAGCGACAGACAGTCAAAGTCTGAGACGGACAGGGAGAAGGCATGCTCTCTGGCACTCTGACGGCCCTTCATAGTGAGGCAGCGAGCTGTCCTGAGACAGAAATCCATGTCTGCTGCTCGAAACCAGCGCAATTTATTGCTGTGGCATTGCACTGTGGGAGGGAGGCTGCAGGGGAGAGGGAGCAAATCCTGGAAGGATATCTGTAGGTTTGTCTGCTGGTTTTGATAGTGGAGTGTGGATTACAGCGCATAGCTTAAAGACAAGCGACTCGTAGCCTTGGGTGGAATGAGTGGGTATAACACCCTGGGGATGGAGATAAATATACGCTTGACTTTCACAAAGAGGAATAACTAAGAATGGGGAAAATCCATAACAGGCACTTTAATTTCACAGAGCCGCAGCCAGAGCCGACAATTGTAGAAGTTGTTTTACTGCTTTGTGGAAATGGTAGCAAGAGTGTCAATGAAATTTTAATCTTTTCAAGATCTGCAGGCATTCAAATAATGTGATAACAGGCAATATGGGAGCAGAGGACATGGATTGATCTGAATGGGGAAGACCGGGCTGTCTTCCTCGTCTAGTTTCTCATCTAGTGTGTCTGGAACAGCTCCAGAGTGAAACGGGTTCTGCAAAGCCCCATTTATGTTCTCCATTCTCTCCTGATCTGTAAATAGTGTGCTCTGTGTCACTGCTGCTGTGACACGTCAATGATTCTCTGGGTCAGAGTGGTGGCCGCGTCAGGACCAGGCCCTCTGAGGGTCTTTACGGGAGATTCCAATTAAAGCGGTGCACAGGCACATGGGATCAGCGAATGTGAGCTGAGCTTGAAAGAAGTGTTTCAAGTGTAATAAATGGGTAATAAGAACATTCTAGCAGAGATAGAGGGATTCAGTTGAACTTATTCCAAAAACTAAACATTGTGTCAGCTCATTAAAAAGGTACATTTGGCTGTTTCAGCTACTTCCATACACGTCAGGGATTTAGGAATATTCTCATTCTAAAGGTCCTTCAGATTTGTAAAGTGCTAAAGAGCCTTGTCTTATCTTAGTCTAGCAGCTACCATGGTTAGTCCGATAGCAGCTTACACAAAGCCTGCTGATATGCCTTTATTTGTCAATTGAATGATTTTTTTTCTATTTTGAGGATAGAAAATAGAAAAGTATACCAAAATATTTTTCTTATTTAAAAGTATTTTAAATGAAATTCTTGCATATGGTCTTTACATATTGAAATAGCTTTAACAAGAAACCAGGTTTAACAACAGTTTTCACAATATCCCAGCTGAGGAACATAGGTGTTTTTTTTTTCTCATTTTGAGAGAGAAATGTTGAGAGTTTCTTCATCTGTTTTTATTAAATTCATTAATATAATTTCAAACCAACAAGCAAAAATGGTTTATCTCATCAGTTTTTTTTTGCACAGTAGTTTGATTATATTTTAGAATATTTGGCTGGAGAGATAGTATATTTAATTTAATCTACATTTTATTAGAAGTCCTGAAGTAAAGATTATGAATGCCGAAGGAAATTCTTCTTTCTAGCATGATTTTTTCGAAGTGTAAATGTTGTTGACAACTGTGTTTCCTTTAGAAGCTTACATGATACCAAGAAGTCCTCACTGATCTCTGGTAGGAATCGGACCACAGGGGAATTTCTTAGGAGGAAGCAGTCAGAATTTTCTCCCTGTGTCTCCGCGGGTGCTCTCCGGCTACACAGTAGGTGCTCCGTGGGTTCTCGCTCTGGGTGCTCCGTGGGTGCTCTGGCTTCCTGTCACAGTCTAAAGTTGAGCAACATAGTTGAATTGGTGGCTCTAAAGGTGTGGTTATGAAAACTCGTTTGCCTCTGGGAGTTGCCTCGTGAGGACGCAGCCCCCCTCCTGACCACCATCAGCTAGCGTAACGGATGAGTGAGTGCTAGAGGTCAGTCGTTACTCATCACAGAGGTCATTTATGAGTTGCTCTTTCTCTGGTGTCAGTCTAATCCAGCTGAGAAGGCTGCAATTCATATCTGTTGTCAAGATATGTGTCAAGTGTTTCACAAGTAAGCACTTTTGATCAGATCTCACCTTCTGGCTCACATTTCATTTTAACGTTAAAGACTGCTGCAGGCAGACAGAAAGTTAGACTTCAGCCAGAGGGGCAGATTGCTGAGCGCCGTCTGACAGATGCAAATAAACTGTGGTGAAAGTCTCTAGTCTGCGTGCAAACCCGTGACGGTAGACAGAGTCTCAGAGCAATCAGGGGTGCACTTGTGCTCACAATAGAAATCTGAGCACTTCTGGCCCTCCTCTGGATGTTTCCGAAGTGATCCAGTCCCAGTGCATTCTTGTTGCAACCGCATTTGTATTTAAGACTTAACAACACAGATTTCCCCTATTTCAAACATAGCAAAATAGTAATTTTATTGATTTTAAAAAAGAGCAATATTAAGAATACCAAGTTGTTTAATAGGAAATTGGTTAGAATATGTTATCAGACCTAGTGCGATATAAAAAATGACATGTTAGTAAAGCATTAGTAACAAAAAAAGCTTGAAAATGAACATTGCATCAGTTAAAAACTAAAGATCAATGAGCCTAAGTAACTTAATTTAGCATTTAAATGGTTTGTGACAATTGTGTATGGGTTAAGATATTGCAAATGAAATTAGAATGTTATCAGAAAATTAATACAGATACGTGAAATATAGCTTAAGCCTGAGCTGGATCATTGTCCCTGACCTGTCAAGTTTTTGGGTTTAGTGTGTTTATGCCATTTGTGAATGTGAAGAAACGATCAGTCAGATCATAGACATGATGCCGTGCTGAAAAAACTATTACCCAACACTGGCATGCTGAAATATATATAATGTGAAATTATTAAAAGGCTTTTTCATGTCCTGTATATTTAAAAGAGAAGTAAAGAGTATAGACAGATATACAGACTATCTGTCTATCATCAGACAGACATTTTAGCCTATGAGAAACCAGACCCGTTTCTCCTTAAAGGAAGATCATAGGGGACATAAGATACATTTTTTTGCTCAGGAATCCAGTATTTGCAATTACCAATGTGTATCAGAATAGCAAATTGCTGATAATGTTTTAAAATACCCAATAAAAATGTAGGTATGGTAAAACCTAAGTTTGTCAATATATTTATATAACTTTTATATATGTAATATAATATAAAACTATAATGTATTTATATGTTATATTTAGATATAACTTCAAATATATGATTGTATCTAAATATTATAATATTATTATCATATTATCAATTTGTTCAAAAATATCTTGTCGGAGCTGGTTTACTGTAACAAAGGATGTGTTATTACGGCATTCAAATTGTTAAATGGATTGAAACGGTTATTTTAATAACAAAAAATAAATAAAAAATGAAAATGAACACTTCAGAAGTCAAAATCAAGGATAAGGCCGCCTCGTAACTCGGACTCTGACTCGGACTCTGAGATGGTTTTTGAAACTCGTGTCACCATAGTTTCTAATGGGATCAATTACCATACAAAAATATAAATGCAAAATAAAAAATGTCCAGTCTTCTAGGGTGTAATTGTAACCTGCAGTTGGATCATTGGGCTTGCGATGGCTCACCTTCTCTCTCTGTCTCACTCTCCCTCTCTCTCCCTTGGGTGTAGCAGTCTGCTGCTGGTGGAGCTACTCCAATCCACCCAGTCTCATGAAGAGGTGGTGAGAATGTTGTCAGACTGGCTTTGTGCAGAGCTAGCAGTCCAGACCAGCTTATTGATTCTTCTCGTCTTCCTCTCTGTTCTTCTTTCTCCCCAGGAGACCACATAGTAGGAGATTACTCATACTACCAAAGATGGCTAAGAACATAAATATTGATGTACAAGTGTGAAAAAGAAGTGAATTGAAGAATTGCACGCCACTTTTTAACCATTGATTGGTGGTAAATGTGGTTGAAGGTTTATTTTAACTTGTGCTGCTTTTCATCAGATCCCCATATATGTGTAGGGTTCAGGCTCAACCTGAGCCCACACCGCGGAGGGTTAACCAGTTAAAAACAATGAAAAACATTATTATTTTTTTCTTTTCTGCTCAGTGTTCATATTTAAGTGTTTAATATTTAAAGCGTTTAGTTTAAGCTCGGAAATGAAAACATTCTGTGTGGCGGGTTTGTTCACTCGCTGCAGATCTGACCCCAAAGATGCTGACGAAATTATTCACAAAGAGTCAAACGGCTTGTTTCTTGTTAAATTAACCCTCCTCTCCCTCAGCTCCTTCACGATTCTTCACGACAATAGCCAGAAGAATAATTAGCAGCGAGGACGCAGACATTCAAAGACTTTAATCATGAAACAGAGAAGCCTCCCTCAGTGAGCTTATTAGATCTGGAGATGGAGAAAAAAAAAGAAGAATAAATCATTGACGAACACTTAAAAAAATCTGAGCTCCTTAATTAAAAATGCATGTCATATGAGAGAGGAGGTTTTTGACTCGACAGTCAGTGGAGAACGGAGCGCTTATTGAACTTGTCAGCTCCCCAGGACGTGCATGCGCTCCACAAGGCTCTACAAGCAGATTCCCTGTTTCTATCCGTTAATCCATCTAAGATCATTCATCCACAAAAATATCATTTCATGACTAAATCACAGCAAAGACCCACATAAATATCCCCGCTAATGATTGTTTGTTGATTCGCACATCAATTCTTTTGATGTTTAAATGATTTTATCTCGAAATAAAATGTTGAAAAGTATCTGTCTCCTAAATACTCATATTCACAAGCCACTTAACTGCGCGTGTGTGTGTCTGTGTGTCTGTGTGTGTGTCTGTGTGTGTGTGTGTTTGCACGAAAGAGCTTCTTTTTGAAAATAGCAGGATACTGGGAAAATGTTGAAATCAGCTCTTTCGGCAACTAAATGAATCATTTTGTTGATGGATTCATGAGCCAAAATTATTCTCACTAAAAGCTCGGTCTCTGGAATATCTTGACCTGGACGGAGTAGCTGACATGAAATATTTTAATATTATGTAGGCTACTGACTAATGATATAAACTAACCTTTGCAATCCTATTAACTACAGGATTGTCCCCTATTGGGGTGGCTATATGAGGCAAAGTAGTTGTCCCAGACCTCGAACCCAGTTTGCTCCCCAGGTGCTGCCCACCGCTCCTCAGGGATGGATCAAATCAAGAAAAATAATTTCTCCAGTTTGCACTATAAGTTGAAAAGTGATAACGGACTTAAGAGGATACATTATTATCAATATAATTATTAATATTAGTATTAGAGGACATCTAGATTTAGCATCCTAGATCCAGCGGACCAAAGGATGCTGAATTGTTTGAGGAGCTGCACCAAACCCCTATCCCCATCCTCAAGCCCTACAATTTGTTTCTGAGTAATGTGTTGTTTTAACAAATGGTAAATAAACCGTACTTATATAAGCTTTATTCTAGTCTACTCGACAACTCAAAGCACAACAGAAGCCAGCATTCACTCAGACACGCAAACATTCATACAGCGATGACGGGGGCTGATAATTAAGACACCACCTTCAGAAGGTGAATCGTTCTCCTACAGAAAAACAAAAACCACTTGGCTCATTATTTCATATTATTATAATCATGATACCTATGCATACGTTGATCAATAAAGGAATTGTACTTCACCTTCTACTCAATCCTGGTGTGCCAGTAGTAAGCCAAGCAACTTTTGTTTTTCTGCAAATAATTATTGAGTCTAGTACTTTTGCTGATTCTACTTGAACAATTGTAGTTTCCTTATAATGGGGTTGTCATTTTCAAATACATAATTTTGTTTAACCATCAATCCAAAACAAAAAATATACATTCAGAATGATACAAACACAGAGAACTACAAACCAATGCCAGAATAAATGTTAGCTCTGTATGCTTCAACAAATCTCAGACATGTTTAAAACACTGTGTTTGGCTTGAAATACCTGTATTTCCAGCCCAATCGTGGCTGGCAGTTTACCCTTGTTATCTGATATTCAGCTGGGAAAGGATCTGATGTTTCACTTGAGTATCTGGTTTTGTTGCTAGAAAAAATCCATAATTGTAATAACTTATCATTAAGAAGTCTCCCCCAACCTTTCGCCTCAAACACATGCAATTTGACTGTCAGCCTCATCAGACTCTCACTTCAAAGTCAGGTATAACTTGAAATTTTCTTAAATTGAATGCTTTAAGTAACAAAAAATAATTAAATTGTAAAAAAAAGTTCCATCATTAGGTCTCAAACACGTATTGTCCCAAGTAGAGTTAACTGATCCAGCAGACTATCTTGTTGGTGTGATACAACATCAAGCTGAAATAGGCTTCTTCCTGTAGGACAAATATTGGGTACTCTGTATTTCCATAGGGATGTACAATATAGAACAACTGCAAAACGTGGAGGAATTTCATAAAAGTTGACATGAAAGAATCTGAACACAGTAGTATAATTATTTCAATCAGGCGGGACCCGGATATCTAGATAATTATTACAGCAGATGAAGAGTGATAACTTAGTCAGTCAGAAGGTTATTGGTGCTCAGACTCTTCATGGAGATTGCAATCAAAGACAATTTCTCCTGAGCAAAAGCAAGATAAATCCCCCCAATGGGGTCCAGACACTGGTGGTGGTGGCTGATGACTCTGCTGAGACTGATGAAGTAGATGAGACTGTGACGTGGAGGTGGGGGATGCTGTAAAATGACAGGCTAGCAGTAAAGGTGTGTCACTGTTCTACTGGAAAGATTTGACCCGCTAATGAAAACAGCTGACAGCCCTAGACTATGATAGCAGGAAAGTAAAACTGAGCCTGCATGGCAGAGTGAAAGGTGTGAATGACACGATGGTATGAGAAATGACAGATAGCTCAAGGGTGCGAAGGCTTTTTCCTGAATGAAAGTGTTGAGCGCGGGTTCAATGTCCTCTCTGGTTCATGGACCTGTCTGTCAACAGTCTCCGGCTTCGGTGAGAGCTCCGGCACAGATTAAGGTTAGGAGGCTCTCTCTTCTCTATGCTATATTATAGCAATACTGTGCTTCTATCACCAGGGGAAAGGTGTTAGACCGCTGTACCTGTCACTGCAACAGGCTGATTATTGCCGGAGGAGTTGGCAGACATGTGAGGATCGTTCCCTTTCCAAAACTTCCAGCTGGGAGAGAAGCCCAGGGCCTGTGCTCACCGAGGTTGAATGATTCACAATTACCACAGCGACAGAGCCCCAAAGTCACCTCCCATCCTCTCTAGCCATTTCACTGACTCACTTAGCACACATGACACATGGCAAAATCACCCTGAACCTTCGCCCCCTCAGCAAGACCCGACTGCCTCTCAGCTACACTTTACCTACAGAACTTAATACAGGGTTTCATCCTGCCAAGCTCCATGAAACAAAAACAAGTCTCAGAGTTACTCATTCAGGCTCCCAAGAGCAGAATCCTGCTGTGTTGCTCTCATTGTTTAACAGGCATATTTGAATATGACCCAGAGAGCAGCAAACCATTACTGCTGCAGCACCGGATATGTAGACTCAGCTAAAACACTTCTTTGATGTTATAACAGCGGACACCAAAAAAATATAGATATTATTATTCGTGGTGCTTTTATCAAAGAGTACTTTTTGGACTGTTTGAAAATGAATACGAAAAGCAGACAACATTAGTGATCATTTGTCAACAAATCTGTCTAGGTATCCTTGATAAAATTTGAAAATAATCCTTTGATATCGGTATAGTGAAAACAACAGTTCACTCTGGGACTTTCCCTCACCATTATAAGTTGCTTTCATCGCACAAGTGGAAGCTGGAAGCACACAGATGATAATATCTTACACTTAATTTATTCCCTAGTTAAATGCAGAGTGACAAGATGGTTGTAATAGCATGCGGTTTCTCAGAATGGAAAGGAAAAGTTCTAATATTTTTATGCTGCATGATGTTTTGCCATAGGAACACACTGTCCAGATCTCCTTCTGTGCAAATATAATGTAAAAAAGCTATAATAGAGGCCACATAATAGGGTGTAGAATTGCAGAAGAATAAGACCACCATTGTATTTGTTTACATTATGAACCCAGCCATGAAATTACTTCTAGTTCCAGTCCAAATTTTGGATACATTGGTAGGGTTGTGTCAGGAATTGCATGTGACAATCAATTTCCAAATCAATATGCAAAATGAGATGAAGTATTTGAAAGCTAAATGATGTTCTTTTACTGTAGCGATAGTTTGTTCTTTTCTTTTTTAAAGCTATATTAAGCACATTTTAACATCCGTTTTTGACAATGATGCTGAACAATGAATCTGAGGCCTCCAGCCGAGCCAGACACCTACAGCGGACCACCTTCTGCTCAGCTACATGTTCATGTCCTTCTTTCGTTCTGCCAGCCTCTTTCAAGAAAACCCAGCACAAGGATGCCTTGTTCAATATGAAATCTAAAACATGGCATGCAACAATATGTTTTACTCAGATATGAGTGCTGGCCCCATCTGAGAGTCACTTCAGTTAAGCCTCGGTTCTGGCAAAATGGTCAGGATATGAAAGTAAAGGGGTGGTTTCGTAGAAACAGAGAGAGAAATAATTTTCAAAACCTCCAAAGGGCTATTTTTGTAGGACACCACAGCCACTCTTGAGTGCTATCTGTTAAGGCCGACAGAGTGCTACCCTCTGTGCCCATCAATCACCAGCTCAGCAACAGAAATCAAACACAAACTAGTCCTTCAATAGGACTGGCGGAAAGTGGTGTGTTTGTCAGCAAAATATTCCTGCAGGCCTCAAACACCCCCTCTAAAAAACAAAGATACATTTTAAAAGATTCAAATAAATTTGATCTCATTCGCAGTTTTCTCTTCCAACTTATCCTGTTTAGAGACGTCGGCGCCTGGAACCTATCCCAGCAGGTATTGGTTGAGAGGTGGGGTAGACATGGAAACGATGCAAACTCCACACAGAAAGTTCCCAGTTTCCTAGAGGAATTTCAACCCAAAACCATCTAAATGAGAGGCAACATTCCTGAGCCACCATGCCCCTAATACACCCTCAGCTCCTCCTAATTTTTTGCTCATCATTAATGAGTTTAGGATTCTCAAAAAAATCTATCAGGACAACTAGATTAAAAAGTATGGAGTCTTGTGAAGACTGTTATTGATCCCGTTTGGGAGGCTGAAGGAGCTGAGCTGCAGTTGCAGCCCAGCAGCAGACAGGTAACTCCAGGACAAAGCCATTTGCCTCAAACACCTCATCATAATTGTGCCATATTAAGCTAAAAGTGGAGTCTGTACCCCAGACTACAGGAGCACATCTGGCCGGCATCCTCGCAAAGCAGCTGAAATCGATCCACCTTGTTATGAAAGGAAATGCATTATTTTAGAGAGACAGGAAGTCAGTATCGCTGACTGACTGCGGCCCAAGTGAACACATCTGAGCAAGCATGAAAGACCTGCATAAAATGGAATAAAAATGAGCCAGACTTAATAATCCTGAGTAAGTCTGTGTGAGGAAGCCCCAGCAGTCAAGACAGTAGATGGATCAGAGCGCAGACAGCACTGCATGCATTATGCATCATAGCTAAGTCTCTGCTGGCTGAGCGCACACACATACTCAAACCAATCCCGCCATGCACATTTGAGTCACTTATTGTTCACAACAACTCAACATTCACAAACTTCATGTGCATGTGTCTTCTTCACTGCCTGATCGAAAGGACACGGAGATGCTAAGTTCTTCTACAGCATATTAGACAGAAGGTACCCGTTAATGGATCATTACATTGGGATAATTACTCATTACTTTGCTCTCACATTCACCCACTCTTCACAAAACTACTGCTGAGAACAGCAGCACTATCTTATCTACCTCCGTCCTCTTCCCCTCCCCTAAGTTGATGTTAACAACTGACAGCTTTGTGAGCATGCCGATGCAGATTTTTTTCCCTTTAATTAAATCACTGGAAGTCCTAATTGGACATAACACTTTATTCTCCCCCAAACCCACACCCTTCCCCCGCCACCACCTCCTCAAATTCTTTGATCTTCCGACCCATTCTTTGGAGCCGGAAATAGTTTTGCTTGCACTAAGAAAGAGTCACCACAGTGCTTCAGATGCAAACAGCTCACATTTAAAAGAGGAAACATGCCTTAGTCTGCTTTTACTGTCTTCAACTAAGATACAGCTTTTCTCCAGTTAAGATGATTTTCATGTGACCTTTTCTGACTTTGTTCGAGGGAAAATTAGATTATTTGAGATGGAAACATAATGATGTTTTGCTAGTGCTGTTCACATGAAACCAGCTCCTCTTGGTGAATCCTGACGTTTTATATATATTGGAACTATACATTCCAAACTCTCTCTAGAAAGTAATTTTTAATGACAGAGCTTTATTATTTTTTCAGTATTACAGCCTCAGCCAACGAAATATTGATTAAACTGCCCAACACCACGGAGTAGTGAGCTTTATGTGAATTCAGTTTTCGGGGTTAATTTTGTGATTGAATCTGTTCTATGATCCCTTGGGTTTCACCAGTAAATCCAGGGAGGCATATGAACCCATTACTGGTGAGCTTAGGGATTTACACTGGCTGCGTGGAAACTAGACATAAAACTGAATTTTGTCTCACAGCAGATATGAAAGAAATTATGTAATAATAACACCAGCAAACTTTTAATTCATATATATATATATATATATAACATTGATAAAATGTCAGGTTACCACCACTAGAGGTATGAGAAGTAAATTAAGTATCGATTTAATCTTTAATTAGTTTTCTGTCCATGTTTCGTTCTACCTAGCATATAAGTGTTTACTTTCTTTCTCTTATTCCTTTCTCTATCGATGTCTTCCCTCTCCAGCTGGCCCTGGGTCAGGAAGACGACTCCTCCAGCCCTAAGAGCTCCTCAGGCCATTCCTCCAAGACAGTGGGCCTCCTGAGTGGGCAGGATCCGCTCTCGCCTCTGGGCCGCTGGATGCTTCACAGTAAGAGCCGAGCTGCTAACGCCACCTCTCTGGAGCTGCCCTACCGTTCCCCAGTCCCGTTCTCCAAGCAGGAGTTTTCGAAACAGGAGTTCTGGGAGATGCTGGGCAGCGACCTGCTCAAACCTGACGCGTCCAGCTCCAGGGTCAAACGACGGCCCATTGTTAAAACCGGGAAGTTCAAAAAGATGTTTGGTTGGGGAGACTTCTATTCCAATATCAAGACGGTAAGGCTGAACCTGCTGATAACCGGCAAGATTGTAGACCATGGCAATGGTACGTTTAGTGTCTACTTCCGCCACAACTCAACAGGCCAGGGCAACATCTCCGTCAGTCTGGTGCCACCGGTCAAGGCGGTGGAGTTCGACCTGGAGCGCCAGAGCGTAGTCTACCCGAAGGACTCAAAGATCTTCAACTGTCGCGTGGACTATGAGAAGGTGGATCGCAGCAAGCGCACCTCATTGTGCAATTATGACCCATCCAAGACCTGCTTTCAGGAGCAGATTCAGAGCCATGTGTCCTGGATTTGCTCTAAGCCGTTCAAAGTCATCTGTATCTACATTTCCTTCTACAGTACAGACTACCGCCTGGTCCAGAAGGTTTGCCCGGACTACAATTACCATAACGAGATGCCCTACCTGCCCTCTGGCTAAAATACATGTAGGGGGGAGGAGAAGCTAGGGGGGAGAGGAGAAGGAGGCTGAGTATGGCTGACTGTGACACATGAGGAGAAAATCTGGGCTCTGAATATTCCTTCACGCCAATTTAAAAAGCCCCTCTGTAGCCTGACTATGTAGAAAAATATATGCAATACAAAATCTACAGTCCGCAGATAATGAGGCATTTTGAATGCTTAACAACATCCTGGGGTCGGGATAAAATACCACCAACACACACATTATTACCTCAATCCAGTTTAGAAATACCACTTTATTTCCAGCTGGTCCCCCCTTTTCATAAAAGTTGTTTCTGAATTTTGACTGAATGACCTTCTAATCAAGCTTTCCAATATTGCTCTGTAGCAAAGTTCACAGGCAGTGTCCTCGGTGAAAATGCACCTTTTTAAATGCTCTGATTTGATAACAATTGCAACAGTTACTAAGTTCATGGTATCAAATGGGATGGTAATTGTATATTGCACTTATTGCATATTACAACTTTTTTTAAGAACAAGAGAGCTATAGATATTGCTGATATTCAAAATAAAGTAAATCTAGACCTATTCTGTTATCCCAGACAGCAAAGGTATATACCTGAAAAGTCCCTATCCCCTTAATTGTACAAGCAATCCACCTGATTGAACCCCTCTAATTAAATATGAAGTTATTTCCAAAATGGTTTTAGAAAAAAGCTCCTAAAATAAATTAGTAAACTAAAATTAGTTAGTAAAAAATGAACTATTAGATTAAAATATGGTTACAATATAATGTCCTGAACAAGACAGATCTACTCAGGTTGATTCATATGCAAAAAATTTGGGCTGAATCAGATCAATGGTTGACCGTTCCAAAAATCAGTACATTTCTTTTTCACACTTAAACCTATGGGGGTTTAAAAGTTGAAAATGATTCCTGAAACGGTTTTTGAGATGTATCTAGAAAACATTGTTTTTTCATGAAGCAAGCGCCCCCTAGTGAATAAAATATGAACTTTATAAATTAGATCATCTCAAATCGATTCATTTGCACAACATTTGGATTAACCAGACCAACGGTTGAGAAGTTATGGATGAAAAAATTTGGTGATAAAGTTCCCGTGTAAAATGTATGGGACGCTAAAATAAAAAAGTAATTGTTCAATTAAATCGTTTTTTAAGTTATCGTGTTCACAGGAAGGATCTGCAGCGGCGACGAGGAAGACATAATAACCGGTAGCATGGATTATTGATGGAGATATCTGAAAGACCAACAAGGATACCCAGAATATAGGACATGAGGGTCCAAAGTAACGACTAAAAGAGTACACAGTTCTTACTCACTCGTCCATATTGGTGTCATCCGTCAGAATATGTCCCGTGCATGAAATTATACCCAACAAAGGAATGTGTGAATGTTCAACAGGCATCATTCATAGAACTTGAGGGACTGAAACAAAACGAAAACTACAGAGAAATATTTTCTAAATGCTACTTGGGTAAACAAATGCAGGTGTATCTCTTTAGGGATCCTCTCCATGATGCCTGTAAATGGTGAACACGAGAGGCTTACCTTTGTGTGCATTCCCTCTGCAGAGAATTACATAGTATTGCTTAATTTATCAGTCCGTTGTTGTGAAGATAGGGATCTAAATTTACCAGTCGACCTAACCTGAGGTTCTGGGCTTCGGGAAGTGACCGAAAGAATAAGATGGTCGAAACTAGGAGGGGAAATGAGCCTCCTTTGTATGTTTGCTCTGCTCCGCCTTCAGCTTTAGGAGTTAAGGAGCTCAGTCATTTAGAGAGAGATTGGAGGGGAGCCACTTCTCCTTCGTAAAGAAATGAGAAAGCTAAGGTGGTTAGCACATCCAAGTAGGATGCCTCTATTTTCATGGCATGTCCGACTGGGAGACGGAAATTCCAGGGAAGACCCAGAACACTATTCCCAGGAATTAGCTAAAGAGCATTGCTTGAGAGAGGGACACCTGATACACCTTGTTTGCTAGGTAAGCAGAAAAAGATAGATGGATGCTTTAAAGATCTATAGGGGACTGATTTTACTCATGTCCTTTGCAATATTTTGAACCAAAAAAGTGGGAATATAGGGCTCCAACGAAATGTCACTCATCCAGTCAGAAGCTGATAGTTTGTCAAATTAAAAAATAGGACAAATAGAGGCTCCTGTGGAGGGCCTTATTTGTTATCAAACATCAGATGGACGTAAAGCTGCATCTGGGCTAGCTTATCTTATCTGAATGTGAGTCTACCACAAACACACTATATAAAACCATAATTAAATTAGAATCTGACATTTCCGTTTGAATCCCTTCCTACAGTTGTCAATATACTGTCTAAACATGAGACTCCTGATCTCTGATAAAGATACAAAATAAAAGTTAATAAAGTATTGTTTTCTCGTGATAGCGACTTATTTATCAAATTATCTCAAGATTATGGTATAAAATAAATATTTGCGACCATGAGCACTCTCAGCCTCCTTCCTGCAGCTTCATACCGGGAAAATCTCGATGCAACTCCTGATGCCGTTCACAAGACAACTGCCTTCATTACAAACATCTCATGGTGTTAAACTCATCGTAAAGGCAAATTAAAGATTATAATGATTTACTATTTATCAGAGGGAAAATAGATAATTGTTCTTTTATACAAAGCTGACAAATCTAATTATTTAGAATTAATTTCTGTTACACTTAAAGTCTTTTTACGGGCAGCCCAGATAAACAGCGCAACCCGTCTTCTTACTCATCTCCTCAGTCCTTTCCACCCCCTCAGCCTCCCACCGAGGCATTGTGTTACTTAAGCAGCCTGCCAAATCTAATCACTCTATATCTCTCAATTATTTCACCTCCATTTCAATAAAAGAAGGAAAAAGGAGAGGGAAAAAGAATATTAAAAATTGAAAGAAAAGCCAGTTAAGGCTTGTGCTTAGGACAAGTTCAGCTTCAGAGAAATATCTACATTCTGCATAGAGATAGAATCGGCCCTCAACACTTAAGAGAGAGAGAGAGAGAGAGAGAGAGATTCAGTGAGCTTTTTTAATTAAAGTGGAGAAGAGAACGTAGAGTATGCAGTTCCTTCTATTGTCCCTTCTGTATGAAAAAGATTACATTTTGTTTCCGTCAGGATTCCTGATTACACGCCTTGATAACTTTGTATGCGCCAGGAAGATTGCTCTCTCCCAAAAAATACTGTGCCCACTAAAGTTGGCCCGTTATCTTGAATAAATGAAAATATTATCATAACAATTACATCTAATTTAATTTCCCTATGAACTAATTAGGGTTTCAACAAGAAGGGAAAACGTATTCCTAAAAATCAAGTAAGCAGGTAGCAGGATAAGAAGATGTACAATGAAACTGTTGTTCTTTGCCCGGAGACTCATCCCAGAGTTTACTGCTCTCATTAAGATAAATTGCCACTGGCTGGCCCATCTCATGTTGCGCTCGCAAACAATATGAGCCTAGAGCACTGCACAATGGGGCCATGAATAAGGTGGCATGATATGTCATGTGCTGAGAGGTTGCCGCGCTCCCAGGCAGGAGCGCGGCAACAATGACTTCTCAGTTCATTAACAATGAACAGTCACAAGACAGGTGTGAAGAGTCATTAAACTGCGGCATCACATAACTGGCTTGATGCCAATGGGCTGTGATGTCAGGGATACTGCCAAAATCTGTCCATGTGAACGGCTGGCTGGAACTGCACCACGGTCTCCCAGGCGTAACCGTGCAGGATGGGTGGGTGGAAGTGGGCTAGGCATGAGGCAGCGCTTAAATGCGTTTCCTAAGCAATCTGTGTGAGAGCGACGGAACAGTCACATGGCCAAATATGGAAACAAAGATCTGCATATCTGCACATCAAAGCTCTGAGTTGTAATTCACTCTTTAGGTGCTCCGTACCTCCTCTGCAGAAGAAACACCATCACACAGAATAGCCAATGGCAGCAGTGCATGTAACAGACACTTTTAAGATGATGGGGCAAATACTACCGCCTCCGTCATTGAAGACAAAAAACATGCAATAGTCGAGGAGAGGGAGGACAGAACATATATGAGTGATTTTAAATCAGATGTTTTACAAAAGAATACAATCGACATTGATCATTTCATTGTTTAATTTTATAGTAATTGATGTTTTTTCTGTCAGCACAATAACATTTTGGATAGAACAGTTTCCCCAAAGCAAGAAGGTAGGGGGGCTGGTGCCTTTTCTGTGAGGACTTTGCATGGTTTCCCTCCGGTGACTCCAGCTTCCTCCAGCTTCCTCCAGCTTCCTCCAGCTTCCTCCCACTGTGCAATAACGTGCAATACAGGTAAATAAGTGACTCTCAATTACCCACTGCTATGGATGTGATCAAAATTGAGCACATTACACCTTTGTAAAATTGACTTTAGTTAGAGTAAAGTTTAAAAACCCTTTAACTGTTTTGTTCAAATACATTGGTACAATATTTTAAAAAATTAATAGTTTCTCTTGAAACCGACCAATTTAATGAACATTGTGCTAATATACCTATCCTTTGCATATAGGATATAATGTTATACAAATCCTAATATATGTCCTGCACATGTTTAAGACCTTACAATCACTGTCGTAGAAACAAGTGTGGACTTAACATCTGATAGAAATCACAAGTTTAGAAAATGAACTACTTCCCCTCAAAGACAGATTATTTATGTGGATAGATCCACTGCTGCTCTCCAGTCAGACACAAACCGGTTGTAGGCACTCAGACTCCACCTTCTAGGAATCAGTTTTTGCCAAATTAACCTATTTCTCCATATCATTGTGGCAGTGGGCTATGGTTGCATCAGTGACAGGGGAGAGATAGTCGATATGGTGGCAGGGAGAGAGAGGTTTGTCAGAACAGTTGTCTTGTTTTGATCTAATAGCACTGTCCCTTCTTTGCAGTAATGTGCTAAACCGCTGAGAGGCAGTCATTTGATGAACACAGGACACCTGTGCCAACAAACCTCTCTCCCTTCCTGCCACCATTCCATGTGTCTTTTACCTGTCACTGAACAAACCCCCAATGTTACAATCTCACTATCTCAGCTGGCTCTAACATATGCGCATAGCTGAAATAGGCACATTATTGTTCTCAGCAGCAGTTGTTCTGACTGCTGGCCTTCACTACAGTTAACATGCTGCTGCCCACTGTAATTGTGACCAAAGTGAAAATCATGGGAGAAAGTGACATTGTTTATTGTTTTGTAGAAGCATATATTCCCTATTGATAAACTGGATCTGTTCATTGACGGGACGGCTATATGTCTGGCTTGTCACTTCCTTTACATGTCAGGGTTTCTCAAAGAGGGGGTTAGAGATCTAGCCATCAACCAGAATGTCAAGGATGAGAAACACATAGAGACGGCGTCTGACTTATGTCCACATAAGTCAGACGCCGCAGTATGCTGTATTCACTTTAGAGCATACATTTTAAGTCCCAGTTTAGTATACAACAGTACGAGTAAAACTTAACACTTGTTCGAGTGTCCTTTTCCTGGACGGCTTGAGGAGGAATGCTCTCTCACTGTCTTGCTCGACTCATGTATCTTTCACCTCTCTCTGGCCATTTCCCTTTCCTCCCTGTGCCCTATTATGTCCACGCTGTGGTGCTCTACATTTGTGTGACGTGATTCTCTGGCCTAAACCTCCATACCCTCTCTACCTCCCTTACCCTGTCGTTGCACCCAGCTACGTTTAGATCCTCATCGTTGCCCGGCCTGCCTACCTGCGCAGTGGTGGATAATCTCTGAGTGTAATGCCGAGCCCACTGAAAATCAGCTATGAGAACTCCCATCTCTCCATCTCCATCTATTTCTCTTTATACTTGTATCTCATCAAACAAATGCCCGTGTACTAACATTATTAAGCTGTGTTGGTTTGGGTTATTTCCTCTCTCCTGTTCAAAGTATATGACATAAGCCCCTGGATTGTGAAGACATGAAATCTCCTCAAGAGCATGCCAACGGAGGGGCCAACACGGATATACCCCAGTTACCTCAGTACTCTGCCCCTCCTCCTGCCAGAAAAGCTTGATACTCATGCGCTCACTGATTGAGACCTACATACTCAACTAAATCAAACTTGGACACATTTTGGGCTACCCTGCCAGGAGGAAGCCACTCCATCGGATCTTGATCACACCTCCCTGATTTACAGCAATACTTTCACTGAGACGCTACCCTCTCTGCCTCCCCAGGGCGAGTATTAGAAAGGCTGCTGGACTACGTTGAAGAGACACCAGTCATACTGTGCAGCCATCTGGTGCCAACAGACATGTGAATATTTGGCCTTAGAGACTGCAAGGTAACAGAGGACCACTCAGCAAAGAATAGTAAAGAACCCTGTCTGTCAAAAACATATATATATATATATATATATATATATATAATATATATATATATATATATATATATATATATATATATATATATATATATATATATATATTAATTACATATAATATATATATGTATAAAAGGTAAGAGTCTGAATCTGAATAAAGTTGTATTTAAATGTGGATCATGAAATGGAGGTTGTTTTATCTTTTTGTTGCCCATGGTTTTGTTTCTCAGTGTCAAATGGATGATATATTGTATGGATGATATGATGGCTTATACTGTGGTTTTCGACATTCTAAATGTCAATAAAGTGGACAGAAGTACTTCAACCACTTCAGTGGTATAGAGACAGTCTCCAGTTTTACATCTGATTTTGCTTGATGTGGAACAAGAATGTGTCAACAAAGCCGCCGTCCTTACTTTTTCATTTGCATACCTGTATTCTGTGCCGATGGCAAAGAAAAAAAGGGGCATGCAGAGGAAAACAAAGTGAGAAACAGGAGCAGAGGGGAAAATGGGGTTGCGAGTGAGAGAGGGAGAAACGTTTCAACTGGAATGATGCATGAACAAAACTCCTTCCCCTAATTAGCCTCCACCTTCCCTTTTCTCCCCCAACCTGCTCACTCTGGGTTTCCTTGTTGTTCATCTTTGCTCTCCCCAGTTCATTTTAAGATGTTATTGACATTAAATTCATTCTATCCCTTGATTAAATCCCAGACAACTCTTAACGAGGGGATGGGTTCAAACATTCAGCTCGCAACATCCTTTATACAAGATCGATTAAGGCATGGCTGGCGGCAAAGCCAGCCCCCCCCCCCCCTTTCACGGCCCTTGTTTCTCTATAAGTTCTGTCTGCCTCAGGATAACCTTTGCAGAGGTGATGAAAGGGAAGCCAGTCCGTCAACATGGAGAAAGAAGAATAGAAATCTAATTTGGAGGACAGCAGGATTGGGGTAATTTTGAAATATGTGAGAACAGCACATATAGAACAAAAAGACATACAGAACTATAATGCACCTTATGCGTAGGTAAAACGCAGACAATGGAAACTGCAGACGGTAATCACCGATAATGGACATAAGGGTTTTACAGAGTGTACAGAGGCTTTTGGTTGTCAGGAAAAAGAAAACAATTTCTCAGTGCAAGGTGTTCAGAGAGGAAAGGGCACTCCGACATGAGTAATGGGAGACTGGACAGTAGTCAATTGAGAAAAGAACTAGTCACAGCATGAGGGGGCGGGAGAAGGCGTGCAAATCCAAAAATGATAAATAGACATTCTAAAAAATAACCTTGAGGAGATGAGAACGTGTGTCTGGAAGAAGTAGACAAACAAAGACAGGAGGAGAATGAACTAGATAGAAGGAATGGCATTTTTAGCACTTTGCTTTAAATAGCAAAGTCTATCAAGTTTTCAAATCCCGGAAAGTAATAATAATGTGTCATTTCCCTGACAGGCACGTGACACTGTAAAATGTGATACTGATTTGGTGGTAGAGGTTGCACAATGCAACATCAATTCTGTTGCCGAAATGTTGACAAAGTCAAAGCGCCTTCTTCCTCCACACGCTGAAATCTTCCAAACCAGAGAGCCTGAGGTCATAATAAAAATCAGATTTCTTCAGTCATCCATAGCTAATATGATACGGGTCTGTAAACCCTGCAATGAGGTTAATCTTCTTGGTATAATTTTGTTTTTCAATCTATTTTTTTGTAAATTATTTATTAATTTAAAGGAGTACTATATCACCAAATCCCTGCCAACCATGAATCACAATTCATGGGAGATTTGAGAGACTTGATGGTGTGAATGTGGTTTCTCGGGCTTTTCTTTTTCACCCTACATGAAAGTATATTATGAGTCACTCATATATTTAATCAAAACAAAACTCATATTCTGTATGTACAAAGTCCACTGTTAAGTGTTTTCATAAAGTCTTTTGTTACCTGGATACCAACTCCTTTCAGATGTAATTTACTATAATGCCTCCCCTCACAGTGCTCGCTGGCTCAAATACACATAGTGTTCTTTTGATTACCTAGATTTCCATGTCAGGTTGGACAAGGTCACGCTCTTACTATCAGCACAGATGTAAAAGCAATAAATGTATCGGCTTACTGCCCACACACGCACATACACAGCTGCCCCCTAAGGGGGTTTCCTGCTCCTGCATCATTATACACCATCTCTTCTCCACCATGCCAATCATGGAGTAGAGTGGGAAAGCAGGTGGGCCAAGACTCAGCCAGAGCGCATCATGTGAGCCATGAAACATCTGATGAGGACAAATGCAGCATCAACCTCTTGAGCCCCACTGCTTCCTACATGATGATCTGCTACAGCCCGTATTTGCACTTGACTGGACACACAATGAAAAGCACACAGACTCGACCAAGGCCAAGAGAGAGGATGTAAAACCGCAGCGCACTGAAGAGCTTGGGGAAACAAGGGGACGGCGGACACTGTGAAAGTCCGCCTTAATAGGAAGCGGCAAAAGCCTACGGCTACACCATAGTAGGAGGATGAAAGAATAACTGAGTAAATTAATTAGAAGTGCAGAATTTCACACAAGCCTCCATAAAGTCAGTACTTCACAACTCTGCTGGAGGAATACAGTATGCTTATCTGCAGATTATTTTCACACAGAGTAGCACAATATTTAAACAGGATTTTAAACTGTCCTGCCCAAGCTACTCCAGATGTTTCCATAGTAGAAGTATTCCCAAGAAAGAGGATTATCTAGGTTGTCCCTCTTAATTTTAATTGTTTCAATTGCATTTTTGAGGAAAAAAAAGTTCAATTATAACAATAAAACTAATAATGAATAATTGCATTTAAGTCCTGAAATATCACAGGGCTCCTCCAAAGTATGAGGTATATATGGACATAACGTTTTATGAAAATGTGTTGAAAAATGTTTATGTTGTGCCCCTGAAACCCTTTTCTGAGACAAATCCCATTCACAGATTAGAAATTAAAAGAAAAGGACCAAATCCTTTTTTGATTAATTTCAGTGCTTGAGTACGCAGTAATTTTGTACGAAAGATTGTTTCATTCAGCTGACAAAAAAAAAAACTTTTTTCCCTGTTTTCCAAACTATAGTGATAAATATGCAATTTATTCTCATGAAATTAAATATAGTTGGAAAATCAGATCATTGTTTTTATGTCAACACATTAAGTGTAATCCACATTGATTTGATTGATTTGTCTTTGACATAAGACATAACAAGTAATATAGATAGGATTGTAATTAGTTATACTTTGCACTGGCACAGAAGGACAGATCAAATCTGTGGGAAATTTGAGCATTGTACATTATTTATTGTAGTATTTCTACAGGATGAGTTGAACCCATGTGGCTTCAGTGATATAAGATAATATATCTGAAATACATTCAGGCTCACACAGGCGAGTGATGACAATATAGATATCGATGCTTTGTTGTTCAGAATTAACAAGATAATGATATCTTTCATTCTAAAACAAAGGCAGAATTGTCTAGTTTTGTGTAGAAAAGCTTGGTTATACTAAACAATAAACTTCATCGACAGTATCAGAGGGCGGCTCGTTGCATGTGACAAAAGAGGGGAATTGAGACAGGTTTGCATGCTCATTCAAATCATTTATCATTAAATTAAACTTAACTGCAGCCATGAAAAGATGAAAAAACATGGAGTGTGAGGTATCAGCACATCCATTTGAGGATGAAGTGTATGGATGAGCGAAAGGTGTCTGTGAATATTCTCCGAGTGAAACAAAGGCTAACACAAACCAAAACAGGAGGTCCCCCCTCATTTTGATGGAGTTATGATTGCAGTGGGTGACGGTTTACCACAGTGATGCAAATACTGAAAATTCAAGCTGGGCATCTGTGGCATGTGATGCTGCTGCATTATCCGGACGCCACGATGAAGACTTATGAGCTATGATCGTTGTATTAGCCCAAAAAGAGGACACTTACACTTAACTAAAGGAGATGAGGGGTAATTTAAATTCAGTGACAAGGCTTTAAATACCAGCCAGGGATCACAGTTGTGTCTTTTGGCAAAATAATTATTCACTCCCTTAAAAGACAATCGGGTGTTGATGTCTGGTTGTGTGCATAAGCACGCTGTTGGGGAGAAGTCTACCGGCATCTGCATGTGTGATTCTGTGTGTGTGTGTTTGTGTGTTTGAGTGAACTGGTATGGATAGAGGGAGGTGTGAAATGTTACAGTTCGTTTCATGTAGCTGAAAACTGTTAATGCCAAACTCCTCAGAGGAGAGAGAGGGTGTTCAGCAAAGGGCTCATATCAGGTGATAAACTTGAAAATGAGGCGAGAGGAAGACATAAAACAAAATCTGGTAAAGGTTAGCTCTCCTCCTTTCCATCACTGTCTCTCTCCAGCTTGTTTTTTCCTCCATTTCGTTCTTTCTTAACCTTCAACCAGCATCAACGTGATCTCAGGAGGATGAGCTCTTTCCAGCTGAGGCCGGACAGGCTCAGCCCAGGGGTCAATGGGATGAGATTCTCATTGGGAGGCTGTCCTTCAAGAAGTGCAGCCTGATGGAATTTTAGAACCTGTTTTTTATTTCTATCTTTTCCCACACATCCTCACAGATTTCATCCTGGAAATGCTCATCTTCCCCCAAGCTTCCTCTATTACCCCAAAGTTATCAAGAGCCCCCATAACACACATGATTACACACACAGACATTTCTGCTGTAAGGTCCAGTCCTCGGTTCTACAGGGTTAATACGTCAGAGACAGTTTTGGGGGCCCCAACACCTCCTATTATATTTGGGGAAGTTTGCTGTGTGCTACCCCCCTCTAGGAAGAGTGTTCTCACTTTTGCATGTTAGTCATGGGAGTGTGTTATGCTCCCGTCATCGTGTGCTCCTGCATGAGTTCATCACGAACCCAACGATGTGCAGACTCAGCTGCTCAAACCATAACAGCTCAATCAGTCTTCATTTGCTTTCTCCATTTCATAGTTTCCCACATTCCCTCCTAGTTGGGGGGGAGGGGGGATAGGAAACATGTATTATTCATTTTTTTAACTTGCTGGTTCCAGAGATCACACAACAACGCCACAAAATAGACCCTTTCCTACAACTCCATTCCCTTACAAGCCGGGGTTCCATGATTCGCTGGCTCCCAATGAGATCTCACATTGATTACAGGATCCTCTTCCTCACCTACAAATCTCTCCATGCCGTCACACTACAGTACCTACCGGCAGCCTTTCAATCCCTGTACTCTTTCCCAGAAGCTGTGGTCCTCACATATGGACCCGCTCTCCACCCAACACACCAAACTGCAAACTTTTGGCGATAGAGCTTTCAGTGTTACAGCTCCCAACCTCTGCTACTCTCTCCCCCCTGAAATCCGCAATGCCTCTTCGGTGGACATCTACAAAAAATTTCCTCAAACACCACCTGTTCACTAAAGCCTATAACATCAGCTCACTCTTTCAACTCTACCATCCACTGCCATTCTTATTTTACAGCTCTTGTCTTTATTATTGTTATTATTTTTCTTTTGTGCCCAACAATGTAAAGCTTACTTGGGTTTATTGAAAGGCGTTATGTAAATGTAGTTATAAGTTTAAGTTATTATTATTACTATTATGAGGAAAAGAGAGGTGAAGTATAAAACAGCTGCCTTAGTGTGATGTTAAACACATGTGTTGAGCAGTGCTTTCTAGATAATGAAATAACCGACAGAAACCTTATTTACCTTCTATGTTTACATGGATGGAAAGGAGCACCCTTTTTCCAACGTTGTTTCGCAATTTGAGGACATTTTCGGTTGATTTTCATCTCGTTAGGTGAATCGCTGTTTTAAGTCTTCAAATTGTGCGACAAACACATAACACGTAATCAAATGTCATATGCCTGTCATGTTTTTTATACAGTTGTTCGTTTCATCTCTGTAACTACCGCACCCTTACAAGTGGAAAAACATAGACCTCCCATTATAATAATAATTATAATAATACTAATAAAACATTTAATTTATAATGCACTTTACATTTGGATCAAATCTCAAAGTGCTAATTATGCGCCAGTTGGGTATGTTCAGACTATGAATAGACTGTGAATAGAAAAGATGTGGCTAAATAGGGCTAATAATACAGTTTATGTAAAAACAGTTAGTTCACTTGTGGTTGGCTTTATCTCAGTGGGTAGAGCATTTATCCTTCAATGGGGAAACTAGGGTTCGAGCCCTGCCCCTGAGACAACATGCCGTGGGTATTTGAGCATGACCCTGACACCTCAGCTCCTAAAGGGGCCGCCCACTGCTCCCACAGGGATTGGTCCAATGCAAAGATAAATTTGACAATCTTGTACTGTGTAACATATGATAAAAAACATACATCTTATTATTATTATTATTATTATTGAGTCTTTTCCACCAATAACTAGATAGTAACAAAGCCTACTCATGCCTTCTTGTGAAAATGACAATGGTGGCCTTGGTTCTTCAGTAAAATGTCTGCAGAAAATTCCCGTTGCCGTTGAATGAGGTGTCGAGGCTTGTCTCTCCCATTTACAGCTCAGTAAAAAGCAAAAAGCTACAGGCCAAAGCAAGATCATTGCAGAGAAATAATTGGAAACCCAGAATTTAATGCGACCTCTAAATGACAATGAATGGTCATACAGTAAGATGCAGTCTGACATTTTAACAAATTATACGAGGATCACAACCTGGTGTTTAATTATTTCACATATACTGTTGGATAGTGTCCAAAAAAGGAAAAGAATATAATGTCAGCCTTTTAAGTCCTTTAAAAGGACTTACCTGAAATTAGTGCGGGGAGTAGTTTTTGGATTGTTCTGTTAAGTAGTCACAAAACTAAAATGTGAAAATACATCACTTACAAGTGAAAGTAAGCATTTTATGAAAGCATTTAATTTAACTTACCTTTTAGGCCTTTGAGGTCAGCAAACCATTCTTTTAACACATTTTGACATCATGTATGTTAGACGTGAATAATTTTAGGATATATGGGTGATTGGGGGATCAAAAAGAATGAATGGAGGCTCTCGGACGCACTTTTCGATACCTGTTCTGCACCGTCAGTTGGGGAGTACAGCAAAATTACCATCAGACTCTGCAGTCCACCTCTACTGGCTCATGCAGTTTCTTCAGCTTTTGTCTTCACTTCATCGCTAGGTCGTAGTTCTTCTCCTCTCCTGGCTTCTGCTATGTGTTCTTCCCGGAGCGGTGTCTTTTGCATGATGAATTACTTTGACGCCTCAGATGTAACTTCATGTCTGACAGAAGTGATGTGATGTATTCAAGGTACTTAAAATGTTTGCCGGCTCAGCCGATGCCAACCAGAACCACTGCAGAAAAAGCCTTTCCTTAAATGTGGTTATCGTAATTTGCTAGCGCTAACGGTCAAAATAACAAAGATACTGTAGCCAAATGTTTGCAGATTATTAAACAACATCTAAATGTGTGTGTGTTGTATTCTCTACATCAACACATATATTGGAGCTGGAGAGGTTTTTCAATTCTCCCTACACTCAAAGAGTGTTTTCCATTGCGCTTTGGCACTCCATTCGTTGAAACGATAACGATATCTTATTTCAGCAAATATTTTCCTGGTCATTAACGGAAGAATAATGTCAGCAGCCCTGCATGTACCTCCTCAGATCATATTCTCACTCTAAGACATGATGGAAAATCAGCACATTGGTCCTAACATCTTTTGAATGTGTGAAATTTAATTCTATATTTCGACTGAACATTGCTTTCATTTACTGATATCCCCAACCTGGACCTCAACAAGAGTTCACTGTATAAGTCTTGACACCAGCTACATATGTAATATGTCCACTGGGGACTACGAACACACCACTGGACATATTACTATGTCACTATGCTGAAATGTGTCGACCTTCACCTTAAAGATTGGAGTATGCTTCTGTAACTTCTGTTTTGTCTTTTAAATAATTGGATTACTGATGTTGCATAGACCAGGGGACTCTAATAGCTGGATGCCTCCTGTGTTATGATGATTAATGGTGGAATCTGCAGAGCCCTCACATCGGTTTCAGGTTGTCTTTTTCAGCAACATATAATACTGCCTCAAGTATGTTTTACAGTGAGATTTTCAATTGCTTTTAAAGGTCTAAATCTGCAGCACTCTTACACTTTAACATACATATAGTGGAGGTGCTGGGGTAAGGCAATTCCTCTCACTCTGAGGGATTTCTTTCTGCATCAAACAAGTCAGGCAATTGGAATTATGACCAGGGTCAGTGCTCAAGATTAAACAGCCAGTTTCTTATCTTCTGCTAAATTCACTTTCTGCCCACCCCCACCTTGCCACTGTCCTTGACTCCTCTTGACTCTTCCACCTTTGGAGGAATTGAGTTATTTAGTGGTTCAACTGCCATCGCCCTGCAGCCATTACTTTAAATGCTGACCTTACCGCTTCATCCTAACATGTAGCGAGTGCTCTGGCTTATTGATGGGGGCTCTTTAACATGGTTCCTTAGTCTCTGCCTGGGGCATCAGAAAATAAATCAACTTTACCAATGGCTTCTTAATCCCCCTACTACATCTGTGACAACCCAGTTGGAGCTGACAAGTCAGGGGAAAGGGCCTCCACGGACACTGTCTGTACATGCAATGACACGTCACTGTTAGAACCTTCTTTATGGCCTTCAGAGATATCCGTTTGATAGTCCTCTCATCCATGACTTAATCCATCGCCATTATCACGCCACAGGAAAGATGCTGAGAGTCACATTTGGTGCACATGTTCACTACAGAAAAATATCTAACACATCTGACCATACAGATATCTGAGTATAAAGAGTAAAACTTGATGACTGATAAGTCTGTGGTGGTGTGTGGCTGAAGATTAGGGGGGCAGGGGAGGGTGATTGAGGGAGAGTATGTGTGGGTGATGCGGGGAAGGCAGCATAGAACGAGGGCGGGGATGTGGATGTTTTATGAGGCCCTTAACATTTACTTCCCTGGCGGTTCAATCCGTCGTGTCTATTAAAGACGGCTGCTGCTCCTACGTGTTCCCCATCTATCATAGAGGGAGATACACCAGACCCCGCACTGACAGACAGCTCGATATGATGGAGAGAGAGAAAGCTGGCATTGGGAAGAGGGAGGGGAGAAAGTGAATATACCAAGAAGTGACGGAGGAAGAGAATGAGAGGAAAAAGGGTCACATGAGGGAAATGGAGCCGAAAATACAGTCTTGGCCAGAGGGCGATCCAAAACTGTTTTCAGACACAAACAGAACGGTGAAAGAAGGGTCCAGTGCAAACAGCTGAAACAGCATTTTGTCCCAGAATAAGCTTGGTTCAAGGTGTGCTGCTGTCTCTCTGCATGCACAGGATGGAATGTTTTGTGACCCTGCTGCACAATAAATCGAATGCACCGCTGAACAACATTTTGTCAGAGACCGTGATGTCAAAACAAGCCATAAATAAATGAAGAAAATAAATAAAGAAAGAAAATAAATGAGTTTGTGAGGGGTGTCTCTGTGAGGTCCAGCTGCTCTCCGGCTTTAGTAACAAGTGCAGCTCTGGTTGAATTGTAATTAATTACAAACTTAGCAAAACTACTCTTCCATTAATCTAAATTTGGAGTCTAGACTTAGCTCCGCTTGATGTTGTCACTACAGAGCGCTGCACAAACTAGCCAATCACAAAATAGATCTTCTGTTCCCGGGCCATCCAAAGACAAAGTCCAATATCTGCAAACTGATAGCCAAAGTGAGCCAAGGTCAGTTTATAACTGACCACCACACCACAGACTTGAGGAGAGAATCTGACCACTGATATGCATAAAAATCTGGCTTTTTAATGAATACATGCAGTTAATGATCACCGCAGTGATGAACAGCTGGTTTGCAATGCCGTTCATCTGCCTTAGGCTTTTTATCTTAATTAACGTGACACATATGTGCGGCCATGTTCCCTCTCTGCGGAGGCTACGGCAGGGACTCACCTGCAACACGCGCAGTTCAGATAATGTAACGTGGGGAGTTTACTTTGAAAAGGACAACAAGGATAGGGGGTGGTAGCACAGGGTAAATGAGACAGAGATGGAGAGAGGAGGCAAGAGGAAGAGAGGGAATTGCTGAGAGACCATGGAGGAGGAGGATAGGATGTGGTTTGGAGGGGGTTATACCATCCTGTAACCTTGTGTTCCCCCGGCCATTCTGCCCCTCTGATGCGGTACCCCCCTCCAGCAATTAATCATCTGATACTGAGCTTACTCAACTGGCAACCAGCTCCCGTACATCCTAATTAAGCCAGTAAAAGAGAGGAGAGGAGGGGAGGGGAGAGCAGAGGAGTAACTGGAACCTAGGAGCAGGAGGAAGGGGGAAGGAATCCAAAGCCCTGCTCCTATAGATCGGTAGGGAAGATAATGGTACGACTGTGCCAACCTACGTCGAGGACCATCTATCTACCAGACTGGCAAAGCAGGCACCATGCTGGTGCCAAGGTTATTCCTTATAGCTCAAAGACCATGTGTAAGTGTGTGTGAGAGAGTGTGTCTGTATTGGAACACATGAAATAGAGAAATAGTGATAGTGTGTGTACATTTTTTTATTTTGGGTGAGCGAATGCTAAATGATGTTTATGTATGAATGCATATGTGTTACTGCTTGTTGGTTCTTTAAAGTATGCAATATGTTTAGTGTGTGTGTGTGTGTGTGTGTGATGGTGTCGATGACTTGTTCCCATTCCACTCAGCAGAAGTCTCTTCATCTTTGGTCCAGGATACAGGCAGACTTGATGTCCTTGCTCTTCTTCTTCCTGGCAGTGACAGCCTTGCCTATCCAGGCTACTTGCCAGCCAATTAGCTAAGAAGGTAGAAGCAGCTGCCCACTAGCAGGTGGACGTCCTTCCCAACGTCCCTCCTGCTCACTAATGCAAATCTCAGGAACCACTGGACTGGATCAGCGAGCCAGGAATTAACTGGTAGTGAGCTTAAGTTAGGCACAGTAGATCTTTCATGGATCACTATCTACCATGCTTGAAAACATCAACAAATGTTTAGTGATAGTAAATAGTAATAAATGTGTTGTTACTAGTTTTATGACTCTGGTTTAGGAAGCATTCATACGGAAAGTATGATGGATTCATGAGCTAATCATTACTTAATGAATCATTAGAGTGGAAGATCTCCAGATTTAATAACTCATCATTATCTTCTAGTTCTCAGTTGATTAGTTCTTATTATTACAGAGGTACATCTTAACCATTCAATAATTACAAAATTGTTCCTGATTCATTCCTCCTTGCTCGTTCAACAGCTTAACTAATCGGGATGTCGCCTGTGAAATTAGACGCCATAGAGTTTATAATTACTGCAGGACTTCTTGTTAGTTTTGAGTTTCTTGTTAGCCACATTTGCAATAGATCTTTTAAACAGCGTGTGTGTAAAGGAAACAGAGTCTTTTATTATTTGGGGAAGCTTTCAATAAAAAATAAGATAAATTAAAACAAAAGAATATTGCAGTGAACTTTGACTGTAAAATGAAAAATGAAATAAAAGAGGTTAATTTAATATTGATAACCCCATCGTATACACCAGAAAATGTACAATGTAGAAAGTAGAAGGATGCTCAGATTCCATCTCACCAAAAAACTTGTGGAATGTTGTGGACATTCCTCAACACATCATCAATGTATTAATTTATCTAGAAACAAGGTAAAACTGCTAAATGTGATTTTTTTAATAAAACACTGTACTTGAAGTCAATGAGATCCACAAGCCACTTGTCTTTCATTGTTTCCAAAAACCAATCTGAATACCAGGGGAAACCAAACTCTTTCTTTTGCAGCCATCAAACCATGGAATTCCTTGTACAATGAAGGGGACTGGGGACTTTTCTGGGATATACTCTTGCTGTCGAAGTTCATCACAGAGGCATACGCTTCTAATCTAAAGTTTTACACGTGTCAACCAGCACTCTGTATACAAATTAAATAACTTACAGATTTCTCTGTCAATGCTAGTTCTGTATATCAAAGTGAAGAAATATCTGACAGAAAACATCACTGAGCCCTGTTATCTCTTATATTATTTAATGTGGCATTGGAAGGCTTTGGATTAGGGTTATTGTCAGAATCCAAAATGTAGAACGGTGGAGAGTGATCAGCTCCAGGGCGTGGTGTGTTCTCCACAATTTAGAAACTATTTCAGTTATCCTTGCAGGGTGACACAAGGACCTGTCCTAGTCTGTCTCTCATTGGTTTGGCAGGATAATGATGTTTTGTCATGTCTGCTCAGGTCATTACAGGGCTAACACATAGAGAACCCTTCATGCTCACATTCACACAGAGGGTCACCAGTTACCCTACACTTCAAGTTTTTGGAATGTGGGTGGAAGCTGGAGTATCTGGAGCGAACCCATTCAGACATCTGGAGAACATACAAACTCCACTTCACAAAAAAGGTCAGGTCCCGTTCTTCTATTTATGCATTCCTAGCAAACAAATAGCAGTTATCTCTGGCAAAGTATCCCATACAGAGGAAGAGTGGAGTCATCTACAAATATGATACCATGTGCAGCAAATGGGAACCCTCTCATGACCCAGGTATACAGCAGTCAGGACAGGCCACAAGAAATTGAAAACAGCTTAACATGAAAGAAATGTGTTATTATCTGTGAATTATGAGCAGTTGGATTTAACAACCATTTTTTCTACACATTCACATGGCCACTAATAGAGATAGAAAAACACTCACTGTCCCTGAGTCTGACTTATGCAGCTTAACCTTGCACTCCATCGATCCCTCCATCCGTCTGCAGGTTGTATAATTAGCTGAGTCCACAGGTGGGAGTAGCAGCGAGGAGGCTTTTTCTGACCAGACTCAAAATAGGCCTGCTCCTCTGCCTCGTAAAAAGCCTCGACCCTTTTTCACTTTTATAGATGGAGGAGTGAAATATGGCTGTATTTACGAGGACAAGCCCGGACAGATTTAATATTTTAATTTGGTTTTATGACTCGAACATGGGGCCGCACAGAACGCTTTATGAGCCACCGGCATAAATGGACGGAGCGGCAGAGCGTCAGGAGGGCAAGGAGTGACATATTCCTCATGTATCTCAGCCTACATACCAAGTAGATCCCTGTCTGCTCTAACCTCTGCCCACACTCCGCCTCCCCAGCGTAGTCTCTATCATCCCTCCACAAACCCCCCCTCCGCTCCTCCCGCCACCTCCCCTCGCCCTATAACTCCAATGAGAAGACATGGCCATGGAGCAGACATTGCAAGCCTAATAGAGGAGAGATTGATGGTTGAAAGGATTCAGGGCTGGTGCTGAGGGGAGATTCATGAGCTATTGGTTGGGAGATTGATGAATCAGAAGATGCAGCCCTCAACTTTCCAAGCTTTTCATGACTTCAGCGATACTCCACCAATACTGTCCGAGTTCAGGGTTCACACCATTAACGGCTGATATTAAAGCCGAGCATGGGAGGAGTTGATTGACGAAGGTGAGGATTTAAACTCTTCTGCGTAGCTTGGTGATCATTTTTAAAAATAAACCTCAAACACTATTTCACCATGAAAAAAAACCCCATTCCCATCAGGTAGCACAAAAGGTTTGATTACTTTTAATGGAAATCAATAAGGTTCCAACTCTCACTCTCTGAGAGAAATTTTAATCAAGAGAAATTCATTATTTTCACTGTGCCACACATACACACACAGGCACACACACCCCATACATGGACACACACACACACACCCTCACACACATACATTCATCCCCCCACACCCACACATACATGCCCTCACAAACATACATACCCACCTTCACACACCCACGCACGCACAGACACACATGCGCAAACATGACGGCAAAACCCCACACGCATACACGACTACACAGACACACGCCCACACACACACACACACACACACACACACACACACACACATCATCATCTTATTTCAAGAAAAGTATCAATATAGACCAAGATAACCTCAAACACAAGTACAAATTCTTCGTTCCAGGGCTACCTCCAATTACAGAGTTCATCCTCTGACACACCGTTAACTGTCCTCAAAGGTTGGTTTGGTAAAAGTTCCAAAACTTTGAGGAAAGTATGTCCACAGGTCTTTAAAATGGAGCAACCGATGGGATTCTGAGCAGTTCCCATGGGAACTGGCAAATGAGCGTCTACCCAGCATAGCGCCAGGAGAACACAGTGATTATCGATCCGTCTGGGGGGCCAACGGCTCAACCAATCAATGACTGTTTTAGTCGCCTAAGGATTGTGGGATGGAAGAGGAACAGTGTGCATATATGTAGCGAGGGAGGTTTTGAAGTGGCAGCACCATAGTGATTTCTGTTCAACACAAATCACCAGCCTAATTGACGGGCTTCAAACTGGCTTAAAAGGCCTGTTGCCCCCCCCCCCCCCCGCCACTGCATCCTTGCCGTACGGCATGAAGGCAGAGTGTCACTTACATTTTAGTGTCGCTGGCATGAAGGTATTAGTGTCATTATCTCCCCCTGGGGATGGAGGAAGAGGGGGGGGGGGCATCAGGGCTGGAGAAGCCAGAATATCTGTAGTCAACAGTTCATGCACCGGAGTCAAACGTCTGACTGCTGGGCAAATATACAGGTTGTTGAGAAAAGGGAACAAAGATTGAATTAAATATTATTATACTAAAATGTTTCAAACCAATCATTGTGTGTCTCTCAACTCTGATGTATGTATTTCTGGACTTTAAAACTTTCCAATTTTAATTTACAGTAATTGTCAGTGGATTTATGTGCACAGTGCTAAAATATACAGTTTATCTCTAGTATTAAATTTACTGAATCCTTGTTCCCCCCAGTACAACTAAAAGGAGAACTCACTGGAGGGACTATATTTCCATTTGGCCTGGGAACGCCTCTGGATCAGCCAGGTGGACGAATCAATGAATTAATGATTAATAATGATTCTGTTAAATGCATATACTGATGCTAGTCAAAATTGTATTTCACAGCATGTTTACTCTCTATGAATCCACAGTTTGTATCCTGTATGAATAAATGCACTCTACTTAAATAGCACCTTTCTCATCTGAGCAATCACAAAGCCAGCTCTCATCTATCCACACACCATGCTTATACACAGTTCGTGAGACATTGTTGCAAAGAAGAAGCCTTTTTTATTTACACCAAACGGAACAGCCCTGCACCGTTGTGTGAATTTAGATAGCAAGCCAGGGTTCTACAAGTAAAAGAGGTATGCCGTATTGAACGGTGCTGCTTGGTGTTACGTCTTACAAATGAGGCAAACAGCAGTCTCTAAAAAAATGGATGCACTTGAAAAATGTGCTGTCACCTCGATATGAAAGGTAGCTGCAACCACTTCCAGCTACTTTTAAGTCTTGCTCTTGGTCTCTGCACACAACAGCCAAAGGTCACACCACCATCACATCAGTCCGCCTTCCATTAACACAGATGACTGATTCACCTCTGTTACTACCCCATACCAACTCCATGGAATAAAGCAGCAATAACCTCTGATAATAACACTTACACACCAATGGAACTATGTGGAGCGGTTTTGTGGTTCCGTATCTACAAGACAATGATATTGCCAAAAATTTGGAAGCATTTTATTTTGCATTTTACAGTAGACCCACAGTATTCATATCACAACATTGTAATGATTTGTACACACAAGAAAATATAAATCTTGTGGTTTGCATGCCAGGCCCTTAGCTTAAGGTATAAATTTAAGAATAACAACTTGCCCTTGCAAAAAAATGGAACTAATCCGCCACACCTGGCTATAAGGATACACTTATGCATGATGTCGACCATGTCATTAAAGTTTCCACATGAATATTGTTATGCCAGTTTACAGGGAGATGGTTTCTCAATTCAGGCCGCCAAAATGGCCTTGTTCTCATAAAAAAAGGCCAAACTTTCAAAGAAGCTTATAATCTTTTTCAGAAACTATTGCCGTGTTAACTCTTTACCCTTGGTCAGAAACAACTTAAATCATAGCCAGCCCAACGGAACTTTTACTAATATTATTATCAATAAGAATAACACTAATTTTAGAGAATTTTAAAACTGTATAAACATAACAATAAGCCTGAAACAGATGATGGATTGGGATTTCCTATTTGACACTGAGGAACAGTAAAAATTGTGACTATTATTTGTGCAGTCATGTGTGATAAATGAAATAACAGATTGTAACATATCTGATTATGTTTTCATGTGTCCTTTCACCTTCCCATAATGCGATGATGTCTCAAGTTAATTTCACACTATTTTTGTAAAAATTATCATTCTTCTAAAGGGCTATTAATATAAATGTAATAATAATTTATTTATTACTACTTCCACCAAGGAGGACAATCTGACTACAATGTAGTTCTTGGCACTACAATTTTACTATTACTTTTACCCTATTTCATCATTTTAGTCATGATTCATATCTTGGATAATTGTGATCATCCAATTATTTCAAGCATAGTAACACAAAAGAAGACAAGGTAAATGTTTCTAATCAGAAACAAAGTTGCTACAAATTTACTCAGAAGAGACAATTAAGAATGAATGGTTCCATTCTTTTTTGTTCTGTTTTTTGGCATATTTTATTAAGGATGTTCCCACATCTCATCTGCTAATTTAGTGGATATTTTATTATGATAAATATACATTTTCCCTATGTTTTCCCGTAATCATGAAATAATTTACAAATTTAGTTAACTTTTTATTGCAGTTGAGTTCAGTCTGTGGAGAGTTTAGGCTACAATAGTGAGGTTTATCCGAGGGCAATACACACTCCAGTCACACTCTGATCAAACTGAAGGCAGAAGATGGCCTCTCCCCAAAGAGCCGACTAAATAATGAAATGCCCTTTAATTAAACCTTTGAGGGAACAAATGACCCCAAACGCTCAGAGAGTTCCAGGGGGTGGAGGTGAGGGATTTGAAGATGAGTGTGAGGGTGTGTATGTGTGGGTTTGTGTGCATGGTGGAGGACCAGAGGTGTGAGTTTCACAAACAAGGAGTTGAAAGTGGCCTGATTTACACATATGGTCACCAACAGCCTGACCAACTCATTAGCTCTGACATTTGAGTGGAGGGAGATGTAGAAACGTCTGACTCACAGGACGGACTGACAAGCTGAGGTCCATCCATCTGAGCTAAGGTGAATGAGAGGAGAGGGTCCGATCAATAAGGCGACCGTTTGATAGAGTGTTTGTGAGTGGCTGCATTTCCAGCTGTTGAGCTCTCTGTGTTCCTAATAAGGGCAAAGATTTATAGCAGCAGAAAACTAATGACTGAACACTTGAAGGGTGAGCTGACGCTCCAGATGACCATCATCTTATAGTCACTGGAGCAAGCCTCAGAAAATACGGATATTAAAGCAGCGTATACACACGCAACATTTAATACTTTATTTTGATGCACAAATAAATACTATATATCAGTGATTCAGGATTCAGATATACTGTGCAGTTGTTTCTATTATGATTATTAACGTGATGTGATATGATATAAATGTGTATTCTTTTCCAAATATTTTTTTTTATTTTCAGATGATAACCAGGCTACACAAGGCACAATAAAAATAAAGCAAATTCAAGACTTTACTTAAAGCCCTTTTTTTAGCCTTCATTTTGATATTGAATAAATACTCATTCATTCATGCTAATTACTGGTGGGGGTTACTCACTGCTGTGTTTCCAGTCAGTTGTGCTAGTACATGTACACGATGATCATTTATTTTTAATGATGTTATAAGAACACAGTAAAGCATTTTTTTCTTTTCATTTTTAAGTGAAGACATTTTTATCCAGCCAGGGCCTAATGAGTACAAAACTTTCCGGAGGGTGGACCAGGCATGAACCCATCTGAATTGGGCGCAGATCTGGAATGAAGGCTGGAACCATTTTTCATTCATCATTATTAAATACATTTTTTATTTTTTTTATTTTCCTCAACACTGTAAAAAAAGAAGATAGTTTTCAATCTTTCCCATTATTATTCTGGAAGTACTCCAAATGCAGAAGTTTAGAATAAAAAATTCCACATCTATTTTTCAAATAAAATGGGATCAGCTCAGTAGGTGAAGCGGTTTTACTCCAATTGGAAGGTTGGCAGTTTCCCACTCCCAGGACTTCCCCTGCAGTCTACATGTCTTAGGGCCCTTGGACAGGATTTGAACCCCAAGTTGCTCCCTGGGGTGCTTCACAGTGGCTGTTCACTACTCCTCAGTGATAGGTCAAACCTAGAGAAATGATTCCACAGTGTTTAGCTGTATGTATGTACTGTATGGAACGTAAAGAGTATGGATTGATATTATTATGTAATTGATACTCATGTAAGTGTGGTGCAGATCCAGTTAATAATCCAGATTAAAACCTTTTGTGGCAAATTACAGCCTGCTAATTCAACACACACACACACACACACACACGCACACACACACACACACACACATGATTGGCTACATATCTTTTCTACTAGTTAAATAGTTTTTTTTTACTAAATTTCACAATCTAAAGAGGGATCACAAGAGGGATCCTCCTGTGATGTGCCTTATTTCTTTATTTACTATATTTCAAATTACCAGTAGAGTCAGACTTCTCAGCTCTGATTCCATCAAACATTACAAGACGTGTAGTGAAAAGCACCATCTTTTTCATTAGCCCAATATCCCAGAAATGGTTGTAAGATCCTCTTTCTCATTGGTTACGATGACATCGCTCTCATTCAATCGGATTTCATCTCAAGAAGAATTTCATGCCACACACACTCAAACATACATACATTTCAATCTTCCCACATGCCTGCACATCCTTAGGCTCTCTTTTGCTTCCCAGTGGCACAGGCACTCAGGGATCATATCAATCACACCAGGTCATGCCACACCAATACACTGACACACACACACACACACACACACACACACCCACTAATGCACTCACACACACGGGGCAGAAGGTGTTTTGGCAGACTTACTATAGGTTCACCACTAGACAATTGAAATCCAATTTTGTTACCGATCACCTCCCAGACACGCAGCATAGCACCGCACTTTCCATCTCTCCATTAAAGCAAGCTCCTAACCGACATATGCATCTTTTCTTAAATGGTGGTAAAGAGGAAATTAATCTCTCTCCGGGCTTCCTTGGCAGGATATTAATCTAGCATCTTAACTCATCTTCTATTCAGTCTGTGCCTGATAACCCCCCCTCATCAAGAACACATGCAAACCACAGGTGGACCCAACTGAATAACTGATTAGGATATGAAAGCATCTTCACGCCTCCTCCTCTTAATCCCTGCAGCCCATCGTTCTCAGCATAATGAAAACCAAATCTATGATCTTTTGTAGAGTTCCTTCCCAGTTTTCGGAAGATATTCAAGCATTAGCAGAGGATTCAATGGAAAGAGTCGCCTCCTATAAATATATTCGGGTACTGGATAGATGTCTGGTTCCTGAGCGTAAAGATGAGGCTGGCTTTCAATTCTGAAACAAGGTAGGCTTTAGTAAAGAATTATGTTTCTAGATATTTTAGACTAGTCACTCTAAATTACTCTAACTATAGGAGAAATTAGTGGTATTAGCTGGTTGTACATGGAATTTGATTAGAAAGCAGTCATACATGATTCCTAGAAATATTTTCCTATAATAAGAAGAAAAGAATGTGGAAAAAAATGTAAATCTAGAGAATCTGCTGTGGTGACCCCACATCGCCAACCACTGGCCTGGCATGCACACGACAGTATTTTCAATCCTTTTTGCAAATCTACATGCATGAGGGCAAGTGTTGCCAGACGTAGACATTTGTACCACAATTACTTATTTGCAAACAATGGTACCAAAATTCTCCAAATGTGCAATAGTTTGGCCATTTCTGTATATTCACATGTATAACTAAGATATTTCATGTCATTGACTTGATTTAACAGCAGTTTAGCAACTGGGTTTCCGGCTCCTCTCGTGTTATGTGTTTCCTGCCAATCAAAATGCTGTGATGACGAAGTAAAACTCAACGTCGCGCGAAACACATCGCACAACACATAAGAATGAACGTGAACATGGGAATGAGGAGTTGGATTGCGGAGACGCGAAGAGGAGGTGGGCATTAGAGTCAAAGTGAGCTTAATCGCCTCCAGGATGCAAACATGAGTCGGAAAATGAGTCTTATATTACTGGCTGGCTACAACCTGTTGCTGGCTGCGACAACAAAGCTTTTTGTTGTTGTTGCAACATGCAGATGGTGGCTGAGATTACCTTTCTTAAATATCACTACAACTCTAAAAAGCATCAGGAAAATTGCAGAATTCACAAATTCAGTGCTTACAGAGAACATCTGAATCGGACTAACTTGACACAGGTTTGAAAATAGCGAGGGGTAAGGCCATATTAAAAAGAGAAGATTCAAATCCATGATTTAGGCCTGCACTCCAATCACAGAGCCGCCAGCGGCGGCAATATTCTCCAAGTGTTTTAAAAAAAGTAAATATGTGATATACAGTACAGTACAAGTAGGATGCAACACTGAGCTTTAAAATGATTCTCGTGGTAAATTCAACGTGTACAATAATTGTCAACAACACACGATCATTTTATATAATAAAAATGAATTTGGGCGAAGAAAAAGATATTTTTAGCAAAACTGGCCAAAGTTACTCTTCTATAGAAAATTCTACGTATTGCAAGGAAATTAAAGAGTGTGGATGCTTTCCTGAGCAAGATCTGTCTTATGTTACTGAGGTTATTTATTTACTTTTTATTTCCGAAAGTTTTTCAGGCAAAGATGTTTTCAGTATTCTAATTTAAACTTATAATTATAACTGTAATTAGACTTAAATGACATACATAATTTATTATAGTGTGCAAATTTCTACCCTTACTTGACTCTTCTCAATCAACCGTCAGTGCAGATATTTAAAACAACTACAAGAAAAAACAAACAGCTCCCTGAGAACGAGGTCGCCTCCGTGCACGTGAGTCGGTGTGATGTACTTTACCAGGTTTGGCTTTGCGTCGCAGCTCCTTCCAATACAGCAGAAGGAAAAATGTAACCTTAAAAAATAAATACTAACAAGCAAATGAGGATAAAAATTGTTATTTATGAAAGTGTCAAGATGCAGAGGTGGTATATTTTCTCTTCGTTTCACTGATATCCACTCAGGGCTGCTTGAAATGTCACCTTCAACAAAGTGGGTGTAAATGTAAGTTACAAAATTATCACATAATGAATTGTGTTCCTGCCATTCCGAAGTGTATCCTCATGCAGTATCTGCCCCCTGGGTGAAGAGATAGCTGTTTTTTTTCTACAGCAGCTCTCACCAATGGAGCCGATGAAGTAACATGATTGTTATCTGAGCATTAACCCTGTGTTGCTCTTGGAATCTAGCAGGTTGTAGCAGGTTTGGGCCGCTCCGCGGACCCTCAGGGAGACAAATGGGGCTGATAAAACTAAGCTCATCATCTGTTTCTGACACATCGGTCAGGGGTCAGACCTAAAGAGCCCATGAGGAGCCGGCCGATGGCCACTGCGCAAGCCTTGTATGTTACCGACCTTAATCTGATCTGAGGTTAATGTGCTGATGATAAACGCAGAGGGGATAAAATCTCCTTGCCTCACAGAGAGACAAATAAACTGTCGACGTCACCCAGGAGATCATACAACACCAGCCAACACCACCTAGAAGAGAAAAAGGAGCATGACGCAAAAATAAACATCATTAACCTTCAATTAAAGACTTGTTCTGTGTCCTGACATCTTTTATTGTGCTCATATCTCAGACCAATTACAACCACCTGCAGTAATTACGCCTGCATTAAAAAGTAATGAAGTTATATGAGCGGGGCAGTCTGACAGAAGGTAGAGGCAGGAGGGAAGGTGCATAAGCTGGTGGAGGTTCTGCTCATCCTCTCCCGTGAGGTGGAATGACTCTGAAGCACCCAGAAACATCCACTATCTGGCTAGATCTCCCATGTCAATCTGCAATCAATCACTCTGCCTCCCAGGCATCCATTATTATTTTATCTTTTTATCTGGTCAACATGATCTTGTAGCCATGGAGACAGGGACCTCCCCGGAGGGCAGCGGATACAAATGGCGGCCACTGCTTTGTAAAATGTGTTAACAGATCTGAGTCGGTAACACACTCCTGAACTGGTCAAAGCTGTCAGTGGACTGAGAAATACATTTATAACAGTGGGTTAACTCCATCGTTGTGAGCGTTTGGAATATCTATGTCACATTTCCATCTGTTTGTGTCCACCGATGCATGTCGCTGTGTAAACACACTTGTTTTCATGTGCAGGAATTGGATGATGAATTGCCTGAGTGATGCTGTTAAGAGAAGGTCAGATATGAAAACCAGGCATTCTGAGGTTGGACATGAGCGAGGTCACTTCTCATTTGAGCGCTACAGAGACCTCCGCATTTCAGGCGCCACCTCCTTTTTAATGTCAGGGTAGTGTTTGTGTGAAAAAGAGGAGAGAAGTAACAACTGTGAACCCAAGCCTGTAAAGAGGAGGTGGCAGAGAGGTGAGAGAAGAGAGGACGAAACAACATGATAGAAAGAGAGGTCTACTGATTGAGCTTGTGTCTAAACCTTTCCACACATGAGTGGAGATCTGACACTAGTTCAGCTCTGGTCCCACTGGTCTGGTCTGAGAACCTGTAGAGGATCAGCCCAGAATAGGATAATATCCTGCGCTGATCCTTGGTGACCTGGGCTCCACCCTATACTTAGATCCATTGGACAACTGTGATATTAAGATTTTTCTCTCCCAAAAAGTTTGCACTGGCATAACAGAACCCTAGAAAGTTCATATGTTTGCGTAAAAAGTTTGGGAGTTAAAACAAAAAGTTGATAGAAATATTCAAGTAAAGTAAACATTCTTGAAAACCAAACAGTATTTCTAGGGTTAGCCTTGGTTAACTAGCACACTTTCCTTCAGGTTAACACAGATTGATACAAAAAGTTTCATGATTTTCAAAAAGATTATAAAATAAATGTATATTTTAACTTCCCTTTCAAATTAAACCAAAAGATCCTTTTAAAAACAATAATTGAATTACAAAATTAATTGAAGTATTATTTTCCTCCTAATCGAAAGTAACCTAAATAATGATTATAAATATATATTAAGATATGTGTCACGCTTACTGCCAACTCAAATATTATTTGGGGTTTCAATAGATAGTAGAAGAATCTCACTATACATCTAATCTTTGAATACTTCAATGCTTTTTAAATAACTTTTTTGGGTGTGTGATTGCAGTTTGCACCAATTCAGTAGAATGGCCAATTTACAGGCTGGTCGATGTATCTGTTAAAGGAAAACAATCACCAAAGTTTTGATTCAGATGTGTGTAGGTTTGCTGCTCTGTGTGCATCACGTAGGACTGGAACATATCTGAGCTATAACAGGGACATCAGGCAGACCTGTCACTTTTGTCTGGCCCACCTGGAACATCTTTCATATTGGAGATTGTTTGGGATGGAGCAGAAACAATACTTGGTAAACAACACAGCACAGCACAGTACATTAAAAGTCTCGCAATGACAGCAGCACACTTGGTGACTGGGATCGGCTACACAGGTCAACAACAATGGATTCTCTGATAAGCATCAATCAAGCTGCCGGTCCTCTGGGGGCTTTGATCGAGTGTTTGTGTGTTGTTGTCAAGAGGCTGGCTGGGGATGGAGTTTGGTCGCCAACCATTAATGGGCTTCAGCAAATCACAAGAGATGAAACCCCATTGAGAGATGGAAAGGAAGGAGAAGAGAATGCAGCAGGGTGATGTGGATGACCAGAACACAGAGACAGCCAGGCACCATGACGGACACTCTCCTCCGCTAATGAGACACAGCTGAACACACTGCTGTGCTTTACAGCACCAGCAGAGAGCCTGCCACCATGAAAAACTGATGCAAACACCACAACAAACACAGAGAGTCAAACGGGGTCCTCCGCCTCTACAGCCCCAATATCATTAAGTTTGTTTGTGTCTGTGAAGCTGTGTAAAGTCTGTTTCATCAGCCTCGTGCCATTTCAGGAAACCAGGACACCTACAGCGTCGTCATGACACACACTCGCTCTGCCCTCCTCTCACCCACTGTTCAGTCTTCTTTCAGAGTGGAGTAAGCTGAGTGCTTGTGCTGCAAATATTTAGGCCTACAAAAACCAAACACAACGGTTTGCATCGATCATTTTGAGTTATCCTGACTTATAATTAAATGATATTTCATTTCACACCTATCAATACAAAAACATGTAAAGCAAATCTAAACAATAAAGAATGTTTAAAGGTGTGGTAGGAATCTAAAGGCAATTATTAAACCACACGTAAGAATAAAAAAGGTTGAACAGGAACCATTCAAAACCACATGCACATTTCGAGTTTGTGTACCCAAATGCACATTAAACATTAAAAAACATTAAAATATAAAATGGTAAATATGTTTACCTAAATATCTCCATTTAAATGTTTGGCATATAATTATTTGTTTAAAACAATGCAGGGACACAAAAAAAAAATACAGATTTACAGCTTTCACACCAGTTATTGATAATTATCCCAACTAGAAATAGGGAATCATCACTGCTCTACGTCCTTTGTGTTAATGCAATTATTCAAAAGGCATTTCAAGGATCATATTCACTATGTGCACTATGCACTTGTCCCATTGTGCACAATACATGGGACAATACACTACTCAACAAGTCCACAACTGCACATTTAATTTAATTTAATTTAATTGTACACAATGTTATTCTGTAATATGCAATTACTGCTGTAACACTGCAATTTCCTTGTTGTGGGCTAATAAAGGTTTATCTTATCTTATCTTATTTTATTCAAATTTTATACACACATAAACCCTTGTATGAGGAAGAACTGGAGATCAGTTGCATGTTTCCAATTCTAGGGGAGCTTTCTCTCTTTAATCTCCCAACCATTAGTTGTTCATTTAGTCCAAAACCGGTCCATATAAATTGACTCGAGGAGATTTTTCTTGTATATATCTTTTTTTTACTCTAATGGTTCATATTTAACCCAAGAGGCAGAGCTTTAAGTTTTAATGTACAACTTCCTACCCGTTGGTCTGATTTCTTCCAAAGTTGGTGCATATGAATCAACTCAAATCTATCTTTTAAATATCACAATTTACTCTAATAGCTTATATTTTACTCATGAAAAATTCATGATATGTACATGTACATATAAATGTACATATCTCAAAAACTATTTAATGGATCATTTTCAAACTTAGTACCAACATGGGGGAACAACAGCATTAATGTTGGGAATGGTCAGTTGTATATTTCTGACACTAGGATGAGCTTTATTGCCAAAGGTTTAACAGACATAGTTTCACAGCCGTTGTTGGATTGAGTCAGAGAATTGAACTCTTGTTGTGTTCCTCAAACCATTCCTGAACTATTGTTACAGTCTATCAGGGAGCCTTATCCTGCTGGAAGAAGCCACTTACATCAGGGAATCCCCTTTCCCTGAAGGTGGCTACTCAGTCTCCTACAAATTTTAGGTGGGTGGTTCATTTTACAGCAATTGCAGTACCAAAGGCAGAGCGTAGCCCAAAATATCACACTGCCTACCCTGGTTAGCCTTTTTCCCATGGTGCATCCTGGTGTCATCTCATCCCAAATTAAGCGACACACAGGCTGTCCAAATGATTCATCGGACCGGACCATTGTCCTGGTCCTGTTCTGATGCTGACATGCCCACTGAATGTGCTTTCGGGCAGCAGACAATTGTAATCCTGACCATTGTGACCGGTTTGGGCTAAACAGCTAATATACAGCAATCAGTGAAGCACTGTGTGTTCTGACTCCTTTCCGTCAACAACTTTTTCCTGCAATTTGTGTTCAAATATCTTTCCTGTGGGACTGGACAAACTAGTCCTACCCTTCCTTTTCCACGGGTCTTTATCCCTGTCGTCGGTTGAGCTGTTGTACCCCCCACTGATAGGTGCCATGGAGATAATGTTGTGATAATGTTATTCATCTATCCTGACATTAAAAAAATGCTATGGCTGATCGGCAGTGCTGGGATTAATATAACGCTTTAATAATACAATTTTTGTAATCTTATTACACTTATTATTATTATTATTACTGTGTCCAGTAACGTGTTATCATCAAAAAGTAATTGTTCATTTGGTTTTCTTGCATGTCAGACATTTTGACAGGGTCTCAACCTTATCGACTGATGTGTTACTGCTTTCTTTCTTTCCGAAAGAACTTTCGTCACACATAATAGCAAAAAATAATCACGACCCTTGAAATACTTGTAGAGGGATTGGGGTGCATCACACAGGCAGACCATTTCAGATACAGGGAGGGAAAAACCTTGTATCACTCACATTTCATATTCACTAAATCAATTCCATGATCTCCTTATGCTTGTAACATGGCAGTATCAGAGGAGGTTGTTGAGGTAACTGTCAGGGAATTTGATGCGGGTTCCCTTGCCACAGTCACTTTGGTTCGCTCCTGTCACTCAGATTGCTCTGACCTGAGGGGCCACTGACAAGAGCAGTATCGGCAGATGGAGGAATGACGGAGGATGTCCTAGAGGACACTATGCATGAGGCGGGATACAATACCAACCAGTTCATGGTGCAAACCCATCGGTGCACATTCTGCTCTGGCTTGTGGAAAAGGTCTTTGAGAAAAAATAAGTGCCGATGATTTCTGAATCTTTATTGCTGTATATATATTGATCTTGTCCATCTTGTCAGCCAGGGGTAAGCACCAATGTGAAAAATGATGCCCCTCTCTGCCAGAGCCGATGGGGCGAGGCCAAACCACAGCAGGGAGCCTTGTCATTAAAGTAGTGCCCTCTGGCCAACCACATTACAATCAATTATTTTCAAACCAGCATTTCTTCATACAATTTTCAAAAGGGGCTGCAGCAACTACAACTCTCATTTCACGCAACACCCTTTGTAGCTCAGGCCCAAAACACAAAAACACACCATGAGCCAAGTGAGTGAATGCATGTAATATATTCCTCATCCTCAGTCTCCTGTGGGTGTCTGTGGTTTGCTGTGCCAATGAAATGAAAGCAGGCCTCTCTAATAACAGTGAATTTAATACCAGCACTAGTCCCTTAATGAGCGTGCCCTGTGTCTGCTCTAGGCTCATATCCGCAAAGCTGGTGGGAGAGGAGGCGAGAAAAGGGGGAAATGTAGTTAAAATCTCCCATTAGCATCACCTCCAGGGCATGTATGCACGCTCCCCAGGCGGCGGCGATAGGGGCGGTGGTTTTTCGTGCCAAGCGTGGGGTGGCACGAGGGACCACAAGATGATCGTCCTTGCTTCTGCACAGCTGGACCTCAACGGATGGCAACGTGTGGCGCCATTAATAACCCGCGGAAATTACTTTGGCGCTTATTAGAAAACAGCATGACATTGAAGATGGGATGAAAAACAACGTGCTGGAATGAAGGAGAAGCAACAGACGGGTATGATAAATGATGTAAAACATGGAAATGGTGATAGATTCAATATTCCTCTGTGCTGCTGCTTGATGCCGGATGAGAAGCTAAGAATTAGAGATCAGAGAAGGAAAGGTGGTTGAACAAAATCATTTTTAGAGGGTGTACATTGGCGGGAAAATCGAATATTACATTACAGGCAAATATGTGGAATCATAACAAAATGAAGAGATCATTATATTCAGGCTGGTGATGGGAATATTTCCGCAATGGTCAAACAATTAACTAACAATCCTTTGCATGCAATTAGCATGTCAGTCATATCAAGTAACAGAACTAAACAAAAACAAACCATTGCAATCATCTGTGCTTTAATAGCCTTGGTGAGATCCCCCGAGTGTTTACTAAACAGAGTGATTGCGGTGGAGATTTGAATATTTAATAACAGGAAGAGATTGGAGAGGAGCAGCGTCTGGGGAGAAGAACAATCCGTTTGGACTCAATGGGTAAATGAGGGAAACTAGGCTGAGCTCATTGAATTCTTCCCTGTGGTATTAATGAATTTTAAATGAATTTTATGGAATCTCCATAAATACACTTCAAAAAGCGTGAGGAGAAAGTGGAGCTTCACGGAGAGACAGAATATCTGTAAATGACGGTGCCCTGAAACTACGGAGCAGACAGACAGACAGACAAACAAACTGTTGTGGGGATTATTAGGATTGTAAAGGTCTCTGAAGTACATTTGGTGAGACATTCATTGTCGCCAATCCTCTGGGACACATGCCCTCCAACTCAGCTTGTTTCCCATTCCATCATGCTCATCATATGGAGTATTTACAGAAGTCACACTCCCCAACACATCGGGTCTGTGGCTGCTGGAACATCCAAAAACTAAATATAAAGCTGTTACAGCCTGTGCTCAAAGGTCTTCTGGAGTGTGTCTTTCTGATCAGCAACAGCGCCGGCATTCCTATTAAACATCAAAACACCAACAGGACTCCATCTAGGCAATCAGAGGACCACTGTGTTTCTTCACCATCAGATCAGGGACGTTACCATAGAAACAGTTTGGATATTTTCTAGTTACATTCAACTCTGGTGCAAAAAACACACAGAAATTTACTTAAGAAAAGCCAAGAACCATCATAAATGGATCTTTTGAGCTTTTATAACATTTATGAACTGTACCGGAAAGTTTGTCAGCTATCGATACAACCAACCCTTTCTGATTTGAAACCACAGTTCTCTGAGCAGGGGTCAAATACTCTGCCATATAAAATATGTTTTAGTGATGCATAAAGTGATCCATGTTGTTATTTTCCTAAAGATTGTGTTCATAATACAAATATTAACCAGAACATCTAACCCATTCAGGGATCTATTTCAACTTAGAACATGCTGGTGGTGTGGCTGGTGGTGTTGAATTGCTGCAGTTGTTTTGGATTCACACTTGATGAGTTTAGATCAGTTAAAAAATACTCACGTATGATTGTGTGTTACTGCGGTTCATTTTAACACTGATAACATGGATCGACATCCATCTGTTCAGGGGAGCTTGGTCCGCCTCTGAACAAACTCTGGTGCAGTTTGATTGAAATTTGAATTGAATTCAGCATGGACCAAAGACAAAAACAGGATGGTAAGTCAAAAGACCCTAAAATTCTGTGATTGACACTTTTAGGTTGTTTGTGCTAGAACTGTTGTCACTCATAAATAGTTCCTATTGGCCGGTAGAAGTAGACACACAAATCCAAAAAGCACATTTAGACCAGCACACATCACTATTCTGCAGGGTGTCAAGTTCTGTCACATGGTATGTGTTACAAATACATCAGAAAAGCTGTCCAACCGGATTGTGACCTCATCCATATGCCTTCTTTTTGTATCATTTTGTTAAATTTTCAAAATGTCGGTATGAACAAGAAGTACACCGCGACTGAAGACGTGTTTCAGCCAAATGTACAGATTTGGTCCAGACCACAATAGCTAAAAAGAGTGCACTTACCCTCAGATTTGCGAATGATGTTTGTTGGGGGATTAAACCAAAAGTAGTTCAATTAGGAGAGACTTATTACAGTGAAATAATTGATGTAAGAGTTGTTGTAAAAATGTGTTGTGAGCAAACAGAAGGTAGTCTTTGGTGCTCTGACCCCGCAGGGAGTAGATAACTGAGGACAAAAGTCTGACGGATATGGTGTCATGAAAACTGCTAATGGTGGTGAAGATTGGAACATGATATTAGCGGGACTTCTTCTAATGTAATGTGAACTTCTGATCGAAGGATCTGATTTGAGATGGTAAGCGGTGGTGATAGAGGTGTGTTGTGATTCTTGCCACACTGATAAGACGGCTGAATGACAGCACAGAGAGGGGGCGTAGTCCCTAGCCTTCCAGGAGTAGAATGGGAGGGCAGAAACCCTCTCTACATTTAAGAGTATGCTTAAAACCTTCCTTTACGTTGATCTTATAATTAAGGCTGGCATAATGAGCTCTTGCTGCTGTAGGGTTAGACTGCTATGGGATCTCCATTGATGCACCGAGCTTTTATTTCTTCCTCTCTCACTGTCCATCTTTATACATCCCGTCTCACTTTGATGCACGTCACTGTATTATTGCATGTCACTCGTTTAACTTTTTCCCTGGAGACTTAATGCTTTGTCAACCTGCAAAGTCACATGGTTGGTGACTGCATCTGCTACTGTGGACCTGAACCTGGACGACAGCTTCTTTAAAGACCCTCAGATTGGCTGGCATTGTTTCCCCCTGGGGATCAATAAATTCTTTCTTGATCCCCAATAATACATAATAATTTATTTGTTTGTTTTTGTTAATCAAAAGTAACAAATTACTGGAGCAAAAGTACAATAGTCTCTTTTTAATTATTATTTCAGTTCATTTTGAAAATTGCAGAATTAGAATCGGCTTTATTTTATTTACATGTTCACGTGTAAAGAATATGCACCTGGTTAGTCCAAAGGTACTTAAAAAGGAGAAGATATGGCAGAAAAGAATAAGGGGAACTTTAAGGTAAACAGGACTACTATGTACGCATGTACGTGAAAAATACGTACAATGAATAAGTCATATAATTGTGTCTTGAACTATAAAAATAATTATTGAGTGAATATGCACGGGGTAGCTGATTATTTACAGTATATGCATCTATTAAAGTAGATGTTCACTACGTACAGCGTGAAGTGAACTGTAATAATATGAAGTGCAATTGAAGAAAGTGGATGTATGTCTGATGTAGAGGGAATCCTCAGACGGTTGATATGTGATTAGAAACTGTTCTCGTGTCTGGGTGTTTTGGTGTGCAGGGATCTCTAGAATCTACGTTCCAGAGAGAAGTTGGAACAGGGTTATTTCCAGGGTGTGGTGGGTCTGCAGCGATGTTTTCTGCTCTATTCCTGACTCTGGCCACTCCTAATCAGACAGTGATGGACGTGCAGTGAACAAAGACTTTCACGGTATGTAAATGCATTGTAAACACTGGTTTCCATGGCAACACACTGTTTGAATTGACAAGTGCCCCTCACAAAGTTTTTTGGCTTCTCAAAAGTTTAATTAAATCTCACAGCCAAGTACTGTTCGGCTTAAAAACACTCATTCCAATACAAAAAACAAACTTGGCCACATGAAAAACGCACATGGCCAAATGTACATGCAGATACATGGAGTGAGAGGACTTCTTGTAGGAACCATCCAGGTCTATTAGGCAGGCATCAGGCAATCGCTGTATGCCAGGTCTGGCTGGGTTCCCAGGTTAGAGGACATCTCCTCCTGGCCCTCTCTTACCATCTGCTTAGTCCAGAAGGTCCGCACCACTGGGGGGAGGAAGAGGAGCTTGCGCACCAGTTCCTACCCAGAGGAGAGAAGAGGGAGTGGAGGGGGGTCTTGCTGATGGAGGAGCAGAGAGGGCTGGGTGCATTCAAAGGGCTGGGAGGAGGTTGGTATGGGGACAAGTAGGGGGACAGGTGGGGCAGGGCAGGGCTCAGGTGCTATGGAGGGAGTTGTGGGGTTGTCTGTTACCTGTCCACCTCTGACCAAAGCCATCTGCTGCAGGGAGATGGAGGGCAGACGCCTAGAAAGAAATGTACTAAAGATGTAATAAGGTGCTGACGTGAGATCTAAATTTAAATTTAAGTTTCTGCATTTTGATTTAATTAGTGTTTCATATTGAGCTCAGGATTGTCCGTTTCTCTAACCAGGCAGGGTAATTGAGAAAGAGAAGTATAATTGAGAATGGTGGGAAATAATATTAATGATGGATCGAGTGTGTGAAGGAGTGAGAGAGAGAAAAAGAGAGAGAGAAAGAAATGATTATTCTCTGCACGGATATGAGAGTTTAATTGGGCGCTGTGCTTTCAACTGGGTAGATGCAGGGGCTGCTGCTGACGCAGGGAGTTTTGGAAGGAATTGGAAACAAGAGGGAAATTTCCTCTCTAAAATGAAAGATGGAGCGATAAAACAGGACAAAGAAACAGGTCAGGCACTTCATTTGAACATTACTTTCTTCCCTTTGCCAAATCCCATTCCAAATGAAATATGCCACAGAGCTGGCAGTAGAAATGTATCACAGCGTTGCATATAGGCTTCTGATCTCTCATCCACTGGCATTATAATTGACACTTGAGGAAAATGCAGCCAGGATGCCCAAGGATATAGAGAATGTATGTACCTACTTTTCTGTCATAGCTTTGTCCTCTTTTTGTCCTCCTCAACTGTGGATCCCTCCGAGCCAAATGCAAAAAAAAAAATGGGCTAAAACGACTGGTGAAGGTGAGAGTGAGATATTGAGCAGGCGAGGCAGAGCTGGGGCTAAAGGATGGACAGAGCTTAACGGTGGATTTACATAGAGGGCAAATCACCCACCAAACACTCAAACTTTTGCTGCTGTCCTGGATACTGAGGACACATATCAATCTTATTGCACTAATATGATGGCAAACTCACTGGGTCTCAACACAACAACAATAAAACGAAGAAACCACCACAGAAAAAATATTTTTTGTGGGGGATCTACTTAATCAGCTTGTGGCAACTGATGCTACTGAGTTGAGCTACGGGCAGTTTCAGTCACCTTATTGCATGATTTTGGAATGTGGGTGGAAGCCCGAGTCCATGGAGGGAGCCCATGCAGACACTGGGAGAACATGCAAACTCCACCATGAATGGCTACAAAGATGGATTCGAGCCCAGTACCTTTTGCTTAGAGGTATCAGCGCTACCCACTACTTTAATGTCAGAACACCATTTGATCACCGTCGGTTGTCTGGAATCGGCTGATTGTTCCTTGCGACCACCCATTTATCCACAATAAATCATCTGCACGACGATCATGAGGCTGATATATGCGCATGAAACTCCAATAAAACTGTGTGCCCTGCCTTTTCAATCACCTGCAATCAACTGACCTCTCTTGGTGAGCTCACATATATCCTACCACTCACTCCATCCAGCATTCAAACATAGAGCTGCCACAAACTTCTTTTTTCTGTCTACATGTTTTGATCCATATTGAAAGATATTGGCTAAATATACCAGTAACGGTATTTGTTAACTTGGGCCCCAACCAATCCAGTTCTGAAATCAGTTTTGTGTTTTGCATACGAATTTGACACAGGTTTTACGTCGGATCCCGGTCTTAAGACAACCCTCCTCTTTTTTTCGGCTGTTGTAATAAATCATTCATCTTTTCTACATTTTGTCTTCTCTGATTGATATACATATATAATGGCTGCAGCACCGCTTACGTCAACATCCTCCACCAAACTGATCTGATAGATATAATTCAATTACTCAATTACAATTATTCAATTACATTATTTGGACAGCAGTAGTTGAACTATCTGCCCCAACATGAATCTATTCAGTGTCCAGTGAATTAAAGTGACCAGTGTAATTTTGGCAAAATGCTTCTTTTTTTTTGCTTCAATGTCTTCAACCCACTCATGCCACTTCAAAGTCCATTCCAGTTCCTCCTTAACCACATGGTTGATTTATCCTTCTCACCTCAGACTAGATAAGTCTCAACTCTCTTTGGTTGTCGGGTCGTTTGGACTGGAGTTCTCATATTCTCTTCCTGGCTTCATCACCTGATATCGAAGTGTGTGTGATAGTAATTTCTCTACATTCTATGTTTCACTGCTATGTGCTGCTGTTAGACAATTTGTATATCAAATTACACTAAACTCATAACATAAAAATCAGCTGCTTAATTAATTGTTGGTCTTTCTTTTGCCGAAATGGTCTGTGATGCATTGTGTGTTCAAGACGCGTTACATTTTTCAGCAATTTTTCAACAGTAGCTCCTCCATGGGATCAGAGCGAACGGGCTAGCCTCCGCTCTCCATATGCATCAATGAGCCTTGGGCGCTAATGACTATGTCACGCATTTACCCATTGTCATCAGTAGTCCATCCTTGCACAACTTTGTTAAGTCCAAAACATTCTGACTATCAACACCCGAGAAGATTTGGTATGTTTAACCCACCCATTTAGCAACTACAATTTAAACTATGTCAAAGTCACTCAAATTGTTACTCTGGTCCCTTCCTCCCTGCTTCGAGGAAAGAATGTTCACTCGCTGCCTAATATGTACCTGATAGATGTCATTGTAATCAGATAATCTCCGTTACTCTGACTTAACCCAACAATGGTTGTAATGCTATGGCTGACAGAACATTGCTCACTTAAGGTAGCAAAGTTATGTCAGCCGTCAGCATTTTTCAGCTGCTTTATCAAATTCAGAACTTGAGGGATAAACTTCATATTTGATCATAGCTTTGATTACAGTTCTTTTGGAAGCTGATCACTTTCCCATCATCAAATATTCACGGTGTGAGCTTTTACACCTTCTGTCCTATGAAAAGTAATTCAGAACATCCCTAATGTGACTTTTTGATTGTGCAGTTAACTCAATAACGTTAATAGCTAATGTTAGATATGTGTAGATTTATTAAAATCAAAAACTCAAAAAAATAGTTAGTTTTTTTACTTTAAATTTCTCAAATGTTAAAAAAAACTACACAGACCAATGAAATCCTTGAAAACATCACAACTGCATGATGCTTAATAACTTCATAACTTCAGAGGAAATCTAAAATATCTCTACCTTCAGCAATATAAAAAGCAACTTAGATTTAAATTGCACATTTCAGGTATAATTTATCACAGCCTGGCTGCAGAAATCATCAAAATCTGTCAGGGAGCTGGAAGAAGTTAGGGATGTGCCTACATCCCCGGTCCCGACAGGGAGGAGAATAAAGGATTCTCACTCACGAAACCCATCACCACAGGCACCACTTCCACCCATTTGTCCTAAAACGAGACAGATATTGATAATGTTCTTTGAGGGAAGCCCAGAGAGGTGTAATTTTTTTGTCCTCAAAAAGCTGTTGAGGACAAAAATGAAGGAGAACTTGTGTCTGTATCGTCATTTTAACATGAATCTTCTGCTCTTATGCTTTAGAAAATTAAAACACACATGGTCTCAAAGTGAGGGCTTGAAGGGGTTATTTATATTAAATATATTTCTTTCAACACTACGTGCTCTCTGGCTGTTTAATACAAATAGCAATGCAGTTTAACTTCCTGGCAGCAGCATCAGCGGTAAATCTCTTTACCGCTGTAAGTGGCTCTAAACTAAGTTTAATGTGAAATGTTTGTAAGAGAAAATTACTTCAAAAGTTGTCTTTCTTGAAGATTCATAGAGGCCCATGAGTGAATCCAGTTCAGTCAAGTTCCTCAGTGTTATAAAAATCCCAATACATTGTTTTTTTTAAATCCTGGTATTCAGCAGGTCAGCAGAAGTTTTATTGATTTTTGATATGGGTCATGAAACATGTTATGTAGGAATACAAATTGAGGTTATGGAGATCAATAAAAATCATAGGCGGATGTGAGCAAACTGAAAATAGATCACATAAGTTCACATGTGCTAAAAGGAGTAAGAATAAACCAATTGAAGATACCAATTAAGAGATACACACCTTTAGGGCGCCTACGGAGCATGTGTGACTCGTCTGACCTCAGTCAAAGTTGAGCTGCTTCATTACCATCAGTCATATGACAAAACAGATCTCAGGTAGGTCACTATCACTTGACACCTTAAGCCAATCACATGCCAGCTCTTATAAATAAATCAAATTACCTCCATTTTCTTCCGCCTGGACAGCCTGTGCAGTCTGCATGTCACAGGGGTCCTTGAGCAAGACCCTGAACCCAATATGCGCCATGGTCGCTTCAAATTGCTGCTCACTGCTCATCAGGGATTGGACAAATGCAGAGAATCAATTTCACAATGTTGTCCTGTATATGAGGCCAAAACATATAGGCTGGAATAAATTGATTAAATTTAGATTGGTCGATTACCTATTTTTAACTGAGGGAATTCAAGGTTGCAAATACTGTTAAAACTTTAGTCGAGATTAGAATAAATATTTTCAAAGAGCAAAAATAATAGATAAACAGTAAAATTGCTCCATAACTTTATTTTTTGTACTTATTGATCATTTAATGTCCTCAACAGAACAACAACAAAAAATCTTCTGGAAAGTCTTTCCCTGGGGGCATTTATTAATTTCATACCGGAGACTCAACATGAAATGACAAAAAGTTTGGTCAAACATATTTTTAAACATAAAAAAAGACGTTTTGGTGAAGTTTGTTTTTAGAAAACATAATAAACATATTAGACATTTTTGGGTAGCATTGAGGTGTTTAGTTAGTCCTTGCATACTTCTATATGCTAAAAGTATCCTATTCATTGAATAAGACACTCTAACCCAACCCAAAAGCGAATCTTTGCTCTATGAAGACTGGATGGAGAAGAATATTCGGTTTGTACCATCCTGTTGGACACAAATAGGGATGTAATGGCCTACAATACTTTTTGCCATAAATATTACTTTGAATGCAGTCCCCATAAATTTGAATGTGTATAGGGTTAAACCCAATGCCATCCTTATGGTCATTAAAAATAAATTTTTGTACTCTCAAACTCAATCTCGTCTTTCCACACCGTAAAATTCTGTATTGTGTAACTCTCTTCAGAAGAAAATGTTCATTTAAGTTTCAAGCAGCCAATGTTGGTTTAGTTTGATACGTTTATTTTGTTTTGTTATGAATTTGAATTTGAACTCATAAATTGGTTCTTTTATTTTAGTTAGCATCATCTATTGTGCGAAATATAAGAAATTGCCAGTGAGCCACCATCGTCATCATTTAACCAGAGTGAGATACGTGACAACAGATTTATTTTGAAGCTGATGTCCAAAAATCTGTGTTTTTCACACAGCAGTGCAGCTTTTGAAGCACAGAGTCACGTATGGCAGCTCATATTTGGGTTTGAATAAGATAAAAAGAAAAAGAACTCCTGAATTGTCTGCTTGTGATAATGAATGATCAAGTTGAGCAATAGGCTATAGAGTATAGGCACTTACTGCTGTTTTTACGGAACCATAGATAGTTTACAGTGATTTTTAACCGCTTCATCAGAGTTTGGTACAAAGTCATTTTATAGCTGCTGGCTTTAACATTACCTGTTTCTCAATGTACCTGAGTGTTTTGACGGATCTTGGAAAAATTGTATTTTCTTTCATTGTACCATGGGCTTCGAGCAATTTCCAAAACCATCTAAAATTGGAATCAATTAATTTGTTTAAAAGCATAATGAATGTGCTGATGGAGACGTGTTTCTTTTTCTTTAGATGTCACTGTGCATATAGCTGCTGTTGTTTTAGTATGGATTTTTTTTTTGTACATTGTGTTGTAGTTGTTGCATTGTAAAAGGTGTAATTTGCTGCTCCCTGGGCCAAGTCTTTCTTGTAAAAGAGATTTTTTAATCTCAGCTCAACCTCATGGTGAAATAAAGGTAAAGTAAGTAAAATAAATGGAAAGCACTAAGAAGGCACACAGCGCCGCCAAGAGACAGCAGTACCCAAAGTAGTCATTATTGTCATCAGAATCAATATATAATATTATAGATAAGATCACTTTATTCATGCAGATATGTCCATTAATTTATGGGTTATTGACAGCCTCTACATCTACCAAAAACTCCCAGAAACTCTCTCAGAATCTTTCAAATACTCTGGTAAATCTGGTCTCTTCAGATTCTCATGCGCCTTTCGGCTCTGTTTCTCCAATCAGCTCAGAGATAGAGCATAGAGCAATAGGTGTCCAAGTAAACGTAATAGGCTATTCTATCAAAGAGGGTTGGTGTACGTCACATGCCCACAAACGCACGCACACTCACACACAAACACACACACACACACACACACACACACACACACACAAAATACTTATCTGCTTAAAATCTAACTGAATGTATTCTAAGAAATGGTTTATAGCATTCATTGTAAAAAGCGTTGGTTTATGTGCAGATAGATAGAATTAAAAACAAAATTAAAATTAAAAAAACATATTCAGTCTATCAATCAACTATCTAGCCCGGTATCAGCACCGATACCAAATTATCGGTATCCCTATTAGAACAATCCTAATTATTAATTATCAAATAACTGGTTCCAGCTGTGTGTATTATACAACTGTAAGCGTTGTATAAGCGTGTAACAGAGGACCATATGGAGTAAGCAGGCCATACGGCAGAGCCACACAAACAACACTGGACCAGGCAAACGGTGTGTCATCAGTAAAGTTATATTATCAGATATTGTTGGAGACACGATTAAGTGAAACAAATTCTCTGAGTCAACATGTTTAATTTAGGATAATTTATAAGACAACTTAGCAAGGGTATATCCCAGAAAAGGCCCATATTTACTGCATTTTTTATGAAGTATTAAACTAAAATATCATAAAATATGATATATACATGGTAGAGATCCTTGAAATGATTTATATGCATCAAATCTGGACTAAGTCAGACCAATGGTTGAGAAATTTATCTCAGAAAAACTTTTTGAGATAAGCTCCCTCTATTGTCAAATCTATACAACCGATCTTTACCAAAAATAATCCAGTTCTTCCTCACACTAAGGTCTCGGTGGGTTTAAAGTTTAAAAGTGATCCATGAAAGTTTTTGAGATATAACAAAAGAGTATTTTTCATCAAAACACTCCTCTGAATGAGTAAAATGTGAACTTTTAAGAGTAAAATATGATTTAAATAAGGTAGATCTCCCTGAGTTGATTCATATGCACCACATTTGGACGAAATCAGACCAAACCTTGAGACTTTATGGCCCAAAAACATTTGGCAATAATCTCCCCCTAGTGTCAGAACTCTACAACCGACCTTTCCCGAGTCATCCCAGTTCTTCCTCCACTTAGGTATAAAATTTGAAAATGGTCAATAAAATATGTTTTTAATTGTGTCCACAAAACAGTGTTTTTCGTAAAGAAAAATAACTCCCCTAGTGAGTAAAATATAAACAACTAGAGTAAAATACCATATAAACAAGATAGATATCCTTGAGTCGAATCATATGTACCAAATTTGATCAAAATCGGAACAATTGAGGAAATATGGATATTTCTGAATATTTTGGATATAAAGCCTCCCCATGTCAAAAATAGACAACTGACCTTTTCCTAAATCACTCCGGTGTTTCCTTCCACTAGGATCTATATTATTATTAAATTTGAAAAGGATGCATGATATCGTTTTTGAGTTATCGCGTTAACACAAAGTAGCTGCGGCGGCGGACCTGGCAGCGATAACATTTCCATTATATATGTCTTTCCAAGGGTATTACGATTCTTGGAAGTCCAATTGATAAAGAACAATTTATCCAAAATAACTCCAAAAGGTCAAAGTGGATTGTCCCCTTTAACCAAAAAAATCATTTTCAGGCTGCATTCCCAAAGACACAGAAGAAGAATCAACCTTCTGATGATGAATGGAGCTGGCAGATGAGAGACCACCAGCCACCCGGCCAGCGGGCAGTCGGATTGCCAGGCATGTCTGCTGATATCTGGTTTTTAGTATCTCTCCCTGCTGTGCCACAATTAGCACTCATTAGCAGCTCTGGATGAACATTAAGGTAGGGGACAGACTCCAGCAGCATAGCAGAAGCTCATGGTGCTAATCAGGTGTGCTTCACCATCCCTTGACTCTCATCATCTATGCCTCCACAGCAAACAGGCGCCCTTTTATGTGTGCACGTGGTCAAGAAGGCGCACGAAGCAGCAGGCAGCGCCACAGCCGCACACCCAGGGAGGAACACATCATGCTGTCTGTCATGTAAAGATTGAGGCGATGAGATGAAAACAGTCTAGAAATCCCAGAGGATCAATACTTAGCCAGAGTTATTACTCAGAGTAATACATTTATATTGGCACATCAACTCTGAAAAGCCACTCGCCGTGAACCGCGTGAAATTGATGTCAAAGGTGATCCAGCAAGAAAGGTGCATAAAGGATAATCTGGAAGCAAAACCAAATGAGAGCAGAATGCAGACAGCGGGTTAGCATCATAAGTGCTGTGGAGCAGGCATAGATGGCTGTTCTTACAGATAAAGCGTAGCTGAATGGCCTCGGAGAATGACATTGATGCATATAATGAAACTACACACGAGGAGTGACTATTCTTTTTTTTACTTGGCAGGAGACTGACAGCTTGTCCTTTGCCGTGGCCCTCCTCGGCTGTCTGATTGGCGCCATGTCATCCCTCCAGCTGTGATTTGTGCATCCGATCATAGAGGCGCCCACTTTTACAGCTGCTATATTGTCAGGGATAAGTGGGAAATGGCATGTAGAGCCACAGCTGTGTGTATTTTTGCATGTGTTGTGTGTGGTTGTGCAGCTATTTATGAAAGGAAGACATTAATTTGCTCCCGCAATTCAATTCTGGGACATTGACCTAACCCACACCCCCCAACACTCAAACAGACACACACACATACACACTTTTTTATGCTGTAAAGCTGTAGCTCTATAGCAGATCCGTCATCCATAATAAAAACAGCTTGTGTTGAAGAAGTGAATTTAAACTAGGGCCTTATAGCATATTTCTGTATATGAGGAGAGGGGCCTGAAAGAGAAAAAACACATCAATAAAGATGACATCGTTTAAGAGGCAGACAACCTTTACAAAAGGGAGCTGGGTTTAATGGGATATCTGCCAGGCTCATAAACCACAAACACATTTGTCGGCAACAGAGACAGAGAGCCTTCTTTACTCCGGGCTGCTTCGCAGAAATCTTACCTTCATGTGTGCAGCGTCAGTCATTTTGCATGAATCAGCAAGTTTGTTACAAGAGCGAGTCATCAAACAATCTAGACAACAGAAACATAGAGTGATCAGCCAGGCTGAGGAGAGGTTGAAGGTGGCGCTACGGCCACAGCCGCAATACCACATTGTTAAAGGAGCACAGGGTCAAAGTGTTCTATCATGTTGATTTTTGTGTTTAATTACTTGTTTCATTGCTTCTTTCAAGCAAATAATCTAATGTCTTCAAGGAAACAGGACATAAAATACTGTGTCCCCAAGTGTGGAGCCCACAGCTTCAGGTTACAGCCCACCCTGGACCCGCCAAAAACCAAAGGAACAATGCTCTCCAGGCAATGGAGAAGATCCCGCCAAACAACAACCCCCAGGGGAACGATCCAAGACTCGCCACAGGGTGTGGTCAAGTACTGTCTGAAATGCAAATTTGAGGTATTTTGGCTTGATTATTTATATTTTATACTACTTTGTACTTCTGCTCCACCACATCTCCAAAGGAAACCTGGCTCAATCCAGTGAAAACTTCCAAATGTGTGAATTTTGAAAATTTGTGGTGAAACTAAAGTATTAAGTGTTTCTTTATGGGTACAATTTTAATTCTCAAAAATTAAACTGCATTATAATTTTCTTTGTGGATTATCTGATTAATGTTGTGAAGTTTCGGAGCTGCTGGAGTTTGTTGTGTTTTATACTGTTCTACTCTATTCTATCCTTATCTATTCTAAAAGCATTTTCAGAAAGCTGAAAACAGGCTCATCTTATGAAGTTGACTTTTAGAGTGTGGATCTTAACAAATCTATGATGGTATTATAGGTAAAACCACTCGGCAGTATATAAATGACTTAAAAAGCCCCTCAACCTTTAACAGCAGCAGTAAAACGCAACACAGGCTAGACAATAACGCTAATAAAGCGCAAGACCTGGTATTTGTGAAAAGGTGTGAATGACAGAATTGTATGAGATAAACCAGGGCGGGAGTGTACAAAGAACTAGCCTTACCGAGTTAGTTTTAACTGGAGATTCAATAGTCTACCATAGGATTGACTTCATCTATTGTGATATTTCTGCTTTTGCAATAATAATCTGAATTATTCTTCCTCTGCTCCTCAGTACTCATAATACTGTTTTTTTTTTCTGTAGGCTTGTTGTGGACTTTAGTAAAATGATTCTGTTTAAAGTAAGAACGATTAGTTTTATTGTTTAATATTTTTCTAATTGCAGCCCACTCTGATGAAGGTTCACAGACTCTCACTGTTGTGGATCTTTATTTAAAGACCAAATTATCTATTATGATACAGTAACTCAGTATTTTCTATAAACCACAGTGTCATGTAATTGGCTGTAATGTACGACTGCAACAGGAGCTTAATTAACAACTTACAGTCAGTAGTTTGAGGTCAATTGCAGTAACAAGATGTGATTGGTAACTTTCTTTTGCCTGGTCAGACATCAGGAACATACTTAAACACTTCTTCAGCCCAGGATTCTCACAAAAGTGTGGCAGCGCAAGAGGCATCAACCCAGTGGAATTTCTACGAGTATATCATATCTTTTAAATTTAAAAATATAGATGCAAATATATACACAATCAGAGTCTGACCTCAAATCACCAGACACATGAGAAGTAAATGCCTACAATAAAGTTTTTAACCATCATCTGTTAAAACCACTCACTATTTTTGCTTAATTAATATGCAAATTTAGGCATCAAATTTGTGTGCTGGATTGAATTAATCCCTGCCTCCTCTTCTGCTTGTGCTGTAAATTACAGGCTGCGTCTGACGGTCTAGGCTAAAACCTTGAATCCTGTATGGGGGTCTTTTACCTCAGGGAGAAATCCCAATCAACCCAACTGGTCAGACAGAAAGATACGGCAGGAGCATAGTAATGCAGCACATCCACTGTCAGTTTCAAAGGGATATTAATTCTCTCTTTTCCTTATCTTTCTGTTATTTTACCAGCGTCGTTGCGAGCATCTACAGTGCGCCTACGCAGTGGCTGGTTTTCTGACATTTTAATCAGTGGGCAATTTGTTCACATTTAACAAGGCAACGTTTAGAGAGATAAAATGCCTCCATCCTCCTCTCTGAAGAACTTCTTAAAATGTAGACCTAATGAGGAGGGTGTATGAGGAGAAACTGAGATCAGAGGGATTCTACTGCTACTCATCTTTCTATAAATTCACCAAAATCATAATGATGTGACTGCATGTCACATCATTTTTACGTGGCTGGGTAAACTCATTTAGAGTTTCCCATAGATCAAAAACTGATCCGTCCTCACCGGAAGATATGTTGGGGCTTGTGTGATGATGGCAAACAGGTCAAGTTGCTTCACATGGTCATATTATTTATTATTATTTCATTTTCATTAAAGTTTCGCCAAACAGTTAGCAGCAACTCTTAGACTTTTTCTGAATATGCCCCCTGCATTTAAACTTTCAGTTCTGATTCCTGTTAACTAGAGACAAGGAAACTACAGCAATGGGGTTGGGTTAGAGCAGTCACAGAGAGAGACAATGGGAGTGACTCAGGGAACGGTGGAAGGGGGGGAGTCCGATTAACAGAGGTGTTTATTAGCAAAAAATGTCTCTCTCTCTCTGTCAAAGTAGCGTGCTGGACCTGAGAGAGTGGAGAGAGTGTGGAGTATGACAATGAAGCCTGACAGCGATGGTCAGGAGAAGGCTCGAGAACTAAAAAGTGAGTATTGTGGTGAAAAATAGTTTGTTTGTGTGGGTGAATAAAAATTATATAATTAGGTAGCATCTCCAGTGATACAGTAACAATTTGAAAGTATTCAGTGCAGCTTCAGAAGATACTGAGTCCTAATGTCGGGGCATTGGCCAAGAAAAGTTGTTCCAAATACAGGGAAAATTTATATTTAAAAATGTCCTCACATTAAGAGCCACGCTGTTCAGTTTTGATTACCTGTTGTTCTTTTGTATAGTTGAATCTTGGTTCTGCCAATCGTTTTTATTTTCTAGCTTTGTTTTTGTTGGTTTAAGCTTGTGTTTCCTGTATTATTTTGAAGGTTTTAGAGCTGTTTATTTCCTTATTTTTTCTACCTGTCTAATTCTTGGGTTTCTGTTCCACTTCCTTTCTTTTCTCCTGTCTCTGGGAATGTGTGTGTATGTGAATCCTGCCTCTTAGGCTAATTTCACACTCCAGGCAAAAGTGGCCCAAATCCGACTTTTTTGCCCATTTGTGACCTATATATTTTTATGACAGTCTGAACAGCAAAAATCCAATTTTCCCAAATCAGATGCAGGCCACTTTCATATGTGGTCCTAAATTGGATACGTATCTGATTTTTTCAAAAGCGACCCTAAGTCTAAGTCATGTCGCATTTCATCCGACTTTTGCGTATTTAAGTGAGGCAGACTACACATCTCCGTGCCGGAGGAGGCGGGATGTGGCAAGATCAATTAACTTTTTTCTTAATTTGCTTCTTCTCTTCATCACTTGGTCATAATTTTGTCGGCTCCGATTGTACAACAACTTCGAAATTGATACACACACGCTGACATGTGAAGTATCCTTATTAACTTCTGTAAACACAGCATGCTGCGTGTGACGTCACGTCTTCTTCTGCGCATGCGGGTCACTTCAGGGCCGTAGACTGTTCACACTGGAGTGTGATGGTAGTCGCATGTAATTTACAATGTGTACAACCACGCACAAATATCGGCTCTCAGCAAAAAATTGAGTAATAAGACCTGCAGTGTGAACGAAGCTTTAGTGTGTCCTCCCTAATTGTTGAATGTTCACACCTGTCCCTGTAGATCCTTATGGTTGTCCATGGACAACCATAAGGATCTGAGTAACCTTGACATGGTCCATGTTGCAATGACTAGAAGTCTGAGTCAGGGTACTTCCATAACTGCGGTTCTCATTGGGTGTTAATAAATACCAAATGGAAAACCGGTCTAGTTTAGGATCACAAATGAAAGCAACTCATATCCAATCTGCGAAGAAACTTGGTGTCACATTTAGGTTTTGATAATTGCGATTTGAGTTAATTAAGCCTAGCGCAGTGAACGTAGCCTTTTACGTTCTATAACATAGCTTAAATGTTACCTATAGACGCGCTATCTATGGCAACATTTCAAAGCAGACATTTGCTTTTTATAGCTAGGCTTGAAAATGTGCGCCCTTTTCCAGTTCCAATAATGTCTACATTTGCAATCTTGTATCTTGCGCAGTCCTAATTTAATTGATTATATCTATTGCGTCTCCTCAGCAACCTCCTTAGACCCAGATGGTTTTTCAGACGTTAAAGACGTGCGTTGGAGGTTACATCTGCGAGAGAGGACAGGCAGCATAACAATCTAACCGCTCTCATTCAGATGACAAAAAGGGACAGGCAATAGGCGCAGTAGCATTATTTCAACTCCCCTCTGACAGTAGTCTAATTTAATGAGGCGGACAGTGTGCGCTCGACTGAGTCTCTGTTTCAATTTGTCTGGAGCAAGGTCAATCTGCAAACACAACGGAAAGCTGAGGAAGCAACTAAACAAAAGCCAGGCCTTGTAAAGAAAAATACCCGCAGAAAAAGTCAGACCAACAACCGCGCAAACAAGAAAGGTCATGCTGGCAACCAAGAATATTCCAATAATTAATGTAATAGCAGACTTGTTTTAAACAATGTCTGATGTACAGCCAGTGGTGATGGTGTTTTTTCTGATAGGGCACTCCCCCAGACTATTAAAAGTGCTGCTTACCTCCCCTGATGTTCTAAAGTGTGACACTGCAAAACACTGCTATCATAGCTGCAGCGACGACAGCCAAGCAACATTAACAATCTCTTACAAACAAAGACACACAAACTTATAAAGACTGTAACTCCAGTCTTTTGGATTCACCACATCCATCCTCCCTCCATCTGTCTGTCACAACAGACAAGTCGCTATTCAAGGCAGCAGTCGCCTGGCAACATGGCTCATCCTCTGAACATATTTCCCAGTTCGGGTAAGATATACACTTTGAGCTGCAGTGTTATTTCATTAGAAGAGAGCATGTGGGTTTGTGTTTCTGCATCTCCGTCTCCAGCCACCTGCTTTTATTGGAGTCTGCCCCAAGAGTGTTTGCTGGGGGAATATTAAAAAGATGACTGCCATTGAATGGGATATTATAACATAATTAGCAGCGGTTCCGGCCTGGCATGCTGCATGAAAACAGATGGTCTGCTAATTATATTAGCAGACCATAAATGGCCTTAACACTCCGAAAGCACTGTGACCTTCAAGCCCCTGCAAGTGGCCTGGTGCTCAAACTGCCTAACCCCTCCAAAAAACAACTGCTGACCCAACAATTTGTATATGTATTTTTTTTTAAACTAGTTGGGCCTATGGGAAATCACCCACTACTACTCCACTGGCCAGATAATCACTCCATGTTTTGTTCTAAAATACAGGAGATTTACACAGGGGAATAAAACCTGGGATGCCACACAATGACAAAAATGTAGCTTGTCAAAAATAATAGAAATAAATCTGTTTTTATTATTTATTACCTTTGTACCTACTAATCCATTAATTATATATATATATATATATATATAAATATATATATATATATATATATATATAAATATATGAACAGTAAACGTCAAAATGGAATTCATCATCCATCATCACCTTTCTAGATCCATCTGTCAATGTCACCACCCATCCATCCACAGATCCATCCAACATTCATCAAGATCACCTGTACAGATTCGTCCATCCATCTCACCATCTATCCTCCACAAATCCGTCCATCTCAACTCTCCAGATCCATCCATTCATTCATCTCACTGTCAATTCCTCTACAAATCCATCCAGATCACCTGTCTAAATCCATCCAGATCACCTGTCTAAATCCATCCAGATCACCTGTCTAAATCCATCCAGATCACCTGTCTAGATCCAGCCAGATCACTTGTTCAGATCCATTCATCCATCTCACCATCAATTCCTCCACTAATCCATTCATTTCACTGGTCCAGGTCCATCCATCTTACCCGTCTAGATCCATCCATCCATCCATCCATCAGCAGATCTATCCATCTCACCATCCAGCCATATCACTTGTCCATATTTTTTCTGTGCACGGGATTGAGCCTATCCCTGCTGGCATTGGATGAGAGCGAGAGACATCACAAGGCCAAAACAGAAAGTTCATATTTTACTAAGTAGTGGGGCTTTTTAATGAAAACACTATTTTCCGGACATAAATTCACATTTAATTTGAGGAGTTCCATCAAGGTAATTGCATGTACAACATTTGGATTGGGGGCTCTTTGAGGATATACCCTTGCGGTCAGGGACGACAGCTTGCACCTATCTTAACTGATAACGTGATCATTTGCGCAGCTTTTAAGCCTTTTGTCTGCCTGAATCCACCCAGAACAGGGTTAATACTGATGGGTGATTGATGGGTTTTCTGTGTTTAGAAACTCTGGCAGTGGCTACGTCATTTTTCAAGAGGTCGAAATAATGAAAATAGCTTCTGATTATATATATATATATATATATATATATATATAGTGTAAATGTATTTATCAATTTAAAGTATTAAATGCAATTAAACCCAACAAATTGATTTGAAGACTTACAGAATTAAATATCAAGTAACTGATAGTCCTAACTTTCATCCTTATTCAGTTTATTGTAAGATCCATTTTTTGAGGCTTATAAATTGCTTATTAATCATATCATTCTGTATTAAACTCATCCTAAAAATATATATGTGGCTCACGATGAAAATTATTTTGTTGATATTTTGACATAACATCAATAAATAAATTCAACAAATGTATTTTTTCATTAGCTCGGAAATGCTATCAACGCATAAACTGTTTGAGATATTAAAGTTTGAATACCTATATTTTGATTTTAAGGATATGCTGAAGTTTTATCATTATGAGAGCCATTTTGTTAAGACTGATCCAGGTCAATGCTATTTGGTTGATACTGGAGTAGTTTTACAAGAGCTACGGATTGAAAGCGTCAGAATTCAGAAGTTTGATCAACCACATCCAAACTACCAATCTGCCCTGAATACTGAGCAGGGCCTCAGCCCCCCGGCTGTCACTCTCACACCCTCTCCCTTTTTATCTTCCTCAGCCCTACATCCTCCCTTCCAGGTTTCAATATACCGTCCTTCATCCTTCATTTCTTAGAAGATTCCATTTACCTTCTCTATATATTTCACCGACACATTTTGGGCCATTTCTGCTCTTTTTTTTACCGCCCCCTCCCTGCGCTGTGCCTCTCCCTCTAAAGCAATCAACCCTCTTCCTTTCTTTCTTTATTTACATGACACCGAGGTTCTCTCAGCGGCAGGTACCGATGGCAAAAGGAAGGCTTTTACAAAACGGTTCAGGTTTAATATCTTCCCCCTACTTTTCATCAGAACCCAAGAGCTTCATAGCAGAACTAACAGTCGTCTCGTAATCGCATTGTCCTTCTGTAAATATCAAGGGCCCAGACTCATCTTTATTTTATTACCACCACTATCACTAAGGACCTCTAGTGTGGACCAATATCGTTTAGGCTTGAGGGCCGGTGGACGCCGGGCTCATAATCATCCACCCCTGCTCTGCACCAAATACTGCATATGAAACACTCACAACTCCCTTCAGTAGGACATGGAATCCAAAACAATCACACATAGGTCCAATATTATGGCCCTTATCAAAACACACAAAAACACCTCACATGATGATTAGAACAATATAAGGACAATAATAAACTATTTATATATAAGAATGCAATCTAAGAATCTGTCCAAATGGTTGAATATTTGAATATCAATGTGCAACCATTGTAGTCTGTAGTTCACAAAACTGAAATTAAAGCAAACTGCCTCTATTATCCAAACCCAACCACAGATTGAGATTTTCCAGCCCAGTCCCCCTGATCAGGAAAAACATATTTTATATATATATATAATTTTTTTATATATAATTTCCTTATATGGCTTTTTTTTTAAAAAGCCATATAAGGAAATTATTTCTGCTCTTTGCCACCAGTTTCATATTAAGCATACTGCATACCTGTTCACAACAACTTAACTATATTCATGACAAAATTCTTATTTTCAGTTGCATCGCTGATACATTTAAGCAGGGATTTTCTGTTGATTTTCATTCGCCATTCAATTTTCACTCACTGTGAACATTTAGTTGTTGTTGACAGTTAACAGTTGCATTTAAGTCGGAGTACTGACAATAAATTAGGGTTATTTTCAATGCATATCTGTATTTGTTTTAATTTAAACTGTTGTGGCAATTTCTTTTTAGCATTCTACATGACAGATATTTTTCAATTTAATATTAAAAAGGATGTTTGGTACACACTGAAGTACCCCAAAAGACCTCTAAGGGAATGCACTCAACAAAACACTGTTATAGATATTAGAGTATTTATAATGTAATTATTATATAGTACGTCTAAATATTGTCTATGATGAATAAAAATTGCAATGCAAATTAGATATATTTGATCTCTAAATGTTGTCATAGATTTACACACATTTATTTGCAGTTAGAACAATATAATACTTACTTAACTCTCTGCTATTACTAAATTGCTATACAACAATTAGACCTGATCAAGATCATGGTTTTATGTTATGTATTTAAAACAGTACTTGTAACTATAGTAGCAGTTTTTTTCCCTAAAAAATATCTTTATCAGCCTAAATAACCTAGTCCTTATAGATAAACTCCGCATCACTAGTGGTTAAAAGGTGTGTCTAAGCCTAACACTACCTCTACACTACTATGTACTAGAACACATCAACTTTCCAAAACTAATTCTCTAAAGATAAATAAAATAGCGGTTTTTATAAAAGCTTTTTTTTCTCTTTTTTTAAAAAAAAGAAGCAATATTTCAATTAGGATGGACAAAGACTGAAGTAAAGATGAAAGTTTATTTGAACAGATGACATGTCATAACAGGAAAGCCCTCAAACCCTCGCCGAGGCATAATAAGTACATACTAAGTACCCAAAGTATTCATTAGAGGATGTTTGAATGAACTTTATAACATTATAACTCAGATTTAAATTTGTCTCTACTGACACCAAACATAAGTGACAGTTTCAAACAACACTCCTGCCACAAGGAGTGGTAATCCTTCCAACTGTCTTATTTTATTTGCTTTATTTTCAATGCTGCAAGATTGTCAATCAGACAAGTGATTCCGGCCTGATCGTCGGGCCGGCGGAAGGTTAATTTATAAGATATTGCTATAAGATACTCCTCAGGTAGACTCTGAGGCACTCAGCTGCAGCATGGAATATTCCCTGTTGGAGTCTAGACACTGGTGATGTTGGCTAATTACTCTGACTAGACCGCTGAATGATGAGGATTTGCAAGGAATAGACCTAGATGAGGAGGCAATTTAACTAAACAAATGTAGTAAACATGATTGGCTAATGATGAAGGTTACTCATTCTAACATTGGAAAGATATCAACTGTTGGTCCAGATTGTGAAGTGGGGGGAATGAAACTGAGCATGTGTGAAAGTTGAGGATGATAAAGTAGTTTGAGAAGAGAGTGATGCCCGAGTGTGCAAAGGGATAGTCTTCCTTACTGCACTTTCGCTAGATGCATTTTTAGGTTGGCCAACAGCGACCGTCTGTGGTTAACGCCATAGAAATGTCTCAAAACTATTGGGGGATTGATGCTTCGTTACAATACAATTCATCAAAACTCGGTTCACTTTCATTTTCAAGACAAATATGACAGGATTCTGGATTTTCCTGTGGAAAGGACTAGCCCACAGAGATTGCGGCAAAATCTAATGGAAGAGAAACTCGTGAGAGCGTCCAGTCAGCTGGACAAGGATCAAAAAAAAAAGGAAAAGAAGATCATCATTCTTTATAGGTCTCAAAATCCTCGAAATCCTTTTATGACCAAAACCATGTAAGATTAAAATAAAATAAATTTCAAGAACACAAAAGCGGCTCATGTAAGCACACACACATTTTTGGTTCACACTTTGCCTGAACTTCCTTGGAGGCTGAACAGATGCTCGGTCCAACAGAGATCTGAGATGCATCGTTCCCACAGTGAAGAGGGAAAAAACAAGGAGAGAATATTGGAACAAAGCAGATAATCCCCATCTCCCACTCCACTTCAGCTATTCTAAATAGTCCATCAGTAGCAGCCTCTCTTACACACACTATCCAAAGCTTTCTGAAAAACATAGTGTCAATAAAAAGCTCTACTTATGAGAGGTGGACACGTATGTGCAGCCGTGAAAGGGTTTCTGAAGATCCCTTTGTGAAGTCCTTCATTAGAAGCAACCAGCCGTGCCTCTCTCCTGTTTCTCCACTGTGTGTCATGTCGTAAGCTGTTTATTAATGGTTTCCCACTGGACCAGAACATGCAACACACAACTCACTGATTACCGCAGCAGTGGAGTGAATCAACCTACTTACCGAGTGGCCGACTAATGAAAGCTTTCACACAGCTGTTCCCTCTTTTCTGCCGAAAGCCGTCACATTATCTGAACAGGCAACTATGTGTTACTTTTGGATGTGCATGGCTCAACAGACATGAAAGAGCTGCACTGAATGAAACATAACGCAAGAAAGAGTCATAAGGAGTTTGATGGATGATGGATATCAGCAGCTTTGGAGCACAGCTACATATTCTGTGTGGTATCATGCTCATCGTCATTAGCTGGAACGACAGCACAATCATATTATTCCCATCATTTCAGATACACCTTTGTGGAGCTTCTGAAATTCATGTGGTTATTTATTCACTCTTGATTTCATCATAATATGTCTCATTAACACAACATGCATCATCTTGTATCATCCTCAGGTTTAGTGGCTGTGGATGCGTCATAAATCCAGAGGGAAGTTTCCGTAAACCCACACCTGTGTGGTACTCTTAACTGAAATGAGGAAGAGCTCGCAGAAGTTTCCGAGGTAGAACATTATTGCTGCCGTTGCCTTAATCAGAATTACTCTCTATGTGGACCGCTTTTTCTAAAAACAGTGTGTTTATATATATCATAATTTTTTTTAAATCACACATGCATCTGGATTTATTATTTATATATGGAACCATTAGCAACCATTTACCTAATTACGCCACTTTCTTTCTTTCTTTCTTTCTTTCTTTTGAACAGATAAAAAACAAAACTTTTAAAAAAACTACAAATCAAGAGTGAAACAACCTACATACACACAAAAGTATCACCAACAAAATTCTAAATCAGTGAATTATGTGTCTGAAAAAGGAGCAGGAGGAAACAAAAGCTTATAAATGATAACCCCTTATTCTGCTGACAGCTTCATATACATATGCCAATACATGACCAATCAATCGTAAAACCTCACCATACTATACAGTCTCTCTCTTTGTTCTATAGATAACCCATCATCACCCATCTCCATACAGTAATTACAATATCCCACTTTCAAACTCTCTCATCTTCATCCCGATATCCCCTCAGAAAAGCGTTTTTGTATATCTATTTAAACCGTTTAATTTTTGTTCTTTTCAGAGTTGTTCTGACGTTGAAATAGAGTTCCCCTCTCAAATTATACCCATCCTGCTTTTCGATAACATTTTTGGTGTATTTCCCAGAAGGTGATTATTTCTTGCTTTCTACATGATTTGTGAGGTCTTAAATTTAATCAGATCAGTGAACTTCATTGTGTGTGACTTTAAAAATAATGAATTGGTATTTTTTTAAATATCCAACATTATTGATTATTCTTATTGCTCTTTTTGGTAATGTGCATAACTGTGGGTTGGATTTGTAGGTGTTACCCCATATCTCCACCCAATAACTTAGATATGGTAATACCAGAGTATGATACAGTGTATGTAGTGATTTGTGGTCCAGTATATGTCTTGATTTTCCCACTATGCTATCGTCTTTGTCAATTTAGCTTTGACATGGATTATATGTGGTTTCCGGTAGATTTTGTGATCTTAAATCACATCAGGAAATGTTTTTTCATATAATCTTTCTATGCTTATGTTGTTGATTTTTCAATTTTACATGAGGATTTTTTTTATCATTATTATTTTAATATCCTTATCTTTGTTTTACTTACGTTTAATGACAATTTAGTTTACATCAAACCTTTCATTTCTTAATTTCTACAGTGACCATCTCCAAAGTCTGCTGTAAATTGTCTCCTGAACAGAAAATATTGGTATCATCAGTCAATAAAATAAATAAATAAATAAACGTCAGTGTGTTTGATACCCTGCATATGTCGTTGATGTATATTATAAAAAGCTTTGGACCTAGAACAGACACCTGCGGTATGCCAAAAATTAAGTTCATGTCAGCAGATTTATGTTCACCAATATCTACAAATTGTTGCCTGTTTCTTAAGTAGCTACTCACCCAGTCCAATCAAAACCCCTCTGATGTCACACCTTTCAGGTTTAGTGAGTAAAATTCCATCATTTATGGTGTCAAAATGCTTCATTTGGATCGATGAAGATTCCTATTACATGTTTTTTTATTGTCTATGCCATTTTTGATTCCGTCAAATAGTTCCATTAGTGCCAAAGATGTTGATCTGTCTGTCCTTAATCCATATTGACTGTCACTTAAAAGTTTGTGGGTTTCAATGAAATTATCGAGTCTTTCTGCAAATAGTTTTTCAAGGATTTTAAAGAACTGGGAGAGTAAAGAAACATGCCTGTAATTTGTGAAATGGTATCTATCCCCGGTTTTATATAATGATATTACTGTCGCTGATTTAATTTTGTCTGGAAATTGACCAAATTAATAAGACAAGTTACATAAATTAGTAAATGGTTCCACAATTTCATCAATAACAGTCTTTATTGAGATCATGTCAATGCCATTCTAATCAGTGGAGGGTTTGGTTTGACCTTTTCTTACAGTGTTTATGAACTCTTTTCCATCGACTGCTCGAAGGAAGATGGGGTTAGGATTTCTATCCCCTTCTGTTGTTTCTGGGTCCTTTAATATTTTCTTCCAGATCTGGTATCACATTTACAGAGAATTTTTAAAAACCATTAACCTTATCTGCTATATTATTCATTGTCTTGTCCTTCTCAATATTATACTCCAAGTAAGAGCCCTTGGTGAACCATGGAGTACTTGTTTGTTTTTGTCTATAACTGTTCTGCTTTTCCAGGACATTTTTTGTCATATAGTGTATAAAAATATTCAGAAATCCATTAATGCTTTGTCAATCTCTTCTTCCTCATATACTACTTTCCAATTCTGTTATATTAATTCATTCTTAAATGAATTTGTTTTCTTCGGTTCATACTCTTTTGTATTTGAGATGATTAATATCCTTAGTCTTCAAATAATTACAGTGGTAGACAATAAAGACAGGTAAATCGTAAAACGTTTAAAAGAACACTCTTAACCACCATTGCGCATAATGACTTCAGCTGTCCCCATGGCAACGTGTGAACAACGCTCAGAATGTCACAAAAAAAGCTATGAAAATGTTTGGTTAAGAGTTACTTATATCTTGTTTACTGTAGCTTTGGGTACTGTGCATGTTAGAGTCTGCATAATCTTTATTTGTTGTTTTCACAATGTTGTTTGAGTTATATTCTTAGACACATAACTGTATGACCCGAAAGTTAAGCGGAGATACCACGGCTAATCAAAATATCACCAAATGTTCGTGCATTATATCTGTTTCACTAATTGAAGCAATTAAAAAAAAGGCATGACCGAGGATACATTACTTTGAGTGCTATTATGGTGTCACCAGATAACACATATTCCTTCAACCTCATATAGTCATGGTGAAGCTCTATGGTTTGAAATGTTTATGTGGAAATGTATATGGAATGTTTTCTGTGTTGTAAACGCAAAGCCACTAATATACCTTGACTTATTCTAGCTCGAAGAAAGGTGCATCATAGCCTATGTCTTTGATATCTTAATGTGATTTGGGTCCAGCCACATTCAATTCAAATAAAAAAATGTACCCATGAATTCTTTGCATGCTAGCAAAGTTATATTTCCTATTTCTATTAGACTCACAATCTCATTTTAATGCTTGCTGTGTACATGGCTGTACCACTATGTCGGCAAATATGAAACTCCCTGCATGAAGAAAGGACGCAAACCAACCGATGTGTATTATTATTAAAATAACATCTGATAAAAGACCTCTCTAATCATTGACATTTTAATTAATAACGGCAATTTAATTACACATTCATTCTATGTTATGCTTACAGATGACATGTATTTTGTCAAATAAGATAAATGCACTCAGTTAAAACTAGTTCTTTCAAGTTTCAATTGTCTCTTAATCATGTTGCTTAGATGAATCGGATCAGATGGTTATAGGATCTCTAATCCAAAGTAAATGACTGACAGCTGTAATGCTAAGATGTAAAACTGAAAGTTCACAGAAACTGTCAGGGTGAGTAATTGGACCACTGCAGCAGAGATATTTGTATTTCCACTGCTGAGAAATAATCGGACCTCAGGACCTCAGTGAGAAACAGAGAAAGAAAAATGTTCAAAGCCTTGCAAGTCCAGATAATTCTCAAGTGCAGTGAGGGGAATTTGGCAGATTGAAGAGGAATAAGTGAGCGAGGCAAAATCCTTTGCATTTTAATGCAAACTTCGAATTGAACATAAATGAAGAAAGAGTTACAGCAGTGTATAACAAAAACCAGGAAAAATCATCTTCATATTGTTATACTTCATATAGTCAGCAGGACGCAGATATTTTACAGCTAATAAAGGATAGTAGCCAAAGTGATGGACCAACAGACCTGCCAGGAAGTCACAGGCGTGCGCGTGTGCGCAGGTGTGCCTGCGTGCGTGTACAAGTGACATCAAATATCATGCTGGCATTCTTCTGCAAAGTGTTGACACTCCTCTCACATTCATCCACAAAAACACAAACACGATTTGTGTGACAACTTGTGTGTGTGTTTTGTGAAGTTGTGCGGATCCTATGACATTATCATTTATATTGGACCAACCCCTCGTAATTTGATAACCCATTAATTTGACCTACATCTAAACGTACGATAACTTTATTGAATAGTCAAAAATAAACTGTTTTCAGTAACGTGAACAAGTGTATCCCTGTATTCATAAATGTGTCTGTGTCACATAAGGTTACACATAAGGTCACTGACTCAGTTGGACTTTATGCAACTTGTACTTTATTGGAAGATGTGTCAACATGTGTCACATAAAGGTTTAATTACTGTCACAGTTGTGACAAATATATAATGGCTCCTCCTGGGGGTGCAGGTTTTGTGGTCCCAGAACCGACAATGTGAACAATTGACCCAAAGATATTCTCATCATCAGAGGTGTCGGAATCCTCTTTGTCATTGTACTTGGGTCGTTTGGTTGTTTGCTTTTTTTTTCTTCTTTCTTTCTTCTTTCTTTCTTCTTTCTTTCTTCTTTCTTTCTTCTTTCTTTCTTCTTTCTTCTTTAGCCCCTTTCCAGGTGGCAGGTTTATTCTCTTTTATTTACACCTTTACAATGCTCTGCTTCTTTTCTTCCTCTTCAAGTGCCTGTTTCACTGGTGTATGTGTCAGAACTTTTGATTGTCTCTTCTCTCTCTTCCCACTTGGAGTCTTCCTTGGGCCTGCTGTGAAAGGGGCAGATAGCAGATGGACTGAAACTCTGCTGGAATTCCTGCACGTCATGCTCATATCATTACGTATCACTGATCTGTGTGAGCTGGACATTGGGTCCCTGTCGTGGGGACTTGTGTATTTACAGAAAGAAGGCGGCAACTGCTTGCTGGATCAAAGTTACTCCAACTACTCAACATGAGTCAGCATTCTCTCATTTGCGCAAAATGTCACACAGTGATGAAAGAGGCTGCCATGCAAGGCACAACCATTCATGCAAACTTTGGCTTCTTGCGCAAGGACTGCTTTGATCTGAAGGGAAGGACCATTGTTGAAAAGACTGACCTTCAGAGAAGTGCTGTACCTCCTGAGCCACCGTCGCCCCTGGTACAAGGTTGCCCAGGCACAGGTACTAGGTAGTATGACACAAACAGAGGCTTTATCTGGTATTTGACTGTACTGTATTAATAATGACGAGATGAAAACATGGCAGAATTTCGACACGCTTCAGTTTTTGGCGAGAGAACTTCAGGCTGCTGAGAGTGCCTGCGGTTTCCATGGCACAACCAAGAATTTGCGTTATACCTGACGCCCAATCAGCAAGCAAACTATACACAGGGCAAGGAAAATGTTCAGTCATGCATATATACTTATGAATTATTCTCGATTGCATCTCTGTGTAATATTTGTGTGCCGTTCAGCAATCTGTCTCTAATCTGGAGATGTAGCAGGAAGCACAGCAGAACCTCATCCGAACAAAAGCCTGCTGATTAGCACTGGAATTATCCCACAAGCAGAAATCTTTTCATGAGCTTCAGCATTCAAATGAGTCACCTACAAAAGTCCCATCTAATACTAGGGTGAAACTTATTAAATCATTAATTATGAGATAAATGCTGGCTGATTTCACAAACCAGCACTTATCAAAAATTACAAGAAGAAAAGACTAAAGGGTTGAGAGCGGGCTTGCAGATTCATCTTTGTTAATATAATTCTGAAAAAGGATGAGTGAAGGGTGTCACTGAGGAAGCTTTATAAACGCAACAGCCGAACCTGCAGCGGGTAAGATTTTGGAAGGGCACGACACAGAATGAATAGAAGGAATAAAATCACAGTAGTTACCTGACGAAGCCGACGCCCAACGCTCAAAACAACATGAGACCATGACATGATAACGCTGGAGGTAGTGGACTGTGATTAATCAGTGACAGCTAACCACTAATTACAGCCCCCAATCAATTACTCCAATGCTCATTATCTAGTCAGCACACCACCTGGAGAGCAATAATGCGATTTACTCACTATGGGCCTTATATACACGTCTTTTGACGGGACTGACAACGAATAGTTGCTTTTCTCTAGAGAGAAGCGTGACCAGGGTTTAGTTGGTCTCTAATTCTTTGTGTGTGGAAAAAGTAAGTGAATAATCCTCTATAGATACAAAAATACGTGAAAACCTGAGTCTTCATATAGGGAGCTGGATTTGCAAATATGCGTATGAAATGCATGCATGAAATTTTTGCTCGGCCAGAAGCTTTCAGCCTCTGCTTCAGGATTTGCGTGGTACTGAAGATTAATGCTCTTCTCCCAGAAGCTCACTAACTGGGCAACACCCAATTACACCTCCTTACACCTCCTCTACACCATGAGCCAAGCGGCTGGACTCCAAAAAAGAAAGTGAATAAGTGAAATAAGAGGTGATCAAGATGTGCATGACCAGAGGGGGAGAATCCAGGCATGAATTTAATGTTGGCGAGAGTCGGAAGATGAGCACAATGCAATGCATTCAGAAGAGAAGGGAAGGAGGGAAATTGGATCGAGAGCAGCTAAGATGCAATGTTTGGGGTCCATTATGATGATTAACATTTATATTTAGTTAAAAATACAGTTAAATTAGTTAACTGTAAAAACGTAAGAAAGATGAAAGCATGACAGGACACCGTCACAGCTATGCTGATTTGAATGTTCCTGTTTTTGCCACATAAGCGTTATTGATGGTTGGATGGCAATACAATAATGTTCTCCTCCGGAAAAATGATGATGATGACAACAATAATAATTTTTGATGCCAGGGACTTGTCATGTATTGCTATCCTCAGGGGAAAGATTTAATCAACCTATACATTAGTTTATTATGAAATTCCTGCAAAACTAATAACTTTCCCATCCAACCTTTGCTGCACTTTGTGTTTAGTACTAATTACTGTTATCCTAAGGCTAGAAAAAAATTAGATTTAAGTGATAATTTTCATCCTGAGCGATTGAGCATGCCTACGTTAGCATTTAGCATTGTGGACTATTTGACTCAAAAACAATCAGGATAAGTTTATAACTTTACCAAAATGAGGTTTGGTGCACAAGCATCATAAGTTACAGTCAAATAGCCAGAATCAAAACAGAGTTACACTTGCAGGTATACACTAGAGCAGGAGTGGCATGAGAGACACAAACTGGCATACAATCAACTTGGAAAACAACATGGATGCTGTGATTACTGTCTCTTTCAATATGCAGCAATGTTCAAACGACAAAAGCTTGATGGGTTAATGACAAAAAACAATTCAAGTCTGAGGAACCGAAGTTTGAATTTTTCTGATTTCAAATTTGTCATTGACGCAGCATAAATAAAATGCGGGGGGGGGGGATAACAAGACAGTTGTGGTAACAATTGAAGCAGGATAGTAAACACATTGGCGAGCGAAAACACAGGCATATTTATAAGACTATGGCTTTGCTAAAAATGGAAACTTCTTTAACATGAACACAATCATTAAGCACAGAGATCGATGACAATAATTGAGACCGTAGTATTATCAATGCCATGCAAGTAATGTTTGGTTTAAAGAGCAAGGCTACAGGTCACCCTTGTCTTAATTGTTGTTCTGTCTCTGTATGGCTGAAATGTCATTGTGATCATACGACCACCCTTCGCACATGGACGTTTCTCAGCAATTGAGATTATCCCTTTAGGAGTAACAGTAAAGTGTTGTTTACTGAACAAATTATATTCTGGAGCTCATTATCAAAAATGTACATTCTCAGGCTCCCAAAAAGGTTTGTCATGTGAAAAAAAGACCAAACAGCAACAAATTCTTACCATATAACGCTGGTGTAATACACCACACAGGGAGAAGGAGGTCTGAAACAAGAAGACAGATGAGTGACAAAATAAAGCAGGATACACGAAATATCAACTGACTGAACCAAAAAAAACATGACCTTAAGTAACTTGATGACCTATTAAAACACATTTTGTATTTAATCATGACTAAAAAACTATACCAGTTTGGATTTGAAGAAATGTTTCATGATTGAGAATCTTTATTGTTCAGCACTGTTGTTCCTTCTTGTGAATATAAGAAGTTAATTATGTTCTCTGTTCCTTCTGGTTGTCAGAAAAGCAAACTGGAAAAACAAGAAATTCTATAATGTATAGTTGAAATTATACAAAACATGCAGGTCGATATATGAGAATTAATGTTCTGAAATTGATGAAGTTCATCCATTTTCCAGGACTACTTATTCTGTTCAAGGTCACGGGGTTTCTTCAGCCTATCCCAGCTGAAGTAAAGACAAACAACCATTCACCGACACTCTCGTGGCAATTTCAGAGTCACCAATTGACCTAAGATGGATGTTTGTCGGACTGTGGGAGGGAGCCAAACTAGCAAGTGGGAAACGCTGGAGAGAGAACATTTAAATTTCACAAACAAAGGCCCCAATGTTGCAGAGGTGGGTTTCAACTGAGGACCTTCTTGCTGTGAGGCAACTATACCACCCACTGTGGCACTTTACTGCCCTGACCAGAACATATCCCAGATTGTCACATATGTGATTGAGTCTAATCTAAAGCAGAAGGTAGGATAAAAGGGACCGCTATTAGAGTCAACACTACACGATCGAAACAACTACACAATACAACAACTTCCTTCCCAAAAGGTTGAAGTCCATTGTGAAGCAAACACACACCAATATCTTCTAACACACATTTAGTTTTGGGGCTGTTTAGTGGTGAGCTTGTATTAGGTAGGCTTTTCACGTCGGCCTGAGACATTCAAGGGCGTGACAAAGCCCTTGGATGCCTCACCAGACGCACACAGGCATGACAAGGTGTCAGTATGTGATGAGCTGGGATGAGAAGATGTTGGGTAAGCTGAAGATAGATATAATGCCCGAAACAAAATGTAGCAACAGAATTTCATGTTGGAGGACGTGTCATTATAATCCTGTAGCGTATTGCAGGATGACTAGACAAAGAAAGCCAGCCTCATTCAGAAGTTGAACGTGTTCCCTCTCCTGCAACAGAAACACACACAGATGCGGGAATCCTCTGTGACAAATGACAAAAAAGTCCTCTGCAGAGCGTTCAGAGTAATTACACAGAAGGTCTTCCTATTTAGCATAGAGTTTGATGCAACAAATTCAGACTGAGAAAGAGATGTGCAGAGCAGATGAAAGACAGGAGAGATTACAAGTGCCTGTATGTGTAATGTCTGGAGTCACAGCTTTTCTTTCTTCTGTTAAAACAAACACTGCTTAAAGATGGAACTGAGTTTATCTTCTGTGGGTAACTGATGATGTGGGTTCTGGAAGTTTACATAAAAGTTGCAAGCTTGAAGAATAGTGAATTTCGTTCTTGGCAGGATGGGACATCATTTGGATGTAATATCCCAGGACAGTGAATTTTTATGTCTTGCTTTTTTTGTTTTTAACCCTGACACATACTTCAGTTAGATGTCTAAATCAGCCCTTAGGATTTAGTTTCTTCACCTTTTTAGGCAGCGCAATAATCTTTTCATGCAAGCGCTATCTGTGCTTCGCAGATGATGTGGTTCTGTTTGCTGTTGATCATCCACATATACTGGAGCGGTTAGTCGGCAAGTTCGAAGTGACTGGCTAGAGAATCAACACACGTTCCCTGAGCAGGCTGGAGTATTTTCAAGTATCTTGATGTATTGTTGTCGTGAAAGTGGAGGTGAGACAGAAGGGAATTTTTGTGTGGTACCAACAGTAACCACAGACGGTGTTGGATCAGGTGAAGAGAGCGCTGAGAAGTAAGGCTGACCAGGGATCAGCCTTACTTGGGACCGGATCGGTTTTCCACATGACTGACGTTCCAAACCTCATCTATTGCCATGAGCTCTGGGTATCGAATGATATTGTGGATACAGGTTTTCCTGACAGAGGCTATTAGGTTTTTCTAATATCTGCTGGATTTTGATGAAGTGCATGGTACTACAGTATGTACTTCGACAAGATATTTAGGGCCTTGAAAGAAAAACAGCCTCATTTCAAGAGATCCACAACCAGACTTTTCAGTGGCTATGTGATGCTTTCCTCTTTGGCTTCTTTTTCTGCGATGCTACATCCATCTTTGATATTTCTAGCCAAAAAGCTATATTCTGGTCTCATCTTACATTACCTATAGCCTTGTTCCATTGAAAGGAGTATTTTTTCTTTCTACCCTCGAGAACTGTTTGTGTTGGTTTAGGTAATTCAAATAACTGTTAAAAACTGACATTTTTAACTGTTGAGAGATTTTCTTGTAATCTATTCCATTGATTTGTGTATCTACAAATTTTCATCGTACATCATCGATGTGTTCTCTCGTCTTTCCCATTGTGGAGAACATCAAAGAGAATTAGGCCTGTGTCACCTCATAGTTATACCCCAGCAGAACAGGATGACATTGTTCACCGCCTCCACACATCTGAGCTAAACTGTGGTTTTGGTTTGTTTTGACATGGTGGTCACATGATTCACTCCTTTTCCAACATGGCAGAGAAATGGCCAACTTCAGAAACTGCGGCTCAAACAAGCGTGTCAAGATTTGTGCAACGATTTGTGCAACGTTCCATAGTGTCCTCTGGAAAGACTTCCGTTGTGTTGTGGCTTTTGCAGCAAATTCTCAAAATGCTTGTTTTTCAATTTCTTGTGTGTATTCTCCCTCTGCCCCATGGGTCACAGCTTAAAGCCTTCAAACATACAAACAGAGCTGTAATGATCATTTAGCAGCAGTAGGGTGAAATATCATTGGGTTGTCTAGTATACTTCTAGTGTACTTGAAAATAAGATCTATCATACCCCCTTTGTGCCAGGTGGCAGGTCAGGTGACCTTTCAACCCTTTTTGCTTTGAAAGTAAAGGAGTGCAGCTTCAGCTGCTGCTCACTCAAAACTCCAGAGGGCGAATTTTAATCAGTGCAATGCCGCTGGCTGTATATCATGCTTAATGAGGCCAAGAGAGTGCTTTCATTTAGCCATGTGCAGGTAACAAATGGACGACGGTGTTCATGGCACCACACACACATACACACACACACACACACGCACACCCTATCCTGTGTTTCTCTTTTCTCTCTCTCTCCTTGGCCAGCTCCCATCGAGCTCATTCATGAGGTTAACACACTTTTGCATTTCCAGTCTGTAGTTTGACTCTTTAAATATCAGTTTTATTTCAGTGTCAGAAAAGCAAATTCAATGCAGACCTCTTTATCTTGATAAACGCTTTATAAAGTGACCATACATCATGTTTACATTGGCTTCCCTATTTACAATCAAATGCAATCCAATACAAGTTCCCTGAAAACAATCCTCTAAACTGTAGAAATTTGGCTGCATTGTGTGCAGAAAGGCGTTGATTTAATTCAGTGGTAAAATTTGAGTCCATAGACCAGCTGCTCTTGATGGATTGGATCGCATCATCACGAGAGACGTTTCTAAGTCTAACTCCTCTCCAAATCCAGCTCCTCTCTTTTATGAGAGAGGACAGTTCAATAAGGAAAACAGACAAACAAGGTGTGTGGGATGTTTGTGTGTTTGTGTATGTGTGTGTGTGTCTTTAAAACATTCAGCAGCAAAAGGCCCTGGGACAGAATTGATCGAAAAGCAGTTACCAAGCACACTGTGTTGCTACATGGGACAAGAACTCTTACCAGATGTTGTCTGTAGGTATGTGCAAAAAATCTAGAATTCAGTTATTCACTGATTAGCCATAAAATTAGAACCATGTGTCTTATATTATGTATGTCTTTCTTTTTTGATGCACTGTTTTCTATAATTTTTCTATCAGAACCAAAATGTACTTTTTCAGCAAATTAGTGCTCCAGTAGCTCTTTTCTGTGATTGGCTAGCATAGTGTTAAACTCCTTAACTACTCGCATCATTGAGTCTTGGCCAAGAATTAATCTATCATTGTTAATGACAAGTTAATGAATTCTCATCTTTAGGGATTTCCCATTTTTCACCTACTGGTTGTTTACACCTAAATTACTGCAAATATAAAAGCATCCCCATTAGCCTTAACTGTAAGTATTGGCAAATGTTAGAATGCAAACAAACAAAAATGGTGACAGTAAGCATGTTAGATAGTTGACAAAGTACAGCTTTACATAGCCACTTGCATTGATGTAGTGAGCCATAAACCAAACTACACCTCAGGGACATTAAAGCTCCACTCCACTTTACTTACCTCCTAATGCATGCTGGGAGAGAGCCATTAAATTTTCATTCATCTCTCTCAACATTATATATCTTCACATTTATTTGGACAGGATTAATACTCTATGGGGAGACGGATGCTAAAGTATCTCTGATTCTACTTTTTAACTAAACTAATAATTCCACATGGGATTTAAGCCTTTCCAGGTACAGGGACAGCTTTTGGAATAAAGGAGAGATTAGTGATTCTAAGCTTCTTTTATTTATTTTCATTAAAATAATATGATGCTTAAACTCTTATCAGTGATAGTTAAAAAATATCCCAGTAAAGATAGAAATAACCAGGGTTTGACAATGAACATTTTTCTTGGGGCATTGGTCCTTTTACATCATCCAGATTCCGTCTTGATTTTTTTCTTTTTTTTTCTTCTTCCTGATGAGTTCAACTCCATCACTCCTCAGCTCCAAAGGTCTCATTACAGCAAGACCAGCAGGGAACATTCTAATAAACAGATGAAGACGATACTCTTGCAGCCTGCGCACACACATACACACGCACAACCTTGAGAAGGATTACACGATGGACGACTACAAAATAAAAACCTCTCACTTGATTAATTCAGGCAAAACAAATCGCAGCTCACAGACACACACTCAGAGCAAGAGAAATAGTGATACAATAACAGTCACCGTGAAAGTGCAAGCAAACATGTGGCTCCAGATAACGGCGCCGCTTGTTAAGGAAAAATATGGACACACTGCACGTTCAAACACACACTGAAATAATGAAACGCACACACCCGTGTACCTCTGCTGCACTGTGCACAATAAGTCTTGCTTCATTAAAGCCAAATCTCATCCACTATCAGTTTACAACCACAGAAGTCGTTTGAACCGCCAGGGAAATACAAATCCATTCTGTTCCGGGGTTATCTTAATATATGAGCTTGTCTCCGCCACATTGGTCCGCGTTTATGAGCTTGGCAAACACCCACAGCACCATCATATTGCACCGGAACATCCGCGGGATGGATTGGTGCACGCAAAGCAATTAACAGCTCATATAGATATGCTTAATTGTGTTCATGTGTGCATCCTTTGTCTGCTTCTCCAATTTCTACAACTGTTATCATCAGAAGCTTATTGTGGATCACAGTTTGTTTGTGCACGTCCCGTAATTCCTACAGCAAGCCTCTTAGAATTACAGATTTTCCTAACATACTCATGCAGGTACAGTATCTCCGACGAACCGCCGACCCTAATGGCAGCGACTGATTTGTCAGAGTAAATGGTTTTATGAGGTTTAACTCCCTGGGACATGGAGGAGAAAGAGCCAGTAGACAAATGGAGCACAAAGAAGACAAATCTCTCAATACTGTCAATGTCTTCGCTGCTCCAGCCATCCATCCTCCATCGCTCTTTCATTCACTATCTGTCTGGCCCGAACCCACCTGTATGACACCCGATCACTCTTCAAACCTCGATCCATTCATTACCCCTGTCACCTCATGCTTCCATTTCTCTGCCCCAAGGCCTGAGCCTGCCTCACCTGTCACACACGATACCATATGAGTGGATTACCTGGAGTATCATGAGGGATATGTCCTCACAAAGGTTAGGATTTGCACACATCACTGCGCCATTACATAGTCACCGTTCTCACTGCAACATGAATCACTGTTTTCCTTGAGATAATCAAACATAATTAAGTTTTTACACTTTATGAAAGTGTAATAAAGTATTTCAAATATTGGCTTCTTTTTGAGTACAATGGTTTAAGATTGCATTCTTAAACCATTGTCATTATTAGATTATAATAACGAGATAATAACTACAATATATAATCTTTCATTAGATATTAAGATTAGACAGTGAATGCGTTGTCATTAAGAATGAAGAAAATGGAAATGAATGAAAGAGTTCATAAGTCCTCCCTCAAATCTATCAAGCCTAGTTTCAAAGATATAAGTTGTTTTTTTCAGCAAATTAAGATTTGTTGAAGGATCCACACCAGCGTAAAGGATTTCCAACCCGACACCCAGAAAGCTGTTATTACTGCGCTATTACTTAATCTTTCTAATTAAATGATCAATTATCAACCCCAATCAATTATTAAAGCATTTCAATGTATAAATCATGTGTTAATGTGGGTCTCATTAGATGCTTTGATTCATGTAAGAGATTTAAATTTAACACCACTGCAGTCGGAGTGTTTAAATTCAATGGATGACCTTGTGGAAATTGTTACTTGTAGAAAAGATAGTCTATCAACATTTTTCTTCAACAAAGAATTTTAGTATGTTTTATGTTTTTTCTGTTATTTACCATCTCAGCTTTAGAGTTTTGGTTCTGTTCAGTACTCTTTCAAGTTGCAGTTGTCCCACTTTAGACTATCTGACCAGAAGCAAACACATAAGCATCTATTTGCTGGAGCACAGTGTAGCATTTAGCAGCTTAAGTGTCAAATATTTCCCTCAGGCGTTGGTTAGTTGTGACTGAAAAAGAACGAGGAGCAAACTTTACTTGCACAAACTTTACAAATTAATGGAAATACTGCTCCCCTTGATGTGTACATAACATCTTTATAAGATAATTGTATGTCCGTTTTTTGTTCTCAGATTGTAGAGCTGCTTTGTGAAACACATTTAATTTGAAATTTTCCGTGCTTTGAAGCCTTTTGCACCAGAAACGTAATTAAAAGAAAAATACAAATATAAGACCGTGTTAAAGAGAAACTACATCACACCACTACCCAATGGACCTCTAAAAGTTAATTAATAAAGTGCAGGTTGCTTTATTTTCATTTTGGAGCATGGGACGAATTTATATCAGCCATAACATTCTAACCATAACCGCATAAGACAGGGTGTACTTGGTCTGCATCAGTCGGTAGGTGGTTTGTTTCAAAGTAGCATCCACATGGAGGGCAGGTACACCCAACAAGACCTGCAGTAGTGGGTATGGTCTGACCCAGTTGTTTAGTCGTCACCATTTGGTTGTTGTTACTAAGGTCCACACTGCTTGCGAAACATCAACTTTTGAGGACAAAATGTTCTCCTGCTGCCTAATACATCCCACAAACTGACGGGTGCCATTCTAATGAGATCAAAATGTTATTCAGACTTCATTCCATCAGTGGTTGTAGTTTTATGGCTGGCACAGTGTATATTCACTTGCTTGAGTTTGTGACAAGAAGATGGTGTTGACATAAAAATAGTTCAGGCTTAATATTCAAGTCCCTGCAAAACTCCCAAGAAAATCTGATTCCCCGAACGACGCTCTTCACTTCCCCTCCGTCCTCTTCTGCTGTGCAAGGCAGACCAGCAGGCATCAATCTCCATGCAGCCCTTCCTTCTTTAGTGTCGGCGGGCTAAAACAGATGCAGAGCTTGTCACAGGCTTTCACAGCATTGACCTACCACGCCTCAAACTCCTTCCTCCCATAAAAGGAGGAGTGAATGATGGGGAGTCAAGGCAGATGCACATGAGGAAGAGCGAGGAGGAGGGAGCGAGTGCCAGACTCATATAGCATGCATAACAACTGAGTATGCCACTCCACATGCATTGCTCCATCTATCTCCTACTGACTGTCTCATCTAAGGCCAAGGGAGACGCACAAATGCACATACACACACACAAATCTTCATAACGACAGAGCGATTTGGGCTTATTTGACACGGGTATTATTAAATACAGACATTTTTCTCCCCTCGTTTAGGAAAGTAATCGCGTCCACACATGTACAGATTAAAAATACTTCCATCCACAAAAGAACCCTCAATTACACTTTCAAGTACTTGTCAAGAGTATACCAATGCAACAGGGGGCGATATAGCTACAACTGTAAATCTATGTCGACCAATCAGAAGCCAGAAAGAGTCCTTTGTTTAGCATTCAGTCACCTCTGTTCCTCGGTATAGTAAAAGAGGAAACTGGTTTTAATGAGTAAACATGTATAAAAGGCCAACTAGCATGGCTAATAACCGACATATTTTGGCTACGTCTGCCACAAGGCGAGTCGCATACTATAAACAAACAAAGAAAAGGGGCAATCTGTGACGGAGACTCTAAAAGCTTTCACACTGAATGAGTTTTTATGCATGTTTTTAAAAGTACCCATGAACGTGTGGACAAGGTCCTGGCTGCAATCTGACTGTCAACGCCTGAAAAACTCTGATGCCTCAAATTTCTCGTAGAGAAGGTCACCGTTGCTCAGGGACGTACTCAAAAAAGCTCATTGTGCTGACATGCATGCCCACTCACAGAGCCCCATGTTTCTGCAATGTTCATGCACTTCAGTCCAAGACACATGTTGACCTTTACTGGGAAACTTATAAACTGGGAAATATTGACAGGACTGTTGTCAGGCTTTATGAAGGGTGAGCCATCAAAACCTCTGAATGGCAAAGTTATTGAAATAGCCAGCTGAGGGTTGGTCCTGCTGATATAAATATATCTACTCAATAGCCTTCATTCCACTCCAATACTGCAATGCGGCACTTCACAACTGTTCCACTACACCAATTAGCTTTAAGAGGGTTTTCCCTTTTTGGTCAATTTAATGGATGGTGGCATGTTTATAAAGGATGTCATTGTTAAAGTGTGGTTTTAAAATACTGTTTTTCGGCAAGAATATTTGGAGTACCTCTCAAAATAGGTACCATTGCGCAAACGCCAGTGTCTATTGGAGTGACACTAGACACAAGGCAAAGTACATACTGGGATGTTGAAAGGATGATGATGGATCTATTTTTCACCTAGATATAACTTCTTATCTCATAGCGAGTCTATCAGTTTTTTGTCTACATACATTGTCTTAGTGGAACTGCATTGTCTAAACAGCTATCTGTTACTATTATTGGAACCTTCATACTAATTACAGTGTTTACAACTATGCCACTGCCCATTATCTTTTATGCTATTGGCAAAATCTTTCATTCATGCATTTATTTATTTAATCAGAAAAATTAATTTTCAGGAGGGACACATCCACAAAAGCACAGGTCATTCACTCATTAACACACACACAAACGCACACACAGTCACAAGTGTTAGTAAAAGTAGAAGTTAATAGACACTCTAGGTACATCTTGACTTTGAAGAAAGTAAAAAACTAAATCCATCCCTCTGCAAATTTTCATCAAAATCCACTAACTGCTTGTCCAGATATCTTAAAAAAATGCACAAAGCAACATGGCTGATCTCATAATCTCCTCAAGCACTGGTGGTAATGATGTAATTGAATCATCAGTCCTACTAATATTCATGCTACAGTATACCGTCAGTATCAAGAATACTGGTCTTTCCTCTGTTTGATGAATCCTGGAACAATACCAGAACGTCCCCAGTGATGGCTGGCCAGGATCGATGGTTTGAAGGCGAACGATTTGCACAGCTCAGGGATGAGCTTCCTTGAAGCCTGCTGGGCTTCCTCTTCGGTCAACACAGAGAAAGCCCTGTTAAAATATGGTCCAGGAGAGACGCAGCTCTCTCTGAAGTGATTAAAAGCTGTTTGTTCCTTCAGCAAGGCCATGGAGACCAGGTCAAACAGGCCCGTGACCACGAGCGGCTTCTGAGTCTGCAGGAGACACAGCCGGCTCTCGGCTCCTGTGATCAGGAGAGGTTCAGCAGCTCGTGGTCGGGGAATTGAACATTGATCAAGACAGGGCAAAACTCAAAACTCAAGTGTGGGAGAGTTTAAAAGGCTGAGCATTAATGAGTCAGTGACAGACAGACGCAACCAAATAGTATGACGAGAAACAATTAAGATAACAGGCATGAGAAAAAACAGCAAATTCAAAATGTTAAATGGTTAAAAAGCAAAAATCATCAGTTTAATTTAATTTTACCAAAGGTAAAAACAAATGTATTTCCAAAATGTGGGACACCTTTACGATAAGCATAACAAATTTACATTTTGGACAAACACAATTACGTTTGTTGTTATTAAGATAACAACAAATTTACAGGATGTAATAGGCTTTACCAAAAACAAAACAAGCTCACCTTTTGGAGAAACAAATACAAATTTAGTAACAAATTTACAAACTATGAAACAATTCTAATAATCTGGATTTTACAAATCATTACAAACTTTAAATTTTTTCATTTTCAAGATGTTACACACTTTTACCAAAACACAATAAATAAATACATTTTGGAAAGGAAAGTTTCAGACATAAAACCAAATTTTCAAGACATGGAAACATATTTAGATTTTATAAACCTAAATTAAAAAGACAAAAACACATCTTCAAGATGTGTAAAAGCTTAGAGGCAAAAAAAATGTACCTTTTGGGAGACATCAGAACTGTTATACCTAAACCTAAAATATATGCACATTGAAAAAATAACCTTAGAAACATAAAAATGCATGTTCAAGATATGGAAAAGAAATTTATATTTTTAAAACAAAATTACAAATCTAAAAACAAATTTAAAAGATGTGTGGCAGTTGTTGTAGATGCATACTAAATTTAGATTTTATGAAAAAAGATAATTATAAACACGAATACCATATTTTCAAAATGCGGAAACATTTTACCAAAAAAAAAGTAAATTTACTGTTTGGAAAACAAACTAACAAATGCAACAAGACATTTACATATTTACTTCATTTTTGTGTTCTACTTTAACCAAAAACATGAGAAATATACACTTAAATATAAAAAAATAACATTTCAAACATGAAACACATTCTCAATATGCTGAAAAATATTTATAATATTTAATATTTATTTCATAAGTAAGGGTAATTACATTGACTGTAAACAAGAAACGAAAAGGAACGTTCACTTTGTCATTAAAAGGTCTTGGACTGGAAAGGGAATAAATTTACCCTTTCAAAATATAATTATAAGTGCAAAAAAACAAATTCACAAGATGACGCTTGTATGCTTTTATGGAAAGCATAACAAATTTAGATTTCATAAACTGAACGAACAAACCTAAATCTTTCAGCGATAAAGACCCATTTTTAATAGAAGCAAAAGTTTTACCATGGCAAAACAAACATACAGTTTGATAAACAAAGCTGCAAAAGCACAAACACATTATCAAGACAACGGACACTGGAGAGAGTCCAAGGACAAAGTTACATGCCTAGAATCTGACAGAAAGGGGAGATGCTATAGACAGGAAGTGATTGTAGAAGATCTTTTTGTGTCACTCATATACAAATTCTTCTGCCATAGTTTTGCTCATAACTAATGATCCTGTTTAGTTCATTCTGTTTACTCTGATTCTAGGATATATGATAAGCATTTCCTTTTCGCCCTTTATTCTCAAACTTTACCGATCAATTGTTGCTTCCACTGAATTTAAGAATAGTCACATTTTTCTTCAGTGAAGTAAATTCTCAAAAATGTGGATAAAAAGTGACAAAGTTAGGCTTGGTTTTGTGCAAATGAATAGAAAGTAAGAATTAAAATGAAAAATGTGGAGATGGAGGCAGCTACAAGATTAAGACAATATCCGGAGCTCTGATCCACGACCGATTTGATGACAAGTTTTGCTCGATTTCCACAATCTTTTATACGTGAAACAATTGAGCTGGATTTTTACTGCCGCACAGCACACAGGTAAACAAATATTCCTCTTTCAATCATCTAACACCCCTCCTGTAGCGGCTATGGACACAGTTGTTGTTGCTTCCCAACGAGTCGACTCTACCTGCGACACATCGTTTTTCCCCTCTCAGCCGAAGAGAGGAGGAGGGGGTTGGATCACGCCTGGATGCAGACGAGAGGACTCCCCCAGCCAGATTATCATATGAAAATTGAGGCTGTCGGGCAATGGAAGAAATTAGTCTAGTTAATTTCATGCTTTGTGATGAATTAATCCCCATTAGTTGTATATATCAATACGTAGAGGAGCTTTGACAAATTCACATGGATTTCAGTAGTCGAGTGAATCAAATAAAATTTTAACGATAAACACCTCTTTGATTTGTCATAGATCCAGAGAATGTTAAATTTGTCCAGTCAACTACAGTCGGATCACAATATAGGTGTTTAAAAATCAAGTTTTAAACCAGGTGTCATCACACGTAACAAGGATGTTGAGAAATGATCTCCTCTCTGGTCTCAAACATGCACACAGTACGTGATTAGTTAAGAATGAGATGTAGAGTCAACTCTAAATGGATTCTCATATTGCCGTTCTGGGGTGTATTACAGAAAGTAGCTTCATCAAACTCTCAGTTTAACCATTAACTCAGGTTTGATAAACCCTGAGAAGGGAAAACCAGAGTTTCCAGCTCCAGAACAGCTGATCTGAGTTGGTTCAACCAACTCTGAGTTCAACTCCTGCATGAGGGCTTTCAATAGCGAAAAACGATGGAGCTCCAGTACTGTGAGTCACCATGGCAACTGGCGAAACGCTATGGTCGACACTCTTTTAATGTGTTCATGAGCCTAGAATTACAAAAGAAAAGTACAACACAGTTTCATCAGGGAAAGAGAGAAAACTGCTGTGGTAAAAGAAATGCTGCTCAAGTGAAAATATATCCTAGTTTTTCCTCACTTTCTTTGAATATGATAGTTAAAGAGGTGGAATTCTATCAAACAGAATTGAATTTCAATGTATGGGAAATAACATGAAAGTAGCTAAAAATTATATACAAATATAAAGTTATACTATAGGGGCGGTTTATCTCCAACGGTTTTGACCATAATATCTGATTTCTGGATTTGGTCTAAATTTGGTGCCTTTGAATCGATGAAGGAAGTCTATCTTATATGTGTAGTGTTTTACTCTAGATATTTCATATCTTTCTCACTAGGGGGAGATTTTGACAGAAAAAAATGTTTTTCAGATACAACTCTGGAACCATTAGTCCAATTTGGTAAAATGTTGGTGCATGTGAATAAACTCAAAGAGATCCATCTTGTGTATATCATATTTTTCTCTAATAATGAATATGTTAATCAATACAGGAGAAGTTTTTATTTTTTGGCCATAACTTTCTAACTGTTAGTCCAATTTTGGTGAATATTTAGCGTCTCGAGGAGTTAAATCTTGTATCATATTTTACTCTATAAATTCAACTCTGTTTTTATGACAAAATTTCACTTTTAATTGAATGAATTCAGTCAATGGGATTGCTAGTGCAACGCAGTCGATTGGGGGCTTTTCAGGGATCTACTCCGGCTGTTGGGGGTGACAGTGGTGGAACAGTTCCAATTCCAATCTTTTTTTATCTAAAATAAAACCCGACACTCTTATTCATTACGATTGTATTAAATTGTGTACTTATTACCAAAGACACAAACGTGGGCTTTTATGTGACCCACACACCTGGCTCAGATCCGCACCTGACCGTCATAATCATCTTCCTCGTCTGATGCAGTAGATTAACCCTGACTCTTCTGCAACCCCATGTCAGATTATACATCAGCCGCCTCGTATTTCTCGAGTTCTTGTTTTTTTAAAAGTGCATTAATCACCGTTTTCTGCGTTCAGGAGCTTCCAGCCAACCGTCCCATCTGACCATCATGCCTCGGCCGCATCCTGCCACCTCCTGTCCCTCCTTCAGCCAGCCATCAGCCTTCCCTATCCCTCTGCAGAATTCTTATGATTGATAAGATGTCTTTATTACCATTCTCTGAGTCTGCTCGTAGGCCCAAATCAAAACGCAATCCTTGAAAGAATGACCTTTAAGGTGCTCCTAATGTTTGTGCTTATTGACCAGCCAAAATAAAAGTTGAGGAGCCTCCAATGGGAGTAAAAGGTTATTGAGGAGCTCTGATAAGATTGCTGTGTCCTGCAGCTCACTTACATTTATCATAATATCAAGTACACACAAATCATCTAACCAAATAATCGTAGTCTGGTTAAAGACTGCAGTTTGCAAGAACAGCAAATGCAGGAGATGCAAATTAAGAGGAAAATGTTAAGAACGAAATTGACGGGATAATAAGTGCTCAAATGAACACATTTGGGATGCATGACTATCTGTGTGCAGTGCAGCTCTGAGGCATTAAGGATTTGTCATACCATATGGTAGAGATTTTATTTACTTATTTTAACTTAATTTTTTTACCCCACAATCACATCAAACAAACATAAGGCAACATTTAATGTGCATATTTTATCATTTCATTAATTCTCAACAGCCATAATATTATAACCACTGATTGGTGAAGTCAGAATAACATTGATTATCTCATGAGAATGGTGACTGTTGGTGGGTTGCCTTCAGGAGGCAACAATTGAACATTTTGTCCTGAAGGGGATCTGAGCGACTTTGACATGAGTCAAATTGTGGTGACTTGACAACTGGGTCAGAACAACTGCCAAAATATCAGGACCAGTCTGCAGTGGTTAGTACTAACCAAAACGCTGTGATGAAAGACAACTGGTTTGTGGGTGTATACGTCATATTCTTCAGAGCATGGACCGTTGCAGCCTGTGTCTGCATGCGACTCCTCCACACACTTTATATCTGGCTATAAGATGTGAGTCTTTCAGCTGAGGAGAAATTATGTTCCCACCAGGCATTGTCTCATTCAAGCAGTTTTACAGCCCATAAGAGGCAAGATCAACAGCATTTCACATGATATGAAAAAAGTTTATATAAGAAAAGAGAGAGGAAAAATAAACATGATTCTGTATTAAATAAAAACTGGGAAGAAATGTATGTTTGATTTTGAGGTGAACTCTCATGTATTATGTATTACGTATAGGTGAAAGGTGATCTATAACATAAGGACTGATTGTTATTTACATTAAATTTTTCATAATCTTCTTATATATTTTTAGTCTATTTGCTATCAAAAAATAGGATCTGTAACATCCTCACACCCTAAAGATTAGTAATGTTTTTGGAGACATAATGAGGTCTTTGGATTTCTGGTGGGTGTGCTAACTTAAAGCTTCAGCGATAATAATCTAGTAAAGACCGTAAAGCCGAAATAATTTAGGATAAATCTTGCAATTAATTGCTGATGAGTCTTATTCATGGTCATCATCTCCCGCAGATGTGAGCTTCCTGCACCGCCTTCCCCCTCAGGGTGCTGGGCTGCACTATCACGCACACTGCTGTGTGGCCTTTAATGACATTTGTCATGTTTTATTGTGTGTAAATAAACAGCATGTGTGGCGGTGAGTCTTTGTCTGTTGTTATGTCTATATCGTTGGTGAGTTCATGTGTATGTGTGTGTGTGTGTGAGTGAGTGTGAGTGATATACTGCCCACACAGCAGCTCCAGACCTCCAGCTGACCTCTGACCCTTACCACTGTGAAGGAAGTGAACTCCTGCTTACAGGAATGGCCAGTGTGCTGAGGCTGAGGTAACGGGCCATCTAAAGGGCATGAGGAGAGCAGCGACCACAGGAGGGGAGGGATGAGGGATGAGGGATGGACAGAAGGAGGAGAGAACGAGACACCAGCAGCGACGGGGAAAAAAGACATAAATAGAAAAAGCAGGGAGGTTAGGGAGAGCAATGAAAGTCTGCAGAGAGACACAGGAGGAGAAGAAGGGAGGGAAAGGACCAGGGAATAAAGGCAAATTAAGATGAGGCCAAACTGTGGCCTCCAGACGGTGGTAATCATGAGGCAAACCTGCCCTATTACAAACAAAAAATACCTTCAGAGAAGCTCTCATTTATTTCTGCCTCAGGAGAACCTTCATCATGTTTGCACATTTTACGGTGACTCACATGAATTTACTCACGCCTGAAGATTCGTGTTCTAAAAATGCATGGAAACTTTTGTGACTAACGAGTGTTTTCTTTACTTTACTCTCCTCTACATCCTTGAAGAGGAAAAATTAAGTAGCCCGAGGTTGGATGAAGAGGATTCCTTTTGTTTAGACTCAGTGACTGGAAGCTGCTTGTAAAGATTGGTACAACTGGGGGAGACTTATTGGTTTCTCTCTGTTGTCTGATTCCTATATTCCTCCCTCTAAATTGATTTTTGTTTTGTTGCTCTTGCTGCTGTCCATTGTGTCTTGCGAAGGAGAGTTGATTACGCCTGGCACACTGTCCCCTGTGGCCAATTTTCCTACCACCACAACAACCCTGTTGCAAATCAAACTCATGGTTTGGTCATAACGTCCGTAAATACAATTAATGAGTGGGATTAGGGGCAGAAATCTGCATTACAGAACATCTTTAGGCGCACATGAGCTCTTAAGCAAGGAGCAGGAGAGACAGGATATGGGGAGTCCATGCAGGATGGAGTAAAGCTTTAGAGAGACAGAGGATGGAAACATGTGCATGACTTACAGACAGAACAGAGAAAACAGATGGAGCTGATGAATTTAAGAATACTTATAATAAATTAAATTTGGAATGAGACTTCAAATACTGGATATATCACCTCTCCCAGGATATAAATAGTAGTCATTGATGATAATAGATCCCAAACAAGCTGCCCATGGTTTGAGTAACATCAGCAGCTGAGCTTTAAATGGGCCAATATGACACAGCAACAAAAATGGTCTGATATGGGAATTAAATTAAATTTCTTCAGGAGACAAAAATTGATCCCACTGAAATTTAATAGCTTTGTTTGAGTGCATGAGCCTCTGTGTGTGTGTTTGTGAAATCCAAAGAAGGTGTGGAGGTACTTATGGAGATGAAAGATATCAGCGCGGGCTTGTAGCTCATTAGTTGATGAAGTACACAACCTGCATCTTGAGCGGGCCGGCGCCTTGTAGGTCAGCCATGATGACGATTCTGCACATTGAGCACAATGTGTTCTCGCGCATCACCTTCAGCCTTGACAGAGCGGATGACAGCTGGAGCGAGAGAGGCAAGAGAAACAGCAGGTTAACTACATGACTTAAACAGCACTGCCACAAACAACTGTTATTGCTCTGTGTAATGATACAACAATCCAGAATTACTCCACCGTAACAGCAACGAGTCTGAGATGGAGTGAGTCCAAACGTATGGCTAGGAGAAGTAAAAGTGACAGTTATGCAGGCTGAGGGAGGAGTGATGATTCACAATTTTGCACTTGCAACAGAGTCGTGTAAAGAGGTAGGAAATAAAAAATGAGAATCCAAATTTTTCTCCAAAAATTAAAGTAGAAGTAATTAAGTTGCCTCAGTTAATCCTTGTTAATTTCTCATCAGAATAAAAAGTGAAATGTTAAAAATAATAATAATAAAAAAATACTTAATATTTCCAGAACATGTCATTGGGAAGTGTGTCCATACGTTGTGGCCCTGAATCTCTCATTTGAGAAAAAAGTCCCACACAAAAAAGTTAAACTTGTAAGCATGGAAACAGAAAAAGTCTCTAAGTAGTTAAATGTACAACTGTAATACTTGTTGGTTGTATAGAACGTTTTCCCAGTTTTTGATCTGTAATGGAAACTAAACCAACAGCTATGTAATCATATTATATACCCAAAAAACAAAACACCAAAAGGCACTACTTTATGGTTCTTTTTTTAATTTGTGTTATTTTGCAGTTTAAGGTTGCCAGTTTCATTTGAAGGTTTAGTTTCCTTGTTTGACAGCATTTTCCTCCTGATTTCCTTTCTTTAGCTGCTGTGTTCCATTTTCTTCCATCCAGTCGCTTTGAATGTGTGTGTGCGTGAATCCTGCCTGCTAGTGTGTCCTCATTGATTGTTGATTACTATCACCTGTTCCTGGCCCTCACCTGTTCCCTATTGTGCTCGTTGTGCTTGGTATTAAACTCTGTGTCCCGCTCTCTGTTTTTGTCTAATTGTTTGTGTTCCTTAACTGTGTTACATACCCCAGTTCTTGCCTTTGTCAGCGCCACCAAAAGCTACCTGTGTTCTGGATTCCCTCATGGGTCATTATTTGCTACTTTGTTATTTTCATCTGTTTGGCCTTAGGTTTTGACCTGATACATTTTGACCCCTTTTCTAATTACTTTTGTAAATCTGAAATGTTCTTTAAAAGTTATTTTGTGCACATTTTTTTTTGAGAATTTGCATTTTGGGTCCCGTTTCTGAGCTTAAACCGTAACAGTTTGTGATTATTCTCTATAGACGTGATATGACATGATTCAATTTGGCTAGGAGAGGCTCGGGGCAAAGGTGGCTGACTTTTGGGGAATACAGAATTGATAACAGGCAAGTTCTAGATTTCTACAGGAACTTCATCACTTGATGCGGTCATAGGTGATGACATCTTTTTGACACTTGAAGGACACTGTAGATTCTCTGATAGGCAGGGGTGAGCTGAGGGGCAATATTGGTTTCAACCGATTGAGAGTCACTAAAGATGAAGAAATTCATTTCAAGTTCTATAAGGTTGGTCTTGATATCTTCAATACAGTTCCTTGAACTAGTAAACAAAATTGGAAAAAGGAGAGAAGCGGCGTAATTGTGGCTTTGGATGAAAATAGTCTACATTGAGCAAAATAATGATCTATTATTTTTTTTTAATATTGTTTGCATCTTTACATCTCCCAAAGCTGGCCTTATATACCCCAGCAGAGGGGCTTAAATGTGACGTTGGTGGTCTTCCTGTGTCTTCTGAGGACATTGTTTTGCACACCAGCCTGCCTGTGGATGGTGCATCCTGTCTCTGTAGCATGTCAGCTGCAGCCAGCAGGTCATCAGCCATCTTGTCCAGGTTGGGGGTTGTGTCTGGGTAGATGAAGCACATCTTCCCTTTGAGGACATCTGGCTACGTGTCATTTATCTCCACACGGCTCTAAACGAGAGGAGAGGACAGGAGAGAATCCACACCGGGTTTAACAGACTGAAAGGTAAGAGAAGATAAAGACAGATGCTCTGAAAAGCTTTCATAACAATGCACATCAGCAAAGGGTTCTTTATTTCATGTGCCTGTCACAGAATCCAGCTAAATTAAATTCACCTTGTTGAGCACAAGCAGAGGGACGGGCAACCATACAGTCATACAAAACAAGTTTGCAGAATGAAAAAAACCTTCTGAACAGTCTGACCACGTTTCAGCAGAACTACATTCTAGTACATTTATACCTGATTCCTGAAAATGAATCCTAAGCATTAATTCTTTAACGTCGCCTGCCGCCAGCAAAGCAGGCTTTATCATTCGCCGGCACAGTGAAGGTAACCTGAACCTCTCTCTCCGCACCAAGAGGCAGAACAAAGCAGTAAACCAATTATAAGGCGCTTTATCGCTGCCTCGGTGACCAGCGGCGTTTTAGCAGGGTCAGCCTGGGTGTACCAACAGCTTAGTGCGTTTGTGTCAACTCTGACCACTCAACAGCAACACAAACAAGCCGACAAATAATAGAGGTAGAGGCGGAAAGCGGTTGGGTGGAGCCCATTGCACACAGTATATGGCAGTGTCCTTTAACAGAGATGCACATAAATGCAAAACAACACATAAGGAGCTCAAAGCAAATAACCTTAATCCTATTCCTGATGTTTCTTAACCCACCTCAGACTCTACTCATGTCAAATAACACTTTTCATCATAATCTTTTATTTTTTAAGTTCACTATTTGTGCACAGTCCAGGAATAAGGAGGGACACGCTTTGTGAAAACACTGCATACAACCACATTGAAAGTCAGATAATGAGAAATGAGCATGACTTCCTGGAGATTTGCAAAGCTGAGCTTTCAACAGTGCCTCATAGATGCAAAACTCTCCTGTAGTTTCAGTGTGCGGCGCCCCCATCCATTCAAAGGACAGTCCCCTGTCTGAGTGATTCTTCATGAGCTGATTTGTCTCTCCTCCTATATAGTGCTGAAGAGGAGTGTTAACCAATCTATCTGTTTCGCCTCAATCGTACGGGGACGTGGCCCACCATCGCTCACTATTTCTGATGAAGACGCCCACTTAAACAGCAATTAAGATGCATTTCCTAGCTCTGTAATTTCCCCATTCGAGCTGCGCAGGCATCAATATTCAACTGACATGATGGCTAAATCCCAGATGTTCTATCTCGCCACCTCCTATCAGACAAACACAACCAACTGTGGCACATATAAGTGCACAAACACACACAATCGTATGATTGGGGAAACATACAAATGCAAACATGAACATGCTGCCTGCCCAGTTAAAATATGTACCTCTGCACTAAGCCAAATTAAATGCATCTTTATTTATTATATCAACTCAGGGAAGGTAAACAGTGAGGTATAGAGGTTGTAGTGGTTTCATTCATTCACTCTGACTAGCTGGTCACAGTAGCAGCAGGCCAGGACACATATTCCTCACGTCTCTCTCCCCCAGCCTCATCATCCAGCTGAACCTGGGGGATCCTGAGGTGAATCCTGCCCAGATGAGATGTATAGTCCCTCTAGCGAGTTCTGGGTCTACCCTGGGGTCTCCTCCCAGTTGCAAGAGCATGGAAAACCTCCAGAGGCAGGCATCCTGGGGGTATGCTAATCAGACAGGAGTCACTGCTCCTGTCGACCCAAAGGAGCAGTGACTCCACTCTGAGCTCTCTCTGGATCAGTTCCAGCTCATTGTAACTAATAAAAACACATTTAAAATTTTGGCATTATGGTTAGCAATTTATCAGTCTAAAATCATCATGGTCACCGTGGGGCAAAATTCTAATGAAATATGCGTTATGTTTTACGTTGTCCTTTTTAACTAATAAAATCATTTAAAACAACCGTTGAGAAAAATGTCATCTTAAGTTTAAGACCAGTGCATTTTGCTTTCCCAGATAATTTCCACTATGTTACAGACAAATGGTGAACGATTGAATGCTGGCTTGCCTTGTAAAGTACTTTGAGTGGTCGAGCAAACTATGAAATCGTTATATAAGAACTGTCAACTTACAAAAACCATACTGACCAAATGGCCAGGAATATATTATTGGATAGTATTAATTAACAATAAAAATGTCTGTTTGCTTTCATTATCTTAATGTTATAAGTTATTATGTACAGTTACCTCAGATAGTGACAGGGTAAACTATTTAATTCTAGTAGTTTTGGTGATTAAAGGGTAATTTTATGAACTTTTTCATGAGCACAGTAGCCAATCATAACATTTGAATAATTTAATTCAGTCATTCAACCATCCAGTCACTGACTGGACTAAATATTTACACTGCACTACATTAGTCAATAAAAACATATATCATGTAGTTGTTCTACGTAACTGGCCACATTTGCTAAAACCTTCAATCATTTAAAGACAGCCATTGTGCTCTTATCAGCCAACCTCTCATTTTAATGTGTTATAGAATTGTGTTAACATCAGCACTCAACTTTAGTTTTAGCTTGTAACTGACAGAAACACACAGTAGATTCAAAGCCAAATATCTGCATTGCCTCCGCAGACACTTTATTTTTGGTCCAGGTCCCTCTATAGGAAATCACTGTCAGTCCTTTTTATCCCATCCAAGCTGAAGACGCAGTCAGACGTGGAGAAGTGGATTCAGAACTAACATAAACGTTTCTGGTGACTCCAGATGATAGTTTTTCTACACAATTTAAGTTAATCTTCACAATTTAAGTTAATATTATCTAGTTGTTATGTCCTCTCAGGCAGGAAGTTGATATACTGTTGAGTCCTTCTCTGTGTGGAACATAACACAACACAGCAGGTGGCGGTTCCCCTTAGCACGATGCTTATAGAAGCAGCTAAAGAGACCACGATGGCTGAATTCTCCCAAAACATATACATAGCACATACAAAGAACTCAGATTGGGCTAATCTATTCTCAGGCTAATCTTACCAGGATTGTCATAAATCAATGACTGATGTATGACTGAATGTCAATGGATAGTTTGTCCACCAGAGGGCCCTTGCCAGGTTATTGTTAAAGGGTAAAATGTCTTCCTTAGAACATACTGTCCCCCATACCAACGCCGTCCTATACCTCCAATTAAGAACTGAGTTTAAAGCAACACAATTATCTCTTAATTTTTTTTTTTCAAATGACAGTGTTTTTAGATTCAGTTCAAAATTAAATAAAAATCCCACATTGGCTTTAGGACACTAGATGATAGAGCTGTGGTCAACAACAGACAGAGGAACACAAGCAGACTCCCTGGGATATTTCTGAGAGGTGAGATTTCCCGATACAACAGAGAAAAAGATTATTACCTTTGACTTTTCGCTGAGGGATCGAGTGTTCGACTCACCTTTCTACCCTGTCCTGTCTCGTGCTCACACATGGTACCGAACACCGGCGAGCTAGCCGAGAAGGGGAGAAACAACAGACAGAGGGAAGGTTGTTTATTGTTTGTAATGTTGATGCATGGTGAGGTTTTTGATATCTGTTAACAGCCTGCCACAGGACCGGAGGACAGCGAGCAGGGTGATTGACAGCAGTGACAGCAGATAAAACATAGTGTGGAATAAGTCCACTGAAACTCTGCTCTGCTGACAAACTCATGACGGCCCGCATGGTGTGTTTAGCTAAAATTTAAAGCTGATGTCTGACTTGACGGGAGTTTATTTGTTGTATTATGATTTAATTAAGGCGCGACCTTAGCAGGAAGGAGTTCTAACAATCCAATGTACACGTTTTCTATAAGTAGCAGATGTGTGCTAGGTGTATTTTATTTGCTTTTTATTGTAAAAACAAAAAAACGATTCTGCATTGAAAGTGAATAATGGGGTCATTAGAGGTCAAGGAAAGCTACAGGACTGTTCCTTAGGATGAGTCCTGTAGAAAAAAACATTAAGCCATTAAAACCACTTTATATTGTGTAGGTCCCCATTTTGCCATCAAAACAGATCTGTGAGTTGTTACCTTTCTTTCAGAACCAGTTTCTACCTTTTCTGCAATGTGTGACACAGTAGCTCTTCTGCTCTCCAAGCACATCAATGAGCCTTGAGCATCCATAACCCTGACGCCCATTCTCAAGTTGTTTTTCCTTAGAACACTTTGTTATGTACTTACTGCTGAAGACCGAGAATATCCGACAAAACCCGCAGTTTTAGAGATACTCTGCCCAGTCACCTAACCATCACAAATTCACCCTTGTCAAAATGACAAAAATCCTTAGTTCTTAATTTTCCTGCATCCATCACATGAACTTAGGACCAAATGTTCACTTGCTGCCCCATATATCCCCCCAACTGATATGTGCCATAGTAACGAGACATTCAATATCAATCTTACTACAACTGTCTGTGCTTATAATGTAATGGCTGATTAGTTGTTGTTTTTTAACAGAAGGGTTGATGCAGGTCAAAATCACTGCTATGCTTATTAAGCGTCCATGCACATACACACAGCAATTTATAGAACAACAAAAAATAAATCTAGTGAATGACACTGAAAAACATGAATCATTTTTAAATTTGGAACTGCACCTGCATACATTTCATCCATTTATTACAATCCATCACAGCTGGGCTCATTGCTGTGTCAGGTATAGATTTAACATTAAAAAATAGTTTCTCAATATATAGTGCATACTCAAAATGAACCTTATAGGACTGATTACAATAGTTTACAATTAGCTTAACGAAATATTATTAACTAAATTTAAAAAACGGAATTATTTTTTATAACCGAGAAACAGAATTCGGATAAAAAAAATTTATTAAAATGTAATTATTTTATAAACAAATTGAGTAAAATAAATAATAGAACTTTGAAAACTATGAAATGGAGAGTTCAAAATAGATCACATGGAATATAAAAATAACTAATTTATATCCCATTTTGTTGATTTATTGTTTCAGATTTCCTTTTAAAATGTAAAGATTCCAGCATAAGTATTTCAGGGTAATTCAAGTGAACCACCGCAAGGCTGCAACCCACAGTTTGGGAATCACTGGCCTTGGAAACATTATTAATTTTCCCTGAATATTGAGCAGACTGATCATGCCGGTTTAGTTATATAACCACTTCAATTCAAATGACATCAGTTTCAATTGAGTTGAAATGGTCGCTGTATGATAATGTTCCATGCTTAGAATAATCACCACATCCTCTCTCTATGGTTCTGCTAAAGTCCGCGTATTTCATCTCCTCAGCCTCATCCAGCGTCGTCCTCTTCTGATACGGTTCACTTTCTCTGATTGCATGCTCATTGGGAAACAATTTACATTTATTGTTCACAGTTGAATGCTTAATTAACTAGTGATTTAAAATTTCAACAAATGTTTTAATACATTATTAAGTACGTTTCAAAGTCGGTGATAAGCTAATTTATTCAAGTGTTAAATAATTACAGTTATTAACCGTGGAGCTGACTACCCACTTAATAGTCAATTGGAAACATGATGTCATTCATCAACCCTGCATGAGCCACAAATAAGAGTATTACATTATAAGAACAGTTAAGTATAATGATAAGTCAATAAGTGAATGAAATATTAACAATGGGTTATAACAGTTCTGGTTTTGACTACAGTCGTCACGCAGGAGTAATCAACTCTCACAGAGTTAAGCTTTTATACTTCTTGGAGACTCATGGTCGGAAGAACAAGAAAAGGCGGTCACAAACCCCCTCACAACCTTTAACATCTTTGAAAGCAAGAAAATTAAGGGTAGGGAGTTTATATAGATCAACACAATCTTTCAAGGTGGGGTTGTTGCACCTTATTTGCTACTCACCAGTCACTATTACAAAGCTATAATGGTTGTAGTCTTGCCTCTGAATATATGTCAACAATTATTTTTTACTGGTATCGTTTTGTTGCTGTTTGGCTGTTCCCTTACATGACAAAATGTTTTAATCGGGAATTAATCAAGTAAAGAGGAAATTTTATTACAACAGAGGATACGGAATAGGAGAGAGTGGAATGAGAATAACATACTGGCCTGAGCGTAAGGGGGGTCATCTTTTAAACTTTGCTACATCTTCATTTTGGGGGCCTGAGTTGTTTGGTCTTTCTTTCACCCTGTCTCTCAAACACACACAGATTGCTTTTTATCTCTAACGGTTGGGTGAACGAGGGGGATATGAGTATTAAACAAACACTGTCCTGCGTGTCACTAACCCGTAGTTCTAGAATGGAAGATAATAGACATATATAACACTGGACTTGAATCAGTTGCTTATCTGCTTTTCGTGGCTTGTGACCCAAATATCATTTCTCTTTGTGCAGAAACTGACTGGCACAGGGTAAAGAATCAGGTAGAGAGACATCCACATAGTCGGAGAGGGAGAGAGAGAGAGTGTGTTTGTCGAAGTTAACCTGCCATTGACATACGTGCACTTATGTGTGACTCTAGCAGCGTACTTTGGTCCTCCCACGAGAGCATCAGTGTAATTAAAGCCTTCATAATTTTTTTAAGTACCTCATACTGTATCATAGGACTGGATCAGTGCTTCTGGAAGGTTTAAGATGAAATTAGCCAGATTTCATGTCATTAAAAGCCCTTTTTTATGTGTTTGAAATATTAATTATTTCATTAACCTTAACCGCTTATCCTGTTCACGGTTGCGGGTGTTGGATCCAATCCCAGCTGATTTGGGACGAGAGGCAGGGTAAACCTTGAACGAGTCACCAATTCATCACAGGGCTGACAAAGAGAAAGACAACCATTCACGCGCACATACATTCCTACACCGACTCGCCTATATTGCTTGTTTTGGGAGTGTGGGAGGAAGCCGGAGTACCCTGAGAGAACCCACATAGACACGGAGAGTCCCGCAAAATCTGCACAGAAAGGCCAGCAGAGGTGGATTCCTACCCATACCTTCTTGCTGTACCGGTTTGGAATCCACAATGATACAAATCTCCCTTCTTTCTATTTCTTTTTAAATCATATTATAAATAAATTAAGAAAAAGCATATTGCTGTTGTCATGTCACAAGACTTATGTCGGAAAATGGTTTCATAATTGTTAGTGTCTTAATATTTTTGGCATCCTGTATTATAACTGTAAGACTTACTGAAATAACTCCTCAACCACACCGTTACACGCAACCGAAAGCCTGTTGAAAACGACTATTGCTAACACACAGATCCATTATATATCCAGATCCACAGAAAAGTGCATTATAAATTAAATGTATTATTATTATTATTTACACAAGCCTGTCATCCACAGCCAGAAAGATCACAGAGGAAGAGAGATGCAAGTAGCTGTTTTTATTTGTGCACCTCCCTAATCTTTTGGAGCGATTATGATGAATTTTTTGATTAATAAACGTAAATTAATAGCTTTTTTTGTGATGACAGTTTATTATTTCATCACACTCAGGCGTCTTCCAAAGTGTCTGGAGCATTTTGCATTTTTATGTGTTTCTAGATCTTCTTATTTACAAATGAAGCTCAGAGATCCATACAAAACAAGACAGTAATCATCTGAGAAGATAACACTTTTCCAAATGGCTCGATTTAAAAGGCAAAATAGCAAAAAGGAGCGAGGTGGAGTGTTTGGGTGAATGAAAACAATATCTATGTGTAAGGATAATTTCAGAGCCCCTGTGTTCCAGTATCTACAAGTCAGAAGTCAGGTCTAAACTCATCAAATTTGTGGCTCAAGTTTGACTGGAGTTCAAGTCATGTGAATAGAGTTCATACATATGTAGTGGACTCATTAATACATGTCTGCAACCTGGAGCACCAAAACAGAAGTGAGCAGTAAACTGACAGGTATGCCTATTGGGACAAACCCACAGTGAGTCTGGCTGGTGCAGCCAAACACTGGTGAGCTCATACTGCAGCAACAAAGGGAAGGGGCGGGCGAGAGACACAGAGAGAAAGAGGGAGAGAGAGAGGGTTGTAGAAAGTGAAAGGAGGGAGGAGAGAGAAAGTCACAGGGAGAGAAACGTAGACAAAAATGGAGAATAGAGGGAACGGAAAGACAAAGAGAGATATCAGGTCAAAGATCAGAAAGAGAGAGAGAGGCGGGAGTGAGGAAAGGGACGAGAGAGAGAATGGAAAACCCAAACATGAAAGTGACATGAATATAGAGTAAAAGATACAGTAAGGAAAAGAAAGCAAATGTAAGAGACAGAAAGAGAGAGCCAATTTGAGTTGCTCTCCCCCCTCTGTTTGATCCTTCTCTGTCCATCACCACGGCGATTAGCAGCAGCGAGAGTTGTCACGGGAACGAGCAAGAGGGGCAATAAAGAGGAGGAGGGATGACATCTGGAACGTGCAGAGCAGACCGGGAGAAACGGATAGGGGAGGACCCCAAACCACAGCAGCACATAATTAAAATGGTTCTTCACATACACATTTCAACAAATCCAATAATGAATAGCCTCCCTTTGCCCCCACAGAGACAGAGTTCACCAGTTTCCTCAAACTTACTATCTGGGGCTGCCTGTCATCACAGTTCTCCTGTTCTCCACCATGCATCATGTGTGTGCCTGCACGTGTGTCTGAGTGAAGACAGGGTGTGGTCAATATGGAAACTATGAAAGCCTACAGGAGCACATGCAGGCGCTCAAGGTGCCAAAAGTTGACACTGATATAAATATGCAGTGTATTCAAATGGAACTATTTCAAATGAATAGTTTCATTTTTCTCTCTCAAGGTCCCTCTCCAAATTAAGCATCCTTATGGCCAGAAAAAATATTTTTCAAAATTACAAATCTGATGAAGCAGTTCCCTGACTTCCTGTCACAGAGGAAAAGGACCCAAAACATATTCCAGACCCAATCGACACTCTGAAAAACAAATTCCCAGGTTCTGCTTCTTAAATGTGAGGATTTGATGCTTTTGATTGTTATTCCATAACAGTGTTTTTGACAGTTGTTCATGTCCAACAACTTGAGGACTTCGCCTAAGATAACTTGAACAGCAGGTTACTATACAAAGGAAGCGCTCCTTCATTTCCCATATTTCATTTGTTTCCCTAAATTTTTTAAATTGCAAGTGGGATTAAAACCTAAAACCTAACCTAATCAGCCTAGAGAACTTCTATATCTGCATAGAATGTTCCTGTGTTACAGTGATGGAACAATGTCTTGTGTAGGGGAGTGTGACATTCGGCCTCTATCCTCCTTCCTTGTTGGCTCTGTTTTCTTTCGTTCCAGCTGATTGATGGGTGAAACTGTGACCTGAAGAGAGATGCTACACACCTAAGCAGGTTAGGCTCAGAGAGATTTAAAGCCGACTTATGGGATTCTCTCTCCTTGTCTTGCCCTCGTGTTCTGACTTTTCTCTTAATCTTTTGTATTTTGTACTTTCGCACCCCTAAAACGGACTCTTTACCAGTGACAGTTGTGGTCTTTTGGACTTAAATGCAACAGCGTTCTGGAGAAGGTGAAACTAAAATCCTAGATGCTGCAATCGTGCAAACCATATTGACAATTGAGTGAATGTATAACCTTTCAGAGGTACTGATGTACAATATGAATATTTCGAAATGTATTTTTTATTGTTTTCCCCTATCTTGGTAAACTTAAGAACTGTGACTTAAATTGATACTTGATTCATGGCAAACCTCCATATTTAGATATAATTCTTCCACTGTTTACTACATGTGGTCATTTGATATTTTTCACAATCACAAACAATTTGAAGCTGAACAGGATAGTAAAAGGATATTCTGACCTGCTTGAATGGCTTGATTTGCCTGCAGCGATGGCAGCCAACGTGGTTCACCTTTACCTTACTAAACAACAATGACCCTATTTAGACTTGGTTTTAAACTGCGTTTTGGTTGATTGGACCAGAAGGGAACAGCGAGACACATCACTAAATACAAGTGTAAACAACCTCCTAGACTCATTGTGATCCGGTGACTTAAACCCTTGCCGAGTTTCACTGGGACATATTTGACGACATATCTTTTGGAGTGTAAACGTAAATGTGTCCTGATGAATCTTTGACAAGGACCGGACAGGAAAAATACGTCATCAGTGCTGCACATGGTGGTTGTTGAGGCAAAAAGGTATTTTAGCGTTACCTTTTCAAACATGCCTCAATCATCGCCTGTTCATGCACTCTTCAGCAAGTCTCAGATGACCGTGTCCTGTCAGTCTCGACAGTTTGAGTAGTCCTTACATGTGTATTAGCTCTTGGAACAACTTCATCAATTTGGCGCTCGACGGACGGGACTGATAACTACGCACAATACACCTTGACCGAAATCCATCAGAATCTGGTTTGGAGTCAGGAAACGCCTTGTGAGTTTGAACAAAAAATCTTTGCATGTGTGCAATCTTGGACAGTAGGGCTGATTCTGGTTATCTTGCCAGTGACACGCAGCGAACAATCATTGTATCCAGAATTCAAGCTTCTCAACCAGTCAGGAACCTTAACCATGTTCATCTGTTCTGACATGATCACACAGTTCAGCACCACACTCCTGTAAACCTGAACACACACACTTGAAAAGAGAACTGCAAGATAAGTCAGCATTGTGTGGTTGTGGTGCGATGATATTAGGCATAGGAGTTATTACAGTGTTTTATTTTATTTTACGTGTGTGTGATTATGAGGTGTCTGTATGTGTTCCCTGCTGATTTCACCACCTGTTCAAGACAACGTCAACCAGATTAATTTATCTCACAACAGGATGCTCTGCACACAAAACTAACACACACACACACACACACACACACATATATCAACAAGTAATTATTAAGTAATAAGTTTCCGACAGCTAGGATTGACGGACATGCAGATTTCTTCCCTGCTTAATTTGCCATTTAATCACACAAGATCAGTTAGCTATCTCCAGCCTCACTGAGGATATGGTCAGTTACACCCCTAGAATTTGTACTAATTTATTCTGATCAGGACTAATGTAAAGAGAAAAAGAACTCTAGGTGGTAGCGAGTTATTCTGAGCAGACTGTGTGAGAGCCAGGAATTTCAATTCAAAAAACCTCTTACGGCTTAAGTACCTTTTATTATTTAATACTTTAGCTTTATTAAAAAAAAACATGTTATATCTGTTAGACTATATCAGTATGAACAGCCTCTTAAAAAATGGGAAATCCATAACAATAATAGTCTCAGACCACCACCGAGGAGATCAGTGCTCACCATGAAACAAACAACAACAACAATTTAAGTTATTTTTGGAACTATTTGAGATTCAATAGATCTCCAGGGCGGGCCTCTTTGCGAGTTTACCTGAAACGTCTAAGTGAGTGGAGACCTTGAGTAAGACCTGCTGAAAAGATTACATATTTCACCTGGCCAGTGCCTGGAGGCAATAAGAGGTCTAGTACTATGTCGATCAGACCCTGAGTAAGCGGAAGAGTATTGGGTGGATGGATGGAAATAAAGATGATTTAATACAACAGGTGGATGGATGGAAATAAAGATGATTTAATACAACAGGTGGTGCATGGGCACAAACTTAGGTGACATCTGCATCTAATTGACAACCCAAGTGATTCTCAGGCAAATAAGAGTTAGTTCCGTCCAGTTGGGAGCTACAGGTGACTGTAATTTTTCAAGTTAAATTCAACTGCAAATTACCTACCAAATTTCGCCAAACACAGAGGTCAGGTGATCATTTTAGTCCCCTGCAAATGGGTATCTCAGAAGTCTGGGACTGGAATTTATATTTATTGTTTCCTCTGCTGCGCATCGGACCTGAGGGGAAAGGTATCTTGCGCTGCACTGTGGGGGTTAAGAGTTCCAGCGGGTCGGCCAACGTTGATCTCCACTTTCCAGGTCTGTCCAACCTCCAGAACCCCTGCGCTGCCTGCCATAACCCTGGTGTGTCAGTCCCAGACGCACAACTAGGTGCTGACAACTGATTTGGTCTGCACCAGAGTTTGAATGAGCTTTCACACCACCCCTAATGTTCCAGACTATCCGAGGAAACAAACCAGGGTTTGTTTAAAGCAGACCAACAGCTCTGGTGTGAAAGCTACTTAAGTGTTCATAGTATGCTTGAATATTTATGTTCTTCATTTTGGCATAGGCTGTTTCCGCTCATGTTTGTCACAGTATTAAATGAAACATATATTCCACACTGGAGAAGGTAACTTTTCCTCACACTGAAATACCTGCCGACCTTAATTTTAATCTTATTGTTATTCATCTTTTTATCAACCTCCTTTTTTTTAAACAGCATTAAAGCCGTCATCATTTTAGGTAGGCCTGACATCAGAATATCAAATGTAATAATAATAATGAAATGTAATTTTTTAATGTAATGGTAATGAAAATAAAGAGTATACATTATCACTATCCAAACAGAACGAATACCCAGTACAACAGTGATACATGCGAGTCCTATACAACACAGCATGCACTGTCACCGTACTGTGTTATACTGCACAGTCGCTTTACTACAACAGTTATACCCAAGTATACATAAAGATATTCTGATGAATTTCCTGTATATACATTTACATTCTTCACACCTTTTTTAGTACCTTTTTAGGATCCTTCGTTCACTTATATTTTATCTAAGGTTTCTATTTTGTTCATTTTAAATAATAAAGGGTTGTCTAAACTTAACATTGTGAAATAAGTTATCTGCATCTGATTCAATAATAACTGTACTCACCTTCCTTCATTACTCCAATGTAAGTGATAAAATAGGTTAGTTAGTTCGGTTTAACCTTCACTCCCCACAGTGAGCCCCCGTGGTCCTAATGCCAACACCTTAAAAGACCTGCATACTCTGACCCCATTTAGCTATTACAATTTTTACACTGTTCATTTCTGTACCCGTGCTGACGAATTAATCCCAATGAGGGGTGCCAATTTATATTACACTGATATACACTCCACCTGTCAGTGGCTTTAATGTTTTGGCCGATGGGTGTATAACAAATGTGAGTGAGTGAATAAGTTATTTTGAGAACATTTTTAGAAAACTCCAGCAAGAACTTAATCTGTGGGCTCTAATCTTTGTTTCCTGTTTTCATTGCTGACATCTCCAAAAACATTCATTGAACTGCTTTTAAGAAAAATGCTTAAAAGCCCACAAAGTGATTGCTGTTCAAGCATGGGTCAAAGAGGCAGACAGCGCCACAAAAAATAGCAGCAAAAAAGTCACTTCGTCATCCATCGACCCATCCATCTGTCTATTTTTCCAATGCAGCGTCCTTCCATCTATTCAGCAAGGGCAAAAAGAGTCCTAGAAAAAGGAAGAGAAGCACATACAATGGAGAAGTGCGTCGCAAGCAGGAAATTGAATGTCAAGGAGCCTTGTTTGCTCCTGATGGAGGTTTGAGGGTTAGTCTGAAAGGGGATAGAAAGACAGAGAGAAAGAGAGGCAGAAAAACAGTTCATAAATAGAAGTGGAGAATGGGAAGAGGGGAAGATATAGGGACTATTAAAGGCATAGAGAATACTGATGCAGTGATAGAAAAGGCCACCGCACTGAAATGGGGGTGGGGCTGTGAGTCAGCTAATGGTGGGATCTGCAGTTGGCGTTGGCCTCTTATAAGCAGAGGCTCATTTCTGCTACATAAATTCCAGAAAGCTATTGAGGGAAAAAGAGGAAGAACATTCTGAGTTTGTGGTTTTGCATGTGTGTGAGTGAGAGAGGAGTGTGACAGTCTGTTGGCTCTATTAATCACACTCCAGGGGGGTGTAGGTCTGACTTACTGATGTGCATCCATCTCAGCATTCTCACTGAGGAATACTTAGACACATTCACGCCTGTCCTATGCACACACACACACAACACACACACACTAGCATTCATGGAAATACTGATAAGCAGTAGAGAGAGTCTGGGAGAGAGGGAGGAGAGGAGAGGGATGGAAAACAACTGAGAGACTAAGAGTGCAGTGGACGGAAGTTCAGAAAGCTGGAGTTGGAATGAAAAATGGCTTTAGGAGATGGGGGTGGTCCACGAACAAAAATATACAAGTGCTGAAAGGGAATTTTAAGAGAAGTCTGGTCCATGTGTTTTGGGATAAATAGCCCAATTACAATGGCAGAGCCATTGCTGAGCTGGGAGACGCAGTGTGGAAGAGTCGCACTAATTACAGGCTAACCTGACCAATTATTCCACTGTTTAACCAGGCAGAAACTTAATGGCGGCACCTGGTTCTTTAGTCACACCGGCTGCACCGACAGTCTTCACGCTACTAGCTGTCATATTCAGTAACCATCAACGTCCTCTGCTTTCTCCCTGCATCGTTTTCCTCAAAGCTCTGCTTCTCATACTGGTCCAACAGAGAGGGATTCACCAGTATGGAGACAGTAACATTTACAGGATTGACCAAAATAACTTATATTTTCAATTAATAAATGTAATATTTTAAGGGTAGAGTCGCTGATTGTGCAAGTGCATATTACTATGTCGTAACGCACATCAAGTTTGTGGGGGCGGATGGATGCAATGTTTAAAAGGGACATATCAACTCTTTCGTAGGTAGTTGCAGTAGGAATTAGCCTTAAACCAGACATAACCATGATGGTACAAGTTTTACAAACCTTTTACATATATCAAAAGTTCATTATACGCATTAATCTTTTATTTTTAAATCATTAAATGTTCACTTTAAGCATGTTTTCTTTTACAGGGATCAATAAGGGGGATCATGGGCGTCTGCACAAAATGTCATGTTGGTCCATATTATATTTGATGAGATTTTTCTGCCTGAAGTTGTGCTTGACAGTTTGCGGTTTGTTCACTTGATATGCATTGAAAATAGAAATATTTATCAGTGAAGATGTTGACATTGTAATGGTACAACAGGAAATAGAGAGCTTTGTTTCTCAAACTTTTTTTTTTAGTAAAGTAGTCTTTTGAAATATTCTTTAGCTGCACAGCTAACTAGCTACTCAAACATTCATTGTATTTATTCATTTTCAATATTTCAAATACCACTATATTTAGGGGGGAAATTATTAACCCCCAATAAGTATTAAACGTTATTATGGCTGGAGTCACTGACAAATCTTTATCACTTTGTTCTGACATTGTTCTGTTTGTTTTCAGCTCTATTACTGCTACGCTTCTACCAAGAATCTTTGTTCATTTTCATCTGGAATTCCTTTTCTAAACGTCCTGCTTCCTGCTCACAGTTTACTGCAGTTAACTATTTTGTTTAAAATATAAATACTGAATAAAACAATTGGTTTACTAGACTTTACATTTTTCTAACAGAAATTATAAAACAAACATCAAACTAACAATCTAAAAAAATCTCACCTACCCATGCAGTGCATGACATTTGTCTGAGATTATTTGAGAGACAGTGATGCCGAACAGCCATTCTCAAATTAGGAATAATTATTCAGAAATATTTTGTTAACAATTGTTGAGATAAGGCAGGGGGGCTGATTGATTGATTGAGGGACCCAGAAAGTGGACTTCAAAGCTGTCTGACTTCTATTCTAGCCCCAGTATTATTAGTGATGGTTCAGGTGATGATGACAATCACACACTCTGCGTACTACCTCAGACGGAGAATAACAATAATGAAGAATCATTGTCACCGTATCGCCACAATCATTTGTTTTGTTAATTAAGTTCCCAGGATAAGTACTTGCCAAAGCGCTCGCCTGACGGTTAGTTCCTCAGACAAGATGGATCTGTCATAAGCTTCTTCGCTTCCTCAAGGCAGCGTAGAGTTAGTATTGGGTTTGGGTACCCAAATGATTTATTCATAATGCATCAATTTGTTTGCCTGTTCATGTGTTTGTTATGGATTTACAGAGGTTTGCCATGGGTGAAGTAGTTTGAAAAATGAAAAAAACTTAAATAACAAAAAATCTACTCTAATGAAATTCATGAAGTAATGGGATAGTTTTTTGTTTGCTTCCCAAGTCTCATTTCTCCGCACTTTTCATGTGCATTTTTAAACATGCAGCAAATGCAGTTATGCCCTCACCTCAGACCACACGCACACGCGCACACACACACACACTCATGTGACATCACACTCATAGAGGTGAAACATGGACACTGTTTGCATTACATGACTGTTTTTCTGTAAATAATTCTGTTTGTAAATTAATGTATCTTGTGAACTCAAATGAGTTTCATTGCATTGATGAAATGGAAAAAGATTTTGGAATTTCATGTCTTTAGTCAATGCAACATAATTGTTTCCAGTAAATTCAGTTTATTTATCAAATTCAACATAACTGAACAATGTAATACTTAATTAAGATGATTGCTTGAAAACATTGAGTAATAATTAGATTAATCATGTTTTTGTCATTTATTCAACCTACTGTTGTGGGACCGGTTGCATAACTAGGTTAAGTAAATGTGATGTTTATTTCTTGGAGTGCGGACTGTACTACTTGAAAAAGAAAAAGAAAAAGATTTCTGTTTACTTTTCAAGGGTAATTTCTGTCTTGCTCCATTTTTGCTGTTAGATTAGCACAAGCTGTTTTGGATAACTGCCTTATTACAATTTTTAAGGTGAATAGAATTTTATATTTACTTTTTTTGTGGTGAGTTTTTTATTTTAGCAAGACATATGATTTTCACAGTATCAAATTTATCGAATTTAACGTAGCATTTTCACCAACTTTAAGTTAAAAAATATATCAAAACAACTTAGACCTTTATAATAATTCAAGCACTTTTAACACCATGTCAATTTATTAAAAAAAACCTTCAAGGCTTTGATTTTTTTTTGGTCGTACCCAAACGTTTTTTTGAACAACCATGCACCACCATGTCAACACATCACTACTTGTTGTTATGTTGACGTTACAGTCAACAGAAAGGTAGCGGTCAGGTTGAAATATCGCTATCTATCCGGAAAATCCAAAGAATGCGATAGATTGAAGAGAAAAACATCATGTGCCAACAAATTATGTAAAGGGAAATGGGCAAATCTTCTTTTTAAGGCCTGTAGTGTGGTTTAAATACCCTTTATTACTTTAATCAGCACAGTCCCAAATGTCAATTTCTTCTGAATTAACTCAGCACACATTTCCCCTTAATGTCAAAACACACTGTTGATTGTTTTTTTAGAACAGAAGCGTTCCACGATCATATCAGAAGTTTCAAGGAGGTTGTATGGGCCAGGCTGCTAGCTGTGTTTAAATGGTTTATAATTGGAGTGAAAACAGTCCAGTGTCATTGCAGCCCATATTTCAACAATAAAAACAATATAATATGTCATCAATCATCAATTATCGATATTTGATTTTTGTTTTTTATAATGAACCCACTGCTATTCATTAGATCGGTGTTGCTAGATATGTAACCAGTGTCATTCAATTTGGGCTTTCTAAGTAATGATTTCCCATCGTGCCATCTCATTTTGTTGTCAACCAGTTATCGCTGGAATGTATGAATCCATACTTGTTTTTTCTGGCAGAGAGAATCGATGCAGCAGCGGCGACGCTCTCGTTTGTAGAGGTAAGAGTTTTCACACGTTGGGCATTAGATATGCATGAAAGGGGCTGCATAGTAGTGGCAGCCAACCCGATGGATTGACAGCGGCCCAGATCCGATTACCCAGGGTAGCAGTGAAACCAACTGTTGAGTTTGGTACAAGTTATGATTGAAACAAGGGAAACAGAAATCAGGACTCTGCAATAATGCTTTATGGTTTCAAGTGTAATTAAAAAGTCCACTGTGTACGATTCAGGGGTATCTTTTTGAATAAAGGGAATATAGTATTCATAACTATGTTTTTTGTTTTTACTTTCAATTGAAAGTAAAAATATTTTTTTAATGTATGTTTAGGTAAAACCCTTTTTAATCGACACGGAGCGGGTTCATATACGGGGGCCGCCATGTTCGGACAGACATCTGGAGATGGATTTTGGGTTGTTACAAGGTTTTGTCAATTGGAGTATAAAACTTATTATTAACAAAAAAAAGCAACAGAGCACCAAACCTCACCATCAAAGCAAACATGGAGACTCATGAACCGTTTAGATTTGGAATCCTCCAGAGGATTTGTTTCGGTTCAATGCCACCAGCATCCTTCCTTGCATCTGCACAGTGAATGAGGCTGGTGGCATCGGCCGTGAGCTGCAGAGTGCTCCATCCCTGCCCAGATCCAAGCGCTTCCCCGAGATCATGTGCTGAGTGTGCTCTCCTGCCTGGGAGTTAATTTCCGTCGAGTTAATTTCAGCGCAAGAACACATTTCACATTGCCTCTGTAGTGGTGCTCCGGGTCAGCTGAGGAAAAATTCAGGCAGAGAAGGAGAGGAATAGAGCCCACAGCGCCTCCACCAGGACAAAATTTACACTCTGGACCCCTAAATATCAAATTAAAATTTGATCCCAGATTAATGTGAATACAATTTTCAAGATTAAATGACCCTCACCACACCCCACTGATACAAGGCCGGCACCCATCCTTCAAGATCACTATACCTAAACTTCCTTTTTTGAAGCAACAACTCACCACCAACCCAGAATGGACAATCCAGCGTTGTCCAGCAGAGAGACAACGCTGGACAGGTGCTTACTCACCTGTCCAGCTGACTCACGTGTTCTTGAAATTTTACCAACTAGGTTAAGTAAGACATAATGCATCCCATTCCTCCATTCTGCAGCTCCCTCTGCTCTCTTCTGGATGTGAAATGACGGGATAGTTAAGCTGGGAGACGGGTTCCAGAGTCATTCACCCTCCAGAAGCTGCAATACATGACGGAACAATTAAAATTTACAGGGAAATCACATTTGTTCAAAAATAAATACAAAAGTCACTAACATAAAAATAAAAACCTTCATCGTCTTTATGAAATTTGTCCAAATTGTTCATTACCGTATTCTTGGCACCTCAGATTACCTGAAATAGGACATTTAGGATTTACTACGGTGACCGACAGGGGGCAAACACACTGCAAACATCAATTTGACAACATGCACATTCTGCAAATTAAGAAAAAAACCTTCATCAATTTGAAAGCACATGTGCGCAGCGAATAAAAAAAAAACATCACATGCCACAAAACATTAAGAAAAAAGATCTGCAAAAGCCAAAAGACAACGACGGTGTCCTTTGACTCGCTTTTTTATTGCTTCATTCAGTGAATAAAACAGATATAATACGCTGACCTGCAATGATATTTTGATAGCCGTGGTAGCATTGTTGAACTTCGGGGTCATGCAGTCATGTGACATTGAATAAAACTTTAATCACCACAGCGAAAACTATAAATAAACTTAATAAAGACTTTAACACGCACAGTACCAAAAGCTACAGTAAAAAATGTGTATTATACTTGCTAAAGAAAACTCTTAACCATTCCACATACTAACTACAGTTGTCACCATGGCAACGCATAAACAACGGTCAGAATGTCATATACAAAAGCTATTTTGTTTTAGCTTGGCAATACAAAACAGCTGGTTAAGAGTTGTTGCTTGTGTGTTGGAACAAACTTTGACTGCTGGTTCACTTTACATGTTCGGTTTAGTTTTAGTTTACCAGTGTGCCAAAGGGCTTTAGCTCACTTTATTCATCTAGCTGGCTGCATAACTCTGTTGTTTGTTCTAGTAGCACAAATCTGCCAGGGAATTTGGAAAGAGAAGAAATAGGACTTGAAATTATTGGATTTGCCTAAAAAGATGGATGGTGTCTTCAAGATCGATCACAATCTCAAACCATCATTGGTCCATCCCAACTAACTGCTTTTCATTTCCATTCCTGAAAGGTAGCGCAATCATTACCTGCAGCTGCTCCCCAAACATGGCCCATTCAGGAACTTAGTTGTGTTGCATGACACGCAAAATATTTGTGGGAATCTCTGAATTTTTCATGCATGATTTGAAGCCACGCCGTTGAATCAGCTCTTGGCCTACGCTCTGATTCATAGCTGACTCTGCTGTGCCTGGCTAACCATGCTGTCACACAAGCACATGTAAACAGAGGGTTTACGCACACACCCAGTGTCACTATAGGCAGTGAGCTTGTACCGTCTGTGAGCGCCAGCCTTTAGGGTCTCTTTTTAAGTAGCTTTGTTTTCTCTGCTGGTGGATAACAGACGCTGAAGTTATGGCTTGGAGACTCTGTGGCCCATCTTAAGTGCTTGAAGGAAATGTTTTGACAAAGAGAATAAATATATAGACAGGCAAAATTGCCTCTTTGTTTTACTTGCGCTGAAATGGTTGGCGTGTTGATGTGGTTTGTTTCTAAGGTGGCACCATTTAAAGCATTGGTTGCTGCTCAAACACGTGCGATTAAAGTTTTATAGCAATGAAGGGACCAACTTTGTTTGCTCATAGTCCTCTTCCTGTCTCGCATCTATCAGCCTTTTATTCCCAAGTCTGACTAGAGCTCGAATCCCCATTTTGTACGATCCAGCTCATCTTACCTTTCTCACTTTAGACTTTCATTTGCTGTAGTTAGGCATACTTTTACATTTATCCAAGCATTTTGCCCAGATCTCCACTCAAATGCTCATTCCTTAATTTGACTCTTTCCACCTCCACATCTTTAACCTGCTCCGAGAAGTGTGTGTGCATGTATGTGTGTGAGTGTGTGTGCAGGGGAGGGACCAGCTGGAGCATCTGCAGTTGTCTCCTCTGACAGCAGCACGGCATATGGCAGGGCCCTGTGAAGGATGGGTGCTGTCACCCGACAAAGTGCTTACCCACCGTCAGGAGAGGCAAGCCGCTCTAACACCATGAAGAAAAGGAGGGAACAGCTGAACATCAGCACTCTACTCATTTACTCTCCCACCACCACCACCTCACTCCAGGAAAGGAGCCTTAAAGAACAGACCTTCAACCTGCGAATGGTGGCCAAATGTTAGCGGGTTTAGCTGTAATGAATTTAAGTGAAAAAAAACTAAATGTTCATCTTCACCAGATAAATGAATTGAGATGAAAATAGTGGCTGGTGTCTCCCAGTAATCAGCTAATATGTTCTGCCAGAGTTTCATAATGAAGTGAAACTATTATAACACTCACCGTTGTAATAAATCAATCCCTCCAGGCTGGTTTTGTTCCATCTGCCCTAAAAGCCGCCATAATCAGACCATTCCTCAAAAAACCTACTCTCGATCCAGTAGTTTTTGGTAATTACAGGCCCATTTCCAAACTCCCATTCCTCTCCAAAGTTCTGCAAAAAGTAGTTGCTGCCCACCTCCAGGACCACCTCAAATACAACAACCTCTTTGAAACCTTTCAGTCTGGTTTCCGCTCCACCCACAGCACAGAAACAGCTCTGCTTAGAGTCACAAATGACCTACGGATGGCAGCAGATGCTGGTTCACCTTCCCTCTTGATTGTCCTTGATTTGTCTGCTGGTTTCGACACAGTTGACCATGGAATACTCCAACACCGCCTACATCACACCACTGGACTCACTGCCACCGCCCTAAACTGGTTTCAGTCCTACTTCACCGACAGAACAGAATACACATCCCCTGGAAGTTCAAGGTTCCGGTCAGACACCGTCACCTGTGGGGTCCCCCAGGTATCAATCCTTGGCCCCATTCTCTTCATACCATACATGCTCCCCCTCGGCCGTGTCATCAGTCGATATTGACTCTCATTCCATTGTTACGCTGATGACACGCAAATCTACATAAAAACTGACATGTTCCTCCGCAGATTCTCCATCCTCATCGTCATCATCATCTCCCCTGTCAACTCTGGAGGAGATAAAGGTGTGGATGAAAAACAACTTTCTCCAGTTGAAAAGCTCCAAAACCGAAGCAATTTTAATTGGCACCCCACATCAGACCCAGTCTTCCTCCATAACCAGTATTACCTTCTCTGGTCATGACATTCCCCTCTCTTCATCAGTCCAAAACCTCGGCCTAAGATTCGACCCTCAACTCACTTTTGAATCCCACATCAAACACATCTGCAAGATCTCCTTTCACCATCTCAGCAATATTTCCAAAGCCCGTTCTCCACAGAGTGATGCTGAAAAGCTGGTCCACGCGTTTGTCTCCTCCAGACTGGATTACTGTAACGCAATTCTCATCGGGATCCCTGATAAAAGTCTTCAAAGACTGCAGTATGTTCAAAACAGTGCTGCAAGGATCCTGATGAGAGTTCGTAAACACGAACACATCACCCCTGTTCTTTATTCCCTTCATTGGCTTCCCATCTCCACCAGGATTGATTATAAGATCTCTCTCCTCACTCACCAGTGCATCCATGGTAATGCTCCCCCCTACCTAAAAGAACTACTCACCCCACTGACCTCAACAAGATCCCGCCGCTCTACCCACTCATACCGCCTCCTCCTTCCCCGGATTAAGTTCAGCACCGTGGGTGATCGGACCTTCTGTTCTGCTGCCCCTCGTCTGTGGAATGCCCTCCCTGACCATCTCAGGGCTCCACAGATGACTGACACACTTAAAAAAGGACTTAAAACTTTCCTTTTAGCAGAACTTATAACTTTAATTAACATTGCTGCTTTTTGGTCAGGCTTTTATATAGTTATTATCATATTTTTTATTGATGCTTTTATCTGCTTTTACTTTGTAGCACTTTGAGATCTGATCCAAATGTAAAGTGCGTTACAAATTAAATGTATTATTATTAATATGAGGGATGTTTTTGAGCGAGGGCAAGGTTTTACTCAGCACAACACAATCTTCTCCCATGAATCAAAGCTGATGTCGGTGAAAGGAACTTCACTGAGAGGATAGACCTGCTGAAAGCGAAAAAAAAACCATGAGTGAATGGCAAGAACCAAAATCTTTTAATAAACTTTAGCTGGAATCTAGATTTACTAGGGGTGTGAAGATTCCTAGATTCATCAAAAATGATTTGACATTCAGGAGACAGGTGTATCTAATTACGTTCCTTTAAACCGAGTTCTGGAAGTCAATGGTCTGACTCTGACCTTACAATCGGTTGAAGCTCGGCTGCCATTTCTGCAGCCACCACTATCTACGAGTCTTCGTTCCAGTATTGGTTGCTACCTCCACTTGATAATAATAATATTTCCTTTATTTATTACATGTTACACAGAACATACATACAGTACAACGTCGTGAAATTTATCTCTGCATTTAACCCCTGAGGGAGCAGTGGGCGGCTCCTGTGAAGCCCCCGCGGAGCTGAGTCTTCAGGGTCTTGCTCAAGGACCCACGGAATGTTGCGTAAGGAGCTGGGACATTGATATTTCAGACCGCTCTCTTTGTTTCTCTTTGTTCCTCAGATATTGGGTGTAATGACCTGGAAGCCTACCCAGCACAGCAACTTGTCCTGATCTTGAAGTCCAAGAAGTTGAATCTGCAAGCAGTCTCTCAATAAAACACCTTGAAACTTCAGTCCATTTTTTGATAACCTTTACAATTTTATTATCAAGGACGTTAAGGGTAGTTGAGAATAAGTTGTGACGGGATAAATATCTTCATAATATCTAGCCAGGAAGGATAGCAAGTGCATGGTATGTGAGATTCAAATTCAGAGGAAATTAGGGACACTTCACTGCTTTACATCAAATCATGTCAAAGTAGTCTGTATTAAAATGTATCGTTCCTGAATCATAAGATAGGCCATGAATCTAGATACGCATCTGTTATGACCCAGCTTGTTAGGGAAAGGGAAGCAGTATAATAACCAGGTGCTAAAGGTGAAATAAAGTTGTTTCGTAAAGTTTGTGGAAACAGGTGACTTAAAAGAAATGTTTATGGGAACAGTGCAATGGGTGTTCATAACAATTAAAATTTGAAACCAAAAGAGGAATCTAAACAAACTAAATCTAGCTTGAGAACAAACAAAAAAGATGTGAAATCAGAACCTCTCTAAAAAAAAAGAATGATTTAAACCAAAACACACAGTACAGCACTGGTGAAACTGCTGAAATATACAAATAAGTCTAAATGTGTGTAAACGCAAAATCTAACTCTGGCCCAGGCCCGAAGTACAAATGCCTCAACAGAATTTTATCACTCTGATACTTGATTAGCACCAAATTCCAAGAACCACACGGCGAGCTGGACGTCTAACAAGCCTGACTGGCAGCACTCTTCATTCTTCTCCCCGTGGCTGCTTCGTCCGGAGTCGTGGATATCTCCTGGCCACACACCAATCAGGTGTTCACAGGCATGAACCGGGGAAGGACCAGGCAGCGTCTCCAGCAGCAGGAACTAGTCACACACAAGAGGCTGCACAGTCAGCTTATCCTACAAAATCTCACAAATGATAGTATGAGAGTACCGAGCATTACTGCCTGTGGCCGTGACAGTATTGAATCTAGATACATGGGAGAGATACACCCCTAATATATATATATAATATATAGTATTGTGCATTGTCGTGTGTTTATATGGACTTTCATGAAATGACACTAGATTTCCTGAGGAACTTCTTTGATGTCGCTCCATCCAAAAGCCAGTAATATACATAAATTACCAAACAGCAGAGTTAAACTTCGGTTTTGTAATCTATTTCTCTATAGCCTTTCATAATTTCATCATACCTCTTTAATCTTGCTCAAAATTATGCCAGATGGATTCACTTAACTGAATGCCTCTTATTTTACCTCAAATGTTGGCCGTCTGATTGAATTAGGAGGAAGGTCTTTTCTGTGTTATCCTTCAAAAATGTACATTTTCTAATTAACATTTTTTCCACATTGGGTGTCATTTTATATTAAAGACATTGCGTTGACTGGTTCTGATGGGTTTTCAAAACAAACCGAAAGCGCCATCACAGGCACTAGTTAAAAACGTAGAACACAGTTCAGTAAAGCCCGGTCTCTATTGGTTTTGTGCAATTTAATTGTTCACAAGTCCTACTGTGAGGCTCCTTCTAAGACTGCCCTGCTACATCCCGTTTGAAGATTCACACATATTGCAACAACATATTCAAAGTTTTCCAGACAAGGTCAGGTATTCACCAGAGGTAACGGATGAAAAAGGTTTAATTTAGCGTCAGTCATCGTTAAAGAGATATGTGTGCATGGCATGAGGTCTTGCTCATGGCTCAGATTCCTTAGCCTTGCGAGCACATGTCATAATATTTAAGATAAGATAAGATAAACCTTTATTAGTCCCACAACGGGGAAATTGCAGTGTTACAGCAGCAAGAGCAAATTACAGAATAGAATAACATTACATACAATTCAATAAAATTAAAAATTAAATGTGCAGTTGAAATGTGGACATGTTGAATAGTATATTGTCCAGTGTGTGTGTGTGTTACTAGCTGTGCTGGTTGAATAGTCTGACTGCTGCAGGAAGGAAAGAATGGCGAAATCGCTCGTTCACACACTTGGGGTGAAGGAACATGTCGCTGAAGGAGCTCTCCAGTGCAGAGATGGTGTCCTGCATTGGATGGGGGATTTTGTCCACGGCGAGATGACAGCTTGGCCATCATTCTCCTGTCTCCCACCTCCTGCACTGAGTCCAGAGGACATCCCAGGACCAAACTGGCCTTCCTGATAAGTTTGTCCAGTTTCCTCCTGTCAGCAACTGAGATGCTGCTGCCCCAGCAGACCACTCCATAAAAGATGGCCGACGGCACCACAGAGTCATAGAAGGTATTCAGGAGCGCCCCCTGCACTCCAAAAGACCTCAGTCTCCTCAGCAGATAGAGTCGGCTCTGACCCTTTTTATAAAGTGCCGTGGAGTTGTGAGTCCAGTCCAGTTTATTGTTCAGGTGAACACCAAGGTACTTGTACGACATGACCATCTCAACGTCCATTCCCTGGATGTTCAGCGGTGTGGGGGGGGGGCTGCGGAAGTCCACCACCAGTCCCTTGGTCTTACCCGCGTTGATCTGGAAGTGGTTCCACTGGCACCAGTGCACAAAGTCCTGCGTCATACCTCTGTACTCCTTGTCGTCCCCGTCTGTGATGAGACCGACAATTGCAGAGTCATCAGAGAACTTCTGCAGGTGACACGTGGGTAAGTTGTAGGAGAAGTCTGCAGTGTAGAGCGTGAAGAGGAACGGAGCCAGGACCGTTCCCTGTGGGGCCCCCGTACTACAGACAACCACGGCCAACACACAGTCCCGAGTCGTCACATACTGTGGACAGTTGGTCAGGTAGTCAAGGATCCAGGATGCGAGGTGCTCATCTACTCGGTCAGTTCCAGTTTGTCCCTCAGAAGTGTGGGCTGGATGGTGTTCAAAGCACTGGAGAAATCAAAGAACATGATCATCACCGTGCTTCCAGGCTTCTCCAGGTGAGAAAGAGCTCAGTGAAGCAAGAAGATGATGGCTTCGTCCACCCCGATGTTAGACTGGTGGGCGAACTGAAGGGGGTCCATCGACAGACTGACCACCGGGCGAAGATGACCAAGGACCAGTTGCTCCAGGGTCTCTTCAGGTGGGATGTTAATGCCACCGGCCTCTAGCTGTTGAAGTCATTGGGGTGCGGCGTCATGGGTACAGGTACCACACAGGAGGTTTTCCACAGGAGCTGTACTTTCCCCAGCTTCAGGCACAAGTTGAGGACGTGCTCCACAATCCCACACAGCTGGTCTGCACAGGACTTCAGGAGCCTGGAGCTGATGCCGTCCGTGCCCGTAGCCTTCCTCACCTTGAGCTTCCTTAACTGGTTCCTCACCTGGAGCGTTGTGAGGGACAGACTAGTGCAGGCGAGCTGTGTATTGGGGGGGGATGGATGGTGAGGGGATGATGCTGGGGTGGGGGTGTTAGGTAGAGCAGTGGGATGTGGCTGGGAGTTCGGTGTAATGGGAGAAGAGGTGGGGGAGGGGCAGTGCACTGAGGGGGGTGAGAGGGGTTCCAGCTGTGGGAGTCGGGCTGGAGGATTGGGGGCAGATGAGTGGTCGAACCGGTTAAAAAACTGGTTCAGGTTATCTGCCCACTGTTGGTCCCCTACAGCTTGGGAGTTTGGCTCCTTGAAGCCTAAATGGTTTTCAGGCCTCTCCAAACACCACTGGCGTTGTTCTGCTGCAGCTGGTCCTCCATCTTCTTCCTGTAGGAGTTCTTCCCCTCTCTGATCTTCCTCCTCAGTTCCTTCTGCACAACCTTCAGCTCCTTCTTTTTTCCTGACATAAAGGTCCTCTTCTTCTCCTTTAGGAGGACCTTTATGTCCGGACTAATCCAGGGTTTGTTGTTGTTTCTATTGCCTGACCTCAGGTGATGGGTTGAGGTAAAGCCTTCTGAGACCCAGACAATTATTTTATGTGTATTTTTATTACTCTTTGCTATCGGGACAAGTAAGACCTACTAAGTATAAAATCTAAATAATGGGTCTATGGGTCAAAGGGTCTATCCTACTGCGGAACTCATGTAAGTCATCAGTGAGTACTTGATCTAAGAGTGGTTTATTCCAATGCAGAAGCGTAATAAAATGCAAACATAAAATACAAAAAAACTGAAGTTTGTACATATGTGTACTACTTATGTTCCAAAATAATGTGACAAGTGTTTTCTTTTCCTGCAACCCTAAGTACAGAGAGTGAAATGTTTAACGAAAGCAGAGTAGAAGAACACCACACTCAATTCCTCTGTTTTTATCAGGGACTCAAAAATCCGTACTTTGTTATGTGTAATGCAGCAACAGTTGTGTTCTGTCTGCAGACACAGAAACGCACCACATGTAACACAACGCACACAGGCACTACACTAGAGCCATATTCACTTTACATTTAACCAATATCACCCTGATGTCCTTGCACGAGTACTTTGGAATTAACTACATATTGGCTCGCGATTGTTGTATATAATGTATATACTTTTGAATTTCTTCTTCTTGGCACTTTGATCTCCACTGTCCCCTTAGAATACCATGACTGGAAATGCCTCCATCTCGCTTTCAAACTAATCAATAAAGGATGCTAGTGATTCCACGAGTTGACATCCAAAATTGTCCAAATGTGAGGTTCACATATCAACATTAAGAAGAATGATAGATAAGGGTCCGGTAGGGAAAAGGGTTATGTCTCAAGAGCAAAGACACGTATTAAGCCAGAGTCTATGCCTGCGTCCCTAACTAAATAATCAAAGTTGAATTGATTTAAATAAATCGAAGAAAAGGAAATAGTAAAAGAAACCAAGCTCTTTTTTTTTTATTTTAAGTCTAATAATGGTTTAGTACAAATATACCAATACTAGATGTTATTGTATTATTTGAGCAGATTCAGCTGGTCGTGGAAAAAAAACCTTTCATTTAATGCCATGAAATCTGCACTTTTGTAATAACATGAGCAACTTGACCAGAGTGAAATTATGATGGTCATTTTACATGTATGCAATAGTAAATTCATGACTGTTTGTTTTGGTGAGACATCCTGTCTGCTCGGGGTGAAAGTGAAGAGCCATGACATCTGTTTCACTCTCTCACAATCACCCTTGCTGTGTTCTTGCTTCACTTGAAAGTGCGAGATGCCCAACCCCTCACTCTGCAGAGGTAAGAGCAGTGAACAACTGAATGACCAAATCACAATCCTTCTGACAAGACACTCACTACAGAATGAGTTCATCCTGCATGTGAGAGTGAATGAAAGACCAAAAAGAAAACCAGATCATGTGGTAGAACAATATGCTCTCCAATTTACTAGAGATTGAGTAGAAGGATGATAAGATTAGATAAACCTTTATTAGTCCCACAACGGGGAAATTACAGCGTTACAGCAGCAAAGAGCACACAGATCAATATAACAGAATATAATGCAAATACAGTTGTGAATATTAATCTATACTTGGGTATTACACCATAATATAAATATTACACTATACAGGAAATATTAAATCATAATATAAATATTACAGTATATGGGAAATACTACACTATAGTATAATATAACATTATACGGGAAATTATAAGATTGCCATTATATTTATGACAGTCATGAGATAACAGACATAAGACTAACTCGTTTTTCCTGCACACTGGTAAGCATTGGGGTCCGAGGATCAGACACTCCATCCGTCACCTCTGTGGAAATCAGTGCTTCAGGAGAGACAGCAGCAGGTATATCCCCCTTTGGAGTCTGGATACTGGTGGAGGCTGAAACTCTGCTTGGACTGATTAATGATGAAGCTGATGGATATGTGAGGACTACATGGATGGCGTGTTTCACAGCTTCATCAAATATCTAGATGACTTGCGAAATCATATCTAAACAGGAAGAGAGATGAAAGGCTATTGCTGAAGAGGTGTTGCTGTGACTGGTTAAATGGCCAGCTGACAGCAATTGACACCCCTAGCCGTGGAGGTAACTCAGAATGATGTAACTGATGGAAGTAACTGAGACTGATTGTGCGTGAAAGGTGAAAACGATGGAGTAGTAGGAGGCCCCAGTGTAAAACGGGATAGTTTTCCTAACTGAACTTCCGCTAAAGCATTCCAGAGTAACTGTAGTTGAGACAAAGACTAAAACATTTTGTTTCTGTGTGGTGACTGAAGAAATCATCAGGGTTTACCCTCTCCACTGTATAAGAAATCAAATGTCTGCGTCAAAAGTAGCTCATTGACTCTCGACGACGGCAAAAAGCTATCAAGAGCCACAGGATCCCACTCAAATGTCTAAAACCTTTCTGAGTGTTGGCATCGTGTGTAGCATGAACAGGAAAGGACAAAGATAAGGAAAGTGTATTTAGCCTTTTGCATAGTTGCATCTCATTAGAGGAGTGATGAGAAAAGAAGGTGACACGTGACTCATTCACAAATCTAATCCAGACAATATTTTGCTTTTCATCTTGCGTCATCTATATTTTCACTTCTTAGTCTGTGCTCCGCCCACTGTGGCGCCACGCCACCCAACATGTCCATGTTCCTGACAAGGACTTTCTTACAGTTTTCTTTTAATGTGCATCCTTTCATTCCTTATTTACATCTCTCTGTCCCATTGTGTTCTCTTTTGACAGCCAACGCAGCACCTTTAATAGGAAATATCTCCTCATTGAATACCTGCATGTGTCTGCGGCACCATGGCAGCGACGAGAGGGAAAGAAACAAAGCATGATGGAGAAAGAAAAGTGGGGGAGCAGATTGCGTTGTTCAGGCTCTCTCCAACATGACATTAAGCCAGATTCTCTTTACTAAATTTGAATTAATAATGTCTCCAGAGGCAAATGAACAGAGGAGGGGGACCAGAGGTTAGAGAGAGAAAATGAGCAAGCCGACCCCTCCCACAGTGATCTGGCTTCTCCTCGCAGACACATGCCTCTTTGACATTCTACTAAACCAGATAAAAGACGAAGAAATACTGGAGAGAAAATAAGGCAAACAGGGAGGTTGTGAAAGTAAGCCTGAGCAGAGTGGGGGTGCAGGGGACATGGGGGACAGGAGGTCAGTGAAAAGAAGGATGCTCAAAGTAGGCGGCAGCAACTGATGAAAGGATAGGCAGGAGAGGAGGAGGATGCTCGGTTGAATGAAAGATAAGATGGACAGGGAAAAAAGGAAGTTGGTGGGATGAGAAAAGAGAGAAGAAGGAGAAAGCTGGGCTCTGGGGCGATGGGGCTCTCTCAGATGCCGGACGAAACCATCTGGACGAAAGCAGAGCCAGGTCTCTGACAGGAAACACACTTTCACATGGAAAAAGATTCATACACAGTTCAGCACTTTCTTACCAACATCCATCAGATACCTGACTCTGCCAAGCATCCTGCTGTGGTTACCAGTCATCCTCTCATTTGCCATTTTTTCTACAATACACACACACACACACACATTTGATTTTAAAATACAGCTGCCTGGCATTAAGGCCCAAATATCCTCTGTGGACGTCTTGAGGTCATCTGGGGCCGTTGGCAAACTTTACCTTAGGTTAAAAATAGTCAATCTTAACTTATGAGGCTAATTTAGAATGGATACTGCCACTAAATCTTAAAAATAGGTACAATGTGCGGTTGTTTTCAGCTCTCACTTAATCTTTCTCTGCTGCTAACAGGTTTTATATAAAGTGCATTGATTTTTCCTGGTGCACAGAATGTGCCATTTAAATCAGGCAACGCTTTTTCATCAGCGGGGCTGGCTAATTACACATATCCACAGCACAACAGAAAGTTATGGGGGTGTGTAAGCGGCCACTAAGCACAGGGAACCAACAACCCGGCTTCCCTGTCCTCAGAAGAGTGGATGAATACACATGTATAATAATTATCCTTCATTAAACACGTTACACAGTACAACGTCATGAAATTTATCCAAACATTTGACCCATCCCTGAGGGAGCAGTGGGCAGCCCCTGTAAAGCACCACGGGAGCTGAGGTTTCAATGTCTTGCTCAAGGACCCGGCATGTTGCGTCAGAGACTGGTCTCGGACCCTGGTCTCCCGGTTGAGGGACGACTGATCTACCACTTGAGGTAAAGCCACTAAAGACACAAACACACACAAATACACACACATTCACTACATGACTCTGGAGAAGCAGGCCTGCCCCTCCTACCCCTCTGTCAATAAGCACATTTTGGAAGTACATTAAACAGACTTGCACATTGCTCCTCTACAAAAAGGGGAAAACTTCAAGACATGTTCTCCTCCATACCCGCAGGGTTAATTAGAATTGTTTTAAACAGGCACTGTCGTGCTTTTAAACATTTATCGGTGCATGCATTACAACAAAGACATTATCATACCCAGAAAGTTTAACCTCTTCTCTGCTCCCTGACTCTGTTAAGAGGAGCAGAGCCTGCGAGAGGGAGGACAGTTGACCTCTGCTGCCCCCTGTGTTACAGCTAAGAAACAACAACAGAATTTTTAATGAGGGCCAGCAGCCAGCTTTGGATCAGTGGAATCGGAGCCAAGCCACCATGCTAGCTGAATGACAATCAGCTTGTATGTTAGTGATGAGAGAAAGAGAGCGATCTTAACCCAAAGGGGATTTAGTACCAATAAAGACATACATTATTCACTGTCAGGGACATACAATGAGCAGTAGTGTTGAATAAAAAGATGAAAGATACAGGAATTCAATTGGGATCCACTCCAAGGAAAATCCAGCCCCACAAATAATACAATTAGATATTTCAACAGTAGCCATTACTATTAGATTCTATTAAAATTGTATAAATATGGCAAATCAAAGCAGTTCTAGATATGTACACAGTATTAATTATATCCAAAATACAATTTTGATTTGGAAGGCTCATCATAGCGGCACCTGTCTTCAGAAATGAAAAATTAAATATCTCTTCAGATGAATAATAAATTTGATCCAGAAATCTAATAGGGATTATATTTTTGAATATACAGCCTGTGCTGGAATTTTTGTTTCCTCTGACGAAAGTGTGTGAGATAAAAACTGTCACCCAGGCAGAAGAGAGCATCGTCTAATAGGAATTTCCTCCTAATAAACCTTTTTCAAACCCCAGTCATTCGCCTGGACAAAATTCTCTGGCTCTCCGGAGAAACAAGGAGAAATGCCATCATATGAAGACTCACAGAGTGCATAAGCTCTGAGTGTGTGAATTTGGGAAAAAGAGAAAATTTGTTATGACTCAGGGCCATAAGTGGTGGAGGAAGAATGGCGAATGAGGCTGGATGCAGGACCGATTTCCTGCAGGGAACATTTAACACTTGAGAGCAAAACAGAATCTTGTTCTCGCACTCCTTCGTTCACTCTCGGGTTCCTCTCGCCGCCACATAAAGACTAGTGGTAAACAAGAGAGAACTGCTGAGCCTCTTTGACCAAAAGTGCGAAAAGGTAGGGATCAAAGCGGTGCAATTATCATGTGTTTATGGTGTGCCAATTATCTCTGACAGTGGAAGGAAAGATTCTGAAACACTAATTTGCCCTATAAAGGCACAGGAAAGGTTCTGGAGTTTATGTGTGTGTCACACTGTGGGGGTGGTGACAGTTCTATTGTCACCTAACAGTCAAAAATGCTAAAATCAAAGGTCAAAAGAAAACAACCATGGACTGACTGGCATATAAATCACAGTAAATTAAACTTAATTGCAGATAAAGGGAAAGCTAGGCACAAAAGATTATGCAGAGAACCAGAGCTCTGTCGGATACAACACCATTCCTTGGAGAAATTACATCATTCACCATTTTGTTAATAAGGAAAATGCTTCCTTAGGCGCTCAAACTGTTTTTGTGATAGAAAAAACAGGTTTCTCCAGCAGGTACTATTTGGAAAGACACAGCATGCTGCCCAGTAAAAGTAAAAAAAATAAAGGTCGGTCTGTATCATATGTATCCTATCTCGTGTGGAAATACAGCAATCCTGGAAAAGGAAGCTACAAAGAAATAATTATTCATTTGTGTTTTGTTTGGCCCATGTCAGTGTACCGGGATGCACACTTTTAACCTCGATCCCAATATTGGCTTTCCACAATAAAATGAGCATGATTAGGCAATTTAAACATTTAAAATGTGTGCTTTACCAAAGATCGCTCCCTTGCATGGCAAATCAAGCACTCCCTAAAACACGGCCTGACCAATCACAGTGCCCCATACCATGCTGCCTGTGTGAAAACCTGCTATATGTAACACAGAGGAGTAGCGTAAATGTAAATCATCCATTGAAGTGGATCACCAAATCTTGTTTGGAAGGACTTTATACCTTGGCTGCGTGTGAATGAATCATATGCGAAGGAAACTTAAGATTGTGTCTGCACTGCATAGCAACCCAACTCAGTTGTTAAACAACTTGTTAACACACCAAAAAGTTATGTATAATGAATGAAGGCCACTAATGCTAACATGAATCGTCTACCGTCAACTCAGACAACAATAACAGCGACACCGTGCAGCTGCCTCAGTTCAATAGATCCATAAACCTTGAGTCACGAAGTAGGGGTGGGGAGAAAAAGTAAGACATAACGGAATCTTAATATTGATCACAGTAAATAATATGTTCGTAGTCCTGTCGTCATCATCCTCCGAGCCCAACTCATATTATGTTTATATGGAAAGGCATTATTGCGTTGAAGAAAAACAGAAACACTATCCCAGGGCAAATTAAAAAGGGAACAAACTTCAACAGAAGATGTTAATTAAGCTGAACTGAAAATGGATCAAATCCACGTGTCTCCAGCCTCTATACTCCATATCAGCTCTTCTAATGTAAATTATGGCATTTATGCATGAATCAAATTAGAAAGACTACATGCAAACCAAACAGAAACCTCTTAGATTGGGACATACACTAATCAGCCATAACAGTGAATCTAATATTCAATAGACCCCATTTTTGCTGCCTGTGAAGCGCTGTTCTATCAGAACCAGAATGAATCTTTCCAGTTTCACTATGGCACCTCCTCGCTGGGTGAAGAGCAGACAATACAAGCAACATTACCCGCCAGAATTATCAGCACACTTTAAAAAAAAATTGTGATATGAGATTAGTAGAAACTCTGAAGTGGGGAGCAGATAATTTCTGTTTTGCTTGGGCTACAAATATGAGGTGACTCAGACCAGAGACGATCACAGTGATGAGAGAGGGAATGTTGTAGACCTGCACAGATTTGACAATAAATACAAGAAATAAGTTAAACATTACAGTTTCAACAGTTAGATCAATAAATAAGAAATTTTAGGAGGCTGGGGATGTTAAAAATCATCCTGGAAGTGTCTGCAAACTGACCCCACACACTGTGAGGAGGATGGTTCAGCTGGCAAAATACTTTCCAAGAATAACAGATATGGAATTGCAGAGGTCAATCTGAAGGAGTTGGAGATGTTCTGTACGGAGGAATGGTCTTAGATGTTCTCCAGGTATTCTCAAACATCATTACACTCTACAGTGGGAGAATCAGGGCTGTTATTGAGGCAAAAGGGGGCTGGACAAAATATTATTAGCAGTCTTGCCCCTAATTCTGTAAGGAGCAAAAGTTACAGTGCCCTGTAACCTTTGCTCCTTACAGAATTAAGGGCTCATGAATCATGGGCTCATGAATTAAGGGCTGGTGAACCGGCTCATGACCCTCGCGCCGGTTCACCAGTCTTCTTTGCTTGTATCCCTTTTGGTAAATATTAACCACCTCAGACTGTTAACTCCTAGCAAGACCTACAGTCCTGGAGATGCTTGGACATAGACGTCTAGTCATCACAATTTGATTCTCATCAGAGTCACTAAGATCCTTACACTTGACCATTTTTCCTGCTTCCAGCACATCAATTTCATGACAGACAGAATTTTCACTTTGTTCCTAATACATCCAACCCATTGTGAGGTGCCATTGTAAAAAAGATAATCAACAGTAGTCTAATCTCACCTGTCATTGGTTATAATGTTATGGTTTATCCGTGTAAATTGAGGTGACGAGGAGACAATGATTTGCAAGAAAAATCTGACTTTAGTTGGCTGTGTCAATAATTTTAACACCACCTGAATCATGTTCCCAGGTCCGTAAAACACCATGGGGTAAAATTACTTGAGAATTTTATAATTATAAACAACTACAAGGTGCAATAAAAAAAAAAGCTGACACTTGAGTAGCCTCAATCCTCGCCTAAAGGCCAACACAAATACTTAAGCCCCAGTTGAGTTGATTCATACAATGCCTTTAAATGCATCTAGTTTATTTTATAACATTTGAGAAGCAAAATGAAATCAAATTCATTCATCAAATTCCCTGTATATAGGTCCTTCATATCAGAATCGAGAACCAGTTACTATGTTCTGACAGAAAGTAAAAAATTATTTAGACAGTCTTTCTAAAACCCAATTAAAGGCTATGAAGTAATAAAAACCTGTTGTTAAATGTTGACTGAAACAGGCTATAAGCTGCACAGTAACTCCTCTCATCCGCATGTCTGCACATGCGTTTAACCCCCGCAGTTTAAACACACTTCCCTCAAGACTGTTCTGGTGCAGAGAACCCAACAGGAGATATTCTGACAGATCACAGTTGGAAGCGCTAAGATGAAGAAGTGTCAATGCTGCTGTGAGATCCAGTGTCAAATCCCTTGTTTGGCTCTGAGGGAGCAGGCATCCAGGGTGTGAATTGGTGGAGGAGTCCTCTACATATGCAGTTATTCCCACCACTGCTCATGCAGAGGTCTTCCACTGTAATCCGCTGCCTTTGGAGACGTGTTTGCAGAGGAGCTGAAAGAAATCACCATGCAATCACACATTAAGCATGAGCCTGCAAAGAAGCTAGAGCACAACATTTACAAATCTGTGGATTTAATCTTTTCAGAACATTGTACTTTATAAAAGAGTGTCAGTTTTTTTCAGTAGAAATCTCAAACAAAGTCAAACATGTTTGGAGGGGGGGGGCATTATGCAGCATTAGTACAGGGCTGTTTGTAGACACAAAGACATAGACTTAGTACCTGTATTCCTTCCGAGAAACTATTTCTCTGGTGACTTTCAGCCGCTCTTTCAAGTCCTTCAAAGATGTTTGATAAGACCAAGCACGAAAAACCCAGATGAAGTCCTAAGGCACACAATCTCCTTGTGGTCTTGTGTTATTTGGGTATGAAACAAGAAGTAATGCGTAAGGACTTTCCCAGTGGCAGTCTCTAAAGCTGAATGTGGGTGTGAGGAGGTAGGCTGGCAGTAAAGTGAGAAGGTGCGAAAAGCAAGCCACGAGGAAGAGGTGAGTGAAGGTGAGAGGAAATTTTGAAAGGAGCTCCAGCACATGAGTTTGTGTATGTTCGTGCATGTGCATATGTTTGTGTTCAGGCACTGATGATGAGGGTGTTTGTATCGGCTCAGCTCAGCTAATGTCATGCCGCCATCTCCAGTGGGGCATCAGAAACCTGCGCTGGCAAAGGATCAACTGTAGGTCCGATCATTGGCACTTGTTCTTTCAATGAGCTGGCCGCGATGGCAGGAGTACTACGGCTTTGCCATAATACCCAAATGAGCTTAATGCTGGTGAATGGAGTCACCGCAGTTGTGATATCCAACAGCAAATTGAGTGAGTGATGACGAACATGGTTTTCAAGACTGCAGCCAAGTGTCATTTGAAGTGAGGAGGTATAGATCTCATCAATACACAGAATTATTAATATTTAGTCTGTGTGATATATGTGTGAGTAATTTAATTAATTCATTACAGTTCTCTTGCATGTAAGTTTTTCTTTACTCTGCCTAAAATTAGACTGGATGTGATGAGGAATGTGAGAAAGATGAGGTTTGGGCTGGGGAGAGAAGGAAGGAGGGGAAAACTGAAAGCGCTGCAATGGCGTTCCAGAGAGCAGGCCATCCATATTCAGGCGGAGAGCTCAGGGGCACGGTTGGCACACAGAACGAGAAGGTCGCCAGACGACGAGTTGGCATGTAGAAAAATAAAAGGCGACAAAGGAGCCAGAGTCAACATCTCTCTTCCTGTCTGTCACTCCTCTAGCCACATTTTTCACACAATTCACTTCTGCAAAATCCCTACATCAAATACGCCTATATATTTCTGAAACTCTCAGAACCTACTGACATGAAAGGGAAATGAGCATCTCCGTTGTTGCACCAGGGCAGCACAGGGATACAATGGTTACACAGTTCCATGTAGATCCTGGTCCTAAAAAGAACATGCACCCTTTCTGTTTGAGGCTTGCATATTATCCCAATGTCTGCTTATTCTGGCGCAGTTATGACAGGCGCGTTTGAGCCCAACGTCTCTCTCCTCTAGCTTCCCGTCAGCCTCCCCATGGGGACTCCGTCCTGTCAAATCTTATTGCCCAGACAGCTTAAATTAGAAGGAGCTGATTGAATACTATGGACAGCATGGTGGCGTAGCTACTAAGGTTCTGGATTAAAAGCTCGATTGGGATCCGGGCCTTTCTTAGTGGATTCCCTCCGGGTACTCCAGCTTCCTACCACTGACCCAAATCACCTGCATGTATGTGGGACATGTGGTTTGGACCTGTGATTAGCTGGAAACCCGCTGAATGTGCAGCCTTCACAGGATAAGTATGTACCAGTACTATTTCACATGAAGCAGTTTTAAAGAGCTGAATTTTTTTCCCTCTATACACTGACAATCACCAAAAGGCTGACGGATACACATAAAAACATGACACGCAGTCTTTTGGAGAAGAATATCTCATCTCCATTGAAGATTGAGCTCTATAAACTAGTGTCAGCACAAACATGTTTATTGACATTCTTCCCAGAAACGTCAATAGCATCGGATTCTGTAAATCTGACCAATAGCTTCTACTCTATTAGCCGTGCTCCACTCACCCACACAGAATACCCAATCACCTCCATCAGTTACTGAGGCCAGCAGACTCTGACAAGCTCACGCCCAGAGCTTCAATTAAGTGCAACAACAGAAATAGCATTGAATTCCTGCTAGGTAATAGGAAGAGCCTGAACCAGAGCTGGCTGTAACTAGACTCTCCGGCCAACTCATACACACATAAGCTCACTCAGCCTTTGGCTATAGCACAACAAAACATTGTCTGTGGGGGAGACTTAACAAGGAGACCATTTGAATGCAGAACACTGTGCAGCAGAGGAGGAGAACTTTCCAATCCCTCCTCTCCGAGCTGTCAAAGCAGGAGTCTGCGGGGGGGGGGCAGACGTTTTCTCTGGCAAAAGGAGCAGGGAGGAGAGGGAGGGGGTGCAGGGAGACAAGTTACAACCCACCCCACAGCCTCAGTGGAGAGAACCAGCACATTAAGTTGGAGAGAGAAATGATGTGGCCACGCTGAGAGTACAGTAGTAGTACAGCGTGGGGAGGAGGGTAGCTGCTGTCACCGCTGCCTGAATCCATCTCCATTAGCAAGTATAGATCATCAGAGGATAGAAACCCAGCAGTGGTGTAGCGGTTGGCTAAAGGGCTGATTGATGCAGATGTGGGCTTTCATCAGATAATGTCAAGCTTCCCAGACAGCTTCTGCCGTTGCAGTGCAGCCTCGTGTTTCCACCTCCTTCTTCAGGTACTGCAGAGACACTTGAACTCTCAATGCTGGAGCAAAATACAGAAGGACTGGGCAAAACTATCACTGTGTTTACATGCGCATCAGTATCTATATCCTGTATTCTGATTGTTCAATGAGTATCAAATCTTCTTGTTTGTACAACGATATCAGTAGAGGGGATAAGGCATTATTCTGATTTTGAGAATCTGGAAAAAACTTGCTGGTGTGCTCTCAAGGAAACCGAGATACTGTTCGATGAATACGTCTTATCCTTGTTTCTGACAGCTGTGCGGGCGGCAAGTTACGTAACAGAAATCGAAAACACATTAATGAAACGTTATTTTATGGTCAAATACAAATGTGCATACAAACGTATATGGAGAAGGACGCCATACCTATCTACTCTCTAATTGGTGTCACTATTTCCGTAATGGGGAGCCTCTCCCTCCGGTCACGTCTCTGTATACTCATACTTCTACCTTGAGCCTAAGTGGTGTCGGACTGAACGCCGTCAGAGTGGAGGACAAGTTTATTATCGTTGGCCACATTAATTTTTATAGACACAGTCAAATTAGTTTTACATTAAGCTAGCAGTTAAATAAATGACATTGCAGGATATGCACAAACAGCACACAGTATCGTTGATACTCATTTTTTAATATACAGCAAAATTAATAACCAGAATTATCTGTGTTCATATAAATGTCCTATCCCAAATATTATCAACACTGGGATAAACCTCATTACTGGGATACTTGTGTGCATGTTAACACAGTCTAATTTATTTTTTCTAAGTGATGACAGAGACTGGCTTGGAAGTGAGAGTTTGTCTAGTGTAGAAAAATTCAGAAACCCAAGCTCGTTTTTGTATTACCCATATTACCTCACATGCATCGTGTTGGAAATTGTCCCAATAAAGACTAAAGTGTGTAAGCAGGCCGAGCACTGACCTGCCCCATAAACAGTCCACAGCCAGCCAGCTTTCTTAATTAAGGCACTTTGTTTTTATTTGGCTCCTTTTTCCTTGAGGCTTGGATTAAATTGGATTCTAAATGATCCGGAACTGATAGAGTAATCTTTACTGCCATATTCTGAGACGGAGTGCTCACTAAACTGTCACAAATATGCTGGCAGTTGGGTAATTTTCTGCGGTGACAGGGCGAGCGAAGTGAAGGGCCTGGGTCTACCCTGGGGGATTGTGGGAAGATTAGAGGAGGGCATATGGCAAGAATGGAATGTGGCGTGCACCATAGAGCGCGCCCGTTATAGTCGAAGGCCTCTCGAGACACAAAGAGAGGAGGCGAGGAAAATAAAATCATCTTACTTTGCCTGGTATTTCCCATATTAGGGCTTTTCTTGGGGTCATTTATGGGGGGGGGGGAGCAAACACCTCAGAGGTCTTTTTATTACTCGTACTGCAGGAAAATCCTCACCACAGCGTATAGTATTAAAGCCAGGAGAGATAACGTTCAAGACAATAACAGCAGTGAGTTCAGCTATTGTGAGAGTTTGAGAGTAGGGATTGAGAGTTAAGAGGTGACGATAGAACGTTACATGGCAGAGGTGGAATGAAATGATAAAAGAAAGGTGAAGGGGAAAGACAGTAAGGGAGGTTTAAGTGAGAAAATGTGGGGCTGTAATTAGACAGAAGGGATGGGGGGTGTCAAGTTCGTACAGGGGAAAGTCTCTCAGCAGGAAAAATGATTTCCCCTTCTACATAACCTGCACCTCGGGGGGGTTGTACACTGTTAGACTGCAGACTCCTCCGATTCAAACACACTTCCGCCTCCCACCTCTTCTCCCTTCCTCCCACACCCCATCTTCCCTACTCGGTGCTTCCTGTAAAGTATGCTGCAGGGTGCTGAGGAGGGAGAGAGGCAGCCAGAAAGCCTGATAACTGGGAAGCGGTCACATCTGGCCCTTGCTAATTCAATTCCACACAAGTTTGCTTTTCCTCCCCCATAACATACCCTAATTAAAAAAGCCGGAATCGAGGGCGCATTCATTTCCAATTCATCAACATGGGAGAGAGGCGGACGAGGACTTCTACAAAGGCTGGGTCTTTTTTAATTAAAAAGAAAAATTGCCCCACGCTACTTTGAATTATATATTTACTAGAAATGAATCCTAGCAGCAGTGATTGCACAAGCCCATATGGCTCAATACTTGACATTATTGATGCACTTTGGCGATTGGACACAGTTCCATCTCATACGTTTAAACATTTCGCTGCCCCTAAGACACAGGTGCGACCGGAGTTTTTAATTTTCAACCTATCAAACTTTGTGATATCCTCTCCAATTTTTAGACGTCTATTTCGTTTGGGCCAAAACAATTTTTCAGATATTAAAAGTAGCTTATCTCCAATGACAAGTTTTGAAAAAGTTTGGGTCAGACTCCCCCCACGGCTCTGCTCTCTTCCCCCTGATTGTTTGAATCCTCTCGCGGGATCCTAATTGTGTTTGCTATTGAGTGTATTTAAGTTTGTGTCTCTGTACTCTGTGTCAGTTTGTTGCCTGATCTTCCCTGTTCCTTGACTTTTCGTTTCTCATGCCGTTGCGTGAGCTTAAAACCATGCCTTGCATTTTGTCCTGAGTTTTGTTCTGAATTTTTTTAGATGAATTTTGTAGTTGTAGACATTTTTTTTTTTTTTAATTTTGGTTAATTAAATCACTATCACTGATATCACTCTGGTCTCCTATTGCCTTCACTCTTTCTGTAAAAATTCTCATAGATGTTCATGCTTGATTCATTTCCATTCCTTTATTTGTGCTAGTGTGGTGATTTCTGGCTTTGGCCAAGGAGTCACAAAGATGCTCATGATATAATTACATACTAAAAATTTGGCCGAGGTTGACAAAAATATCGAAGCAGAGATTATTCTTTAATATAAGCCGCTGCTTGTGTAAGATACAGTATGTCAGGAAGTCTGTTGTAATTAAGTGGAAAGAAATGTTTCTCCTCACGGAGCAGGCATCACAATTGCTCCATTCCTTCATTCCATAATGGAAGCTTTTGATTTAAAAAAATATTATTTAGGTAAAAAGGTGATTTGTCTCCGTATTCGAAATAAAAAGCAATCTGCTGTCTGGGAATGGCCATGATATATACAGTATCAAACTTTTTGAACTTCTGTTAAGTTTTACCGCACAGAAAATATGCAAACCAATCGAACATGAAACTGCCTCATAGTGACGTTCTGTGTCAACACATTAACACTTTTAACATTAGACACACACGTGAGGAAAACACTGAGAAACTAAGCCACAACCTTACATAGCAAACTTCAGATCAGCTTCAAAAATGAACAGTTTTTCTTCCTTATACTTTCATTTTAGCTTCAGCTGATGGAACATGAACACTATATATAACCAAGGCTTTCTGGAGTAGCTGTATTCAGTACACCAACACGACTGCTGGGTGACACCGTTTGTTACGCAATGTGTCTGACGACCTGACATTCTGCAGAATGCTCTCATGCACGCACACTCCGGAAGCCGTTACTATAACAATATCTGTAAATAGCTAATACTTGTTTAAAACGTGGTAAATTTAACTTTTAAGGTTATAAGTATATAAGGAAAAGAAAAGTTCAGAGTCTGCACTTCTCAATAATGCAAACTGTTGTAATGCAGCAGCTATAGAAACAGCGCAGTAACATGTGTGCAGCACTTTAGAAAAGTAACTGTACTTCTTGTTGTGCTAATGCTTACACAAGTTCAGTGTTGGTGTCTGTCGTTGTCCAGTTCCTGTATGGCTCTTCTAATATAATGATGTGTCACATGTAGGACACAAAACAGCTTCTCCCACATCTTCAGGAAGTTAATGAGCATTCTTGACTATTGTGCTGTAAGTTGGAGGTCAAGCAGTGATGTCAGAAATATCTGGCTGTTAGACCTCTGTTGACCTCTGAGGGAACTGAGATGTAAACTCTCGATTCTTATAATGTGTGATTTTCTTAAGGATGCCCAGGACTTCAGGATGAGACTGCACTGAGATTGTCTTCACTCATCTACCTCATTGCTACTTGTTAACAGCATGAAACTTGCCCACGGACTCTACTCTGAGCACAATGGTACTCTAGAGTCACATTTATGTTCTTGTTTTTTATGTTTTTATCTTGGTGTTTTGTATGTGTATATTTGTATTCCAAACTGCTGTTGTAACAAGGCAATTTCCCATTCTGGGATAAAAAAAAAAAGTATGTCTAAGTCTAAGTCTGATCCCTTCCTCTATAAATGGCTTGTGTTTGTGGAATGGGACACAATCATCATGAGTGTGGAGGACATACGTACATGCTGCAGCTCAACACACAGTCCAGTGGGTGAATGGATGTGAGGTTGGAGGAGAGGTTAGAGCCTTTTATGAGGCTCTATAATCAGAGAGGCCTTCCTTCAGGAGCGGGTGGGCAGGATAAAATCAATATCTAAGCCATATATGTCAATCGACAAGAAAAATCAATATCAACATATTTGCCTACCACATCATTTTAATACAAAATGTCCACTAACTCTAATACCTGTCAACACAAAAGACAAACAGTTTTTAAAAAATGTTTGAAAATCGTCGGGTCTCTTCTACGTTCAGCCTCATCAATTACTGCCAATCCAAAAGGCCCTTTACAAATTGTTCCTAATTTCACATAATATAAATTACTTACCATAATTTTCAACAGGTTCTCGTTATTTTAGTATAATTAATTATTCCCAACTTGTTTTAGAGCATCATTATGATTCTGATATAGAGGTAAGAACAGGTGAAATGTAAAACACGACATGTAATTAAAGCATTAAAATTGTTAAATGGATTGAAAAATGGAAAACTAGCAAAGGAAGCACAATGTAAGCACGAAATCAATGATTATGCTGTATATGGAGTTTTCCATGCCATTAAACAGTTTGTGCTACTGCTGTAATCGTGGTCTCCTTTGTGTTTACTTGATTAAAGCATGAAACATGAAAAGACCAACATGTAAAGTTACCATCTGTGGTAACGGAAGCGGTCAGATGTTTGCGGATGGAACCGTTATATCTGTAAAAACGAAAGACAAAAGAAAGTAGAATAAAGGTTTTCCATTTTCAATATATGATAGTAACGCTGGGTAATATTAAAAAAAAAAATGTTTTATTTTCTTTCATATGATATGAAATAATATCACAAAACTTTCACCAGATACATGCAGTGTGTCAGTCATGGAAATATACACATTTTATCATATTTCTCATCATTTTGAGAACTTTCAGTGATGATCCCCTTCAAACAACATCGATTTTCCAACAAGTTGTTGGCAAACGCTAATTAAAGAGTATTTGAACTACAGGCACTGCTTCGTAACGCCTTTTTTGCTTGGTATTCCTTAGATGAAACATTGAAAAGGCTGGGGTATCGTTGTCACATTTCAACAAAACTTTCTCCTAAATCATTGTTCTGTATTGCACCGATAAAATTCCAGAGTTTACTCGCCGCCATGTTCCCGTTCATTCTGTCGTCCTATTGGTCAACTTTAAAACAGGTTGGGACGGATGTGGAAAAAACATGCTAGACTTTTTCTTACTGGTGTCGTGGAGCATCCCAGATGACACATGACTGTTGATTCATTCGAGATCTGACTGTCATATATCGCTGCATGTCAAAGCCTGATGGAAGGATTTTGTCGTGATAACCAGATGATTCACATGTCCCGCCCCCCCAGTTATTAGTTCAATTATTTAAGTCTTTGTAATAAAATCTGTGGTAAAAAAGTGATAAAAGCACTGCAGTCGGCTGTAACAGTTGTAATGGTAGTATTAATACCAATAGTAGTAAAACTTGTTGTACTTATAGTAGTACAACAGAAAAAACAGAAATGGAACTACAAACTTTTGAAGGTTGAGATGCTTCACTTTCATTCCTGAGCCCGTGAGGTATGTTCAGATGCTGATTATGTTTGCAGAATAACAACGTTAATAATCACCACTGCACAATACATTTTGGGATAGGTTGGGTCTCAAAAGATCCATGAAGACTTCATGGCTGCATTTGATAGAGTCTCCACCGTTGGACAAGCCTTGTCGTGCCGCTCGATCTTCAAATGCAGGAAGAGATCCTGCTGTGTCACGCTTCTAGCATTTAGTGTAGCTTCAACACACGAATCATGGAAGAGGATGATCTCACCTCATTCACACTCCTCAACCTCAGATGATTTCACTTCCATTGATGCTGACTCCACGGAAATCATTAATGGCAATTTAAGCCTTTTCAATAGGCTCCCTTTGGAACCAGGGTTTAACATGACTTTTTTCCCATGTGTGAATGGTAGGATATCTCTTTTAACTCTTGACAAAACTCTCCTTGTAATTGATTTTGTTCTTGCTGATCAAGAATGCAATTAAATCAAAACATTTTTATTAAAAAATGGACTGGAATCTTGGTGATAATTTAGATTGCTCCTCCTTTCTGGCCTGAGTAGAACAATAAATGTATTATTATTATTATTATTATTATTATTATTACCCCTCAGCCTCAGGAACGCTAGACATTTCTGCTTTGTTAGGGGCTGTGTAGGACTCTGAACACAGCCAGCTTTGAGGCAAGGATGGGGTCAAAAAAACTGCTATAAAGGGGATGTGGCGTGGGTGTAGATTGGCGTGAAGGTCTTCTAATTGATCCATTTAACACTTGCAGAAATGCAGAGATGAATCCAGTACATCTATATTCCAAAACAACTACAGACACTCTGCAGGGAAACAGAAGCAGTCATTAAAATAACTGGTTTGAATCTAGAGAAGAGCTGTGACTCTGTGTGTGTGCTGGTGTTTAAGTGTCTGTGTCTTCGCCTGTCGCTGAAGTTCCTAATTGAAAGGTTAGTCTAATTGAGCGTCATGTCCTGGCGAGTAGGAAGTAAGGGCTCTGAATTCATTTGTTGAAAAGGAGACTTCAACACTCAAAGCACATCGGCTGGGTGTGCTCTGCTTCGCTGGGGGAAGCCTTCTTTTGTCTGTGCACGGCTTCATTTTTGTTTTTGAGAGGAGCAGAGCGCCGCGCCAGCCATGTTATTCCTGCCAGGCTGCATCCGTCCTCGGTGGCTCCTTGTAAAGTCCAAGACTTTCATCTCAAGCTGCCAGTCTGTTCTCTCAAACACTCACACAAGGTCACACAGTACTTTCAAAAGGCTGCAAAGGAAAGTTCAAAGTTATTTTCTATGACAACCTGCGTTTAAGATTTTTTCTCAGTCTCATTGGTAATACAGTCTTGTTAAAAAAATTAAATAGGAACCTGCAGAGACGGTTTGGTGTCAAGCCTCAATTCGAAATCACAGCCAAGACATCTCAAATTCTCTGGAAGATGCTTTTCTCACTCAACCTGCATGTCCCCACGATCTCCTGCCAAAGGAACTTTCCTTCTCAGCTGTGTAATTAGCAGCAGATTGAAAGAGGAGTTCAGGACCTGAGAAAACTGCCAGTAAGTGAGAATATGGCCAAGAAGGTAGAGAACATTGGGTGAGTAGGAAGAGGGGCCTTTGTCTCGAGACTCGAATGAAACCGCAGGAAAGGAAACCGCAACAGCATTAGATCCAAACACGGCTTAATTAATGTTTGGAGATAACTCCTAGATCTGATCTTCCCTGCCATCCCAATTTTTGGGGGGTTCTATTTGTATCTGATGAAAAACACTGGTGGCATTTTCACTCTGTGAAACAATAAAATGTGAATCAGAAAAGTTGTGAGAACAGGGCTGTCCTGATTTTCAATTTAAATTACCTGAGACTTCCTGGCAATTAATTAGAGTCCGTGTGAGAGGATGAGGGTGCATACACAGAGTTCTGTACACATGTGTTTTGATGGGTGTCATCGTTCAGGTTTAGTTTCACGATATTACTGAATCAAAGGGATTTTTTTTTAACAGCAGAAATGCCAAGTAATAGGGGAATCATTGAAGAAAACATGACAACACTGCTAATGGCCTCACAGCTTTCTGAATAGACCCCTGTGACACAAACGCTGAACAAAGCCAAGGATGTCTTTTTGTGGCTAACATGAAGAGCAGAGCAGCTGAAAGAAAGAAGCGATAACGACTCTCAGCATCTGTTGAGATGTGGGCTAATCACCGGAGAGCCTCTGAAGAAACTTCTGCAAACTGGTCATGTCTCACGGGGATCAGATGGTGACTGTGTGATTGGGACGGATGAGTATCGGGCGATAATGCATATGACATGCAGAAAATATTAACATGTCACATACAAGTATGCTTCATGGGCACTTACAAGGATCCTTTCAGTGCTTAATAAAGGACCAAGTAAGGATGTAAACACAGCGGTCCTGTGTTTGTATCTGCTTCGTCAGATACAGCGGGACCTTTAAGGGTGGATAAAAACCAAAGGGTAGCCGTATTATGGTAGGCCGAATGCAGAAAGAGAGCGAACTAGATCAGAATGTATGCCGTATACTTGTACATCTTAATCTCCTCTGGATAATACAGCAAGTTAAGAATAGGACTGCAGACATGCACAGAAATGCCCTGCAGTGAATAAAACATTACATCGTCCATAATGTTCTTGTTAAGATTCAAGACTACAAGTTCAGAGCGCTGTTTTTGTATTTGACTGCTTTGTAGTAGAGTTTATCTCTCCACGTGTCTAACCAACAATTGAGCAACGTGAAATTCCCAAAGACTACTCCATTTATCTACAGTAATGATCATGTTGCATCATGTTTGTTTGGTTGTTTTTTTTTGTCTGCCGAACAAGGGAAATACAATTTGTGAAATTGTACAGCATGATGCAAAGAATATCTCTTTTTATAGTAAATCTGTCAGGGAGGATCTCAGCATGTATTTACAAGTTGTGGGGTAACAATCCAAAGAACACTACATCAGAAAATTTTGCATGGTACTATTGTACGGATACACAGAAGCAAAATATTTATATTTGATTTTATAAATTTTAGGTATGAGTGTAACTTTTTGGTACTAGAATGATAAAATGACCTGCTTGTCCCGTCTACTAGGTGGTGCTATAGAGTGTTTTCCTGGTGTAGTCAGCAGAGGTAATGGTCAGAGTGTGAGAAGAAGTAACAAGCGCCACTGGGGTTTAAAAAAACATGAGGGTCTATACGAAGGGGATATGACACGCAGGGATGCCGAATGATATACTATAAACATGAGGGTTCCGACTCCACAACTAGGGGACAGCATTAGCCGAGGACAGGAATGCCAGAGCTAAATTACCTTGAAAAGGCGGACACTGGACATGCTTAGCTTGACAAATCTAACTGATAATTCAGAGTGAGTTAGGAAACAACACAGTCCATCACCTATTTCAAGGAGGATCTTCAGCTATTAGCACCTACCAAAGTGGAAAGGAAGGACTGGTGAGAAGGTCCTGGGTGCCCAAGACTCATGGTTAAGCGCGGGGAAGGAAGGCTTGTCAATGTTGTCCGATCCTACAGAAGAGCTTCTGAATTACAAACTGCTGAGGAAATGAATGTTGGCTCTGAGAGGAAGATGTGAGTACACAACAGTACATCACAAATTCATATTCCAGCTTTGAGCTGCAGCTATTTGAGATAAACGTCTCTTTTCCTGTGCTGTGGTCTACCAAACACCGAAGTTTAATAAGGATTTTATTTAGGATTTTCCTGACTTCTTGGCCGAAATCATTTTAAAGTATGATCGTCTTCTAGTTGTTGTTGATTTTAATATACTGTACATGTCATCTATGTAAGCAGACCCCTTATGAAGAACTTTTTAAATCTTATTGACTCCTTTCATTTTATTCAATACGTCAACGGGCCAACACGTGAACATTACTGAAATCTGCAACACATGTATATCAGATCAACTGTGTTATACACTGTTACAGTCAATAACAATGTTCCAGGTGATGCTTCCCGTGGTCCTGCTCGCCGCCTGCGGGCAATAAACCCACAAACTATATTGTTGTTTTCTGCTGCTGTTAATGACTTTATGCTTCACTCTCTGGACGTTGACTGTGAACTTGATGTTGATCTTTTTCGACTCAACTTGCACTTCCATTTTGGACTCCATCGCACTTCTCAGGACTAAGCACTCCAGACCTGTCTCAAAGCCTTGGTTGAATGATAACACCCGAGCTCTTAGACGGGCACGCAAACATGCCAAGAAAAGATAGAAGAAGGATAAGCTCCAAGTTTCATTGGGAATTTTACGGGAATGACCCTCAGATTACCAGCGAACTGTTATTTATTCTTGCTTTGATTAAGGGCTGTCTCACTTCTGGGCAACAAGCCGTTGTCCAGCCTTTGATCAAGAAAAAATCAGAATACTTCTGTCCATTTTGAAAAAAGTTTTTTTTACTCAACGGCCAACTCATCTTGAGGATCATGGCATCTCTGAAAAGTTTCAGTCTGGGTTCAAACAACATGGTAGTACAGAAACGGCTCTTTCAAGAGTTTTTAATGGAATTCTGCCATTTTGGTGCTTTTAGACCTCACTGCCGCTTATGATATTGTGGATCATGAGATACTGCTGTCAGGTCTTGAGTTCTATGTAGGCATCAAAGGCTCTGCCCTCCAGCGGTTCCAGTCGTACCTGAATGATCGGAGTTTCTCAGTCCACCTTGGTGAAGACTCCTCCCTTATAGCCCCGTTAACGGTGGGCAACTTTGTGGGCCTATTCTCCCTGTATATGCTTCCTTTGGGGTTTCCCTATCACTGCTTTGCAGACGATATTCAGATCTATCTGTCTATCAAAACTAACAGCAATGTGTCTGTGCAGGCCTTGTGGAACTGTTTAGATGACATAAAAGTCTGGATGTGGATAAACTTCCTTGACAAACATGAAGGTACAACCGAGGTTGTTTTCGGTAGGGCTGACTTCTTGGACAATTTTGAAAATTCTCTTGGCCAGTTGGCGCCCTTTAATAGACATTTTATTAAAAAATCTAGGCATTGTCCTTTACAGCTCTTTCAATCTCCACAACCAAATCTGCGCAGTGGTAAAAAACAGCTTTTTCCATCTAAGGCTCCTGGCCAAGGTAAAGGTGTATCTCTCTCCCAAGGATTTGGAGAGCGTCATCAATGCCTTCATTACCTCGCAGCTGGATTATTGTAAATCCTTATACATTGGTGTGGAGCAGTCATCCTGATGCCACCTACAGCTGGTACAAAATATTGCTGCCCGTCTACTATCTGGAAGTTAAAAACGTGACCACATAACTCCAGTATGGGAACTCTCCACTGGCTTTTGTGCAGTACCGCATAGATTTTAAGATCTTGCTGTTTGTTTTCAAGGCCTTAAATGGGTTAGCACAATCCTATGTAATCGAACTATTGCATCTGCATTCTCCAGTCAGAGCACTGCGTTCTACTGACCAGATGCTCTTGGCCAGTCCTCAGTCAAAGTTAAGAGCTAGCCTTTGCAGTAGCAGGCCCAAAGATCTGGAACAGTCTACCCATTCAAATAAGAATGGCACAGAGCCTTAAAACTTTCAAACTAAAATGCACCTTTTTTTCTCTGGCTTTTAGATTTGACTTTTCTATTGAATCCGCTCATTTCAATGTTTATTTGAATCCCTCTTTTATCTTCTTTTATATTTAATCTTACTTGATTTTAAACAGTTTTTTGTATCTGCATTTTATTCTTGTAATTAATGCAATTATTTTGTCAGTCGTATCTGTTCAGCACTTTGGTCAAAACTTTTTTGTTGGCACCTACAATATATTAGGTGAGGCTTTTAATGTTATGGCTGATTGTTGTATGAAATGATTATGTGTGTTTTTGGTTGGTGATTATAAATAATGGAGTAGTGTGTAGATTTGTGTGATTGTGTGTTCTTTACGTAGAGTGTGAGTCTGTCAGTTGGTACAGAGGGAGGGGAGGAAGATAGGCTACCTGCATCCATCCCAGAGATGGGAGCCATATGAGGAGATTGAGACATGAAGCCCATTTATATTCATTAAAAAAAGACAGTCTCCTCTCGCTTTGCCAGCCCAGCCTTAGTGCTTCTCCATCTCTCTGTCACACACCTCAACACGCCAGGGAGGAGCGTCCGACATGCCAACAGACATAGATTCAACTTCCTCTGGATAAACAAGAGCTAAGGGAAAAGATGCCTCATCTGCTTCTCACGTCAGCATGAGAGCTGAGGGAGGGCAGCTGTCCAGGTACTGACCACCACAGTTCAACCAGTAACCACCTAATGACTTCAGAGATGACAAATCCTGTTATTATTGTAGGAAACAACAAACTAAAAATAATGAATGAATTCTTATGAATACCCCACGGATGCAGTGGAGAAAGAGATGAATCTCATCAACTACCCTGAGCTTTTACCAGGTTAACATTCTGTGGTGTGGAAGTGTGTCAGAAAAGAAATTGTTTAAAAAAAACATGCATTGAAAGCAATAATTTTGCCAAAATACCAGCCCCACTAGGATACTTCAAATTCATAATTTCCTTAAACTTTGTCACCACGTTCAGGACCCACCTAATGGCAAGTGAGAAAAAAAGAGACATCTTAATCTTTGCACTTAGTTTGCTAAATTGTGCGCTTTTACTGTTTATTTGACAGTAGAGGAGCTAAATCTGCAAGTGTAGTCCACCAGACTCACTGATCCTTTAACTGACTGAGGTTTATGACCAGGACTCTAAATAAGTAATAACATAACATTATACACAGCTGTATTATCACAAATACATGGCAATGTTTGTGTAGCTGACGTTGCAGACAAATTGGTACTTCATTTGTCTAAATCCTACAAATCAGTGCCGTCAATTTACTAATCTGTGTTGACAGATTGCAAATCCATGAGAACAGATTAAAATTGTGTCTGTTAAGAAAGTTTAAGTAAAAAGTAATGTTTTTGTATTTCCATGATTTCAACAATAACCAGCTACACGGTCTGTCACATCAGGTGTACTCATCATTGTAACACGCCCTCATGCTTAGGCTCAACTTGCTGTTCTTCTCTCCATTCATCTACTTCTTTCACCTCCCCATCTCTGCCCAGTCCTCCCAGACTCATCCACCACATCAACCATAAGTCTCAACAGAGTCATCAGCCCCAACCACCAGTATCCCAACTTCACTGGAGGATCTACCAGGCTGCTACATAAGACAGATACTCTCTGATCTTCCTGAAGAGTCCGAGCGCAAAAAACTTTCTGACAAATGATAGCATGTCATTTGTTGTAATAAATATTCACCGTTACTTCAGTATATGTTTCTCCTGATTAAACTTATTTCCACCCAAACCAAAATAAATTCCTAAAAGTTATTTTGTGGCGAAAAGAGAAAAAATTCCGGCCTTTGTTATATCACCTGCCTGCAGATCTGCTGTCCTCAGACAGCAGGTTGCCACTTTGAAGGTGTGCATTTCTAAACATGAGTCAAATGCCCACATGCTAGCTTACTTTTTCACAGATGAGAGCATGCTCTGTGCTGCTTTAACAACCTCCACCACCTTATTCCCTTCAGCGAGAGTAAGAAATCTGAAAGAGGGTTAATGGAGCCTGTTCATTACAGAGTCAGATTCCATTAAAATTGAACTGGAACTGCAACAAGAGCCTACAGGAAGCATGTGCAGATGCATCTGGGGGATCAGCAAGATTAATTATGTGAAGTCGCTGACTTCCATTTCAAAAAGTCATACCCAACTGGCTGAAGATGTGCCCCCTGTCAAATAAACACACACACACACAGATCATATGACGGAAATGATTCCGACTCGGCGTTATGAGAGATTAAGGTGTTATGGCAACAGACAAGGACACGGCTCTGACAGAGGAAAGTAGCGCTGTCTGACATTAACGGCCAGAAAATCTTAACAATACGATAGGGTTTTGCAAACATGAATAGCAAACAGGATTGGCAGTGGGAAGGAGGATTTCCTCGGAGCAGGATGCGGCGCATGGTTGAAAATATGTCGGCTGTAAAACAGTTTCTGTCCATCTTGCCCGCGGCAATGTTGATCGCGATGACACTCTCGCAGAAAGAAAAAGAAAGAGGTTGAAAACTGGGATCAGAGAGTAACAAAACAGCAATCTCACATGCGTGAGAGGGCTTACAACAAACTCGGCAGCAAGTTAGGGAGACATTGGAGTGTGTCTAATCCAGGGACACAGGAGGTGTGATGGATTAAGAAGCGCCTGCAAAGGCAGAGACCCTTGTTCAACCGTGGAGCAAGCCTTCCTCTCCATATCAGAGAGTCTCCTGTCTCTTGATTCCTTCCCACCTTAACTTCCATCCCATTTGTTCTACCTCTCTTCAAGCAAGTCAAGACTGCTTTAAAACCTGCGATCAATGCCAATGCCAGTGTATCACTGTTGTCTGGTTCTGGGTACAAATCCACCTCTGACCTCGGGGCTTTTCTTTGCAGGGTTTACATGCTTTTCCCATGTTTGTGTGGGGTGTCGCAGGGTACTTCCTCCCACAATCCAAAAAAACATGTAATATGGGTGCATTTGTTACTCTAAATTGACCGTAGGTGTGAGTGTGAGGCTGAGCCCTCCACCTGCCTATCTCTTTTAATTCAAGATCTCCTACAGATCTTTTAATTCAACCAATCAGTCATTGGTTTCAGCAGCAGCATCAGCCACCACTAGCAGTATCCAGTCTCCATGGTGGATATATCGGCTGTGTTAAGAAAAGATATCCTTCAATCACAATCTCTGGGGTGACGGTGGCTAAGTTGGTAGAGCGGTTGTCCACTTATCTGAAGGTTCACGGTTCAATTCCCAGCCACTGCAGTTCAAACATCGAAGTATCCGTGAGAAAGATACTGAACCCAAGGCTGTACCGTTGGTGTGTGAATGATGGCTTGAATGGTTACTGCTCCTGATGAGCATGTGATGCCTTGCATGGCTATCATATATCATCACTGTATGACATTTGGTTGAATACTGACTTGAGCATTGAAAAATGCTTTGAGTTGTTGAGTAGACTAGAAAGGTGCTATATAAGTACAGTCCATCTACCATTCCCTGAAGATCTGAGCACCAAAGACTGTTTGACAGAATAATTATCACATATCAACCGTTGTAATAAACATTCAACATAACTTGATTGAATTGTTGGGTGTCTCTATGTGTTGACTCTGAACTAGTAGTTTTGGAGGCTGTACCCTGCCTCTTGCCCAATGTAAGCAGGGACAGGCTCTAGCCACCCTGAAACAATGAATGGAAAAGAAGAAAATAGATGCATGGTTCCTTTACCCCACATAACAGACAGCTGTCATCACTGTATCAAAGAGCAGATAAGAGGATACTTTATTCATCCCACATAGATTAATTCCAGTGTTTCAGCAGCAACAGATTACATGATAAAGATAAAGATATGGGTAATAAACACACATGGAAATATGCATGAAGGGGTGAAACTAGAGTTTAAGGCTTGCGATGCCCCTATAGTATCTCGTTGTGGTTTAAGAAGTGACCAAGTCTTGTCAAAAGTAGTGCCAATTGAAACTGTGAAACTATATATTGTGAATATTAATAGACTGTGCATTATCATCATTTTATACACAAATTCTCAACAATGTCTTCGAGCTTAGTCTAAAATGAGGCCAAGCTTGAAAGAAGAGAGAGAGATGAAAGTGTTTTTTCAGCATTTGACCTCTGCCAACATCCTTTGTTCTTCATCCATATATCGTATACACTCTTTCTGATCTTCCCCAATTGCCTGTTTTGCTCAGGAACTGCAGAGCTGACCAGCTGCTGTGTGCCTCAGTGTCTCAGTATGAAAGGGTTCATCCTAAAGCAAAACAAAAACAACAGAGGAAGCTTGATCTCCAACACATTTACCCTTACATTCTTTCAAGTGGCTTACTTTAAAGTCAAAATACTGAACATTTGGTCTCTGAAAAATTGCCAAATTTGCCTCAAAACCACAATCTGTGTCTAAATTTCTGTAAATGCATGATGCTTCTCCACTACACACATAAACAGATTTCCTGCAATGACTTTCAGTCAAGGTAAATCACATTACACATGCAAATGAATCTATCTACATACTTTTCTGTCAATATTTAGCACACTCAGCTAGAAACTATATTGCACTATATATACAGATATTATTCATTCAATAAAAACAACATGAAAGGAAGATAAAAGACACATCACATAATCACAATCCTCTCAAAATCCTGCATCGGCGCTGGACTATGCATTTCTGTATGTGCGCTCAGATAAGGCCATATGTGTTCATGAACAGACCGCCATCCTGTGAAGCATCCAGACCGGAACTTTAAGTCCCACTTCTAAAGCCTTTCAATCTCAATCTTACAATTTGTGCTTACACGCTAGTCCAGTGAAATCAATTAGCCCTTTATACTCACAGCACAACACTTACGTGACACACATACCAACACTCCTACACACCCGCACACACACAGACGCACTCAGCAGACAGAGACAAATCCACTGGGAAAATTTGAGACTTGAAAAATGAACAAATATACACTCGGAGACAGACATCAAACTGCAGTGTAGCCGTGGACAACAACAAAAAATTGTTTTATAAATGACAAAATGATCCTGGCTGCAGTCCATCGCTACCTCTCTTGCTCTCTCTCTCTTTCGCTCTCTCTCTAACTAACACCCACTGAACCACAGTAACAATCTAAATGAAAATATTTTTTGATGTGTTCAAATACATCGTTTGTTTGTTTTTCCAGAACAAAGCTGACAACATTTGCATGCGCCCACAAAGGTGACAATTTTCCCACCAACATGCACACGACCGCTGCTTGTGCTCTTACGTGTGACGCTGCTACATTGATCTTCTGCCCTTAAGAGACTCTACGTGAAGTTCCACTCACGCTCGAATGAAAAAGACTACACAGAGGGTGAGGGAGACACTTTGGGTTACCACAAACGGCACAGAGATGCAATTCATAATTAAAATGCGGAAATAGCGAGTCTCTCATCGCCTTCTTTTCACTTCACTCCGATTTTCTCGTCTGAGGCTTGGGATCAATGTATGCCAGCCTATGAATCAATTTTCCTATGATGAACTAGAATCAATTTGAGATTTATGCTACACAAAACCTGCTTAGCTGAGAGAAAAGTGAGATTGAAGCAAAGGCAAATCAGCCTGTGGCTATAAAGCATATTTGACTTTGCTATGATGTGAAAGTGTGTTATAAAAGCTCACATCCCCAAACTGAGAGCTAAAAGCAATTATTTCGCTATGAAAGTACACAGCTCTGTTTGAAACTGACAGCCTTTGGTCTGTCTCTTTTTTTTTACTGTATAGCTTATCACAATAGGTGGCTCAAAAAATCACCTAAGCTTCAAACAAAACACAAATATTAGACAAATACTTTGGAATGAATAATTTGGGGGGAAAATATTTCAAAAGAGTGCCTGATAGAGCAAACTGAGAGAAGGGTGCGGGTGGGGTTGGGAGTGAAGAGGAGGCCTTTTTAGTGGTTGTCCTTCAGCGTGACTTTGTCGTGTAGCAAATTTCCAGCTCAATTATCTGCACCCAGTGGATTTCAAACACATTTAGCGAGGACCACAGAGTTCAGTAATTAGCAGGAGCCCTATCTCATCCAGGGCCAAAAACAAAGCCTGTCTTTAGCACCATCTTCATCACGTCCTCTTGTCTAATCTTCTCTGATCCCCCTCTCTTCACAGTGTTGGACATCACGTATGTTCTCGGTCAATACCTTCATATGCCAACAGGTTGTCAGCTTTTATAAAGCAGAGCACGTTGAAACATGAGCCACTCGATCCATAACCGTCGGATTGGAGAATAATGAACCTGACTGAGGGTTCTTATTTATGATATGCAACATTAAACAAACTTATGTACAAGTAATTTCTAAATACTGAGCAAAATGTAGACAAATAATTGATTCTGACTCGACTGATCAAACTCTTATATTTTTTGTCATTTCCTTGTGAAACCAACGTTCAGCTTCAGCCATGATTCAGATTACAAGTGTTTTAGACCGTGTCAGATTTTGCACGCCAACCTTGTCCTCATGTTCTCCATTTCAATTGTGACTTAAAATCATGTCACAGGAGTGTTGCCTTGAGTAAAATTGCTTTCAGTCTATCCCCAGATACCAATGAATGCTCATTTCAGCAAAGGACAATTCCATCTTCCCTTCGCCCTCTTCACTACTACACTACAGTGACTCCACTCCCTGTTTGCTGCCAGGGGTACAATTCTCTGCTTTAGCCATTTTCTTTGCCAGTTTGAATTCTGTGTCCTAATATGTATAGACTAGCTGCCCATAAAAAAACATCTGTATTCCTCTGTAAGACAGAACATTTAAAGTTCAATTATTTGTAATGGTTTCTCTTTATTGAATGGAAACTGGAAAGTAGAGTGTTTAATATGGCTTTACTGACAAGCGAGAAGCTTTTATCACTGGTGTGTGATTGCATTTTAGTTATTTATTTATGATCAAGACATATGTAATGATTGTAGTTATTTAGAAATTGAAATGTTGTGTTGAAATGTAGGAGAGTTCTCCTCCTCATTGGGCCATCCATGTACTTGCACTCACAAAATCCCAGAAATAAACAAATGCATGTGTTTAATTAACAATCTAGAAATATGTTTGTATTAGAAGAACAATGAATCCTTTATTGATCACAAACAACCATACATAGTACAATATAGTGAAGTTATTTCTCAGCATTTGACCCATCCCTGAGGGAACAGTCCTTCGAAGTGCCTGGGGAGCTGGGGTTTCATGGTCTTGTTCAAAGACCCTATGACAAGTAGACCAGGCTGGGACTTGATCCAGCTCAATCCGATCGGGAAATGGCTGCTCTGAGCTACAGCCACCCCTAGAAATAATGATCCTCCCGCAGTATCATGATTTTCTATTCATTATTAAATGACTGGATTATCTTTGTGGTCATTAAATGATTGAGTCATGTCCAACAAACAGAAGATTTGATTCATTTCATTAATCCGTTCAATTGAGGTCTATTCAAACAAATGACCCTGGTATGGGTAGTTACTGCACAAGCTCCAGTCTTCCTGTCCTCTAAGTGGGGATGATGTGTTTGTTGGATCAATACAACAGGTTACTTCCTGTGTATAGTACCTATAATATTTTTTTGTTTGCACTGCATTGCACATATACAGTAATTTTAATCAGTTTTAATCAGAGTAGTTTTGTGTTTAAGACAAATAAGTTGACATTTTATTTGAAAAAAAGTGCTGTCACAGTGAAAGAAAATATTAGTAGTGCTTTTATGTGTGCAACTTATGTATAGGTCTCAATTTTGAGTCCATACGCTATAGGAAGTTCTTGTATTTACTAATCGTGTTTCTTTGTTTAGTGCTTGTTTCTGAACTATTTGAACAATTAAAGTGAAAAGATCTGTCACCTTTGGCCACAGACCATCAACACTCTGGTTTTCCACACAGCGACATGGCTTTAGCTTAAGACAATTCATAGCTCTCACCAGATGTCACATCTAATCCTTGTGACCAGAACTCAGATGCCCCTGTACTGGAAAGAAAAATATATTTTTACTTATTTGGATAGACCATAACCTTAATTAACATTGCTGCTTTTTGGTCAGGCTTTATATAGATCTGCTTTTACTTTGTAGCACTTTGAGATTTGATCCAAATGTAAAGTGCATTATAAATTAAATGTATTATTATTATTATTATTATTATTATTATGAACCTCCATCATGGGTGACTGTGAGCAACATGGCCTGAGAATTACCTTCTGATAGAATCTGATGGAATTTCATTGAATTTATTCCAGTGTTTTTTGAGGAATCGTGGATAAATCAAACCCTAGAACATACCGATTTACACATAAAATGAATGGACCAACTTAACCCGGTTTGGGCGAGACATTAAAAAACAGCAATATGTTAAAATTCTAGATCTTCAGAAATTGTGACCACTGACCATCATGAGTGAAAGTGAAGCTAAGACGTGTGAGCCCATTTGTTTACCATGGGTTAGTTTGTCTTAACCATAACCACAATGTTTTATTTACCCTTATTTAACTTTTATTCCATTCAACAAAGAATAGTCAGGCATTTTAGTGCCAAAACCAAACAAACCTATACTATGATACTATAAATCCCTTACTATGGATATAAATTAGCGGAGGGCAAGGATGTCAAAATCCTTCATAGAATGTGCCAGAATGGAATTCTTGAGTCGCAACAAAGAGTCACAACAGGGTTAAATTAGCCATTTTTAATCAGAGGTTTGATGACAAATTATTCATACAGTAATATAAAGTTAGGTGCAATAATGACAAATTAAAGTTGCATTCTAAAAAAGTTACATTCTGGGATTTGTAGTTTCCGTCAGTAACAGCTACCCTGTTATTCTAGAAATTAGATATTGTCTCACAGGCCAAATATATTTGTACCTTTGGCTTTGAATTACACATGTATGTTCTTGAGTGAGTGTGGTGTTCATTAGAAGAAAGGTACACACAAGCTCAAGCTGAAAATTCAAGAAAACCCTTATCGGATTTTTAAACGGCTGTAAAAAGCAATTAGTTATGTTTCCATCAGCTCCACTGATCCGAATAAATCTGCTTCCAGAAGACTCTAAACACATCAACAACGAAAGTGATGAGTCGTGCTAGATGTCTTTTTTGCGGTTTGCTTTCATGAACTATATGTCATGGAATCCTGAGATGGGAAAAAAAGACCCGCTACCAAACGATTATGCAACTAAAGGTATTTGGTTGGGTGCTCCCAGGGTGGAGTTGGTGGTCCCTGTCTTAAAGCTTTACTGTTACTCTTTTCAGCGCGAGGAAGAGAGAGGAAAAGGTAGTCGCGCTAATAAGTTCACTTCTATCCAACGGTTGCACTTGGTACGACAAGGGTTACCCTGTTGTATGCCCCGACGTCACTCTCCCTCCCAATTATCACATTTGCACACACACATACACACACACACACACACACACATACGAACATGTTCATTTATATGCAGGGAGAATTTTAAATGCTCTCCATTAAATTCATAAAAGATGGATAGGGTTTTAAACCCAAAAGTGACCTTTTATACATTGTTATCTATAGATTAAAGAGCAGTGGATAGTATGCAGTGTGGAGTGAAAATGAGCTGTCTCACTCTGAAAAGCCAAACCAGAGTCTTGATGATTAAAAAAAAGGAAAAGCACGTAATACTAAGTGGAGAAATGTATCGCTGGCCAGATGACGCATTGAGAGACTTTTAAAGTAGTATCATCAGCAGGATCTACCCAAAGCAATACTGGTTGAATTTACTGCTATACCAATCACAATTAAAGGTGCAATGTGTAAAGTTTTAGGGGGAAACTTTGAACAAATGGAATATAATTAGGTTTTTGTGTGTCTACAATCAGCAGCTGGATAGCACAGTGGGTTACACCACTGAACTTGGTCCAGGAAACTGGGGTTTGAATCCCAGTCACAAGTTGACTGAACAGAAATAATCTCTCTGAAGAAGAAAGGCGATGAAGAAACGTGTCACCTCTAAAAACCAATGAGGAAGAAAATGATGAAGACGTTACTGGATAAGTATTTTGTGTTCTGACCAATGGAGAATACTACTTGTTTTTTTAACAAAAGAAAAGGCGGTGCAGAAAAATTCGCCATCCGTGAAGTAGCTGCACGATTTTTAATGCTCACTTCTTCACCCGGCGTACTTCCTAAATATAAATATATTTTCTGAATCTGGATGTTTCAAGAAGCCTCATCGTGTGATAAGCTACACGATGACAGCTATTTGAGACTTCACAGCCACAGTACATTCTTGGACAGTGATGGGTGAGCTGGTGCGTAATATTCACAGCTAGATGCCACCAAATTTTACACAGTGCAACTAAATTCACCACTAAGCTCATCGTTTATTTAACTTGCCGGCATTGAATTCAAAAATAAACTTGAAATAGCTCCACAAATATCAGGTGTATTTCCAATAATCTCTGTATCTATAGACAGGAAATACCTCAAATAATTAATTTTGAGTTTCATTGACATCGTACCTTTTGCTATGGGTAACCTGTTATTAGACATTAAAAAAAAAAAAAGTAATTCTATTCATGCCTGATTTTTATGTTAATCGCTTAGTTAAAAAAGGCAGAGTCATTAAATTGCAGTAATAAGCAAAACATCAAATTTGGTTGAAATATCAAAAATGACATGCTACCCTACACGGTTTTTGTGGGATAGGATAATTTAGGCTGTTGAATATCAGCTGTACTGACATTATTACTCCCCAGAAAAGTGTGTGAATTGGCTCAAAATTACCACAAAAAAGTGAATAAACAATATGTACTGCCTTTATTGTAACAGAGTTGAGCTTTAATGGAGTGCTGACGAATTCTGCACAAATCTGAAATGCTGGCTGCAACAGGTGAAGTGTGTCTGTGCCTATTCTGAGGGGCTGAAGTGGTCTGTGTTGCTTTGACAAAGCTGTGTGTGGTGTTGATTGAAGGGGGCCAAAATATGGACCTCAAAGACACAAGAATACTTGAGACTCTGCACTTGCTCACATTGATGGGCAATTATTATCGTTTGGAAACAGCTATTCATAATTTAAGAGAAACGTGAAATAAATAATGTTTAAAATTTCTGGTTTCAATATCTAGATAAAATTTTTCAGGTGACATTTTCAAAATCTATTCCCTAAAGAATCCGTTTGGAGATAGTGCTGCCTGAAGTCGCACACCTCTGTTTAGCTGGCAGCACCAAAATGTCAACCTCTCTTCATGCAGCACTGAAGTGGAAAGTCCTTCAAAATCGCGGCTGATGTCAGACAGCTGCTAATGTGCTATATCATCATCATCATCATCTATATTGGTCAGCAGGCAGTCTGATTCCAGATCAGTTTATTAGCTGCACACACTTACTGTGAGGATAACGCAGCACGGATGAATCCAAACTGATCTCCTATGACTCTATTAAGATAGCACCCACCAAATAGGAGTTAGTAAAGGTGAAAAAACCCAGAATGGTGACCTCTGACCCAAGCGTTCCTAATTCATGTTAAGGTTACGTGTGTTCTCCTCAATATTCTTTGCCACATCGGGCCTTTTGGGGGGTCATCAAGATGAGTTCTGGTCTGGGATTCGGCTCTGAAAGCAGGAAATGCCAAGCTGATAAAACTACTAGACCACCATAAACACACACAACACACGCACACACACTGACATTTCAGATCTGGGTATGAGTCTGGGACTCATACCCAGAGCACTCCTGCCACCGCGGAACTTTCCGCCCTAACACTCGCTTCTTTTCCTGTGAGTCAAGAACGAATATTCCGGTCTCTGAGTGGCCAATCAAAAGCCGCAGGAAAACTTTTCTGGCAGATGCCACGACGGTGATGGATGGAGAAACAGAAGCAGGCAAACAAATTAACCGGATGAGTTAAAAAATATTCAACAGTGGGGAATTTTTCAGACAGAAATTGTCTAGTTAAATACCTACATATATGCTTCAAAAAGTAAATAAAGTTAATTGAAGATTATAATAAATGAAGTGAGAGGTAAAAACGCAAAAATGAGAAAGTGTAGAAACCTCTCAGGAACATTCTCAAGGAAATGAAAAGAGCAAAGTAAGCAATAATGATAGTCAAGATAAACTAGTTTTACACTGTCATCCCCGATCACAAAGGTTTATCCCCAAAAAGCCCCCAATCCCCTACGTTCTACAAGCAATCTCCCTAATAAAAGATGGACTTAACCTTTCCAAGTAACTGCAGCTCTTTAAAAACATATTATTTTTTTTAGCATGGAATTAAATCTATGTTGACAGTGAGATAAGATAATTATTATAATTTAAGAATGATCTAATGTTGTTAATATCCACCTCTATAGAGTTTACCCATATTACAATTGATTCAGAATCAAAACTGTTTTTATGGTCATTTTTTGTGGGTACAATAACATTTTTGCGTGATTTCTCTTTCTCTCACCTCAAAATTGCAAAAATTTGCAAAAAAATATTTGAATTGAATAAAACAATAAATATATAAAAAACCTGAGCAAATGATACAAAGTTAGCAGAAAAAGGAAGAGAAAAAAACGTATTTCTATTAGAAGGTAGAGATTCATTGCAGTACATACATTATACTGTAAATGACGTTGAATATGTGTGCATGTGCATGTGTGAGTGAGTGTCTGTGCACATGCATGTATGTGTGTATGTGAGTCTGTGTGGATGGCTAAAAAGGAAACGACAGTTTTGAAATGTACAATAATGTTAAACACAAAGGCAACTTTCAGGGATGCCCCCACAATAGAAAGTAAAACAAAAAATGTATGAAAAATAGTTAATACAATATCTGATATGAAGTAATTTCTGTTTTTGCTCAAGTGACCCTAAAAATGTAAGGAATGTGGTGATTAGTTACCTCTCCAAGACTGAATGGTGGCCTTCAAGTGTCAAAAAGATATCAAGTAGCCTGTCAAGTGTTGAAGCTCCTTTACATATAGGCACATATTTAAACAAATGTTAATAGTTGTTTATTATTTAATACTAGATGTCAAAGCTTAGATGTAAGAGAACAAATATTCAACTTGGTAGGCGTGTGTGACATCATGTAAATAGATTAACACACACTTACATGATGCAGCAGCACCATTGGAGCCATGAGAAATTTGCAGGCAATATTAGAATTTCAATATACATTAGGTCAACCGTATTTGTGGTCTTTAATCATGATGGGTCACTTGTGGTTATGCAGAGTTCTCAGTGTATAAGTACAGACACAAACTAAGCCTTCAGACCTCAGACTTTCATTGAAAATAAGGAAAGACTCCCACAAACAATGATTTTTGCAACACAGTGATAAATTCAAAAGCACCCACAGTGGTTATTAAGCACCTTCTTTGGCCAGCTTGTAGGTTGCCAAGAGACGGATAATGCCAACTGGGGGCTGGCAGTTTGTAAGGTCTGAACGTTGAAGACCAGAAATGTCAATATTGGTCCCATGGGAAGAGATGATCAAGGTATAAAGATCTAAAAGGGCTTTCACATCTGCTTGTTCATTGTCATGCGGGAACAACCAGGCCTGAAGTAAAGCAGCAGCGGAGTATGCAACGGCTGAACATTAAATGTCAGCTGACTGAGCTACAACTAAAGGCCCACACAAGCAAGCAAAGTGAATGGAGAGAAGCCTGGCATTTAGAACAATACACAAGCCCCGTGTCTTGTTTCAGATGCTCACTCCCGAGTGGGTTGTCTCGAAATGATGAATTCCCTGCGGTTCTACAGTATACATCCCTGATGTTTAGTACTATGAAGGCAGCGCTGCAGAACCAACAGAGGATAACAGGATTTAAGTGAAAAGTAGTCTACATGGTGAAAATACTGCAGGATGTCTGATAAACAGCTTCCCTCTTTTAGGGCATCAGGGTGTTGCATAGACAATCCCTCAACTGGAGACCTTGAGGTGCAACCTGTCAGCTAACATCCGCCCTGCTGATCTATCAGTGAAAAAGACACTGAGCCCAGAGAGCAGTGAAGGTTTGCAGCATTGCTTTTTTGTTCAATTTGCCATTTTTGAATTATTATTTTTTTCGTAAAAAAACTCCCACTGGTGGGTAAAATATGAACTCTTAATGTAAAGAGCACAGAGATGACGATGGAACTCTGATTATACAGCTGCTGCTCCTTCCTGTCAAAAGGAGTCTTATGGCTCTGGCGCCTGATGGAGATGCCCTCAAGTTGCCTTCCTTTGGATGGATTTGAGGGCGTGTCCAACTTGGAGAAGACCCCGGGTGGACCCAGAACTCGCTGGAAGATCACATATCTCAGTTGGCCTCGGAATCCCAAAGGATGATCTGGAAAGCTTTGCTAAGTAAAGGACATCTGGAATACCCTGCTTAGCCATGGATGGGTGGATGGAAGGAAAGATGGAGGGATAGATGTATATTAGGAATATAGTCTTTTCGAAAAATCAATCTATGCAAAGAGTTAATCCTCCCTCTGTCTTGTCCTATAACTACTAGAGATGTTACTGATTTTAACGATTTCTGGGCACATTTGGCTTGACTCTGAGCTCACATTCGGATGAACGCGATGTCAATCCGAGTATTAATTGTGAGTGTGGGGGCACATGTCAGAGTGAGCTTGTACTTGGTACAATTGTAGCCCTGAGTGGGATTAAGGCCTAAACACCACTGGCAAAGGTTAACCTTGGGCTGTAGTTTTATGCACATTTGAAATCTACATATAAATAAGACTGGATATCAAACTACAGAAAGCTCATTTTGGAGTGCCAGAAGATGATTTTAGAAAGCAGACATGAACCCTGTTTCAAATAAAACACATTATTTATTTTTTTGCCAGAATATAGAGCCTTCTCTGTGTACATATGTATATCAGCAGGCTTAATAGAGACCATCTGGGAAACGAGACTGTACGTCTAGATTACTAAAAAGATTTCTTCAAAAGATGTATTTTAAGAAGTATCTTAAAGGAAAATACTGATTCTGCAGGCTCCTCAGGCAGTTAGTGGACTGTTACGGGAGGGTGAAAAAGTACATTTTTATTTAAAAACTAATGAAGAAAAAATTCTTCATCTTTTCTTCATTAAAAAAATTAAGAATTTTTTTCTTCATTTTGTTTTTCTTCATTCACACGTGATATGTTACACCCTGTGACCCATTTGAACTGTTTCCACAAATTTATATTGTCTTCATGTTTTTCTTACCTTTTGATTTATCAAAAAGAAAAAAACTCATCGCAAAAGTAGGCTGTGGTATTTGTCATCTTTTTTTCCATCTTAGTATAACATTAAATAGTTTGCCAAATTGTGACTTGTTTTAATATTTATATGTCCCTGCGTACTGTAGCTTTATATTCAATTTCTTTAGCAGATGAAGAAGGGCATTCAAGACATCCCTCTTCCCAGCTGCACTTTCCAGCTCATCTCAGGGTATCCTGTGGGATTCCCAGTCCAATGAGATGTATAGTGCCTCCAGCGAGTTTTGGGTCTCTACTGGGGTCTCTTCCCAATTGGACTTGCCTGCAAAACCTCCAAAAGGAGGGAATCAAATCAGACCTCCTTAACTTGATCCTTTCAACACAAAGAAGCTCCATCCACACATTCTCTGTAAGTCTTAAGCCAGCCTCGTACGCAAGGAAATCTCACTTCATGTTGGAATGTTGGCGGACTGGTAAATTGAAAGCTTTGCCATCCGAGTCAGCTTTTTCTCCCAGCACTGCTCCACAAATCTTACACAGATCATTAATATCCTGAATATATGCAGCAAGGATGATGTAAGAAGACACTTTGAAGAGAATTATTAGTTTCACTTATAACATATGAAGGTAAATCTCATTGGTCACACAAGGAGATGAGAGAGGCGTCCTGTAATTTCTTACTTCTCCAAAATTAGATGTGCATTTACTTCCCCAGTTTTCCAATACAAAGGAAAATATTTATGTCCTTAAATGTTTGATGAATCAGCAGACAAATCTGTTCACATCAACAGGTCAATAAGTCACATCAATAATGCAACATCATTTCATATTTTCTCTTCTCAGCATACAGTTGTCTTATGGTCTCTAACAGAATACAGTGTAGTATCCTGCACACCTGCCTTGAAGGGAGGGACAGACTCACATTGTGTCCCCTGGAGAATAATATTTTTTATTGTTCTGTTGTTTTGGCTACTCATGTTTGCACATCATCTGCATATCTGTTCTAATTTCCCTCGCTAAAACCTAATATTCTTCCTCTCTACTCACTCTAGAGCTTTTTATAAGACCTTGGTCCAACATTCCACTTTTAAAAGGCAGCCAAATACAACCTGAAACGTCTTGTCCGTCTGTGATTTCTATGATCAAGTGTCGGCTGCATCCTCTGTTTTCCTGCCACTTGGTATTCCTTCCCTGCTGCCCTTTTGATATTCTGTCACCGTGTCTCTTATTTCTCATTCTGGATCATCAATTTCCCTTCCTACCCACAATTTTGTTCAACACTAGCCATCTGAGAATATGCGTACGCTTCTCAAAATGTAAAACGTTTGCACGTATGTCTGCAGAACTTCAAAGTAAAGACTACATCATCGCCATGATGAAAACGATAATTCTTATCTGACAAGTCAGTGGGGCCACATGGCACCAATTTATGAAATACAGTAATTAATAAAACTAATCAGCTTAAGGTTTGAACATTTTATTTAATGGTGTGTTTAATATACAAAATATATATATTATAATATACAAAATATATGTCCACATTTGATTGAATAACTAGCAAGCTAGCTAGATAGCAACAACGGAAAGTTAGTGAGCAAGCCAACTAACACTGACTAGCTAAATTTCGCAATAAATTGCCATAGCTGACCAGCTTACCTATTTCGACATCATATGTCGTGCCACGCAAATCGCCAACTTGAAGCATACTTTACATTTTTAAAATTAATCTCTAAATGAACCGAATACCAATATTTGAACCGAGGTTATAAATACAGTTAAAGAAAATTATTTCCAATTCTATTTAACTGCAAAAATTTTTTTTTTTTATTAAGCTAGCCTATAATAAATATATTCTAAGCAAGGAAGGATAGCTGTACTTCAGTGTGTAGAGGCTCCCGATGGGTTGAATGCAGGGAACCAATTTCACTATGTTGTACTTCTTGTATTTTTATATGTGACAAATAATGGCTTTTCTTCTGTTAAGCAGCAACCATACGGCTTTGCACACTACCCCAATACCCAGCAACTCGTAGGCAAGATCTACTCCCAAGTGTGGCTCCTGAAGGGTGCCCTGATCGCCCTACTCTGAACGAGGTATCCCAACATTCTCGGTGCCTATTCATTGGGATATTTGAATCAATCTTAGTCCGACTCCTCCCCTGATACCCTTCATAGCTTGCCGCCATGAGAACCAGCCCCGGATAAGCGGAATAAAATTAATAGTTTTAACAACTTACGGTTTTCTTTTTGGTTGCATCTGCAACCTCCATTGTTCCGGGTTACTACTTTTAACCCGATACTGCGTCCCAGCAGCATCAAACTTAGCATTTTACTTTATAAAGTAACTCAGCATTTTGTGTGTCCAGACGCTTTTTTAAGTCAAATGTGTTTATGTTTGACTCTAAATTCAATCAGTTGTATTATGGGCATCTAATATAAAATGATTTAAATCTCTAATATTCTTATTTGCACCTTCCTCTGCATGTGTACCCTTTCTTTATAATGGTACGGATCAACACCCTACTTCCCCTCCATCCCCCAGATCTCACCCCATTTGGTACTCACGTAGATCAAAGGCCTTCACACATCTGTTCCGCTTGCCGCTGCCACGACTCGCCAGCTGGACTGTCCATCAGGTCTCTATGTCTGTAGGTGTGTCATTACTGCATTTCTGTCTAAAGCCTGAGCCTCTTTGCAGGCTGCAAACAGCAGAAATAATCAACAAGACTGGAGTTGCGGGAGAGAGAGTGTGGGTTTGTGCCAGTGCCTTATCATATTCTTGCAAGAGAATCCTTGTCAAGTTGAGTGTTTGTGTGCATCTGTTATGTTGGAGACTTGAATACAAAACATTTTGTGGGGGGTTTGTGTATGTCTGTGTGACAAGATATGGCAAAGACACATGTTTTAACGCTACGTTGTACGCTAGAGTGAGATTTACAGGAAAGTGGCACAAAGTGGAACTTGGATTCTTTGTGTAATTACAGCAAGCATAATAACACTAAGCCAATCACAAACTGTATCTGGACTATATCCAAACAGCAGAGCCATGAAAGTTTGCAATCTCATTTCCAAAATCAAATGATGGCGCTTAGAGTAGGAAGACTCAAGGCAGGCATAGCTTTAGCACCAGAAAAGTGAGTCACAATTTGCCAAGGTGACATCAATTCTGACAATAACTAAATCGTTCATTACATCAAGACATATATAAACACTAGTGTACATAATAACACATTTTGCTACATTATGTCCTGAGGCACTTTGTATTCATGCCAAGTACCCACACTGCCTCCGGGCTTTACCTCAGGGAGAGAGGAGATGATGTACGAGAATGGATGAAATATCTTAAGATCCACGTGTTTAAACATTCCAAAGAAATGTCAATCAGATGCAAAATGCAGACGCTGAAGCCTGAAAGAAATGTCAAAAAGAAGAGGCCGGCTATGTGATGTTAGTATTGGCCCTTTCCTTATCAATAGCTTACTTGAAATTAATATGAGATCGCTCTCACCGTCTCAACAAAGGAATCATGTATTTAATGAATGACAATAATATAGCCACAACTAGGATAAATGGTTTTCTCTATAAATATCTATTAAATACCTACCGGTGTGGATGAAAAATGTTTAAAAGGGTAAGAGATTTTTGACAACCTTTTTAAGGTCTTACATCTCCAGAATTACAGAATGCACTGTGTAGCTCATTATTCTGCAGCCGAAGAGAATACTGGATAATGTTAGATTACGGCAGAGCTTTGGCATTCTAGCCTCCCGTAAATACCTACTAGTTTGAGCTTGTGACTACGTGTGCTAATTGCTATAACACATGGTAAATGTTGAATGCAGAAAATCTATTGCCATTGCTCATTTGATATATTTATGAGGCAAAGAACACAATGTTAATTGAAAAACTTTGTGGCCTTCCGGTCATCTCTGACCTGTGACCTGGGACCAAGGAGGGACGATCCAATCAGTAATGCTACGAAGGCCTGGCAGCTGTTACGTCAGGGCGCCATGACATAGCACAGTCTGATTGGAAAAAGAGCAGAAGGATAAACCTGCCCATCAGGGAAGTGGGAAACAAAAAATACAAGAGCATAGATAGCTAAAAAAAAATGAAGAACTGGAAGGACACACGAGGGGAAGGAGCAGGATGATAGATAGGTCGATGTACAATAAACTGATGAAATAGCGCAAGAAAGACAAGTGAGAGGAGAGTGGTACAGCAGCTCAGACAATAGTCAGGAAACAGATGAACAAAAACATTGAAACAGAATAAAAGTAGAAGACAAATTAAGGGCAGAGAGGGATACAGGGACATGGGTGTAGCAGAAAGAATAAAAAAATGTCAGATTCAATTTCTCCTATAAGACCGGAGAAGGCTCACTTCTCCCTATCTCTTCCCTTCTAAAAACTTAATCGACTTAATAAGACCAATATGTAGAAAGGAATAAAACACCAGGGTGATATCAAGCACTTCACTACATGCTTAAAGGGCCTCAGAAGAAGAATAACTGACACAATTAAGAGTACAACTGTCATTAAAGCCAATCAGCCCAGAACCGCCCACAGAGGCGCCAAGCACCAACAGACCCATCATGATGGGAGATGAGGGGATGCTAATTCTTCCTAGCAATGCAGCACAGACTACTAAAAGTGAATGATGGATATTTCAAAGATACTCCATTCTAATTCCAACAGAAACATCAGATATGTGAAATATGGTACACTCACAGCGGGCTCCTACCTTCATTTCATCCCGAGAGTAAAGCTGACATTTTAATATAATCTTGCTGACATGCAAACGAAGTGCAGCCAGTTCCATCAGCTTCAGAAACCAGAAGGATGTGTGAGTCTGGAACCAATCACAGGTGAATGCACACTCTCAGTCAATAAAATACAAACTAAATTTAATGAGCTCTCAAGCTCCTCCACAGTGACATTTCCTCTCACATTCCTCCGTTTCTCTTTTCCCCCCACTACCGCCTATCTTCCCCGTGCCTCCTATCTCCGTCTCTCATTCTAAATCTGCATCCATGCTCCATCTTTTTCCCTCTCAATGTCAAACAGCAGCCATTCGGGACAGAGGGTCATCAATCTTCTTCAATGAGAGGAGAGTAAGTGAGCGTGCCAAGGCAACAACAGATGACTATCTCCCCCTACCTCCACTCCACAATGGATAACACGAGGAGAGGAAGGCCAGACGGAGAGACAGGGAGGGTCAAGAGCGAGTCAAAGAAACAATCTCAGATATTGGCCGACACATTATATCTTAAAAGGCTCAGCCCCCCTTCACCAGTTGACAAGCAAAGAAAAAGCGGAGAAGCTGAATTTAAGAACTCTAATTCTGACTGACAACTCCAAACCTGACCCTCGATTAATTTCCACAGAGAGCTCTGCTCAGAGACATGAGCTACGATGCAGCTTCTATCTCCTGTAAACAGCTGGCTTTAGCAGAGGACCTCAAATCATCGGTCATCATGGGGAGTGGAGTTAAACCCCTATACCAAAATATATATGGTCCAATATATGAGTTAATACAATTTGCTTTATGTTTCAGAAGAATCTTTAGGTTTTGGAAAAATCTTTACGTTTCGGAAAATATCTTTGGAAAACTTTCTTCTGATCAGCAAAAAACAGCTTAATCAGACTTAACTGAGTGTGTGGCTACATTTTGGTTTTCAGAAGTTCACATTGGATGGCACATTTGTTAAAAACATCCAGTAAACACAAAGTTTAAAGATATCCAGTGCTGGGCGTATGGAGTTGTCTGAAAAACATAATGTCACAATGTCAGACATCGTCAACTGAGAGTAGAAGCACAGTGGCATGTCACAACGCTGACGGGATACTTTGGTGGAAAATGGAGTTATAGCGAAAGTTCAATCAGAAAGACTATCTTCACAGTACGCCCACTATTACTGCTCATTCCACTCTGTTATGCTCACCTTTCACAAATGCTTGGTCTCAAATACCTGATTCAGGGCCTGGACCATTAATTGATATCAGCTGTACCCCTTCGGGTAGCCTAATACATACAATAACTGACACACCTGCATGCTTTGCCTCATCATCACCTCATCACAATCAACTGCTGTCTTTAAATATGGCCCTCTCCGTCCATATAGTTCTTGCATGCTGCTGGTTCGCGCGCCCTCCACCTCCCAATTTCCACGTAGTCCTGGGAGATCCATCAGTTTCATCATTCATCAGCCTCAGCAGAGTTATCAGCCACCACCACCAGTGTCCAGACTCCAAAAGGGGGATATTTCATTCTGCTGCCAGGGGCAGAGACCCTTCACTAACAATCTCCACGATGATTCTGAGCGCCAAAGACTTTCTAATAGACTCATTATCACACATCTGCTGTTGTAATAAATCATTCATCTTTTCGACATCTCGTCTTCTCTGATTGAAATACAATTCAAACTCATCACATAAACAGAATTAACAATGTTGAATGTTAAAAAAGAAAAATCCCCAGCCGTGTAACTCTGATTAGTGAATTGATCTTATCTACATATCGACTTATACATTTATTTGATAATGTATGTTTGCGTACATATTCCTATTTATACTCCTATTTTATTATCCATCCATCCATTTTCTTCCGCTTATCCAGCGCCGGGCCGAGGTGGCAGCAGGCTATAAGGGGATTTCCTCTCAGTAGCTAAACTGTCCAGCTTATCCTGGGTGATCCTGAGGCATTCCCAGTCCAGCTGAGAAATAAACTTAAATCACTCCAGCAAGATCTGGGTCTACCTCAGGATCTCTTCCCAGCTCGAAGTGCCTAAAAATCTCCAAAGGGAGGAGTCCTGAATGCATCCTAGTTAGATGCCCGAACCTTCTCAACTGGTTCCTTTCGACAGGCATTTGTACCCTTTACCTCATTCTTTCTGTCACTACCCAGGGCTCATGACCATAACTGGCGGTTTGAACGTTGACGGACCAGTAAATTGAGAGCTTTGCCTTAATACTCAGCTCCGTCTTCACTACAACAGACCAATACAACAACTGCATTACTTCTGAAGCCGCACCGTACCAACTGTCCATCTCCCGGTTCATTTTCCCATCACTCGAGAACCAGACACCGAGATACTTGAAATCCTTTGCATGATGCTGCAACTCACCCCCAACCCGAAGGGGAGAATCCACTGATTCCCGGCAGAGAACCATGGTGTTAGATTTGGAGTTGCTGACTCTCACACCTGCCGCTTCACTGTCAGCAACAAACCAATCCAGTGCATGCTGGAGGTCACGGACTGATGAAGCCAACAGAACCACATCATCTGCAAAACGCAGATATGCAATTTTAAGCTCCCCAAACTGGACACACTCCTCAACTCGACTGTGCCTTGGGATCCTGTCCATGAATACCAAGAACAGAATCGGAGATAATGGACAACCTTGGGGGAGTCCAACATTCACTGAAAACGTGTCTGACTTTTCTGCTGAGAATACGGAAACAACTCAGACCTTGGTTATATAGAGACCGGATGGCCCATATAAATGGCCCCTGTAGCATCCCCCCCTCCCATCCCCCGCAGTACCCTCCACAGGACTCCCTGGGGTACACGGCCAGAAGCCTTCTGCAAATCCATGAAACACATATAGACTGGATGGCCAAATTGCCATGACTCCACAAGCAAGCCTTCAAGAGAAAAAAGTTGGTCCACCGCTCCACGAGCAGGACGGTATCCTCATATTTCTGCTGAAACTTAAGTTCGACAATCAGTTCAGTCCTCCTTTCCAGAACCCTGGAATAAACTTTCCCAGAAATGCCAAGAAATATGATCCCCCTATAATTGGAGCACACCCTCCGGTTCTCTCTTATGTTATTATATTTTTTCTATTATTTATTAATGGTTGGCGGAACCGATTTGCTTAATAAATGACTTATAATCAAAAATGTTTCTACATAATTTACTTTCTACAGACTAATTTGTTGCCAACCTCTTCAGATTGAGGTTTTTTGCTTAATTTGGACAAATTGACAATTAAATCTACTCCTTCGGAAACTCCACCCAAATCTGATTTTAGATGTATCTATGAAATAACTAAAACCCAAAGTTCACGCTATCATTCTGTTGGATGAGAAAGGAGAACCCTTATTTTTAGTCACATCTTAATTAATGTTGACAGCCTGCAGCTTCAATCTCTTGACTGAACGTGTCTGATGTACTGAAATAATAAGTTTAATTTCTTAGTGTGCACACATTGCTTTCCATGAGCTGCTGCCTCCACATGCTGGAACAAACTCACAAGATTAATTTTACCTAGGTTGAATTCGACATTATCATGAATGTTTAACTTTTTAAACTGATGTTCCGCCATCATCGAGATCAACTCTTTAGAGTGGAGTCAGTCTTGGTTTATAGTCATCACTCAAAGATAAGATAAGGCCCCTTTTTTCCTTTAGTCCTTTATTGGTCCCACAACAGGGAAATTTACAGTGTTACTGTAGCAAAGTGGATAGCAAAATAGAAACATTGGTCAGAAACAATAGTAATAAGTGGCAACAGTATAAATCAAGACGAGATAAAAATTAAAAAGGAGGAATATAAACAGAGGACAAAAATATAACATACAAACACTATAAACAAGAGGAGATATAAAGATATATAGAATGTATAATGTTCTTATTGCACAGATCAGCATATTAATAATGCAGTCATCACTCTGGTAGTAGTAATAGTCATAATCTGGTAGTAATAATTTGGCACATTGTTATACACGACAATATTTTGAAATTCATTGAATGCATAATCTGCATTTGACCCATCCATTTAGTTAATTGTAATGAGTTTAAACACAAAATTTGTTTAAAATTCCTTCTCATTTAAATTGTTGAGTTCCAGTTGCATGTGCTTTCATGGTGTTTTTTACATCTCATACTATTTGTATCGCCAAAAAGACGACAATATTATGGAATCTTCATTTTCTTGTCGACGTCCACAGATCCTTCCTGCTGGAAGTGCCTAAAATCTCCAAAGGGAGGAGTCCTGAATGCATCATAGTTAGATGCCCGAACCTTCTCAACTGGCTCCTTTCGACGTAAAGGCGCAGCAGCTTCAGTCAACTGTATACTTTCTACACTAGGGTGTGCTTTATCTCCTAATTTAATTTCTCAACTGTTGGTTTGATTTAGTCCAGGTTTAGTGCATATGAATTGACTCAAGGAGATGTATCTTATTCTGAGATGCATTTACATATTTTCCATTCAAATATTTCATATTTTACTCACTAGGTGGAGTTTTCTACGTAAACCACTGTTTGTGCATATGAATCTACTGAAAGAGCTTGTATGTATCATTGTTAACTCTAATAACTCATATTTTTCTAACTAGGGGGAGCTGTTTTATGAAAATAACTGTTTTTCTGACATAATATGAAGTTAAATTCCTGCCAAAAGTTTGCATACCAATGAAACACGGATTACAGGCAAAAAACAAGATTTGCATGCAAATACAATGTGAAATTGCAAATAAAAAAATACTTCTCACAAACTAATGTTTTCTTTTTTGCAAACACAAAACGTGCTAGAGACAACTATAGCATGTCTTACAAGTACAAATGTGCTATTACCAGCACAAAAAAATTCATCCTACAACTACACAAAACGAAAAACCTCACATGACTTTTTTGTACAATCTTTCCGTTGGAGTGTGCCGCTACTTACATGAAAACTTCTTCAAATGTGTGCACCCACAGGTCCTTGAAGTTCACCTAACCAACAACATGCACCGCTTTGCCGTGAAATTTCACTGCAGTAAACGGAAGCAACTAGACCAATGCTGTCGTCCCTGAGAGTAAAGGTATATCCTTGAAAAGTCCCCAATCCCACTGATTGAACCCCTTAAGTTAAATGTGAAGATATTTCCACAGTATTTTAGGGTTAAAAAAAAAAAGGCAACCCAAAGTGAGTATAAAACTATCAGATTAAAAAAATGGATGAAATATGATTGAAAAAAGATAGACTTACTTGAGTACATGCACCAAATTTGGACAATGTCCAATCAATAGTTTGGTTATTATGGCCCAAAAACTCTTGAGGGTAAAGTTTCCCCTAGTGTTAGAAATATGCAACTAACCTTTCCCAAAATCAACCCGGTTATTCCTCGCACTAAAGTCTATGGTGGTATAAAGATTGAAAAGGATCCATTAAATAGTTTTTGAGGCATGTCTGGAAACAGTGTTTTCTGTCAAAAATAAATAGAAAGCGCCCCTTAGTGAGTATAATGTGAGCTTTTAGGGTAAACTAGGATATAACAAGATTGATCTCCTCGAGTCGAATCATATGCAACAAATTTGGAATTTGAACATAGCACCACCGATCTTTCCCAAAATCAATAATATTCTTCCTCGCACTAAGGTCTATGTGGGCGTTAAATTTGAAAATAATCCATTAAACAGTTTTTGAGTTAACGCATTCACACAAAGGGTTCTGCAGTGGCGGCGGACACAGCGATGAATATTCCACAATATCCCTGACCTCTTGAGGAAACAATTTACAGTTACTTCTATGCTTCATTATTGGGAATCACAAAACCAAAAAACTGCGCTGGGATGTTGGGTAAGTTCCAAAAATGTTAGACTTTACATCTGTGATCTCATCCGAGTTAAGCTTTTACATAATATCATCGTTATTTACCCCATCGATGTTGGGGAGATGAGGCGTTCACTGACAGAGGGACACTTCAAGCTGGAGCGGACCTGATGCCCTGAAGAGCTTGTGAATAATTTCTACATTTGCATCTCCACTTAATATCAGGCATTTAAAAAAATACAAGATATGTGATCAGTTTATATTGCACCAATAGACTCAGCTGGTAAGAAAGTGAAATATTTGTTGAAATTGTGGGTATAAAATCTATAATCTACAAACTGAGTCTCAGCAACACTGAGACTCAGTTTATTTGAATCCAACAGTTGTTGGATGAAATTAACTACACGGACCTTGTTTTGCATAAATTGGAAGACGATTGCATTCAAGTAGTGGCACACTCACGCGGAAAAAATGGTCCAAAACTCATGTGGGGTTTTTCATTTTGTGTAATTGTAGGACAGATTTTTTTGTACTGCATCTTTTGTATTTGCAAAGCAGAAAACATTAGTTTGTGAATTGTATTTTTATTTGCAAAAAATATTGTATTTGCACGTGAATCGTGTTTCGTGCACGCAAATGGTTATTTGTTTGTATGAAAACTTTTGGAAGGAATTTAGATCATATCATAATCTCACATTCAATTAGAGAAGTTCAATCAGGGCGATTTCTCGTACAACACGGGGGATTGGGGCTTTTCGGGGATATACCCTTGCTTTCCGGGATAACTTAGTTGATGAATTAAAAGACTTTGCCAATTATGTAACCGCTGCTGAAAAAGGTAAATATTTGTATTGTACTCCCGGTGCTCCAACTTCCTCCCACCGCCCAGAAACACATAATATAGATGCATTAATTGTCAGAACAATACATTTCGACAGTGGACAGTAACGGAAAGATTTGAGTTTACTTTGTCATTAATTCAACTCTAATCAAAACGTATATGCACCTGAATATTTAAGCTCTGATATTCTAACCCACAGCGGTTTCAAACAGAGGGGGTCAAAATTTTAAACCATATCGGGGGCCGGACAGCACACAAATTGGCCTTGTTTACTCTGAAGTATTAATACAATTCATTCTTGTTTTATTTACTCATTTTATAGCATTCTGGACAAACCAAGGGAATGGAAAGTAGTCCAATTACAAAGACAGCTCCAAATTGATAAGCATAATTCATTTTCTCTCCCTCTCAGCAGAATTTCATTGAATCAATTCCAATGAAAAGTGTTTATGCACAGGCATCAACAGAAGCCAGAGAACTGTTTTCAAGTTACAGCTAAAATCATTCTGTTTTTAAATTAACAATATGGACAAAAGGGAACTTCAATGACCGTAGGTAAATGACTGGGCTGATTTAGTAATTTTTTTTAAACAACAATAAAACAATTAAAGTAGACTATTGCTCGTCGTATCTGTTTCTGCAGTCAGGAGCAGCTGAACCTCAGAAAACAGTAAGTTTTAATGAATAGCCTCCAGGTGCATCTCATATCTAATGTAAGCCATTTCTTGCGTTTTCTTGTTTTTAACATAACAGCACTGACATACGTTGGTTGGGGGACATGAACGCACTTGCCTATTATTCAAAAGGTGTGTTCTAATTACTAACATAGCGGTACAACTTACTAATATGTGTATTATTTGGCGTTAGATATTTTTTTCCTCATCCATATCTCCTTGCAAGCTCCGAAGCATCTCTTTTAAGAGTTTGCCTAGAGTTAATTAGTGAATGTATATACGCTGATATCTGAAAACAGAGGAGCGGGGAGGAGAACTGGTGCTGCTAGTCTTGATTGATACACAGGCTATCGCAGTGCATTCTGGGATTTGTAGTATCTGTGTTGTTTGTGTTTTATAACAGCAGGGAGAATAGAAATGAGATATTGTCTCGTGGGCTGGATTTTATTGATCTGCGGGCTGGATGTGGCCCGCGAGAGTTGAGTTTCACGTGTCTGTTCTAAGAATTTTGAGGTTGGGAAAAATTGTTGCAACTGATAACCATATTTCTGTTTAATTCCTATGAGATATTTAGGTTTATAGTGTGGCCTGTTTTGTTCTAATGTCAATGCATGAAAAATAAGCTTAGAACTCATCAGAGGGGTGTTGATTTGTTAAATCATATTTTCTTCATCACAGTAAGAACATGCAGGATATACAAGCTGTGAAAAGTCTGCCTTTAATCGAATGAATAATAAGAAAAATAATTTAATTGACTTGTACAAGGCAAAAATGTCACCAGTCAGACAAAACCCTGGATGCATGGGCCATGGAATCACACCAGAACACAATAATGTCCCACTTAACCCAGAGGGGAAACAATTAATCTGTCTTTATTCACACATTTTCTTCCTTGTCACTTATGGTCTGCTGAGAAACAACATAAAAATGCATTCCACCAGGCGGAAAAACCGGAACTGAGCTTTCATTAGCTACCAAACAGAATTTGAGCCTTTTTCAGAGGACAGACGTGGATCCAGGATGGGGTATCCTAACACAGCAGAGAATATTTTGATATGTAAGTTCATGTAAAATAGTCAAATGAATACTTTTTAGTTGGCAAATGTTTTATTTCTGGAGTTACGGCAATTCTAAGTTCAATATCAAATACTAATAACTAGTTGCCCTCAAAAAAATATCTAACTATAGTATACTCACTATTAGCTGAATCATTTTATTATAATTATTGGAAGTTATTGCAATAGTGTAAGATAACAACAGACCTTAATATATATGAGTCATCGGTAATCAGTTATCAGAGGTATACTGATATTTATTCGGCCTGCCTTATAATCTACTGTACCCAACACCAATGAAATATTTGGAGCAGCTGTTCACAAACAGAATTCAATTCGGATAAATGCATGAGAGGAGCTTTAAGTAATATTATATTTTTTTTTTTCATAAACAGGACACGTGCTATGGCTCCACAGGTATGCAGTGCAAATTAACAATCCATCAACATATGGTGGGAGGCACACCTGCAGTACCGTCATGTCCCAGTAGGAGACTGCAGCCCACACTTGAAGAGGGTTTCCAACATGGAAGGAGCGTCTACTCTTGTCAAAAAGTCAATGTTGAAGAAGCTACAGTTGCAGCGGATTACAGATGGACCAGACCTATGAATAACAAATTAAAGACAAACTACTGTTTTGGAAATGAACACACAGACCCTATCGGGACAACTGGTAACCCGAAATAATTTTGCAGAACCATAACCCATATTCAGAGTTTTAAAGGGAGTCCTCGATGAAAGACCTGCATCCAAGGGAACAGGACTTCGGCAACAACAAGAGACGATGGTGGATGATAAAATACTCCGAAGATCAACAGAACCCGATAAGTTTTATTTTCCAAAAGAAATCAGTAGCTTATATTATTTAGATAAGATGATGTAGAGTTGAATCTTCTTCGGGACAGCTGCTCATCACACCAACATGAAGCTCTGATATCAACCATTTTCATCACCCTAAATGTGGTGGGTGTGTAGTACCCACCACCTTTTTTCATACATTGATCAATGGATACTTGGCATCAGAAAAAAACTGATCTAGAGCTTATTACTATTTTATTTTTTGATGTATTCAACCTTTCTTTAACCAGGACAACCTCATTGAAATTAAAAATCTTTTTTCCAGGAGTGTCATGGCCAAAACAGGCAGCGGCGCAGTTAAAGTTACAGATGGACAGACAACGCAGTTAAAGTTACAGACAGACAAGCAGCGCAGTTAAAGTTACAGACAGACAGGCAGCGCAGTTAAAGTTACAGACTGACAGACAACGCAGTTAAAGTTACAGACAGACAATCAGCAGCCATACATAGAAAACATGAAATAAACAATTAAGCAAAATTTCAATCATTTTGATGGCAATCATAAAAAAAACCCATTGATCATACAGAACATCTACAAACAGATGTGTCCGCCTCCACGTCATCCAACAGTCTCTTAAAGGCATCCAAAGAAACCAAGTCATGAAGTTTCAAGTCTTTTTGTAAATCGTTCTAGGCAAAGGGAGCAGCAAACATAGATGCCTTTTATCCAGAATAGTTTCAGAAATAGAAACCCAGTTTCAGTTTCAGCCTTTTTACCATCTGATGACTGCATTAGTATTAAACAATGTTGACTAAATTAGTATTGACACATAACGCTGTTTCTCACACAGTTTAACAGAAAGGATGTTTTCTTACAGATTTCAAAAGATAAGAAATGGAAAATGTACCTTTTCGATACATTCAGACTCCAAAAAACATGTATAAACATGTATGACGGAGTTTTATTAGCCACAAAGGTGGAAAAGCCAGAGGTGAGACCTTGAAATAGAGAGGTTTTCAAAAGGCCACATCAATGCCCTTTGTGTTGCCCTGGAACAAATTCGTAAACACACACTCGCACGTTGCCACAGCACTATATATGAGAAAGTGTGGTGGAGAGGTTTTTCATGACAAAATCATCCTTTGGGCAGCTAACACCTATGTGGTGAAAGAAAAGCTATGTATTGTCCTTTTACTTTTACAAAAGAGTTTTCTCAAGAGTTGTCCGACTATGTTCAGTCCAAGGACACAACAGAACCACCATCGCCAGCTCTGACGGCTGCATCCACAGCTAAACACGATTGGGCTAATCACTATGCAGCTTTCTCACTGAGGAGATCTTACCTCGGGGAGTATTGTGAGGCATGATAAACCCTTCTTGTCTTGTCACAACGCTGTTGAGGAAGAAGGTTCAACTTGGAGCTGCCTGTAAAGATGGCCCTCTGCAGCAGCAGAGATGCTCTGACTTGGAATCAGGTCAGTGCGGCTTCTGTGGGGCTTTTGGGCCACACAACGACAAAGAGGAGGAGAAAGCAGGGGTAAGGCTCCGACTGGCACTAAAGAATTTAACAATAACATAATATCTGATAATTGATTCAGCTAGGGAGGAAGGTGTTACATTAAAGGATAACAAAAGCAGCACTGTTGGCATCAAAGGCTTAATGCAAGATCATAGAACTGATGCTTCCTGTCACATACCATCTAATCACACAAGAAGCCAAGACTCTGAAGACACATATCATCAAATCAGTATCAGGCCCGACTAGCTCAGCCCATCGGAATTGCTTTGATCATCAGTGGCTCAATGAAAGACAGGCAGGGCACTTAGGCCAAGGACGGCACAGTCACGGAGGAGGATAGAAAGAAGACAAGTATCCTCTGGGTTGACAGCCCTGAGATATCAGAAACAGCAGGGTGGAGCACCCAGGGTTCACACAGCTTTATCGGTAATAACCTTGTCGGGGTTTAATGACCCAGACCAAAACAATAGAGAATTGATTTTTCTTGCATGTAATTTTATTGAAACTTTATTTTCAAATGTTACTGTTTTTTGAGGTTTGATTTGGCAGTTTCAAACATAAGGAGTAAATGATGTTGAAATCTGAAAATAGGCTGAAATTACCAAAAGAATTTACTCAAAACCATTCTGGTAACTGCTTAATTGTAGAAATTGATTGTGAAGGAAAAAATACAAAAATTACATATGTTTGGATTTTTTACAATTGGTGAAATAAATGAAAATCTAAGAAAACAAAAGAACATATGTATGCAAATCGGAATAATTAATAATTACATTATTAAAGAGGATATTTGATTATTAAATTAAATAATACTATATTTTATTATTTGAATATATTTTAGATTATTTTACGACCTATTCTCATGTGTAATATATATAATTAAATAGCAAATTAAATATGTTTCCATATTCTAATATTAAATTTAGAATTAAATATAAATTGAATATGTATGAATTATACATTTAGATATAATTTTATATGAATTATGTACAGAATTGATACTGTAAATAAATTTGTATTTATAATTTGAACAGGCCTCCGTTTCTAGACTTGGCATAAAATGGCGTGCCAGCTCATATCACTGTTTGTTACTGTAATTACTGTTGTTATAGCAGTACATGTAATGGAGGCTAATGATGTCTATGATGTCTACAATAGACACAAAAGAAGACTAACTGACTATCTATCCTGCTCTGCAGTACCAAAAGACTCACCTTTTCCAAATAAAAGGTTTGTGAGCTCAGACAGCATGAGACAGAGTGACAAACACACACTTCCACCTTCTACCACACACATAAAAACACCTCATGTGAAAAACGGCTGGTGGGTGATCAATGACTTCAAAGATGTATAACAGAAGCACAGGAGCCCCTTCGGAGGGACACTGCGGGGTCGGATATGTTACAGCGGCGCAAGGGAGGAAAGACAGACGCCGAAACAAAAAAAGTGAATAATGGCAAATAAGAGGGGGGAAAGGGGAGCAGCAAGAGCCACAGGCTGAAGACAGTGGAGAGGGGATAGGAGAGGAAGAGAAGGATGTGGAGTAAGTGGGAAAATGCAAATCAGAAGCTTGCCGAGCAAAGTGGAAAAAAGAGAGAGAACGAGAGAGATTACTATGGGGACTGTTGGAAGAGACTGAACAGCAGAACAAAGCTGACAAAGAAAAAAGTGTGGCAGGGGGGAGGAGTGCACAGGAGAAAATGGCATCATAGGAGACATGGGGAACATGCAGCTCGCTGACTTTTGCTACTAAAACGGTCCGCATGCTTTCTCTTATGCCCTTCAAAACTTAATTCAGGTGACTGCAGCATCACAGCACAATATGTTCCGAGATTATGAAAAGGTGAAGAAAGGTAGCAAGAAATAAGGAGAAGTGTGATAGAAGGAATGAAAGGCATCTGTTTGTCAGAAGGCCTGGGATGAAGACATGGGGTTGGAATATTAGCAGCAGAATGAGAGGTAGCTCCTCGTCTAATTTTTGCACTGACTAGCTGTCCTAAACCAGCACCCGGTGAATAAACTTAAACTCTGCCAATCCGCCTCCAGAGAGAGAAACCTCATAGGTCATTTGCAATCATCGACCAAAACAGAACTCAGGGTTGCACATTTGCATCATCAACAGAATCCCCTGATGTCTATCTTCTGCACAACAGATCCCTCAGAAATGTGGCTACCACAATGCCTGTGCACAATCACCACACAGCAATGAAAGCCCCTTCTTCATGAATATTCATCAGCCTCATTAACACTCAAGTGGGGAAACGCAGCATATTGCATGACACTCCCGTTACTTGAAGAGAAAGCGAAAGTTGAGGAGAAGACATGGAGGGACACATGGTGACTGCGGAGGCAGCAAAGGGGAAGAGAGACAAGAGTAAGGGGCAAAACATTCCCTTTATTCTCAGTATAATTTGTTAAATCTCAAGTGTGGAGAAAGGGGAAGCCTCCTATATTATTGCGGGATCCTATACCCTCCTGTCGCTCGTCCTTATGAAGGCAGACCGTGGCGGTATGAAAGCAGCGTCAGCATCAGGGACAGAACAGCAGGAGCACAGGATGGGAATTACAGACCATTTTACCCTGTAAGTCCTCCAGCCATGAAAACTTTAAAACGGCAGCAATTTCTGCACTCATTGTTCACAATAACTGCCAAAATGTTGGGGCTGTGTATGAATACACCTTCATGCAAGCTGCAGGCATTCATGCAGGCCAAACCTTGTTCAGGCACAATACACACAGACACAGGCATGAGGCAAAGTCAGGCAATGCCCAGAATCTTTGACCAACCGGACTCTCTTGTCCTTTAAAGGGCACCGAGAAGGCCCAAGGTACCGTTATAGCACCGCGTCTCTGGAAATCAATACTGCTGCCGGCATCAGGGGCCAACACCAAAGCGATTTCATATTGCAGCTTCCATACAAGGTTTATAATAAAAAAAACACCCTTCAATTTCAGAGCGATATGAACTATTGATTTAGCAGCCTTGATTCTTACTCCCTCCGCCGCCTCCTGTCCTCTTTCTTTTCCAGGCCCCTTGACGCGCAAGTCCTTTCCCGCTCTTTGCTAAAGGAAGTAGGAGTGATTTGTATTGGGGGTGAGGAGAGTGAGTGGCCCTTACCTGTGAACTTGATGATATTAAACCATCCAAATCCCTTAAAGGTGTATTCTCCTGCTTTCTTTCAATTTCTTTACACAAAGGTCTTTGTCCAGGAGATGTCTCTTCCGTAGGTAGCGTGAGTCATGACGACATTAGTTACAGCTTTTTTCTTCTCGTGATGAATGTCACTGTCAAGTTGCATTCATAATTTTTACTCTTCATCAAACAAACGTTGAAATTAGAATTGCAAAATGTAGTGCTAGTAAAATATGGCAAAATAAGGGTAAGATTGGATCCATATAAATTTTGCTTTCACAGTGCATATCTGTAATATTTAGTGCAGCTTAGCTTGACAAGGGTTCCTTCACTCTTTGTATCCACCAGTGCTGCTTGGACAGGCACCTAAAGCCTTCTGACCACAGCTGCTAGCTGTCGCCTCTGTAATGGAGACCTGAACATGGCGCACTTAGATTCCATGTCCTCAAACTTCCCCAGCTAGTCAGCAGACAGGGGGCCTCCACCAGACGTTCTCTTTTCAAACTCACCGCTACATAGGTTTACCAGGTCTGTCTGGCAGCCTCCCATGCTCAGCAACTCATCACCAGGAGGTGATAAGAGCTCCGCCCCTGAGCACCAATATGAACTGTTGTTTGTTGAATAAGCAGATGCAACTGTCAGAGCTTTACACTGCAACTTTCAGTCACATGGTGCAACCCTCTCGTTCTCTGAGAAGAACTCAAACACAGAGGCGTTCAGACGCGGGCTATGAAAAAGATACTAGAACCGACCACAATGGCCTTTGCTGCAGAGGGTGAACCCCAAGGGCGGCGGCTCCGTGAAGCGTCATTGGGTTGAACCAGCCAAGCCCCATTGACAAATTCTCAGCCAGCAGATGCTGATCAACAAGCAAACCCTAACCCTGACAATAACCCACGCCTCATGAATGCATACGACAATGATCAGTCCAAGGACAAAAAAATTACCTCGATTGCTTGATTATGTCAAATCCGAGTCATATGTATTCTAACTTGGACAGAGCCGGTACTGATAATCAGTATCATTTCCTGTTTTCATGACATAAATGCAAAATAATATCAGCAAAATTGAACTTTTGAGGACTAAGACTTTCAACCAACTTTGTCATTAATTCATATTCAGACGGCTTCCTCAGGTCACAAGTTGTGCTCAGCAGCCTGGCAGACAAGGGACCTGACCAGTTCAAACCTAAGGTCCAAAATCACCATGGCTGCATGATTTGAATACATCTAAATGGCAGATGGTTTAGGGAGCTTGCTCGCGTCTGGCTTCATGACAGAAGCGGTGATGAAGGAAAAGCAGATGATCAGGCTGCGCATTAGAGTGAGAAATGGCTTGGTTTGTCTTTAAGATTACTTTCCCTCTAAAAGCATTCACTTCATCTGTGTCGCTACCGCACCTAAGATGTTATTGGGAAATAGGAAAGGTGGAAAACCATTCAATGCTGGCACTGTCTACATCAGTCACACACTGACACACACATACACAGTGAAAATGCATTTCATCCTCCATATACGAAGCAGCCAATAACCCTGGCAGGCATTTGCGACCCCAATCCATATTTCAATTTCCCTTCTCTCATGCAAACTAATTCAATACTTGTTGCCTTCCCTTACCGACAATCAGCAATGTGAGAAATAAGCTTCCTCTCATGCTGCATCTAAAAAAGGCCCAATCAGAGAAAGTTTTTAGTGAGCTTCTGCCCATATCAATTATGTCTCACAAGGCTATATATAAGGAAGAGTCTGCAAGTAGTATTAGAATATTGAAAATCGGCACTTTGCAGATCACTTTTCTACATATTTAATCTAGCGAGAACGCATTCAGTTCACATTAGATTTTTATTTTTATTGTACTTGATACACCCTGTAGATGGAACGGCTTGGACACATCATGAGTAATGAACACTGGGTCAATGGGTTATTCAGGTCTCAGATGATCAGAAACCCTCACTTGGGCGACTCAGCCAGGGTTGATATGCCCAGGAAGCGTGATATACATACCTCTCTTGATCCACAGCCACAATGACGCTATTTCTGCCACTTCAATGATGTTTTGGGGGCTTTTCTCACCCGCAACCCTCTCATGTCAATGGGAATGAGTGACCTATGAAGAGACTGTCCTGCAAAGTCCCTGCAGACACCTGGACGGACTCACAGCGACAATTTCCGTGTGGACCTTGGGAAGACCATGGGTTCCAACAACTACTTGCTTTGGACAGTGATCTGGTCAGAGATGTTGTTTCTCAAATGTACTCAAGAAACTTGAGTATAAATTAGTTTTAAACCTGTGGAGTTTGAGGACAGGCTAGGCTTAGCCTTTATTTACCGCAGTAAATAATGTTAAACATGCCAATGTTTGGTACCTTTTCTTATACAATAAAACCACAGATCTATGACCTGTCAGTTCTTTCCTACCTTTACTCAACCTCATGATCACGCTCGCATATTAACTAAACCTTTTCGCTAACCCTAACCCTATCGTAGGATCTAAATGGTACAAGTGCAAATCAGCCTAAAACAAAGAATGTATGTTACGTGTTGATTTGTACCCCCACAAAATCAGAAACAAGAACATCAAAGCTGTAGTCTGTCACGCCATCAGGAAAAGTTTTTTGATCAATCGGGAGACAGGCTGGCCAGTGTGCGGAGCCAAACTCTGGGGTAGTTTACATACATTCTCTTAATCAAGCTCATGATTTTAATGAGGAAAAACTCAGTCATACATCATTTATGTAGAGATTAAAGATGGAATTCTGACAAGTGAATGACTTGTAATGAGCTTCTACTCAGCTCAGTAGTTGGTGTTTGTTGCACTCAGACAACATAGAAAAGACCCACAGATCTTGACATATAAGCTTGAAGCGCCTTCAACAAAGCAACTCCCCAAAAGCACAAACAACAATATACGAGAGAGCAAATGAGCTGCGTGGTTTGGTGGTGCAGATCTGGCTAACTGAGAAGTGGTGCAGTGTAGAAAAATGTGGTTTGTTATGTGACATTGGACAGTCTTTTATTGATCCTGTATTGTGTCCTCCAATTTACTCCTGCTGTTTTCTGTGTTAGATGCTGAAAATGCACAAATGAGTTTGCCAGTATGAACATCAAATGCTCGCACTCATTTGATGTTGTTGAAACAGGAAAGATGAGAAAGGGCACCTGCTGCGACTGGCAGCGCATTCCCTCCGAACTCTTTGGCCGTGTAAAGGGAGAAGGGAGTGGGTAATAGCGACAAATTTAAAGGCTTAAACGCCGACAGCTTAACGATGCCTGAGCGGCCTCGATGACTCCATTCCTGTCAGATTCTATTAGCTCTGTCCCCACCGTGTGTTTCGATTGGCTCGCCACAGAAGCAACTCCCATAAATAAACCAAATAGCTGTTCTAGTGGGATAGGAAAGGGGGGGGGGGGCTCTTGTGTGTAAAGAATATCTGACAGAGTTACTGAATAGTTTAATACACAGCGCAGAACCAAATGGACACCATTCGATGGATTCCACTCTACACACACACGCACTCCTGCGAACAAAACAAAAAGTGTGTCTCTTTGCCAGCTGCCAGGTGGAAGTCTAAGGAAAGGTCACCTGTCTAATAACTGTTTTTGATGGATACAGCTCAGCAGTATAAAACTAAGCATCTGGTCTGCCTCCTCCAAACTGATCCTGTTAACAGCATGCGTCTCTATGTTCCTTTTATATAGAATTAATTTGGCTGATCCACAAATAGGTTTTCCCTTCCAGAAAAAAATCCGACATAATTTTGTGTTTATTAATTCAACCAATCAAGCTCGGGAGTTTTGCAACCAACTGCCAGATGTCCGCCGGATATTTTTCATCAGGAGCACACTGTTTCCCTCCAACAATTTATTTCCTGTGGTCCTCTAAATAAACAGAGGCTGGTTTGACTCATTTCAAAACCAATTCTCTTGTTCTTTATGAACCACATACCCCAAGAGAAAAATTTAACGGAATCATAAATTCTTGTTACAATTATTACAATGCAATGCTCGACATGCCGTGTCAGAATTTGCTTTTATGGCCTAGAAATGACCTTTGAAAAACATTTTCTTGCAGACATGAGAATATTGGAATGGAGCTCAGGGTGCAGAGAGAGGTGAAGTTGCATATAAAGTATTAACAATCGATGTAAGATATATCTAAGCCATAAAAAAAACCGCTGTGACATAAACCTTTTAAGCAGGGGTAAAGTTCAATATACAGCTTTTTAATTAATTTATGATTAGTAAAGTGCAACTTGTTTGCTGGATTTTCTGTTTCAATTTCTGTTTAATTTAAGGAGAAGAAGGTCTTGGTTATTACGGATTAAATGCACCATACTGTTTTATGTAGTGTTGTTAATGGGCATTTTCCCCTGTCGGCAGGAAAATCATGATAGGTCTTTGTTAACAGAGCTGAAGAAGTCAGGCTTTGAAACTAGTAGAGATAAATTAAGTGCCGTCTCAATAAATATTATCCTCTGCAGTCATGGTTTCCCCTCTGTGTCATGACAAAATGCTTACTGTAAATAAGGCCTATTTTATTAAAAATGTCTTTTTTGCTGATTCTCACATTAAGTATTTGTAGAACATAACTAATTGTCTCTCACTTGGCCCATTCCCCAAGTCATGGATGATTCCTAAAATAACTGTATTGTAATACATTTAGTCTAAAATTATGTCTATTTTTCAAATAAACCAACTTTTATATTAAAAAATCCTTTTTAAATGGATGGAAGAGGATTAGGGTTACATCATTTTTTTTTTCTTTCTAAATGGTCCTTTTAATCAGAATTATAAGAATAAAGTCATAAATCTTACTTTAATCTCAGCTTTATTATCAGACAAAAATAAAGTAGATATTATTTAATTATAATAGAAAGTTTCATTATTTTTAAATACAATAAGAGAAAAATTATAACATTAAAATGAGATTTGTTTTTTTTTTTATAATTCTTAAAATTATAAATATAAAACCAACCGTTGTTTTTGTTTGGAACAAACAAACAAAAAAGTTTGGAACCCTCCACCTCCTCTGTGATGTGACGACATTTAAGAAATACCAAACCCTTTATACAGTATAAACTACATCAAATAATGTTCAATATATCATTGTTTGCTATCTTTTTTAGCATAACTTTATCACTCTATGTATCAAAGATTATTTTCTTAACTTTTATATATTATATTTACATAATAAACCAAAAAATGGGGTTACTGATTGCATAGACCAATGTCAGACTCTAGAGGTCTAGAGGTTAAGTGATACCCCCTAATTCCTTGAACCTTGAGACCCCGGGGTAGACCAAGGAAACGCTCGAGAAATGACATCTCGCGGCTGGTGGCCGGGGATAGGAAAGTCTGGGCTTCCCTCCTGAAACTGCTGCCCCGCGACCCGGACCTGGATAAGTGGAAGATGACGAGATGAGACAAGATTAATAACTGTGATATGCTACCCGTATAGGTACCTTGGGGAATCAAGAGATTCCTGAGGTTTTATTAAAAGCTCTCTTGAAATCTATCGATCCATTTTCTGCAACTTTTCATCCTATTAAGGCTCGCAAGGGGCCTAGAGGCCTTTGGCAAAAATGGGGTCAAAATAAAGAGGCAAACAACCAGTCAATATTACACATACGGCCAAATTTAGAGTCACCTATATTGCATGTTTTTGGACTGTGGGGAAAAGTCGGAATACTTAAGGGAACTAATGCAATAATAGAAAGAACTTTCAAACAAGGGCCCCCCGTACCCAAGAGGATTTGAACCTTGGACCTTCTTACAGTGAGGCAACAGTGCTACCTACTGTGCTGCCCTCTTTTATATCAAAATATCAAAGATTGCAGAAATGGACAGTTTTTTTAGGAGGGACATATGCTGCTACTTGAACCTTCTATCATTTCTAAACATTGATTATCTTCCTCCTGCCAGGCATGTGTCAGAGGATTTCATAGAGCATTGGATGGCATGAAAAAAAAAGTTTAATACTTCTGAAATGTCTGTATTAATCATAAATGTAATCAAGTAATCGTTGACAATGTAAGCATAATCTAATATAACTTTTATGCATTTGATAATCCCAATTTCATACAAGCTGTAACTATCCAGCCCTCAGAGCGAGACATGAAGTCGGAGAAATTTAAGGGAAAGAGCAATGTTCAGAACATAATGGTAAAAATGAAAAGAAGTCCAGAGTCGTTGTAAACATTTACAGCGTGTGCTAAAAATTGATAATACATGAGAAGAACTGTTTGCAGATATATGTAAACAGTGTTGCAGATAGGAAGTCAGCGCATGAGGGTAGGGTATTTGGCAATGTAACATTGTTACATTGCCAAGTAGGGTAACTTGGCAATGTAACAATGTTATATGAGTAAAATAAAAATTCATCCAGTTATAGGAGAAATCAAATTCATCCAGCTTCAGCCCAAACACTCGGGACATGAATCTGCTGTGATGTTCATCCAAATGGTTGTCTGCGGGGATATTTAGTTTAAGGCAAAGCAAATTAGAAAGATAAACAAAGGATGAAGATGAATCTGGCAATGGAATAAAAGGAAGGAGAAAAAGTTGTTCTGACACCTGGAAGGTTTTCTTCTCAGGAATATTTGATCTGTTGACAACAAATACAACAGCAGATGAAATTCTTAAAAACATTCCACTGGTGTTAATCCGCATTTTTGTGTGCTGATATTCTGAACTTCAACCCAGGTACCAGGAATAATAATCCAAACCTGTATGAATGTTGTTGTTGTCTAATGTGCAGAGCATGCCTGCATGATTCATGATGTGGATTTTTTCTAGTTGGTGGGATGTTTATGCACATGAAATTGTATTATTGTGTGACAAGCCGAGCTTACTCAAAGGTCTGGCATCGTGTTCAGCCTTGGCTCAGCTCTGGAGTTTAATGCAATTATAAATAAATAAGCATGTGGTCGGGAGGAAGGCTGGGCCCTATGGGGACGAGTTGAGAGGAAATAGAGGAAGTTTAATTAAAGAAGCAAACTGCACTCCCACACACAGTAATATAGCTAAACAAATACAAACCAATTAAACGTGTGCGTAGACATGCCCCTCTCTCTCTGTTTTTGTTGTCTCCTTTACTATGCCATAAAAAAATGTTTGTAGAAAATATAGTAAAAACCAGACTTACAATTTTTACGTATTTAAATGTTTGTCTTACTTTACATTAAATCGTTTTAGAATACATAGTCTTTTTTTTTTTACTTTTATCTTGCATTCACTTGCCAAATTTCATTTATCTGTCTCATTTTTTACACCAGTCAGCCATATCATTCTAACCCCTGAAAGGAAAATCATGAATAATCTTGTTGCCATGGCACCTGTAAGTGGGTGGAATATATTAGGCAGCAAGTCAGCAATTAGGCCTGAAGTTTATGTATTGGAAGCAGGAGAAATGGGAATGTGTGAAAGGATCTGAGCAATTTTGACAAGCATTGAATTGTGTTAGTTAGATAAGTGGGTCGGGGCATCTCCAAAACTGCAGGTCTTGTTAGGTGATCCCAGTCTTTACTCTTTAGTACCTACTAAAGTGGCCCTTCTGTAGGACAACTGGTGAACTGGAGTGTAATCCACAAAGCTGGTTCAACAAACTGAGGTAAACCCTGAACTCTGGTCTGAGACGGGAAATTCTGATTTTGGTAACTCTAGGTGACACTTGTTTATCAAGACTGTCAAAAGCCATCATCAATGAAACTCAAATACTGTGATGAACCCTGGCAACCAGTGAAATAATAAGTTTGCCATACTTTAACATGCTCATGAGAACATATTTAGAAAAAGTCACATGACTTCATCAGAGAAAGAGAGAAAACTGGCGTGGTAGAAAATTAATATCCAAGTAAATTTACATATTTTTTTACCACATCTTTTCTCAAAAGGTTATAGTTGAAATTGTATCGGTTTTGAACAGAATTATTTTCTTTATGGGTAATGAGCGCGCGTGAAAGAAGCTAAAAATAAAGTACACACGCAGTTAATTCTTGGTAGACCCAGAATACGCTGGAGGAATTAGGCGTTTCATCCGGCATGGGAAAATTGATGATTGATGGATGTTCGTGATTATATTTCACTTTAGTTTTAATCAAATTTGATAAATTAATTATCATTCAATGGCTTTAAAATCCAACAGGCTGCTGATATATATGCGTGTGATTTTGTGCTTGTATCCATGGCTGTAGGAAAGCCTGTTCAAGAGAATGTGTCTCCCAGAATTGTATTTCACGCAGATTTTCGTGTGCTACCATCCTGATGACAGTGAGGAAGGAAGATGAAGGGGTCTCTCCCAGTATTTCACCTCCAGGAACACAACTATGAAATGATTGGATGTATACAATTATGTTTTTGTTACATTATTTTCTGTAAAATTATGGAGCTGCCAGTCTCCTTGTGATCACCTGAGGGTTGCAAGTTAAGGCACAGCCAGCAAAACACTGATGAGGGAGTGCTGAATTTGCGCATTAATTAGAGTAGTGGATTACACAATGAATCCAGGACCCCGGCTCTCACTCAATTACCACTGAGCACCGTCGCAGGAGGGGTCTCTCTCTCTTAGGCGTCAGGGTGAGGGTGCAAAGTGGTGGTAAAAGACATGAGGAGAATAATTAAGAGATGTCAAAGCGCATCCATCCTGCACACATCCATACTAAGGTCAGGGCTGATACATATATGAATAGGAGAAACAACTTGAGTGAGATCTGTATGTGTGACTCGGGTAACCTTCTCCATCTTCTCCTGGCCTTGGACAACAAAAAAATTAAGCGGCCATAATAGCTAGACTGATCTGAAAGGCCTGCAAACGTGCATTCATTTACATTTCATGGGTCGCTCGAACTAATCTCCTCTAAGTTGAGGGGAGTGTACAAAAGAATTAAAAAAAAACAACAATAAAAATTCCAACAATGTGTCTGAGTCTCTGAGTTAATTCTCAAATGGATTATTGAGCCACTGAGTGAAAATCATCGACCATTTAGAGTGGATTTGTCTGTGAGGCAGCGATAAACGACAACTCGCTTGTCTGTGGCTTAACTTCTCAATTGTGAGAAGGAGATGCCTGAAGGACATGTTTTTAGAGTAAACAAGGCAATGGAACTAAATTCCAAAAAAAAAAAAAAGGAAGAAAAAAAAGAAGAATTGAATGTTGATTGCCTGGCTTTACTTATGAAGAATATGTGAGTTGATTTGAATGTGAATAATTTGTTAAATTAATTGTTACACAGTCAGACACTTTTGAAGGGTTCTGGTGTTTGTGATGTTACAATGAGAGATTTTAGCCCTTTGATCCAGATTGGTCACTAGTCCATCTATGAATTCTGATGGGGTATTTGCGCATTCTGCCGCCTAAGTGGATGTTTTTCAGTAAGTTGAAAAAATCTAGGAAGGCAGGGAGTAGCGGAGGAGTCAAGAACTGGAGCTGAATTAGAGCGAGAGGGATGAATGGAGGTTGCAGTAGCAGGCGGTGGGAGGGACACGGCTGAGGAGTCTTGTTCATCATCATCAACAGTGTTTTCTTTTTCTTCCATATTTATTCGGTTATGAAAAATCTAAACACCCATCCAAGTGGACATCATAAATTAAGTTTTTGGGCTTTTTTAATGTCTAAGGGAGAATAAATATGCTTTTATGACAATAAAAACAAGTACATGGTTTCGGGCAAGGTAAGCCTATTTCTAGAGCCCATTTCAACAAATAGGCAATTCAGAGTACCTTAAATTGAAGAACTCTGTCACACATCAGTCCATCCTGTAGCTGAACCAGAATCAGCGCTGTGATGACTGAGATCTGAATCCACATGTAAGGTTGTGGTGTCTGAATGTTAATGGAAAATGTTGGTCTGTTCAGTCTGTAAGCAGAACTTCCCTAGAATGAAACATGAATTTCACTGCAAACAGACAATAAAATGCTATCATATCATATATGCATTAAAACAAGATATAAGACCATGATTTGACATTATATAACGCATATAGGGATTTGAAAGATTTGAATAGAAATCTATGAAAGGAAAAATAAGAAATACAATAGTAAAAGTTACAGTGCAGTGTCAGAAATTAGGTAATCAAATGTCTTGCTGGAACGAAAACAGAAAGTTCTTCAGTCTTGATTTAAAAGAACTGAGATACGTAGCACTTCTGCAGATCTCTGGGAGTTTGTTCTAGGCGTGTGGGGAATAAAAACTGATAGTGTTTCTCCATGCTTAGTTTTGACCCCGGGGACAGAAAGACGCCACGAGGGTCTGGATGATTCATAAGGGAGCAGCTGCGATATATTTTGGTCCAAGAACGTTCAGTGCTTTGTAAACCAAAAACTATGTTTTGAAATTGATTATTTGGCAGACAAGAAGCCAGCGTAAATATCTGAGAACAAGCCTGACATGATCCACTTTGCCTGGTTTTAAGTGAGGAGCTACAAACATCGCTCTGAATCAGCTGAAGCATTGATATTTTTTTTACATGGAGACCAGTGAATAACACCATTACAGTACATGAGTTGACAAATAAAGGACAACCAAACAGCTTACTGCAAAAAGGTTTTATAGGTTTCATACATTTTATATGTGCGCTTACCATTAATCTCCAAGACTCTAGCAATTTTCTCTCTCTCTCAACAAAGACTGTGAAGACTTCCCACAGGAATCTCTCACACTGCACTCACATAATCACTTCAGACCCGGCTGTTTAGGCCCACATCTCCTCTGGGACCTAGCAGCCGTCCGCTGCAGGCCACGTCACACTGCTGCATAAATAAAATTAAAGAGATTGAACGCAATAGTGAAACAAAAAAGCGCAAGTCAGACAGAGCAGCGTGGCCAGTCTGAGAACATTGAGGACTCCACACTGATTTAGAGCCCAAATGGTGTACGAGCAGAGTTATGCGTCTGTGTCCGGTCAAGCAACGGTCTCTCACTGCTACGAAGCCAGTTTGAATTCTATCCTGAGCTGCATCTGCTTGTAGCAAAAGTGATAGATTTAACGACATGTTTAATGACTCCTTACATGGGCAAATGGATTTGAAATGTCCGGCTCCTTCACAAAGAGGTATTTCTCCTCCAGGAGTCAGAACCACTGTTCTGATCAAACTGTCCTGGTGGAAATTTCACATTTGAATATATGGAGATTTGAAGTAAAAAAAACTTCATCCCTGTACCTAAGTGGACTTGCCAGATAATAAATTAGTTTTGCTTAGAATATTTACTTTTTACTTTTACTCCCTACATTTTAGCATTTATCTGAACTCTCTACATAGTCAAAATAGGCTCCTTACTTAAGTTTATCTCTGTTTTGCAACATTGTAGGGTTTCGAGACTGATTCCAACCTAAATGGACGATGGAGTATTGAAACGATGATCCTTTGTGCGTCAATCCAGATGAAAAAAAAGACAAGAAATATAAAAAACCTAAGAAGAAAAAACTGGCATAAAAACACTTGGAAGAAGAATTAAAATACTTTTCAGGAAAATTTGATTTTCTCTGACATTAAGATGAATATATTTTTCACCTGTGAATGGTACATGAAGTTCTCTATCCCTATATTATATCAGAGTTCTCATCATCAGTAGGAGATCTGGTCACCAGAGTAAGAAGCATCATCTGACTTTCATTACGCCGATAATGTTGCTTTGTTTGAAGAGTAATATTTCTGCTCAGCAATTTCTAATCTCATTTGTAGAAGTGGCCTTTAGTGTAGCTAGATTGCTAAATCCAACGAACTGAAAGCCTGGAAATCATTGAGGACCTCTCCCACCTGCCTGTAAAATCTACAGGTGGCACAGCCATATTGGAAGTTGATGACTTTAAAGGTCTTGTCTCATAAGCTGTCAACAGCAGAAAGGATCTTCCTGTTCAGAAAGTCACGGCTACAAATAAAATCAGGAATGGCTCTCAGATGAAAGTAAAAGTCTTAGGAAGTGACTTAAGAGAGATTAATGATTAAGCTGACCTGAACGCCTCAAGCAAATCATTCCAGAGATGTGGGGCTGTGACTATAAACGCTCTCAGCCTTTAGTCTCGACCCTGGAACAGATAAAAGCCTTTTCCTCGGGACTTAAAGGCGCATGCTGATGTTTACTGACGTAAAATGTCAGACATATAGGTGGTACAGTGGCAATGCAGTGTCTTAAAAGTAATCAGTCAAACCTTAAAATCTATCTTAAAACACAACAGGCAGCAAAGAGGCTACAACAGGAGTCATGTGTTCACACCGCTTGGTGCTTGTTAAAAGTCTGGCAGCCAAGCTCTGGACATTCTTGTATTGACCAATTTATTCAGACATGTAAAAAAGGCTGTTGCAGTTATCTATCTGTGAAGACATAAAAGTTTATAAACTCATCTCTGTGTCTTAAGAAGTTAAAATGGAATACAGTGTTGAAACGTGGACCATGAAGACGGAACTTCAGAACCATCTAGATGGATCACACACCAGACTCCCTGTGTTCAGATATGTTCTGGACTCACCCAGCCACATTTACATTACATCTACTTCTGGAAACTGTTTTCACGCAAGGGATTAAAGAATATCTGATGTTCTTCTGCGTTGGTTTCCCCAATCTACGAGAGGAAATGGGCTTCATGCATATCCTGACACAATCTGAAGGACTCATTCCAAGAGCATGGGAGCAGCAATGAACCTCAAGATCTAACGGAGAGACAGCTGAATGATGATGATGATGATGATGATGATGATGATGATTGCATGAATATACGAAATTAAGTTCAATCAGGTGTGCACAAAAACAGTTGGTAGTAATTTACATCTTCACTTTTGCTTGACTAAAAAAGCTGAGTCAATACACACCTGCGTCTGTATGTCTTGTTGAGTAGAAATATCTGTGCTTTTTCTAACCTCGATGAATATTTCTCATCTACTTCTCCTTTTACTGCGAGCTTAATAAGTTTATTTTACTTTGATTAAATCTTAGGGTACGCTGAGCAATGATTCAGAAATGAAGAAGTTTGCTCAACTGAAACAGCAGTGAAAAGCTACACCTTCAGATGTTTTTCTCGGAATTAGACACACTGTCATGTAGGAAGAAGCACACACTCGCTCGGAGCGTCGCTCTTTGCCTCAGTGAACCAAATTATTAATATCTTAATTATGAAAAGTGTGAGGCACCTAACAAATGAGAGATTCTTGTTTTTCGGATATGCAGTTAAATTTGACAGAGTCAAAAAGCTATTTCCCCTCCAGCAAAGAAGATGGGAAAGGCTGTAAGATTAGTGAATTGTTTTCTTCACATTACATGTGAAGATAACGCTGCACATTAAGTTCTAAAGGAAGTTTTAATCACAGACACAGTTTGAGCTTGAGAACTGGTGCAAATGTGTGCACAGCAGAGGCGGCAGATACCAGCAGGGGCAGTTTCATGTCTGACTAATAAACCCAATGAGGGATGAATAGTCATTACCATCGAGAAGGAATTCTCACATACCAAAAAAATGAACTCATTCAGTTGTCTGTGTGTGTGTGTGTGTGTGTGTGTGGGTGGTGGGGCACCAAGTCAGCTTGCATGGTCAAACGGTGTAAATAAAATTTGAACTGCGGGCACACAGCGGACGTCCAAAACACTAACGAGCTTCTCCTCTACTCATAGAGGAAGGAGAGAGAGACAGCGTGCGTTAGAGAGAGACAGAGAGAGAGAACGGGCGCGTTAGAGAGAGACAGAGAGAGAGACTGGAGTGTCAGAGAGAGGCCGACAGAGAATGTGGAAGTTAGAGAGAGACAGAGTGACAGGACACGAGTGTTAGAGAGAGACATGTGGAGAGAATGTGTGCGTCAGAGTGAGACAGAGAGACAGGAAACCCGAGTTAGAAAGAGACAGAGAGAGAGACTGGAGTGTCAGAGAGAGGCCGACAGAGAATGTGGAAGTTAGAGAGAGACAGAGTGACAGGACACGAGTGTTAGAGAGAGACATGTGGAGAGAATGTGTGCGTCAGAGTGAGACAGAGAGACAGGAAACCCGAGTTAGAAAGAGACAGAGAGAGAGACTCGAGTGTCGGAGAGAGACCGAGAGAGAAGTGAAAGTTAGAGAGAGAGAGGTAGAGAACTAGCGTTAGAGAGAGACAAAGAGCGAAAATGTACACCTAAGAGAAAGAGAATGCGCATCTTAGAGAGAGACAGCGAGAGAGAATGTGCATTAGAGAGAGACAGAGAGAGAGAACGAGAGAAACAGAGAGAGAACGTGTGGTAGAGGGAGAGAGAGAAAGAGAATGCTCATGTTAGAGAGAAGCAGAGAGAGAGAACTTGTGTTAGAGATAGAGAAAGTGCACATTAGAGAGAGAGAGAGAGAGAATTTGTGATAGAGAGACGGAGAAAGAAAATATGTATTTTAGAGAGAGACAGAGAGATAACAGAGGTAAACTGAGCACGGAAGTTGGAATTTATCGTTAAATATCAATTTATTTTGATAATTTGCCTGTTATAGGGTCTTATTTTTCTTAGCTTAATTATTCCATCAGTGAACAGTCAAACAATAAAAAAATTTAAAAAATCATGTATTCATTATTGATATTATTATTTTATTGTTAAATTGTTGTTGATAATGATTGTACATTATATTAATTCTACATTTTGATTGAAAAACTGCCAACACTACAAGTTTGACCCTGATCAACCATTCTTGTGAGTCATGTGACATCACAGAGGAGGTGGTTCAATCACGGCATCTCTCTGTGTGATGTTAGTGACCTTCTGTTCTAACAATAAGCTAGAGATGAACATGATTGTGGACGCAGTCCTGGGTGACACAAAGAGGATGCTGTAGACTAAATCAGAGGAGAAAGTTCATCTTTTGTTTAGGAACAAAACAAAGAATGTTTCCGCAATTCTGTTCTGCCATCTGTTCGGCACTTTGATCAGCGGGGGTTGCTGTAAATGCACTACGTACATAAAACTAACATTGACACAGTAATAATGTTCAATGTGATGCAGCAGCACTCAATGACAAAGAATAAAAGTAGATGAACAAACTTAAATTGGTGTCATTTCATAATGTTCTTAAAATGAGAAGTTTGGGCAAGTGGTCTTACTCTTAAAATGAGGAAAACCATAATGTTCCTCTACTTGGATATTCTTAAAAAACTATTTGTACTAGTTACTGTTTAAACCTAGCTCATTAATAGATAGTTTATCTAATTCAGACTGTTGAATTACTGTTGCAATTACATAGTCAACAAAAAAAGTAACACTTATTTCCCTTAAACTTTTTTTTTTAACTCCTTTTTTGCAATGCAGCAAGAAAGTGCTAGAAATGCCAAAAATGATAAGACGGATCCGATGCTGTTTTGGCTTCAGATCGTGATTGAAACAGAAACCATTAAGATGAGTATAAAATATGATTCGCTCCGCAGAGACCCTAATCTGTGTCTTTTAAAGTGCAGTCATTAACTTCATCTAAAGTAGTTTGTGAGACACAAAGGACACGCGCTGCCCTACAGGGCTTGGCTCCATCTCAGAAATGTTGCATTAGTTCTTTGTTTCTGAATCACAAGATAAACAAGGACACGAGAAAAAATGCCAGAAAGTTACAGCATGAAGAACGAAGTGAGCAGCAGACGCTCTGTTTGTCATTTCATTTAACCGCTTAAACTCCGTGCTGGTGGCACAGCTATAAAGGCCTTCATATGTTTGAAAAAACTTTGACCGTCACTGAGCAGCAGCCAGAGCCCATTGGAGTCAGACGTAACAAGCTTATCTGTTCTCCTGACACATCCGCGCCATAATGACCTTACGCTACAGGTCGAATCATCCTTCTGTCCTATATCCTCCAAATGAGACTGCCTCTGCTCATTAGGCAACCAGCGCTTTAAGACAGAGGAAAACAAGCAGTACCATGGCCATTAAAGATGCCATTGACTTTTTAATTAACTCTCATAAAGGGTCTACCAACGTGAAGGAGGTAATGTGCGACGGCGTAAAGCCAATCCCATCCCGCATCTGTGTTCATTGATGCTTTAACAGATCTGTATTCATTTCTTACCATTAGAGCAGGTCTGGGACTGTAACACGGAACATCGGCACGCCATTTCTCATCATGTGCCGTAATCCAATTTTACCATTTCATGTGACCTTTAGAAGTCCAATCAATGGAGCAGGGAACATTTGTTAGTAAAATAGACGAGAAATAGCCTTACATTTAAGTAGTAGGTGGCAAAAGTGGTCATATTCTTTCCTCAAGTGGATGTAAAGTAACCAGTGTAAAAAAGAAAAATGTTAAATAAGTAAAAGTGTTCATTCAAATTCTTTACTCAAGTAAAAGTGAAACGTATTTAAAGTATAAAATTAAAAGGCAGCCCTTTGAAGGACAGTTCTACCGAATAACTTCATGTCATTTGATATAATGTGAAAATATAAATTTTATGTAACTTTCAACTTCCGTTCCTGCATTTCACGCGAAAAGAGAAAAACAAAGTGGAACACTGATGTTCTGCCTCTTATTCATGGTAGAGTTTCTTGCACAGTTGTGTTTGTATCTTCTTACAATGTTTTACATCTACTGTCTACTGTCTTCATCTGTTGTAAGTGATATGCACTGATGGATACTCAGTGAAAAAAAGAGTATTTTTATTTTTATTTTATTTTTGTCTTAAATGCCGTGAAACACGTTATGTCACAAACTAATTTCAATGATATACCAAAATTTAGCTATCAGTAAAATTTCATTTCATTTTTCCGTTATCAGGCTTGTAAGCCACAATTTCTTAAGTCTAATTTGTTTGGTTTAAAAAAAGAACAATAATCTAGTAAAGTATTTTCCATATTAAAACAGCAATATTTTTACTAAAATGAACCCTTTTGTAGCAACTTTTGATCTAGAGTTAACCGATAATAATGGTTTCCACATTTTAAGAGAAAGACCACATGCAGAGTATTATTAAATGACACAAATTAAAATTTGTATTCAAAGCCAAAAAGGGTTGCTGCTTCACATTTTACTTACCTCTACTATCAAGAGAACCACAGTCTGGTTCTCACTGTAAGAACAGCCCTGGTTGAGCCAGATAATATGCCAAATAACGTATAAATATAATCTAAGTGTCTCGTTCTGAGCAAAAATAATCAGCCAACGGGGTAGGGCATTTATATCCTATGTATGGCATTAAATGGACCTTAAAGCTAGATAAGTCATTCCAACATTCAAGCAGGTTGAGCTTTTTATGCAGTTCTATCTTTTGATTTTGCAATACATGTTGTGTTATGACACCTTTTTACCAGAACCAGCACTAACCTTTACAGCAATTTGTCCGACAGCAATTCTTCAGACAACAAGGGCCTAGGCCTCACTTCCTGTATGCATCATTGTGCCTTTGGCCAACCATGACACCAGTTCATCTGTTGTCCTCCTTCGATCACTTTGGTAGGAACTACCAAGACCTGCAGTTCTGGAGATGCTCTGTTCCAGTTGTCTGACCATCACAATTTGTTTCTTGCCAAACTGCCTCCTATGCATGGGTGTTTGGGTTTTGTGTTGATGGTTTGGTTTGTGTTGCTTCCAAAGGGACAAGTTGTGGAACAAGCATCCATTATTGCAGGTTTAAGTCAGCATTCAAAAAGCCAAAGAAATTTAAATTAATAAATAAGTAAATAATTAAATATGAAGTTGTGTGTGTGTTACGCCTGTATGCTTTACCTTTGTTTTTTTTCCCTCCGCTCAGGTGTTCAGGATCATGATTGCTTATGAGGTTCACCTGGCCTCCAAGAAGAGTTTAAAAGTTCCTGTTCCAGCATTGGAGAAGGAGGGTTCTAGAGTTTTGCTGCTGGTTGTGATGCCACTCAGCCCAGGAACTTTAGACTGTTGTTAATTTTATGTATTTTGGTTAATTTGCTACTTGATTGTTTTTGTTAATAAATTCCATGCATTTGGTTTTATCGGTGTCTTTCCGTGGTTGTTTTTCGTCAATGTTGGAGTTTTGTTAACCCTGTGTGTGTGTGTGTCGGGGGGGGGTTTGACTCCAGATTTAAATAAGACTGGGTTGAGTGTTCAGGCCCCATCCCAAACACTTACATTTAAATGAATGTTGGATCAGGCCTCACATCTGTGGGAATCAGTTCCAGCAATGTAACATACAAAGTTAAAATTACATCATAGTATCTTAACAGAGGACAAACATTTGGAGGGTTTGAAACACAGCAAAAGGCTAAAGGTGTCCCAAAAAAAACCTAGTAAGACTCTGTGAAACCTGTCCAGCCAACTTGAAGTCCTCTTCCTTTTTTGGCTGTTCCCCATTCATTTTTCTACTTTTCTGCTCTTTGTCTTGTTTATTTTGGGTTTGTTGATAGGTTTTATCTTTTTGCAACATACACTATGTGTGTTTTTGGACCAGTAGGAGTGAGGAGAAGGAAAAGAAAAAAAAAAAAGCAGGGCAAAAATGCATGACCTGAATACTTCAGACTGCCAGATCAACAAACAGACTCTGAATCCCTCCTCTGATTTACTCTGTAGAGGAATCATCCAGATGGGAGGTGATATTGAATAACCTTCACTCACCTCACACACAGAGCGGTTCACCGTGACCTCAAATCTCCAGATAAAGTTCAGTCAGCGGTCCAGTAACGAGACCGACCTGCTTATCTACAGTTGGAACCAGAAACCATGTCTAACAATGCGTCCAAAGGAAGTTACAGAGTCCAACTGTCAGTGTGTAGAATAGAGCGGCAGCAGGGAACTAGACTAGTTTAGGATCAGTGTGAGGCGTCCATGATGCAGTGATTAGATGGTAAGGTGAACTTGGTGATGGTTAGTGTAAACGCTATGCATTCCGACTAAACATACCATCACAACAATTGTCTTTTTTTAAATATAAGGCAACTTGGGAAAAGGGAAAGCTTTCTGGGACTGGAGGCAAGCAATACCCATGTGTATTCCAAATTATCAGCAGTTATTGCTTTATTTCATTTTAAACCCAAATAGTCAGCTTCTCTTATTAAGACAACAAAGAACATAAATATTGTTGATTCCTGATTGTGGCCTGTGAGTAGGAATAATGTGGCATGTGTCATTATAAAAACACAACAAATTGCCAGTAGGCTAAAACTACGGCTCACATTAGCCCCCTCTCTCATGGATCACCCATAAATCTCACAGATTGTCTACTTCCTGAAGTCCCTTTTCACCCTTACACTTAATGTGTAATGTATCCCACATTCCCACGCTGTAATGTAATGTACAGGTGCCATGGTAACAAGAAGATCAGTGTTTTTTTATAACTGGCCCGCTGATGTACAACACAGACACCGTATATACTTCAAATCCCTGAATGCACTGCGATAGCCTGTGCGTCATTCTAATAAACTTTGGCCTGATCCTTAGAAGAGATGCTTCAGAGCCCCGGAGGGGATATGGATGAGAGAAATAAAAATAAAACGCTAAATAATTAACTAAGTTACGCACTTATCGGAAAATATAACGCGCAACTTCATTATCTGGCGAGGTACGTTCACGTCCTCCAGCCACTTAACATTTGTTAATAACGTTAATTTCAAAACAGAGTGATTATGATATAGCTTGAAAGATAAAGTTCTCTGGCTGTTGTTGATGCCTGTGACAAAAGATGTGTTAGGAAAGGATTCTTTGAAGACAGACAATGTGTTGATAGAGAGAGAAAAATCAATTGTTTTATTTTTAATTAACATCAATGCTGACGACACATATTACAAACCCATGTGCCCTTATTTAACAACTTAATGAATTTTTGCTACGCTCAGGGTTCCCACTTAGAGCCGAGAACCCGATGAAGATGAAAATGGATTCAATCGGCCATTCTTATGTTTTGTTCTTGAGTAAACTTTTTTTCTTGAGTGAATAACTTAAATTATTATATCTACCTTTGCCAGAGTCGTTTGACACAACAAACTGTACTCCTGCTTGTGAAAAGAAGGTGTGTACTTCAGCCCCTCTGGCTGATCCATTGGATGAAGTCGGTGCAGCTGCTAGAGCCACTGTTACAGCATGTTTCTATATTATGCAATTTGAAAACTAATGTCAGAGTGAGGGCTCTTGTTTGGCATTTAGGATCTATGATAGATAACAGGTATGAGCAGAAGAGGATTGGCTGACTACTGAAGACTCTGCCCATCTATAAGGCTGGCCCATAAAGACCCTGCCTAACCCGAATCTATCTTTCTCAATCAATGGCTGATCTTCACAGTAACTGTTTGTATAGTTGGTTGAGCTTAGTATTAATGTGCTAATTCTTTATCAGCCTAACACTATATACCCCCTTAAGTGAGAAATGGCTGGGAGACTAGACTTCTTAGCAAATTGGCAATAAGAAACTTAGGAACTCATACATCGGCATATCAAGACTCACTACACTGAGATTTTTTTTCCCCTTTTTTCACTTTTATCGGGCTGCTTATGCTGTTTACTGGTATACAGGAAATTATGTTAGATGAGAACTTCAATCCTGGTAAGACAACTTATTATGTACGGTATGTAAATAGAGTCCCCTTTCTTTGATTAACACATGCTGATGAGCTCATTTAACCCTATACGCATAAAAAGTATGTCATGCTGGTGTTTTTCGCCCATATATTTGTGAGAGAGTGTGTTATCTTTGTGAACACTTTGTGCTGCTCTGCTGATCAAACACCTGGAGTATAGTCCAGGACATTATCTTAGAGCAGTGTTATAAAGGACGGAGAAAGAAGGTAATGGGATTGGCAATAGAAATCAATGTGCAAGAAACTCTAATACCGGTAAAGTAATAGGAGCTGACGTTTGTAAGCTTCAGTTGTTTGCTTAATTGCAGATTTACGAGCAACATTGGCTCTCATTTACATATGTAAATTCTAAGCAGGCCAACAGAGCTGTTCTTGGCAATGATTCTATGCCGGCAGGAAATCAGGGGCTACAAGGGGAGCGAGATAAACAAACAGATGGAAACTGAAAAAGAAAATGGAGATGGAAGCAGTCGGTTTACAAGTGATGAGCAGAAACAAAGGCAGAGCTCTGGGTTAGGCGGCACTTTAGCAGAGGAGGTGGATGGATGATGAGGGGGAGTCCAAAATTTCACCTGAGCATGAAGCAACGGCCCCTACTTGACATGCAGCAGCGGTCAGTACACTGTTAAAGAAAAAGAAAAAGTAAGAATGTCATTTACTGTAATATACTGGTAGCTGTAGTTGTCAGAACATCACTGTGAATGAGACAGTGTCAGGAAACATCTTGTGAATACCATTCTTTTTTGACAACCGAAAATTTCAAAGTTGAGAACTGTTTTTTGCAATAACGCAGATATGTTGTAAATCTCTTTACAGTAATTTGCTTTAACTATACACTTAAAACTTTTTACAAATACTGGACTTGCCTCAAACTTGAACATATTTCCAGATTTGTTCGAAATAATGTGTCAAGTGGTCAAATTGAAGCACATGTATGAACTTTTCCACCAGTACAAACCTGGACTGATTAATGGTTTGTACCCAGGCTGTCTCTCTCTATGATTTTAGACTTTTTACTGACAAAAAAGCATGATTTTTCATGGCTTAGATGTCTTTTACATGTAATGTGATGCCTTTCCTATATTAAGTTGATGTAGCAGTAGCCTAAGTAGTAGCTTTTCTTCTTCAGGGTATTTCTCCAAGTTCAGTTAAAACTATATGATCTGCTTCAAAGATATAAGATGACACATCTGAAATTGGCTCATGCAACATGGCGATTCATTAATTAATACTATTAACAAATATATACAATTTTAACTTCTTATTTCTGTACAATCATTTTCTTCTGTAAATGTAAATGATTAAATCAGCTGAATCTTCTATTAAGACACAATAATACTTTGACTTCTGAGGGTAACTGCTTCTCATGACATGAAGGTATTTTCTCATTATTTCTTTCCAACCGCTTTTATATTAAAAATGTTCCACATATTATGTGACACATATTAAAATATATAAAAGTAATTTAGCACTTCTTGACACAGTGTAGATCCATCTATCAACTTCATTGATATCTGAATTTTGCTGCTGCAGTTTTACAGAGTTTTTCTATTTACTTTAATTTCTGCCAACATTTTTTACAGTGTAGGTTGAGCCAATAAGGGCCACTTTAAGTTGACAGTTGCCAAACTCTTTCGAGTAATTTCAAGGCAAATTCCCACTAAGTTCAAGGGCGTTGATACTCACACTGATGAGCGCAAATTTGCACAGATGTTCCCGTGCTTGAGGCTGATCTGCTGGCTTTAGAGGCGCTGGGTGTTACTAATTCATACAGACAGCTGGGGACAGTAGCAGCAGGTCCCCAGTGCTTCACCTTCTTCCACACAGAAAGCTGGCGAGCAAGCTAACATGGAACATGCAGAAAGAAATGTGTTTACAGTTCAATCTCAGCAATCTGAGAAAATACATAAGCTTTTTCATGGAATGTTAGGCAACAATGTCAACAGAAATAAGCACTACTTTTTCTCTTTTTCCCATTTGTCATCTCTCATGAGCAGCAATCTGTACGCCTGATTATATCAATCATTCGAGTAGATGACATAACATAAACATGAGACCACCTATTCTCAGTTCATGAATACATATTAAAGGGGAAAAACTGGAGTGCAGGAAATTACCTAGAATTCCAGAATTATTGGCAGCCTCACAAAAAAAAGAGTTTATTGAAATGCAAAAGATCTCTCCATTGTCTTCGACCATAATAAATTCAAATCCTTCCCAAAAATCCAAACCTTTATTGACAAGTGACATTTTCTTGAAATAAAATTTTAATAATTTTTTTTTTTCAAAATGTGTTAACCACCCCCAGAAAATCCTTTAATTAAAAGGTAAACTGAAGCATATTTCCAGTCATATTTTATATTTTTAGGTTCTGCTTTTCAGTATAGGAACTCTGAAGTGGTGAACAATGACTTCCTGTTTTACTGGGGTATAAATATGAGGTGACACAGGCCTAATTCTATTCACAATAGGAAAGAATAGAGAATACAGATGTGCAAAGAAATGTTGCTGCAGAAATCTGGCAATTGATACAAGAAAAACTTTAAATATTTAAAATTAGCAGTTTCAACAGTTACACCCATAATTAACACGTTCTAAAGAATGAGGATATCAAAAATCTGTCTGGTAAATGACGTGTCTGCAAACCGACCCCACGCATGAGGAGAATATTTCAACTGGCAAAAATACTCTCCAAGGATTAAAGCTACAGAATTCCAGATTTAATTTAAATGTTGGAGCCTGAAAATCAATCCAACCCATGCCAGACAACATCTACACAAACAAGCTATTTGGCAAGGTAGGAAGAAAAAAAGCCTCTGCTGTTATGTACACAGAAGCTAAACTTTGACATTTAAAGTCCACTAGTACTTTCAATGGAACACGATCAGATTGTCAGACGAGACCAAAATAAAGCATTTTAGCAACAAGTGTCAAACATGTTTGTGGCGTAGAAAAAAAAGTCAGAAAAAGCACCCGATAACCACTGTGAAGTGTGGTGGTGGATCTCAGATGCTGAGGGGCTGTTTTTCTTCCAATGGCCCTGGACATGGTTCCTTTGCCTCCATCAAATTCCTGCAGATATTGTAGATATTGATATCTAGCAGGACAATCATCTGTAGCGCACCACCAAAAATCAACCCAAGATTGGTTCAGACGTCCCAAATAAAGGTTTTGCTATGACTTTCTCAGTCACCTGCTTAAAGCTCTCTGAGCATCTGTGGTTTTTGAGTCCACAGGCGTCAACCTCAGAATCTGAAGGACTTGGAGAGTTGATGTATGGCGGGATGGTCTCAGATTTTCTCCATGTGTTCTCAAACCTCATCACACATTACAGAAGGATGGGCTGTTATTGAGGCAAAAGGGGTTTGACCAAAATATTAAAGGCAAGGTGCCAATAATTGTGGCCCGCGTTTTAGAGAAAATTTTGTTTTAAGTTGGGAGTGTTATTTATTTTTTTAGTTTATTATTTGAGTTATAGGTTACATTTCCGTTAATTGAATTCATGATAGCGAGTATAGAGGAAGAAGGTATTTTTTGCAGCTAATTTTACAAATTTTTAAAGTTGTCAATAATTATGGATGGCACAGTAGGCTTCTTCACATGTACTGTCCAGCTTGAGAGAAATTGATTGGAAGGGGAAACTGATAGCGTTCACAGAGAGCACCTACAGTGATTACTGAGGAATAAGTGGAAAATCAAAATAAAACACATTCCATTTTAATTGGAAGGATTGGGTTGAAACACATCAAGCCTGAGTTAGAAACCACTGGATGAGTCCTTTCTGATCATGGAGCTGCTTGAAGCAGCATCAAGGTATGCGGCAGATGGGAGGAATGGAAGCCAGCTACTGATGTACAATTGATGCATCTTGGCAGAAGAGTATATCATGGTGGCTCCAGTCATCATGATCTGTCTCAATCTCTCACTCTTCTTTCCGTACACGTGCACATACAAAGACAAACTAAAGAAAAACATCAATAGATTTAAGAGCCATGTATTCTGTCTTTGGTCTCTTGCTGCTGACAGTCCTCCTCCCTTTCTAAAGATCTTCCTGGTGTCCTAATTCATCGATCCTCCAGAGAAAGCATCAAAGTGTTACCTATTGTATGATACCTCTTTCTTCTACTTCATTAATTTATTTTACAATTTCTCACACATGCATGCACACACTCTTTAACATTTGATGCAAGTGTGGATTAGATGCAGTTGTGCGGGTTAGATGTAATTACAGAAGGATTCCACCAGGGGGGGCATCGTAGCTCTGAATCAGGGAATGCCGCTTCTTCTCATCAATATAGCCTGCTCCAAGAAATTAAGAGAAAATTTAATCATCGAAATATGACACCAAGCCAGTTAAACTTCAGGGATATACATTTTTTCGTTAAGGAAGCACAAGTGATTGTGATTCGGTTTCACCTGTTTTGGTGCAAATGAAAGTAATGCCACCACCACTAACCACAGGCTGTCCTGGAGCCATGATCCAGCTCTGGTAGGCAATCCCCCAGGACACCGTCCTCCATCTCACCAGGAACATTCCCAGACGTTTTCAGTAGGTCCCTTTGGCATGTGGGGCTGATACATACTCCTGGGTCACATATTGAGTAGTTGTGATGGAATTCATTGGAGTTGGATCAGTCTGGGATTTCAGTTTTTCACTTAGATTTTAGGCTTCATTTGGAATCCAGCCCTTAATGGTTCAACGATTTGGATTTCTATTGATCATTCTTTTTCAAAAACAAATTACGCAATGTATTTCAATAAACATTTTTAACTCGAATCCAGGATCCCCTGGAATGAGGTGGAGAATGATGCTGGAGAAAGGGATGCCTGGAATATACTCCTTGGCCATCTGCAATCGCATTCTGTCCCCAGATAAGTGAGAGAAAAATGAGTTTTCTGTTTTTTGTCTTAGTTTTTATATTAGTAGATACAATGTAATAAGACAATGTGCCACTGAGAACAGGCATCTACACAGTGACAATAAATTGCTAGAGAGGTCAATTAAAAGACCAAACAAGCCAATTGTAAATTAACTATACAGAAAATGAGTTAAACCTCAGGACTTGGTATGGTGCAGCATCTCGGTATAAAAGCTTCTGAATATGTGTGATGTCATCATAGATTTAGTCTTATAAATAAGTAATTTGGCTAGAATGAGGAAAATATTGCCCCTGGGATCCAAATTTGTTTTTATTAAAAAAAAACACCATGGAATGATACATTTATGACCTGTGTTAGTCATTGGGGTATGGAGGTTCAAAATGAATACATGTCCTGTTGTTTCAATACTGGTATGATGGGAATCCCATGGATTTCCTGGAAGGTTAGAGTGAATTTATTATTTGTTTATTATTCCAGTGGTTATTTTTTGTTTCGGGAAGAACTGGGAAATTGAAGAAATATTGTATGGGGAAGTTTATTAGTGTATTGGTCAGCGCCCTAACAGGAAGAAAATTCTGGGTTCAAATCCACCTGGTGCCTTTCTGTGTTGATGTTCTCTGGGATAGGATCCAGCCCACCCTGCACTTCCGACCCTTCATAGAACAAGCAGGGCCCGAAATTTATGTGTGTGATGTTTTGATTTGTTCTTTCGCTTTTCCTTTTTAATTTTGAAAGTTCCCTTCTCCATGTAATGTCAGGTTAACACTTCCTGTTTTTGATTTTCTCGACTTGATCTATTTTGCTCTGTTCCCATTAAACGTTGTGCCTTCGTGCCCCTCGTACTTCCTCCCTCTGTTCATGTCTGTGGATTCCCTGTCGTATGTTTCTTAGTTTGTGTTGAGAGATTCCTCTTTTAGGTTTGCTCTCTGTTTTCCCCTCCACAATGATTAGCCACTCATTCCCTCTGCCTCTCTTGGCCTGTGGTGTGGTTTATTCATCTCCATTCCATTGTTTTGCTCCCTGTGTCTGTGTTTTTTAGGCTGAATTTAAACTGAGGTTCAACATAACACAATTAGAAAAAAAAAAAATCTGAAGTTGAATCTTTTTGCAACAAGGACAATGGGAGAATTGTGAATTATGACCAAAACTTTTTGTGTTGACTGACATTCTCTCTGTGCATGTGTGACCCATATCTAATATCAGATCAGTATCAAGACCCCAAATTTACACCCAGCGTGCGGTTAAACAGCAGAAAATGTCATTGGTAAATGCCAGTTCTTTATCAAAGTTAATCAAATGTTGATGTAGTTTTGACGGTTCGCTGTGCTGACAGTAATGTGGTGACGGTCAGATCTTTGGGGTGAGGGCAAAAAGGCAAAACAGGGTTTGACTGAATCATTTTACAGTTTCTCTATTAAAATTGCAACCAGATGTCTCCCAGCTGTTACAGCTACATTCTTTCATATTTTACGTCCACCATTGCTGACAGACACAGTCACGAATCCGCTCAGTGGGATGTATCATCACTTGAGCAGAAATCCAATAAGTATCTGTATCTGTCTAGTTAGAAGCACATGTGAAAGTGGCCTAAATCAGATTTAGACTTGAAAAGATCAGATTCAATCTTGTTTGTGTCATTCATGCATAAAAATCATATCAGAATCACATATGAGCCAAAAATCTGAATATTTGTACTTTCTATGTACATGTCACTGTTGTGGATGTTTCGGATCAGTCTATAAACTCCCTCTGTCCTTCCAGTTCTGGTTTCAGCATTTATCAGTGTTCACCTTTTGTTTTTGTTTTAGTCCTTACCTTTAGTGTTTGGATTGTTCTGTTTTGAATTTTCATACTTTGGACATCGCTTAGGAATTACCTCCCGAACAACATCTTCCGATTCGTGTTGTTTGCTCACTGACTGAGCTGGACTCTGCCACTTGTGTTGACCGAAACTGAGTTTTACTTTTCTGTGAACTTAATATCATGTCAACATATCATGTGTCTGAGTGTGTGTTTGACCATTTGGTTTTAGTTTCTTACCACCTTGTTTTTCTGACACAGAATAGCTTAAAAAAAACAATTAAAAAAAACGTATAAATATAAATATACACCTTGGGATCTTGGAGATGGAAGGAAGAGACCATAACAGACATTTGTATCTGACTCCTCATCACTGCTTCGGCCTTTTAGCTTCAGGCTGCATTAGCAGCTCCTGCCATAACTCACTGAACTGTGGATGATTGAGTTGCATTGTGAGTTAAAGATGCAAAAAATAAAGGACAACTGGGAGCAGACTATTCCAGCTCTATGTCAAAAGTAAAGCTGTTTCTTTCTTTGCAACTTTGAGAAATACGGATTAAGCACCAGGAATAGTTCAGGTCTGGAATTTGTCAAACACCACCTTCTAGAGTTACAGTAAATTCTTTCTGGTGTGCATTTTATGGTGTCAAAGTTACATTACACAGAGCAGGCGTGTGCTGGTCTTTGAACACCTTCAACAACACATTCTTTCTCCAAATCAGTAATCCAATATGTGCAGTTAGAGATAACAGATGATCAGAAGATCGGTGCTACGTGGTGCCAAGAGGTTCCTCCATCACGCCTTGCTCACACATTTCAAGTTAAGAAGGGGCCCCGCCAAAATGTGTCTGAAGGACTGCCAATCACCTCTGGTAATGAAAATAGTGGAGACAAATGAAGGCAATAAGTAGCAATGTGATTAGACCTCTTATAAAAGTGTGAAAGAGGGAGATTTGGAGAATTTGTCTCCTACAGTACAATTATGGCAGAGCAATAACAGTGAGAGTGAGATTGTTCTTAATGGGCCACATTCAGCTGATGATACCATGCTGCATTGTCAGAGTACATTCCTTGTGATCATCTGGATTTGAGTTATTTCCTTTTGGATTTTTGAATGTTTTGTGTTTGCCCCCGTTATGTTTTTCACTTTCATTTTCATTATTTTCCTCCCTTGTTCTGATTCATGACTTGAAATTCATGACTGAATTTTTCCACTTGAGTCCAACCGTATTCCCTCTGCATATCGTCCCTGTGGTTCTGTTCTCCATGGTTAGTTGGTCTCTGTCTTTTCTCATTTGTCTTTTCTCCAGCTGAAGTGGGAGACCTTTTTTTTTAGTATTACAGTTACAGTATATTTCATTACATGTACAACTTTGTGGAATGATTCTCTGCCTTTGACCCATTCCTGAGGAGCAGTGAGCAGCCCTGTATGGTGTCCAAGAAACAAAGTGGGTTTCAGCATCTTGCTCAAGGGCACTTTGGCATGTAGACTGCATGACTGATAGATAAAAATCAACAAAACTAAATTTGAGTGGAAACATTATTGCTCAGTTTGATTGTAACTACAATGCAGTTTAATTTTTATTGCACCTGGGTTATAATGATGGATTGTTAACATCTAAAAAATGTATATATAGCTATTATTAAAAAGTTTGTTGTGTAATAAATCAGACACTGACTGTGTTGTCTTTATAAAAAAAAAAAAGTTTCCAACCAAAATTATTTTGTACCGCTGGAAGGGAATTTGGTTGAGGATTTGGTTTGGTTGAGAAACAGTGTCTCAGACCGTTGTTTGTCAAATGGGCTACACATACTTCAAGGGGATCTTTGGGGTGCTGCAGAGGGTACATGAGGAAAAATGCAATTATCAGTTCAATCAACCATATTTTATATTCAGTATCTCCTTTTTGCCATAAACTGCATACAACACATGCAATAATTTTCATTGTGAATTGAAATGCTGGTTATTGAATGACAAAAATTGACAGTTGGATCATGAAAAGTGTCATCAGTTATTCAGTTCAACCGCAAGGAAAATGCCTTTTAATTGATATATGACAAAAATATCCTTCATTGCTGGAAACAGCCGGTATCATGTCTCAATAGAACCTTGTTCCCTTACATATCTGCGATGTCTGAAATGCTTGAGGTTTAGAATCAAACAACCTTTTCTAAGTGTTGGCCTATTTTTGCTTAATGCAATATTTTTTTTCCGTGTTTGCTGTTTCTGGCAGGAGGAAACAGATGCTTGAGAGCACCTGTGGCATGACAGTCCAGTGTTCTCACTTAGAAGTGTTATCACATCCCCAAACACATATTTTCATCTCATTTAATTTGGAATGTCGAAGCCTATCAGATATCACCACAGTGCAGGTTATTGGAGGCTTTCGATAACCTTATTATTATTTGAGACTGAGCAAAAGTCATCAGAACATGTTTTGATCTATTGATTTGAATCACTTTTTGAATTTTTCAAATTAGCACTTTTTTAATTTTTGCCTTTTCAAAAATCTGTCACATAAATTTTTGTTTTTCCCTATGGGGCCATAAATGTGGTTGTATTACACCAAACAACAATAAGCAATATGAAATATATAGATACGTATACAAGAGTACTCCGTTCTAAAACACCTTCTCAACCGTCTTGGTAGACTTCATGGAAGGAAACCATTCTGCTGCAGCTTAATGCATTTCATAAAACAACGAATCAAGTCCTTGTCAACAAATAACCTGGGTCATCAAACAGAACCCAACTGCTCATCTATTAAGGCTAATCATCAGGAATAGATGGACACTGGCGTCCACCGAGAGTTGAGATTAAACCCAGCAGGCAGCGGAGTCAAATACCATGTGGCACCGGTCTTATGCAAACAGAAACAAAACTCAAGCAATATTATTCTTTCCACTGATCACTCAGTGGTCTCTGTATGTGACCGCAGATGCTTTCTTATGATGAATTTGCTTTTGCATCTCAATTTACTCATTAGAGACGCTTTTTATAGCAAAGCACACCATGTCTTGACTTCAAATAAAAATGTGAAGCATGTTTGGCCAATCTTCTTCTTTTTTTTTTTTTTATTTCCAGTTGCTTTGCATTTCATATAAGGTTAGAGAAACAAAATATATAGGATATTGATTGTTTGTCATTTCATTTGAGTCTCCCACAAACACACTCAAAGATCACAGGAATATAGAACCGGCTCCTCCACTCTTTTTTGAGGGATGGGATTTATCATCAGACTAGCAGTAATGAGCACAAACAAAGGAAGACTTGAGTAGAAAACAGTCAACAGGAAAATGTCATCGTCAGTTTCAGCAGCCAGAATGATGTATGCAGAGATTCTGTTTTGTTAGGCTTTGTTTCAAATTGTATAAGAAGGGTGTGAGCTGGGAATTTTGACCTTTACATATTATATATGAATACCTCCTGTTTATGTAAGAGAGAGAAAAAATGGTCAATTTGCCTGTCCTGCATCGGGCAGCACCATCCATATCTACTGGTCTGACTGTTGCTGAAATTCTAGATCTTCAAACTGCAGTTTCTCCATTTGGTTTTATTGTTTGTGTGCACTTTTAAAAGACCGTTAAATCAGACACGAATCTGATTAAATGTTACAGTGCGGGTGTAATTATATTACTGGACAGACCAAAAGCTCTCCAGTAGGCTAATGTGCCTGCGGTTGCTGCTCGCTCCTCTTCAGATGGGAGCCAGTAGGCCTAATTGGCTACATGGGTTTTCCTACCCAACAGGTGTGAGAAAGGATTCTGGCCCTGCGTTATTTCAGTTAAGGACCGCCCCCTACAGAGCAGACACATTTCCTGGGCCGAGACTACAGTTTTGGGGGGTTGTGGGAAACATTCCACATTGTCTGTGCACCTTTTGTCTGTGCCACATATTGATGAAATTCCACCTGATTTCCATTTTTGCCACACTAGTGCATCCACTTTCTGAAGCCTGGAGAATATGATCCTAGACAATGTTGAGAGCTGGCAGGAGATATTCAATCACTTAGGGAGAATAACTTTGAATATAGACCTTGAATTTGACTAAATGTAAGTTTTGTAAAGCAGTAGTCAGACAGGGACACGTCCGTAGACTTCTGACCAACGTACAGGTTATTTGGGATGTTCCTGTGTCAGTGCTTAAAGCTGGATACTAGAAAGGGTTTTGTAAAAATATATTATATTGGCTTACTCAGACCACAAAATTAATAAAACAATATTATTTACCATATGCTGTAAGCATTTATGCTGAAAATTAATGCTTTTAATACTGAGACTCATCAAATCTGGTTCTGATTTACAGTGGAGGCTGATAGAGGGTAGACTGATGGCCTCCCTTTTAAAATGCTACCGATCGATTTCAGCAGCCCTTCTCTTTATCCCTGGCTCCAAACCGGACCTCACCTTCATTTTCCTACACTTTACCTCAATTTGTGTTGTTTTTGTAACTTAACTTTGTTTTTCTAACTATTACCTCGTACATATTGTCAAAAATAGAAATAGGGAGTCCTGAAACCCTGTGGGGGTGGAAAGCCCTTACAGTTTTGTGGAAGGGGGTTCTCTCATTTTCATATGTTTTTGTGAATTAGGCAAGTTAGAATGCGGATTTGTAGCCTATTCAGTTCAAGTCAAAATAACAATAAATGTTTCCTGTATGTTTTTAATATTTCAGTTGACACATTTGTTTTTAACTGATAAGAGCCTTTGGGGTAAGTTTATAACTCATTTATCAAAATATAACACAAAGTAAAGAATCTGTCGAATCATGACAGAGAATATTTTTCCTTTTTTTTTCACTTAATACGCATTTCAAATCCTATCCAAAATTAATCATAAATTAACTCCCACCGTGGATAGAAGGAGGAAATGTTGGATATAAAATTTTCAAATCATTGAGCCCATAAAGTGTGAAGTTGTAAGTCAGCGAGTACAGATTCAAAAATAAACCTCTAGAGAAGCGCTAACCATTGACTGTGACTCCAGTTCACGCATGACTTGAGACCTTTGTCCTCTGAAATTCTCCATTTTTGTCTCCACATTTCCTGCCACTAATCAACTTATTCCTCTTTAATAGTCGTACATACACAAAAGATTATTTTAAAGAAAACAAGTTTATCCTAGTCAACTCCACGATTAAACCCTGACAGAGATATTTGAAGGAACTCAAAATTGGTTCACATCTTATCAAACAGGTCCTTCTCTGTTATGCTTGGAGAAACCTCCTCATCTTGCATCCTTCTATTTTGTTGGGTCCTACAAGGGTCTGGTTTGAGTTTTCTCTTATTCACTGTGCTACCTGTAAGTTAAATCATACTTTGCCATGGAAAGGATTTTCTTTTCTATGCTGATGATACTCAACTATTCATTCATTTATTATCTGTAGCTTTCACGTGAATAACATCGATGTGGATATTATTACCCCCAATGACCCCGGCATCAGCAACATTAAAGATGTCCCTGCAAATTGAGGCCCGCAGACTTGGAGTCAGAATTAAATTTATGATTTAACATGACATCTGGTTTATACTTAGATCTGTGGTCTGCACAATCCCAATGAGCCAGTTTATGCAGGCAAACTCTACGTCCTCCTAAGAATCTCCTCCTAAATCTCACTTTTATTGTATGGTTTTTTATTAAGTGACGATAATGGGTTTTTTTTAAATGTTTTAACGTATTTCATTTTTTAAGTCATTAAAAAAGTTACTATTGCATCATGCTTTATTGTTTTTTTGAGAGGGACAACATGAATAATATTTTTCTATTATCATTTAATCTAAAACTGCTGGTCAGATTGCTCTCTGTTCCAGCTTAATGGTTAGCTACACAAACAGAACAGAACTCAACCTGCAGCCATTTTTCACAATTTACAACTACTTTCTAATTTGCCTTTTGTCGCATGCCTCTGCAGGTTGCCCACACTTCATTTTTGCTGTCAATGTTTCAGCGTTGGATTGTAGAAGACAGCAGGGGTAGTAAAAGACTGCAGGCAATGGAGTAAAGTCTTTGATCAGAGTGTAATGAAGCCATGTTTTTCTGAGACTATGAAATCACCTAAAAGACATGAGGAGAGGAGAGAAACACAAGCTATCATATGTCTGAGCTGTGACGATGAAGAGGAAGGAAAGTTGCCTAGGCTTTGGGCAGATGCTGGTCGCGGTGCCAGCTGGTCGGGGCGGGCCCAACTGTCTCTGGCTCTCCCAGTCTCTCTCTTCTCTACATGTGGAGAAAGTAACAGATGGAGTCCGAAGGTTCTGCTTCATTCCCAGTGGTGCTTCCTCAGTCTGTCCAGCTTTCCAATCCCGTCTCGAAGCAATGTTCCAGGGAAACATGAGGACTGTGCCCAGCACCCAGCCTTCTACCACCACAAGGGTCAATTGCTTACAGAGAGGGGTCGCCCCTTTGCCACCCTCTACAACAAACACTCTGCTACCTCCCAGTGGATGTGTGCATCCACTGCAGCCTGACTTTTCTGGCAGAGAGGGGAATTTTCTTCATCCAGAAAGAAGCTTTCCTCTCAGTGACAGCAGCTCTGAAATGATCTCAGCTGGAGACGACATAGAAGAGGCTCATTTTTCCCTGTGAGACAGAATGAGTGAGAGCTGCTGAACTGAATATGTTGCACATATTGATGTGACACTGTATAATCCCTGAGGAGTGCTCTGGATGCATTGTGTATTGTGAGTCAGCATGATAAGGAGGGAATAGTGATGGATGGTGGAGATGGAGTGGTCGTGTCAAAGCCCCTAACTACTGAAGTCCGTCACAGGGCATCTCTGTGACCTTTATGTCATTACATTTTCCGATAAATCAATGCATGAAGAAGCATAGAGAGCTCATTAGGGATCTTTTACGGAGTGAGTCACCCACACCAGTTGTTCTACTGGACCTCCTATTAACCTCCTGCTCATTTGTTTCTAACAGCACCCACAGGTCTCATTAAGAGGAGCTCATCTAAATAAAAGAGGAAGATGAAAACTCAAACTGCCATGCTAGCAGAAACTCATTCTGACCCGTTCTCTGTTTTATGTTGCAGATTCATAATTTCTCATTAAGATAGGTTTTACCACAATTTGCCCTAATATTGTGGGGTGTCAGCGCAGAGATATGGCAAAATCCTCCACGCAAAAGCAGCAGAACTGGCAGCTGCAACCAGATGTGTCTCCGGAGTATATTAATAGGTATTCTGCCATTCAGGGAGAGGTCTGGGATGGCAGTATACAGAAGAGGATATATAGATATATAGTAGTATATAGAAGAGCAGTATATAGAAGAGGATTAGGGCCACATGAAAAAAAAATACCAAACAAAATCTAGAAATTTGCCAATGTTTTGACGTCAGAATGAAAAAAAACTGAATTCTGAATTCTAACTGTATTCTAAGAATTGCAAGCTCAAATTCAGAATTTTATGAAAATTCTGAAATATTTTTTAGAAAGTCAGAAAAAAAGCTGAAAATAGCAATACATTTTGAGATTATTCTAATAATTCTGAATGTAAAGGAAGAATTCGGAATTTAAAATCAACAATAATAATGTGTATAAGGTCCACATTTTAAAAAAAAAACAGAATTTCATGTGGCCCTAATCCTCCTCCGTTATAGCAAAAACTCCCTCCACAAATTAATAAACTAGACTAAAGTTTGTAAATACCAAATGACAATTCATCTATATTTCTGTTTCACTGTAAAGGAGAGACAGTTGCCTGACTGTAGGTCTCACGAAGGCTTGAGTGGTTGCAGTAACCCGACTGCTCTGATGAACTGCATTGCATCACGGGAGACAACCTTATACACAGGAGCCAGGCTTTTAGGATTGTTTTAAAGCTTTCTAATAATGTTGTTATACTTTGGTTTAATGGATATGATGTGGAGATTTTCCCCTTGCTCAAAAATGAGACCGGCCTTGTTAAAACATGAAGACTGAGGGATGTGTGAAGACAATCAGTCCAACAGTTAGGTATTACCTACACCCACAAAGGTTCCCAATTATTACCAAACATGAAATGAATCTAAAGAGGCCAATTTTTTCCAAATAATGAAGCCATTATCATTCATGACTCAGTCGCAGTGGAAATTAGCTAGTCTCTGCTTGTGCCCAGCCGTGAAAAAGAGAAAAGGAACAGATGTGAGGAAACAAAGGGATGATAATGGAGCTTGAACCAGTTTGTGTCTCCGCTGGGACCGGTGTTCATGTGCGTCAGTGGGGTTTGGTGAGATATGGGCATTCTGCCATACCTGTGCCTGATTGAGTGCAAATTAAATCTTGTTTTATCATTTGCTTGGAAGGCAAAGAATGAGCAGAAATGGTCAAACAATCTATTTGGGGGCAATATGCAGGGAAAGGAAATCAAATCATGGATGCATTTAGGAAGCAGATCTCCTTTAAGCCGAGTGCATTTGATGGGTTACATCTAATAATTTAACACAATAAGAAAAAACAGGAACACCTTGTCCATCTACTGATGTTCCTGTTTGTCGCCATCATGAACATTTAGAGGTCCGGATGAGTTTGTGAACAAAGCAAATAAAGGTGACTTTCACAAAGAAAGAAATGGGTCACATGTGAACAGGTTAAGAAGTGATGTAAGTCAAGAATACAGACGATTAATAGATGGGGGCTGAAATACGACTAAATTATTGAAACGTCTTCAATTTCCAAAAACAATGGTGCAGCCTTAAAGGGAGAGACGGTTAGAGTTTCCTGATTCCTCCCTGTCAAGAAAATGCTGGCTTGTGAGTTTATAACCATACCAGGCCATTTATCTCCCCCTTTTGGACACATAACTTATGTTTGTTTCAGTCTTATGGTTAAGACGGACATGAGAGGATATCACACGAGACGCTACAACAATAGGACAATCATTACAGTGAACAGAACCTGGGCGCTAAGGCTAATTCCCCAACTATCCGTTTATCCTGTGCAGGTGGGGACGGAGCCAATCCCAGCTGACATTGGGCAAGTTATGTACAGAACCAATACACAGAGACACACAATCCTTTTCACACGCATTCTTTTACAATCACCACTAAACCTAAATGGCATGTTTTTGGACTGTGGGAGGAAGAAGGAGAGTCCAGGAGGAAGCCACACAAATACAGGGTGAACATGTAAGAAAGCCACCCAGGTACCCAGGTACCCAGGTTCACCACTGAACCACTTTGCTGTCCAGCATTTGTGTCACATTTGTGCTGAGTCAGGTGTGACTCCGATCTGTTTTTTTGTGATGTATCCCAAGCTGATGCTTTCTAATCTAAGAATCTGATCTTTTTTAATATAACTTTATTTTTGTATGTGACCTAATCTTTCCAACAGCCTTTACAGAAATGTCAGCGTTGTGCCAGTTCATTATCAGAATCAATACGATGATGCCAGCAATCATTTGTTGGATTGTTTGCTCTGGTGAAACTTCATTGCCTTTTATAGCCTGACAGCAAGAAGAAAAAACGGATTTGATTGATATTTTTATTAAATTCGAACCATATGACACCCGGTTGCTCATGCTTTGATCCTCCATATTTGACTTTTTCCACTGTTGCCAACAAACACTGAAGTGAGAGCATTCTCAGAGGGAGAGAGAATGCAATGAAACCTGATATGACTTTTATCATTGCCGTTACATCAGAAATGGATGAGAATTATTACTATATGTGAAAGTGGCCCAGTTCAGATTTGAAAACACCAGATTCCATGTGGTTTGTGTTGTTCACACTGTCATTAAAAAAAATCTGATCAGAATCACGTATTTGTAAAATATTAGATTCGGCACACATTTTTCCTAAAGTTTGGACTTAGGTAGGTGGTGTGTGGATTTCTGTTTGGGTAGACGGCGGTCGGTGGTGTGTGGATTTCTGTTTGGGTAGACGGCGGTGTGTTCGGTGGTGTGTGGATTTCTGTTTGGGTACACGGCGGTGTGGTCGGTGGTGTGTGGATTTCTGTTTGGGTAGACGGCGGTGTGGTCGGTGGTGTGTGGATTTCTGTTTGGGTAGACGGCAGTCTGGTCGGTGGTGTGTGGATTTCTGTTTGGGTACACGGCGGTGTGGTCGGTGGTGTGTGGATTTCTGTTTGGGTACACGGCGGTGAGGTCGGTGGTGTGTGGATTTCTGTTTGGGTAGACGGCGGTGTGGTCGGTGGTGTGTGGATTTCTGTTTGGGTAGACGGCGGTGTGGTCGGTGGTGTGTGGATTTTTGTTTGGGTAGACGGCGGTCTGGTCGGTGGTGTGTGGATTTCTGTTTGGGTAGACGGCAGTCTGGTCGGTGGTGTGTGGATTTCTGTTTGGGTAGACGGCAGTCTGGTCGGTGGTGTGTGGATTTCTGTTTGGATAGCTTGTGGATAGAGACTGGCTGCTCGGTGTCAGAATGGCTCTAATCAGCTGCTGGCAGGCGGATGAGCGGGCGGTCTCTCCCCGCAGTGGCACCCTGGGTCGAAAGCCGGTTTGAAGTTTAATGATGCCAGCTGCCAGCTCCACCAGGCTGTGAGCGCTAACGAGCTGGCACCAGCAGTGGACTGGGCTGTGGCAGGAGCACCTGGAAATGTAGCACACGTTTCAAAGGGGCGGGGCTCCACCAGAGCTGCTGAGGGGCCTGCTGGAGACCCAGGACGGCACCAAGAGGCCTGCGTCTCTTTGAAGAGCGCCCCAATTTCCATATTTCATTACGCACTGCTGACTGACAAGGCCCAGCCAGATGTTCTATTTTCAGCTATTTAAATTTTGACCTGCTTTCCTAGCATGGATGCAAAAGAAAAAACAGTTTCCATCAAATAAACAGCTGCCAAGGATGATTGGAAGTCGGATCTGGCATGTATCTTAGCTGTTGTTACCATTTTCTCTGTGCTAGTAAAGCACTGATAGAATAATGACACATTAAACGGCTCTCTTTACCTTACGTATTCTTTTTTATGTCCGACATTCGGTTAACAATCAATCCCAGGCTTTAACTGTCATGTTCAAGGACACTTAAACAAGACACAGTGGCTGCTCCGAGCATCAAACCTCAGACCTTGTATTTATGAGACAATCTCTAACCAGCCGGCCCGCCCTGCGCTGAATTGGCTCCAAAGTGAGTGATGCGTGATCTGAAACGCCACATAAAGCAGGCTCGCACATAGCCTCCCCGTCCCTGAGATATCGGGAATGATTCATTCCTGTGGTATTCCTGTTGAAATGGCTGTTAAATTGCGCCTTCCTTACTCAATCCCTCATGCAAAAATACATCGACAACCCTGACCCTTTTGTGCATCTGCTGCAGACGCCACTCTGTCATCCTGAGTGAGCTGGCTCAAGAATCAACTTGCTTTCATTTTTCGGACTGAAATGTCTATGAAACACCGCCTCAGCCGGCTGAGGAAGAGTGGAGAGGAGAACGAAGAGGGCTGAGACGCGGCGAGCACAAGTTGAGAGCAGCTCGCAATTGAACAACAAATGGCAAAAAATGAAAGGAACCCTCTCTCCAATAATCAGAGGAAGAACGCTTCCATTCATTACTCAACACGGCTCACAGCAGGGGCGGGAGAGCAGTGCGTTCCACCAGCATGCGTCTGAGTGTGTTTATGTCTGACTGAGTGGAAAGAGAGAGGGAACTGAGGTTTTACCGAGGCAGCGCTGACACAGAGATGAAAGTGGACGTTAGCTATCACTGCGCCAGTATTCCTCTGTGTTCCAGGATATTCTGTGTGGAATGTCTGTAAATAATCAACTCATGGGGGAGGGGGTTGTATTCAGTGTTTAGAGAGCTAAAACAAGGTTCGTGAAGGTCAGGTGAGGTCATGGGTTTTATTGTTGAGTGACAGGAGAGATGTAAAGTGGAGGCGAAAACAGTGAACACATTAAATAAACTTTAATTCTTGTAATTCTGAATCTGTTGTTGTCCGTCAACAAGTGTTGATAGAGGCTTACTTAATGCACACACTGATAAGCCATAGCATTATAACCACTGACAGGTGAAGACTGAATAGCATTGATTAGTTTGTTACCATGGCACCTGTCAGGGGGTGGGACTTCCAACTTCCCTTGACTTGTTTTGTTGGAGGCCGTAGAAATCTGAGGAAAACTAACAAAAGCCAAATAGTCACTATTTGGACTTTGTTAAGATGGCTAGAACCACATTTTTTTACAGAAAACGTTTTTTTTCAGAGATAGCTTCCTAAACGTTGATCCGATTCAGTGCAACTATAGTAAATATGAATCGACTCTTAGAGATCTACCTTGTTTATATAATATTTTACTCAGAGTTAATATTTTACTTACTAGAGGGAACTTTTTCACAAAGAACACTGTTTTCCACACCTACTTCAAAAACTTTTTCATGGATCATTTTTAAACTTTATATCCCCATTCCTTTATAGGTGTATTGTGGTTCATATGCTTTGTTTTTCTGTCTTTTATTTTTTTCCTTTCTTATTCCTCTATTTCCTGTTATTATTTTTTCATTTAATTTTGGTCTGTGATGTCTTTACCATCTTCAATCCCTCTTTGTATTTATTCTATTTTCACTTTGAATTTCTGGAAACTCTTATCTTCTAGCATTATATGATCGGCTTTGCGGGCATCTTATATCTTCTTGTCCTCCTGTTTTTAATGTTTTCAATCTGTGTTGTTTGGCATTGCATTGTTGTCGTTATACAAATGTAATTGATAATAATGATTTATACTCTTTATTATCACACAGTGCAACATTGTGAAATTAGTTCTCTGCCTTAGACCCATCCTTAAGAGCAGTGGGCGGTCCACTGTGAAGCTCCTGTGAGGAGCAAATCAGGATTCAGGTTCTTGCTCAACCACCCTATGACATGTAGACCACAGGGGTAGTTCCGGGATCGAAACACCAACCTTCCGATTAGAGACGAACATCTTTGATCTGTCTGGGAAAGTATTTTGTACATGTTTCTTTTAATTGGTGCCATTTATATCATTATTAGATTAGATTCAATTTAGACCTAAATACTATTTGCAAAATTACTCTCAATCTCACCCAAGCTGCAAAAGCAAGTCAAAAACATGCTAATATTTCCCATTATAACCTTCCTTTCAACATGTCGTAAATGCATCATCACAATTGTAAGACGATGTGTTTGAGGAGCCACACTGAAAAACAAATGAAAGATCAAGGGCACAACAGGGGTCAATCAGTCAATAATATATCAAATATGTGGGAAAAAAAGCTCGCAGCAAAATCAGCCCTCAAAATGTCATCTGTATTTCTCTACAATGTTCAGAAAACATAAACAACGCAAGATCGACATACTTATATCATCAATCTGCTGCTTACAGACTCTACTCGTAAAGGCTACGTGTGTGTGTGGGTGTACGGTGACCGAACTTTGACCCTCACTGTGAAGACACTTTATTTTAGTCTTTGTTAGTATGAATTGTGCAGAATTGGCTGCACGCCCCTCCTTATATGGTGCCGGACCTTTGGCATGAACATTGGAGGACAATTTGCGGTGGCAATTGCCTTGTATGGCGTCACAATATTTTCCTTCGTTATTTCTTTCAATGTTACCTTTGCAGTGTGGCATAAAGGGCTCAGATTCATCAGTGGGGTCAGGGGTCAGGAGAATGAGGGTAAAGATTCGGGTCAGGTTGGCTCTACAGTTGTTTTCAGCCAGTGCCCTCAGAGAATTTACGGCCGCCAAGCCTGTGGATCTCTGAACCTTGCATCTGTAAGTCAGAAGACCGTCAGTGTTGACAAGTTTGACCATCAGGAAAGTTCCTCAGCCTGCAGGATTGGACTGGACAGCAGATTTAGAACTTCGACAAAACAATAAATATTAATGATGCACCAATAACACTTTTGTAACAAGTACGTATATTTGAGTACTCGCTTTAAGTCCTTAAAATCTGCTAGGATTAGCAAATTCCTGCACCTCACTGGTTCTTCCAGTCATTAGTCAAATTTCTTGCATTAAAGGGGATTGAACAAAACAAAGTTAGCAGTCTGCTCCCCTTTTGTAATCATCGTTTATGATAAAATATTTCCATCTAGCAGAAGTTAATGTTACTTTGCCTTAAAGTGGTATCAGTAATTTTCTGATTATGAGTATGTGAGCCAGGAACCAGAGTTGGTGTAACCCGCCTAAACATCTGAGAAATATTAATTTCCACAATCATAATTTTTCTGAACCACCTCCCTCAAATATGGGAAAATAAATGATAGTTGTCCCCTGGACGAAATTATTCTTGGATGGTTTATAATAACCATAAAATACTTAAATCAGATTTTAAACCATGCGAGCAGCCACCATCACTAATCTGTATTCCCATTTCTCCCCTCCTTCCACTCCATCCCTTGTCTCTCCCTATCATATCTCCCTCTTCTCTTCCCCGTCGTCCTTCTCTCTGTCCCTCTCCGATACCTCCTCTTCTCTAATTCTGCCCTTTTCCTCATTCATTCCTCCATGCTAGCCATGAGACCCAGACCCAAGCCTGGTGAGCCTGTGGTGTGGTTTTACACCCACCCCCAGTCCAGTTGATTAAATCAACCCCACTCACACATTTAAGGTAAGTGCAACCGAGATTGCATCACATAGTTCCACATATTACAGATATTCATGGTTTCCATGCGTTTTACCAACTTTGAGAAACTTTTCCTTAACAATTGTTGTAAGTGGTTTTGAGAGAAATATATTGACAACCGCAGGATGGACTGCTGCGGACTCCTTTTAGAGCCAAAGTGGCATTCATTCTTAGTTTTGTTGATTTCTTTACAATCAGGACAAAAAAAAAAATACATGGTAAGATTAATTTTATTATTCAGATATAGTAAAACCAACGCACAAATAATGTATAACTTACTTAATTATTTTGTAAGGTATAGAGGGTCTGTAAATGCCTGAGTTTCAGAAGGATTCCTCTGCCCTGTACTAGACCTGAAGGTCAAGCCTTCCATGACAGGTCTTCCTTTTTTGCCATTTGAGTGTTTGTTTCAAGTATACTAGTCGTTACTGGTTTAAAAGCTCTGATCCAAGAGAGATAATTAACGGCCCAAACAAAACAGATAATTTGGCTCAATTTCAGGAAGTCAGACATCCCAAACACATAAAATAAAATGAAATTATTTCTCTGCATTTAACCCTTCCCTGAGGGAGCAGTGGTCAGCCACTTTGAGGCGTCCGGCGGACGTAATTTAAACACTTTGAACTCAACCCCTCGTTTCCTGTAAAGCCATGTGTTTGCTTTGCTGAAGTTAAAGAAGACATCAGAGGTTTCATCCACAAATAGAGCCTATGGGGATTTTTAAGTTTCTTAATTTTCAAGATCTGATGGAACTCCGTCATTTTAGGCCTTGATGATTTGTGTCAACAAAGTGACCAAAGATCAGTTCCAATGTTCTAAAATGAAGCCGTTACATGCTGTGCCAGAAGTTATTTCTTATTTCCATGTAAATAAACAGAGTTTGGTTGAGGGTTAACTTCTCTATTCAAAAACAAAGGTCTCCTTGACATTTTCTGCACTGCATTGGCTACTGATCCTTGTTACAGCTTCCTGAGCTGAATATAAGACACCCTGTCCTGTTGACATTTACAAGCTCGTATGGCTGAAATTAATGGCATTCTATGAGGAGAAACACCACTACAAGTCCTATATCAAGGTTCCGATTAAACGGTAAATGAACATGTCATTGCTTTGAAAAACACATTAATAAACCTTTACAAGATAATCCATGCAGTCTGTCTCTTCAAACTGAAGTCTACAGAATGCCTCTGAATGCTCAGAAACATTTTCAGCAGAGGCATTGGGTTGCAGATAGGTCTCCAGACTAGGCTACATCTGATGGTCTTGAAAGCCACAGCTGCCACCAGAGGGAGCGCACCACATAAATGTGACCAGGTCTAAGTTCGCCCTGATAAGGCTTGGATAGCAGCCAAGAATGGTGTTGCAGTTTGTAAGCAGATGGGTTTAGAAAGGCTGAAGGTGAGATGAGGTGAAAGCAGAGTCAATTTAGTGGCATCAGAGGATGACATAACTGTAAACAGTGTGACAAGTCCACACAAATAAAAACATGAACCAAAAAAGACATTTAAAGTAAAGTGCCTGACATGGAACAACAATAAATGCAACTGATTCTTTTCTCTGTATGGAGGAGAAAGACTCCTTCTCTTTATTCACAAACAATGTAAATGAGAAACAGAGACACAGTCTGAGAAAGCCAATGAGATGCAGTGAGCAAACTTAAATATGAATCACTGTGCGGGTTTAGCCTCTGCATTCCTAAAGAAGTTCAAGATAAGCCGTTGCGAATGAACTCGTCTTTGAGCTTTTGGTCCAGAAGATGTGATCTTTAGAAATCAGGGCCCTCCTTCTTCAGCGTCCTGTAGTTCATGTTAACTGTGAAAAACTAGAAAAATAAAAGAAATATAGGTGAAGACTAATATAGGTGAAGACTAATTAATAACACACACATAATAAAGAAGAGAACGTGAGATAAGGAGACTTTTACTTTATGTTCTTGGATGTTTGGAGCATTATACCATAGTCTATATAAGAGATTTATTCAATTTCAAAATGAATATAAAATCTGCTTATAATGAAGTTGAATAATAATTTAGAATATCAAAAGTAATCTCCTTGTTTCCAGCTTTAAAATGCTATTATTTCGATCAAATGTGAGCGGTTTTGTTAGTACGAGAGACATTTAACCAGATTAAGTAATTTATTCCACTCGGGAAAATAATCAAGAAAGAAAATTACAAACTGAAACACAGCATGAACAATACATTTATAACAGGTTATAAGTGGCACACCTTGTACTGGTCAGTTGGGGCCATTTTGTTCCAGGGCTCTGGGTGCTTACGATCCCAGCTGCAGAAGAAAAAAAAAATTCACATTGTGAAATACTAATCAACAGAGACCGCAATTTCTCATAGACATCCTTAGGTAGTTAGTAAAAGTTCAGCTTCTTTACCATCTTGTCTGAAAATTTCTATTCATATTACATATAACCCCAAAATGATAAGGATAATGAAAGAATAAAATATAAGGAAGGCATCAAGCACATCTAGCACTTTGAGATTTGATCCAAATGTAAAGTGCATTATAAATTAAATGTATTATTATTATTATTATTATCAACACAGTTCGTGCATTATAAGTGGAGTCCTTACCAGACATCAGGGTTTCTCAAGCCCAGGCGAGCTAGGTACATCATCGACATGGTTGCACCTCCCCCGATGAAGAAGAACAGAGGGATGAGCTGTAAATGAGACACAGTAAGGTAAGAAATGAATCCCGGCAAAGACTAACGGTCACAGCTTTACATGGGTTACGTTTAAGAGGTTGTGTAGACTGTGAACACCAGCCTGCATGGCTAGCAAGAGAAAATAGCCTTATAATTGGCGTTTTTATACAAAATGAATGCCATGTTAAACACGTCTCACTTTTATTCTAGTTATTATCACTTGGAGGGAGGCTTTCATGTGTTGAGAAGACCCAGTTTAAACCAGAGTACTAGCAGTAGTAGCAGATTACTCTCAATCAACACCTCTTGATTAAGTTAATATTTACCTCAAATGATAGCTTGTACATAAGTAACATACGTGGCTTCAATGAGTTTAAGTTTGTAAAATGAATAACAATCTCTGAATGTTACTAGCTAACGCTAACTAGTTGCTATTTCCAGCAGACCCTCCACTTGGCTAATAATCAGATGTCATTTCTTGCGCGTGAAACCGTGAATTTACATATCTGCTGCCAAAACTATTGACATACCCATCGTGGTCCAACATGTCAATTAATCCACATTTGTCAAATAATGATTAAAAAGTGAAGCACATCTCCATTTTTCTTCAAAGTCAGTGCGTTGATAGCATCAGCTTGCTACAGCTACCATTGCTAACTAGTCACGCTAAACTAGGTCAAGCTAAACAAGGTTAGCCATAAAAATTCAAATAAAACAGGAGTTCTATCAAAGGCATATATTGATTAAAACCAGGCTAAACTTACGGCTGGGTGGCCTCTAAGCTGTTTGCGAACCGTTGCGAGCATTTTTGATGGACCTGGGGCTTGATTTCAATCAATTTGTAAAGAAAGGAACAACAAGCAGTTTTGACAAAATGGTGCGCACTTAATCTGCGCAATATGGGGGAATAAGGGGAGAGGAAGAAGATAGAAGTTAAACCGTGACGTCAGGTGAGAGGATAGGGGAAGCGATCGCCGCCATGTTGGTGGTTTAACGAGCAAAGCTATACAGATCCAAAGCTCAGCACATACAAGCGATTTTAAATCCAACAACAGAACCGTACAGACGTTGAATTAATGGACATTACTATTAGCTATTAGAGACTATCAAGTCGCGATGAAGAAAGAGCATTATTGGGAATACAAAAAAGTAGGCTGGAATACAAGGAAGACATCATAAGGCAAAGAGCAGTTAGCAAACGCTAAACAAAAGTCCTAAGACGAGCTGTATGAGAGGTTGGACGCTAAGGAAGGACAATCGGACATGTACCCATTGACGAGGTAGATGAATCAAGATGGGAAGGATATGCAGACGTTCAGGGATTAAGGATAGAGATGGAAATTTACCAACAACAAGTGAGGAGGGTGTGACGACAAGATCGCAGAAGTATTTTAGAGAACTGATGAAGAAATGGGGGTGGGGGGGGTTGAATTATTATTTTTTTATTAATTGAATTATGAATCGTGAATCAGGAAGTTCCATGGATTAGCATGGAAAAAATGAGAGCAGCTTTGAAAAGAATGAAGAATGGGAAGGCAGTTAGTCGTGATGATAAACTGGTAGAGGTATGGAGGTCTCAAGGTGGGGAGGGGATAAGAGTTTGTAACAAGTCCGTCTACATGATCAGAGAGAGACTGTCTGAGAAATGGTTAGGAAGTGTACTGGTGCAGATTTTCAAGAACAAGGGTGATGTGTAGTGCTGTTGCATAGCATAACATAGCAGAAAAGCAAGTTTGGGTTGTTTTTTTGGTTTCCGGGGCCTGACGGTTTTATTTACAAGCGCACCAATGAGGTTTGAAATCCTGAGAGATTGCACATTGGAAATACATTAGCAGCTTTGTAATCAGACTAATCTTTATGATACCCACTAATACCTACACACCTATCAGCCACAACATTACAACTAGTCACTGACTCATGTAAATAGACAAAGAAGCCTGAAGCGACTGTTTTCAGGTCTAAACTGCAAGAAATAACATTCATATTGCTACTCTCCTGTGGGAAGTCTGGACCAAAGACAACATTCCACTTCCCAAAGGTCCATGTTACCATAGGGCAGCACGAGACATGTTCGTGATGCAGTCTGGAGACTACCCCACCTGGGATATTCATAACCGGTAATCACCTAAACCACTAGTGCTGGTGCCTCATCAGCTCCAGAATATTTCATGCAGTAGGAGTGTCGGTAGACAGTGTTGGTCTGCAGATATGACAAAACATAAATCATCGTTCTGACGTAGACTAGAGCGAAATCGATCAGTTATGGGACACGTGCACATTTTTTCAAACCTCTGCAGAATGACATCAGGTACAAGCTTATAAACCACAACATTACAACCACTGGTGTTACAATTGTGTGTCTGATCGGTGTGTATATTAGCGGGTATAATCAAGATTAATCGGATTTCAGAACTGCTTATGTATTTCCTTTTTGCCGCGATCTAAGGGCGGTGTAATGGTTAACGACCACATCCGGTCTCCGAAAACGATAACAACCCTGTATTTCGTTTCTGCCTCCTCGTTATTTATTTTTTTCTTTCATAATCAAACTGAAAAATGAAATTGAGGTGTGACGTGGGGGGATGTTTTTTTTTTGTTGTTTTTTTTTAATGACTAATATATGAAAATATATATTTTTGGAAGTACTATATAGAGGATTTGACGGGGGTAGTTATTAGAAATAAGAACAATTTGTATTTATATATTGAGCTATCACAGCGCTTCAACCCTTATGTCAATGCGGAATTTTATTCCAGCAAAACTGAACTAGTTTAAGTGTCACCTTTGACCTTTCAATCGAAAAACAAAACCAGTCGTTACACCCCCTGACAGAATAATCTATTCTTTACCGACTTCACGTCAGAATGTAAATGAAGGCAAAAGCCACTGCGTGTCTTGTTTTTGTTCAAACACAGTGGCTATATCTGCCACAGTGTTTACTTTAATTAAGTATATACTAATGTTAGCTCTACCATATGATACAATTATTTGATTCTGTTTGGATAGTTCTAATGTATTATTATTATTATTATTAAAGTAAATTTAATTAGTTACGCTCAGTGACATGTTAAAAAGGATGACTGGAATGTTTTGCTGCTTCTCATTATTTTATGATGACGTGTATTATAATCTGGCAACAGGGGGGCGCTGTTTCCTCAACGACAATGGAACTACTTACATTTTCAAGAGAGTCAAATAAGGTTTAATCTTCAGTTTAATAATATACTGTACCCTCAATTTAAACCAATCGATTATTAAATATTTTCAAACTGTTCTCTCTAAAAAGTGTTGGAGTTTGGAGTTTCTTCGTATGCTGCTGATAACGGAATTGATGATTCCCTGGAGTTGTGCCATGTGCTTTCGTAAATATTCTGTGCTAAAATATATTTTCATAATCATATTTTGTACATTTTTATTTGAACAGACAGAATCTGAAGCTGATTTTTTTTTTTTTAATAAAAAAGAAATAGCATAAGCTACATGTTGCCGTTTTCAAAGTACAAACTGTAGCAGGAAGCTGAGAATGCACTTTTTAATTTGAAAAAAAAGTAATGTAAGTTGGCAAATAGGGCTTAGGGTTACGCAGTGTTACCCTACAACAATATTTTTAGGTTCCCATCCATCTGGAGACCTGGGACTTTTTTTGTAGAGTTTTTATCCTCTTTGTGTTTGTGTGGCTTCCTACCATACTTCAAATTGCCTGACTGTAAACGGTTGTTTGTCTCTGTGTTCTCCCTGTGACAACCTTCTCTGTAACGCTATGTTTTCTTGGAAAGGCCCCCAAACCCCCTGCAGTATAAGCAGTTACAAACAAAATGATTGAAGCTGGCAAAAGAGAAGCATAACTTAGTAATATTCCTTATTGTAATATTAATTCATTCATTATCCGTAACCACTAAAATGAAAATATTCAACAGCCATTTCCAACAATCTGCTAATGTCATTGGCTGAATAACTTTAGTGATAAATGAAAATCACAACAACATTTCATGTCATGTAATGTTTCCCTTTTATGGCAAGTTATTTTCAACTTGTAGAAAAAAAAAATAATAATAATTTAATGGTAAAATTGGACATAACAGAAATCTACATACAATCGTTTATATAATTAGAAATGACATGATACTTGGTGAGTAGTTTTTCCAAGATATAAACTACAAATGTGATTATCAAACATTTTCATCAACACTTGTAAACCACGCCTTAATTAGCGGTAAATTAATGGGTAAAACGCCGTAAAAGTACGTCTCCGGACGGGTACGGTGCAATTTCCAATGCAAATGAGTTGGTTTCAGAAAAATAAGAATTTATCTAAATACAGTATTTTACAACTGTGTCTTTGTCAGTCCAAAATATTTCACTTGTGGTCAAATAAAGATGTTATCAGCCCATCACACTTCACTCAGGACATGATTCCTGCAAAATGTGGCTCATCAATACATCAGTACATTACGCAACCAATGTTGAAAAGTACAAGATCTCTCTTTAAGACACAGAAATTCTGGACTATACTCGAACAATAGACACATATACTATGCCTAATGGAGGACGTATAAAAATATGACATTGGCTAGAGCGATTCCATCTTAATTGTAACCTTTCTGCCGTTTTCTCATGTGTTCCAGGAGTTTAGTGTGACGTCTTCTTGGGTGTTTTTCCAAATTTGGCATCAAATCCGAGACCTGAAATGAAAAAAGTAAAGCTGTGATTTTACAGATGGGTAAGCCTCAGCAGAAAAACAAACAATTACTTTAAAATCAGGATACAATTCAATTATACTAGTGGTGAGATTTTTAGCCAATTCCAGATTTAGAAAAAATATTCACTTAACATCTTCTCTAACCAAATCCTTGTTAAATTAACTGCTTCCCCTTCAGCTATAGTCTCTATACATTAATTAACAAGTGGTATGCGTGGGTTAGCCTAGGTATCCCCATTTTAGCCTAGGTATTCCCTAAATCAACATAACTGTTGTTATAACAGGCACTTTCAGTCAACCAGATGCCGCAACTGGAGGCTTCTACCATGTTTCACAAGTATATTTTGGTCTTTACATCTCACAGCAGCAACACTGCATTAATTAGAAAAATGTATTTTTTTTGAATACAGCCAAGGAGGAAGCAGCAATCCATGCAGGAACTGTAAATCCAGAGGGAAACAATGTATCAGACAGAAGAAGTTCTCACCGAGGAACACCAGGATGGTCCCAACCCACTGCATTGTGCTAATGACATTGCCGAATAGAATCACGGAACCAAGGATGGTGAAAAACTTCCTCGTGGTGGTGACAATCGAGCAGGTCAGAGGCCCAAATTGCACCACTGTCATAAAGATGAAGGTCTGGTGTAGGAATTTAGAGTAAAAAAAAAACATTACAAAATGTAAGGTGGATATGCAGTGTGATGGTTAGCTCTTCATTCAAAGTATTAACTCCAAAACTAAGGGTACAGTGGCCCCATCAATCCTTTAATTCATCCACTCACCTGGCCTAAAGCACTAGTCACTCCAAACAGAAGAATATTGTAGATGATGGCCGGGTAGCGATCAGTAAAACTCAGGAAATCCCACACCTCCCCTGTCCACAAAACCACTGAGAAAAGGGAAGATGAGTCAATAAAACAAGAAAATAATTTTAGTGTTCTTTCAGAAAAGTATTAAATTAATAAACACAAGATAACATTTTCTAAACATCAGGACCTTATCCTCGGCAAGCGGAAGTTGGAAATAGGATGGACGTATTCTTAGTGGAGTAATATTAGACCCCCAGCTGGTGTAACACAGGAAAAAAAGAAAGGTAAAGCCTGAGTGGGACTTGGAGAAGTCATGGATTTATGGTGGAGGAATAACTTCATATTTTAGGATTCAACAGCCCTTTAGACATACCACAGATATTAGCATCTCACGTATGACGTATGAGCAGTTGGCAAAGTAAAATGAGGCCTTAAGAAGGTATTTTATTGGAGCCAGGATGCGGGTTCCAAACTTTTCAAAAAAATATTTTTTTTATTCAATATGGCCTGTGAAAGTGAGAGGCAGAAGAGTCGAGCGCTTTCGAAGAGACAGCAGGCACTACCAATTAGGTTGTTATGGGAATGATAACAGCCTCCTCATCTTGATTCTGATTTTGACCTTTGGATTTTTATCTTGCAGCCCATTAGTGCCTCGCCTCAAAAAGTCCCTCGCGTCAAAAAGTCCCTCATTATATTTTTTATTTGTTTTAGGTCCTCAGTGTTTTATAGTAACCTCCTTGTAATACTGAGGGCTTTGAGGTGCAGGATTCCCTATCTATAAAGATAACAGTGAACACTTCGCCTAGACTAATTTAATGAGCATTTGGCTCCTGAGAGAATAGTCTATACATTTTCTCAAATAAACTCTTCTCCAGCTAATATTGGTTTTGGTTTGAGTTTTTTTAACTTATTTGGATAGCCACGCACATTCATCTTTGTGTCCCTGAAAGAATTTACTGTGACAAAACTAATTAAGGCATAACTTTTAGAGTACATGAGTTTACACTGACGTCAAATATGCAATTCAAAAACTGTTATTACTAAAGCAACAGCTGCACTTTGAAAACTTAAATCATAACCAGCTCAAGTAAACCAGAATGCTAACAAATGGTTTAAACCTGTTTTAATCTTACGCTAAATGATCAGATAATTTTCGACTTTTCAAGGTCAACTATAATTTTAAATAACATATTTAGAATATGTGTAAAACAGCAGGATAACCAGTCGCCTCCAGTATAATGTGGCACTTACAGCAATGCATTTAAATGACAATTACATTTTGTAGTTCAAGAACAAGCAACAATCTTCCACTGAGTGTCAGAATATGCAACAATGTCGGTCAAAGATGATTTGTAGAAGGTTTTTCGTTCAACATTTTTACATGGTTAAGTGTATTAATGAGCATGTGACATTAAAGTCATGTTAAATAAATTACTCAACCAAAGAATATTAAAATCTTTGCTTATTACATTTTGCCACAGAGCATTCAGTGTAACCATGTTTACCCTTGCTTCATATTATAATAATAATAATACATTTAATTTATAATGCACTTTACATTTGGATCAAATCTCAAAGTGCTACAAAGTAAAAGCAGATAAAAGCATCAATAAAAAATAAAATAACTATATCAAAAATATTATTATATATATTATAAAGAAATATCTATATTATATTATATATATATTGGAAGTATTCAACGGTGCTATTTTACTCAGTACTTCCTCCTGTCTGACTACAGCACCAAATAAGTTAAATTGTCTAGTAGTTCTGGCTCTAAAGAAACCCTCCATTGTTCTGAAACTTAATGGCACAGTGAAAAAAGCTTAGCAGAGAGCATGGCTGACTCACTTAGTCCCAGCACCAGAATGGACCAAAGGTTGATGTTAAGCATCATGTGATTGGCACTTGTTTGGTAGCGACCCCTCATGTGGTCCTGGGCAACACCGGTCAATCCGTCCAATGTCAAGGACACCAGCTGTGACAAAGAGAAATACACGACCAGGCCATTAAATGTCACAAAATTGGCAACAAATGTGTCAAACTGAGAAGAATTGAACATAAGCTTATATCCACTAACCAATAGAATCTCTCCAAAGCCAAAAACATGTTCATCTGTAACAGCTGAGCTCTTGTTAGGTTTGTAGAGGAACAGAGCTACCCCGCTCACAATAAGCACCACACAAAGGTACTTAGCCAGTGGGTACTTCTTCCTCAGTAATGTCACACCCAGGATCATCACTGCAAGGAAACAACAACATGATTAATGTTTTTAAATCATGGTTTCCAGGGCGTGCCTTGTAGTGATGGAGCTAATCATAGCTTTCGAAGGCTTACGCAATTGGGAATCATGGTTGATGCGTGTGTTTTTCTGTATGTGTAACCAGGCTGTGAGCTACAAGGTACAATCTTTATGCACAAAGAGAAAGTACTGCACTTTGAGTAAAAGCTTTATTTTCCAATGTTTGAGCATAAATATCTGATCAATAATCTATCCTGCATTTGTTGAAAAATAAACCAGAAATACTAGTTTTTTAGGTAGATTTATACACATGATCACTGAGGATAAATGAAATAAGCTTAAGGTGAGGCTGCCCTTCAACTAGTAGCTTTGGAGTTTGTCAATATTGACTCAGATAATTGCTGAGGCCTCAATGAGCTAGGTAAAAGATACAAAGAGGAAACAAATTAGCCTGAATTCACATTTCCCCATTTTAAAAAGAGGACCCATATGGGTTTATTATTGTATTTATATTCTTTGAAGGAAATTTGTTAGATTGAACTCTAATTCATTACAAATTATATTTTTTTGTGAATGTAAGATGTAGTGTATATATTTCACTTACTGTTTTATATTGTTTATTGTATAGTGTACTATTTCTATTATAGTGCAATATTTCAGGTATATTGTATACTGAACTATAGTATATTCCTTTAGTATAGTATAATATATTATAATATAATAATTATTATTATTATAATATTTCATTTCCTGTATAGTGTTTTATTATACTATAGTGTAGTATTTCCTGAATAGTGTAATATTTATATTATAGTTAAACCTTTTCCTGTATAGTGTAATATTTATAATATGGTGTAATACCCTAGTATAGATTAATATTTATATTTGCATTATATTCTGTTATATTGATCTGTGTGCTCTTTGCTGCTGTAACACTGCAATTTCCCCATTGTGGGACTAATAAAGGTTTATCTTATCTTATCTTATTGGACTGTTAAGGATTATCACTGGTGCTCTTTGACATAGCCGCAAAATTCAGGCATTATTATTGCATGTAAACAGCTAGTCTCATTTATTTTCTTATTTAACCATTATTTAACCAGCTAAAACTTCATTGAGATTAAAAATCTCTTTTCAAGAGTGTCCTGGCAACATTGTATATATTTGAAAATCCTATTATTCATGTGATACACAAAAATCACTTTTTTATGCAAGCAGAAAGCCAAGTAAAAGTGATATAAGATTTACCCGGTATTGGCTTGCAGGATTTCCCCAATACCTGTCAAAACAAAAGCATAGCATAAGAATACTGTTAGCATTATTTTTATCATATTAGCAAACTAAAATTGCCATATCTAAAAGTACAGATTCACCTGTGTGGGGTAGTTGACATACTGAAGTGCAGAGTTACTGGACACCATGGCTCCAAGATAAGAGAGGGAACACAGACCATACAGCCAGCTCTGGGTGTGATCAGGCTTGGTGCTCTCAAAACAGTGGATCACTGATGATTAAGAGAACATTTATTGAGCTGTGTTAATGACCCATAATCTGACAAATGTGCTTTACTGAGATGTGACTGAAAATGTTACAGTGAGGCTGTTATGTCCAAATTAGGACCACTTGATTCAAAATCATAATCAGGACAGTCCCGAAACGTTATCGGGCAGATTCTTTTTTGTTTTTAATCCTATAGAGTACATACTCACATATCTTAGCAAAAATTGCACTGATAATGCACTGAATGCAGACAAGTGTCCTGGCAAATCTGAACTTCTCCTTCTGATCTCCTTGACTATAATCACCTCGGGTGCTGTAAAAGGCACAAAAGAAACAACACAATATAAAGTGCACAAATGAGACAACGAATATGCAACAGTAGTAGTTATCTACAACCTTCCTGGCAAGAGCTTTGGACTAGACAGTGGAGCGCTTTCATGAGTCGCCTAGCCATGAAAAGACCTCTCAGAAAGGACTGGGCGTGATGCTCTAAATTACAGCTGACAGGGAGGGGTGGTAGTGACATTTTGCTCAGGGAGGTAGGATTTCTACCTCCCTACCTCCCTGAGCTGCCTGTAGTCTTGCTGCCTTGCAACTAGCTACTACCAAGTACATATGTCAGTTTTGTTTAAGTAATAGTAGATAATGGTAGGCGATACACCCGATAAGATCCGCATCAATTTAAATGACTTTGGCAACAAAATAGCATTAGTGCCACGCCCTGAGGTGTTATTTCGATTTGTCCCATTTCCTTGCTGTATAAAAATTCAGATTAACATTATTACTTTTTACATCTGTATGGTATAAGGACAAATTATTAATGCAGGACAGACGTTTGTTGAAGGCACTGGACAAGTACATTACCATATCTATGAGGGATAATGACAATGTAGGCACCTGCGGTCAATACTTTGTATTAACTTAAATAAGCATTCAATTATCTGTGCTGTTTTAAATAAGATCGGTAGGCAGCCCCTTATGAAAATCCTATCAATTTATCTGCTTTTTGTACTACAATGCCAACAGCCAAATAAAGTTAACTTAAAACACGAGCTGATTCAGGAGATGCTGACATGCAAAACAATATTAAAATATAATATTTTGTATGTAGTTCTACTCAAAGCAGCGCACTGTTTGAACCAGATGTTAACTGTAATCGGGGCTACTGGCTAATTACTTACATAGTCTCCTGTAAAATTCCATAGTAAAAGTAACACACGAAGACTCCGAGGAAACAAACAATGAACCGTATCCGCATGTTGTCCAACAGTGACTGGGGTTTCCCAGCTGCTTTCCCCGCTGCCATGCTTTCTTCCACTAGCTCAGGTACGTTAACCGACACTGCTCCGCTCCCCGCGATCCTCACACCGACGTCCAGCTCTACGATAGCTGATGTCACGAGCACGGAATTGTTGCTCTCGGTTTCCCGTACCGTTGACACCAGTTAAAGGTTTAAATGATGAAGTGTACAGCTGTCCTCAGAAAAGTGACTGATAATGAATTTTCAAAGCTGTCTGGAACTAGCCTCAATAAACCTGTAGCTGTAGCAAACAGGCAGTCTTATATCATGACATTTGTTTATTATGCATTATGGTGCTGAATCTCCTGCTTCCTAACGACCTTTATGTCTTCTCTGTTACAGCTCTGTAGCCAAAAAGGTCCAGTTAATCAGTAGTTGTACTATCGGGCGAATACTGCCCATGTTACCATTGTGGAAATCAAAACCTGTATTTACAGGGAAAAGGCGGCTCGTCAGGAAAGTCGGTTACCTGAAAGGACCCCATGTGTGTCCACAGCTACGCCTGTACTATTCGATTTCTTGTCTTCAAGAACATAAATGCTCGATGGCGTGTTTAATACAAACCACACAATCAGTTTTCAAACAAGTTGCCTAAAATGCAAGTTTTCACAATTAAAATGTTTTCTCTCGATCAGTTCATTGCATTTGGCACATGTAGAGGCAGCTATCGAAACATCTGAGGTCTTTACTTCAAAATGTCGCGTGCCTTTTTGTCGTTCTAAGATGTGGATTCAATTCATTGGTGTACGTAAAGCCAGAGATTTCATTTCAACCAAATACAAGCAGATCTATCAGAGGAGGGCTGTGCTCCACGTGTCAGTAGCCGGCAACATCAACAACAAAATAAAACCACAGGAAAGATCGACGTGACAGAAAAATATTTGAACACCCAGACATTTTAGTTATTTTAGTTTCTTTTCAATAGCGAAAACATGCTACTTTAAATCAGTTATGAATTTGAAAATTGAAATTAATAATGGTTCGTACTCAATCTAAGAAAACGTAAGGATGACAAATTGGTGATATTTAAAAAAAAGAAACAGCGTTTCACAGGGTCTTCTGGACAAATAGTGTTTTAGCCCTTTAAACATGAACACGAGCAGAAAGAATCAACCTCTTCTGTATGTGAATATTACAATTTTAAGACTTTCCTTCCAGAATTGGTTCATCGAGGTTCACAATTAAGAAAAACTCGTGTTCCTAAAAAATGACAAAACAGCAACAGTTTGGTTTGAAAAACGCCTGCTGTGGGCAATTAAAGCTAGTAAAACATAAATTCCTGCATATATACCACATGTATAAACAGAAATACAAGCTAATTTATTCACATAACTCCTTAAAATTATACAAAAATATTTATCTTGCTAGAAATACATCTGTATAATAGTAAGTCACCATTGACCAAAGATATTTCTCTTTAACCAATCATTGAGAAAATGTCCATAGCAAACCCATCAAGTACTTTGTTTTTTGTATTTTTTAAATGGATTTTCTCAAAGTTAGCTGAAATTTGATATAAACTTAGCAATACTTTTTGTAGAAATGACAGGAAAGGATAGTAAGGAGGTAATTTTCGAGTGATGTAAGTGCTTGGACTTTTGACTCCAAATTAACTTTTCTTCACATTAAAATGAAAAAATCCCTAGCAGATTGTTGTCTTTGAATTGCTGATACAAAACTAAATTAGTCATCTTTTTTGTTTATCAAAAACAATAATGTAAACTCAGTCAACTATTCCATTGTTATTTAACATTTCCCAAAAATGCAGTCTAATCAATACCCCTTATTAAGAAATACAAAAGCAAGTTGAGCGCTGTTGAGGTAAGAGCACAATCCAAACATCCTGCAGCTGCAATCGATCAGTAAAGCAGTTAATCTAAATAATTCTTATTTGTCTTCTGGCACAAAGTCTCACAGTGATCATGCTATATAACAGCAGTGATAAGATAGGTTTCTGTTTTCACTCTGCTGATCCAGTTTCTGCAGGTCCTGGCAGTGCAGAATGGTTTAACCCTGAGAAGTTCCCTTCAGATACCAGTATCCATCTACTGCATACCCAGGTGCCTTGTCGGAGAGGCTTGACCTGAGCAGCCTGTGACTGGAGAGACTGACAGGCCGCGAAAGAGGAGGTCCATGGACGGTAGAAGGGGCTTCAGGAGACTGACGGGGCAGAAAGCAGAGCCTCCATGGGATGTAAAGTTGACTTTATTGGGGTCAGGGCAGGATGGCTGGGGGAGAGGCTCATCCTGACACGCAGACCTGATGGTAAAGAGATGGAGAGTAGTTTATGATTCCCAGCATTCTAGATCATAAAGGGCAATAAAGCCACAGTTTCACAGTTTCGGTTTTGCACATTTTTAGTATCATTAAGGCATTTGTAAACTTTTTTTCAATAAACCAAGTCTATGAAATGTCAGAATAGTTTAAGTGAGTGAATGGAAACAAGTTTTTTTTCTGATTTCAGTGATACTGTGACTGGATCGAAGCATTTTTTAAATAAAACAATGTAATGTGATTAAATCTGAAATAACAGCATCATTATTTTGTTGCCACAATGACTCGGTGTGAATAGTGCTTCTATGAGTCCCATTCTGCACCTCAAACATCTGTTCTTTTGTCATATAACTTGGGTGAACGGTATGATCTCTTTCAGTGTAAGTGTAAAAGGCTCTTCAGGACTAAGTTACACCTATATCACTGAGATTGGATAATATTTTATGGAGAAAACTCCTTTCAGGGTTTCCCATGTATGTCAGCCAGCTGCTCTGCCGGACATGTCTATGATTTCCTGTTGGAGAGAGAGAATAACTTTTGCCAAAGTACAGTAATCAGCTAGTTAGCTCATTTGGCCAGGCAGCTTCTTAACTGCTGAAGTGGGACCTTGGAAGACCAGTGGAGAGCTGGTCTTTACACCATGAACAGAGGAGCATTGTGAAAACTCTCCAAAGTATCACAGTTGGGCTTCACCTCCCACCATTGAGTCTTTCCAGCGCAAGCGATGTCTGCGTATGGCACGCAATATTGTTAAGGACATTGTAAATTATATTAATTTAAGCTTGTAAGCTTTTAATGTGACTGATTAAAATTATAAGATTATTAATAGTATCGAACAGAAAAAGCAGCAAATCACACATTTGAAACTCAAAACCGCTTTGTAATTCCTTTCTCTAAATGTCACGACAGCATCGAACCAATTGATTTATCCCTAATTTCTATAAGTATATGACATCATGCCAGTAATACGTTATAGTTAAAGTCCGCCGCAGACCAATGTACAGAGGTTTATATCATGTCCATTATATATCAGTCTTTACCAGTTAAATTCAACTATACAACCATTCTATTTTGTTTAAAATTGAGTTTAAAATTAAATTTGTGTGACACTTCCATCTGATTAAATCTTGTCATTTATAGCTTCAAATGTTTATTTGTTGGTGCGCGAGGGAGGATTTAGTGTGCCATATAGTGACTTATTCCAGTCATAATGACATAGGTGATGCTTGCATGATTACAAGGCTGAAGAAATTGATTATATTTACTCAATTACTGTAAATACTTTTTTTATACATGAATTTAAGTATTTTTCTTTTAATTAGCAATTTACAATATTTCACTGTGATTCAGGTTGTATCCATTCAAAACAAACAATAAGTAAGGATGATGTCATTGTGAGCGAGGGTTAGATTTCTCATACCTTGGTGTGGTTTAAATGTATTTCAATAAGTCATGAACTCATGATTTATGCACCTCAAGCCAAGCACACCAGGTGACTTAAAACAAACAAACTTTGACACAATATGAGTAGTAAGTGACTTTGGGTTTGACAAAATGCACATAGTGGATAATCTAAAGATGATTTCCACATTTTAAACAGTTGTGTGATTCACAAAGATCACAGAAGAGCACAGTGATACAGAGAGTAATGGAGTTTAAAACTGTGAAGCTCTGCTTGAATCACAGTGACTCTAATTTCCTATTTACACTGCCCAAGTGTCCATGTTTTTCTTTTTTTACTCATCAGCAGTGAATTTGTCATGAGGCTGTACAAAGGAAAGCAAATATTCATAACAGACTTACTGCACAGGTGGCAGAGCCTATAACAATTGAGTGTATTGTCTCTTGGTTTATTGGATTAACATTAAACAAAATATCACATCTGTTAATTAAACAGATTCTTAAATATAATGATCAAATGATTTATGCGTGGTAAATAGGCCAAGAAAGTCGGACTTACAGTCCCTCCTCGCAGACTCGTACTCGCTCGCAGCCCTCAGGTGGCTCGCGTTGGAATGAGCAGGTTATGGTGGGGCGAGGAGAGGAGGAGCAGGGCTGCAGCAGGGGGTCCAGTGCAAACGAAGGGGGCGACATTGACGGAAAGAGACACAGCGTCTCATAGTCCTCTGACTCTCCTGCATACATGATCAAACTTTTATTACAAATACCTTATATATATATATATATACCAGGATGAAATTATACATAGCTACATCATCATTATTATTCCTGGATATTAAAGGCACATGAAAAAAAATGTAACGTTGTCTAACCTGGCTCTCTCATGGGACAGGAACACTGCGATGGAGACAAAATGGATGGGCTGAGTGGACAAGGGGAATTTAAAGGTGACAGAAGTGATGGATCTAGAGGACAGGGGGACTGAGAGGGAGAGAGGAGGGAAGGATCCAGGGGCCCTGGGGAGGGCTCACTCTGAGAGCCACTGCTGCATCTCTGGGCAGGAACAGGTGCCCTGTGGCCATCTGGGATATCCAAAATCTGGAAAAGGAAGGAGGAAATGATGATCACTTCTAGCAAAGAGCCACGGTTTCTCGCTGTTAAACCCGTAACATAACATTTTTTAAATAAACTGTCTCTCAGCCCCTCAATAATTGACATTCTGTGTTATAATAGTAGCCTGAAGAACTGAACATCACAGGGAACATTGTATTTACCTCAGAACAGGCTCTCTGTACTGGTGTTCATACTAAACTCTGCTTTCACTACTTTTAAGCGTTACTCAGTGGTCTAACCTGCTGTTCATCAGGTTTCTCAGAAACAAACACTTCTTCCAGCTCCAGATTCAAGCCTTCAACGCTGCGTCGTAGCCTTGGGGCTAGTCTGTTCAGTGGGATTAGGGGAAACGTCTGCAAGAGAAGGTAAATACAAGAAAATTTGAATTGAGTTTAATTGTGTACTTAAAGTAACTGCCTCCTTGCATAATTTTGCTGATGTTTCTCGTTAAGCACAAGTTCGCAATCAATGGCAATTTCTAAGGCTCTGGTTGTCCACTGATCCACAGCGAGATATGTTAACCACAAATGCAGAAAACAAGGAACAATAGTGAACCTAGCCAGGGCTCATTCAGGTAGTCCAAAAAATCTAGACCTCCCTCAACTCAATGAAGGTGGGAGTTCATGGTTCATAGAAAGCTACTGCTCACCAACAAGAACATTAAGGCTCATTGAAATTTTGCCACAACACACTTTGATGAGCCTCCAACCTTTAGGGAGAATAATTCTAAGGGCTGTTGAGTTGAAAGTTGAAGTGTTGGATGACAGGGGTCCTGTTACATCCCAATTCAGCCAAATACAAAATTCCACAAGAAGAAAATAAGGCCTACCGTTAAACAGAGAGGTGGCAGTGTAATGTTAATGGGATGCTTTGCTGGTTCAGGACAAGGACAACCTTTCATAATTTGAGGATAACTGCCCTCTATAAGAAAGTTCTGTGGAAGAATTTCAGGTCATCAGGCTGTGACGGAAAGCTCTACAAGACAATGACTCAAACCAGCAGAGTACGTCAACCTTATTAGCTCAAAAGGAATACAATTTATGTTTTGGAGTTTCCCCCATTGAGGTGTGGTGGGACCTGAAAAAATAAAGTTCATGATCACAAACCCTCTAATTTGTTCTTCAAGAAGCGTGGGCTTAAATTCAACCACAGTGATGTCATAGACTGAGCTCCACGTATCAAGAGTATACGGCTGCAGTTGTTGTTGCTTAAAGTGGCACAAATTAAGTTCAGTGCTGAAAACATCAACCGACATTTCTGCCTTAAGTGATAAAATTACCATGTAAAACCTGTATTTTGTGTTTACTCAGGTTACCTTTTATGATTATTTGTTTGAAAGTCTGACACAGGTAGCATGAAATAAACATAAAACAAGAAATCATATGGGCATCCTATACTCACAGTACTGTAGATATAAACATATTTACCATATATAATATATTAGGATATAATATAGTGATATATTGGGACAGTCCTCAATACTAATATTTGATGCCCTGCTCAAATCTAGGGATTTAGCCCTTGGCACAGTGTGATGAGCTGGTTTAAAATAGTCTTTCTGTTACATCACGTCTGTTTCACAGGCTCTTTGATGACAGCAATTCCTAAGAAAAGCTCTCCAGTTTTGTTTTTATATCCCTGTCACTAGGCTCTTCCTGGTCTTCCTGAGAGACAGTGTGGTACCGGAACATCCATGAAGACCTTCTTCTTCTTGTTCTTTGTGTCGTTACCTCCCTTGTCACCAAAAGGCAAAAGAGCAGTGGGTTACCTGAGTGATGCCTGCTGCATGACCTTCAGGCAGGGGAGGTTGTGGGAGCTCATGTCCTGCTGGGAGAGGGGCATGGCGGGAGCGTTTTTGCAGCTGATGCCTCAGCTTGGCCACCTGAGGGCAGAGCGAAGAGAAGAAATGAAGGACTCCATGATTCATTATGAAAAACGGAGATGTTTCATGGGAGGGTGCCGAGTGAGGGGTGTGAAAAGCAGCTATAACAACGATGAAATTAAATTCTTGCCTCCCTCAGGTGCTCTGCGCTGCCCCATGATGCTGAGCGTTTGTGCCCGCTGCTGCTTCTCCTTCCTCGGGTCTCCTCGGCCCAGGAACTTGGAGTCTTGGAAAAGATATAATCACAGTGTGGTGAATAAATGTTTGTCTTGTATACCTTTGGGCAATATTGTTTTGTTTTTTTCTGGCAATAATTCTGTCTGAAAGCAGAGTTTACCTTTCTGAGGACTGTAAAATGTTCTGTTTAACACTTATTACATCACTTCTGCCGCTAGGCGTCCTCTCAGAAAAATCTTAAAGCTCTAATGAGCAAGGAATCATGGGATGTTTCTCAAACATTTTCATCACTTATAAAAATAACAGAAGAGGTAAGGTTTTAAAGTTGTATGAGCATTACATTTTGTCATGCCCGCGGTCTTCTGACTATCTGAACTCTCTCCTGGAGGTTAGCCGTAGACGACCAAATGAAATGCTCATTGAATTAAATTACAGATTTCTCTGGGTTTAATGAAAGCATTCAAGTTTATGCAAGTACACAACTCACCAACATATCGCTGTAGTCATTTCCTAGATGTTTTACTGAACAAATGTTGCACATTATATCTTTAAAAAAACCAAATTCCAATTAAGACAACAATTTCAGCGAATGAAAGAAGAGGAGCTCCACAGCTGTCTGGCACACCTGCCCCACAACAGCTGCACCGAGCGAAACAAGCAGAAAACCACCCGAGCTGAAAAACACGCATATAGCAAAACATCCTAACCACATCGCTGTACGAGTATAAATACAGAATCAGCACTCAACACCCCAGTGCGCACACAAACACACAGTGTCCCTGTTATTAACAAAACCACGTACTGTGGAGGAAAAACAACTTTAAAAAATGCAATAGGGTGAATTTCGTGACCACTTCTCCTTTTGCCAGTCACAACTCTACTTCAGTCACTCATACGACCATACCGATTTCTTCACATTGACTCTTGATCTTCTACCAGGGAGGGCCTGGCTTTCTTCTCCTGGCTGCTGCTTGGGAGCAGACGACTGACAGTTCATTATCACCAAATGAACCCCAGGCTGCCTCCAATCTGTTTCGCAGACTGTCGCTTCCACTCACTGGTGACCATGCCCTTCTAGCAGCTGACTTCACCCACTCTCACTGTGGGCAGTGTGGTTATGTAATGGTTTACTGAACCCAAAAATATAACCTATTTCTTTGTTGTCTTCCCTGCTACTCACAGAAATTCTCAAGAAAGTGCCGGTAAAAACACCGACACCATGTCCTGCCCTCAACCCGCACGTACTTCATCGCCTGGCTAAATAAGTTGGAGCGCAGTATGAATCAGTCAAGAGTTGACATTGGTGTAGAGTTACAGTTGCCGACCCCCCTCCCAATCATCCAAAACATGAAGGGAGAGATTATGGGACACCAAACTATAAAAAGACTCCAAGGTAGCGGACCATTTGGTTTGGTATGGCTTGTGTTTCCAGCTGGATGACGCACCAACATGCTCTTAATTCCTGTTTCAAATAGCCACTGGCCTGCAAATGTTAATCATTCTATTCATTAATAATTAGTTAATTAATTGAATCATTTCAAAAAATATATCGGTTGATGACTTTACAAAATTTCATACATACAGGAATTAAATGTCCAAGCCAATTCTTAAATGTATTTTACTTTTAGGAAGGATTTTAATTTCCATTTCTAATGATCTTAAAAACTTCTGAGATGAACTATGTACGACCAATAACTACCTGCTAAGATAGAATAATCTACAATTACCACTGCAGAGGTTATGTTTGCCAGTGATGGTTTGTCTGCCTGGAAAATATTATTATAAAATCCATAGAGAGGGAGGGTACAGCCAAAACCATCCATTGAATTGATGCGGTCATCTTGCTCAAAAATTCTTATTTACAGTACCCCATTATTGGAACCCTCGTCCACCATACATGAACGTCTGATCTACATCCAACTGATCTAGATCTAACTAGTACTAGTATTCTGTCTCACCGGATCTGGGATCTGGTGAGACAGAATACTTTGATTTCAAAATCAAAAGTATTGAATGAAACTCATGTTAAAAAATGAGACTGCACTTTCTCTGGTTTGCACTCAAATCTGACACATTTAAAAAAAAGTTTCTGGGTTAGATCCCGGGGGAAACCACCATTGATACAATATTATTTTCCTTGAATAAATATGAAACTAATAATGATACCAATGTGATTCTAAATTTAATGGGTAGGTTTTTATGTTTAAGGAATCATATTATGAGAATCAAACTGACATGGGAGTTATGACATACGATGGAATCCTAGTTTCCTTGGCTGGAATTTGTGCCAATTTCGCATTATATTTTAAAAAGCTGTCCACAACCTCTAATTTATGCACACATGAGTGTAAAAGCTTATGTCGTGAGCACAGATGGATGATTAGATATTCCATACCGCTGATAAGATTTGTTGTGTTAAAAACCCATTGTTTTTCCCACTAACTTAAACTTGTGGAACATATATTGGAAATGATGATCATATTTCTCCTGATTGTGGTCAATAATTTATCATATAAATAACGTGCATCCTTAGTTATAATACTGTTTTTCTGTGCACATATCGCATATGTGTGGGGGATTATAAATGGGGATTAATTACATTTATTTTTAGCTAATATTATTGTTATTATGTGTACGATTTATTTGATCTTTTGCACAGAAATATGTACATGTATATCAACATATTGCTTTTACTTTTGATTTTGTATGCCCATAACCATATATGTTTAACCATTTTTGATAAGTGAGGTTGTCTTTTCATAAAATGAGGTTGAAATCTCCACAAATATAAACCCACATCACTGAAGTTTTCTCCATTATCAGCAGGAAAATTGAGGCTGAAAATATTATGTTGAAGGAGGAATGAAATAGCGAACAGGGGGTTATAGCACCTGAAGTAATTCAGAGGAACTATGGCAGAAGGAGGTGCTCGGTGATGGGCATGTGTGTGCGGTTGAGAAGAGTGCTGGGGGATGGGGTGTCTGTATAATGAGGTCAGGAGGGGTCTGTTCCTCACAATAAAGGAAAAGGGGGTTAGTTTGAGTTTAAACTGTGTCAGGAGTGAAGACGAAGCCGTGGAGCTTGGTGATGGTTCTTGGGGCTTTGTGCACTAGTTAGGAGCAGATACAGTGGAGGGGGGAGCGAGGGAAGAACAGCAGAGTTTAAAAAAGAACAAAAACGACTTTTTCCAGTTGGCTGCTTTCTACCCGCAGCGTCAAGCTGGGACCACCAGACACCTGCAGAGCAAGCATCAGATATCTTGTCCTCTCAAGAAATCTTGAACATACAGGAAAAGCGGCGCAAAGAAAACATTGCCTTCCTGTCTACTTTCTCTCTACAAGAAGCAACCGGTTTCTCAGAAAAATGTTCTTGCACCAACATACGTTCATGTGATCTCAGTTTTGTTTGATGCAGGGATTAAAAAGACATTGATATTCATTTTACCGATTCATGATGTATTCATATTCACCTGCGTGGCTTTGTCATTGACACAGGTGACAACCATGCTCTCGGCCTCTTTGGGCCACTGTCCCTGCAGATAGGGTCCAACGATGGCGTCCAAGGAAAGTGTCCGGCGGATGGTTGATTTTGGTGGGCGAGCTGCGGTCTTATCAGCTTTTTACAACAGAAACAAATAAAGAGGTTAAATAAGTGAGCATGCCGGGCTGTGAAAGCCTTAACTCACCACTAAGTTGTAAACACTCCTGCCTGTGCCAGCATGTTTAGCTAGTAGCACGGACTGTGACGTGTGTGGGGAAAACTCTCTTGAAGAAGCTAAACAGTATTTTAACATCACTGGTAGTTGTTGACAAAATTGCTCCCAGGCTTCCTCCACACCAATCAGCATGCAGTATGCAGAGTTATGTGTGTACATGTTGGCAGCTCGTTGTAATCTCTGGCAGGTGTGGACCATGCCTTTGACCTGGAGCAAAGTCATCCGACCAAACAGCACTGGCAACAGTCACCACAGGCTGCTGGTATTTCAACCAGTCATCCGAACACACAAACACACACGTGAACACGCACAAACATGTTGTAATCAGTCTAAGTTGTGGGGAGAACATGTACAAATAAGAGCAGGACATCACACAAAAATCACACATACAAGCCTTAAAAGCTGCTGCTGTGTTAGCACGAAGAATGCAGCAGAGATCCTCAAGTCAGGGGCGACCAAGAGCCCAAATAACATTATGAGAGAACAGGGGTTATGTTTCAGGTTTAGCAGAATACATTGTTGACTTAACTCCCGCAGAGTATGCTGATTTTGTGCTTTTTTCAAACTGCCTGTCAATCAAAAAAGTTTGACCAAATAGTTAAAAATTGAAGCTATGATTTCCGTGGGTTAGCTTTGAGCTTTTCCTATATGATAATAATAAGCATTGTTGTCATCAAATTAAGCAACGTTTCTCAATTTAACAGCTAATAATTTTTACATGAGCCTTAATATTCAAAATATATTTTCATTGTATTGTGTGTTAACCTGATTTAATCTTCCCCTTAAAGCTAAAACCAGCTCACTATTATCTGCAATATGGCTGATTTTATTTACTTTGCTTTGAACTTCAGGACAATCATGGTTTATCCGTGTTTACCAAAAATATGAAAACCAAGAATAATGCATTTGCAATCATATAAAAGGGAGAAAGTCAGCAAAATCCTCTCAACTGAGAACCTGGAAGAATGAAATCTTTACGATTAATTGACTAGAAAAAACAATTAATCTGGTTTCATTTTCTTTTGGAAAAGATTAAGTGATGAATCCATTTTGTTGCAATAAAATATATATATTTACACTATAATTGTTACGCAGTCATCACCATGGTAACAACACTTTTTTAAAGTGAAATCATTGATGATGAACTTTTCAGCTCTGGCCCACATGGAGGAGGCTGCAGGTTTAAACACCCTCCTCCTCCTCTGTCTGTGTATTTACCGTTGATGATCTCCCTGCAGAGGAGGACCGAGCCCCTCTGGAGCTGGTATGGGACTGTGGCTTTGAGGGGCTGCATGCTGGGGTTGCTGCACCCCCGAGGTGCTGTTCCACTTCTGGCCGACATCCGCCACTCCTCTCCTCTCCCACAGCAGACTCTGAGAACACGCACACGGCTTCGTTTCTCTTCTTGCCGATGCTCCCTGCAGGTCTGCACGGCGCAGGGTCATCCAGAAGTCTGATCGGGGCTCTAGTTGTGCTCCAAGCTCTCCTTCGTGATGAGGACCATGTTATGGTTGCTTCACAGCTTACTCGCCTGTTTTAAAAGTTCCACGCATCTTATTAGATCAGGCACTTTTCTTCATGCTGCATTTGAAGACAGCCCAATCGTTGTAGCTAATTCTTTTTTTTCTGCAGAGTGACAACACAACAGCTCCAAATCCATCAATACAAAAAAGCCTAGTATTTCATTCTAAATGAGGAACGTGTGGTTGGTCGCTGCAGAGCTCGGCTCATCACTTATTGGTCATCGCATCAATCTGTCGGGAAACCCCTCCCAAAACATCAACTTCCCATCCACTTTGTTGAGAATTTCTTTCCTCCACTATGCGGGGCTTGGCCCTGCCCCCTTACTCCTCCTCCCCCCTCTCCTCCTCTTCCTCCACCTATCAAACCCATGTCCAAACCTTGGTCGGTGTCTGTGTGTGTGTGATCATGTGTGTGGGTGTGTGTGTGGTCTCCAAAGTCTGGTTCAGGGACGGCTACAGAGGCTAAAAGTTGCAAAACTATTATAGATGTATAATGACATTGGAAAAATAATAGATGATTTCATTTATTTACAATGCAAAATCTTCTAGAGCATAAATCTGTCAGCTGTGGTTGACAAGACTTCACTATATACACCGACAAACTACAAGGCATAGCTCTGTGCTTTTTTGGAGACAGTTGTTCTGAAAATCGAGAGCTGTTGTTTGTATAAGTTGAATTATATATCAACCATCCATGACATTATACACTGGGAGTAAACTTGGGTTCAGTGTCTTGCTCAAGGACCCTACAGCTACCCTGGCAGTCCGGGGTCCCGAGCCACCAACTTCTCGATTGGTGAACGATTGTTATACCTCCTGGTTGGTCTACAGCCACCGTAAGGCAGCTTGTCACATTTGGCACCAGTCAGTGGCTGGGACATACGAGACAGCAAGTGAACTTTTTGTCCTTGAAGTTGATATGTTGGAAGCAGGTAAAATGGAGAACCGTCCGTATCGAAGCCACTTTGGCAATGGCCAAAGTGTGATGTCGAGCCTCTGGTCATACATCGTTAAAGTTGCCAACATTAAACACTATAAATAGGCATCAAGCTTGCTTTTGTATGAGTATAAATACATGTGTACTACAGCATTTTTACCTGCTAAAGTCCAGGTAGTTTCTCCTTCTGTCTCCCATCAGTTTTCTGGGAGTCTGAGTTCGTACTCTAGCTTTGTCAGAAAGTTGCTCAAAGCTGTTGAAACTCCATATCGTAGTTCCAGTACCACAAAAATTCCATTTCTGTACATTTCTGTATCTTCTTAATTTTGCTACCAATGTTCCTAACAGATCATTAACTGATAAGTCGTAATAAATAACCACTGAAAAGTGAAGTCAAAAAACATTGATTTTACAGTACATTTTGACATTACAAGGGTACCTGTCGGTGGTACCAGTCACATGGCATGTGACTGGTACCACCGACATGGCATGTGGCATCAGGCTAAGAAGGGATTTCCAGATATCCCTCCCTCAGCAACACTCACCAGCTCATCCTAGCGGATCCATCCCGAGGCATTCCCGGGCAAGATGAGAAACATCTTTGTTCTCGGTCTACTTCGGAGTCTCTTCCCAGTTGGACGTGCCTGAAAAACCTCCAGAGGGATGCGTTCTGGTGGCGTCCTAGTTAGATCCCCGAACCACCTCAGCTGGCTCCTTTGGACGTGAAGGAGCCGAGAACAACTATTGTGTCAATTGAACAGTAGTGAACAACTACTGTAAAGATGGAGACTTTGGAATTGGAGTTGGAATTGGATTTCTCAGATTAGCAACGCATTAATGAAACGTTTTGAAAACAAAATCAAAGTTTTTTCCATGGTGAGTAGGTAAAGGTGATACAATCTTGTTGTCATCACAACGAGCCATCTTCTCAGCAGGAATAAAACACATTAGTCTCTATGTACAGCCAGTTATCCTGTGAGAGAATCATTCCACGCATCAGCAGACAACAGATAGAGGCACATGATCAGTGAAGCTAATGCTTTTATTGTACTTTCTATTCTAGGTTTTACTACCAGGTCAATCGGCTGATGGTCAGTTGGAGGGTTGGGGATGTTGCTAGGGAAAAAAACTAAAATATTTTGAGATAGATCATAATAAATGTAAGCATCCAGGATACCATGTTATTACAATGTTACACATGATAGCGTGGCTTTTTTTTTATTTTATTTTTTTTTACCATTTACTTCTATTTTGGTTAAACTATTCTATGGAGTTTGAACTTTGCAGAGAACTATCACATTTTGGGGTGGATTTGGATTAAAAAAAAGGTGGCATGGTGTATTCTATGGATTCAGATGAGGCTTTTTGACTGTTCTTTGTTAATTACACATAAAAGCTTGACAGATAACCATGAGTAAAGGTTGGATTTTCTCTACTGTTTTTAAAATTGTTTAAACGTTTCTAGAGTCCCCCATCTTTGCTCATGGTTGGTACAGCAGCCATTCAAGTGGAATGGGCAGCAAATAACTCTTAGGCAGGCTAAATGAGATGTCATAAACCAAAAAAAAAAAAAAATTAAATTCTGCAACTCTTGTGTCTGTAAGTACAGTGATGTGCTTTCTGTGGCTTCTTGTTCAGTATGTTACACCTCCACACGATGGAGACAGAGCATGTGTATTCTGAAATAAGCTGCTAACATCTCCAGAACGATCCTATTGTCTTTTTGAATACCTAAAATTCTATGCAGTGTTGTAGTCCATATAATCATACACATGCCATGGAAAAATGCAGTTTATTGCAACGCAAGGCCAACAAAAACAAGTCAATGTATATCTGCAAAAAGAGCAAATTCTTATTAGAAATGAGCTCTTTTCATCTTTTTTACATTTAAAAGAATTAGATAAATAAACATAAATTCTAGCTTAAAAAATGATAGATTCAATAAATAGCTGCACAGATTAAATAAACCGTGACAGTGTTCCAGCAAAAAATAATTTGCACTTCCATGGGTGGCAGAACCCAATCCCACATAAACCATACGTCTCAGTGCTACGAAACTGTAAGCAAAGTCTGTAAAAACACATCCTCAACATTATATGGATGATATGTGTGTCAAATGATCATCACAACTTTCGTTGCGTCCAAAGAACTTTAAACGCTCCTCTGCTCACGTTTCAACAAGAAAATTGAATATAACAGGCCAAAGTCGCACAAACACACAGATGATGTCATGGAAGAAATATGATATTCGAGTAAGGAGCAATACTGGAGTAGAACTAAAGTAAACGATTGAATGCATTAGGAACCGTTTGACAGGAAGTGTGGATGAAGGGGTTCACAGATAGTACAAAGTGGTTGTGGGAGAAGAGCCAAGCGGATAAGGCGAGGATAAGGTAAAGAAGGTGATCCTTTATGCTTCATGATGACTTCACTCTCAGTCTACAAAAATCAAGAGATGATATGACTTTCCTGTTGTATTTTCTTGGAGCTGTTGGTGGTTGTGGGTTTTGGTTAACGCAGCAGAGAGGCTCGGGGTTAAATCTCCGCTGTTGTCGGTCTGGAGCTCCTAGCTGGGAGAGAGCGCTGGGCTGGGCTCATTGCTGATGTTGACCAAACACTCGCTGGACTTGAGGCTGGCAAGGGACTTGGAGCTCGGTAAAGATGCCAGAGAGCCACACAGGCCCAGCATGGAAGGAGTGTTGTCTTTTCCTGCACAAAAGAGTTCAAAATAACTGAGGCTCTGATTGTGCATAGTTCAAGCCGCCCACATTAAACACTATAAATAATCATCAAGCGTGCTTTTGTATGAGTAGAAATGTAAATGTGCATGTGTGACTCCCTCTCAAAGACTATTCTACAGAAGTGGAAAAGCTCAAATCTATCCCTGCTTTTCTAATGTGTTCTCTAAATTACAGTACAGCAGATAAAGTAAAAATAGCAAAGAATTACAAAGTTGAAGTGCACAATAAATGACTACACATTTAAATATTTCAGTGACTTTGCAGCATGTTTACCTGCTGAAATCCAGGCATTGTCTCTGTTTTGTTTTCCGTCTGTCGCCTGGGAATCTGAATTCAGACTGACTTCAGCAGAAAGTTGCTCAAAGCTGTGGAAACTCCTCCTGAACGGATCAAAACATCATTTGTGGGATACGAGTTCCACAAAAAAAAGATTTTTTTACAATATTAAAGTATCTGCTTATTTATGCTGCTGTTGTTCCCAATAGGGACTGTACACTGACCAAGCCTTACATCATAACCACTGACAGGTGAAGTCAGAATAGCATTGATTATCTTGTTATAGTGGTACCTGTCAGTGGGCCGGGTATATCTGGCTGCAAGTGAATATTTTGTCCTTGAAGATGATGTTGAAGGACAAAAAAGCAAGTGTAACAATCTGAGCAACTTTGACAAAGGCCAAATTGTAATGGCTAGAACACTAAATCAGAGCATTTTCAGAGCCCGCGTTCTTGTTTAGGGTTTCCTGTCTTTATTGATTAGGACCTACAGAATGTGGTCTAAGGAAGGGCAACCAATGAACTGGTCACAGGATCATGGACGCCCAAGGCTCATTGATACACTCATTGAAGTATGGTCCGAATCCACAGAAGCGCTACAATAGCAAAAATATGTGGTTAAAGTAAATACTGGTTCTGACAGAATGGTGTCAGAACACACAGAGCATCACAGGGATGTTTGGGAATCAAAAGCAGGACCTATTTAATTTAAGACAGGTGGTTTCAATGTTATGGCTGATGTAAAAAAAAGAAAGAGACATCGTGTTAGCCCCTCTTTACCTGCGGAAAAGCTTGACCTCATTCTGGTTGTTTGTGATGGTGGACCACTGGTTGACCAGCGGGATGGAAAGCTCTTTTGCCAGATGGGAGGAATCACAGGGCATGAGGGCGGAGCTGAAAGAACACACAGTAAAAATAATTCCGCTCAGAAGCGATGCTTGTAATTCTAACATACCTGTCGTGGTTGTGGTATTTAGTTGATATTCTTACATTATTTTAAAGGTTAATTGTTGTATGTTTTGTTATTTCTTCCTGTTTACTTCGTCAGTTTTACTTTACGCTCCCTGTCCTTTCTCTCTCCGGCTCTCATGTTGACTGTCTGTTTGCGTGGGTGTGTCTCCTGATTACCTGTGTTTTATTTAAGTCTGTTTCTGCCCTCCTTCCTTAATTAGTTTGTTGTGGATTTTGATGTGGATGTCTCTTGTGCCTGCTTCTTAGTATTCTAAGATCTTCATATAAATTGTTCAGAATTGTGTTTTAGTTTAGTTTTTGTCTCCGTCTTGATTTTTCTGGAATTACCTTTTTTCACATTTTAATTTTTGCATTATTTTGTGAAATCATTCTTTTGGAAGTTTTTACATTTTCTTAATTAAAACACTGAACTGCACTTTTCTTTACATTGTAAAATTGGCATGTTGAAGAAATTAATTTGCATAAGTAACCAACATTTAAATGTAAAGACCTCCAGTGATGAGATTTAGATCCGGTTGGTGTGTGTTTTGAGTTCTCACAGTTGTGCCTGCAGCTCCAACACGACGGCCTCCAGTTCTTTTTTCTCCTGTTGGCTCTGGACCGTCAGCTCCTCCACCTTGGCTCTCAGACACTTGTTTTCCGTCTCCACGTTCTTGAGCTGCGACTCTCGTAGGCGCACCAGCTCCTCCAGGTAACCCTGCAACATATGAGTAAGGAGCTTTGTCTTTTGAAGCCAACAGCGAGAGAAAATCGTTTTTATATCACAAAAGTCACCTTTTGGGCATAGACGATTTTAAACCTCTGCTCCATCTTTCGGCATTTGTTGCTCCAGCTCTCCTCGTCAGTGACCAGTGGGATGTAGGGATGCTCTGGGACGCTTTCCTCGCTGTTACTGCTGTCCAAACTTCGACGGTCCTCCTCATCACTCAGGTAATCGTAGCTGTGCACCAGAGACATGGCACATGGGTTACACACACGCACACAGAAATGCAACGCTAATATTTGAGTGACAGGTTCAGTTGTGTCGATCTCACCTCTGAGTAAACTTCAAGTAGGGTGTGTAGTCGATCACAGCTGGAGATTTCCCATCCAGGGTCTCCCCCTTCAAGCAAAAACTACAACGAAACAGGGAGTGGAAAAGGGAAGCTTCATTTCTAGCAAAGGGAAATGTTTCGATTCAAATTGATATGTATTGTCAATTCTTACCATAAGCCTGGATTTTCTGCATTTCAAAGTCTTTGTTGAAATTCAATAGATTTAAATTTAATAAAGGATATAACATCATACAAGATAGTTAAGTGGTTTTGCCTTAATCTAAAGGACTCAACCCTAACGAGTGAACATCCGATGATGTAGACATGTAAGTATTCAGAAATTTAAAAAAAGTCTTTATATAGTTTGTTTTATTAAGTTTAAAATGAGAACTTAGCAATGAGGCAAAAAAAAAGAGCAATTTTCTGTTTTTTCCCAAAATCTTCATGATGGGAGATTAAGGGGAATATTGCTTCTGCTAATGCTCCAAGTCTGCAAAACCCAAAATTACAGTCAGTTTGATTCCATAATAGCAGTTATAGAGCCAGCAAGAATTCTCTTATGTTTCTATGTAAAAAATTATTTGACTAGATGACAATTGTGAGATAGAGCACAATTTATTGAGATTATATTTAAAACTTTTTATCCGGTTCCTCTCTCTGTCTAAAACCAGACAGTTCTCAGAAATGTTATGAAATGGAAAAATTTGTATTATTCTGAGAAAATTCAATATTTTGTAAATTACTTAAAGTTTGAATGAAGTTTCGAGTTGAAAGTATGAATGCAAACAGAGCCACTGAAAATAAACTGATGAATGACTCGATTTAAATCCATCAGAAGATTACTGGTGTGTATTTAGTAATTATATATTGACATATTCTGTACTTCTGACTTTTCACCTGAAGTCAATGGCGCTGAGACCAATCAGCATGCCTGTCAGGACTGTGGCCTCCTCTCTCAGCATAATGGCTCCATCATCATAGAACCTCCTGTCAGGAGAAGAGGTGGTATCATATACAAATGTTACTGACACAATGATTCAACCCCAAACCAATTAATGTCAGATTTTTTGGTACGTTTGATGTTCCGTACATGTGTAGCAGTCCTATAACTTCCTTTAGAGCAAAATAATTGATTTCAGTCTCTTACTGACGCAAAGGCCACTTAGAGTCAAATATGTTGTTGAAATGAGAAAAGTCATAAATTTGTGGATTGTTCCTTTAAATTATAACCCAGACCTGGTTGTTCTACTGTCCCTCAGGGCAGTAGATACATATTCAGAGAGTCTTTTCTCCATCAGCGCCACTCGAATCCACGCACGTCCCTGTGGAACAATGTTAAAAGTGAGTAGGAACAGGGGGTCCTCTTTGCTTCTCTCTATAGCACTGTCCCACACACATGCACTCACTGTCATGCACATAGTTCTGCATAAAGTTGGCCTTGCCTTGGCTCTTGATGTGCTGATGTTCTCTATGTTTTCGATGCTGGCAATGCAGTTGTTCTGCACCTTGCTGCACGCAAGCCGGATGTATTCCCAGAAACTGCGTTGTCCATCTGAGCTGAACCAGCTTCCTGAACCTGGTGCAAGATGAAGCAATAAATCATCTCTGCTCTAATAAAAACTGTGAGCAGGAAACCATGGCAATAGTACAGTTAACTGGATAATCACACATGATTTGCCCTTTTGATAACAGTATTTTCAACCCACAGTTAATGTCTAGAGTATAATGCATATAGTAGAGTTTTATTTCAAAGTTTTGTATTGAATCTTTAGGTTTTCCAATCTATGTACAACTCTATTTAAAATAAACCATTTGGTCCATCTTTTCCTGTGCTATATGTCACCTGCTGTGTTACCTTTAAAGCGGTGGCTGAGGATGTGCTCTAAGATGGCAGCAAAGTTAATAAACTCCTCAGATGAGTCATCTATGGGCTCTGCTGTGTACTTTTCTAGGAGAGTCTTTACAGAAAATCTGAAACAGAAGCCCACAGAAGAATATGAATTAGAAAAAGACAAGACAATGCATAGTGGAGATTAGACTGTCTCTCCTCAGAGGCAACACTCCATTTCAATTCAATCAAGCCTAATTGGAAATCAAACTCAAAATGGATTATGGGTTATGGCAGACGATCATGAACTTCCAGTATTCCAGTTACACATCAGAAGTAGGTGCAGGTTTATAACTCTATTTCTTTTTTGAATCCACACCAAACTGTTCACTCACATATATAATAGATCCAAAGATATTATTGATTCTTTTGTAAAGATCCATAAAGTCTTCGGAAAATGTGACAAAAATGTAGCAATATCTTGCAATGGTAAACAAGAGTCATCTAAAGATGACATATCCTGCGGGCATCCTGAGAGCATTGTTCAACAAATGCATAAGTAAATGACACATGTCCAACGGCTTGTTGAGTCTCTGCTGTGTCTCAAATCAAATACTTCCAGATTCAATCTTGCCAGATTGAGTGTATAAGTGCGTTATCACTAACAACAATGTCAAATTGTAGTTTACTTCAAGTACCCCGTAAAATGTGTAATTGGGTTTTTATTTTAGACACAAGTCTTGACTTTCCTGGTGAAATAAAGTTTAAACCCACCCTCAATGGTCTCCATCAAGGCTATGTTGTGGAATGGGAGGGGCTTACAAGAAGCAGCGGTGAACAATAGTGTATTATATACATTTCTATCTCGCAGGAAACAGGGATCACGTTAAACCTGTGGTTTCTGAGGTCTGGTTAGGGTTAACCCTAAGCCTTTACATATAGAAATTAAATAATGTTCAACATGCCAAACATGCATGTTTGGTATAATTTTTGCAGCATATCATCTCTGCCAGTTCTTCTTTTAACAATTTAATAATTTAACAAACTGTATTTATACTAATCCCCAGGACATGTCTAATTAGGGATAATGAAGATGTGATATTATGATCCATTAAACAGTTAATATTAAGTCAATATTTTGAAAGTGGTGTGACGTTCATTGTCAGATATCGTGGAATCAAATGTTGTACTTTCGTGTAAGTGCAAAGCAGCAGTGCTTGATTGAGACAACACTAATCTGTCGCATTCACACACAATGCAAGTAAGTATAGAGATATACAGTAATCTACGTAGTAGTATGCTCACAGAAATGTGTGATTTGAGATCCAGCAACAGAATAGTGTTTATTATGTTGAATCTATGCTGAGGAAAAAATGACCACCCTTCAAGGTCTGCATAAAATCATCTATACAAATGGAAAAAATCAAAAGGTAAAATTTGTACACCATACTACAGTCCCCTGATACATATTTTCATGGAAACCACACAAAATAAAATGAGTATTAAATTAAAAATGTCATAAGGCACAACTATTTATTATCCCTAATATGTGCGTTAAGTTTGGTGGGGCTGGAATACACAGTATAGAAGATATGCTCTGGATAAATAGACAGATATACTGACAACTAATACCTTCTATTTTAGAAGGCTGTGAGATAAATTCCCCCCCCCCCCCTTCCCATTTATGTGGATACAATCCAAATTTTAAGGGGTTCTTTCTTGACTGACATCCATCATTTATTAAAGTTTTGTTTAAAGCGGTTGAGTTGGCCGATGCCTCCAGCTTGAAACTGTGAAGAATTTGAATGTCAGTTACACCATGTGCTGCAGCCGCCGATGCATTGCAGCCGTGTACTTTACACAAGCAGACAAATGTACTACTGTATTTGAACGCTGTTACGACAGCGGAGATGAGGGGTTTTTTCTTTTTAATTTTGGAGCCATGCCATCTTATTACACTGAGGTCACCCCAATTGTCTTGTGTACTGCACAATATACCCCTTTCAGTGCAGTGGCTGTGTTAACATGAAAACAATACAATTATCCCTGTTGTTCGGCCTTTGAGCACATTGTGCTTCCAGGTCCCCTTGGGTCTTATCTCTCTGAGGGCCTGGCCAGCATCAAAGAATGATCATATAATTCCCTCCCACTCATCTATGCATTGTGGCCTGATCTATTTAGGGCAGCCGCAGTCACAGCTTTAATTTGGCTTTTGAACTTACATGCTGACCCTGCTGGACCCACAGGCTGCAATGCAGCCTGGATGCTAGGAGCTGGAATTGAAGCACAGGCTCAGGCTGACACAGGCTTCAATGGGCAACACTAGCATTACCGAGGGCAAGACTGCCCTGGCAGTGGGAAAAACCTCCATTGCCAGGGGAAAGACTACCGTCTCCTTGGGCAACTCCTCTATCTTCAGAGGAGTGACCACCACCTCCATGGGAGATTCCACCATCCAAAGGCAAAAGACTACTGTGGCTATGGGACGGGCGAGCTTCAGCCGGGGAACCACAACCACATCCTTCCGCAAAGCCTTGATGCCCAAACACAGGGACACCTGAATGGAAAAGGTCGCTGTAGCCGGGGCTAAGACACCCAAAGCAGCCAAGCATTCCAAAACAGACTCTAACAATGAGTGGAAAACCACATTTTCATCAAGCAAGACTTCCTTCACCACAGGCAGGATTTTGATCCTGAGGACTAAGTACGCCATCTGCTGGGGTACATCCTCCATCTCCTGGAGCAGAACCACCATAAGTTTGGGCTGCAGCAGCTTAGTGCTGGGAAAAACATCTGTTACACGAGGCGAGACCACGAGCTCTCTCAGCACTCTGACCTTCAGCCATGGGACCAAGTCTGTGTCTGTGATCAAAACCACCCTCAACAGAGGCAAAGACACGCACAGCAACATCTACTGGGATTTTCACACGTGACTCCTGCACACACTTAAAAACCAAAGGATAATTCTATCTGGTCAGTTTTAGAAGGTCAGTAGTATAAAGAGTTAATAAGACCGCGGCTATGTCTGTGGACTACAGGCCAATGTGACGTGACATCATCTGTTATGTGTATACAATAGGTTCAAAAAGTGGATTCCCAATTAAGAAAGGGCTAAATGAGTTGCAGACCTAATGGGTTTGAAAACAGGGACGTTCCAAAGCCATGCTGAGACGGATAATTCAATTTGAGTGAGGAGATGATGGTTTATGGTGTGACGACTGCGCAGGGAGGGTACGTGTGAAACAGCTGTGTGGGATGTATGTGGAGACACAAGAGAGAGTGGTCTTTTCCTCAGCTCTATTCTTCTGTATGTTCTGCTTGTGCAGTCATCACAATGTCTTCAGCTTTGATATAAATGTGGTATTTTTGTTCATGCAGAAACAAATGGTCTTACTAAACTTCAATATATCCAAGGGGAAATACAGTTTCAAACCAGAAAACTGTAAAACCTGGTGGGTGTAACGGTGCTTATAAAAGTAACATGTCTAAACTCCGCTTGGCTTTATTGTTTTGTAAATAGATGTGAGTTTTGCGTCTTATTCTATGATCTAAAGGTTAAAAATGTACGGCTCAAGTGACTTGCAAGAGTTCACCAAGGACAGACAACTGCAGGACACCCATATCTCAAGACGGAGGGGAAACAAAAATGCGGAGCATGAAGTACATGTGGAGGACATGAATACATTTATCCTTTCTTTTATCATTTCTGACAGAGTGCCACTCTTTTCATATACGCCGTATGCAGAGCCAATGTCCTACAATCAGAGGCTACAGCGAACAATGGTTCAGAAGAAAGTGATCTCACCACAGATTGCTCTCTTTGCAACAATGTACCCTTCAGCCAGCTGCTGTCGTTGTAGAGATGGGACAATCACCCCACTGTCCCATGCCCCAGTGTCCACCTACGGCTGCCTCTGTCCATTCACGGGGACACATGGGTGGTAGGTGGCCTTCCAGAGCCCACGTCCATCATCTCAACAAAAGCATTATGTGACACGGGGGATGTTTTGTCCATGCTTATCATTCTGGTACACTCTGGATTGTAGCTTACTATTATCCCGCAGGGACAGAGCAGCGTGTGCTGCATGAGTGTGCCATGCTTGACGTCGAGTGAGCCCCGAACCCCGCTGACGAATCTGGGTAAGGAAGACCAGCTTCTCCTCAATGGGGAATACCAGCTTCACCGAGGGGAAGACGGCCTTAACCGTGGGCACCACCAGCATAAAGAGAGGAAAGAGCAAGCTCGCGTTGGGGAACTCCTCCATCATCAGGGGCAAGAGCACGACATCTCTCGGCTCCTCCACCATCACCAGCGGGAAGACCAAGATCTCCCTGGGCAGTGCGTCTTTCAGCAGAGGCTCTACCACCACCTCTTTTCGGAAAGCCATCTTTCCCAAACGAAAGACACTTTAGATGAGAGGGGACTTCGTCGTGGGTTGGGGGCAATGGCACCAAATAGCGGAAGAAAAAAGCACCATCACAGAGAATATATGGAAACCACTAAGGCATTTGCAGTGGGTCTATTCCAAATGAGGGTGAATACAGGATTAAATCTACCTTTGCAGCTTTGACTTGTTTTAAGTCAAGCCGGATTTATCAAGAACACAGGTCAGTGTTATCTAGATTCTTCTAAAAAATGTAATACATAATGGTGTCAAGGTCTCGAGGTATGTGCTATACTTCACCGTGATCCACAAACTGAATCCCTCTGGCCAGTTTCCTAGAAGTACAAATATGGTATTTTTGGGAAGTGAATCAAAGCTCAAGAGACGGATCTGTTTTAGAACATGGGTTCTCCTTTGGCAAGATTTACCATCACGAGTCCTTCCAAAGATATGACTCTCCAGAAAATGTTTCGATTCCTCTTTTCCTCAATCTCGAGGGGAATAGTGGGCAGGAAAAGACATATTTCCTCTTGGTTTAGACTTACAGTGATAGAAAGACTTAAAAAGTTGATTCATTCTGTATTGTTTAAGATGCCAAGCCTTTAGAAAACCAAGTGTGCGTTGTAGTTCCTAGGGACGAGAATATGATCTACTGCTAAATGGCGAGGTTAACCTGTTTGCTGAAGTTATAGCACTGTTAACCATCAATGCTGACTTCTCAGGACAGCTTAGAATGACAGCATTATCTCAAGAATGCCTTAGCAGATGACTGTATATAAACAGGAGTCTTTTGATCTGAAGGAGAATTGCTAGCATGCCTCAAGTGAGAAAGGTTGGAATGCAAGTGCAACATGTTCTTGGTACGATTTGACACTGAAAAACATTTGGTGGGCCTTTGGACAAGCTTCTTTTGTGCCCCCTCTTACACTGCCAAGCTCACTCCCAGCTCTCTTTAAAATGTCCTCTTGTTCTCCTCTCTCACCACTGCACTGCCTATCAATTTTCCCTATCAATTTTGATAGGCAGGCCCACCAGGCGTAACAAAAACTATATTTATAATCAGTGACATGGCACCGAAATTTACAAAACTTCACATTAACTCTTTCAACTGTCCATAAAAAGTTCCCTGACTCGGTCCTCTGTCTCTTCCTTCCGCTTTCTGTCTCCCTCTTCAGCCTTGGCAAAACGAGCAGCATCAGGTGCCACAAGCGGACTTGCAGCATTATGAAACACCAGCCATTGCTGTGTTTATCATCCAGAAGGGTTGGTGGAGACATCCTGTCCTGTCTTGGATTGGCACAAAAGGCCAAGAGAAAAAATACACTTTGAGAAATATTAAGATAGGACAGATAATTCAGGGCAATTCAAAATAGAGCAAAAGACAAGACAAGAGAGGAGGGATTGTCTTCTTCTCACCCGCCCCACTGTGAATGAGCTCCAAGGCAAAGTGTTTTGTGGTCAGAGGAGGTGTAGAGGGACTGATGTGCAAGTTGGACAGCAAAGGTGTTGGGCTGAAAAGCACTGAGAGTGTAAATTTGGTGTTTGAACCTGATAGGGGGGTAAAATTGAGAATAACAGCATGTTGGTGAGAGATTTCTAGTGAGAGAGTAACCTATAGAAATCCCAGAAAACTAAGATAGGGTTGTACAAAGACTCAACTATAAAACTATTTATCATCTCTGAGGATTTCCTAAGAATGGAACTGAGTGTGGTGGAGAATGGTGGCACTTGCTAGTGTAAAGAAGAGCCACCCACTCGCAGAAGCACGTCCATTAGACATGAATATGTAACAGTGTTTACGACCGCACACAACAGATTTTATTCTCTGTTGCAGAGCCATGCCCCAGATGAGCTATAGCCTTCGCCAACATGAATCACATCACCATCCTCCCTCCTTTCATTCAATGTTCCTCTTGTTTAAAGAAAGCAGCTGGCAGGGTAACGCCTTACGTCGGATTTCTCAAGACTCACTCATCTTATCTATGTTTTCTTAGGTTCACCGTGTCCACAGCAAAACCGCTCCTCCAGCCACAGACGACGGGACGAAGGCTAACATTCAGACTAAAGCAGCAAAATGTTAAATGTTACGTTAGAGCATGTGGCCTTTTGAACAAATTCCACGGTGACTCTGGGTACATTTTTGCCAAATTCAGCTCAGATAAACAGAGTTAGGGGAATATTCCTAACATGGCAGACTAGCGGCCGAGAGTCTTAGTCTGCCATGTTAATTTAAATCTGTTTCTATTTGCAACGGCACAGAGAGCACGATGACAGCGGTGTCCCTGTGGACCTGATAAATATCAACAAGTTTCTAAGAAGCCATCAGGGCAAAGTTTCTGGTGCGGTAGGTTAAAAAGCATTGCAGCTAAAATTGTTCATACCTTCTCCTCACTGCAGCTTTTCACCCAACTGCAGCAGCATCTTCATTTCTCTATTATGTTTTTGCCCTAGTTGCTTTTAAATATCAATTTATTCTATTCTTAAATCCTTGACACCGGTCCAATACAGAAAAGTATTGCCTGCAGAGGTTAAAATGTTTAGTCAGGTTTATCTTTTACTATACACATGTCTATTGCTGTACAGAGGAGTGTCTAATTAAATAAGGCTTGTTCTGAAAAAGGCACTGAAATATTTATCTGACATTGCAGAAATTCCTGTGCCTGAAACTGGTAAGCTACATTATGTCAGATCACGTGAAAACTCTTTACCCCTGTGATGGACGCAGATGGACCTGAATATAATTGACTTCCTGGTACAAATACTTCAAATGTATTATCTAGAATTGAAAATGTTAATCTCTGAGTGTGCTGATTGTATTTTAAACATATATGATGTGAAGTGAGGTAAAAGAGGTCAAACTTTATGTACACACACACACACACATTTAAAAGGAAATAAAAGCTTGGCTTTGTACTTATCTAGCTTTAACGTCAGCTGAGCTATTGTAGCCGGGCAGCAGTTCAAGCTGAGGAAATGTCTCAGCAGCATGACGGAGCCTGGATCCTACGCCAACATGACGCCCAGCCTGCTTAAATGCCACACCAGAGGCCTATCCTGCCTGCTTCATGATCTCTCTCCAGTGAGACCGTGCAAACACACAACAACCTGACTACTTGAATTAACTCTGACCTGAACAAATAAGGAATAAAAGGTCAGAAACATCATGAAGGAGGAGATAGAGATGTGAAACTGCCATACACCGGCTTGGAAGAGGTTGTCCTCCAACTGAAGCTAATCAATGTTGTTCATTAGGAAATGGAAAGAATCTGTGTGGTAAGCATTACTGATGGAAAGCCGTTTGAGAATTATTTCTTAGCTGTCCTGTCTATTTGTTATTAAAATGCTCCGATGATTAAACTGGTCTCGGTTTGATCAGGACAAACTGTAAACAGTCGTGTTTTTGTGTTAATCTTTCTGTGTTGTTTGGAGTCCACTGTGATAACTTTACTTTCTTTGCAAACACGCTCTGTGTGTGATGCTGTGTGAATTTTGTCTTCCATGTGCATGTTACTAAAATGCAGACTTGATGTTGGCCATAAAGGAAAATGAATAAAGAGCTTGATTGAGTGTCAATTTGAGAGTGGAAAAAGTCTTTTATTATTCATTTTGGGGCATTTTTTCATAGTTTTGAACATCGCAGGGATTAACGGTGAATAAGGGTTAGGATGTGACTTTAAGAGAAAACACAAAAAAAGTCTATACAAATAATAATTTGTATTAGCATATATGACTTTAGCCAATTTGGAATTCAAACGCCATATATATGTTTTAGTAAATTTTATGAGAGCACAATAAAAAGTATCAAAGTAATGCGGTAATTTTCATACAAGCCTATTTTCATTTTCTGTTGTGATGTTACAGAAAATAAAGAATACTATGGCTGCAAATGATTACTAAATAAGAGCTTGAATAGATTATGAATTATTTGAGAACTAATTTTAAGAGTAAAAATCTCTTAGTCCTGCTTCTCAAATGTTATGTTCTGGATTTCATAACAATGGTAGTAAAAATGCTACTTAGGCTCCATAAAGATAAATATTGTTGGACATTTTTCTGGCATTTTGAAAACAATCAATGTTGGAGTCAATAATAATGAAAATGCATAAAGTAGTCATTAGTAGCAATTATTTGCTAATCTAAATCTGCATTAAAGTACTTTTATAATCCTGCAAATAATATCAAAGAGATCTCTTGAAGACAGAAAGAATACTCATTAAGATTGCCATTATTACTTTAATAATAAAATGATAAAATTAAAGCAAAGTATTAATTTCTGTATTTTCCTGTTTTCACTTACACTATTATGATGTGCCCCACAGAGATAGATTATAAGAAAGACATACAAAAGTAATGACCTGAGGAGATATGAACAGCAAAATAGTTATATATCTATAATTTTTTATAGTTTTATAAAAAATTATAGAAGCAATGTATACACTTTTAAACGATTCAACTCTACCTTATATTTATAAAAAATCAAGGCCACTATCTCAATGGGTATCTGTGTCTCTGGACTGATTTGTTCTAGACTTTATGGGCCTGTTATTGAGTCATTTTTGTCCAAGCATAGCCATCATTCACAAAGTTAAAGTAAAAATATTGTAATTACCATTATCTTGTAATGGTTAAGAAATCTCCCTGGACAATACCCTGACTCTACAAAGAAATGATCAAAAATCCTTCATAATTTTTTGATTAATACCGCTTAAATCAGTGCTGACATAATCATAATCATCTTGGTAACAGTGTCCACCCTGAGGCCTCAACCTCGGATCAGGGGTTCTTGGTACAGACTCCATCAAACATGAGAAAAGTTTAAAACTACTGATGTAGATACTGAGTCAAATACCAGATGATTAAATGTCAATCTTATGCATAAAGTAAAGAAGCTTCATTATCTATCCATTCAGATTTGAATTTCAAATCAAAGTAAACTAAGCTAGAGGAGCCGCTGGACATGATGTGTCTGGAATCTCATACATTTTAATTACAGGCCCTCTTAGCTCTGGTCATCTGTGATGAATATGAGTTTACAGTTCTGAGCTCTCATATGAAGTATTCCCATCAGCATTCATTGTGCTGTATGGGCTAAAGGACACTGATGGGGGGAGGAGTCCTTGCACTGCTTGAAATGCCCTTGGCCAACACAGGCACCAAACCTTACTGTGATGAAGGAACAAACCTGCTTTTGATTATTAGGGTTTCACTCTGGCTTTATTCTAGGAGTGCATTATCATTACAGACAGACTCAAGCAGGTGTCTCAACGTCTTTAAATAATTCCTATGAGAAGTATTAAAGGATCAAAATAAATCCGACCAAAAATATTTTATATAATGCACTTTAAATAATATTTTAGGGAAAGGGCTATACTCATTATTTGAGAAAAAACATTTGAACTAATAGGATATTGTAATATTTTTTCTGTGCAATAGGATTTCATTGTAGGGGTATGTAAAGGTGAAAACAAGTGCCTCCTTTGCATTTCTATAAATGAATGTCATATTCTGCATTATTTCCCATCGCTTTTATATTCTGCAGACATTTTAAAACTCTATGAATGTGCTTGATGAAAAAGATGAATACATTAATATCTTCCATAGCGGAAATCTTATTGGAATAATAGGGTGGGAATGCAGAGGATCTGGATTTGCACATGATACAGCCTGTCGACGTAGTCGTGATGTGTACCTGCAGACCGTGATGAGGTTTTTTCGCTCCACGCCGATGCTCCGAGCAGACGCCTTTTTCGATGTCAGACCCATAGCCATTGCTGTCTGAATGCAGCCCGTCTCCATCCAGCAGCGGCCCCGGGGCCTCTTCGGGTTCCCTACCCAGGCCAGGACCCCTCCCTCCTCGCCTGCGTCCTACAAACACCCGCTGTCCGCTGCAGGGAGCCTAGGATGTTGCTCCTGGAGGAGGAGGAGGAGGAGAAAGCGTGGGTTCTGTGAAGAAAGAGATTGGTAAATACACAGGTTCCGGTTAAAGATTTCAAAATAAAATAACCCTAATTTATTATCCTTTCTCTATGCTTGATTTCAAATCATGGTGCTTTTATTTACAGCTTAATTTCCTCTTCTGGTGATCTCACGTCATGCATTTAGCGCAGCTAATGGACCAGTGGAAACAACTAGGTACATTTTCTCAAGTACAATAATATTTAAATACATTTTAAATGTATTTGACAACTCACATTTCATGGCACTTCTACCTTTTCTACATTTGTCCTTTAACCTTCTAGTTACCAGTTTCTTTTTATATTAAAATTTCCATAAGCTTCCAACTCAGTGAGACCCATTTGTCAACAAATGCATTAATCATTTAATATTTGAGAAAAAAGCTGCTGTATTACATGTTAATTTATTTCTCCCAAATTTATTTCTTTAGTTCTCCCAAATTTTAAGCTTAACAAACTATTTAAAAATGTGTCTTTGCAAAACTGTTTTTGCAAAAATCAGGAAAGAGTCAAAAAAAAAAAAACTCTTACAAAGTTCTACAATTTTACAATAAACATCACAAGTTATGAGTGGTGATATACGTCTTAAATGGCAAAACATATTGAACAGGAGCTGAAAATACATGTTAACATGGAATCAAAGTCCAAAAGGGAGACACCCAATGACAGCATCATGTATGATGTCATACCTCACAGACTAAAATAATTCAGCAGTAAACGGCACCTCATTATTGGGGTTTTTCATAGATACCAGTCAACGATTGGTAATTTATACAGAACATCTGCCATATTGCTTTAAACAGTGCAGTAAGACAAGGGAACAGGTGAAAGACAGCCTGGAGAGATTGAGGTATGCACTGGTGAGAAAAGGAATTAAAGTCAGTCACAGCAAGACAGAATGCATATGTGTGAATGAAAGGGAGACAGGTGGAACAGCAAGAATGCAAGGATTAGAGGTGAAGAAGGTACAAGAGTTTAAGTCTTTGGGGTCAACAGTTCAGAGCATCCTTGGTAGGAGGATGCTTGAGATGGAACTGCCAGGCAAGGGGGGAAAGGGGAAGACAAAAGAGGAAGTTTCTGGATGTCACATGCAGTTGGTTGGTGTGACAGAGGAAGATGCCGAGGAGAGGGGAAGATGGGAACAAATGACTCACAGTGGAGACCCCTAAAGGAAACAGTCAACAGAAGAGGAAGACGCTTTGTATAATGAGGGCACTTAATGGATGTGTGTTTCTTCTGCAGCAAAGCACTTTTTGATGATACTGTATATTTTAAATATAGATTGTAAAGTTAATCAAAAAATTATTTCTTTACATAATGTTCTTTGGGGGAAATTTATAAGTTTAATATCTTAAACATTCTGTATTTATCATAAAATGATAAATTGTTTGGTAAAGCATTTTATTATACAGTCAGTAAAATCGGACTTATTTCATGGAAAATAGTTAATTGTAATAAGCCATGCGCAACCTTTTTGGTAAGCATATTTTGAAAAAAACTATTTGTCCTAAATTAGACTTTTTTTGGTTGTATCGGTAATTGGTTGTGTCAATTACCGAGTAATTCTGTTTAGTAATTCCCTACAGGCATTCATATGTCAAAACAAATCTTACTTATCTAATAGGAAGGTCTCATTAGCCAAGATTAATGCTTCCTTTTCGTTGGCCCCTTTGACCTGGTGTCACTCTTGGCTCCATCCTTGGCCTTTTACACTTCAGCATATACTGTACATGCTGAAACTGGGTAATCTTATAAACAGGTTCAGTCGAGTGGCAAACATTTTTCAATAAGTAATGGACTCAAACTGTGCTCAATCAAACAGTTGAGCAGGACTAGAAAAGGAGTTCAGAAATAATTAATGTTAAAACAAACATTAGAATGTATACATAATATAATTGTGCCCCAGCCAAATTCATCTTGACCTAACTTTATGAAAATTTTATTTGGAAATATTTTTGGTTAGTTGTAAACACTTTTTTCTCACCAATAAAATTAGAGGGGTTATTTTCAAAACATATACAACTAAATAATAATAATAATTAATAAAATTGGTATTATTATTAAAGATTGCATTGAATATTCATGATCCTTGTTTGCAGTAGAAGAGGACTTGCACACAAGACTTTATTTATTTATCGGTATATTGTAGAACATTCTGGATTGATGTTCAGATTTACTTTGATTCGAAGTAAATCAGGACAAAATGTCCAATTCCAAGATAAAAACATATTTATTTATTTTGATGGTGTTTGATCAAGATAACAATACTGTTTTTTTTTTATGAAATCAAGAATTTATCAAGGAAAGTTTTATGTTCACAAACCAACGTTCTTTCACTTCCTACAAGAACTGAAGCAATACTGCAATAAGAACATGATGAAATCAAGCTGTGTTTGGGAAGTTTAAGTTGGACTTTTGAATTTTTTATTTTGTTTATTTGTATTTATCTGTCAGGCATTATTTTGGATATAATAGTTGTATTTCATATGTAGTTCTAAATAAAGGTTAAAAAAAGTTTGCGATATGACACATAAGAAGGCCATTAGAACACGCTGTGTTTCAGGTGTATGTTTGAATTTTTAATGCATTCCTTTGTATTTATTTATATTACTATTTTGTAGTCGTGAACAGATTTACGTTTAAATGTTGTCGTAATTAAAGGTTTAAAAAAACAAAATGTCCTAAGAGACAGAGCTTCTCCGGGACGCTAGGGGGCGCTGTGTGCATATCGGTTATTTTTGTTTTTATATTTATGCTGCAGATCAACATGGCGGACTCTGAAGAGCCTAAGTCAGGCCCTTGCACCTTTTTGTTCAAAAAATCAACCAAGAAATTCTCGGGGCGAAAGAGAGCAGCAAGTGATGACGAAAAAGGTAATAATGTTTGACTTAGAAACGTGTTTCGTCCGTCGTGGCTTTGTATCAGGGCCAAACGCAAATTAGCTCACCGTTTCAGATAAGATCTCGGATGAAGGCTCTATAGCTGAAAACGTTGGCAGGAGTTAGAATGAAGACCTAACATAATGACGGAGCTTAGATCAATCAGCCAACACGGTTTTTTTGTTTTTTTTAGCAATGCCACAATTTTCTTACTTTCTATGCTCATTTAATGTTTTGGTTGAAGACAACAAACTGACACACGAGGGAAGACGTGACCAATTCCATTATTCCTACAGTTTCAAATAAGTGTTTGAGTGTTTTTTAAGTGTTTTTTTATTCCCGCATTCTATTGTAACCAAACCAAGAGGCAGATACTTTGCTAAAGACTGGATAATGAAATCAACTTTGTAGATAAGGTGTGGGGGTGTAAAGAGCAGTTCCCCCTCTCGTGCTGCGTTCATTGGCCCAGAATTTAAGATACGTTTGTGCAGCCCACATTTGGCACATGTTGCTTGGCAGTTTATGAAACAGATCAGGCGTTTGAGCTTAAATGGTTGCTGTGAAAAGTTACATTTCACAATTGATGAAGAACTACACCAACAACCAAATTTAACATTTTATTATGCAGAGGGCAACAGTGATGAGGACCAGAGCTCTGTGGTCAGAAGAAAAAAGAAGGAGACTCTGGTCAACCCCATGATTCAGAAGGTAATCTGACTGTAATAACAACAATCATTGTAATGTAGACTCCATATGAGTTGATTTGTGAGTTAAGTCTGATCCGGACCTTTTCTTGTTTAGTCTAAAAAGGTGGAGAGAGATGCTGTGTCTTCCAGTGAAAGTGAAGATGAGAAAAAAGATATCGTCACCTACAAGTCCAAACGCTCAGCAGTAAGTTGTATTTTCTCTCATTTAATTTTGTGAGAGCTCTAACAACCATAAAGTGAATTATACAATGTTCATTTAAAACAGAATAATCACTGATCAGTGATGTGAATGACATTGAGCATCATGTTTTAATAGGAACTGTCCGTGTGTTGCATACATTATTTTGTCCTTGAAGTTGATATGTTGTAAGCAGGAAAAATCCACGAGCGGCAAGGTCTGAACAGCTTTGATAAATGCCAGCTGTGATGATTAGACGATTGGGTCAGAAACTCCTGAACTGCATGTCTTATTGGGTGTTCCGGTCTGCAGTTAGTATTTTCAAATCAGTCTAAGGAAGGAAAATCAGAAAGCGGGATCGTGGGTGTAAGGGTCATCGATGCGTGTGGAATGGAAAGGCTAGACCATGGTTTCCAAACCCAAAGAAGAGTTGCAAGATTTTTGAAAAGTTGATGCTGGTTTTGATAGAAAGGTATCAAAACACACAGTGCATCACAGGATTCTGTGTTTCCACCGACTGGTCAGATCACCCATGCTGATCTCTGTCCACTGTTGAAACTCCTAAAATCGACACAGAGCAATTTGAGAAGGTGACCTGGTCTTATGAATCACGTTTTCTTTTACATTGTGTGGATGGCTGGCCGCGTGCAAACTTCTTTGATGAAGAGATGGCACCAGGATGTCACCTAAGCATTGCTGCAGGACAAGAACCCTCCTTCATTTCCCAAAATGACACTGGCCTTTTTCTGCATGATCATGATCCATACCTCACTGACAAAATGGTTCGGTAAGGACTTGAAGAACACAGCAACCAGCTCAAAGTGTTGACTTGGCATCTTCAATCAATCAGTCAAATACATTTATATAATAAGTATGTTTTGTGCATACGCTTTGACATGTTGCTTTGAAGCTCACATCTCAATATTTCTGCACTGCAGAAATATTTCTGACTCATTGCTATTCTTTCAATTTTGTTTCAAATAAGAAAGCAGAAGGACCCGAGGACATGGGTGCAACGGCTACATATCAGTTGGACACAGAGAAGGACAATGATGCTCAGGCCATCTTTGAAAGAAGTCAGAAAATCCAAGAGGTAACAGTTGAAGTTCTCCATCATTTCATAATCATGCAAAAACCCATTAACAAAAAAAACTTAATTCCAGTTTGAAATGTTGAATAGCTGCACCAAGTCAAAGCTTCTTCTTCTACAGGAGCTGACTGGTAAAGAGGATGATAAAATCTACCGCGGCATCAACAACTACCAAAAATTCATTAAGCCAAAAGATACCACCATGGGCAATGCCTCCTCTGGCATGGTCAGGTGAGTACTAAGATGAGAAATACTAATAGTTGATTTTGCTTTCCTTAGCTATAAATGATTAAATGTAACCAATAGTTGTCGATGCATTTAAGTATATATCATTTTTTTTCACAGGAAAGGACCAATCCGAGCCCCCGAACATCTGAGAGCCACAGTCAGGTGGGACTACCAGCCAGACATTTGCAAGGACTACAAGGAGACTGGATTCTGTGGTTTTGGAGGTGGGTAGGATATTAATTAAAGAAACAAACTTTATTATTATCACCTCAACCATTTACTATGTTTTCTTCCCGTCTGGCATTAGATAGCTGCAAGTTCCTTCATGACAGGTCAGACTACAAACATGGCTGGCAGATTGAGAGAGAACTGGAGGAGGGCAGATATGGAGCTAATGGTGAGTTCAGGAGGGGAAAGTTTTCCACTTTTCCTGCGTGCATCAGCATTTTCTGAACAAGACTATGCTTTCATCCAGATGATGAGAACTACGAGGTGAGCAGTGATGACGAGGATTTGCCCTTTAAGTGTTTCATCTGCAGGGAGTCCTTCAAGAATCCTATCATCACAAAGTAAGACTCCTCTCTTCCACTTGTTCCAAAATATTGTGAATTATTAATCGCTAAAGTATTAACCAATTAAATATCTCTCAGATGCCAGCACTACTTTTGTGAGGCATGTGCACTTCAGCATTACCGCAAGTCCAAACGCTGTTATGTGTGCAACACACAAACCAATGGAACATTCAATCCCGCTAAAGGTGAGCTACTCAGTACCATCACAAGATCCTCTAAGGAAAAAAACTACCTCTAATTCAACTGATTAACTTCAATCATATTTTCTATTTTACTACAGAGTTGATTGCCAAAATGGAAAAACGTCAAGCTCTAAAAGATCAGCCACCGTCAGATGAAGATGATTAGCAGAAGCTTTCCACCTTATCATTGTTTGTCTGGGCATATTTGAAATAAAATGTTTTTGTTTTGGATTCCGTTGTATGAAATCATCATGACAAATCCAGGTGAACAATCTTTATTTTTTTTAAATTCCCAACATTTTTGTTTTGCTCTCACTTTAAAATGTACAAAGAGACCAAAAAGCGCTAATGTAACATTCACGTCTGACGTGAGTAACAGAAGATCCCGAGTGAGCCTGAGGAAATTTATGTCTGTGGTCTGGAGGTCACAGCTCAGATAATACTCTTGGCTTAAGTGCAGCCAAAATGATGAGTGAAGCATGAGATGTAGATTTTACACTGGTGCAGACAGGATACTTACAAATGTGGTTACATACATATCATTCATGTAGCCATGGTTAAACTTCCATCCTCTGTAGAGGAGGCTGAGTAAGCTCAGAAGAGCGGTGTGCACCCTTATGGTGCTCACACTGAGCAGATGGGCCAAACGAGGTAGAGTGCCCCTTCTAGATTTTGAGTAGCAGCTTCCCACTGATCTCTGATCGTACTCTGTAGGGATCTAGGCTACATCTGGAGCCCTCCTCAGAAACATCAACATTGTAGTCCTGTTGGCTCCAGGTGGCTTGTCATATGTTAAGTACAATCTGTAAACGTGTGTGAGAGTGAAACAAGCTATCAGTAGAGCATATGAGAGACATCAAAAATAGGAACATGGCTGCTGGCTTTTAACCTTTTGTCTGAGAACTGTAACTCTTTAGAACATATATTTGAACTATTTACAAAGAAGGCATGACAATCCTGTATGCTTCAAGGGGTTTTCTGTCAGAATCCTACGAGAGTCTCCCCACCAAGTCCTTTACTGTCAGAAGTCCCAGTCATCAATCCCCAGGTGGTTGAGACCCGACTCCAGACCTGCCAGACCAGAGGAAGACTCATGCAGCTGGGAACTCTCGTAGCTGGTGATGGGCGTCACAGGCTGTAGAAGCTCAGGCAGTGCCTCTGAGGGCCGGCGTTTGATCTGAGAAGGCAGTGGAATAACAAAACATCGGTCTTAAATTTTTATTTAAAACTATTGTTCAAATAATTACTCAGACAAATAAAAAATGGAGCATTTTTAAGCAATAAAAGAGCAACAAATTTCTTATATTTTTATTAAGCCAGTAGTTCTATTACAGTAGCTGATAACTATGTCCAGTTTATGCACATACAGTAAATCTAACATTTAGAACAGGAAATTAGATTTTAGATTCAAATCTAAGTAGGTAGTTTTCTGTAGTGGAGGTAAAAGTAAAAACAGCTATGGCAACAGTACATAATACAATAATTGCAATATTGTCAGAATTAATTATCTCGCGCACCTGTTTGAAGAATGTATGGCCTATGAGAGTGGCAGCAGACGGTCTGAAGGAAAAAGAAAGGAGAAAAAGAACACTTAACAATATCTCGTACATTATTCAAGCATGCTGGAAGAGAGAGAGACAGACCTCTTCTCAGGGTCTCGCTGCAGACACAGCTCCACAAAAGCATGAAAGTGTGGAGAGAAGGTCCGGTTGTAGGGGTGTCCTGCTGATGAAGAGGACGGTTCGCCGTTGGAGTGGCGAACACCTCCGGCTCCTAGACCCTCGCAGATCCCAGAGTCGGCGCCAGAGCGAGATGGCTTCAATGAGAGTTCCTCTGGTGGAATAGTGGTGGTGTCCAGCAAACATGGCACCGTCCCGTTAAGCTTCTCCAGCAGCATCTGTGGAAGTAAAGCAGATTCTTTGCCTAAAAAATTGAATCCGTATTGGCTTTGCTGATTGACAAACTGAAAAGATTTCTCTTTTTTAATTTTTTTTTTACTATCAATCAATTAGAATCACTTTTCAATTAATTAAAGAGTGAATAGATCATATGATGCAGAGGGATAGGTAAGAGGGTTTGTTTATTCTCACCTGTGTAGCTGGCATGTCTTTAAAGGGCACATGTCCATTTGCCAGTTCACACGCTGTGATGCCGAGACTGTAGATATCTGACCGAGAGTCATATCCCTGAAGGTTCTGAGAAAGGATAATAATTGCATTCAATTCTACTCAATTTTACCACCAGTTCGCTTTTGTTTCCTTTTAATATGTTGATAAATGCAGCACGGAGTGAAGTTTCCCTTGCATTTTGGCTACAACATAGCATTTTGAAAACTTGGGTAGCAGAGAATATTTAATGCCAGATTTCCTGAACACAGTACTGTACCTGCTTCAGCACCTCAGGGCTGAGCCAGGGTAGCACCTTGACACTGTACTGAGGGAAATCGTGGACAACTTTGGCCCTCTGGCCATGTCGGATCAAACTGAAGATACTCCGTAGACCTGACATGCAGACCTGTCCGTCTGATGAGATCAACACATGGCTGGCCTTTACACTCCTAAACATAAACAAGGACAGCTTAAGACACGGATCTGCATTTACAATTATGGTTAGACTGACATGTGGGTTTAGAGAAGCTATCAGAGGGAAGACAGTATATATTTATATACATACATATATATATATACATACATATATATATATATATATATATATATGCATATATATATATATATGCATATATATATATATATATATATATATATATATGCATATATATATGCATATATATATATATATGCATATATATATATGCATATATATGCATATATATGCATATATATATGCATATATATATATATATATGCATATATATGCATATATATATGCATATATATGTATATATATGCATATATATATGCATATATATGTATATATATGTATATCAACAAAAACACAGATGATATCGTCAATGGTTTTCAGACATTTTGTTTAATTTTGGATTGCACGAAAATGTCTGTCTCTTACCGGTGCACGTATCCCATGTGATGGATGTATTCGAGTGCCTTGAGCATGCCCAGTAAAATATATGCGATGGTAAGCTCACTCATTCCATCAGTGAAATGTGTACAGATCAGATCTCTGGCTGAACCTACAAAAAATACCCAAATGCATCATGAGGGAGAGTTGCCCTCAATTGTTGGAAATATTGGTAGCATACTATACCAAAAACAAAATATAGTGCACTTCTTACCATAAGCCATAAAGGGGGTGATGACCCACAGCTCGTTCTCAGCTATAAAGATGCTCTTGTAGGGTAAAATACTGAGGTGGTGAAACAGCTTTGAAACATGTAGTTCGCCCTGGATGGCAGAAAAGAATTCAGACACCTTATTATGTCAAGATTACACGCAGAGAAGAAAATATGTTGCAGACTCTACTTGGATGTCAGATGGTGAGGGGGAAAATCATTCAGAAAAAGGACACAGAAGGGTCACAAAAGTATTCCCAACGAGGCAGTGATATTAAAGAAGGAACTTTAATCCCAGACAACAGAGGCATAGACTACATGGAGGCTGTGCCACAGTGGAATGATGGGAATTAGAGCTATTGCCTACCTGCAGGTAGATAACCATGTCATTAGTACAGAACTCTAGGTCAATCCGTCTGACGGCTACGTACTCTCCGGTGGGTCTGTATCGAGCCAAGTTCACTGTCATCAGGTGATCCAGGCCCTGACCTAAAACAATGACTTCAATAATTAGGCAGTTACACAAGAAAACCCTCAAAAATGCATTGTCTAATAAAAATGGTAGTTTTAAGATACTGTGCAAAAATGATATTGCATAATGAATCTCGCAAAGGTCAGAAATTCGATTATTGGCAACTTTAATCTACCAGGGCAGAAGGCTGTACCTCAGAAATAAGTAATGCAGACGATTTTATCTTAAATTTAGCTCTTTTCTTTTTAACATTAAAAACTTCTTCCTCTTCTTCAAATTATACAATTCTTACTAACTAGATACCCTTTATTAAAAGATTGCATGCTTTAAATATTTTTCATTTTTGATAATAATGTGTGTAAGAGGCCATACTTTCACTGATACAGACGGTAATTGCTGACTGCAAATGAGAAACTCAATTAAACATGTGTATTTTAGAATTAGCCAAATCCATGAGCTTTGTTTTAGATCTAAATTTGAATTTAGACTTGAGACCATCGTACCTTGCACACCTGATCCATAACTCTCAAATTAGTTATTTGATGGCATGCGTCTTGGAGGGGGCACAGACCAAAGCAGATACTAACGTTCAGTTGAAAACTTGAATGGAGTTTGTCACTGATGCAGTGAACGAGGTGGAACAGAAAAGCAGAACTTTGATTGACATTAAAAATAAGTGGCCTAATTGATCTGACCTATAACATTGTTCGTAAGACTTGTGCTGAACGTGTGGGTTTGGATGTATGCAGTCCGATACCCTATATGAGCATGAAAATCATTTAAATTAAGACTAAACATTGGGATTAGTCAATATCTGTGTGAAAATACTCCATATACATGGATTTCCGCTTAAGTCCGAGGTTCAGAATTTGTCAGCAGCCCACTTCACAGATGAAGCCCAAGGACTTTCTTGGCCGTCACGTACCAATGACAGTGAGGAGCTCGTACGAGCTCCTGTCGGGGAGGAAGCTGCCCATAGTTTCCCGATAAGGCAGGTAGGTCAGACACTCCTGGCTATCCTCCTCATCGGCCTGGGGACAGTGTTGGGGTAGGAAAAAGAGAAAATAAAAATCGTCGGGGAATCTTAAATTAACTTACTGCATTACAGGACTGTTTTAAAAGACAGAGTGTCCAAAAGACGAGTGTAAACTGTTAGATCATCTATTGACAAAGAGTTATCTAAATATGTTAACATGGCACTCCAAACCATCACATGCAAAATATTCACAAGTATCTATTGGAAATCTAATCGTGAAAAATACAAGAAACAGCCATAACATTGCAACCACCTTTTTGATATTGTGTATATCTCTATTTTCCCACCGCAACAGCCCTGACCTGTTGAGGTTTGCACTCCACAAGACCTCTGAAGGTGTGCTGTGGAATCTGGTACAATGACAGTAGCAGCAGATAATTTAAGTCGTGTAAATGCGTGGTGGGGCATCCATTTATCGGACTAGTTTGTCCAGCACAACAGACCAAGTCAACACCGTGAACTCATCGTTTTGTTACTAAAGAAGTTCCTGATCCATTGTTGCAGAGTGCATTACCCTGCTGAAAGAAAGCCACAGTCAATAGGGAATATTTTTTCCATGGACTGTACTTAGTATAAAACAAGCGTTTCCATAAACCACATTAAAGGCAGGAAAAAATGTTTCCCCAGCAGAACATTACCAACTACATCCCTTGCCATACTCTATTGGTACATCCTGGGGCCATCTCTTGCCCAGGTAAGCAAAGCACTCCCATCCCGGCATCTACAAGATGTAAGAACAGGGGCCAACATGAACACTGACTGGTCTGTGTCCATGCAGCTACAAACCTGCAGATCTGGAGATCACCTATCCAGTTTTCACAATACTGCCTTTGTCAAAGTTGTTTCTTGTGCATGTCCCTTTTCCTGCTTCCAACATCAACTTCAGGACAACACTTGCTGCCTAATATATCCCACGCAACGAAAGGTACCATTGAAATAAACTGATAAATATTTTCATTTCACCTCTCTGCAGTTTTAATATATTGGCAGATTTGTGTATATTCTAATACCACAAATGTGCTTTCAATATTTACTTACTTAAATTTGCATGTTGCTTTTGTAGCCCAATACATTTGCAATATATCAGTATTTTAGAAGTAATGTCATGTACTTAAATCAACTTCTTCAACTATAATAATTTCATTATAAACAAAACAATAAATTAATATGTGTGGGTCACATGCCGTTCGTTATTCAGTGTATGTATACTTCATGATTATTAAAGACACATGGATCATAAATATATGTAGAGACAGGTAATATTATTGGCTGTGAGGACTACTGAATTCGTGCAATTTACTGCCATTTAAATGATGGACATGGATAGATTGCAGTTGCAAGCTGCGGAGGCATATGAAGGCAAACTGTAGGAATATTAGCATTGTGTCCATGGTTCCTAAGAAGATCCACTAGAAAAAAGAGAATAGTAGCGTTCCATGAATTGTTGTATTTATATTCTGTTGGTCCGTTATGTATTCAAGATCAGAGACAGACTCAATTGTGAAACTATTCTCATGACTTGTTGCATGTATCTACATGACGAGATTCTCTGGAACACTTTTGGCAGATAAACCTTGTAAGAACGGCCCAATTAAACTGGAATGACAGCAAAGTCCAACATGGTACGCCAGCCAGCTGTTATGGGAAACATCTGTAAATGTGGACTTAAATATTGTTCAAATGTAATTAGATCCAGACGGGGGGATGCCATGCATTGCTGAAGCTTAACGCATGGAACTCCATCTACCCATTCAAAGCCGACAGCTGATATCAAAATATGTCTTTACAACATCAGCTCGCCATCAACAGCCAGCCGTCAACAGACAGGCAGATTCAAAAACACAAACACAAAAATTTATTTTAAGGGAGTTGGTAACAAAACCTAAAAGGAAGCAGTAAACCAGAGCACAGCATGGTGAAGACTCAGATGACAGTATTCTCTGTAAGAGCTGGACTCCACCACAGCCTGCATTCCCCAAAATAAGCCCAGGTGAGTAGTGATCTACCAGCATGTACAGCGTGACATGAACTACACACTCATGCATACATTAATGTACAAAGCCTCAGGGGTTTGTGGGCTCTTCTGCACATAAATTTTTGTGCGCAGACACATGCATGCACACCTTTATATAAAAGGCGAACAGGGGTGGCGATGAAATGACAGGAGTACCAGACTTACTTTCATGTGAGAGAGTCCCTGAGCTTGCTCTAGGGTAGAAAAACCACATCAATACACAAAGATATATACAGAAAAAAACAAGAGACGGATCTCTGTTTAGAGCGGCTCTTCAACTTGTAGATGCAGCGAGGGAGTTTTCAGAAGGAAATTTCATAGACTTTTACTTAACTAGATTTCTTGTGTCCAACATTATTGACTGAACAGCCAGTTTGTCTTTTTTGTCACCCCCCCAAAAAAGAAAAAAAGAAATGAATTGTAATAAACATTGACAGTTTTCATGTTACCTTCTGGAGATCTGATTAAATAGGAATAAATTTGTAAACCACTTAAGTTCTTACATCTGTATGAAAGCAAATTAAACACTGGACATCAATCTAGATAACCATGCAGGTTCTTTCAGGATAGTATGTAAGACAATGGGAACATAAGGCAACTCAAACCAAGATTATTCACAACAAATACTCAACATGTAGCAATTATATGCCTGTGAGAAAGTTAAATAAGGCAAGGAAATGAAGTTTAATTCATCCAGAACCTCTCCATATTGAATGTAATACAGAATTCAGTAATTTGCAAAAATAAAACACAGATTATTAAATGTAAGAGAGACAGACTTAGCCAATTTCAAAATTTAGCTCCATCTATTGAATTGGAATGACAGTGACAAAAACAATTTGTGTAGAGTTCCGCATTTGTTTGGGAGGTTGCTTCAAAATGGGTCGTTTTCTGCAAACCATGCAGAGATTTCATTGGTTCTTTAAGCCTTATACGAAATAAATCCTCACAGTATACTATATTAAGGTATTGATTACTAACCAACTGTTTATTTTAATGTTCTTAATCTTGTATTTTTAATTGTGAAAAAGCACTTTGCACTCCCTTGTGTCTGAGTGGTGCCGTATAAATAAACTTGTTTATTTTATAGGTTAGGGGTATAACAGGAATATCTAAGGAACAAATATCCAAGTTTGGGATCTTAAGTGGGCCAATCATGTCACTTTTCTATGATGTCCTATAACATGATTCATCAATGATTCAATGCATGATCTTCTGGATATTGTCTGTATCTTTGACAAAAACAAAACATTTACTACCTTGGACAGTGCAATATCTTTGTAAATTGTTTTCCAGCACTTGTGTGACATATGCATATCCACCACCAGCTGGGGAGGTGCAGGCAGATTTGGAGAGAATCTGTCTGTTGTACATGTTGGCCCGGAGGAGGTCAGGAGGATACTTAGCTTTTGCGGTCAACTTAAAATTCTGGGAAATGCGTTTTTTCTGCTGACATTTCTGATACACCCTGATTGGATATCCACATAAAATGTGGCACGTTTCTCCTAAATAACCCATTAATACAAGTACTTGAAAGTAATACAATCTTATTTTTCAAAGTCAAATTCTAAAGTCCTGAAAAGCGTCCATCACTCCAATGTCATCCACAGTATAGAAATGTATTTTCCTCTCGATCACACAACTTAATGTGAAAAGTTGCAAATTACACAGACAAAATAAACCATAAGAAGACCCTCAGTCACATTGTGGAATACCACCAACCAGAATTGACCATATTGAGCCATTTTGGAAGTTCAGAAAGTTTCATTCCATTTCTAGAATAACATGAACAAACTCCGAACCATTCAGAACTGTTTCTAATGAGCCTAATATTTTTCCAGGACAAATTTTTGTTAAGTCTTGACCAAGAAAGACGCAGGTATTCATATTTACATTTACATAATTCAACTGATCCAACAGCCCTACATTAGTCCCTAGGATGGATTTATGATGAACCATTCAATCCAGATTACTAATAAAACCCAAGTAGCAATAAGTCAAGAGAGAGGCCACAGTTGAAACAGGTGACCCAGTTTCAGGCAGCTGTAACATTTTCAACACATCTGCAAACCAGTCTCAAAATGTACTCACTCATAGTTTCTATTGTGACAACAGATCATCCATATACTGCATAATCAAAAAAAGAAAGTTACGTGAAATGAGTCACAATCCTCTTCTCCCGTAACTGTTGGGCCTTGCATTATTCAGCACGAGTTGGTAGTGTAGTGGTGAAATAAATTCACTCCAAGTTGGCAAGTCTGACAATCTGGTTAAATCAAAGTGCTCGGCTGTGCAAAGTTTAACAAAGCTAATTTTTTAAACCCGATTACCTGAAACTTTGATCAAGCAGCCTTCTGATAACACTTTGGATGTTTCTTGAATCAGCAACTATATTAATTGAATTATGCATTGAAGCTTCAACGCTAATTAGGAATTTAAAAACTGGGAGCTGTGCAAAACCAGAAATGCCCTCATCTCATATCATACTTAACCACCAAGCAAAGTCCCATTTTACTATTTCAGCATGGGAAGGTGCATAAAGAAAATCTTCAGCAAGTTTCCACCATCTTTAATTTTCAGTCATGCTTAGTTGTATGAGCTGCGAGACTAAGCTAAACATAAAATTATCAAATATTCATTATAATGAGAATCGATTGAATTCCTTGGCCTTCCAGTTGTATGCTAGTATTAATGTGAGTGTACATGTAATTGTTGATATGGATTACTCTGCTCCTGCACTGCAAAATTTCCCATATTCATGATACCAAGTAGAGAATAAACCACAAATGATCTGAAATATTTTCTTAGTTACCAGGTCATACTTGAAACAATCTCATTGTAACATCAGTATAAAAATGAAGTTTGAAATCTAGAGCATGCTGGCTCAAGCTAGTGAGTTCTTCGTTGTATTGACATCTGATGTTTTGATTACATTCAGAGAAATAGTTAAACCATAGCAAAAATAAAGTCATATTTAGTCATAATAACAAAAAAAATAACTGACTGTTTAAAAACAAACATGCAAACTCTTTAGATAAATACATTCACAAGAATTTATAATAGTTTTTTTTTTAAATGTGACCAGCCCAAATAAGACATTAATTGTAATTTTGTTGCACCACCCTCAAATAAATTATCCTAGCAAATAGATCCACTGACATGAAAAGGAAATAAACCACTTAAAGGACAATTAGAACAGGATGCTGCTCCCTAATTATGCTGATAAATATCCTGTGTAAGCAGATGTTTGAGGACTTGACAACCTTTTGTCAGTTCGCTTTGGACCTCACCTCCAAATAACTCCAAATCCCGCAGGCTTTCCACACTCAATTTTTCAGATACCCAACGCTGATAGACATAGAAAGTTAGTGACAAACATGGAGAAAAGAGAGCAAATGCGAGAAGAATAAGAAAACATTCCACAGAAACATAAACATGTATAAAAGGATAGAATAATAAATATGTTTTATGCTGTAAATGTTGTTTTTTCTATGAGGGGAAAAGCAACAGAGAGCTTAAGTACCAAATTTCATGCAGCTTTTCTTGTCTGAGAGGGGAGCTGTTTGAATATGCAAACTTGTGTCACGCCATATACATAAATAATGACACTTTATTGTGCGGTAATAGTGTCTGGCTGAATTGAATGAAAACTGTCATAGATCCTAAACTAATTTGTTTTAGGGATAAACTAACTAATTAATTGTGTACTAAAGTTAATCCTAAATCTGGGATCACATTTACTTCTTGATTGAGACATAGGTTTACAATACCAAATTCATGCCATCATAAAACTTTGCCTAAATTAAGTAGGAGCCATTTAGCATACACTTACAAGAAAAGACATGGATCTTGTTTCGTGTGTTACATACAAAAGGCCGAAAACCTGTCCAGGGACCTGTAAAGACAAGTGAAAATACAAAAAAAAAAAAAAAAACAGGATTGAGGATGTCACTATTTGGACTACTGTGCTAAATATTTTATTTGGTTTGACTTGCTCACCAAAGATATTTTTAAATCGGATATTACAAATAAATTTCAACAAATGCTAGGTGCAAACATGTGAACTGAGTTCTACTTAAAACCTAAACTCTGATGTAACAGTCTAAGGAAAAAGGATTCATTAAATCTCTTTAGTCAACTCTTTGACACTCAAAATACTCACTGTGATGTCATAAGTTGATAATCCTTCTGATACAACTTTCTTAATCAAACATTTGGCCCAACCTTTGAAGAGGTATGTAGCAGTGTAACAGAGACACAATGCACAGATTACTTTCTGCATAACCCTCTGTAGACGATAGAAAACATATGAGAGCATCCATTTGTTTGATCCAAATTACTACAATCTAATAAGAAAACAAACGCAGCACTATAACTAAAATGACATATTTTATGTACATGTCAAATCTAAGAAATAGAAGATACGACTTTATTCATGCCAAAGGGAGATTATAGTTTTCCAGCAGCATACAAGAACGGCAATAATGCAAAATCCACAATGTTCAAATAAGAAATCTGGGATCAAATATAAATTGAATGAAAAATACAATGAAGGTACTACAAGTGTGCAAAGCCAAAATGTGTGTACAGAACATTCATCGGGATGTTCTTCTGTATATGAGGGTATAAATATAGTAGGTGTCAAGATATTTTCAAGAAATAAAGTATTGGATATGTGTGTTTTGAACATAATTATTTGGGAATAAGAAATCAATGGAAGACCAAGCATTACTGTGTCAAAAAATCTATTGGCACGATACTGAAGAATACTTATTTTTGCAGTGTATAATGTAAAAACAATAGGAAGTTATGGCGGTACTGAAATAAAATGAAAATAACATAAGAGCTGATATCATTGTAACACTCCAGAAATCTACACCAGAATACGTCTAAAACATGAGAAACGTGGTATATCTCTACTCCACATAAATTCTAATGATAAATTTGTTGATGCTGCTTGGAAGGATATTAATGCATAAATTGTCTAATGCACGTCATGCTTATTACTCTTTGAAAAGGTTATTAAATACACTTCACAATATAACGATGTCCAGCCAGGTGACCTCTCAGTGTTTATTGTCGGACTGAAGTTTCATTTACATATTTTTCATGATTATGAGTTTGATACTCATTGAAATTCAGACTCGACTCATAAAATAAACAGAAAGGGATGATGACTTTCAACATTCTGCAAATATGTAATATGAACGGGCGAAGAAAAAAATCTAATAATTTTCAGAATATTCATAACATGCAGAGACAATTCTTTCAAGCACCTTGCTAATGTTGCCATGACGAAAGTCGCAGTCTAGCAACGTTGCCGTTAGCTTAAACTGCTATGTTCTTATTCTAACGAGAAAATTTGCTAAAATATGGTTTCAATAGCTTACCTGTTCGTTATTAAAATGGAAATTCTTTGTTATGGGTTCTACAATATTGTAGAATAACTTATTTAGCTAGCCATCCTCTCCAGCGGATGTTTTTGGCAGGTCCCCACTACGCTTTTTGGGATGAGCGCCGTGTCGCATACGAATGACGACAGACTGGTATTCTTTTTGCGCGCATTGTTGACGTAATCTTCTCCTGGGCTACGCAAAACAGTGGAGCTCGTACTGGCTTTAGGAACAGGTAAATACATCATGTACACCACTCCAAAAAATCTTAAAAGCATTTTTAACTTTTTTTAAATAAATAATGTTACTGTATATCGTATGGACTAGTGAAAAGGGCCGCCCAAGTTGCCCATATTTACGGTAAAGCGTTGCACCTCGGCCTCGTTTCTAGGCCTTAAGCTAACGCTACCAATGTGTTGTAATTTATAGCGAAAATGAACGTATATGAATATTTAGCCAACAGTTTAGTCCTGTTTTTAGCAAAGAGCTAAGTCTCCACCTGATAACGTTCGTTCTTGTAGAACCAAGTGAAAAGGGCCCTGCATCTTTTTAAACATACATTTGTCAATAGACATGTTAACATTTTATAAAATTATCTGATTTATTAGTGGATCCAAGTCCGCCCCCTTGCCAAATTTGTGTTCTAAGCGGAATTTGGTTATGGTGCCCGAACATGTGCAGGTGCATGTAAATTTGTAGAACATAAAAAGGTATAATATGGCTAATATAAGCAAATGAGTAAATAAAACAAATAATTCTAAATAAACACTTCAGAGTCACAAATAAATATATGCTTTAGTTTAATAAAAAACGTTTACCTGAAATAAAAACAATAATAAAAATAAAAGCCGCAAGTCCTTCAACATAAGTTACTGACTTCAATTAAGGATAATTCAACCCAAAATTAATGTATTATGGTCACAGAAAACCTTTAAATATCGGAATCATAAATAGCAACTTCACCCTATAAAATAAATAAAAAATATTTTCACATATAATCCAGCTTATCTTTTTTCACTTTTAATATGATCTGTTAATGATAATATTGTTTTCATGATATAAGACAAAAAACTTACAATAATCAATTTATCATCATCATTATCAAAAACAGTTATAACGATGAAATAATAATATAAGTAATATTAGAATTATTATTTTTATTGTTTATGATTGTGCACTGATGGAGTAATTAAGTTTAAATTTAAATAAAAGACTGAAGAATAGGCAATTGTTCAAAATATAAATTGATGTTTGACCAATTAGCACTTCTGTGGCTACTAAATGATCAGTTACCTCTCTTCATTAGAAATGTATGAAGAGAGCAGAAAAAAATGTTAACTGGAGTGCACCGATCAGCAGTCTCAATTAAGGCCGGTTACGTGCCAGTTACACACATGTGCGTACACGCACACCAAACATGAGCTACAAGGGCTCCAAACATCTCACTAGTAAATCAGAAAACACAAAGCTCGCTATTATAACACTAATAAGGACAAAATTAGCTTTGGGAGGACAACCCCGAAAAATGTTCTGCACAAGAAACTTAACCACACACAAAATTTACAAAAACAAATTTAATCACCCCGAGAGACATGGAAAGTTAAGAAGCTAACCTTAGCAGAGCTTTTATGAAATAAAAATGGAGTTTTGAATTTTAAAGGCTTCTTGTTTCTCCTCTTGTTTTCACAGAATAGCCATGAACTGGAATAAGGGTGGTCCTGGTTTTAAGCGAGGCTTTGGGTTTGGGGGATTTTCCCTTGCAGGCAAGAAGGAAGAACCTCAACTCCCTCAGAGATCTCACACCTCATTTGGACCAACAGGATCAAGTGGGGGATATGGGAAGGGCCAGCAACTCCCATCATTCTATAAAATTGGGACAAAACGAGCTAATTTTGATGAGGAAAATGCGTGAGTATTATATCCCTCTATTTTAGATATATAACCTCATTCAAATATAGAATACAATCCCTGAGTAAACCTTCGGTATGAATAATATCGGTTCATATATGTTTTCGAAAAGGTACTTTGAAGATGATGAAGAGGAGTCCAGCAGCAATGTGGATCTTCCGTACATCCCAGCTGAGAACTCTCCCACACGGCAACAGATGAAGGCTGGTGGGGGCTCAGACAGTGAGGATGACCCCTTGGATGCTTTCATGGCAGAAGTTGAAGTAAGAAAATAATTACTTTTAGGCAGAAAACACAAAATGTTTCTACATGTTCATTGATGTTTTCCATAACATTTGTGTCCCTTCCAGAACCAAGCAGCCATAGATATGAGGAAACTAGAGGAAAAGGAAAAGGAGAAAAATTCTGCAAAGTAAGAAATTTATTTGCTCACATTTCTTTATTTGCCTTCATTTTTATTCATCATGAACACTCTTATATAGTTTGTCGGTGAAATTTGACCCAATTGAAGATAGATGCTCCCAATTGAATTACAGAAAATACAGATTATGTAAAAGAAAATGCTAGTCCGCTAATATAATACCATACCTTTTATTAAAATCCTGTACAACTCAGTGCTTATTTGTTTATCCAACTACCAATGGAAATTCAGCTATTTGTATAATTTTTATCCCAAGTTTCCTCAATTATGGACATAAGACTTTACGCAGTCAGCAGTGTTTATGCTGGGTCTTCATAATATAATCAGGTAAGCAGTGACCTTAGTCAAAGTGGGATGTGGATTGTCTTGGGTGTATGAACGAGCCGCAGGGAAGTTTTTTTTCTCCGCTTTTCATTTCAGGGGTATTCGTGATGACATTGAAGAAGAAGATGAACAAGTGAGTGAGCCCTCCATAGTTCTTCATCCACTACATCGTTAATCAGCGAGGTCTCCAGACCCAACATTCCCTAAATCTATCCTCTCTTATCTTAAAATCTGTCCTCTATATTTGGCTATGCAAGGTGTGTAGAAACATTTTGATGGAGTTTGTTTTTCTTGTTGAGGTCATCGTTGAACTAAAGAAAGTCTGAAAAATGCATGTGTAATTGTTGATCTAAGTCAGCAAGTGACAGGATTGATGATATGAAATATGAACGGTAATTTACCCTGTGTCGTTGAGTATCTTGTGAAGTATTTGTCATTAACTGGTGTCTGGATGCTTCCGTCATCAGCAAACTAGATCAAATTTTCACATTAAATGACTGTGCTCTCTGCAGGAAGCCTATTTTCGTTATATGGCAGAGAATCCCACAGCTGGGCTGACCCAAGAAGAAGAGGATGAAGATATTGAGTATGACAGTGACGGAAACCCAATCGCCTCAATTGCTAAGAAAATAATCATGCCACTTCCTCCCATTGATCATTCCGAGGTGCAGTTGACAACCCCAAGCACAATCAGATTACCAGCATTCTTGACTATGGGTGATCATTTGATATCTTAATCATGTTTAACATGTAAGTAATTTCATTGGAATTGTAATGTATTTTTTCCCCAAAGATTGATTACCCACCCTTTGAGAAAAACTTTTACAATGAGCATGAAGAGCTCAGCAGTTTGACTGGAACGCAAGTGATAGAGTTGAGACAGAAGCTGAACTTAAGAGTAAGTTTGGGATTTATGCATGTATCTATTATATCTGTTGCTATACTCTGACTGCTAAAGAAATTCACACTGTGTCCGTGTCAGATTACGTTTTAGACTTCTTTGTAGATTTAGACAATACAAGACATTTGAGTCCAAATACCTAAATGTTTATCCCATAAATAACGGTATTGAGGGAAAACATGCTAATTGTATATTGTATTCTGAATATGTATGCTATCATGAAGCCCAAAAATAAATCCCTTATTATTTTTAGCTTGGTGCTAACTTGCTGGTAGTACCTTTACTACTGTCTACAAATATGCGTGTTTGTGTTTGTGCATTGATATTTTATTTTTATTTTTTTATAGTGAATAAAATAATTTATTGTTCTTTTACCCTTGGTTTATCTCTGTACATCTCTGTCTGTCTCTATCTTGTTGGATGAATTCATTTTTTTAAGAAATGATGGGTTTTATATTTTAGAAATCAGAAAAGTGATTGTGAATTGTGTGAACATAAATGTTCAAAATGTTTTTCCCTACTAATCCAAAGTTATAAAATTAAGAAAATCAAATTTCATATATTTCCATACTTTATAGGAACACTTTGCTCCTGGATTAAGCATTTTCTGATTCACTTATTTTTTATTTAATATATACATTTTTATTTATTTTTTGCAATATTTTTAATTGTGGTTGAGTTGGAAAAATGTCTTAAGAAACAATGGCCATTATATCGTAACAGTTGCTGTCATCGTATTTTTTGTCAGCGTTATTTGATTACTGCTTTGTTTTTTTATCTTTCCTAGGTATCTGGGGCTGCCCCTCCGAAACCTTCCACTAGTTTTGCCCACTTCAGCTTTGATGAGCAGCTAATGCACCAAATCCGAAAGTCTGAATACACTCAGCCCACACCAATTCAGTGCCAGGTATCGTGAAAATAACATTATTAATTGCTTACAATTAATTACATTAATTGTTTTTACTGGTTTTATTGAGAATATTCACTGGTTTGGTTTTAGGGTGTGCCCATAGCTCTGGCTGGACGTGACATGATTGGTATTGCAAAAACTGGCAGTGGGAAAACTGCAGCTTTTATCTGGCCTATGCTGGTTCACATCATGGATCAGAAAGAACTGGAGGAAGGAGAGGGACCCATCGCAGTTATCGTGTGCCCCACCAGAGAACTTTGTCAGCAGGTAAGAAATGGGAAGGCACTGTATCAGGCTTTTTGAATGTATAGATTATATCTGCTGTAGTTCTACTTAATATTACATTGTAAAATGAGTTTGTTCACATGTGTGTGTCACTTAATGTCTTTCAGATCCATGCAGAATGTAAGCGTTTTGGGAAAGCCTACTCATTGCGTTCTGTGGCCGTGTATGGAGGAGGCAGCATGTGGGAGCAGGCCAAAGCACTGCAGGAGGGAGCAGAGATTGTGGTTTGCACTCCGGTAAGAGAAGATACAACCAACTTGGACCTGCATTCTAAAAAAATAAAATAATAATAATACTCCACCGCTCAACAGTGCAACACTTCTCGATGTATTCTTTCTTTATGTGTTTGCGTAGGGTCGTCTGATTGACCACGTAAAAAAGAAGGCCACTTCCCTGCAGAGAGTGTCATACCTGGTGTTTGATGAGGCAGACCGCATGTTTGATATGGGCTTTGGTGGGTTGGTATAATCAACGCACTAACAGATTTTGTTGAATGGTTTTGTGCCTTCCAGCTATTTTATCCTTTCTCTTTCAGAGTATCAGGTTAGATCCATTGCTAGCCACGTCCGCCCTGACAGACAGAGTAAGTATTTTCATTACTAATAAGAGAATGCCTAATTTTCATAAAAAGCAAGGCTCATAGCTTTTTCTTTTTTTTCCTAAATTTTAAATATGATTACCTTCACAGCCCTGCTGTTCAGCGCTACCTTCCGAAAGAAGATTGAGAGGCTGGCCCGAGATATTTTGGTGGATCCTATCCGTGTTGTACAGGGAGACATTGGAGAGGTAAACATGCAGCTTCACACATTATCTACAAAGTCTCAATTTCCAGTTGTAGCCACAGAGAAACAAATTTTCTTTTTTATTCAGTGTCTTAAAATACCAAAGTAAAAAAGGCTACAATATTGCTCATCAAATATCTAACATTTCCACACTAAACTTTCTAAAAGGGACTAGATCTTTTTTCTGTTTTTGTTGATTGTTGTTTTTGTTGTTTACTTACATGTTACATGAAAAAGATGTTTGACTTAAAAATGTGATAGTCAAAACTTTAAAACGCACTCCATCTTTTAATTTCTGTCAATTCCGACCAGGCCAATGAGGATGTGACACAAATGGTGGAGCTGCTAACCAGCGGGACCGATAAATGGGGCTGGCTGATCCGGCGGCTCGTTGAGTTCACCTCCTCCGGGTCAGTCCTGATTTTCGTCACAAAGAAGGCAAATTGTGAGGAACTGGCTACTAACCTGAACCAGGAGGGCTATAGCCTGGGCCTCCTGCACGGAGACATGGACCAGAGTGAGAGGAATAAAGTCATCACCGACTTCAAGAAAAAGAATACGCCTATTCTAGTGGCAACTGATGTAGCTGGTGAGTACAAGACGAGGTTGTGCAAAGGATGAAAGAATTTTACTTTTCTTTTTTTTCTTTTATTTCAAGACCTGAATTATGAAATTTTAGTTTCTACAAATAAAATACTTTACATTTTCCCAATTCTCGTCTTCATTCCTTCCCAGCACGTGGTCTGGACATCCCATCCATTCGCACAGTGGTGAACTACGATGTGGCCCGTGACATTGACACCCACACACACAGGATTGGTCGAACTGGTCGTGCTGGAGAGAAAGGTGTGGCTTATACTCTCCTTACCAGCAAAGACACCACTTTTGCTGGAGATCTTGTTAGAAATCTAGAGGGAGCTAATCAAGGTGTTTCCAAAGAGCTGATGGATTTAGCCATGCAGGTGGGATAAATAAATAAAATAATAAAAATAATCATTTGTTGTTTAAGATTGAATGTTGTAAACTGTTTATTTTACTTTGTTTTCCCAGAATCCTTGGTTCAGGAAATCCAGGTTTAAGGGAGGTAAAGGAAAGAAGCTGAATATCGGCGGAGGTGGTCTTGGTTATAAAGAGAGACCAGGCTTGGGTGCAGAAAGTTCTGTGAGTTTCAGATTACTTCAGTTTTTTTTCACAAATTGTATTGCATGTTATAATAATAATAATTATTGTGCGCTGTTAAATGAAATGATACTAAGATTAGTTATAGAATACAACTTCTGAAAGCTCTATGATGGAAAAAGTTTATGATTTGGAGGAGATTCAGTTGTTGAGGATGCGATGAAGAAAACTTAGTAACTCTGGTGTGTCTCTTGTAGGAACGCAGCAGTGGAAGCATGTTGTCGTGCTCTAGTAGCTATGAGGGATACATCAAACCAACCACTGGAGCACTGGGAGATCGCATATCCGCAATGAAACAAGCCTTTCAGGTAGAGGTCTCTCTTATTTGTTAGTCCTTGTTAAATATTATATTTTGATTACATCTTTATTTTTATTGCAGTAGTAGTTATCATGACATTATTTCTGAATTTTTTTCAATTTGTTTTATTATTTAACTTCCCTTCTGCTCCAGTCAAACACACACACACCCTCACACAGTTCCTCAGAGAATCTTAACCTCCATGAGAACTGAAAAAAAATTTGGGATTCATGTTGTTTGTTTGTGTATTTGTAAGCAGAACAACTGAAATTGTTTTGTAACAAATGTCAATTTAATTGAATTAGATCAGATTGTGAACATTTTCCAAATGATGATATGTGTCCTACTTTTAAGACACCATGACCCACCCATATCTGCGTTTGATAGGCTTGGTACAACAACGTTTCCCACATAGTCACAGTTCACAGAGAGTTTCTACATGAAACATCATCATGCAAAGCCTATTAGAGCGGGAGAAGTGCAGTTAGGATGTTGCCATAGTGGGCGGTAAATGTCCTTGGAGGATGTATGGCTGCAACCAATATGTATATACTATATTATTACTTGTGTTATGTGTGAAATTGTATTGTTTTGGTTATCTTCAACTAGTCAAAAACATTTTTGTAACATTGAAGAGAGTAAAGAATTCTTGAACTGTCCAAAACTATATATTGCCAAACAATCTGGCATAGCACGTTGTCTTGTTTTCAAGAAAGACTAATAGAAAATGACTACTTGAAGGCAATAATTAAGAACCTACCACAATTTTAGGTTTAGTCAGTTGTATAATAGCCAGCACCCTATTACCGCTTAGAAATACAATGCTCAAAAATAAGGGAACACTTAAATCACAGATGAACAAAATATTCCAGTTGAAGATCTTTATTGATAAACATTGTTTAATTCTTCTAGAACATAATGAGGTAAGAGCAGTCAGTGAAACCAAAACCATTAATCCATTGAGGGCTTGATTCTAAGTCGGAACCACAGTCAAAGTGAAAAACTGAAATTAAAGACTGACCCAACTCGTGTAAATTTCATGACTCATAATGTATCTTAGTAGTGTGTTTGGCCCCCTTGTGCCTGTATGCACTCCTGATAATGTTCGGTTACTCTGCTGAAGACAACACTACAGAAGAAGTCCGAGGGGAACTTTTCCCAGAACTGTACAGGGTATCGATGAGCTCCTGGAAAGTCTGTTGCGCTAGTTGGTTTGGGTCAGATGCATGATACACAGCGTCCCAGAGGTTCACCATTGGATTCAGTTTCCGGGTAGTGCGAGCGCCAATCAGTGACAGCATTGCCTTTATAATCCAGGAATTGACAAACACACTCTGGCCAGATAAGGCCAGGCATTGTCCTGCAACAGGAGTAACCCAAGACCCACTGCGCAAGCATGATGTCCTAACAGCGTGTCTGAAGGTTTTATCCTAGTACCTAACAGAATTCAGGAGCAGATCCACAAAAGGGTCACAAGCTATTGTAAATATAGTGCTTGTTACAAGCCCTAATAAATAGGGAGGGTAAAACTGAGATTGAGAGTGTGAAACATGCATGGATACGGCGAGAGATGAGGATAGCCAGGAGTGTGGGGGTGAAACTTGGAACGTGTGTTTCCAAGAGACAAGGTAGAAAGGCAGCAAGGCCAAAAGCCAGGGGGAAGGATACCAACAATTGTATCCTGGTGTGCTTGGAAAAAGAAATGGGGTAGTGGTGATCCTTAAGGAGGGGTTGCTTACACGCCCTAACTGGAAATAACCATATCCAAGAAGTTTAATTAACTTGTTAGGATACTCTGATGGCTAAGTGTTCCCCTTATTTGTTTAAGCAGTTCACATGGTGGTCATTTGGGTCTTGAGGCAGCAGTGAAATGATTAATGTGTAAGGATTTGTCTGCCATGCGGTCAATCTCCTTTTCTCAAAGTCTTATTTTCTTCTAGGCTCAGTACAAGAGCCACTTTGTAGCTGCATCCAGTGGACCTCCAAAGCTCAGCACAAAGACAAGCAGCTCGTCAGGCTGGACCAGTGCTGGCAGCCTGAGCTCTGTCCCAACAGATCCCGCCAATGGCTCTGAGCGGTCCTCTAGCATCCAGATGTCCATGTCTGGCTTTACTAGCGCCGGATCCCTGAGCTCCGTGCCCACGAGCCAGACCAACCCTCAGCACAGCTACCCTCCACCTGCTCCTCCTGTACAGAGAGAAAGCTCACGGGAGAGACATGGGGAGGACCGGGGGCGCCATGGAGACAGTCACCACCGTCACAGTGAAAGGAGTGACAGACACAGTGGAGAGGATCGACATGGAGACCGGGATCGACATGGAGACAGAGATCGAGACCGCCATGGCAGCAGTCGCCACAGTGATGGTCGTAACGGAGATGGAAGCAGGAGGGACAGAGAAGATCGAAGGAGTGAGAGGGATGGGGGAGAAAGGTGGAGTGGGGAGGGGAGGGATAGAGCCGATGATAGCTTTGCTGTCCCTGAACCACCAAAACGTAGAAAGAGTAGGTGGGATAACTAAAACAATGCATCATTAGAAAAATGCATACACAATGAGTGTGTTTCTTGTCAGACAGATAGAGATTATCACAGGTTGAAACGGAACGGGGCAACTGTAGGTGCAGTGGCACTTCTGTCAGGTTTATCAGGACCCTGTCATATGGTCAGAGCACAATAGGATGTCCCACAGATCAACACAAGCAGCTCAGAGACAGCCACTGTAAATATACCATCAAAACTGTTGTAAATTGTGTGGGATTAAGCATTAGAGCTGTTATAAATCCTGCTGTGTGTAATCAATTTAAAGTTCAGCTGTGTTTGTTGTTGTCTTGTCTCATTGAGCTTGCTTTTCTGCTTGCAAGCCTGTTGCTTTATTTTGTATCTTTGCCAAGTTTGTGTGTTTACGTTTTGTCAATCTAGAAAGCCAACTCTTATAGATGTTACTATTAAACATGATTCACTGTCACTCACTGAAGACTCAGATGTCTAGCTCTGTCTTATATTCAAGTTTTAGGAAAGTGGCATTTAGTCTGTTTTGAAATATTTTTCAGGAACATGCATTGATTTGTAAAAGAAAAATATTGTGTTCATTCACACAGAAGGAAAGTTTTGATTAAAAAGACTAATTTGGGATCTACTTTGTAACGGTTTTCTGTGAATGTTCTACGAATATGTTTAACCCTAAGTATGAGTCCCGCCTATGAATTCAAGGGGTATTACATATACTTCATGCTGGTGAAAAAGTTCAATGGTGAATGCTCGACACCAGAGAGCTGTAACTGGTGAGGCTACTTCCTGATTAGAACAATTTTTATTTAAAGTAGAGTGCAGAAACCCATGTCCAAGTTTTACCTTCACATTATGACTATTTGAACATAAAAACTTACCCCTATAATTAAGAAAATGTATTGGTATCAATATTGGTTTATAGTTATAAAATGGCAACAGCATTTGACTAATGGCAGATCTCTCCAGGATATAGCCAACATTTTATACCAAAATGCAGTTTCACTTTAAGTTTAATCCGTTTATTTATTTTTTTCGTTTCAAAACCTTAACTCCAATCCAAACCCTTGCACCATACAATTTGCTGTAAACCCCACACAACACATCACAGACTGTTGATCTGAGAAGATAAGATAAACCTTTATTAGTCCCACAAGGGGGAAATTGCAGTATGTCCTCCAACTTAAATCCCGAAATTCACTCAAACTAATGCTGAGTATTGTTCTATTTTGGATCTATGCGATGAAGGGGATGACCATAAATCACTTGACAGTTATCCATGCATTGAAAGTTTGAACACAATATGGAGAAAAATCTATAAATTAAAAGGCACAAACCTCTACTCTGATCAATTTAAGAGTCAGATAAAACATGTTTCGGTAGGAACAAGAAAAAAAACTTCAAGGCAAAAGTCAAGGATATATGTACATATAGTTAATTTACATGTTACATTTGATGAATTTCCTATTCACTTTTAACAAGATATGCTGTGGATAAAATGATTTACAGATGGGTGGAAATACTGTAATTATATTATGTTGGCATAATAAATATGGTGGCTGAAACAATGACAGGATAATAGTTATATATAAATTCTAAATATAACTATATAAAGATGTGTAAGTAAATGTTGATGTTGATACAAAAACAAGCAGAAATGAAAAAGTAAATGAATCTAAAAATAAATTCAGAAATATTTAATTAAGTCAGTATTCAATGGGAAAAATAATTTGTATTTATGTGTTTATTGAGGTGTCTATTATGTCAACAATCAAAGGCTGTTTTCCTCACTTTTAACTATTGAAGTTTATTTTCAATAACACAAGCGATATATATACATACTGTACATGGAGGACATGAATGAATAAAATGAAATACAAAATTAAAACACACAAAAAATACGACAAAATAAACAACTATTCACAGAAACCTGTACATATGTACGAAGGAGTATTAGTGCTAGGCATAAGAAGAAGAAAAAATGTGAGGAGTTTCTTTCATATTTCATTACGAGAAAAAAATCGGAAATGTCGAGAAAAAAAGTCGCAACGTTGCGAATAAAGTCGAACTAAATCAGAGTAGAAAGATCTTTTTTATTATGCATTTCGAGAATAAAATTTAAGTATGGATTCGTATGACAAGCTGAAGCCATATTGCATTGACATCAATGGTTTAATGATATTTTTAGTTACTACGCTGTGTAGACTGAAGCCAACAGAACAACAAACAACCCCAAAGTAATAGCAGAAAACTTCTTCAAATCCATTGCTCGCTTAGGAGGATTTCCCGGAGTGAGTGCGCGCAGACAGAGGCACAGAAATAAAAAATCTTCAAAAAAATTTTTTTTTCCTCTGATTAAGTCTGATTTCGATCTCAAATTTTCGACGAAGGGGAATAGGACAGAGGACGATTGAAATAATAAAATAACTGTAAAGTAATCGCAAGAACGCTTTACCGTGATGTCACCATGCTACCTGTCCAATCGCACGTGAATGCATCATAATCACATGGCAACCAATAGCGTGCGACATACTGCTGAACAGAAAAAGCGTTCCGTTGAAAATAGAGTGGAGGAGAAGCAGAGCAGCGAGTACATATTCACCGGCATCGAGGCCACTGTCTGCAACAAAGCCTCCCTGAGACGTGAATGAGAGAATCGATATTTATCTCCAGCCTGTGAGCGAGTAGACCCTGTTTTTTTCAGTCAGTGTGTCGCAATCAAGAAGGGAGATGGTGAGTATGTGTTTTTGTGGTTTGGCACTGCAGTCCGGGAGCTTCTCTCCTCTCTGGTTCTTTATGTGAGATGAGGTGTGGATATTATGGTTGCATGTTGAATTAACGGCGTGAATAACAGTGTGTAAATCTTTGATTCAATTGTGTTATAGATAATTGGTTTTGAATTTAAAGATCGTTTGGTTGCAGGTCATCGATTTCCTTCAAAGGACACTGAACACTGCATTTTGATGTGTGCTAGCTAAATATGAGCTAGCTTACGAGCTAATTAATATTCGCCAGCGAGGTGATTTAACACTTCCTAAATAAGAAGGAAGTTATAGAAGGAAACACGACCAAATACATACCTAACACATTATGTTTAATAATTAAATTCTTTTTGACCCCCCCCCCCCATCAACACGATTAAATCTTTTATTTAAGAAATTATTTATTTAAGAATGCAGTCTCATTAAGATCTGCATGCTCAATTGCATATACAAATTTGGCCTTATAAATCTTTAATTTAAAAAAATAAAAGGAACAAGTGTGATTGCAAATAATCAAGCATGGCACTTAAGTTCAAAATAATTCAAATAACCTGATAACCATTTGTGATGCTAAATCTATTTTTTATGCATGTTAGTATTTTGATCTACTTTCGCGAGGCCACTTAGAATAAAGGGTGAAACAGATTTTAACATATCCTGCGACCTGACAATGTAGCCACTTCTTTTTCATTTCAATCAGAGAGCAGAGGGTGTTTTCAGGGGTTCTTTTGTATTAGGTCTTATAAATATAAATCATGCAATTCTGCCCCCTACTGTTTTGATGAAGAGGACCATCCCATTTTTTTCAAGTGCAATTGTGAGTGAGGAATGTGGTACCTCCAACGGCCTTGATATATAGGTTTAATCATGCTTAAAAACAATCAAAATCATTATTATCAAGCACAGACAAATTGTATATTTCCTCCATTTAGCAAAGTTAACATGATTTGTTTTCATGCAAAAATCCAATTTGATCTTCAACTTGCATGGTGATGGTTACACACTGGTCTTCAAGGTGAGTCTGGTATCTAACTGGCGCCCCAAGTATTTATAACAACCTACAGATTCAATTTCAGTTCCTTTTCTTGTCCAGCTATTGGTTGTAGGAGAAAATTCTTAGGTGATCTTGAGAATACTGTACATTTAGTTTTGCCTTAAGATAGCTTTACTTTATATTGCAACAGTCAGACATAGTTTGAAATAGTGGATTATTGTGTTAATTTTGCATAAACATTTAATAATTGCCCAGGCCACTCATCTTATGGGTTTACATAACCCTTTTAATGAGGGTTATGCAAAGCTCTGTTGTAAAGCAGGCATCTACAGACAGTGAAGTAAAACATCATTAGTATTTCGAAGTGATTTAGTCTTGCCTACAAAATAAGTAAATCAAGTTTCATGGTTATGATGGATGGTTTTCAGCACCCTCTGCTCACACAGTAGTCCCTTACTTAGCTAGAGGAACATGTTTACATTAGCTTCAAATGGGATATGCCATGTTCAGTTAGTGTGAGGCACATTTACACTATAGGAATAGACATATACTATGTAACTACTTTACCAACTGAGAGTGATGTACTGGTTTCCTTCAGTTTGTCATCTTCTCAACTTCTTCTTCAACTTGTTAACTTCTTATTCAAAGTATAGGGGGGACCAGGGCAAATTTTGAAAAGTATGACTCGTCTTTCCAACTTTCAAGAAAGACCGGTGCTTCGGCAATTACAGTCTATATGGAGTTAATTAACATTTTGGTACTAATGTCTCCTGACTTTTATTTTGGAAGCGAAGCATTTGCTGCATCATATGAATTCACTGACAGCTGCTAAGATCAAAGGTTCAGTAAGTCAATAGAAAAAGCAAATGGATTAAACCTGCCAAAATCGGCATTAGAGATCTACTCCAGGTGGAGGGAAAATGTGTTTGAGTCTTGATCCAAATTTCTTTGCTGTGCTGGAGTTGTCGAGCAGTTTACAAATTGCTCTGTTGCCCGATGAAACCAAGTTTTATTTGTCTTGGACATCGCATTTGCAACAGTGTGTCATTATACCCCTGGCATATGGCGGCAAGGCTTAAGTAAGTATATTGTCACTTTGATTTCCTGCCAGCGTCACTGGCCTGTCGGATTGTAATTTCCATCTGCCTCAGCGCCCCAGATTGACACCCTGCCCCACTGCTTATTCAGTATCCTGATGAATTTCAGGGACTGTTGTTGCGGTTTGTCTCATTAGTTTAAAAATAAACCCCAATAACAAATAATGTGGGTTTTTTAATAAGCACACAAGCTGCAGTGAGGGCTAGTAATGTTTTTTTTGTTTTTTTGAAGACATGCTCATCTGTTAATTACTATTAACGGCAAAATCTTGATTTGTTGGCAATGTCAGAAGTGCCATATGGTGGGAGAAGGGAAATGCAGGACAATAAACAGGTTGCCAGCAGGTCTGGGTGACTAAGCTGCAAAAGCAGTCATTAATATTTTATTAACTAGCTGCATACCGATCCAAGTTCACGTTCCCAATCATACATTTACATTATATACATATACATTTAAATTACTGTTAGGGTTTGTTTGAAAATTAGAAATACAGACATAGTGGCTGTGTGATTGAAATAGCATAACATTTTTCAGGCTTGCAGGAGGTGTAGGTGTTTCTGTGATTTAAATTCTTGTAAGGAATTGGTATTGAGGTGCTATTTCTTGAGCCCTATCATCAGACTTGGCAGTAAAATGCACACACACCCCAAAAACCATTCAGCATTACTTTATTTTGTCTTACTTTCTTCCCCTTAAGGTAAAACAAATATGTCTTGAAACTCCTTATTGAAGTCTTTTGGCACACTCATTGAATGTGCATTCCTTTCACTTTGATTTTCTTAATTTATTTTGTTTTTCTGACGTGGTTTGAGGCAGTCTACTGACAGACCGATGATTTGCATTGATGGGCTCCGTTGCACAACCTTTACTGCAACAAATCAGTGTCTGCAAGATGTCAAAATCCAGTAATATTATTTTCTAGCTCTATTTATTAGAATTATGTTCATGCTTGTTTACAATCTTTTGCTACAGTCTAATATCCTTACCTGTGTCTGCCTTTACATTTTTGTGTGAGTGTTCTCAGAACGAATTGTGCAAACAAAAAACACCATTGTGCTCATGTTGGCTGAACCTTTTGCGATTATCAGCAATGATCTCTCTTGGTCAGAAAAGAGTGAAGGGCAACCTGATGGCGTTAAGAATTTCCCACTGTACCATCAGTGAATAGTAGACATCTTTTGAAGTCAGCAGAGCTCTGTGGAAATCTACTCCTATCTTTAACAGTGTACAATTAATCTTAGGAAATTACTACTCAGGACACTTTGTTGAGGGTAAAAACCTATAAATTTCATTACTATGTGATTTGGCCCTCACTGCTCCAGTTGTTGTTGTTTTATTTGACAGTTAAGCCTTTCGTGCAAGATTGAACTTTTCTGGCCCCATGGAGATATTTGCATGTGCAATTTTTTTGAGGATGGGATTGGACATGTTATCCTAAATTCCAGTCCTGGAGCAGAACCTGGTTGTGAAATGTTCCCCTCTTCTCAATTCCACGATAACGCTTGTTCTCTCTCAGCCATCAGTTAGTTGCTGAAGGTAGCTAATTCTTGCTTAGTTAAGTCAACACAGGCTCCGCACATTCTTTTACAGGCATCCACTGGTTTTAGATTTTTTTTCTTTCTGTCAGTTTTCAGAAAAAGACATAAACAGACCAGCTGTCATGTCATATTCCTTATTTAGAGACGCTGTATTTGCCTCTCTGAATTTATGTTTAACATCTATGATTTTCGAGCAGCCCAATAGTCTGAACTAAACAAAGTTTTAATTGTTCCTCTTGTTACTTATTTGAAATAAAAAAAGGAAGCAATGAGAGCTTCCTTGCAATGAGAGCTATTCATCTTCTTTCAAGCTCTTAAAATAATCTAAAACTGTGTAAATTTAGTGCTTGACTGAAAGCAAGTGCGAACCATTTCCGTATTTCTTCTGCTGTATAACAACAATTTATGACAGATGGAGAATATTTTCTGTAAGGTGAATATTTTTACAACATTTTTTAACAGCTTTGGGTTAATTCACGTACAATGAGAATATCTGTTGTAGCAGTCCTATTAGGGTTTTGTCAGACTAAAGCTACACATCTGGGTAAAGCCTTAAAAGGTCTGGTCTGTTCTTTAAAGCCTCCCCCGATAGGAAGTGAAGAAACAAGGGCCTGGCTGTCAGCTGACTATGGAGGCATACAGGCATTTGATGCCCCGCACGTTCTGGCATAGCAAAGTGCTCTGTCACTTTCTAGAAGCACTAAAAGGGAAGAGAAGTAGTCTCTGACAAAATGCCTGAACAGATGCAACTATTGTGCAGACTGGTGGGGTGAACCTGAGGGTCTAGACTGTTCTCATCTTAATTTCATCAATTTAGCCTCCAGTGTTCAGCAAATACCGTTCCAGCGTTTTTTTTAAACAAGAGTAATTGTTTTGTCTAACTGGTGACAAACATAGTGGGTCTACATTTATCTTTCACTTTGCAATTGCTGAGGTTACCATATAACATCTATGTAATATTTTAAGAGACACCTCTCAAACCTTGTTTGTAACAAAAGGGGATCTGGGTAAAACCCTGCTTTCTTCCAATCTATATCAGAATACGAAGTATTCCCAAAAAAAACAGAGAAGCAGGCTTAAAGATCATATCTCTTTGAATCAACTCTCATACACATATTTGTTTTCGTACTCAATACAGTTCTAGATTTCCTATGTATAACTCTGTCGAGATAGTTGGAAGGATGGTAGGACTCCATGATGATGACATCCAAACTTGACGCCTGATAGGATTACATCAAACATAATAGAACAGTCTGTGGGAAGTATAGTAATTTTATATTCAGACAGGAATTTCCCTATACGTAAAAATCAGAACCTCCTTGCTAAATAACTGACTGACAAGAATAATGCCTTTATCAAACCACCTCCTGGAAATAAAGATTTATGCTTAAATCATATATTGTGGATATTCAAGATATAGTATTTGTGAAGGCAAAAATTGTGTTTATATACGAATGCTGGCATTAAAATAGCTGTTTATAGGAATTGGACAGTTTTACAGAAAGTTTTTCTATGTTGTAATTACATCTTAATAAGAAGTTTAAACCTCCTACGGCTATGTGTTGAAATAAAGTTCCCTAGCGAATTATGATTCAATTATGATTTTGCATAATTTGTTTAGAACAAAATAATGTAAGAACGATCAATGGAAATCAAAATCATTAAACCATTAAGGGCTGGATTCTTAATTACACCAAAACTCAAAGGGAAAAACTGAAATCAAAGACTGATCCAACTCCAGTGAATTCCATCACAACAACTCATGAGAAGGAGGATGGTTTCCTGGGGGATATCCTTCTGGACCTGGATCAGGGCTCCTGGACAGTCCGTGGTCAGTGCTGGTGGCGTCTGAGGCAGCGGTACAGAATGTGTCAGAGGTTCTCAGGTGGATTCAGGTTCGGGGAACAGTCAATAGCATCAATACCTTCATCCTCCAGGACCTGCCTACACACTTTAACCATATGAGGCCGGGCATTGTCCTGGGCCAGGAAGAACCCGGGATTCAACTTGACCAGCTAAGGTCTGATAGTGGCTCTGAGTTTCATCCTGGTACCCAACAGCAGTCAGTCTATTGCTAAGTGTCATACTCCAAATTTCTCAAAGTTTTGACCCTCAAAATTCACCCATTCAAAAACAGATTTTTATCTTCAAATGATTATACATGTTCAATCATATTCTACCTATACAAAGATATATCCTTATATTTAAAACTTTGCATCTTTAAAGGCAGCTAGCAGTAGCTGACAACCTACCCTAAGAAGAAAATCAACGGATTAAATTATTGAGAAAGTGTGTGGTAATGGAACTCCTTTCCCTCTGAGCAGAGGATAAGGGATAGGATATTTAGAGTTATACACTGTCTGCGCTGTTGGGTTGATCTGTGTAAACAAAGGTGTCGAAGAAAAAATAAAGCTTTGATTAAGTAATTGTATCTCACTCCCTGTATAAAAAGGGTTGGGTCATCAGCTCAACGGCATCATTTTTTCATTAGGAAATAATTACAAAATTAGTGTTATTTTTATGAGCTTACATCAGGTTGGGAAGACTCCTAAAAGCATATTAATTCCATACTTATGATAAGACGCTTAACTCCACCAAGGAGGCAGTTGGTGTTCCATATACAACTCATGGATTTACCAACGAGTCCTTATCTCAACATAAATTTTCCATATTTGAATTTAGGTATCAAACCAAAATATAAGTTTGAGACCCGCGACAACATTTAGCTATGGAAATGAACTCAAGTGATAACTTGTTCAGTGATTCTCCACTACTGTTGTCAGGGCATGCAGACTGATTGTGGGACCAGGGAGTGAAGAGAATGGACTTAAGAGAGCAGGTGAACTATTGTTCAAACGTCTTTGGCTTGTTGCCAGGGGATGTAAAGCGAATTGATGATCACTCTCCGGATGTATTTGGCCTCGTCCACTGCTGATTGATTTTAGAGGTATGCATTTTCTGAATTCATTAATAATCCGTGGGCCAGAAGTGGGCCTCAACAAATAATTGCCGTCAACTGAAGATGTGCCAACTCGGCAACCACATCAACATTTCAATATGTTAACAGGAAAGTAACCGGAATTGTCCTACGATTTCAATATTATTTATACATTTTATCACAAAGTATTTCAAAGGATAAGGGGTCTGGTTTGTAATTTGGTTGCCTGTCTTGCGTCCTTTAACAGTGAAGTGTTAGCACAAGCTGTTTTGAAGTTACATACTTTGTGAACTATATCCTCAAATTCTCCGCTCATTACATCCTTTACTGATTTTGGAAGAAAATGAAAAGGCTTAGATGTATTATAATTCTCCTTTCGCATGGGTGGTCCGTGGACTCGGGGGAAGATGCAGTGGGATTTGTCATGATGATGGTTTGAGTGCCTTTTTTAGTGAATCCTGAACGCTAAACGTTAAACCCAAACTTGTGTTGCAGTGAGCAGATTATTTTCCAAAAAAAATAGTAAGAAACTGTACTTTTACCAAATAAACTGGTTTTCTTAAATCCCCCCAAAAAAGTGTAAAATTGGGTTAAGATAATGAGCACACAGGCATGTGTAGGTGTTGAAGAAAGGAGTGTGAGCAATTCTTACCCTGAGGTAAGAGTTGTTGCGAGAGGATTTTGCTATTCCTGTGAAAGTGGTCTTTGTTTGGTAAGATACAAGTCTCCAGCTGGCTCTTGCTGCTCACATTGGTATGTGAAAAGGCTTCACAGTTCAACCTTGTTGGACATAGCAGAGCTAATTAAGTACCCAACAGACCCGCTATATATTAACATTGAACACCTTGTTCTGTGCCAAAGTGTATCATTCATTTCCCACCCTTTCATGTATCTGGACCTCCTCTTCTGTTTTATGAGCTTCAGCTAATTTGAGAGTCCTACGTTTCTGAGCAACAGATCAAAATTCTCATATAGATTATTCACTCTGCAGTTGAAGCATTCTTACACAGCAACTGGTTGTTTGCAGTAGACTATAGTGATGACAGACTGTTAGGACTTACGCTGCTGCTGTCCCTGTTAAGACTCTGAAAGACGGAGGAAGCCAGACGTGTCATAACAACTTCCTGCCACATCAGAGCCGTTTGGTGGAAATCAAGATGTACTTATAAGGTAAAAGAAGACAAGATTGCATAGGCGTATTAGAAGTCTTCCAAGAAGACTGTAGATCGTCACGCAGTGGTGGACTGTCAGGGCAAGTAGACCTTCTGACCCCTCAGTCTATTAGTGTTATTTCATTTCTTATATTCATGTCTGTTTCCAATGAGCTCATGTAAGTTAAAGCTTTGTTTTTAAACAAATAACTAAGATTGCCCCCCACTGCGGTGTCTTGGTAAATAATCAAAAAAAATCTACACTTAGGCCTAACCACTATGCTTTTTATCAGAGAAAAGCATTGAGATGCACCAACTGCTCGCCCGGCCAATCAATCGGTGCCCGGAGGCCTTGTTTGATGTGATCGGCCTAGCAGAATCACTCGGGCGGATTCGGTGCTGGTTACACACACATCAATCATGAGCTAACAGGGCTACAAATATCTCGCAAGTAAACACGCAAACACAAAGCTAACAATTTGTAACGCCAGTAAGGAGAAAATAGGCTGTGGTGGAACAACCCCGAAAAGGTTCAGCACAACAAACTTAAATAAACATTTCAAAATTAATCACCCAGACGAATATACCAAGTTTAAAGAAGCTTATGTGGGCAAAGCAGCTAAAGCTAGTGACAGGCCAGAGCTAGCCACGAGCCATGAAGTCCCTGAACAAAGCCAACATATAACATATGACGGACTGTACAAGGCTTACGAACTTTATTTTCACTTCAAAATGTCATACAATTGGTTTGAGAAACAGACCGCGGGGAGAACAGAGCGTACATTAATTTCAAGAGGTCAGAATAGATACACATTACACAATGGTGACCAGCCTTGTTTCTTCCAATGTAATCCTTCAAAATAAGAATAAGAATCGGCCAAAATCGGTATCAGCCGGTCAGTCTTAATAAAAATCTGGGATATGCCAAGAAAATTGCAATTGGTGCTCTTGGAAAGCAAAACGCACTCGAAGAGGGCAAACCTTCGCCAGGAGTCAAAACATACCTGTGAACCTACTTTGTTTCTTTCTCTGCTCCGCACTCCTAGACTTTGTTTGAGAGGGGGTGCATTATCTTAAACAGATATTGTTGCGTAATTTCCTATTCCTCTCCAGTATAAAACATCAAAGGTACAACAGTACCCAAGGTTTTTCCAATTATGCATGAGTTACTGCCAGCCTCTAAATGGACCAACAACAACAACAAACTCTGTAGCCAGTCGTCTTTTGCGCTTTCCATCTCATTGATTCTGTTCAGCTATCTGAGCTCCAACCCCAAAAGGAACAAACGCATCAATAATGAACAGAGTTTCAAGATGAAATCTTGCCACATCGTGAAATCACAACACTAAACAGCTAATTATTTTTCTTTCATTATAAATGCTGCGAAACACTCAAAAGTTGGGTTTACATGGGACAGTTTTCTTCTTTCCGAATTAAACCTTTCCGAATTCTAATGTCGGTCGTCTGTTTACATGTCCTTTTTCGACCCGGTGTTTGCATCGACTCACTTAATTGGAAACGCTTTCACACATGCGCAGACGATCCACATTCCCGTTCATATGGTTGCGATAATGCTTCGGTGAGCTCAGTGCTGACCGCTAACAAGCGCCCAGAAGAAGAATATGACAAAGAAGTGACTTTTCCCCAATTTAACCGTCCAAAAATGTTTAAATATTTCAAAGTTGCAATTAATAAATCCCTCTCTGATGCAGACCGGTACTGTTTTGAAGCGGCCGTATTTAAAATGCATCGCTGCACTGAAAATAACTTAGCGGAGCATTACGTCACGACGCTACGGATGCGCAGATACAACTCAAACAGAAAGCTTTCCGATACAGCAATAATGTGCAGCAACTGTCTATCGGAAAGGCTTTCCGAAAGGATTTTGACTACCTTCTTGCAAGGGAATGAAATCTAATTCGGAAAGGTTCTTTCCGTTCTGAAAGGGGTGTTTACATGCAGCATTTTATTTCCGATGAGACGTCTTTTCTGAATCTCATCGGAATTAGGCTGTCCATGTTAACCCATCTAGTGTCACCAAAATGTAATCATATATAGGATATGCCTAAACCTACTTCTTGGTAAAATTTCAGGCGAATCAGTCAGCTACTTATTCCATAATCTTGCTCACAGATAGAAAAACGAACAAACGCGGGTGATAACATAACCTCCTTCCTTGGTGGAGGTAAAAAGAAAGGAGGATGGACTTTGTCTTCAGATGATGCTTTGGTACGTGTAATGGATTTGATGTATCTTAAATAGCTGTTGATCTATTAGTTCTTTAGATGTTTGATGCTGTTGTGGTGTGAATGCGGTCCAGATTCAGTGTTCTGGCAGTGCCAGTGTGCTTGACAGCAAGTATGTTCATGCCCAGCATTTTGGCTGGAATCTTTGAGGAAATCCTGTTGAAGGCAGATTGTGCCAACTTTTTTTTCTGGCAGTTTGGCTTTCTTGATGGTTGTATGAGTAAATGTGACTAGTTGTTGAAAATGTATTATTCAGTAAAAACAGTTATTTGATATTTGTGATACAGATCATGTCATAGTGGTAACTTGACCGTTTCAGTGTGTGTCTATGCATTTAGTATATATTGATTGATGAAGAATTAAAATCTTGTAATTTTAGGAAAAAAAATATTTATATGATTGGTCCATAGTTCGATGACTGAAGAAAATAATTCTGTGAGGCGGGGCTGAATTTACATAGATATGAGTTTATTACAAAAAAATATTTTATAACCGAGAAGGTCTGTTATAAGTTTTCTAATCTTACAGTGTCAAGATATTCTTCCAAGGTCCAGCCATCTTCGCTCTTCAGACAGCACGGCCTGCATTTGTCAGACAAAGTATGAAGCTGTACGTCTGAACAAGACAGTTAAAGGCAATGTTTAAAATTCTCTATCATCCCTCACTTTATTCCATTAGATAAATGTATCTCATATCTATATTATATATATATATATATATATATATATCTTTGAATATCGGGTGGTTGCGTAGTATGACAACCTGTAGCCGTAGTGTCAAGGTCAAGTTATTTGAGGGAAGCTTACTTGTGGAATTGCAGCACTGAAGTCCCAGGTGGAAAATAAATAGCAAGCCACTGTTAATCACGCTTGTCTTAAGAATATATGTCTACCAGCTAACATGGTCACTACTCTTATTTCATTGTTTCTAAAAAATTCCTTACATTTTTGGGTATATTCATTATATGCACAATTGAAACCCTTATTGACCTTTTTTTCTGCTGACGCGTAATCCATCTAAAGAGAAATTATCTCTGAGAAGTTTCAGTAGTGTGAGTTTAAATAATTTTGATAGGATCAAAGAAACTCTGTGCTTCAGCATCAGGAAGTGGTCCAGTATGCATCCTGCTAGATAGCAGCAACAAGTGAGCTGTCTGCTAGCTGACACCAACATTAACTCCACTCAACAGAAATCAGGGATCAAAAGGAGGAGGATTGCATCTACAGGAAGCTGCACTGCCCCACTGTTAATGTGACAATCATCTCTAAAGCTAGACATCCGGTTCTCATGAGTGCAAACATTGCCCTCGCCGTTCTACACACTCAGTGGTTTGGTGATGAGCTAAGTTTAAAGTGTTACAATAATATATATATTTTGCACATGATGAATTAGTTGTTCTAATCATTCCAGACGGCTAACGGTCAGAGATGTTGCTATATTTTATGCTGTGGTAAGCATGACTGTGAATACCACTGCTTATGTTTGACTGCGGGTTGTGTTGCAGATCAGTGAGCAGGACTTTTGTTTGCATAAAACAAGTGCTTTATTCACACCAAAAAGTCCTGTGCTGGCTGTTGTAGTGACAAAATTTGGAGTCAAGTTGACTGAACGTTAATTTCCAATTTTATTACCTATATATTAAGTAAAAACATCTTTTTCATGCCAATTTAAAGTGCACATGAAGCAAATTTCGAGATATTTGTACGTGAACTCAACTTTGGCAATACACCTCTGACATTAACGGCATTTAAAGACATGTATATTGCAGTATTCTTGAGCAGTTACCCATTACGATGAGTAAGATGAACGCAAACACACTGCTGTCATTTTCATCACTCAATGGTTGTCGCACATGAAAGGTTATTTTTGCTTACAAAGCAGGACATTTTGCAAGTCAAAGAGTAACAGACCTCCAGAAATGAAGATCAGCAGTTGTCTGTCACGCTTCTCATAGATCGTCTCTTTGTAACACTGGTAGAACCCTCCGCACACACCCACCTCCACTGCTTCCTCCAGCCAAATGGCCTTACATAACAGGGTTTTAGCAAAGTCTGCATTGGACTTTTCCCCTGGCTAAACAGAGGCTGCCCTTCTTTGCACACTGGCTTTTTTCATGGCAGTCAGTTTGAGCGTGCCTGAATATCTCTCTTTCTCTCTTGCTCTCTCTAATATCTACTGGAACTACCTGTTAACCCTGCCTTATGATTTAGTAGTTCTTGTTACTGCTGTAAATACAGTCATTACATACCCCTCCAGGTTAACGTGTACAAAGTTTCCTCCTTTCATCTGAATCTTTTAAGGGCCCAGGGGGAAGTATTTCAATTCCTGATGTCATCAACAACCTCACTGCGTTTACCCGATTTAAACATGTACACCGGCATGCAAAGGAACGTGGTGACCTAAATAGTTTCAGAGAACTAAGCAGTACATCTACAGTTGTGCATAATTGCAGAATGACTGAAAGGAAAAGAAATGAATAACATGCATGGATCACACAAATGAAAAAACATTAAGTTGGAAACTAGTAGACCAGGTGCCAGTAATGTTTATTGACTAAGAGATCTACATTTGGTCAAAGATTTCTTGTGAAGTGGAAGGCTGGTTCCGAGCTGTATTCTGCTACATTGAGGGCATGCCCACATAGAACATCCCCTAGCACTACTCATATGACTAGACAAAAGGCACCTGATCCGCTCCCAGGAGTGCAAAAAGACAGCTGGAGCGAATTGAAAGAGGGTGACTCGGGCGACATAGAGATCGGATTAAAAACAGTAACGCACTGGTAAAGGTAACAAAAGGAAAGTATAAAGTACATATGTGCTTTTTTTTCATCCATGCACATGAAGTCATTTGTTGCTTGGAATCTTAACTTTAAAAAATATTTGTTGTAGCACTCGAGGCTGCTCCCGGAGTATTTGCACACATTGAATATGTTTATATGAAGTTTTGTTTTTTTGTTCTTTGTGCAGGACACCAGAAGCACTACTGAGGAGAAACCTGTCCAGCGCTCTAAGGTAAATATGCATTGTTTGCTTTTTCTTTGTCATCCCTCATAAACTCTGTTTTTCTGTTTGCGTTAGTCTCGACCTGCAAGACCTCAACTAATCTCAGGGGAGAGCGAAATAAGCTCCTGCTTTTTTACGTGCTTTCATCTCACTGCCTGTGCGGGTGCCTGCAAGTAATCTGTATATTTACGCACTCAGTCCCTCAGCTTTAAGACCCAAAAGGAAGTGTGTACATCATGTGACCAGACGGTCTACCCAATGGAGAGATTGATTGCCAACGACCAGGTCTTCCATTCTAAATGCTTCTGCTGCAAGCACTGCAATGCCAAACTCAGGTGACTATAAATAATTTGCTGCTTTCCTTCGTGATTCTTGGACGTTCTACCATTGACTCCTTTAGATTGTATATTACTTTAATTTATCCCCCTCTCTGCAGCCTTGGCAGCTTTGCAGCTCTTCAAGGGGACTTTTACTGTAGACCCCACTTTAAGCAGCTGTTCAAAAGCAAAGGCAACTACGACGAGGGCTTTGGGCGCAAACAGCACAAAGAGCTCTGGAAATCTAAGGAAACGGAAAACATAACCAAGACGGCGTAATCTTGTCTGCCTGTGTCCCATCCCTGACCCGCCTCTTCCTTTTTGTCCTCCCATCCCCTCCAAAACATCATGTTAAACATGTGCCTCATATGGCAGGGCACTGTAAAATCACCTATGCCCTTATTTGCTTTTTAAATGCCATTAGAACAGGGAGGAAATGACAAGCCGGTCATAATCAAACCACTTACATATATTTCGGGGGTATATTGTGGGTTTGGTTGTATTATGTCTATATTTTCTTAATTTTCCTGTTCGGAATTGGTAGTTGATTGTGACCAAAAACCTTTCTGGTAAAAAAAGTAAATAATAAACTCATTTTATTAACTTTTTTTTAAATTCCTTTTTAAAAATTTGCACCTTTATAAGTTTCTATAGATAACTGTATGCTCAGGCAAACATATCAAACGGGGTTATTGGGCCTCCATGTTTTGCAGTAGAACATACACTCAGGTCAGTACACACACCAAGGATTTTATTTTATTTTTTTAAAAGAACAATGGTTTCTCTCATTTCAACAAGACACAAAGAAAATTAATATTCCTCAGTATTGTGACTTAACTGTCAGTTTTTCAGGTTTCATATATTTGAGGAACAAACAGGGTTCAGAGTACTGTAAAATAACCGCACACATCAACAACTGCTCACCTCTGCTGTTTGAATTCTTATCTGTTCAATCCCATGGTTTGTTTTTATTCTAATGATCATTTTGAGATCTGTCCTTGCATGTTGGGATGACTGGGTGTTTATAGCCTTATCGTGTGACTCTGTTGATCTCATATAATGTGAATGATTTTCTAAAATCACTTTATATTCTTTTTTTTTTTAGATTTAAATTTTTTTAGAAGCACTTGAGTTTTGATTCGATTGGCATCATGGCATAAATTGGTCTGCTCCAAGCTTTTAACTGTTGAAATTTAAATGGAAATCTCAGATTGTGTTTTGTATTCTATCTGTATATAGAGCTGTAGTTTGTGGATAGTGAACATTCCCCACCATGCTGTACTCTTTAATTTCACATCGTCACCACACAAGCTGTTGATGATCTCAAGGAAACTGAGGCCTCTTTTGTAAGCATCCGTCACAAACTCTGCCGTAATAACGTATTAATAGGAAGCACATATGCATGCGTAAATTTACTACAGCTGAGTGAGTTTTTCACAAATGAGGATGTTGAACGACAGAGCATAAGTCCTAGAGGAATTCACAATTACATACCCATGCTAGTTTACACGTCAATTGTTGGTGTCTGAGTTAATTAATTCTTGCCTGCTGTAATTTTGTTTTGTCACTCCATCATTTTTGTTCCTGTTCAACTATTAACCATGTTATTCATTAGTCAAATGCTCTCTTGTTCCCATTTCTTGTCTTATTAGCTAAATACATCGACAGCTTTTGGACCTATTTCTTCAAATTTAATTTACATTCTGATGGAGGGTAGTCCCCTGACGTCCTCCCATCATGTGTTGCATGTTTAACTCCGTGCAGAGCGCCCCCTGCTGCGGAAAGTGTGACAATATTGTTTGGTGTGAAAGAGAAAAGTTGCCCATAAATTCAGAGTAGCCTTTATCAAACATTTTTGAATACGTTGCCTCAGACTGCAGTGCAGCTCCTGCAGTCCAGTTATTGTCAACTGTGCTCTTTAATTCCAAAACCTGAGAGAAATTAGACCAGATTGTCACTTCTACATTTCATTCTTCTAAAAGAATGAGTCTAAAGCCATTCAGATATCTCGTTTTAGAAAATGCCTGCTTACCGATGGGACTTGAATCTTTTAATGCCACAAAATATTTTTTGTGAGAGAAAGTTAACTATGAATTCAAGCAGATCATTCTGTGCAGATTTGAGATATCTACACAAACATTGGTATTTGCTACTTTTTCCTTTTTTAATTTTCAAAAGAGACTGTTTTATTTATTTTACAAACAACACCTTTACAAAGAAATATGCTGGTCAGGCCTTTCCAAAACAATTAGTGCTTTCTCTAAAGCCGTTGGATTATTTCACTCAACCAGCAGCAATTTCTTTTTTCCAACCATACCACTTTTTATCCACATATATTGCATAATAAGTTTACTTATGTATGTATATTTTATATTTTCCTTGTTTCACTGTACAATAGTACCTTGAACCTTTAGAATGCTTTAAAATTAAAAGTGTTGTATCTATAAATGCCGTCTGTGTCATTCTCCATTAGCAGTTTGCCAGGCTGCAACTGCAGAATCTGTGAATTGCAGCTTTTAACAGAGCAGAGAAGGTACATGTTATTAACACTGGTGCCACGAGGCTCAGGTGAATGAATATAGTACGGTTTTAAATGTCAAATCTGTGAGTCCTTTCTTCCTTGTGCTATTCTTGATGTGGACTTACTTCCAAATGCTGTACTCATCCAGACATTTTAAATGTATACATCCTTGAAAATGTATTCTGTGTTACAGATATTACCTGTAGATTGAGGTGGCCTTACAGCAAACGTGTGTGCAGTTCCTCATCTTAACTCTCCCTCCTCTGTATTGCTTGGTTTTCGTATGGATGTGTTACATTTTGAAATGTAAGCGCCCCCTTTCTACACTAATGTACACAATCATTTGTGCATTTTCTTTTTTGACTTTATTTTTTACATGCTTTTGGAGAAAAAATAAAATGCGTGTGTCAATTTAGTGCATTGATTTGAGTGTTTATTGATGTAAATGTATATTTCTTGTCTTTTAATTCACTGAATGGGTTGAGATATGGTGAGAACCTAAGCCCGTACTGATAATTTACCATACACTTTAACCAAGGTACCCAGGTTATATTAGAAATGGGCAGATAGTAATGTTAAAATACTTTATTTTAAAAAAAGGAAACTACTTTAAAGCATTTGCTTAAAAATTGTAGGTATTATCAGGAGAATGTTAAAGTATAAGTAAAATGACTTGCAATCAACAGAAACCCACCTTAAGAAAATGTATCTTGTTTGATTAATGTATATTAATTTATCCTCTTGATCAATAATATGATTTAAAACAATTCATATTGTAGCCTGCTGTAAAAAAGTTTTTAAATAAATCAAGTAAAATTAATAATAGAAATAAGGTTAAAGTAAGAGGTGATAAGCAATTTAATCCATTTACACTAATTATTTAATTAAGTACAAAATTTGAGGTACTCAATTTTTTTCTACCTTATTAATCTAACTACAATTTTACAGTATAATTTTTGTACTATTAACATTTGTTGGCATTTTTTGTATTATGATTTAACATAAAACATATGAGTTTAAAAACAGTGCGTTTGGATCAAACTACACAATGTTATATAAAATATCTAAAACAAGCTTAAGCACTCAAAATACAGATTAATGTGTAGTGAGTAATAAAAAATCAGTAATTGGTTTTAGTTTAAGAGATAAGAAAGCTTGATTGTCATTGTATAGAATACAACAAGATTAGTTATATTAGTATTTTATCATATAGGCACATTTAAAGTTCTTAAAACATATTCATTTCTAAGTTGATGTACCAAGCAAATTTATAGCGGAAGATGTGATTGTCAGAAAATTAATTAAAAATGTTTTAATGTCAAAGTATTTCATGTCTATCACAAATATACAAAGTCTTTCTTTTGTGGTCAGCCAATGTGTATAAATAACGTAGTTCTATTAAATTAAATGGATGCAAACATTTACATAAAGTTACATTTTTTTATCCTGGCTATCATAAGTAAAGTTAAGGGGAACATCTATATAAGGTATTGAGTGTATTCAAGTGTTTGTTTTATACATAGAGGTAAGCATTTCAATGAATTCAATTAGATTATCTGTCTCTGTAATTAACCATACTGAAGTTAATTTATTCACACTGACTCAAAATAATAGAAAAAAACATTGCATTAAATGTGAACCTTTATAATGAAACTTGTAATGACATTAGGAAGACATTTTATGTATTATTTAAATATTTGCATCAATACGCCACATTACTTTTGGCTTGCATAAAAATTGGCTTTAAAATCACCTAGACTTAAAAAAGATCAGTTCTTATATACAATGTAATTGGTTAGTAGTAGTAGGAGTGAGTCCAAATGATTTTCACTTTTATTGGTGTTAATTCTAGCTCAGTGCTGCTTGATATATGTGCTTCCATAGTCCACATTTCATAAAACACGAGGTTAGATGAGACATTGGATTTTTTTATAATTCAAAATCAGGACTCAGAATTTCTAACAAAAACCATGTGGCCCTACTCCTGTTCCATACAGGAGATCAATTTTTGTGTAGAAGTTTGACAAGTTCGTTCTTTCTTTCTTTAGTAGTATAGGTATTTTTCAAATTTGACTTACATTAAGTAACATTTTAAATGTTAGCCTTTAACAGTTTGGCTATCGTCTGGCATTTAAATGTTTGCTGCTGAAGATTAATGAACAGTGAAAATTCCGATAGTTCTTTAAAGCAACACAAACCTGAGCTACGTCATATTTGCCCCGCCTCACTAATAATGTTGTGCGCGCTCCCGTGTAGTTACTTCGACAGAGCAACAGCACGTCCTCGTAGATGCACGGCGCTAATTTGGATAGTTTGCTAATCGGAAAACCCATGGGAATTAATCCGCGTTAGTATCAATGTAAAAACGCTCGCCGGAGGCTTGTAAATCACAATTACGACTCTGGAGCACAGGTTTCACGACTTGTTGGGAGCCTTAAATCGTGTTCCGGTGGAGATATTTTCTGTCAGGAAGTTTGACGTATTTGGGTGAAGATTGTTTCTCTTCTTACATTGTTTTGGTTTGAGAAAATTGAGGAACATGGTCGTTTTGAGAAGATCACGACTATCATATGAAGCCATTATTTTATTCGTGAAGTAAGTTCAGAACTTAAATTAATTCTCCTGGAATCGCTATATAAGAAATCCGGAGATAAATGAAGTGAACATATCGATGGATTTATGCATCTTTGACACAGACTAACTACTGGAAGGACAGTATTACATGCTAGGTTTATATCAATATCCAAGTTTTAGTCCAGTGCAAGTCACTCGTAAAAGTAATGACATCTTTATTTGGACTCTAATTTCGCAACACACTAAAGGAAAATCTGCAAACGCAGGAAGAGAGGCGAAATAACGGAAACCGTACGGTCTTCTCTGGCGAGCTGATATCCACCGATGGGTTTCGTACAGGCCATACTGTTATCATGGTTCGTTTGATATGATCTCATTCTGCCGAATACTGTGATGGGATAGAACTCTGTATCGCATGGAGTTTAGAATAAATACGGAGTGTGGTGTATAAAAATGGTTTGGAAATTCAAGTTTTCCAAAGATCCCGGGCTGCAGCAGAACGTGAGACTGCGTCTGTGTCACTGTTGGACTGGTTTCATATAGGAACGTTTTCTGTGACGGGGTTTGTTTTTGCTACCTGGAAACTATCCGTTAGCGCCTGCGTTCCTACTTTCCGTTGAAGGAAGGAGAGCCCTAATTACCTGGGGGGTCAGCCCCGCCATGGCGCCCCCACACTCACCCACACGCCCGGTGTGTGACTGAGGGCGATGATGGACGGTTGGACCTGCCGCGTCATCCTTGCCTGGAGACACCGGTGACCGGAGTCTGCTGCACGCGGGATACAGAGGTCGTCAAGGTGACAGGTGAGAGTTGTGTGTTTAGCACGTGACAGGTATCCTGAATTATGCGCCGTTCAAGTCATATTGGAAAATATATAGATGTCTGGAAGTGTTCTGCTTGAAATCAAAACTATAGTTAGAATTCTTTGTACCCATATGTCAATAACATAGTTTTAAAACGTCTGACGTTATTAAGAAAACTCCCAAAACAAAGATCTATAATTGAGGTCAGTAAATATTAATTTGATTGATATTTAGTTCAAGCTTTAAGTGGATTACAACATATACTTCAAGATTTTCTTCAGAGGACCACATATCAAGAAAAAGACAAATGCGACAAACTTTTTTTAAGTTAAATAGCTGGACAGAAAAATAGCCCATGAAATTTCAGCAGATGTAGTTCTCAAATGCCCCAAAATTCCCAGAAATTGTTTTAATAATATTAATAATCTTTATTTATTTGTCAAATTAAACAGTATATAGTCGTGAAATTTATCTCGGCATTTAACCCATCACTGAGGGAGCAGGGGGTGGCCCCAGTAAAGCGCCTGGGGAGCTGAGGTTTCAGGGTCTTGATCATGGCTTATTGCATCAGGGGCTGGGTTTGAACCCCTGTCTCCCAGTTGAGGGATGACGGCTCTACCAAGTGATTTAATGCTGCGCACATTTATCATGGCATCCTTTATTGTAAGTGACAATAATATCACAAAAGCTACCTTAATTGATATTTAAAATTATTAATAAAATAATAATTTTTAATTTACTATTTTATATATGTTTTGCAATTTTGAGTAAAAAGTTACCAGAATAGTAATAATAATAATAATACATTTAACTTATAATGTAAATGAAATTGGGACACTAACAGAAGTACTCCTTGCACTTGAAGGGTCACTGGAATCAGATGAGGAAGGTCATATGAAGTAGAGTTTCAGAGCAGCAAAGGTGAGAATGAAAAGGCAATTATTTTCTTTACCCTCAATTAAAAAAACAAAAACGAAGTCGGGAGATATTTGCTTAACAGGTAAAAAGTGTAAGTTAGAGGAAAAAATGTCAATAAGCAATTTTGGACCAAATATATTATGGATAACCATCATTACACTTGTAGAGTTTGGCTGAAAGGAGAAAAACCAGCACATATATGTTAATAAGCTGATCATATTTTAAACTTAAGCGTGGTTTGAAAGCTGGGTTACCAAGAACTACTGATGTAAACTAACCTTCAACTGCGTCAGAAAAAAAACGGAGATTTAATTTGTGCACTTTGCCTGGTCACGCACCATATCTGTCTTATTTGAAGTTTGTACAAACAGCAAGTCAAATGTGGGAGGATGGAACAGTGATGTGATTAAGTATTGGCCCCCTTAGAGGTGTCTACTATTTTTGTGTGTTCCGAGTACTACATAATTTCAGATCTTAAAAAAGAAACCGAATCCAACCTAAAAAAAACAACAACCTGAGGAAACACAAAATACAAGTTTAAATAATAATTGTACTAAATGAACCAAAGTATTAATCTAAATATCAGCTTTTGAGAGAGCATTCTATGGATTTATGAGTCAGTTGAGTCGGTTTAGACTTATGTAAGTTGGGCTGTTTGGAAGACAAGAGTCACAATTACATCTGGCACAAATAAAACATAGCGTTCCACAAAAAGAACATACATCCTACTATCAAACATGGTGGTGGCAGTGGAATGTTGTTCGTAAGGATGTGTATTTCAATTAACCAGAATCAAATATCAAACCTACTTCTTCTGCCACCATTAATTGTTTTACTGTGGATGATTGTTATTATGTTGTTTGCTCTCAAATTAGTGCAATTAATTTAGCTTTTTTTTCCTTAAATGAGCTCAATGCTTAACTATGACATCCTTATCATGTTTCTACAGTTGTTCCCTTAGAGTCATACCCGTTTACCGGTGGCAGAAGTGATTTGTTCTTCTTTTGTTAAAAGTGGGTTTAAACTACGTTTGCCGACAGTGGCAAATTAAGAAAACCGCTTCATCCATTTGACAAAACATGCATAGCAAATAAAGGAAATATCTTCATAATGAACAGTGTATTGTATTAATTTGTTGTTTTCACTATGTTGATTAATCTTTATTTCTGAGTCACATAACTGCACAACCCCGAAGTTAAGCAAAGCTAACAGGTCAGATGAAATTATCATGGAACAAATTATGCTAAACTTTATTTAAAGATCCAGCACTACCTAAAATGAGATAAACACAAAAAAAAATAAATCAGGAGGGTGGGATGATTACTTTTTCACACTACTGTAGCTGTCGTTTTGTTCGTCTTGTCTGTCCATGTCTCTGGAAACAACTTTCATATATAAATAAATAAATATCAAACTTGGGCTGTTTTGATTCTCTAGTGTTAGCCACATCATAACTTTCAAACTATACCGTATATATCTTCTACTAATTTTGCATTAAAACATTCAACATAAACAATAGGCTGGAGTAGTGGTCTCCATGGCAACTACTTATTAGTATTCCCAAGAAAAGAGTGAGATCCATTTTATTTAACAGGGTTATTCTTTCTTAAAACCTTTATATGTTAACTAAGAATAAATGTATGTGAGACAAATTATTACAAATTTTATATTTTGCTTTTCTATGGACACAATCTCTTTTTGAACTTGGCATAAAAAAAGGTTTAGGGTTTTATTTTGTTTTGGGTTTTTCTTCAGAAAAATCTGAAGCATATCTTGCAAACCATATGTTCTCCTTTGTTTACATGTGCATTGGACGGGGTGTGCTGATGTGACTTCTGCAGTTTAGTGGGGCCGGGGGGATATACCATCACAAGATGGCTCTTGTTCATTATGTTGCAGTTGGTATCAGTATTCCCATGTTGCGTAAGTGTAGTATAGAATGCATATAAGTATATTATCAGCAACCAGCTTGGAGTAAATGAAGGGAATCACCTAAAACATACCAGGTTAGCACTAGGTTGTTAATGTTTGGATACTTTCATCTGGCAATACAAGAATACAACAATAATCAGCTTGATTGTTACCATCATATCAAACTGACACAGTCTAATAAATTTGTCTGACCAATGCTTCAACATTGCTTACCTCGATGGATAATTAGACTTCATTTGTTATCAAATACTCAAATCTCAACCAACAACTTCTATAAGGACTGACTGAATTTAGAAGGAAGGCAATTGAAACTTTACAATTTTATATGCCTGCCTGTTGCATTTCAACTTTGAATAGATTATTCACCTGTATTTTGAACGAACTGCCCCTTTAATTCTCCATAATTGGGATACTGTCTTCTTGTAGTCAAAGATAGTGTCGACAGACTCCATCTCTTATATCTTTATTAGCTTCATTTCACCCAACTATATTATTATTATTGTAATTATTAATATTATAATTATAATTTGAACATACAGAATAAGCAGCAGTTCAAAATCTCAAACAAAATGAGTGTTGGTCGATTAGTACAATTTTTCCAGTAGGCCACCTTCAACCGGAAAATCGGTAATTGCTGATTTATTCACATAGGAGTGTGTATGGAGGGTGCAGGGAGAAACCCCTAGTACTCGCACTAATGATGACAAAACTGCCTCATTAATGTTAATAATGTTAACCCACTTTGTTTCCTTTGCGTAACACTAGCGAACTGAGTCACGAACGAGCCTTCACCTCCACCGAATTTTTACGTAATCTGTGGGTTCGTCTGACTGAAATAGACATGAAAAGATTTTGATTAAATTTTCTCGAGAGTTAGGTATGACCCAATGAACAATCCATTAGATATTGGTGGAGATCTGGATTATCACAGACCCTTAATAAACTGTTCATGACTCGCTGCATGATTCACTGTTCTTTAGGAGATGTGTGGGGAAAAACTGCACTTGCCCTTTTCCTATCAGTAGTGTCACCAGGGATTTATGGGGATGAGCTCCATTACAGATCTGTTCAGAAAAAGAAGGTGAGACACAGGGAGATTGAATTGCAACCATGTGATTAGTCGTAACACTGTTCCAACAAGCTGTAACTCTGGTTTTGTTGCTATCAATCCTTAATGTAATTAGTAAGACGTGGCAATGTGCTGCCTGGTTACTTTGCTAAATGAGTTTTTTGATGAGCTCCAGCTTGTTATTGGGAGGCAGACCAAGACTTAACTGCTAACTAAGCTATCAGCTAACTGCTGATTACTTATACTTAAGTATCCATTAAAACACTATACAGAGAACAACTGAAAATTTGTCCAAGGTAAGCGCATATGTGTTTCAGAGATTGGGGTATTTAAATGTGCTTGGTCACTCTACTCAAACACAAGTGCACCTGAAACAGGAGAGACATCAGAGGGGATTTTGCTGTGAAGGACTGAGTCCAGATGCATCACTGGCCAAACACAGAGTAAGAACTGTGGCTGGGAAAAACAGCCTCAGACTAAACACCTCTTAAAGCAGACAGAGAGGAGAAGGGGGAGTAAAATCCATGTAAATCCTGCTAGTCCTGGAAATGGGATACAAGGAAAATAAAGCGGGTACAGCTGACTAACTGGTAAAGCGCAGCCTCTTTCTCCATTGAATTCCCTACATTCCCCTTAGGAGGTCATTAAAATCAGGAGACGTAGGAGAGAATAAAGAGCGTTGGGGGAAATAGATAGTTGTTTATTGCAAATACCTCTTGAGAGGCACAATGTGAGTATTTCTCCTCAGATCTGGAACGTTTGCTCTTCTCTTTGGAGAAAATTTTGGTGACAGCGAGGACTTGTAGTATCCTCAAATGACTGTACATCTGTGAAACTGCTGCGGGTATCGCTCAGCTCATAAACTCTGTTATTTAGTAAGGTATAAAATGGCAGAAGCATAATGTTTAAAGGGTCGAAGGACAAAAGGCAACATCTCCGTTGACAAGGGAACATGAAGCTTCAAAGCAACATGGCAGCGTTCCGTTGACCAAGTCGGACATGCCCAGCATTCCTGTGGGTGATTATTACCCAGAGATTCAGTGAGTTGCCTCAGGTGCCGATGCTGTTTATTTCTTATGTGGAAATAGTTTTCCAACTCTCAGACAGCCTTCTGAATATGCAAGGCTTCCCTCTGAAAGCCCGTTGCAAAATTCTGTGTGACTCTGGCATTTCTCTTTCCTGTTTTTTTTGGCCATAGTTAGTTTGTAAATTAAAGTTATTTCTATAGGCTTGCCAGGCGCCTTACCACAGAACCAATACATGGGTTGACGTTGTAGAGTAAATTTCTGTTCCTGATTGAAGCACATGTCTAGAAGAAGCACTTGCTCTGTTGACAATTTCATTATTTTTTCTTTCAATTTTTTACAGAAAGTTTTTGATCCAGTTACTGGAAATTACACTAGACTGTCTGTCTGTGCCGATACTTAAGTGGTTCAAGTAGTCAGATGTGGTACATCCACATTGTGCATAGTTTCATTATCAAACATTTGTTCGGTCACAATGGGCTGCCTTATCACCTTTTGGCACCAAAGCGATCCTTGGCGTCATGTTACTGTTCATAAAGGAGTTTCTAGAAACGAAGGAGTTTAATGCGGTTATTGCAGATTTCAAACGAGAGAAAACTATAGGATCAGATTGGATGTGAGATTAGTGCATCCGTGGAAAAATATTACGTCAAGGTTTAAGTTTCATCAATTTTAGAACTTTGTATTTGAATTTAAGGACCTCAAAATCTCAGGAATACACAAGTAATTTTGTTTTCCTTGAATTAGTTCAAATTTAATGGTATTGCTACAAATTTTGGGTAATCCGTTCCTATGAAGGAAATGCCTCCGTTTATGATGCTGTTGACGCCTTGAAAGTGGCTGATAATACTGCCCCGTTATCATAAACAATGGAGTCGTGGCAGATTGTGCTGTAGACAAGTTAATACTGGTAGATGTTTATTATGGCAGAAAACCTCTCTTGAACATTCTTCTCATATGAACTTTGCCAGGTTGATCACTGCCAGAACAGCTTAAATTTCAGCCCTTTTTAATTGTCATTCTTTTTCATGGGCTTTACATGCACTGTACGCTTTTTCTTTCACTCAGACCCTCAGTCAGAGAAGTCTTTAGATTGCTACATTTTTCACATGCATGCGAGGAAATAAGTATAAAGAAAATGAGGCTCTGTGGTTATTTTCACATTAAAATACTCCACGGACCATTTAATTATGTAGATACCATATGATAAGGGTGTTCTCTTCTCAGTGATATTTACTACTGCTTCCACACTGGTGAGATTTGTGACATTTACCATCTGTCTGACTTGTTGATCCTTTTGTCTCCATGCAAAAATACAAACCAAATGATGAAAACCTCTGTGATGTCACAATTTTTTCCCTAATAAATGTTTTTTTTTAAATCACTCACAGGCTGGGAATAGTGGTGGTGCACATCAACACGATGAGTAAGTATTTTACATTCTGATGTTGGACAGAAATTTAGAGCATGGTTTCCTCATAGCATGAGATAAAGCAGATACGCACACACAAACGCCAAACATCATCATCCCTGAGGCCAAAGCCTGTACGAGCTGCTGCCCCAGACATTTTCGGGTGAAGGATTGGTTTTCAGCTTTACATAGATGGGGGTCCGGTTCTGTCCGCTGCCCCGGGGCTGTATGATGTCTGTCCAAGCAACACAAGGAGAATATTTTCTCTTCGTGAGCTAGTCCAGCCAAGGCAGAGCTTGTCCTGAGATCAAACATGGGAACAGGCATATCATAAACACGGCAGTATTTCCCTGCTTCTAATACCCTGTCAGAGGATAGTCTCCATATGGCTGTGGTTAAAGATGAGTGACTAATTGTCTACACAAACATCTCACTGCAGAGCTAAATGCAAGGGGCAGTGTCTCTCGCTGTATGCCACACATCTACTGCAGACATAGACAATATATTTTCCACTTACAGTTCTAATTGTGTTTTTCCCTAAATCTCTCAGATGAGAGGCAGGCTCTCCAGTCAATAATGAAAGACCTGGTTGCCCTCCAGATGACGCGTCGCCAGTCTGTGTTATCATACGACAGCGGCAAACCCAAGACACCATCCAAGGCCAACAGACAGGTGCGGATGTTGCTGCATCGTCACAAACAGAACATTTTACAACATTTTTACATTACACACTTCAAGCTTGTGTAAAACCTTCTTTATAAACCAGGGATTATGTAAATGGTGCTGAGTGACAGCGTAAAACATCATATTGGGACAGAACTCGGTTTGAGCATTATGGTGCCTTGTGTCGGTTCAAACTTTATTATATTTTCTTAAAATTAAATACATCTTAAGTGGTTTGAGTAGCCTAAGTACAAAAGGCAATGTAGTGAAGCGCTCAGTAAGATCCTGAAACCAAACGCCCAGAGGTTAAACGATGTCTACCTCTCTCTCTATTAACTATGTAACGACACCAGCCATGTAATTGCCACAGTGTGATTCAATGAAATCTCGTGGATTGAAATTTCTTTTGCTAACAAGTGACAGAAGCCAACTACAGACTGTGGTTTCAACGCATTAGCTTAATCTTGGCAGCCTTCATACTCTGTAAATGTTAATGGCACAAAGCTGGCGACTACTATAGCAATGATAACGTCTCATCAAAAATAAAGGACATGAATTGAAACTCTGAACCTTGAATGATTTAAAGGAAATGTTTGGTACGCAGCTAAGCTCAGTTTGTAGGGTCACACACCAACATGTTTCCCCCTCAGTCCACCATCTTGTAATGCCTGTAAATGAAACGCAGAAAAAAATTTGAAATAAGGACAGACACCTATTCAATTGAAAATATTGATGGCACCTAATGTGTATTGGTTCTTACAAAATATTAATCCCAGATGATCAACCTCAAACACAAAGTACTTTCTTACCAATTATAATTGGTAAAAAAGTACCAAGTCATTGCCATCTTCCAGAAGTGTTCATTATTCTATCATGGTCAGAGTTGTCCATCTTCCTTCATCATTTAACAGTGGACAAGAACACCTGTTGGAGTAGTAAAGAAAGTTCTTTTACACTTCTGACATATGGATGGACAGGATTGAGAAATATAAGTTCTCGTGAAATCGAAAATGCGTCCATGTTTTCGTTTTTTTGTGTCCCTCAGCTATTAGATAGGATCTGTAGAGTGAAAATCTCTTCAAAATTGTTACCAATTATGATGAAACGATGAATCTTGATCAACTTTGCGCCCGCCATGTATATTATACGGTGGCCAACAGGGGCAAAAAGCGCTGTTACCGTGCTGCCACTGTAATGCCACATTTCTTCTGTCCACAGTATGAGTCTTCAACCTTCTATTTGGAAGAAACTTTACATATTATGTGATATTAGTTCAGACTTTGTATAACGTTAAGCATAAATGTTGGTCCCTGGGTTTGCCGACACAAAAAAATGACCTCCTGACTTTTTTGGACCTTACTATGATAGTGTAAGGAAGAAAAGGTGAAATTAAAAAGTCAAAACTCTCCAAGCGTGCCACAATTATTACACAATCATCTGTTCCTAATTACTTTGACTCAACAGCAATATTTTTCCACTATGGTCCACTCTGGTTCTGGTTTATGGTTTTACTGTCATGTGTACAGCTGTGTGTAACATTAATGTCATATTTCCATAGCTATGAGCATCTACTGAGGTGAACATTGTGGATTATTAAGTTTCAAAGCCAAAGACCATACGGCTGTTGGCACATTTAGATTTTGAGCCAAATGGTAAAGGAGACCGTGGATAACATGGATGAGTTGATTGGTTACATTTGGAGCAAAAATATAGCTGTCAGAATTTTTTCATACCGAAAATCTAAAAATCTCAGTGGTTCCATCCGTTACGAAATTCTCTGTGACTATTATTGAAACTTTCTGATTAGTGACTAAATATAAACATGACCGTGCCAATAAATGTCTCTTCTTCCTCATAAGGTCTATTTGTGTTATTACAATGTAATTAGACTGATACTATAATAGTGTTGTAACATATTCCGAAGTTAGACTGTTAATTGCAATTAATTGTATGACAGTTTATCGCTAGCTTAAATTGTATGATTGTGACAGATCTCTACTCTGTACATTTTTGCCTACACTTTTACTGCTGTTTATCAACCTGGTACATATTGCTTTCTCCTCTACCATGACAAGTTTTGTTGTTTTTCACTGACTTCTTGTGGGTTTTTCTGCGTCAACGTATAGGTTGTGTGCATGCATGGGGACATTGACAAAGCACCATTTGAAATGGACAGTGTTTTTGTATGTAGATGAAGTATAAATAACCTTTACAGTCTTTCCCCTAGCCCACACAGTTGCCTAATTTAGCGTAATGACTAGGATTCCTAGGATAGCCACCCACAACTGTGCTTCTGCTGCATCTGAAATAGATTAAATGTATTAAATCTTAACTAAAAATACATTCTGCTTGTGTGGAAAAGTAGCCGGTAGCCCACCCACCCTCACTTGCTACCAGAGACGCAGCCTCAGGGAGTACGTTTAAGGAGACACCTCGTGTACAGTGAATTGTTTGCTTAAAACCAGTGATTTCCCCCCAGGGAAGCACTCCATTATTTCCCCACCTCAGTTACTTATTTTGGGTTCGAGTAGAAGTGGTTTTTCACCAATGATGTAACAATGGAGGAGGTGCAGAGTGGAGTTATCCACAATCAGTTAAAGTTTATATGGAAGTCAGTCTTTACAAAAATCTCATTTTGTTTCATTTTTATTGCCAAACAAGGCAAAATCGTTAAAACTTTGGCACAGCCTTCCTCATTTCACTTTGATTACCTAATTTGTCCAGTTTTAGACCTTCCTTTTTCTGTTTCCTCTCAGGACGATGTCAGGATAAAGTTTGAGTTCTCAGGAGAGAGGAGGTGAGTTTGAGACTTGACATGCATACATATATCCATACGCCAGTGCAAGAGATCATGTACTCACTAAGAGACACATAAACATACAAACACAGTCACTTAGATTGTTGCTCTTGTCACGTGTTCCAGTTCATGAGAACAAGAACATCTCAGAGTCAAACACACACTTCAGCACTTAATTCAGAGTGGTATGTGAGTTGGAGAATGGAAGGGGAAAAGCTCTGTGGCCTGCCTGTGGCTGCCAGCACCAACCACAAATATGCAAGGTGCTCTTGAAGGAATCCAAGCACACCAAAAGCAGTAGTTTGTCTTGATTCTGTTTGCACATGTGCGTGTAACTTAAAAGAAGCCTCTTAAGACACTAGTACATATAACCTGTAATCTGTCCGTCTTGCCATTTTATGTGTAGGATCTTGGTGTTTGGAAGACCTGTGCAATTGGAGGAAATACAGCAGAAGGTGAAGACCGTCTTTGGCCAGCAGCTAGACCTGCATTATATGAACAATGAGGTAAGGACCGCTTTTGGCCAGGCGTTGGACCTGTATTATAAATACAATGAGGTAAAGACAATCATTGTCCAGCAGCTGGACTTGCATTATGTGAACAATGATGTAAAGAGAATAGCTTTATGCAGTGTAACCGTTTTGCCGTTCTTTCAGCTATTGGAACATATCTGACTATGTACGTGTTCCTGCACTGTTTATGTGTTTCTTATATCCATCCATTATCCTTTTAATATGGATCATCTTGCATTGTAGCTTCTCTAAATTCTATACACGTATAAATCTACAAAGAAAATGTAGTTGCTTCCTTGTAAACAGGATTTGTGACGGCCATCTTGTCAATCCTGCAAATTTATACATCCTAGCTTCAGCAAACCTTACACATATATAAAATGTTTATATGTTTTTTGTATGTACAAAACATACATTTTCTTTAGCTGCTTATAGGGGAACACACCCGCTACATTTACATTCTCACCTGTGGGCCATTCCAGTCACCAATTCACCTGTATTGCATTTGTTTGGACTGTGGGAGTAAGTTTCATTACCTGGAGGGAACCCATACAAGCAGAAGGAGAATATGGAAGCTCCTCACAGAAAGGCACCCGGGGGATTTTGAACCCAGAACAGATCCAGTTTTCCATGGAAAGATGATTTAATGTGACTGCTGGCTGATCATCTTCTTCATAGCCTATATTCAGAACATTCAGACAAGGCAACAGAGGATTTGTCAATTGGAGAAATGGAAGATTGTCCTCTTTGTTGTATTTTGGGTGGATTTGTTATCTCCAAATGACTGCTGAGACTAATTATCTGCTTTCATCATTTAAATTTTCTGTTTTTCTGTTTGTCTCGTTTCCTGTCAGTTGTCCATCCCACTGCGCGGTCAGGATGACCTGGACAAGGCCATCGACCTACTTGACAGAAGCTCCAGCATGAAGAGCATCAGGATCCTGCTGTTCACTCAGGAGCACAGCAATGTGAGAAATACATAAACACACTCAGGGGTCCCGTTGCACCACTGCCGTTTCTTCACCGCAGAACCATGTTGTGAAAATTTCCTGATTAAGTTTACATCACTGTGGCTTTCTGACATGAAACGATTGTTTTCGTAAGTTGAAGCCTTGTTTAAATCTGCTGTTCTCCCCTCCGCTTTCAAATCCGCAGGCTTCGCCTCCCACCCACCATGTTCCAAGTAAGCAGGTGAGGATCAAACCCTCTCAGTCCACTGGAGATGTTAGCATCGTGCATCAATCCCCTCAGCCCAGGGGGCGTCACCTGTCAACTGGTAAATATCTACAATCATCATTAGCATAAGCATTTGAAACTTCATGAAAGGCGTTCATATAGTGACATTATTTATTATAAAAACTTTGTTTTGTTAATATTTACTGCTACCTATGTAACTGTGCAAAAAAACACTTATTTTTATCAACTTGATTCCCAAGTCTGCACCTTCTCCCTTGCTTTATTTCTCCATCTGTTCTTTCTTTGGCTTCCCCTTTCAGTAATGGGCCCTCTTCCTTTTCCTGTTCACCATCACTAGATGATGCCTGCTGGACGGCAGCGTATCAGATTATAGAATCCTATTAGCGTAGTGAACTACGTGGTTCATGATTTTTTTCATCCTTGGACAAAATTACAGCATGAAGGCCTTGAGAGCTGGACAGCACCAGGTCAAATATATTAAAACCGGATCTCTTCTCTCGCTCAGAAAGCAAAGAGAACTTTCAGATGTTTTTTTTTAAATTTACCTTTCCTGGTTATTTTCTTTTAACATCCATGACAACATTAACAAGAAGGTTGCTTTGTGGATGTTTTTCCGCTGCATGAGTTTGATCTCAAATAGGGCTTATTAGCTTTTTGTGAACATCTCAATATAGATTAATAATGTCTTTTAATATTTTTCACTAATATGATACAATATGATGTAATCAGTCCTTGAAGCACATCGTTGCATATGTCTTCATGTCCCTTTCAGTCCTCTGGCCTGTAAAGCAAATATATTGTTTTAAAACATTTTTTACATGCTACATTTCCTTTATGGTCGTAACTTCTGTCTTATCCCAGGTTCTCAGAACACGGGGCGCAGCTCGCCGCCCCCTGGCTATGTGACTGAACGGCAGCAAAGGATCGCCCGTCAAGGCTCATACACCAGCATTAACAGTGAGGGGGAGTTTATCCCCGAGACCAGTGATCAGTGTGTGAGTCATCGCCTCACTCTCAATTGGAAAAATCAACAAACAATTAATTAGAGTAAACAACTCTTCCTCGAACCCTGACGCAAGATGTTTTGTCATTTCTGAAGTTGTTTTCCTCATAAATGAAAGTTTCAAATATAAGTTTTGTTCAAGGATTGGATATTTAAGCACTTGTGAGTATACACCCTTCATTTTCCATTATGCCCTTTGCAGATGCTGGATCCCTGGAGCAGTGCAGAGAACTCTGTCTCTGGAAGCTGTCAGTCTCTGGACAGCAACTCAGACAGGTGAGACGCAAAATCCACATGCAATTATGAGAAGTATCACTTATAGTTAATGCTGTCTACCAGTATATTTCACACAAATTTGCAATATCCCGGCCAATAAAAAATATATACAGTCTCAACAACCTCTAACTCCCCTTCCCTTTCATTAACAGCCCCTCAATAAGGAAGTCTCATATGCACCGAGCCAAGAGTTACCCCGATAATCGTCAGGAGTGCTCAGGTGAGAGCGAATACAAGAAAAGCTTGTTCCAAACATTAAAATTCAAAGCCATCTCCAGTTTATACACAGTAGTATAAGCCATTAATATTATGGTTCCTCCAGTCCTAAAAATGCATGAACAACAGATGTGAAAATTAAGATCTTATAATGAAGTTTGCTCTTTAGGATGTGTTTGCTTGTTAGTGACCTCAGAGGTTACCTTCAGGGAAGCTAACAAGAATAGTTATTTGAAGCTCATATGTGCTGCTAAATAATATATATATATATATATATATTTATGCTGAGGGAATCATTCATTTCGTTGAAATCTTGCTGACCTTTGATCTTTCACTTTCAGACAGAGAGAATCATGTGTATGACAGGGTAGCAGGAAAAGGAGGTACCTATCCTCGTAGGTACCATGTCTCTTTGCACCATAAGGACCATAGCGAAGGTAAGACAATGCATCTCTCTCTTTCACATATTTTGCTTTGTGTTATTTTCTTTTTCAATCTCCACTGACAATCATATGATATTAACCTCAGCGGGCCATTGTCCTGCTCTCCTTCAGGCCGTCGGACATTTCCGCGGATACGTCGCCCCCAGGGGAACCTGTTCACGCTGGTGCCTTCACGGCGGTCACTCAATGGTAGCGAGGAGAGCTTGGGCAGTTGGCAGTTAGTTGACGCTCAAGGCAGACTACGTCCAAAAGACCGTTCTGTCTCACATAAGTGTAAGTGTGGATCTTGCAAAACAGAAATACATTTAGGAAGTACAAACAGATGATGTAAATTGTGAAAACTTGTCACTGTTGTGTATTACAGGGATATAGGGTTAGCATGACTTGTTTAAATTAAAGTTGCTCTTAAACATTTCAGGGTAGTAAAATAAAAATAAAGAAATGATCCCTAAGTAAACAGAATTATATTAATGGCTGTTCCTCATAAAACTGTGTACAAATAAAGGATTACTTTTTACATTTTGGAAAATACATTTGTTCCTGAATTAGATGAAAAAATTCAAAAAGATTCATTTGAACCACTAGAGTGATGAGTCTTTGGCCAAACTTACCTTGAATCCTATGAGTTTGGGGAAACTCTTGTTTTGAGACGAGAGTAAAGTAAAGAAGTGAAAGTGAAAAACATGCTTTACGGCATTTTTTCTTTTTAATGCCGCCTTTTTTCTATTTGTGAGATGAAATGGTATATTTTATGTACAGAAGAAAGGAGTAGCTAAGTGTGTGTCTGTGTATTTTGTAGCACCCAGTGCTCCGATGACGTGGCGGCGGGGGAAGCTCCTGGGGCAGGGAGCATTTGGTCGTGTTTACCTGTGTTACGACGTTGATACAGGAAGGGAACTGGCTGCCAAGCAAGTCCATTTTGATCCAGAGAGTCCTGAGACCAGCAAGGTGAGACATTAACACTGACGAACTGGCTTTGACCTTCCTCATTTGTGTGGTTGTTGCTGCTTTGTAATAGATTCAGAGTAATTATTGGACCATAAGGTTTTGCTATCTGCCAATAAAGATAAAGAAAGAAGAGGAAAAAGAAACATGTCTATTATCAGTTGTCAGAATAGGGACAGTGATTGGTATTGGTTACCTGGTTTACTATTTCTACTAATTTCATGCCACGTTACTGATTCCGCTGCAAAAATCTGGTTGGCATTTGAGAGGAAAATTGATAACTTCCTCCTTACTTCTAATATATAATGTGTGCCTTCTGGCATTACGGTCTTTTGTAAAGCATCAAACCTTAATTCTGATTAACTGTGGCACCATTAAAGATTAAACAATAGCCTCATGTGAACGTTCATCTATTTATGCCATCAAGCTGGAATAGCATAGGTAGTTAATTATTAATGAATCATCCATCTTAAAAACTGCTAAATTTTTTTTTATCATATTCCCAAACACAGAATTAAAATAATCCACATGAGTGAAGAATATCCATTATCTAACAATGTGTAAAGTATAAAAGAGGTTTTCTCTCCTCCCTCAACCCCCATCTCCCAGATTTTAATGTTTTTCCTGTCTTCCACATAGAAAACATGCACTGTCATTTCCTTTATTGAAAAGATCAGAGTGTTGAGGTATGAGATGAGGCGGTGAGGGGAGATGGGTCTGCACCAACTTTGCCTCCCTTAACCCTGATGCACTCCCCAGCATGTGGCAGAAGTTTGTCATTGAGTGCTTCTAATAAACGGCCTTCTTTGTTGGAACTTGAAGAATACTGTCTCTGACATCCCCGCCTTAATTGCCTCTCGGTTGTAGCCTAATTCTCTGAAGTAAACAAAGGAACTTCTTTTGGAAATATGTGCTATTGGCTTTCATTCACTCTTCGCTTCAGGTTGCGCATCTGGCAAACTGTGCCTGCAGTCATAAATCACTGTGGGCTGTTTCTGTGTTTGTGGTTCAGTTTATTTGTTGTTGGTGGTAACAGATATGGCAGAGCCTGCCGGAGGCATCAGTATCAGAAAAAATGCATTTTATCTGGAAATGAAGAATCAACGAAAAGGAAATATTAAGAAACAACAGCTTGTTTGTTTAATTGCGGGGGATTGTTTGAACTTTCAATCTTCCCCTTTATCTCTTTGTTTCTGTGCAGGAGGTCAGCGCTTTGGAGTGTGAGATCCAGTTGCTGAAAAACTTGCATCACGAGCGCATTGTTCAGTACTACGGCTGTCTAAGGGACTACAATGAAAAGACTCTCACTATTTTCATGGAGTACATGCCGGGGGTGAGTCCCAGTAACTTAAATGTCACTGCTTTTAACCAAAATGTTTTAAGAAAACCAGAAGTAGATCCTAAAACCAGAGTCTATGAAGTGTGTTTGAGGTAGAGACAGGAGGTTGCTAAAAAGTTAGCTCACATGGCCGAACAGCTCTATTTTATATGAGGTTAGTGATTAAAAATTGTTTCAGGGATTCACAAGAGTTTTGGACTTATTTTCCCTATTCCTGGTTGTAAATTATTTTATTTAATCTCAACCGCAGGAACCTATCCAAGTTAATTAGAAGGACTCGGAACACTGTTTTGAACTCAGCGAACTTGTATCGGATTTGGATCCAGGGCCATTGTGTAGTACATTGTCTGACATGTCTAAATACTAATGAGACAAAGACAGTGGAAGATGACACTATATGCTAAATTAGAAATTACCCTCAGCATTGGAGTTGTGCTGTCAGTCAGTGGGTCATGGTCCTGGGGTCCACATACTGTAAAAGGCATCAATCTGAATCCAAGCATTTGAATTTCTGGTATTTTTATCTCCCATTGCACCTCAGCACTTCTTCTTTCCAACATAAATTCAGGCATTCCTTTTTTTTTGCCTTGCTGTGTGGATTTTGATTTTTCTAACCATGTCTGTGTGAGTCCCCCCTTTTTCTGGTGCTCAGACCCGTCAGGGTGCAACAAGTTCAAGGTGTTGGTGGATTTATTATCCAGATCTAAAACCTGTTGAGCATCTGTTGGATGTACGGTGGATCCATTATCGCCTGACAAGTTACCACCCCTGTAATATTAAATAGTTGGTTATAATGTTATAACTGATCTGTGTCTGTGCGGGCACTGAACTGGCAATGTCTTCTGGGTGTATCCCACTCATTTCCCAGTGCTAATGGCTAGGAGATTAGAGGAGAAAAAGCAAACACAAATGGGACACAAATGGAGTTTAGTTCCTGAAACTGGCTTTGGGACTTTTAAATCAAAAGCTCCCTGTTATTGCCCTAGCTTTGAGCATATGTGACATATTTCAAGTCCCGGATTTGGGACGAGTTCCGCCACGCCTTGTCTTCATACCTTAAACTTTCAGTTATGCGGTAGATCACTAGTGTTACACCCTGTATGTTTTCAGAGTCTGTGTGTTATTATGTTTTGGGCTGAATGTAAAGCGCATCATTTTTTATTTCTCTCAGGGTTCAGTCAAAGACCAGCTGAAGGCCTATGGAGCGCTAACCGAAAATGTAACCCGGAAGTACACAAGACAAATCCTTGAGGGCATGTCGTATTTACACAGCAACATGATTGTGCACAGGGACATCAAAGGTAGTATTGTAATACTCCAGAGGTTGAAGTACTCAAGTATTACTTAAGATTTTGTTCTAACATGTAGAGAATTGTATTTTATATTATCTGGAAGGTGAGAGATAAAACATTGACTCATTCCATGTCGATTCTGGTCTTCAGGTGCCAACATCCTGCGGGATTCAGAGGGAAACGTGAAGCTTGGAGATTTTGGTGCCAGCAAGAGGCTGCAGACCATCTGCATGTCCGGCACTGGAATCCGCACGGTGACCGGCACCCCCTATTGGATGAGCCCGGAAGTGATCAGTGGGGAGGGCTACGGCAGGAAGGCTGATGTCTGGTAAGTCCAGGAGATGCGTAGATCCTGGTTTATCAATAATTTAAAAAATGTATATCATCTTAGAGGTCAATTACTGAAATAATGCACCTCTTTTCTGACCCTACTCAATGCTAGGTGTACTGGAAATTTAAATCCTGTAAGAATTGATTTTCTAGTAATCACTTGTAGTTTTTAGTGGAAAAATACATGCGCAGGTCGGCTCAGAAGATACAAAGTAATGGATCTACATCATAATCAACAGAGCATTTAAATAGATTCTTATCAACTCAAACATCTAGATTCTTAATGGGATTTTGAAATAAACTACTATACTGTGATAGTTTAATATTAAAGCTGCTAATACATCTATGCAAAGAGAAAGTCATGGCTTTAAACATTTGACGAGCGACAATTTGATGCAAATGTCAAAAAACAGAAAATAGTGTTTTCACAAAAAAATACAGGACATCTCCCAGTAAACATTCTTACATTTGAAATGCAGTCAACGATTGTATGCAGGCTATTTGAAGGTAGGGGCCACCCTCCTTAAAAGCATAATTACCAAAATGAGCTCTAAAACTTATCTTGTATGGTAACTGACAGGCCATAAAACTAACACCCCAATTTCAAACAGATTGAGTCACTTCACTTAATGCTACTCATCCAGTCAAGTCAATATGTACTGATGAGCTTTACTTATTGCGTCAGTGAATGAGACAGACGAAGGATGAGTGACCACAGTCTGAGAAATATTGGTATTTATTTATTTTCATCGATTTTCTTCGGGGAATAATGCAAGAGACATTGTACTAAGTAACATTAACATGAAAAATATTTGTTGCATTCATGACTTCTAGCCGGTGGGTAATTTGTAAACCCCGTCCCTGGCTAGCCTTGTCTACCGCTAAATATCAATAGATCAAAAGACATTTCTTGAAATAAAACAATAAAATTATGTATATATATATATATGTATATATATATATATATATACACACATTTACAAAAGATTTTTGTAAATGTGTGTATGTGTGTTCACAGTGATCACCGTTTTGGTTTTGTTCAAGCAAGTTTTTCACTTTTTTATTATTATTTTAATAAATTTCAAATGGCATTTACTGTAATAAGTGAATTTCCACTCCGTGTTCAGTCCTTCACAAGTAGTGTCAAAAGCAAGTGGCAGTGTAAATTGCTAGATTCTGAATCAACAGGGGCTGGTAGGTGACTGGCTGATGAGAAAAATTAATATGAAACAAGGGATTCACTCAAAGACCAAACTCTTCGATACAGTGAGGAGCCTCATGTATTTAACCTCCAGCACAGAGCAGAAAACATTCCCTTGTGCAACGTGATTGGGTGGTGACCTACCAAGCCAGTGAAGTGATTGGCTTAGGGCCAGTCAGACAGGTTGTAACAGAGGTCGGTATGTTCCAGGGTCTAAGCACAGGCTGAAGGGAGAGTAATGCAGCCAGGAGGACTTGTACCTCCTAAACAGGTAGATTAGAGTGAACGTTTACACTCAGGACATTCCTCTAAGGCTTTGCGGTCTAGCGGCTGAGTTATTGTAGTATGTGGTATTTGTTTCAGCTTGTTATGATACCCACCTGCTGGTCAGACTTAAGCAAAACAACTCATGTGTTTCTTGAACAGGAGCCTTGGTTGTACGGTTGTGGAGATGCTGACAGAAAAGCCTCCGTGGGCTGAATATGAGGCCATGGCGGCCATTTTCAAGATCGCCACCCAGCCCACCAATCCACTGCTGCCCTCGCACACGTCCGATCAGGTGCGGGACTTCATTAGACGCATTTTTGTGGAGGCCAAACACAGGCCAAGTGCTGAGGAGCTGCTCAGACATTCCTTCGCCCAGATCCTGTGCTGAAACCTTCCTATTCTTTGAACGTAAAACAAAAAGTGCCTTGGCGGTCCCTGTTTTCCTTAAAATCCGTCCAGGAACGACATTTGGATTCGAAACTGTTCTAGTAGTCAGTGTCAAATACACTGAGCCTCTGCCATCACTCACATGCTCAACAAAGCTTCAACTCTCAAGCAGATCCAACAGTTTTGACATCACTAGTCATCAAAGGCTATGAAAATCAGTCTCCAGCAGAGGGAAACAGAACGCTGATCTGTGGTTGACTGCTGGTCGCTCTCAGAGGCAAACAAACAAGCACACCAAAGTCATGCAAGTCAACACCAGTTGTGTTTCAATCAGTTATTTGCTCCTGTGTTTACACTCACTTGTGGGGCTATTATGATAATTATAAGATAACATTTTAACATTTAGCTGGGCACTGTTTTAAAGCTACATTAAATCTGGACCTCAGCTTAAGTGTCCATTCTTACTCGGACAGGATTGTTCTCTCATTTGCATAATGTTTTCAACTATAACTCATTTTGGAGCCATTTGTGACACGTGCTGCATGTCAGAACACATGCTGCTGTAGATGAGTGAGATCATGGGATGTCTCGTGCAGTAGCTACAGTGTGGTTTATCACATGGATAATTCCTTCAGAAATAAGACATCATTGAGCATCAACTGTTTTAGACTTACAGGTGAAAATATGCCAAATAATCAAGTCTCTACCCTCAATAGACCATGATTCATTGCAGCTGCTCCCCCAGTCTTTGTCTGTTGTATAGTACAATTACTCTCAAGTTTAAGATTAAATGAACTATGCAAAAACCTGGAAGGTGTTATAAGAATCCTTCCCTCTATGCTGAGGCCATCTATAAACCTTAAATAGCCCTTCAACCATTTAGAGTAAGAATTAATCATTCCTCTGAACAAGTAAAATTATTTTGTACATTTTTATTGCTTTTTGATGGGGACAGCTAGAGCTGCAGTGGTGATTATCTATTAACCTCTGTGATGTAAAAGACAATTTTTTTAAGCCGATCCGATAAAAGAGAAATCAATTTTTTTTCAAGCAAACATCTCAAACATATACTGACCCCAGATTAAAAAAAATGTGAGGATTGGCTTTGTGTCTTTTACATTTTTCAAGGATTCAAGGAGCTTTATTGTCCATTTTGCGGTAATATACCAGGCATACAGAGAATCGTAAAATCGTTTCTTTCTGACAGGACCACTTAGCAAAAGTATTAAAGAGCTAAAAGCCCTGTGGAAAGTATATATATATGGAAAGTATACAATTATTGCAAAGGAGAGAACCAGTAGCTTAGATTCAAGATAACAATAATAGTGGGAGGTGGTTATGGGAGTTCTTTAAAGGGGCTGGTGCCTTATGGAGTTTTTAGACCAGAGCAACTTTGATTTATGTTAGAAATTAAAAAGTCCATCCCAGCGATGTTTTGACTTTTTCTTTTCTAAATAAATTATTACCAACAATAGAAATAATTTTTGGTTGCAGCCCAATCATAGACAAATAAAACGTATGTACTTTTCATTATTTTTGGCACATTGTATATTTTAAACAAATATATTCAAGCTAAAAATGTTTTGTACGCTGATCATAGAATGTTGGGTGTTTATTTTATTTTTTTTAAAGATAAAGGGGTTTTATATCCTCCGTCAGAAACAAATGTGTGTAGAAGGTAATAGGAATGATTCCGTCCGCCCATCTAGTTTTCGCTTCCTGAGCATAACTCACTCAAATGATAGACACCAACAACAACCGAACACTGAAGTGGTGCCTCTTGCCTCTAATGAACTTTTGCTCATTGTTTAGCTTGCAACCAAAAATTTTTTTTTGAAGTTGCTTTGAATGGTTTGAAGTTCCATCCAAAGGCCCTAATTTGAAACTGATGTCACTGTAAATGTTTGTCTTTTTTAAACATCCGTTACTCAGGAGCCGTCGCCTGAAGATCCATTTTAAATCAGATGCACTTTTATGTATAATGAATGTTGTGGGGGTTTTCGTATTCTCAAACAAATTAGAATTTGTTTTCGGGCTTTTTTACTTCAAATGTGAAAAATTTCCGGATTTTTATTTATATCCCCATGTCCATTACGATTAAATTTATATACTTATATATAAGTATATTTTTTCTATTCAGACAGTGTCAAATCTGATAATATTTCAGGACTTCTGTCGTTTTGTCGAAAATCATTGAACGCAGCTGGTTTTGCCGACATTTAAGATTTTGAGGTATGTAAGCGAGAACTGGTTAGAAAACAAACTCTGTCTTCCTAATTCCAGCTCAAAAATAACTGCTGATACATCCTTCGCTATAGGACACATCAGAGATCTTTCACAATTTATTCACCTTTAATGGTTTAATTTGCAAAAATAAACGTAAGGAATATTCTTCTGTGAGCCAACGACGAACCTACCGGATCGTAGCCAGCGCTGGAACTCGGAGTTTGCTTTTCAGCCCAGACGACGACTTTGTTTATCCCAGGGTTTAGAAAACACGTCCAGTATTGAATTGTTGACACGCTCACTCCTGCTTTAATGCTAATGAGTGCTTTCTAAAGGCAGCTAAAATATATCGGTTTTTAATTTTAAAAAAGGCCAATGAGATAAAGAACCCTGTGATAAGCGAATGAATTTGAACTAGTTGTTTAGAGATCTATATATGTAAATGTATGATTTTTTTGTATCTCGACAGGACTTGCAGTGCAAAGTCTTATGTATCAAATTTATTTTACATAAAGAAAAGAGTTGTGCGTTAATGACAGTGTTTTTACAGTATTTATACTGTATGTATGTCATGCCTTGCTCCCAAACAAATAAAACAGTTTTTAAAACTGGCTCTCCTTTATTGAGACGGGCTAATAAAAAGACTCGCTGTTGGAAGTCAGTATTTGATTGATCCACTCAATGATGCACATTTCTCTCTCCTCTCTCTGTGATTGTTTCTCCCTTTATTTTTGCTTGTCTCATGAGAGAAGGAAGCAAACACAGGAAGGACAGTCATCTACGACCGTGTCTGACTGTCGGGAAAACAGATTGTACAGAACAAAGGCCTTTTTGCTTAAATTGTTGCGACACAGTGATGCAGCATTTTTAAGAAGTGTTTTTTTAATAGCTCTTATAAACTACTGTGTCCTCTTTTCACTGAGCAGGACGATATGTTCAAAACGGGGTTGCACAGGATGATGTTAATATTTGAGGAGATTTATTATTGTGTCTGTTTTCAAAATAACCAATCTAGGTGCAACGTTTCCTGGTATATAGATTTGGAAGACTTCTTTTAAACAAATAGAACAGGCCAAAGGATGAAAATTACAATAATCTCATAATATCTATTATAATGACTCAGAGAAGAGGAGGCAGATAGCTTTTTCTACTTTCTAAACTAAAAAACACTAAACTAAATACAGAAATGTAGGGTTCTCAGAGGATGAACCAGGTGGTTTGTCACCACCTGGCTCTAAAGCCATGACCAAAGAGAGTTGCACACTTAAAACAGCTTAATTTATTCATTCATTGATTCTGGGTGATTTTAATGTTTAGGTGAACGTAGAAATAGCTAAGGTAGCATTGGTATTCTGTTATTCTCATGTCAGTGTGTGTATAAACCCTGTCACTATTTTAATTACACCTTCGAGCTTGAAACAAGGCATTGGAATTGAACTTTCGACAAAATCCTCCCATATCAAACCATAATTTAGTCGTTTTTGATTTCATATAGTTACAACCTGGTTCAGTACTAGAGAGGAATCTGTAAACTTAGTGGTGTAGGGAGTGGATTAGTAAAAATGTGCCACATATGGCAAAATTAGAAAGAACAACAACAAAAGCGGTGTGTCCCATGTGTCTGATTAAGCCTCTGATTGGTCTGCGGTCCTGGAGAAACAAGGACGGCTAACACAAGCAGAAGGGTTGTCACAGTTGTACTTGATTATTTTCCAGCTGAAAAAAGGTTCTGAATGTAAGGAGATAATTTAATCACTACTTAATTCAATGCCATGAATGAATGAATCCCCTCATTGATCATCTTGATAATTCTGCAGGCTCACTGAGAGTAAACCTGACTCCATTACCCCTCTAAGAAAAAAGGATCACTAAGCATAACAGATTAGCTCAAGGTATGACCATCAAACCTGTAACTAAAGCAAACAACACAGAAGCATGAAAGAAAATATCGCTCCACTGAACTGGAAGGGACTTGCTTGGCCTTGAAGGCCCTGACCCGATCACTCGGTACCAACAGAAATCAAACAAAATCAACCCCGGCTATTGAGCCTGTACTCAGATAACCCTAGTAACCCCGCAGGGTAAAACATTAGCACAGTGAGGCAACAAAAATGTCACTTTTCTTTAACTGAAGGAAGAATATACAATCAAACTCATAACCATACATTGATTGATATGAAGTTGGCTTTAGGCCCAGTTTCTTCAGACTAAACTAGCACCACCCTAGGGTGGCCGCTGAAGGATATCCTGAACAAACAAGCAAACCATCAGGATTTGATGACTGTCAATTACATGAAATTTCTTTCCAAATATTGGATAGGTTGTCTCAAAATGTGGGACTCACATTAAACCAATCATCCATTATATTATAACCATTGAGAAGTGGAGTGAATAACATTGATTATCTCGTCCCAGTGGCAAGTGTCAGTGGGTGGGCTGTTGCGGCATGAGAATAAATATGTGTTGGAATGACAGTTTTGCAGCATAACTGGGTCCTGGCATTCATTTTGATGTTATACTGACATATACAAAAAAACTGTTGCAGGCCAAGCACTCATGTTCTTGACTTTACCTTCTGGTTTATTATTTTATAGTTTATGTTCTGGGTAATTCTATAAAAAGCAATTTCTGAAGAAATTACGTGTGCGAATGCTGGATGTTGAAAAGCTGATAGGATTTTTTGATGGAAAAAATAAGAATTTGAACAACTATGAATAAAAGGAAGAATTTGGAAGATTCTGAATGGTGCAGAATTGACATGAAACGTTGAATAAAAATTGTAACGAATGAAAGATGTGTAAAATTTGAATATTTTCTGTTAGAGCTGCAGCCAGTCTGCAATGCTGACTTTAAATTTAAAGAGTAAGAATCTAAAAAAATATATGTAAAATACATTTTAAATGGTTATAATTTTGTGGCAGAAACGCATTTGTAGGCCCCAGTCAATTGTCATTATGTTTTTGTTGGTTGGGGTAGTTGGGTGTAGTTTGGTGTGTAAGTAGGTGTAGTTTGGTGTGTAGGTGGTTTTAGTTGGGTGTAGTTGGGTGTGTAAGTAGGTGTAGTTAGGTGTAGTTGAATGTGTAGATGGTTATGTAGGTTGGTGTAGGTGGGTGTAGTTTATTGTGTAAGTGGGTTTAGTTGAGTGTGTGAGTGGGTGTCGTTGATTGTATAGGTGGGTAAAACTGGGTTTGTAGGTAAGAGTAGTTGGTTTGTAGGTGGTTGCAGTTGGAAGTGTAGTTGTTTGTGTTTGAGGTAAGTAGATTTGGTTGTAGTTGGGTATGTAGGTAGATGCAATGGGGTGTAGTTTGGTGTGTAAGTAGGTGTAGATTGGCATAGTTGGGTGTGGTTGAGTGTGTAGGTGGGTGTAGTTTGCTGTAGTTGATGTGTAGGTGGTTTTAGTTGGGTATGTAGGTGGGTATGGTTTGGTATGTAGGTGGGTGTAGTTTGATATGTAGATAGGTGTACCCACCGTCCTGCACTGTGTTTCCTGTTTTATTTTTTAAATGTGAATCCATATGGCTCTCTTAACTTTATACATCAGTTATTACTTCTTTGAGGTCTGTCAAAAGGGATGGGTCAAATGCAGAGAAATAATTTCACTAAGATAAAGGGGCAGAGTCCATAGTGAGTATATTGGAGTACTGAGCAGGTTTTCTTGTGTTACACTAAATGAGTATAGGAGTAAAATAACAAAAAGAACAAAGAGGAAATACTGAAGCAGCCCTGGACCTGAGTTTTAAGTGAGGCCAGGCATAGGTGTGCCTACAGCAGAGACTGGACTCTTAGGATCTCAAAATGAGCGGCAGTGTTCAGAAATCTAATACGTTCACTCATAGCAAGTCCAAAACTCATGGTTAGTTCATGCGGGAGCTCATGAAGGAAAAATGCCCAGATCTCCATCCACTGAGTATCTGCTCGATGTGCGAAACAAAAAAGGTCCAATCCACGAAGGGTCTATCTTGCAACTCACATGATTTAAAGAACTACTACTAAGGTCTAAGTTTTTCAGAGGTTTTGTGAAGTCAATTCTTTGACTGGTCAGAACTGTTCTGCCGGCAATAGATGGTCATTGTTTAATAAATTATCATTGCCTTTTCCACTTTTTCAGTACTTGGTTCATACCATAATTGTACTAGTCAATGTTAATAAGTTTGATATTTTAGATCTTGACCATCACCCACATAAAAAATGACGATCCCATCAGGCTAAACCTCAGTAGCAAACCAGCTGAGCACGCTCACAGACAGATGTTGAATATGGTAAACATTACACCTGATAGTTTATTTTGAGCATTCTACCTCATGCTCTTATTTAGTGTAGCATGAAACTCCAATTTCGTTCATATGATAATTCAGACTTAAAGCTGCGATGAACATCAGAATGTGTGGAATCTCGTTTAAACAACAGTCTGAGTTTACATCGGACCACCATTCTTGTTATGCCCTCGGTCGTAGCGGAATGCAGTTCCCTCTGTTCGTGTATTTGGGCCCCAGCATTCTTGCTGACAGGCAGAGAGGAGCTTCGGGCTAGGAGCGGCTCTTCACCTGCCCTCTTTGTGGCTGTACTCTGTTTTGGCCGGGTGGTGCTGAGTCATAAAGCAAGATTGTCTCTCCCACTTAAGCTCCACAGACTTTCATTAGAGCTTTTTCTCACAATGCTGTGCTGGTTCAATTTATTTTATATTAGATAGATAGACAGATAGAAACACTTTATTTATCCCCAAAAGTTGATATTTAGTCATAGCAGCAGCTCCAGACTACAGGTTTTCTAAATGTGATTAAAAATGAAGACATATTCTATAATAGGACAAAAATTAAGTAATGAATAAAGTTCATGCAAATATAAAGAAAAAGGAAAAGAGTCGGATCTCCAATTGCTTATACAATATAAATTAAATACTGCAGTTAGAGTTGTGCAAAAAGCTATCCAGGTGAAGATGTGCAATAGTTGACCCAGTGCTAATGTGCAATAGTTGTCCAGGTGAAGATGTGCAATAGTTGTCCAGGTGAAGATGTGCAATAGTTGTCCAGGTGTAGATGAGCAATAGTTGACCCAGTGCTAATGTGCCATAGTTGTCCAGGTGAAGATGTTCCATAGTTGTCCAGGTGAAGATGTGCAATAGTTGTCCAGGTGAAGATGTGCAATAGTTGTCCAGGTGTAGATGAGCAATAGTTGACCCAGTGCTAATGTGCCATAGTTGTCCAGGTGAAGATGTGCCATAGTTGTCCAGGTGAAGATGTCCAATAGTTGTCCAGGTGCAGATGTGCAATAATTGTCCCCGTACCGATGTGCAATAGTTGACCCGGTACTGATGTGCAATAGTTGTCCAGGTGCAGATGTCCAATAGTAGTCCAGGTGCTGATGTGCAATAGTTAGTAATAAGATGTTTTGTTTTCACCTGTTATGTCTCAGGGACCAGAATGAACTGCCACATGCAGAGAGTTGTTGTGTGTTTTATTAATGATGCAGTCAGGTAGTTAAAAAAAATGTTTCAAAAGATTATATAGTAGTATTTTACCATGACAAATCCTGGAAAGTAACTTTTTATCAAATACCGTATAATTACAGTATTAGAGTTATTACAGCTGTAATTCAGACTTTTACACTCAAGCTAAATTTAATTTTATACATATACAAACACATGAGTGTGCAGATACTTATATATTTTCCTGATGATACTACTGCTCGCTGTCCCAGATGAATTTACTGTATAGTTTTGGATTTCTACATTAGTTTGAGTAAAGGAACTGAATATTGATTCAATTTCAGGACATAAGGATGTGCAAGACTAGAAGACAGACTTTGTGAAAGATTAAGACTTCACATGTAATCTACACACCCAATCAGTACCCCAAAGAAGAACAACTAATGAATATTTGATTTATTCTTCCTCTTAGAATATACATTCAACTCCATCACTGACCTGAACTTAGACAAGAGGTAATCCGAATAGAAAGAAACATCTTTTTCTAAAAAAATTCTTAGGTTGTATTTTCTTACCGTAAAGGAACTATTGTTTACAAATGCTGATTGCATAAATATTTTTTAACATAAATTAGTTTTTAGTGAATGCGTTCATTATTGTTTCGTCTCACTCTTTCGTCTGTTTACACCTGTCTAATATTGTATTATTATAACAATTACTTGCTCATAGCCGAACGACAAAGAAGAAGAATACATGCTTTCAGTGACGCATCCAAGTCCTCAGGCCACTGCTGTCACTACAGTGAAATCGATCTTGATTCCACGGTAGACAAATAGATAATCAGCATTTGAATGTTTTTTATTCAGTCAACCGTTGAAGAAAGAGTTACTTTTGTAGTTTAAGGCTAACCTTTGATTTAATTTATATCCTATCAGGGGGTCAAGACGCTGATGTAGTGACTTGGGGCTGAGACAGACGTACCGTAATTCAGGCTCGCTTGGCAGATCCAGTTTGGTATGTAACCGTCAACATTCATCGAGCTTAAGCGAGCAGGCTCACACTGGCGAAAATGCCAGAGTACAAAGCAGTCACTGAGTTGTAGGCAGTCAAACTTAGCTGGCGGCCTTGTCTCCTTAACGTGAGATCAGTGTGTGTCCAGCAGCATGAGATTCTGCCAAGCCCCTTTTTTCCTCGTAGACCCTCCAAACGAAATGTTCTCCTGATGTCAGATGCATGAATCAGCTGTTTGACTTGGCCCTGTAGTGTGGGGGAGTAAAGGTCTGCACTACCCCTTTCTGCCGTTCTGTGGATGTTTAATGTTTGGGACATTGTGTGATCACATCTGAGGCAATCGCTGTCATTTTCTAAAAAATCCAGAGAGCTGAAAAAAATTGGTGATACAACCAAAAAATATATCCCAAGCGACGGAGTCTTTAAAAACAACCAATCTATGCCAGACTTAACGTTTTCTATCGTATTTATCCTCCATCAGCAGACACTAATTGAGATTCACCACACTGCCTTGTTGTTTTCTTTCCTTGAGCATTCGTGTGCTAGATAGAGTTATACAGGCTTTATTAATGTCTCCCCTTACAAGATAGTCTCCACCCACTGTGATTTTATGACCTAGTAACAAAGATGTCTATTGTGTGTCAATTCTGTTGTGGTTTTAGTACGTGTTAGAACATTACTGTTTAACGGCTAAACCACTGTTTGTACAACACAGCATACCAGAAAGGAGCAAAAATATTCTTAAATATAATCAAATGTCTTCACTTGAGGAAATGTGGAAAGGCAATATAGCTTTATTCAAATTCTTACAAGTAGTATAATAGCCTAGCCACCAAAAAACACACATAATTGGGGCTAAAACTAGACAGAGAACCCAAAATGAGTCAGTGCCAGATAGAAAACATAAAGTAATATATTCAAATATGTAAAAAGAAATTATCGAACAAACCAATTGGAAGTTTTTGATCTTTTTATTTCCTACTGTCCCTGATAATTAATTTAGCATGAAATACCTATATGGTAAGTATATATAGTACAGTGATTTGTAATAGCAGATAAGATACAGCCGGCCAATTCTTTAAATAAAGCATTGTTTTTCAGACATTAAATGCTGGGGTGGTGTTTTGCATCAGTTGGCTCTAATATATTAGGGCTTGTTGTTTTCAGGGAAATACAGAGAACAACTTGCAGTTTGTGGCAAGCTCTTCTCCAAAATAACATCCTCTTCAAAAATAGGTCAGAAATGGATCAGCTGAAGTGCCCTGACATGGGCCCTATGGTGGTCAAGGTAATGCAAAAAAATGGGTTTGTAATACAGCTTCTGCTTGTCCCCCTGGAGTTAAGAATAGGTCTGTGCTACCCACTCCTCCCCCTCCCCACTATCCCCCTACACAGCTCTACCATTCATCTGTCTCTGGAGCCAATGGGACGTCTAATAACCTGAACACACCAGAGAGCTTCAGTCTCACTGGAGCCTTGGCTGCAGTCCACCCCTGCTGCAACAAAAGTGTGCAACTGTGGATCTACAGTTGTGTGTATTGCTGTTTTATCATGATGCAAAGATCATTTAAAAATAGCTTTTTTCTACTTTGGGTGGGTAAAATCTTTCATTTATTATTGGTTAGCAAATCTTACCATACTTGGTCCGTATAGTTTCCTATCCGAGTCAAATCATTTAAGATTTTTCCTTGGGAATGATAGTTGTTTAAAACCCTTAATGTCCTGCTAAACTGTTTGCTTGAGAACATTTTGAATCTCTATTTCTCAATGAAAAATGTGATTGAACCTGTTAATAGTGTGACCTGGAAGCAGCATGTATACAAAGAGCAAGGGGCCCTGAGGGAGAGCACCTCAGGGGCACATCCAACAGCGGTTACTGAGGAGGAGGCATTAACCATGGCTACTGATAAAGTAAAAATGTTTTTTGGCTTTTTATATCGTTTGAAGACTTACTAAACAAAATCAAGTAACTTGACAGAACCAAAATCCACATCAGACCAGATCCACAATTGTACTTGAATCCAGAACAAACTTTGAAAAGAAAAAAAACAAAACAACTAGTAATTGCCCCCATCCAGCAGTGGTAAAGATAGGATAATCAGGATCACCTGATCAAAAATGCACAAAATGAGCTTTCAGCTTTTTCAGTAATCCGTCCAATAGAAACAACTAAGGTCACCTGGTGTGATAGTGCGTTTTAGCTTTAAATGTAATAAATAGTATATGGATATAGGGGTATAGAATAAAGAAAGTGGTAGAGCCACAAAGTGATACTGAAATTTGGGACTTAAAAAGACAATTATTAATTATTTGAATTACAGTAAGCAGTACTGGTACTAGTTTAGTTCTAGTGTATTAAATTCTTCCGCAGCTGTGCCATAAACTGTGACCCATGAGACGAGAGGCAGCTCTGAGGTTCTGTCCTAAACACTGTTGGTCTCCTCACAGAGCTGGATGTGACTAAATCCTGCAGGCTTACAAGTATGATGTTGATCTAGAGCTCAACTATGATAGAATAATGCAGCATGCATTTAATGTTTCACTCCTCCTCTGCGTCTTATTTATCTACTTCTTCTGTCATCTGTGACTAAAAGAATGATATCTCTTTCCAAAAACTCTATCATTTGTCCGTCCAAACTCTCTTGGTTGTTCTGAGGGAGTGAATGGTGTGGTGGTCAGGTTGATTTGATGGCTGGACCCTGCCACACACATTCCTTTTCAATCGGCTGGAACGGAAAGAAAGAGAGAAGGACAAAGCGGGTAGACGTAAGAGTGAGAGAGAGAGTGAGTCATAGTCTGGATAGAGGGGAGGAAAGGGGGAGGCCAAGAGACAATTGTGGGTGAGTAGACTAGCACATACATTCTCCTGCACACAGTCCTTTGAGTGTCATGAAAACCACCCCTCTGCTCACCCTTTTTGTCCAATTCACTGCCTGCCACCCTCCCTTCACACTGCTGCACCCTGTGGCCCCTCTGCTTTGGACTTGGGGAGTTCGCCTGCCTCTATAAAAGCTCCAATTTAGCCCTGAAAGAGCCTCATTCGCCATCATGGAGAATCAGAGATTCCAGTCCTCCTACAGAAAGCGTTTTGGGCCCCAGGGCTTCGGCAGCAAAGGAGTCCGAATTGGGAACCTCTCCTCCAGTCGCCTCTCCTGGCATGGCACCCCTCGAAACCTCACCCATTCCAGCCCGATATCACGGCTCTCCTTGGGCTCAACCAACTCAGCCCTACTCCTGGGGAGCGCTGGGGACCGTCTGGACTTCTCAGCTGATACCCTGATGAAGGCCCAGTACAAGGAGACACGCACCAATGAGAAGATGGAGATGATGGGCCTGAATGACCGTTTTGCCAGCTACATAGAAAAGGTGCGAATGTTAGAGCAGCAGAACAAGGTGCTGGTGGCCGAGCTAAACCAGATGAAAGGAAAGGAACCAAGCCGGCTGGGAGACATCTACCAGGAAGAGCTAAGGGAGCTGCGCAGACAGGTGGACGGTCTCACCACTGATAAAGCCCGGCTGGAGATAGAGAGGGACAACCTGGCTGTAGATCTGGTAACGCTCAAGGAAAGGTAATATGATGCAGGTGGAGGCGCCCATGGGTGATCGTTCATGTCGGAATAATGTACAAACACTTCTTAGCGCCCCCTTTTTGTGTTACTCCTCTTTAAAGATCAGATTAGTTTAATTTAGCCCAATGTATAAAAACACATTTTACTCAGGAAACTGATATTTTTTTCAAATATATACATATATATGTATATATATATACATATAAATATATATACATATACATATATATATATATATATATATATATATACATATGTAAACGTAAGACATCATTTTAGTCATTAAAGCAAAATAAAAATATATTAGCTCGCACAACTTAAAATTTCTGAAATTAACTATCTTCTGTACTTGAAAATTTTGAAGCAATCGCTTTCCTGACTTATTTTAAGTCCACGTATTGTTATTTACACTGCCTGTTCATAAGGGTATTTAAGTTTAAAGTGAAAACGAACTAATAAAATGATAGCAGATGGAGAGGAGGCGTAAACGGCTGCTACTGCTATATTCTTCCATCTCTATCTATTCAATTTTACTGGTAAAATTTCACCATTATCATCTGCTGGGTAGAGTTTTTTTGTGCTTGTTATTTTGTTGTAATTGCATTAAATGACATAATTTATTTCTGATTATCAAGAGCAACTCACAAATACATTTATCAACTTGTCTTTGCTTTAATTTTGACAATGATGCATGTGTTGGTTTTGGATGTTTATTTCAATGCTCAGAAAAGAAGAATATATTCAGCTTGTGTAGATTAGAAATCTTACAAAAAGAAATGTGACAGTTCTGTAGTAAAGATGAGAGTTTAAGAAAAAAAATCATGTATGTTCATGTATATGTTTGCTTTTAATTTGTTGGAATGCCAACCGCTTTGCTCTGCCCGAGCTTTAGTCCTGGATCCCTCTTTACAAAACTTGATCCAGACCCAAGCCCTCGTCCCCACTGAGAGTGTGGAGGAATGAGGCAAACACAATGGCTGCCCTCCATAATGGAAGCAGACAGCCAGGCAGAGGTTTTCTTGTCCCCTGTTGCCCTAAAATACTGATTCCCTGCTGTTGCTCATCCAGCTTTTCTTACTAAAGTTGCTTAAATCACATTTCTTCTGATTACCGAGGAACTTTTGGTTGTATGATAGACCAAAGAATGAATAATAATAATAATAATAATAATAATAATAATAATAATAATAATAATACATTTAATTTATAATGCACTTTACATTTGGATCAAATCTCAAAGTGATAATGATAATAATAATATGGAATATTAATATAGTAATAATAATAATATGGAATAATGAATAATATATGAATAATGATGGGCTCTCAGTCAACTTTGATGGAAGGGTGGAAAAATGTTATTTTTATTCACCCAAAATAGTTGAGATGGGGATCTTTGGTATTCGTCATATGTTATTGAAACGTATGTGTGAACCATTATATGAATAAAAAAACTATCTGCATTTGTTTAATTAGGAAATTTGGTTATTTCCTCTCATACAATACTTTATATCATATAAACCAATCGGCCAAAACATTAGAGCCACCTGCTTAATATTGTCTCAGAAAACCAGCATGAACTTTTTCAAACGACATTATTTCTTCTTGGGTTTGGACATCACAGGCTTTCCTTCTCTCCCAATGTATGTAATTGAGCCTTGAGTGCCCATGACCTCGTCGCCGGTTCTCAAGTTTTCCCTCCTTAGACCATGTTGGTAGGTACTAACCATCCCAGAATGGGAACACCCAACAAGACCTACAGTATTGTAGATATTAAGATATTGTCCCTCAGATCCTCATGCTTGATCATTTTTCTTACCATCAGCACATCAATGTCAGGAAAATATGTTCATGTACTGCCGAATATACCCCAGGCTCTATGGAAATGAATCAATGTTATTCTGACATCATCTGTCAGTGGTTATAATGTTATGGCTGATATAAATATTATTGAACAAAAAATGTTGTTTTCTTAGAATTATTTTCCTTAAATGAAAGCAGTATACTAAGTCTTTTTACACCTATGTAAGTACATTCATATCATGATTTATCTTATTACTTGTTTGTGTGACATCAGGTTCCAAGATGAAATCGCCCTCCGAGAGGATGCAGAGAATAATCTGAATGCCTACAGACAGGTAACTTTGCTGACTTCCTGTGAATCCAAGATCTAAAAAATCATTCAGCAAATGATTTAAAATTATCACCCTGTCCCCCATTTTTTTAAATAGGATGTTGATGAGGCGTCTCTGTATCGCATCCAGTTAGAGAGGAAGATCAATGCCTTGCAGGATGAAATAAACTTCCTGAAAAAGACTCATGATGAGGTAAGAATAAAATCCTAAAAGCAGTGTTGACATTTACCTACCTGATTTTAATGTTTCTCCATTTCTTCCACAATCTCTCCCCCTCCCAGGAGCTGCATGAGTTCCAGGGGCTGATCATGGCCCAGCAGGTGCATGTTGACCTGGATGTATCCAAACCGGACCTGACGGCTGCTCTGAGGGACATCAGGACCCAATATGAAACAATAGCCTCCTCAAACATGCAGGAGACGGAGGAATTGTACCGCTCCAAGGTTAGAAGACTCAGATAAGCCTGCAAGTAACATATCCAATTTGCATTAGGTTCGACTTTCAGTGTCCGTGTGAGGATAATTGTGAGGCTACATATCAGAGGACCTCGCTCATACTCACCGACCGTTGCTGTGCTTGCCTTCGCCAACAGTTTTCTGACCTGACAGATGCAGCCAATCGAAATGCTGAAGTCCTGCGTACGGCCAAACAGGAGGCCAATGAATACCGGCGTCAGATCCAAGTGCTGAACTGTGATCTTGAGGGTCTGCGTGGGACAGTAAGTCCACCAAAAATGACATTGAGTGTGAAACTGTTAAATCCAATGTCTGATAAAATCAGCAAGGTGACGGTTCTTCGCTTCATTTGAAGTTTTTTTTAGGCCTTTATTACAACAGTGACACATGTTGTTTTTGGTCGGGGTTATCTTGAGAAACCAGGTCAAGATTTGGAGAACCAACATTGTTTATCCAATTATATTAAAAGATTCAAGCTGATGCCATCTAGATAGACTATATTCAGGAGAAAAAAGTCAATAAAATAAAGATAATTGTTTTTTGCAGCTGATTGTATTTCAGAAAAGACCTTTGGTGTGCCTGTCTTTTTAGCCCTCTTTCTTTCTCGTTTCTCACTTCATATAATTATTGATCCTTTTCATTATTTATTATTATTCTATTTTCAACCCATTTTCTATTCATTACTGTGAACCTTTTTTAAAAAATATATACATTCGATGCTGTATTTCTTTATGTTTCCTCTGGATTTTTAATGTTTAATGTGAAGCACCTTGTGCAGCATTTTATGTATGAGACCAGATAAACAAATAAGCTTATGATGTATTATCATATGCCAAATAATTCCAATGATGTGCCTGATGAAAGTTGTTGCAAACATATCTGTTTCCACCAAATTGCTCTGCATTAAAGACACTACTACAAACATTAAATGGCGGGTAGCAGCTAAGAAACTTCTTTTGTTGGCATCAGGTAATATTAGAATAATGGCCAAGGATCATTGTCCAGCTGCTGAAAATTAAGATAGGTAATACTTTACTGGTCCCACAGTGATTGAATTTCAGTGTTAGAGCAGCAACAAGCAATATATTATAACCAGTACATAATGTTAAGAGTGCAATAGAAAAATAAAGAGCAGAACAATATGAACCGAAAAGTTTGAGCGCGATTTAATTTGACATACAAAATAGGCACATAACACCGATGACAGTTGTCATTCAAAAGTATTTTGGACAGATTATAGTAAGAAAGTGTAGAATAAAAAGTAGCACAATATTGAACTGACAGAATTTCCTTTTGCAAAGACTAAATATATGGACTATTAGCTTCTTAAAAGATCTACAAGAGCTACACTGTCATCCAATATTTATAGACATACCTCAAACCTGTAATGTTTAACAACAAACCCCATCAGCAGTCGTAGTTTATTGTGTCAGTAGTGCCAGTAGTTATTTATAGGAACTCATGACAATAATAATAACATCAGGAGCAGCAGCAGGACCATAATGGCAAAGAAATCTAAAAGACGTTCTGTAGAACATACATACATTATAGTAGCAAACATAGTAGTACTGTAGTCCTGTCAGTGGCAGTGGAAGAAGAAGTATTAGTTGTAAAACAATAGTAGTGGGGCAGGAGGTAATTAAGTGAACGTTAAAATGAATCTGAAGGAGTTTGATCCCCAGTCTTTATTTGGTGTATAACATCAGCACTTCTTTTTTAGAACGAGTCCCTTGAACGCCAGTTCAGGGAGATAGAGGACCGCTTCTCCATGGAGACGAGTGGTTACCAGGATACAGTGAATCATCTGGAGGAGGAGATCCAGGGACTAAAGGAGGAGATGGCGAGACACCTGCAGGAGTACCAGGACCTCCTCAATGTCAAACTGGCCCTGGATATTGAGATTGCAACCTACAGGAAGCTGCTGGAGGGAGAGGAGAGCAGGTGAGCCAGAGCTGGACAGACAGGTTCAATCCTGTTCCGTTACAAATATTTAGTTATTATTTATAGTTATTTGTTCTGTCTCTGTTCCTTCAGGATTACCATTCCAGTTCAAAGCTTTTCCAACATGCAGTTTAAAGGTCAGCACCCTCAAACTCTGATCCCACCCAACACACATTCTCCTCCAATCAATTGTTTTTCCGGTTGTTCTTTTTTGACACCCTTCTGTAAAGCTATCATGAAATTTCCTGTTCAGTATGTTTGAATAATTATTGGCAATACGTACGTAATTAAAAAACATGAGTTATTCTTTTTTTTACTTTCAATATTCAAAGTAAATTTGGAAGCCTTGAGTCCATCATTTCCTGCCTTTTCTTCATAATCAAAAATTATCACAATTATCAGGCATAGAAAGCTTTTCAAGTTTATGTACTTCTCAATACACCAAAATGAACTGAGGGTATAATGCTTGGAAAATTAAGCATGATAACAAATTAATTTAGAATAAAATAGTAAGGCTTTAATGTCATTGTATTTTCTAGTATACATAATCTGAATTAGTACTACTACAAAATGAAAAAGTGCAGAAAAATGAACAAGCGATCCACAAAGCAAGAAGATGGAGGCAGGAGAAAGTCAAAACAACAGTCCATGAATACAAAAAGAGAACAAAGATGAAAAAGCATCAAATAAAACATGAAGCTGTAAAAGATAATATATAGAATGAACAAATTAATACATATAATATATACGAGTGATAGTAAAACGAAAGGACAATTCTCAGAATTGTTTAACCTACTTCCATGTCTGGATGTTCTCTGAATGCTCTCCTCCATCTACCTGTATTCCTCCTTTAGAGGCTAATCTGGACACCAGAACCCCTGACGCCCACGGAAAGAGGAGCATCCTGGTTCGAACAGTGGAGACCAGAGATGGAGAGGTAGGCTCTTTTACAGAACACTGATGCAGGCCAGTCTGTAAACTTCAACCATTCCCTCTGGAGGGCAATGTTGATCCCTTCTGCAGGTTTTCACGGGCCATGCAGCAAAGACCCAGAGATGTTTTCTAACTCTCATTTATTTTATTTTCAGATCATCAAGGAATCCACAACTGAGCACAAAGATCTGCCTTAAAGCTTTACCACCAGACCAGCTCTCCATCTTCTCTTCAGGCACAATCTGAGGAGTTTGAAGGATCATTTCAACTTTTATTTTTCATTTTCAAACCCCAAAGCTTCTCTAAGAGACTCACAACAGTATTTCATGTTTCCTTGCCTTCATCTAACATCCATAGACGTGTTTACTCCCCCTCACAGATTAACTAACAGCTAAAGACTCATTAAAGCCGAAAACATCCATGTTCAGCTTTGGTCCTACCAACAAAAGCTTGATTGGGTGCAGGACAGTCACTTTTGCCTATTCCAGCAGAACTTCTTTGGTTCCTGATTCATTCTAACATGCACTGACAAACAGGTTTTTAGCAATATCTGAGATTATCTTATAGACGAGACCTTGAAGCGTAGTGATTGTATTCAGTGTATCTGCAGCATAGTGGAAGTGGATGTTTGGTTACCTGTATGTGAAATGTGGGAAAGGAGATTACGGGGAGTTTTGCAGATGTCACAGTTGGAGGATGAGCAGTGAGTGAAAGATACCTGTATGTTTTCGCAGCCAGTTGGCAGATCTAATGATGGATTTTTACTGTGTTTTTTTTGCTCTCGCCAGGTGATACTTGTTATTTCACTCCTTTGCTGAAGCAGTGTTATAAAAGGTCCTGCACACCTCCACAGGCAATTAGTGTAATCCTGTCACAGGTCGTGCTTCTAAGGCTACGGTCACATTGATAAGCTGAAGTGACTCAATTCTTGTTTTTTCGCCCTAACACTCTTCAAACCTGATTTGATATTTCAGGGCTGTGAGAACAGAATAATCTGAGCTATTCAAATCAGATTTGAGTCACTTTCATATGTGGTCTACGATCACTTACAAATGGAGCGACGCCTGCGAGCTAGTTCAGTCAGTCAACATGCATACTCACAATGACATGCCACAACCTCCGCAATCATTTACCAATCACACCCTCCAAATTCGGCTGTGTATTTAAACTGCAAATTTCCAACCTCTCCCTGTATCCTGGTAACCATCTGCTCTGCTTATGACCCAACCAACCCGCTTCAACATCCACCTACAGGCTCCGGCGGGGGGTTAGGATATTTGCTCATCACTACCCAAAATCTTGCTGTAAATTATCTGCGGGGAGTGATGAGGTCGGACCCTAGACGCCTAACGACATGTTTTGCCACAGTAACAAACAATGATAAAGTGAGTTGTCTGACCGAAATCCAAGTAATGACCAGTTAATGATATGAGTGAGAATTTTCAGATCAGTATTCACGCGGCTTTTTGTGCATAAATGCAGGTGCTGACCTCTGTGGTCATAAACTGGCTCTGAAAGCATGGTAAAGCTAAAAATACCAGCAGAAGAGATGGCAATAACAATGCAGATAATCACATGTTCCCAATCTGCTTGTGTCTGCTGCTTTCCAGAGCCAAATATCATGCAAACATTCTCTACAAGTGCGTCCATTTTGGTCTGAATTACATGAGTGATCCCACACATATGCATATTTTAGTTTTTGTCTTTTGAGCATAAATGTGAACTTTAAAGATTGACAAATCTGATCTGAACAAATGATTGGAAATGAAAAATGATGCTGGTAATGTTAACATAGTTTTAGATGTGTGCTCCGATTGAAACTTGGTGTACCAGCATAAGTCATCACACTCCTAAGTGGTCATTTTGGATTCTGTGGCGGCAGTTTTTTTCCTAAAACCCTGTATCAGCTGTGTGTGCTCATGTGAGGGCGCCACTAACAGATACTGAAAGTTTGTATGCCTTCTACTCGGTTGCGAGTGACCATGGCAAACCTTACCCTGATGTCACGATATAAAGACGTTGAAGCTGTCCTGTCAGCAGGTGCACTGAAATGAACAACGGAGTCAGAAGGGTCCGTTCAAACACACACAGCATGGAGTAGAGGTCTAATCATACAGAATAAAAGAAAAGAACTGTGAGGTAGTAGGGTGTTCTCGTTCACTTCATTTTTGCTCTTCTGCATCCTCTGTTCATCACACAACCCCTTCGTGTGGTGTCCTCCATCTCTTGAACAAAACCTGATAAGACATCATCTTTTTCTACACCAGCACGTGTCGGCCATTCTCACTTATCCAACATATTTGATAGGGACAGCAGAGGTGTTCTACGTGACCTTTGCCCTCCAACCTCCACTTAATCTAGCGATTTCCCTTCACCAAATGTATGCAGCTTTAAATGATGCAGGGAGAGACAGCACAGAGATAACCTCAAACGAATGTCACCAGGCAACCCTGAGCCACAAACCTTGGTTTTTCTATTTTGAACGGGGGATGGGGTTGGGGGCAAAGATGGATGGACGGATGGCCATCCCTAACCCTGTAATCAAAGCCTGGTACTTTGTCAGAAGCCCTGCTGAATGGAGTCATGCTGACAAGCCATGCCACTAATGAGAGTGCAGCTGGTTATCGCTGTGCTCGTCGCCAAGGACCAGTGATGAATTTGTGTTTCCATCCACCTCCCACCTTTCCTCTCCTCAAATCCCAGCCGTGTCACTCAACCCCTCCTCATGTTTCTGACATGCAGCCCGTCCCTCTTATTCATGTTTTTTTTTTATGTCATCCATACAAGTTCTGACTTCCTCGGAATAAACCTCTGCAAATGCCACCATAACAATTCATCTTTTTCCTTTTCCACATGATAAAATCTTTTGTTAACTTAAAAACAATAAAAGATTGAACATGTTTGTTTCAATCAATACCTCTTGTGTTGTTCATTAAATCCTTTCTAACAAGCTTTGGTTTTGTTGGTTTTAACGTGTTCCTTTTTTTCTGATTGACACCTTCCATCTCCCTGAAATGAGGCGTATATATGCTGACAGTTAACTTTGGGGTATTAGAGAGCCGACAGTTGCAGGCAGATTCAGTTCAACATGCCTGTTTCTGCCCATCAGCCAGAGCAGATGGGTTGGCTTCCTGACATTTAACGGTCCATTATGAGTGTTACTGTATATCTGGGCAGAGAGATATTTATGTCCAAACATAATGTTGTCTGAGGCTCAGATAAAAACCTGCACTGCATTATCTGGCCTCAAAACATCTGTTTCCCATGAATTCCTGCACAAAAGATTATCTTTAAGTTTTAAACCTCATGTTAAACTATTAATGTATTCTTTGTCTTAATGGTCCTGTATAATTGTATTAAATTGCTAGAAATTTTAATTTTGTTAATGTTGAACATCAAGAGAGAGTTGACAAAGTGACTGTAAGTAAAGGACGGTGAAATTCACAGCCTTTGTTGAAATAATTTGTGTAAACATGAATTAGAAAGATTAACCAAACTGATCACAACATTGCAAAATCTTTGCGCACAAAAAATTAAATGATTATCATTTTTTTGTTGTTTTCTGAATTTTATTTTGCTCATTAGCTGTCTTTACGTCCGCCAAGGAAGTAATCTTTTCATCTCTTTGTTGGATTACATAACCTCCTGAATGGATTTCAATAGTGGGTCAATGTGTTTTTGGTCAGACTAGTTCCCAATATATTTAGAAATTGCAAGCAAGGAAGTTTATGGACATTTTCTTCAATTTCTAAAATACAAATATGTGTCTTACGAGGGAAAAAATATGCATATTTTTGGATTGGTAACCAGGAGTGTGTGATATTTGATGTGTGACCAAGTAAAAATCGGGATCCACCATATTTAAATTGAAGAAATCAGGGAATGAAAATCCATTAACCGTAATGTATGTTTACTGAGCTTATAAGTTTGATTTTTGATAAGGTTTGATTGAATGAAAGGGGTTTGTTGGGCTGAAGCAAAAGCATGTGCTCTTTTTAAGATACAATGAAAACATGTTGACACCCTTCCTATATGGTCAAACACACACTCAAAAGAATATATCTAGAGTATCTATGATTAGTGTTTGCACAATTAAAGTCACGCATCAAATACCTGTAACTGCGTATCCTTTGCAGGGTCACTAGGGCCTGGAACCTATCCAAATTAACATTGGGTTATAGGTGGTGTAGACCCTTGACAAGTCGCGCTTTTAACCACAGGGCCGACACTTCAAATACAAACGACCATTTACTCTCAGAACCTCACCTACGGACAACTTCAAATCACAATTCACCTATATTGCATTTTTTGGACTGCGGGAGGAAGAATATGACGAAAACCTTTCTCTCACTGTGAGGAAAGGGTAGTAACTACTATGCCAAAATTCAGCAATGCTTTTTATGGACTCCATATGGAAGTACAGGTTATCAAAGATTTTTCTTAATATATGAATATTGCATTAGCCACCCATAATTCCAAGTTAATAGTTTTTTATTTTAGTCATCAGTAAGAAACTCTTTATCCTGAGCTTTGGGATGTTTGGGATCAATGTATAAAACATCACATATAGCAACCCTGAATAAAGATGCTCCGCCAGTATTACGTCCTTCTTAATTTTGGCTTACTTGTGGGATGTACTGTATGTATGGAAGTGTGTAACTCAGTAACCTTGTGTGTGTAAAGTACAGTAAGTACTGTTTTGCCTGGCGTTTATCAGAGTTCTCCACTGAAGGTTGAAGGAATTCCAGCCAGATAAAACTCGGGCCCTGACGTCTGACTCTGGAGCACTTTCCCCTCCTGTTCCACGGGGCCGGGAAGAGGGGAAAGGTTACTGGCATTGACAATTTTAAGCTCACTATCTTGGAGAAGCTAGTGTGAGGTGATAGCAACTGTCATGTAAGCTATAGAACACATTAATGCACGGTCACTCAGTCTCATCAGAGAAAGACAAGTTTGTTACTGAAATACACAAACATGGACATATGTAGAGATACATTTAAATCTCCATCCGATTTGAAGCTGTATCGAAATAATTTAATCTGCAGAAAATTGATTAATTGTTTAATTTACTTTCCAGTAAAAGATGTAGATATCCTGCCTAAAAACACAAACAGCAGGACAAATGGACAACAAGACGTCCCTTTTGAAGGATATAAAAACTTACAGGTCTTATTTGAGGAAAAACTCAGTGGGAAGCTGCAGCGAGCATCATCCAGTGTTGTAGCCAGCGCTCTTTGTCTTCACAGCTCTTTGTCTGTCACTGTGCTCTTTAGTGCACATTCCTGTCTCACTTGGCTCTCACACCAAGGGGTCATGGGAAGGTATGTCTGCTCCTTGGATAATTTTAGCCTCCATTTCATCAAGGCCATTGAGACAAAACACAGAGCAACCACCTCGGCCTGCGGTCCGTGCAGCCACACACCCTCAGATCTCCAGACACTCTTCACATACTGAACTGCCGTATCAGTGAACACATGCAGATGCCAACTTTTGCTCTCTGGACAAAGTAGAGCGATGACTTCTTGGATGTCCAGGTCATCGACCACATTGCTTGTCTTTGTTTTAATTATAAAAGCTGCATCATTCTAGTCAAGACAAGTCATGTTGATTTATCTTAAAGATACAAAACAGCATTGACCAAAGTGACATATATAACAACAACATATACCTAATAAAAGCAGGATATCGAATTCTGACCAATTTAAACTATTGTATTTAAGGCATAAAATAATTAAGAAAACAGATGAGCCTTATAAAACAGATTCAGGCAAAAAAGAACGAGACATTATATCAAGGAAGAAACGGTCTAGTGATAAAAACCAGTCACAATAGAACGTAAAAATTTGGTCTGGATCAGAATCTCCTGTATTAAATTGGGATTTTGAGCATTTGTAGCAATGTTCATGACCTGATCAGGAGGGTGAGATAATTCCAAAATTTAAGAAATGCCACTGAGAGGGTATGGTCAGCCTTGAGGGCCAGTCTGGTTCTTAGTACAACTAGAAGCTGCTGGTCCACTTACCTCAGCCGGCGATAAAGGAACATAAGGATGTAAGAATTCTGACAGGTCAGCTAGGGCTTGTTTATATAAGTCCATATATATAATCCTGGTACCCAATGTAATAATGCCAGAATGGATGCGATATGTAATATTTCAAAGTATAATGAGCGGCAATTTTTGAGCCCAGAATTGATAAACGCATGACTAGTCCACTCACCATCTTTAGTAGAGTGGAAGGGTGTGACCTTATCTAAAAGTCTAAGTGGAATGTAATTATCTTATACAAGTCTATTAATCTGTAAATTTAATCTAAAATAGGAACCAAAATAATTTAGAGATTGCTTACATGAGGTTTACAGTAAGGCGCCATAGGATCGAGACAAAATATGTAGTCAGCAGAGAGTGGTGGATGGCAAAAGGGATTGGCGACAGAGACGTCAGAGGTTATATCAAGTCTCTAGGTATACATGTTTATAAAATAAATAAAGATTAAGACAGATAAATTCAACTGAGTTGCTGTATCTTAGTTTCATTGTTGTTGTTGCTGGTATAGATATGAGGTAAAGTAAATCTAGTAACATCCACAGAGCGACCAGTAAATACCTCTTACCAGTAAACACCACTCAGCCACATGGATCAGTAAAACTCGTCCTTGGCAACTATTCCTAAACAAAACTAAAAACATGTGTGCGTTTGTGTGTGCGTGTGTGCGTGTGTGCGTGTGTGTAAAGAAGCTACTTAAAGTCCCTCCATGTGACTTTAAGGAGGACATACAATTGAAACTGTCTCTGCTTTGTCTCACCATACACAGTTTATGCCAGCAAAGACTGTGCTTTTTGGGTCCAGGGAGAACATTGAAATGGTCCCATTGCTGGAATTTCGGTCATATGATCAAGGGGCATTTAAAGACATAACTGATCTGGGTGATACTGCAAATATTTTTGGCATGTTGTAAATGTTAATTAATTAGATTTGTATCATATGATCATGACATGTGATTTTAGTTTTAATGTCAAGCTGTGCTGCAATAAAAAATCCAGAGTGGAAGTTTCCATGACTGGAAAAATTAAAGCTGCACACCAGACTTTACAAACATGTTTTCATTTGTAATTTTCGAGTCCTTTTCTGGTTTGAAAGATCTAATCCTGCGTTTGGTGAGTCATAGCCAGCTCATTATTATGTCACCAAAATGTTGGCTGCATTTGCAATTCCTGAAAGTTAGCCTGAAGAACACTGAAATATGGTGCATCGACCAATGAAAATGTTCCCTGAAAGACGTAAATGGATCAGGATTCCACAAATAACGCCATACACTAACTAAAAGGGTACCATCAGCAGCCTATCGTGGCTAAATACTAATACGATTCTTCGGGGGTGCGATGGCAGTCGAAGAGAGAGATGATGCTGCTATTTTGGGCTCAGAGACTTGTGATGTGACATGAACAGTGGTAGACCGATGAGGGTCTGCACTCAGTCAGTGTCAGACCTACGTGAAGTCATCCATAGAAGAATGCACATTCTATTTTGGATTTCAAAATCAAATGTCCCATTTAGTAATACTAAATGTTGTTTGTTGTTGTAATGTGGTGCTTTTAAGTTATTTAAAGTCTCAAAATCCTGGCATATCTTGATATTAATTTTGGCGACCAAAAGTCCTTTTCTCTTCCCCTATCTACATATTAATTACTTTATAACCTATACTATATAGTCTAACATCTGTAGATGTATTTTTCAACTTGATGTAGTTGGGGTTATGAAAGAAATACAAAAGAAAAAGATTAAATGGGCAAGGATATAAGAGCAGTGCATTAATGACTTATAATTAATTCATTAATTAACATAAAAATGTTTTGAGTGTAATTTGTTCTCAATGCAAGATAATTTGGGAATCATGCAGGTACAGCTCCATGAACATTTAAAGGGGCACCCACAAAATTCCAACAAGGAAATGGCTGCCAACTGGATCTTGCCGTCTCAAAGTGAGCGAGAAACACTTCTCATGGATTCACTCCTTTATCTAGCAAAATGTGATGCTTTCTTCTCCTACACCAAGTACTTTAATGATAGTTAAAATACAAAAATGCTCTTTGTACTTTGGTAAATATAAAAAAAAATCTGAATATTGACAAAGGGAATGAAATAGAGTCGAAGGAATCTGGATCCACCCTTACAATTGAGAGATTTCTCTACTTGCCCAGAGTCATGGGAACCAAACCCACCATCAGTGAATAATCTCTAATTGTGACTTTGAAGTCCAAACCCTGATACGAAGGTTAGAATTCTGACTTTACTCTCAGAATTCTTAATATAGATATTAAATATGAATACAATCAGGATTCCGAAAATAAAGTGAAAATTCTGACTTAATTCTCAGATTGCTGATGCTTTTTACATCTGGAAAGAAAACATCAGAGCTCCAACTTTAGCCTTTAAATTCTGAATTTCTTCTGTGACTCTGTCTTATTAAAAACCCAGATCCACTCCAAAATGTCATGGTTTCTCCCCTGCCACGTACTCAACACTCTCACCAAGTCTATTGAAAAATCTGTCATGTAGGCCTAATTTTTGTAATCATGCTAACAGTCACACAAGCCAGCAAAGAGACAATGATAAAAAAAAATAAAAATCTCCTTGTAGAATATAAATAGACTCATTAAACGTTTTCCAGTCACTTCAAGATATATATATTTAAATAATTATGTTTATTTAATAGAAAAAGTTATTTAATTGCCTTTATTTTGAAATCCCATCAGTACAAGCTTCCGGTCAGTGTTTTTTGACGCAGCCTTTGATTTTGCTGTCAGACGCTCCTGTGAAGCCGGGGGTGGTGAAGGGCCAGTGGATCCGTGAGTCTGAGCTTTAGAAGCTTCTTCTTTTTAGTCTTTACGTCTACTGTCCAAACTTGAGGAGGAAAACTAAGATTTAAAATAACAACAATATTATTGATAATAAAACTGAGTAATCCTTCGCGCTTCACAGCGTTTCTCCACAACTTCCTCTCCAAAAAAACAGGTTCCTCTCTCTGAGCAGAGGACACCAGATCTGTTAGTTTTTCTTCTTAACGCTCAAGTGTTGTTGCTTGTGGCGTTTTCTGTATCCTAGTCGACTTATCCACCTTACCAGCGTGAAATAAAGAGCCCGCAAGTGTCATCGCCTGGCAACCTCCTCTCCATCATCCTGCAGCCTTCATCAACATCAGAGAGATCTCTGGCCAATTTTTGACGCACGTCTAAAGTGTGTTGTTTTATCCACATCATCACTTCCCTGTTTATATGTATTGGTTTTAAAAGGACTGCTAGAGTTGATGAGTCGGAGGAGCGCTTTTTCTCAGCACCACGATGCCCGTGAGACGCGGTCATGTTGCGCTCCAGAACACCTACCTGGACACCATCATCAGAAAATTCGACGAGCAAAGTAAGTCCACATGAGATGAGGGAAGTTGTGTCTGTACTGTCGTTAAAGAGAAAAGTCACAGTTGATCCCCATGTAAAATGCCCATTAAAGGCAAGAATGTTCTGGAAAAAAAAAAAAAAAACCTGTTTCATGACTTTTCACATATTTGAAAGCTTTTTATGCTGTAATTTCAGTGATTATGCTCGATAGCCCTTGACAGTGCGGGGGAGAGTACTGAATAATGGGCCAACAAAACATAGATGCTTAGTTGTAGAGTACTATCTTATTATTTATTATTATTATAACAATGGAATTTATGTGTGAAGCCTGTTTTGGTGTTAATTTCGTAAACACACCATGCTGCCAATTATAAGAACACTTCGGTACATGTCTCAGTTCCTGCCCATGATGATCAGTTTTATTAGTCCTCAAGTTTACATTCTTTGCGCCTAAAAAGCAAGAGCTTCTTGTTAAATTGAAATGTAATTTGGATCAGGGACCTCCTCAGATCTTTTTGTGCTTTAGAGATATTGTCACTGCATGTGTGTTTGTTTGTGAGCACATCCTAAAGTCTCACATTATGTTAGCTCACATGCTCCATGAACTAAGAAGTGAAACCAGTTCTTACACATAGGGAAAACAAATATTCGTCTCTTGTTTCACCACCACAAGCACTACTTCCTGTGACAAATACCAAATGCTAATGTCATATTTTAAACCTTAATGCCTCATATTCTATACAAGACATATTCTCATTTACCCGTTCATTAATATAATTTCTAGTGTAAGACCGTACAAAATATACTACTTTTTATACACTTGACTATAATTATGACACAGCCTGCTTTTCAGTTTAACTTTCAAAATACATTTTCTTTTCTCCTTGATATGATTCGCCTTGTCTTTTACATTGTGTTGGATTTTTAACAATGAAAATAATCTAACCAGTTCATAACAAGCTTAAGTTTGATTATATCCATTCTGCAATAAAATCTTTATATTCTTTCCAAAATAAGCTCATACCCCTAACGTACTGTTGGCACACGCATCCATATGTATCTGGATCAAGTGAAAGCTCGGGCCACAGCAGGGCTGCATAGCAACGGTGTGACAACCAGACCTTCCTCTTTGAGCCCCAGATAATGACCTGGGACAGGATGTGCCTTCAAAGACAAGAGCTCACAGATTTTCTTTGAAGACTGGGATGGAGGGTCCCATCGTCTCATGTTTAACCCAGTTCCTCCACAGAATGACAAAAAGTCCAGCCGCCAGATGTTGAGATGGAAGATGTTGCATGGGAACTTTTCATTCAGCTCATTGAGCTGTTCCATTAGCGGCCTTCAAATAAAACTGTCCTAATTCACTCTCAGGGTGACCAGTTTTTTGGCAAATTGCCTCTCATCACTTAGACATATATCACACTCCGGAGTAACAAGAAGGGAATAGTATGTTAGGAGTAACTCCTTAAAAAGATAGTTCAATGTTTTATATTGCAGGAAAAACTGTTATTATGGCATTCAGCTGTTTCCTGTAACGTTGGAGTTTTTTGTTGGCAATCCAAATAAACAACTACTATTGAACATCCAATTTAGACAAGTACTTTTCTTATTATTATCGTCTTCAAGCCTGACATTAAATAGCCTATTTCATATGCACGTGTAAAATGTAAAAAAAACAATTTGGTGCAAAGTATTTCATTGGGCTGACACTCCTATCACATTAAAAAGCTATCAGAATGAATAGACAATAATAATCTATGAGTAAAATGTTACAGGCACATAGTTTAAACTCATTGCAGTCACATGGATCATTACAATCTAATTAAAACATGTTTAGTAGATTTTAGAGACGTAATCCTGACGGACTTCAACAACCTGTAAATGCCCACAAGTTAAGTCAGCGCATGTGTGACACCTCACGCTCTTGGGTGGAAATGCCCATCTGCTCCTCTTTAGTCCCTTTGGAGAACATGTGATGCTAATACCATTAGCACCATGAAAATGTTGACTTCATTAGTTCCACTTCAGTTGTAGAGGTAAAAAGGAATGCTTAACACTTGTACCTGAGTGTATTTTATTGAATGAACACACTAAGATTAATTCTAAGCTACTGTCTTCTTCTCTTTGTTTCGGTTGTTCCCTTTAGGGGTAGCCTCCGCAGATGTTTTTGTTTCCAATTTGCCCTGTCCCTTTGAGAGTCGCCACAGGGAATTTTCTGTTTCCATACTTAGTTACCTCCGGTACCTTGCTGGCCAAAAGTTCCAGTTATGATATTTGTTAACCCGAGCCCCAATGGATCCGGTTTGGAAATCAGTTCCATATTCCAAATATTTATTTGGCCCTTTTTGAGTCATCCCTCCAATTTATACGGTCTTGGGACCGGCACTAGAAGTTCACTCATTTGCGATGTATTTGCAGCTGGGTTTCCCTACTCGTCTTTACCTATTCCTTGAAAATTAAAATTTAGCTTTTAAAAGCCCAAATCAGATAATCAGGTTTTGAAAATGTTGATAAATGAGTGAAGGAATTTTTTTGGCATTTTAATGTAACCATGAAAAAAAATCACAGCAGTTGTGGCTTTTATTGTGTCCTTTAATAACATTAGCTGGAAATGCCATGACATCCCTTACACCATAAAGACACATTTTTCCTGGTACTTGGCTAAGTTCAAACCAAATTTTTCTTCCTTTACTCAGATAAATGTCATTGTGGGATCATTTGAGTTTATGCATTTCACTAACCTGAGCAACTCAACCCCAAAGCTGGAAGTTGGAATCAACTAAAGACATATTCTCCTTACCACTTATTTTTTAACCAGTGGACTTACCAGGTAGTCTAAACTCCCCACTAACTTATATTTAAACCTAAGTTGTAACAAAAGGCTTCCAATGTCCACATACAGCCAAAGTAAGTTTGTCTTTTTGGTATTTCCATGTAAGAGATTTACATACAGACATTTTCTCATTAGACAAATTTCATGAACATTCAAACCAAAATTGAAAATGATGAATGACCAACACTTTTGGATTAGATAACTGCTGCCAGCAGGCTGATTTTGGTTTAGCAAAAGGATAGACAGTAACAGTTGCCTCAAAGCAAGAAAGGGCTTGGTTCAAATCCATCTCCCTCCTTGGACCTTTTCCTTGTGGATTTTGCATGTTCTCCTTGTTGTTTGCGTGGGTTCCCTCCTGGTACTGTGGCTTCCTCCCACAGTGCAAATATATGCAGTATAGGTGAATTACCCATAGGTGTGAATGTGTTGTCCGTCTCTGTGTGGCACTGTACATGTTACGGTTTTCAATAATTTGTCTTTTAAAACTCTTAACTCAAAGTATTTTATGACCTTCAGATCGCAAATTTCTGATCGCCAATGCCCAGATGAAGAACTGTGGCATCATCTATTGCAACGAAGGCTTCTGCCAGATGTTTGGTTTTGCCAGGGCAGAGATCATGCAGCAGCCCTGTACCTGCCAGTTCTTGGTGGGGCCCCGTACTATGAAGAGTGCCTTGGCCCAGCTGGCACAGGCCCTGCTTGGGTCTGAAGAAAGGAAGGTGGAAATCCTCTATTACGCTAAGGAAGGTAAGTCGCAGAGGAAAAGAGATTAGAGAGGAAACACAGCAAGGAGCGAAAGTAGATGATTAAAAATCCCTGTGTGGCAGTTTGCAATCACAGATCCCTGGGTAGGAGCCGTCTGCTCATCATAAATGATCTGCTTGACAGCTATGAAAACACAGTCGCCATAATAATTCATATGCTCCACTGGTTCAGCAGCCATATTAAGGATTAGACAGAACATAATCCTGAAACCAGTAAGAGCGGACTACCTGCGAAATAGTATATTAATGTAGTATCGACCGACTGCAGAGGCAGCTGGAGATGAGGAGGTCGCTTTAAATATCATCACATCTATTTTTTCACAGAAATGATTTGCCATAAAGGGTGTGCAGTCAAAAGACGGCTCAGTAAATTTATCTGCAGTGTCAAAAAGAGAGCCGTGATTCTGATTATTGCTACTGATTAAAAAAGAAAAAATTCACTCTCATAACATGAAAGATATAAAACTTTTGAGTTTTTATCTACACCACTATATTAATTTCATTCAGCTGAATAATACATATTTCAGCTTTCAACTGGAGTATGGACATCCTCGGCGCAACAGACTCTAGGAGGTTATCCAGCATTGAATTTAGGTTATTACTGAAATTTTCTTGTGTAACTGCTTTGAAAGCAGTCATATCCACAGGAAGGAGAGAGATCTCCACGGTTGTTTGAACGCATCTTCTGGGAATTAATGACTATACCGGATTTCATGGCATCCATCAAATTATTATTTCCCCTAAACGGCAAAAGTACTTAAATGTAGGACCAGCCAACCAAGGTCTGTTAAAGCACTCCACCAACATTGAAAACTGATAAATGCCATTAGCTGTTTGATTTGTTTTCATTTTAAACATTCAACATGGTAGAAGTACCTCTGACAGGTACACCACGATGATACTGGCATACTATTATTATGGCAAAAGAATGCTTCAAACATGTACTTTAAGAGATGTTTGAGGGACAGAGATTGGACCAAAACTTGCAAGAAGGTATTCTCCTACACAGAATTTTTTTTAAAAGCTGCCATTTTAGTAGCTTTGTCATTCTCAGCGTTGTGTACACGTTGCCATATCGTCAACTGAAGTCAGTATCCAACAGTTTTCTTAAGCATGTATAATACATCTTGTTTACTGTAACTTTGGGTATTATGCATGTTAGGGTCATTATTAAGTTTTTCTGTTGTTTTCGCAACATTCATTAAAGTTTTATTCTACGTCACATGACTGCACTACCCATAAGTTAAGCGAAGCTACCACAGCTATCATAATAATCATCATATCATGCAATGTTTGTTTATATATCTGTTTTATTCACTAAATGAAGCAATAAAAAAGCATGTCCGGGGATGCGTCCCTTTTGAGTGTCGCTCGTAAATACTTCCCTTGTCTTGTGGCTTTTGCAGATCGTTTTTTTCTTAATGTGTTGTGGCTTTTGCAGCGTGCTTGTGTTGTGAAATTGATGAAGATGTTTTCTTAATTTGCAGAACTTCCATTTTGTCGAATTGCAGTTGCAGTGAATTTATTGTAAAATTGATGGTTCTAGTGCGTTTACCCCTGTTGGCCACTGTACGAAATAGAGACGGACGACCATTCTATCTCACATTCACTTCAACGGGCATTTACAGTCACCAATTCAACTATGTCGTATTTCTTTGCACTGTGGGAGGAAAACAGAGTACCTAGAGGGAACCCACACAGACATGAAGAGAACATGCATCTCCACACAGAAAGGCTGGCAGAGCTGGGTTCTAACCCGGTATCTTCTTGCTGTTAGGCAACAGCACTGCCCATTGTGCCACTGTGACGTCCGAATTGAGATTACAGTTATGTTAAAATATATACATGGACAATATATGTAATATACTTTCATCCTCTCCACCTGTAGCCCATTTTTTCTTCACTGCAAAGACAAATTAATAAAGTCCTGTTTAGAACCGAAAGACAATTTTCACAGATGGTCTAGAAACGTTTTTAAAGACATGGTGTTAAAGAAACTATAATGAGTCAGCTGTAGCGACGGAACAGAAAGAAATAACAAAACAAGACACATTTATATACTGTAATTTATGCAGTGGCATTTTACCGAACGTCAGCTGCTTGACTCTGACTGGATGTTCCCTCTAGCTTGCACCAGTTGCAAATGGCTCTGAGCACAGGTGGGCATTTTGCCTTCATGTTCTGTCTGTCACCTGCAACCTTTTTCTCACCCTTTTATCTGCCACTTGCACAGAAGAAGGAGAAAAACTTTTACTTTCATACACTGGCCTACTCAGACACACACATTTCCTCAGTTACTTTTGACATTTGGTTATAGGGTGTATTTTTTAGAGTGCTGTTGTCATGGAAATGTGATCAGTCTGCAAGCTCAAATCTACCAAGCATCTGTTCAGTCACCTGCTGTGAAGAAGCAGAAAAATGTTTAAAAAAAATGCTTCCAATCAGATTTAGTTGAAGTCAACTGCTCTCACAGGCTGATATTTTCTCTTCAACTTTAGTTTAATATAATATACAATTTTTCTTAAAGTGGATGTTTGTATGCGGGCAGAGAATGAGGACATATGGTCTTCTGTATGTATGTGAGTGTTTGCTTGTTCTGCACTCTTTCTCTCCCTTTTCTATTTTTAGACCACCCTGATTGTACAGTCAAGTTGATCTGATGGGGGAAAAAATGTGTTGCTTATATTTTAGCTTCCACTGTTTGAACTCTGTCCCACACCTTTCCCCCCTCCAAGTACAACTCATCCTTTCTGTCTCTCCCTCGCTGCTTTTCTTTCCTTGTGACCTTCCTTAATAGCATGACCATATTAAAATGAAGAGATATAGATATAGAAATATATAGAGAGATAACTTGCAAATCTTGCTGTCTCCTGTATTCCAGTTGATGTCTACCATTGTCTCTCACTCACTCTCTCTCTCTCTCTCTCTCTCTCTCTCTCTCTCTCTCTCTCTCTCCTCTCGCTCTCCCTCTCTCTCTTTCTCTCTTTTTCTCTCTGTCTAAAGGAACCTGCAGACCATGCCTGGTGGACATTGTACCGGTAAAGAATGAGGACGGGATCGTCATCATGTTCATCCTCGACTTTCAGGAGCTGCTTGATCGGTCTCTCACAAAATCAGGCCTCAAGCAGAGAGTTGCCCAAGGATGGATATACTGTAATGCGTATAAGATTGTTGGATGTACTATTAAGTCGTAACATTATAACCACTTGTCTAATATTGTGTCCCCATTTTTTCCAAGTCGCTCAGATTATTACACTTAACCATATTTCCTGGTTCAGATATATAAACTTCAGAACAAAATGTTCATTCGCTGCCTAAAATATCCCACCCACAGGCGCCATTGTAACAGATTCACCTAAGTGATTCTGACAGTAGTAATAATGTCATGGCTGATCATTGTATATCGCTTATTTTGCTGCAGTGATATTACATTTATCATCAGCTTAATCATCTTTTAATTTCCAGACTGTCACATCAACAAATGACGAATGTCCTCAGTTAGAATCTAGTGCAAAAACAACACCTGTATAATGAAGTAATAATAAATATGGAGGAAAGCTGATCCAGAGTGTATTTAGGGAGGGTAAAATTGGAGTTGTTGTCCTTGATGAGCTGAACATACTGTTTCCCACTTAGGTCAGAGTCGCAGGTTGAAGATGAGGCTACCAGTGCTGCGGTCCATGCGACGACCTTCACTCTCCAAAGATCAGTTTGAAGGTGTGGTTGTGGACTATTTGCAGGTGAGGTGGTGTAGACACACTCACCACACATATGAGATATCTTGTAATGCAGGATACCTGTGTGCAAGCCTTGCTTTTTTTTAAATGTATTATATTAATGTGCGGCAGTAGCAAAAGTCTATATGAAAAATAATTCTCCACATCTCCAATGCATGGCCTTTGTGTTAACTGATTTTTTTAGTTAAATGCCTTACTACTACCACGTTACACTGATTAAACCGTTCATCCATGAATTAAAAGCGCATAATAAAATGAAAAAAACTGTTTGGTCAATAATCAAATTATCTCAGACCAGAGAGCAGTATTCATTGTTTTAATTTGTTTTAATTTTGTGAGTTTATTTTCTTCTGATTAAGAAGGGATGAAATCTATACATGCTGTGTTTATGTTTCTCTTTTCAGACTCCTCTTTCTTCTGTTTATACTTTCCTTGTGTTTCCATGAATCGCATCTGAGAAAGAATTCCCTCAGAGTATCATCGCTAACACTGGGATTGTTTTGGGCCACGTTAGGCGAATATATGTACTGGGACTGTTTTGCAGTAATGGAAGATTCTTTTGTGTTATAGGTTTTAGTTTTTGTAGTGCCGGCCATGATGAGCGAGGCACAGCAATGTTTCCTGACAGATAATATTTTTCAAAGAAACACTCATTTGATTTTTAGCCTCTTTTCCTGTCTGTTTCTGACAGCCAAACAGTGAGGAAGTACCTCTCAAAGAATTCCGAATACCATCCAAAGACAGTTGCATGCAGTCTGAGACAGAAGCCCTGATAGAACAGGACCTGGATCTTCACTCGGCCCAGACCTCCACCAAGCAGCGCTCCCTGCTGATGGACCGACTAGACCCAGGCATTGTTTTCCCCAGTGGGAGCTTATCTCGGAGCTGCTCTCGGGATAGTGTTCAAAGTCTCCGACGGGCCTCATCATTGGATGATATTGATGGCATGAGGGCAGAATGGAACAGTTTACCTGGAACCAACAGCAGTGAGTGTCTGACTGTGCTACACTAAATGTTCCAGTACATAATAATGGTTCAGGTATAGAATTACTAGAGGAGATTGATCATTTATATTAACATGTATTGAAAAATTCTTAGTAGAAAATGTATTTAATTAGGACAGACACTGTATAAAGTAATGATAAGTGATCATTGATTTTCACTGCAGATGATTGACATATTATGTGTCAAAAAGAATTTGGTGTTACATTCTTCAGAGAGATTTTTGTAATAGAACGACATCTTCCCTGGGCAGAAGTGAGTTAAATTCCCCCATTGGAGTCCAGACAAAGTTGGTGGTGACGGTGGTGACTGATGACTCTGCCAAGAAGGATGAAGCTGGTGGAATGATGAAACCAGTGAATCTATGATGGATTGGCAGTGAGAGGGAGATGGAAGAGCATGTATATCAGGATCATGAGAGAGAATCATTTAAATATATGTCTATTTAGATTTACATTATCCAGGTCATGCTAATCATTTTGGATTGAATCCAAAGCAACTGGACTTCTGTTTAGGCTTCTTTGAGGCTTCTTCGGTTTGAAAAGGGGTGCAATGGCTTGAAGCCTAAAGAGAAGTAAATGTGCTTTGGATTTAACCCACAAGGATAATCAAATTAGAAAAGACATTATTAATATAAATAAACCCTAACCCTAACCCAAACAATGACAGCAGGACATTAAGACTGACATGATGACAGCATGACCAAGCATGACAAGTTTGAATGACAGAGAAATAGGATGCAGAATAATACGATGATGTGCCTGACCTTGTGTAGAGACGAGCTTCATACTTTAAGAAATTCAATATCACCCCAAACAATGTATTTTATCATAAATAAATATACTGTTCTCATTTTAATACAATAGTTTTATCAGGTTAAACACTAAAAAGGAAATTAATTATTCTTATATATTATATATATATATAATGCTGCAAATATTTCCGAAGAAAACTCACATACTCTTTTTTTAGATGATGACTGAGGGGATTGGAATAAACATCAGGTTCTGTTTATGCTGTTCAATATTAACAAGTTGCAACATTCTTTGTGATGGAAAGCAAAGTGGTTTGAGGAAAACATCATATCTCGGCTCCTCAAAGTACATTATCATTATTGCACAGCAGCTAGTTTTGTATAATGCTGTCTAAAAAAAAACAACATTTGAAAAACAATCAGAATTGTTTCCATAATTACTTGCAATCTAATTTACTGTAGATTGCATAGAATGGTGACAAAAATGTTGACTGAAAATGTGTTTGAGCTGTCTTTTATATATGGTGTTCTTTGTTTCATTAGAAAGTGATAGTAGAGAGACAACAGGAAGAGAGGAAAGCAAAAAAGCTGGACTGAACCATGAACAGGTCATGATTGGCATCATAACACCTGAGTAACACATTGTTCCATAATATGATCTTCATGAAAATCTACCAACCGGGAAACAGTCTTTACCAAAACCATGGGACAGTATTCATATCAACCTTGTAAAGATTTGTCTGTCTAATGTATTTTCATAGAATTTGTTTCACATCTCACTAGCATTCATAAAGTTCCTTTAGCTTTTGAGTCTTAATTGCTGATTCTGCTGCTGTCTTCTGCAGATCTGAGGCCCAGTGCTCTGAACTCAAATTCGGACTCTGATCTAATGAGACATAGGACCATTGGCCGCATCCCTCAGGTTACGCTAAGCTTCGGTTCAGACCGGATGAGATCTCCTTCGCCCAATGAGATTGAAATCATTGCACCAAGCAAGATTAAAGATCGGACCCAGAACGTCACGGAGAGGGTCACTCAGGTCACACAGGTAAGTGTCAGCACCAGTAGAATAAACATCAGTGATGGATTACATTTTTTTAAACGTCAATTCAAACCAGACTTAATCCAGCATCATTTCTTTTTTTTTTTTAAACTAATTATAACTTAGTTTTTAAAGGAAAATGTTGGTTAAAGTTATAAAAACTGATTTGCATCAGATTTTATGCAATTTTTAGATTACCACACATCAAATAAAGTTTCATAATACATTTTTCTGAATGCTGATTTAGCCCTTGCTGAAAATAAAGATTTACCACACCACACATTAGGAACAGAAATACTCTCAGTCAGGTTTGGTTAGTTTTTCTGTAATGGGGCGTGATACGTTCAAGATGTGGGCTGTAACTGTAACCTAGATGATCTCCCCACGCTGTCACATCCAGTTGGACTCAGCACATCCCGTAGATAGCTCAGGCAAAAATATTTATAAAACGTTCATCGCTTCTGGCTCACCGAAGACATCTGCAATCACAGGATGAAAGTGCGAAAGATATGTCTCACCTGAGGTGCGGCATGCATTCCACCAGCAGCAGAAAAAGCACTCATCAGCCACATGCTGTGTTATCACACCATCGTGTCTTTGTCCCCCTACACTTTAGCACATTGTTACATTCGGAAGCAAGATTATTCCACACCTGTTGTATATTAACTTCATCTGAAAAATGTATCCCCCTATCTGCTGTTACCAATAACCAAAGTAAACAAGAGCTGTGTGGAAGATTCTCTGTTGTGAAATTGCATTGCTGGGGCAGAAACAGAACTGGCATGATCTTTTCTCATATTCACTTGTTCGAGTGGAATTAATAGACTCACTGTCTCCGTCTTGTTTTCTAAGTCGTGCATGGTATAATACTAGATAAATTATACAGTGGCATTATTATATTAATGGTTGTAATTTATTTTGAAGCTTTCAGTGTTCCTTACAGCAAGCAATCTTGTGTGAGTCAAATAACAGCTTTGACTTTAGGAGGGCGCTCATTCCGCCACCAGTCTTAATGTTTACAAGGATTTTCTATTCTATTTCTTATTATTTGTAATTGCACATTTAAGTAAAAGTATCAGTAGTTACCCAAAATTAAATGGTACAAGTATAAAGTATTATAGAATATTATTGATTTTTAATAACTATTAGTATATTATTTTCCCCTTCAACATTATTAATTTATTGTTATCAATATTATGAAGATTATTGAAAATATCAAAATGTGACAATCTGTTGGTGATAATGAAATAATCAAAAGTAATTATAAGATTTTTCCCTTTTTTCAGATCAATTGAATCAATCTGCACTTTATGTAAACCCTCTAAAACCACTTTTGGTTCGTCACTTATCACAGAAAGAGTCTCGTCAAAGAGAAGCAAATGTATTTATTTTTCTTCCACAGATATTTCCAAGTCAAGTAAAAAAAATGTTGGCCATTAAAATACCTCAGTGGGCTCATAAAGATTACATATAATTAAGTATTGATCATATTCTAATGAAAATGTCAAAATGAAATGTGAAATATATGAAATTTTCTTTTTTTAAATTGCAAATGTATACATATAGATGTGCATGTTCCCTGATCTCATCTTTATTGCAATATTAAAAATGAATCTCCACAGTAACTCACGTTAACATAGAAGCCATTAAACATTGTGTGTGCTGTACAATGTCACCTGAATGACTGTTGGGTCTTGTTAAGACACAGCTGGTAGTCGGACACTGTCTGGCTCCCTCAGCGCATCACATTAACCCAGTTTATCTGAGGCCAATCTGCAAAAGTCATTTAACTCTGTTTCTAGCCTGTCTTAGCTAAATTAATAGTGTGCATGGCCCAGTGGAATAGCTGAGAACCCTACAGAGCTCAGTGAAACTTGTTGTCAAAGAACACTGATGTGGTTTTTAGTGAGAATATAGACCAGTTGGCAAAGTATTTAACATTTGTGTTCAAAACTCCCAGAATCTGTTGAAAGATTGTTTGAATAATGTAAAAGACTGTGTTAAAAACGCATCAAATTCACTAAACCCGCTTCCTTGCAGAATTCCTAGATAACTCTGGTAAGTTACGGTTCAGATATTCTTAGCCTAAGGTGCTTTTTCTCCTCCATGTATGTATGCATGCTGGATGGTAACTATGCGGCAGTACAGTATAGTGTGTAGCGTATAGTAGATCACAGAGTGTCTGTGAAGCTGCATGTGAGAGTGACGAGGGGAGGTAGTGAGATGCACTACATGTGAGTAAAAAGCACAATAGTTGTGAAACTATTGAGCGGCACTCAGTGGCTTGGCACTGTGACCTTGGCCTGTGGAGCTAATGGAAGTGGAGGGCAGCTGGCTGCTCGCTCTGCATCTATTCCAACCTCCAGCTGCTTTTCTAAATCTACAGTCAACTCTAGCTGTTTTAATTCTGGCTGCAGTTTGAGTTTTATCCTGTTGTAACAGATATAATTGACTTGCCGTGAATTATAGATGTATGGTCCAAAATGCCAAGCCATGCAGGTCAAGTTAAAAGTCTCAGTTATCGTTGCTGTTGTGGTGTAGGAAAAAAAAATGGAACAGTGGTCAATATATGAAACAAGTTCAACAATTCCAAGAATAATCATGTTGTTTGTTTGTAACTACATCTTTGATGATAATATACTGCCTTTACTTTTGGTTGTGTTCCGTTAGAGTGAAAGTTTTCCCGCCTTTATAATTGGGTTTCGATTGGCACCTTACAGAAAGGGAAATGAGGGTTACCATTGATGTTTGCTCATATTGATTTTTCTATGTTGCATGGAGCACACAGTTTGATTGATTTGACTGCAGTTTGTAGAAGACTGGAAAATCAGAAGTATGTTTATGTGGTTCCCCCTGGTGTTTAATGAGGTTACAGCAGGAGCTTGGAGGGGAAACTGAATGCAGTCTTTGGTTGATGTTTTTAAGTTAGATTTTCAGGAATGTATATCCACAGTACATGTTTTTAGGTCGGGTAAAACATGCTTCTCACAAACCTGCAAAGAAAAAAGTTGTTATAGATGGATGGGTGAGACTGGTTTATATTCAGAAGGTATTCAGATATTAACAACATAATCTAAAACATTTAGATAAGCTATCATTGGATATCACAATTTGTCACTAACAGGTATTAAGGAGTTGTCATGACTCCCCTTCTATATACTATCCTGCAGCAGGGTGGAATGTTAGGTTGTTTCTAGCACCCTTCTGTACAATCAGTCAATTAAAAGGCAGTATTAGTGGGATTTCTAAACAAAACAACTCTGTGCATAATCTGTAAGCACAGAGTTGAAAGTTGGCTCCCCCATACCTTGTACAATAATCATGAATAATCATGGTTATTACACAAAATTTAAACACAGATATAGATATTTGCATGACTATTTTTCATTCACACATAAGACTATAAGTCTATAAATGTAAGTCATACAGTGTTGTGCTTTCTAGTTCCCTCCTCTGAGCCATCTTTTTTCTTTGGAATACAGGGCCTACTTTGAGTTTTGCAGTTTTTGGTTGCTTAGTTTCAGAGGAGACAATGGCGAACGTCATCCATGGAGCCAGAGAATAATTTTTTTTTAGTTTTGAAAGTTTGTCCCCCAGTGGGGGCTGGGCTAGAGGCTGGAAGGATGAGCGAGGGAGCAGGAGGGAGAGAGATACAGATTGATGGATAGAAGTTCCTTTCTCTCTCTCTCTCTCTCTCTGTTTCTTATTGTCTGATTGTTTCTTTCACTTTTTACCCTGCGGTGCTTCAGCATGAGCTTCAAGCATACACGGCAGCCTGTGAGTACCTCAGCCTTACTGGGTCTCTCCAGCTCTCTGGTGGCCTCCTCAAACTTTGCTTTTCCTTTCACAGCTCCTTTTACCTGTTTGTTTGTAGTTTTTAAACCATTTCATCCTCTTCCTCCCTCTCTCTGTTTTCATCCTGCACCTCATCCTTCCTTCTTACCAATGAACTCTCTCATCCCGGTTAAGATAGTGCCATATAATCTTTCTACAACAGGTTTTGTCTATTATGTGCACAGCATCTTCATCTTATTTAGCTTGTATGACATTCTGCAATTTAAGCTCTTGGTTTACTGAAAAGGTTGTTACATGCAGAAATGGGTGTTATGATTGGAGTAGAGGTTGACTTTACTCGTCTGGTTGTAATTGCACAAGAAATATTTCACATGTTGTGTTTGAGACTGCATACAATTTTAAGTATAACGTTTTTTTTGTTTCAAAGCAGAAAATCAGTGTATGCAGTTGAACGATTGTTAAGAGTACTCAAGCTTTACTCAAGCTTTTATTTCCCTTGTAGCAACAGTTTCATATATTTCATACTGACATTCATGATTTATAGCCTGTTCAATCTATAAGTTTCCCTCAATACGATACTCCTCAATTGTGTTTTCAGTCAAACGTATGGAAATTATTAAACACTGAGCTTTCTCTATTCAGAGAAGGGAAAGCGACAGAGAGCAGTTGCGCGCTGACTGGTGATGGTGATCATGATTATGAAACAGAGCGAGCAACATCAATAACTTTACATTTCTTGGATGAATGAACTTTTGCTCATGTGTTTACTTTCTCATTAATGACTTGTCCTTTCTCATCTGTTCAGCCGCTATGGTCAGTTGCTGACACACAAAGGAGTGCCACAAGTTGAATTATATGAATTGAGTGTAATTTTTTACCTTTACCAAAAATGTATCCCTCACTTGCTTCTTTTGGAAATAGAAACAGTCTTTTGCAGCAAGAGAGAAAACCAACATCCCAATGTTATAAGACCCACTGGTATACCATAATATGAAAGTACAGACGTTTGAATACAGAGATGCAGTGACTATTCATTTGCAGATTTAACCTCTTTTTTTCTTTGATGCGTTTTTGATGAGCAAATATGGCCGTGCATGCACTTAGTAATTTTTTTGATGACGTATTGAAGTATTTTCATTTGATGTTTCCTGGTTTTTCTGGTCAGTGTTTGCTGGGAAACTTGAGAAAAATTCCCCCTTTACAAGGATCGGTGTTGTTTTTAGAACTGTTTAAGGTTCCTGCGTGAATGTTTGGTTATAAAGGCTCTGCAGCTGCTCTTCATACAAGTCCTTCTACCGGACTGACCATAATTATGCAAACTAAAATACAAATGAGGGTCTTACCATGGTAGCTTTGAGCAGGTGGAGGCAATGATTCTCTAACATATTTTACATATGCAAATGAGTTAGTGTAGACTTTGGAAGTCAGCAAAGGCTCAGTTTGTTAAAGGAAAGCGTTCTCACAACATTAATGGCTGTTCAATGGACTGCATTTGGTCAGCCAGTTAAGAATAAAGTAAAAGCACTCCTCTGAATGAAACACAATCAATGACAGCACTTTTCCTGGTCTGACATTTAGCAGAACACTAATAGGAGGGGTCAAACAGATGCAACAGAGGCAGGTGAGATTGCAGGCTTTAGAACCCCTAGTTAGCAAAGTGCCTTTGGAGAGGGGACAGAGCCTCTGTTTGAGCTGAGTGCATGGTTTTCATATAAGACTGATGCAGGAGAGGGAACTGCACAGCCAGCAGGTGATGCTGCATAAGGTTTGGAGGAGCCTCCCCCTCTGCTGCCCCGGACAGCAGGATAAGAGCCTGGACACAGAGGCACTAATTGTCATACCGGTTGGTTGGATCTTAATTATTACAGTTTTACTGACTCATTTATAGTTAACTTACTGTTTTGGATTTTTCTGCCTGTTGAATGCAATTAGGCAAATCCCTAAGGGGATGTTGATAAAACTGGATTATATGATGGTCTTCTCTAAGCTTGCGAAAGTGTAGGGTTTTTTTTGTATGTATAATTATAACATATTAAGAAACCAAGGGAAGTGTATACAATTTATGAATTTACTTCAGGACGTTTTTTTTGCCTTACTTGAAGGAAAGTGAAATAATTGCTTTGTTGAGAACAAAGCCCTACTTTCTACAGTGACAGATTTGAGTTTATGGATATCTTTTTATTAGAGTGCATGTTTTTTGGAGGGAGGGTTATTCTTTAGTTTTCACACTGGGCTTCCATATTTTGGACGTTGTCTGTTATCTTTATGGGTCTTGATCAATTTCCAGCCTAAATTAAGCCAAATCGCTGCTGATGACTACAAGTCAAGATTTACTACATCTCAAAGTATTTTGATTCAAGGCTTTTATCATAACTGAGTTGTGATCGTGTTAGTTTTACATTTACGAATTATCAAACTTTTGTTGATTTGTGTTGCATTCTGAAGAAGTCCCTCTGCGCCCAGATTTTTTATTTAGTTTTTTGTGTGACATTGGTATACTTTAATACACATAATACATATGTGCACAGGAAAAATACACAACACATTGTATTTAACCAATACAAACTCCATTATCTTCAGTTAATATTATTGACTGCATGTAAAAAGTCAAAGTTGCAGCTGAATTAAGCTACCATGCATGAATATATTAAACTTCCTCTGAAGAAGCCATGAGAGCTTGAATTTATGATTTTGTTACTAATCAACAGGCTAATGACAAAGACTTAAATTTTTTGTTACGAAGTCCCTTTTATCCTCGTAGATCATTTTAATATCCTGCTCTTCCTTATCATAGGTTTCCCCAAAGCAATGTGAACCCATTTACTGAAGGAAAAATATGAAACCTACCAAATATATCATAACCTCCTTAAATCCCTCCTTCCTCAGGTGTTGTCTCTTGGCGCTGATGTGCTTCCAGAGTACAAGCTCCAGGCCCCACGCATCCATAAATGGACTATTCTTCACTATAGTCCCTTCAAAGCAGTATGGGACTGGGTCATTCTGCTGCTGGTCATCTACACCGCCATCTTCACACCGTACTCAGCCGCCTTTCTGCTCAACGAGGTTGAAGAGCAGAGGAGGAGAACCTGCGGGTACACCTGCAACCCGCTAAATGTGGTGGACCTGGTTGTCGATGTCATGTTCATCGTAGACATCCTCATCAACTTCAGGACAACCTACGTCAACCACAATGATGAAGTGGTCAGCCACCCGGGACGCATCGCACAGCACTACTTCAAGGGCTGGTTCCTCATTGACATGGTGGCTGCTATCCCCTTTGATTTGCTCATATTCCGCTCCGGATCTGAGGAGGAAGGGGACACAGTGGATGTCAGTGACCTCACCACATCATATACACACACATACATGCACTTCTCTCGATTAAAGATAAATATACGATTTATTCACAACAGGACAAATACTGATTACAACAACTTTGTCATTACAACAGCCTAAGTTTTGGCTTTTGATCCATTTTTTGCATCACAGTAGGTCTTACAATGAGCGTATTAAGAGTGTCAACCGTGTAGTTGTATTATTAGTTTGATCTGTAATTTCTTATCGTCGCGCGTCTGCTTTTTAAGAGTTGTATTGGGACTTAGTAAACTTGTTATGTAAGTAGGCGGTGCAGACCAAGCTGAACTACTGCCTCCTCTCCCAGCTGGAGTAATGGGATATGTAGTTTTTGAGTCCTATCAAAACAATATTGGTGTTCAGTTATGTGTGTATAGATCAGGTTGAATTGGGATTTGCTTTATGTCTTCATGTTGAAAAACCCTACAAGCCTCTCTTAACCTCTATATCTCTCACCTATCCCATTAAACAAAAGCAAAAATAGTAAGGCTTTCAAATTTACAGTGCTATAAAATAACCGTAATATCATACATTATATAGACATTTAAAGAAACTATATCTGTGTTCAATAGGAAACTTTTAGAAATAGGACTTGCACCAGTCATCCTTAGAACCCTGGTTCGGAACAGTTGGCCACTTGCAGAAACATACGTCCAATTTTCTCCATACAGGCTTAGAATTTTTTTTATAAAACTATATGTAAAGGTCATGCAAGTAAACTTCAGAGACAGTAAATTGAATAATTAGGATTTATTTTCCCAGACTGTAAGTTGTAGGCGGTGGGCTGTGAATGACTTAAGATGGCGCCATGGCTTTAACTATTTATTTTATGTAATAATGTGATCTGTGTTTTTACACATTGTGTATTAATTCCTTGCCTAAAGTGCCTTCACTTTAACTTCAGTGTCCCGGTTCATTTGATGGAATATTTTGCAGTGTTAAAATCTCAGTATGGGGACATGTTTAATATACACTATGTCACTGGTGTGAGCTTGTAAACATGAACATTAAAGCTAACTAATATCACTAACATGAAGTCTGCTCTCTCACCACCAGCCTCAGACAACCACTCTGATTGGACTACTGAAAACCGCAAGACTGCTGAGGTTGGTTCGGGTTGCCAGGAAGTTGGACCGTTACTCCGAATATGGAGCTGCTGTCCTTTTCCTCCTCATGTGCACCTTTGCCCTCATTGCTCACTGGCTGGCCTGCATCTGGTATGCCATTGGCAATGTGGAGCGCACAGGCTCTGCCCGGATCGGAGGCATGAAGATCGGGTGGCTAGACAACCTGGCTGAGCAGATTGGTAAACAGTACAATGACAGCGACGCAGAGTCTGGGCCATCCATCAAAGACAAATATGTCACAGCCCTCTACTTCACCTTCAGCAGCCTGACCAGTGTTGGTTTTGGGAACGTCTCACCTAACACCAACCCAGAAAAGATCTTCTCCATTTGTGTCATGCTCATTGGCTGTGAGTAGAGTTTGAGTGAGTCAGAGCCCTTTCAAGACAAGAAATCATGAGAATAGATATATTAAATTGGCTTCGGTTAATGGAAACACATGTATGCATGTGCAAGAGAGACACAAAATCAGTGTGAAAACCTCAGTGACCAAGGTTTTGAAACCTAATCCGACCAGAACACGGTTTAAAATCTTCACTTTTATGACATTGTAATACTTTAAAATACAACTGTGTATCCTGTAGACTTATGTGTTTTGGTGAAATGTAGTCAAGCAGAATAATTGCTGTAATGTCACATTAGCCCTCAGAACAAAAGTCTTAGAGTATTTCTATTTTCTTTCCTTCTCAGCTCTGATGTATGCCAGTATCTTTGGTAACGTTTCCGCCATCATCCAGAGACTGTACTCAGGTACGGCCCGTTACCACACACAGATGCTGCGAGTTAAAGAGTTCATCCGCTTCCACCAGATCCCTGGAGGTCTGCGACAGAGGCTGGAGGAGTACTTCCAACATGCCTGGTCCTATACCAATGGTATCGACATGAACGCTGTGAGTCATGCACGCACAGATGGTTGTTGAAAAGACACAGATGAAAATAGATCTTTTAGTTTTTAAGCAGGCTTACGATACAGGTTTTTATGCAGTGGTCGACCATTTGACTGCAGATCAACTGGTCAAACCTGGGAAGCTCTTGTCTGTTGTATTATGTCCCTCTTACCCAAATCAACGACAGTAGCTGTTTTAGATTTGGGCCAATCAACTGGGATAAATGTCAGGAAGAACCAACAGCAATGCATGTTCAATTTATTAATTTATCTCTTGATTAAATCACTAGACATTAATAGTGCAAACATCAACTTATTTGTGCGTTTATCATTAACATAGATGCTGCGTGTATTTGCTTTGTGCTCCAAACATCTCACTGCCTGAAATAACCCATATAATTTTCAGCTAAGAGTAAGCTGATAAAAATAGCCACTGTTGCCACTCTTCTAGCATGTACCATTATGGGTTGACATACTTGACTCTTTGTATATCCATTGTTGTCATGACTTGTAGCATTAAGGTCTCTGTCACATTCTGTGTTTGAATTGCATGTGTTGTTTGCCTTGCTCTTAACTGCTGCAGGGACCCAGTTTTCCCACACTGATCTTTCTTGTAACCCTATACTTAAATGAACACGGATGCTGAAGTGGGTTTTGCAAATTAATTCACATTTCAAATGAATCAATCATTGTATAAAATATTCCTCGCCAAAAGTTTCATCCTTTCCTGGAAAAAGGTTCTGGGAGAGAGAGGGAGTGGCACATTAGTGCCTGGCAGTTATCGAGCTACATTCCATTGTGCCTCGCCTGGGTCCATCTGACACCTTCCTCGGTTCTGTCACTCTCAATGTCTTTTTCATGTACCGTTCAGATTCATTTTGCATTGATCACCAAAGTCACTGGGCAAATACATGCAAGTAAAATCAAGATAGCTTTTGCAGTAGGTTTATCTGGTGCCTGCTTTTCCCCTGCAGGTTCTGAAAGGTTTTCCTGAGTGTCTGCAGGCTGATATCTGCCTCCATTTGAACCGCAGCCTATTGCAGAACTGCAAGGCCTTTCGAGGTGCCAACAAAGGTTGCCTGCGGGCTCTTGCCATGCAATTTAAAACCACCCACGCACCGCCAGGTGATACTCTTGTCCACAGTGGGGACATTCTCACTGCCGTGTACTTCATTTCCAGAGGCTCCATAGAGATCCTCAGGGATGACGTTGTGGTGGCCATTCTAGGTGAGCTACAAGACACACTAGAATTTCTGCTAACTCTGTCCCTTTTTCCTTTCATTGTTTTCATTAACAATCATTTAACTAATCAAGAAATCATCACTTACTAAAGTCCGGTAATAATTCTAACTACAAATGAACAAATTAAAGAATCAATCATTGAAATTGCATTAGATCTTAATTTCTAAGTCTGTATTATTGCATTTTTGCGCCTGCAACCACACGTTGCTATTTCTGAAAAACTCATGGTGTCCTTCACAACACACAGCATATACAAACTTCTCTGTTTGTTGTGTCGCCAGAGGTGTTCGGGCAGTGCTCCACTTCCATTCCACTTTGGTATTGATTATCAATAGGATCAGCTGTCAGATCCAGGCGGAATAGGTCCCTTTTTTTTTTGCTGTGTTTTGTCAAGCAAGAGCGCAGTTGAGGTTCTCTGTCCCAGAACTCATTTGTTCAGGAAAAAATTGATCTCGCTATTACTAGCAGTGATTTGCTCATTTGTTTTGACATCTTTTCATTCTCTCTCCATACTCGTATTTCTTTTTGCTGTTGTTTCCACAGGAAAGAACGACATCTTTGGGGAACCCATCAGTTTGTATGGGAGGCCTGGTAAATCCAGCGCTGACGTCAGGGCCTTGACATACTGCGACCTTCACAAGATCCAGAGAGACGACCTGCTGGAAGTGCTAGACATGTATCCTGACTTCTCCAATGTGTTCTGGAATAATTTGGAGATCACCTTCAACCTGAGAGATGTGAGTGCCACCAGAGGGTCTTGTTACAAAGAGAAACAACACACTAATGGTGATTGTAGCCGATTTGCATAATTATTTGTGTCAAACCTGTTCAAACAGTTTCCTAACGTCATTTAATGAATCAAGAAATATCTAAAAATGTTTGCCAATCATTTTTCATTGTAAACAAACATGGTTTGTACACATTACACACCATTATACAATTCACAAACATCTTGCAATATGTTTCTTTCCTCGTAAAACGAAAGTGCTCACATTCCACCGGGCACTAAATCCTTGTTTATATGTTCAAAGAAATATTTCATCCTGAAAAGATCTGGACATTTTTTGATGAAGTTTCTTAAATATCTGGGATTTAGTGCCTCCTTCAATGTAGATTTAGAATTTAGAATTTTGCCATTATATCCTTCTAACTCAATATTAGAATAACTAAAGGAAAGGAGAAACACTCTAATGTTGTAAATATAAACCAGTTATTTGTTGTTAACATAATATAGTAATGCAGTCCATGATACTTAACAACCGGTATGTATTTTTGAATAACTGAAGCTGATTTGTATCAGGCAGATAGAATAAACCAGACAACCACCGCCAGGGACTCTGGATGTCGTTACCGCCGTACAAGACGCCGGAGAAGCTCTCTGCGTCGTCGAAACCGACCAGGTAACTACAGAACTTGGAGTAACACCTTTCCACATGTTTCTATACTGTCTTGCACAGAATGTCGTCTCTCTCTGTCTGTACAGACGGCACGGACCGCGAAGACTCCTACCATGACCAATCCTGTCCGATAGCAAATTACCATCAGGGAGCAAGGGTAGAATCCCATTGGGAAGACCTTTGCAGTAGTGCTAGCGTCTGTTCACAGTCTAGTGATGAGGAGGTTAAGCCCACAGGACAAAGCAAGGGGGAGCTCTACCCTCATGGGGGGGACACCAGAGACTACCCCCCAGCTGTGGTCAACTTCCTGCCTCACAGTGGAGCTTCCTCTGGAATGGGACCATCTGTAGACCTCGGAGGACCCCCATACTCAGGTAAATGCCAGCTCAAGTCCCGTACTTCGCCACCGAAAGCCCCAAAATAAAGATAAAACATATAAGAGATGCACCAGTATACTTTCAACTCTCTTCAGAGTTTGCACCCGAGATTCCTTCTCTACAAAATAAGATTTACTCAACAGGATTTTTTTCTTTCCATCTGATTTTTGTTTTTTGGTCCTTTTTTGGTCCGATGTGATGCAATCTTCCACCACATGTGTAATGGATACATTCTATAGCACTACAAAGAGAAAATGTACTGACAAAATTCTACTGAAACGCTGTACCTTAAAAAAAAGTAAAAAATTGGTAGACAACAACTTTAAATAAAATTCCAATTAAGACTCAGCCTGCCGTTATTGGAATAGAAACAAAAACAGAAGAAAATCTGATATCATTAGCAAAAAAAAAAAAAAAAGACAAAAATAAAGTAATAAACGCAGCAATAACTACAATAAATTCTGTATTAAACTTAATGTGAATGGATATTTATTTGAGAAAAATACATAATAAAAACTCTTTATCGCTCCAACACCGCATCTCAGACACATGTTGCATGATTTCATACAAGCAGATAATTGCTCCCTCAGGGATGGGTCAAATGCAGAAAAATAATTTCACTATGCTGTATTGTTTATGGCTGTATTGGATCAAATGAAGGATATTTCTAATTGCATTAGAAACTAAAGGGTGTTTTTGCCTCTTGTGCACAGCAGCAGCCCCTATCAGTATGTCGGGTTTGTACAGCTACTGGCCAGACCGCAGAGCAAGCCAGTTCTCAGAGAGCCAGAGAAGAACGTCGTCCGTCAAGGCAACTTTCCATCCTCCACCCTGTGCTGAGGATCGGCCCAGTGAGCTGGGATCCAGGCTGGAGCTGTTGCAATCCCAGTTAAATCGGTGAGCTTCACCGGTGACTAGAAAAAGGGCACCAGGAGTCAAACCTGGGACCTTTGATATGCAGTCAAATGTTCTACCACTTTCGTCCCATCTTGTTTTGGGTGTTGTGTTAATGTGAGTTACAAGGAGGAAGGGAAGACTAATGAAGATAAGAAAGTGTCCAGAGCGAGACATAAAAATGCAGAAAAATTCTCTGTAAAGTCAACTGTGTGTGCTTCCATTTAGCATCTGCTCTTACATATGTGAGAGAGCTAGATATTGCAGTGGGAGCTGGATAAAAAAGCAGATCTCAGAAGGGAGAAAAATATGATAACTTGCGTTAAACAGCTTCAAAGAATCCTCAATAGAAGTTATTTTACTTGTCATGAAGACAAACTCCTGAGGTCACATTTGCTGATGTCTCTCTTTTCCCCTTGGAAGGTTGGAGACCCGAATGACAGCGGACATCAATGTCATCCTGCAGCTCCTACAGAGACAGATGGCTCCCGTGCCTCCAGCCTATAGTGCTGTGTCCCCCAGCCCTCACCCACCTCACCCCACCACCCTTTACAGCACCGGAACAACCACAGTCCACACCGTCCCTCCAATCCAGCCAGTAAAAATCAACACTGCCTCAGCACTACAGGTTTTGTGTTCCGTTTACATTATTTATAATTACTTTTGTATGTGGTTAATTCCAGCAATATTCCGGGATTTTATTTTCACCTATACAGTATTTGCACATTGAAGAAAAAATTTGACAATTTGGGAATTGTTCTGCGATAGGTAAAACATCTTCTTTATCTACTTACTGACCAAAATTTATTTATATATCATGCAATACAGGAGAAAATAAGATAACAGATCATTCATTGTTTTAAATTCAAATTATATTTAGTTAAGGATGAAATTAAAATATTGACATTTTCTCATAATTTCGTATGAAACCTAAACTTACCAAGATACATTGTTGTATTCCAGTTGCTCTATGTTTCCCATGCAAATGTGTTTAATTTGAGCACATTTTTACGATTATATTTCACTTGACTTGACATTTGTATGGATTATAGGAAAACGATAAAATAAGTAATCACAAACATTACAGCATAGAGAAATTATTTCTCTGTATGTCACCCATATCTGAGGGCTGCCTGTTTGTAGGAGCAAGGGAGATTATTGGGTTCAGGGTCTTACTCAAAGACCCAACGACATGTAAACCTGGTGGGGCTTGAACCAGTTACCCTCTGATCTTCTGATTGTGTGACATCCATAATGCCTACTGAGCTACAGCAAACCAGAAGCTGATCATATATTAACCTATCAGGCTAACTATTGGTGGGATAAGCTTAAGCTGCTGGGATGGTTGGTAATGTCTGCATGTATTTGCTCCATAGATGTGAAAGTTGTATTAATCTCTAATCCAACTCTGCTCAAGAAAGTGAATAGATGTAATTCACAAGATTTTGAACTATTGTTTGAACACAGAGGGGGGAGAAGGGAGGGGTTTTTTTTATCCTGTCTGAGCATGGCTTAATCTTTCTTTCCTTTGTTTCAGAGTCCAGAAACTGACTTCAAGCACAGATCCAAGGACTCCCTGTCCAGCGATATCCATCTTACTGTAGTCTCTGGTGACACCATGTCCATTTCGCCAGAGGCCGACGGACCACATCTACCCTCTGTGGACCTCAACCATCCTCAATTTTCAGAGGCTCAAAAGCCGGCTGGACTGCTATGTGGCAGCCAGCGGTTCCCTTCCCTTCCTGAGCATCTGGAGACCTCAACAGCGATGCAAGATATCCAGAGGCATGTTTCTGACCCTATCTTGCCGGGCAGCTAGAACACAGATGGCCAACACCACCCAAAAGACTGGTCCGATTGGATAGTTCCCAACCTATTGTCTTTCCCTCCGTTAAAACTTTGTCTGTCTTGTTCAGATGCTGCTCTAGAGCGTTGGATGCTTTACTTTCCACGTCACTGAGGGTTTGGGGTGCCTCCTGTTTCTACAGATTCTACGGCGTCCTGACAGGCCAATGTGGTTTACTGCTCCAGCATCCCTTCACACCTGCACTGAAGAGATTATTCCTGCCTCCCAGGGTGGGACAGTTGTGAAGCACAAGTTTTCAGTTACCAATTAAACATACACTGATCAGGCATAAGATTTAAAACCTCTGACAGGTGAATATTGACATTATCTCATTATGGTAACATATAGGATATAAGAGGCTAAAAGTAGAGATTTTTTCCTGTAGTTAATGTTATGAAGGCAGGAAACAAGGGGCAAGAGTAAGAATCTAAGAAACCTAAACAAGAGCCATACAACTTTGGAATGCCAAAAAGACCAGCTCAGAGCATATACAAAACTGCAGATGGGTTTTACTAGTCGGCAGTGGTTAGTACCTCCCAAAGTGATCTAAGGAAGAGCAAACTGTGATCCAATCACAGGGCCATTGGTGTCCAAACGTCATCAGTCAACATGGGGCGTGAAGGCTAGCATGTTAATCCCAGAATTCTGTAGCACTAGTTTATTCTGACTGATTGGTATATTGAAGTGTCACACAGTCATTGTCTCTAAAAAATATACTAACTGTATCTCCAAAAAGATTTCTAGACAGTAAAAATATTGTAAAGGAGTGCTAGTGCAGTGTTTCATATTTGAAGAATTATCTGAAATCACTTTGTTTAAGAATTGCACACTAAGACTTGAGCGTAGTAAGTGTTAACTTAATTGGAAGTGAATTTATTTTCATAATATATATGTGTCAGGTACATTGAAAAAAATGTGTCTCATAAATGGAACAACTATGAATGTTAGAAGATAGAGAGTCACCATTATTACTTTGTTTGAGAAAGAATATCAGAAGGAATAGCATTTTTGTTTGGAATTCTCAAAAGGATGCTGGTGCAAAAGGCTCCTGGCCGTATTGGAGAAGCACTCCTTGGAAAGTGTAATTTTTTATCTATATTTAATGTTTTGACATTTGACATCAGCAATACGTATTAAGGGTTTCATTGGATCATGACAAGTTCCAACAACTTGCACAATCAAGCAGAGCCGGAAAAAATGTCATGGTTTCTTGCAGTGTTGGGGAAGCTGCTTTGAAAGTATAGCTTTTCAAATTGAAGCTGAACTGCAGCTTTGAAGCTACATGATAAAATGGTTTAAAAGAAAAAATTAAGAATGTACGTATGTTATATGAAATTATAACACAACATCATAGTTTTCTTCAAAATAAACTGATGTATTCAAAGTTCTTAAATAAATAAAATACCCCATTATTCACTGGAGAATGCAAGAAATTCTTTGAATTACCAAGAGGCAGTGGTGATATAAAAATACAAAAAAAATACCTCTTTCTTTTTAATGTCCTAAGGTGAATTGCAGTTTTAGTCGTTTACTACACAAGCAAAAAAAATCAATAGAACTACTTGAATCATCATGCAAATGTGAATGTAGCAAAACTACCAGCAAACTACAGCAAGATGTAGTTAAACTACTAGTCACATTAAAAGTAGCCATCTACTCCCCAAAACTGGTTTCTTGAACATTCGAATGTAGCTCTTACTGTTTTATTTCAACTCAGTCTGTTCTTCACTCTTTCTGTGTCTGTATATTGAAGATGTTTAACTCAAATGTTTGTCAACTTGACATGGTCACATGCATTTCAAAATGTCCCTGTTGATCTGAAAGTGGCAACACCTGAGCAATCGTCCTGCCAATAATTCTGACTCACAGAGGACAGAGAGACTCAAAGCAAAAAAAAAAAAAATCTGCTGAAGGTTGTTTTATGCCAATTCAGTGAAAAGAAAAGTTGATGTTACTGTAAATCACACACAGGTCCAGAGAGTTCATCTCAATGTATCTTTTGTGATGGTGAATGTCATGGATTTTTAATATTCAACAATTATTATATATAATTTTTCTCAAAGCACAAATTCCTGTAATTTATCTTTTTTTAGAGTAAAGACACACTGCAGAGTCAAACTGGGTGTCCAAAAAAACGTTTTTTTCTCAAATTATTTAAAAATCACAGTGATGCCAGTTATTGTGTAACATCTTATCTAATGCAAAATAAACATTCAGCACAATGTGACATTAAACCTCTGCGAGTTGGCACACCAACATGGTTCTTATTCATAAGCAGTTGAACATTTGACATTATAACTGTATGGTGCACCATCCGCTAAAAACTTTACTCAGTATTCTACTTAAGTGAAATAACTTTTATGCTAACATATGCTTCTGTTTTGCCACATTTAATTTCTCAACAGGATACGCTTAGTTATCAGTTGATGGTTAAATCATTTATTAAAATTTTGAAAGCCCATGCTGGGCAGATAAGATACGATGCTTCGTTGCATCGCAGACGCAGTCTGTCACATTAACCAGCAGCTGATATATTGTCCACTTTGATCAGCTAACCTTTACTCCACTTGCAAGCGGGTGGGCTGGAGCATATGGGTACTCCCTGACCTGGTCACTAGTGCATCACAAGCATTCACACCTACAGGTAATACATGCAAAATTCCACTATCCACACACTGCACAATTCCCTAGTGGGATTTGAAGCCAGAGATACAGTAGGTGTAGATTTTGTTTAGTTTTTATGAATAACGTTAATAATAATACATATTGTAGGTCCTCTTTGGACAGCAGTTGACGTAGAATTATCATGAAAACTTAATGAAATTGAGTTTCATTATACATTGTTGTGCTGGTATTTGCTCTGAAGGGAAGGATTAGATCTCTTGATCTTGGTCTCATATTTCAAGAGTCACTAGAGAGAGAATTTAAAGGGACAAAAACATAAATGACATTTCAGACCTGGGCGATAAAATATATTGTATTTCTATATGAAATATAAGAACTTGATAGGTCACCCTGTCTATAAAAGACACATGTAGCATTTATACAAACTTATATCCAAGCAGTCAGGACGCAAATTCAGCAGAAGAAAGGTGTGAGATGGACGTAGCTGAAAGGTAAATATTAGTTTTAGAACTTGAAAAAATCTTTAATCGTCACAACATACAAGAGGGGTATAGCTCAGTGGTAGAGCATTTGACTGCAGATCAAGAGGTCTTCAGTTCAAATGCAGATGCCCCCTGGACAATCATTACATTTTAAATAAAATTTTATACTTATATTCAACAACTGCTTATTCAAAAGTTGTGCTACACTGAGCACTGGTGCAGTCAGTTAGTTTGGTAAGTGATGAGAGAATTGTGTTTCCTTCGTTCACAGAACAGATAAGGATGAAAACCCAATGCACTCTTTCAGGGGTGGATTTAAAGTGACAAATGACCAGTCAAACATGGCAAATAAAATAGCAAACAGTTATAGAATACTAAAATCCTGTTTCTCTGACATTGATATAAAAGATTTGTGAAAAATACAACTACTTATGCACTCAGGAGTTATAGCTCAGTGGTAGAGATGTTCCTTGGGTAACCTTTACACTTCTAATAACGCTTTATACTTATATTAATCAACTGCTTACTCAAATTTGTGGATTATTTTTGAAAGTCCAAATATATTGGGAAATATATATATATATATATATATATATATATATATATATATATATATGTATATATATGTATATATATATATATATATATATATATATATATATATATGTATATATATATATATATATATATATATATATATATATATATATATATATATATATATATATATGTGTGGGTAATTTCACAAGAGAAAGGGAGGAAGTCAACATATTAAAATAATAAATTATTTTAAATATTATGAGTCTACTCATAGTTGTATGAGTTTTCTGAGTATATGTGTATGAGTAATTGTCATTTTCAAAATGAGGAAAATGTCAAACTATAATTAAGTAAAGATTTCCCAAAAAAATACATTTTGAATCTTTCATCACATCAACACCACATTATAATGTAGATGTAGAGACGGTGGTTCTGACCAAAAGACAGGAGGCAGAGCTTGAGGTGGAAGAGTTGAAGATGTTAAGATGATCTTTGGGAGTGACGAAGATGGACAGAATTAGAAACGAGCACATAAGAGGAACAGTCAAGGTCGTCTTGGAGACAAGAGAGGCCAGATTGAGATGGTCTGGAGACGTGAAGAGGAGGGATATTGGGTCTATTGGTAGAAAGATGCTGGAGATGAAGTTGCCAGGCCGAAAAAAAAAGGAATGAGGGGGGTAGATGGATACAAATGATCCGCTGTCGGGACCCTAAAGGGACCACCCAAATAAAGAATATCTGTGATATGCCATCCTGTATTAAAAGGATACAGGCAGCACAGAATTGACACTATTTATCCAAGCTATTTGCATGCAAACAGAGCAGAGGAAGGGTGGGAAATGGAACTATTTGAATGGTCTCATTGGTTAGAGAAGTTGGGGAAAAAAAGTTTAAAATAGTGATGTGCTCAGGGGTATAGATTCCACCTGGACAACCTTACATTTCAAATAACATTTTAAACTTACATTCAACAACAGCTTAACAAATGAATCAAAAGCTGAATTAGTTTCAACCAATTTTTGTCCTCAGGCAATCTGAAAGAAAAAGCATTGTAGTCATAATTAAAATGAGTTACTGATGACATTTTGGTGACTCTGGTTTTTTATAGCTTTCTCTATGTTTTCAACAGTTTTACTGATTTTCAGCTTAAATGTAATTCCATATCCAACCTTCCTGCTCACAGTGACTGTTACTTCGTTTGTTTGTTTTTAAGGCATTAAGGTTTTATCTGAAATAGAATGTTTGATACGAAATCAGCTTGTTGAACCTCTATTTTGCATTTTTGATATGTCAAAATGTGATTACAGTCAAACTAAATACAATGTAAGGGGAGGACTGGCCGTACGTAAAATTCATCAAGTAAGGACGAATACACAACACTGGCAAATTTATTTCCGCTCCAGTCCTTCAAATTAAGAGCACCTAAAATGAACTGCTCAACAGCATGAAACATAGACGTATGCTTACGTCAAAAACGTAAAATAAGTTGAACAATCAAAGTCAAACAGCTGTTGCGCCCTCAAGTCACTATCTTGTGCACAAAAGATTTTAAAAAAAACAACAACTCCCAAGAGTCCTCAGGGGTCTGTGAAACACATCAAAAAACAAATAAAAAATTACATTCCCACTGTACTTGTATTGGTGAATTTCAATGGATGCGCATAAACATAAATAACCGGTCAACCTGAGAAATACTTAATATTTATAATACGTTCAAAATTTGTGACTGGGAAATCAAATATTGGAGCATGATTTCCATTCGGCACCTTGTAATGCCTGAAACCACAAAATTGAAATGAGACAGCCACAATGATTACAGGTGATAACATTAGCTGTCGTGTCATACGCAACAACCAATGATTAATACTTTAACTATTAATAAATGCTTCCTTGTTTCTCATCTGGGGGTATAGCTCAGTGGTAGAGCATTTGACTGCAGATCAAGAGGTCCCTGGTTCAAATCCGGGTGCCCCCTCGTAAGCTTTTTATTTTGTCAAATGTTTTATTTCTTTACCTGAAATGCTTATTCACTAGAACAGCCTTTAACAACCTGGGGGTCCCGACCCCCACAGGGGTCGCGAGATGATTTCAAGGGGTCGTCGGAGGATTGTGGAAAAACTATAAATTTACAAAATAAATATTAAATAACATGATTTTAAATAGGGACTGGTTTCACTTATTTTATGTTTCATTATTTGTCCAGAATTAATTCTATCAACTGAGTTTGTATGAGTTGAATTGTGCGCCCCTGAGATTCTGTTCAGACACACACAGCAGAAAAAAAGAAAAAAGCTCTTTTTTCTGGCGCTGATGATACTTTATTCAGCAGCTGCAGCAGGTTCGCTAGCTAAAAGGATGAAGCAAGGATGAAAAATGGAGCGACGGCTTCACAGAAAAAGTGTTCTACCTCAAGACTTGGGTCACCTGAAAGCAGCATCACCAACTGAGAAGCGCAAGGCGCCGGGGCCGGTACCGGCAGATATTCGAGCTGTCCAGTAACAGAAAAGGATACGGAACGCTATTAAAAGTTACGAAATTAAACACAATGTCATGAAAAAACAAATAAATTTTGAGAAATATGTACATTTATTCATCATATCATTCAGAAATATCTTGAATGGAAGCTCGTCCACAGAGTCAAAGCTGCAGCAGTTCTCTTTTATTTTCTTTCTCACACTTGTTGACTATCGCTTCACTTCGTTTTTTCGCTATTTTTAATTTTTCCAATCCGAGGAGTGTGAAATTAGAGCCAGAATTTTATTTACAATCATTAAAGGGAGAAGAATAAGAACTCAGTGAATTTCTATAGGAGGAGGGAGGAGGGAGGAGGGAGGAGGGAGGAGGGAGGAGGGAGGAGGGAGGAGGGAGGAGGGAGGAGGGAGGAGGGAGGAGGGAGGAGGGAGGAGGGAGGAGGGAGGAGGGGCGGGGGCCAACGAGAGTTATCTCGGGGTCGCGACTCAAAGGTTGAGAACCAATGCACCAAAACACCGGATCTCTGCCGGTACACGGTAACTACCGACAACAATAATCACGCTGTTATTTAGACTGTGACCTAAAAGCCCAGACGGAAAGCTTCAGAGATAAATGACTGACATATTTGACATAACATATTGCGGATCAGAAAAATTATTTGATTTTGATTTTTAAACTTATTTATTTGATTCACAGTTTGAAGATCACCTTTTTTTTATTTATTACCTTCACCATTGAGATTCTTATGCAAATTCACTTGTTGGTTGGTTAATTTGCAGAATTTCACAAAATCTGATGGACGTTTTTCCACAAAACTGATAAGAGACTGGACATCCGGAAGAACCCACCAGATATTGATGCTGATCCAAAAGTATGAAGGCACATATTAAGCTCCATTTAATGCCATTCAAGTTTGTTCTGGTCATGCATTGATGTATTCTTCCATTCTGCATTTTTTTTTATTAATCGATATTAATACATTGATCTGCCATAACAATATATCCACCTGCCTAATATTGTGTAGGTCGCATTCAGTGAATTGGACTTGTACGGCAAGCTTTACAGCAATTTTTGATTTAGTAGCCTTTCCGTTAGCCTTCACACCCCACTTTCATCAGAGAACCCTGTGCACCCATGACCCCCCCAACCCATGAATGTCCTTGTTTCATGGGTTGTGATTCCTTAATCATTGTTATTCACCTCATTTCACTTTTTCCTTGTTCATTATCTGTGTACCAATAGAAAGTTCCAAAAATGAAGGAATACATACAAACAAGTTTGTTCCTAGGACATGGAGGAATACAATTTATTAGAGCAAATTCAATAATAAACTTTATGAAAAAGCTACAACATGAACACTTGGCTTACCCACACCCAAAGTCGATATATTTATATGTATTTACATTTTGCCTTGTAATGGCATGCTACAAGGACATGAACCTTTAATTATTGAAAAATAAACAAAAAGGGAGGCAATCCCTTCAGAAACGTTTTTCATCTATTCCAATTTCAAGACTTACTCCAGCACAAAGAAAACGCAGCTTTCTGAGTACAATCTTCTACAAAGAAAGGAATAGAGAATAATTAAGAAGGTAATACGGATACAGAACATTGCTCTGGTAGGTTCCGAGTGTTGCTGTTCATGGCAGCCAAACTAAAACACACCATATGATGGCGGACACCACTGCAGTGACAATAAGAATCCCTCAGATTAATTTACTTTTAAAAAATACACAGGCCACATGTTTGAGGCTCGATACTCCGATCATGTGAAAAGAGGATACTGGAAACACATCCATTTGAAAATAGTAATGACTGCTTCAGTTGCCACAGGAGTAAACAAAGACTGATGTACAGAGTCAGAGATAAGACATATTCCTACGCTGTAGTGAGAGGTCATGTTCTACCACCTACCGTATCGGGTCTTAAATATCAAAAAGATGAAACACAAAACATCTAAATCCTTCATAATAATCTCACAGCTGGCTGACATCAAACCAAGGGGAGTAAAAATCTGATTTTCACAGACAACTGCTCAGATTGAAAAATTCCCGACAGCAGCTGTGCACATGCTGGAACTCTATACTATGAGCAAAATAAATAGGATTTTTAATACATGAAGACAGAATAGAAGAACGGTGGAGGAAAGAGGTGGGAAAACTAAAAGGTTAACCGGTTTACTGTGGAGCAGAAGGTTTGTACGCCAAACATGTTCAAAAAGTTCACGTGTGACCTCATCCTCGTCTTGAAAGCAGTTGGCTGAGTACCGAAAATCAAGTCCTAATGTTAAACATCATTCCTTCTCTTCTTCATCCAAGTGTCCCTGGCTTTAGACACGCAGGATCTCCAGGCAGTTGTTATAGCAGATGGCGATCCAGTCTGGCTGCGTGGAGGCCCACTGCACGTTGTTGATCTCCCCTTCAGCGGTGTAGGCTAGGATGGGATCTTCAATGGCCCTTGGCATCTGTTGAATGTCCCAGATCAGAGCCTGGTGGTCGTCGGCTGAGACATGAAGACATAAAGAGGGTCAATTCAGGTGAACTTAAAAAATAAAGTGTGGAAACGTTGCGTTGAAAAATGAAAATTGTAGACTCAGATCTTACTGTGAGTAAGAGATGGAAATAATAAAGTTCTGGGAACACTAAATTGGGTAGTACAAAAAGGATTTTTTTTTTTGGTTGGGTTTGTCTTACTTTAGAACTTTTAAGACAAAAAAATTGTCTTATTGGCATTGGAAGTTTGAACCCTGAATTTGTATAGCGTACGGTTGAACTCATACTGAAATACATGGCGTTCCAGTGACATCGGGATGGATTACATAGTAACCCTTTGACACTAATGTTCAAATAGGAGTTATCTTTTGCGCGGTATCGACTTACAGTAGTTGAGATCAGCTGAGAAAGAATCTTTGTCTAAATTCCGATGTGGAAGCCATAATTGCCTGTTTCAGAGTGCAGATATGATTGTGATAATACTCTCGAACAATGAAGCTTATATTTTGAACAAGGATTATGGAGATGAGGTTCATTATGGGCTTGATTGCTCTTTATTTGATCTTTATTTAAAGATAGAAAAGATATGATCAGAGGATATTATAGAGTAAATCCTAGTTTGGATAAATTTCAAATGTTAAATTGTTTCAGAAATTCAAATGCTTTGTTTCATCGGGTCAAATTATTGACTTATTATTTAACTGTTATTATTTGAAACATTTTTGATGTCCAAATTACATTTATGATTGTGGATAACATTCAGTTTCAATGGTTTGCTTGTAGGCTGGTTGCTGCTTGTTTTAAGTTTTTATTTCTTTGCGTGCCTTAAACCCCAGGAAAAAGTCCAAAGGGAAGTGAAAAGAAATGTTAAAGAGTTATTTAGAGTTCTGGCAGAACTTTGAGTGGTCTCAAATTTATTACAGTTAAATATAGGAACAAACTCTTACAATGTTACTTTTGCAACAACTAACATTAAAAATCTAACCAAACACAAATTCCTCCTCCTCATCTTTTGAGATTTCTTTTTGATACATAAAAATGCCAGTGCAATGAATGATGCTGTTTTCAATGAATACATGAAAACAGCAAACTAAGATGTTGAAGAAGTTCTTTGCTGCAGAGCTATTCAACACACCTAAAAGGTGTTTGTTTTTTCACTCTTGTTATTAAATTTAAGTCAATAAGCTAAGTGGTAGATTTTCCATAAAATATTTTTTAAATTATTGAAGATCACGCCAAATCATTTAACCTATATCACTACTCTATAGTACTTAAGTAAAGTTCATGGTATGATACCTAAACTTGGTGAATGATTTCTCCTCCACAAGCTTCTCCCAAGCAAGTTAGATATGAAGCCCAAGTTACTGTGGCGATGTACCCTGATCTGAACTGAACCTAGGGTAAACCATGAAGTTCTCTGGCTATCTACGAATCTACAGTAGAATCATCAGGCAATCTGCCATGTCCTAAACTTCAAACGGTCATTTATTCTGCCCATTTAGTGCAGCATCCTATGAACTTCAAAGATTTTTTAAATCTTTTTTCTACAGGTTAATTTACCAGCAGTGCAGATGTGACATGAGGAGTGAGGGGCCCAGGCAATGCCGTTGACACAGGCGCGATGGTTGTTCAGCCTAGCCACGGGAGTGCAGGGTACACGTACATCCAGGATGACCACCTATCAGACAGAAATAGTAATGCTCAAGACCGACACAGGTGGAAGAAGCTCACAATTCCAAAAAGCCAAAAGATCCCATCCATTTGTTTACATAAGAATTAGAATATCTGAGTAGAAATAATTAGTTGGAAATAATATTAAATTACCCAGTTTGTTAGGTTTTCCTTGGAAATGGAACTGGACAAAATCTGTGAACTTTAATGCTTCTGTGTCTTACCAACCTCTCAGAAACATGGCAACTAATCAAAGAATTAACAGTAAACTGACCTCCATGCCATCCATGGCCATTGTGGCCAAGTAATTGGGGTCTTGTTTGTTCCAGCAGAGGCGGAGCAGCGGGTGGTGCTGGGGGTCTTCATAGATGATAGTGCTGTGCTCCAGGTGCCGAAGGTCAAACATACGGACAGATCCATCGGCGCCCACAGAGGCGAACATATCTCGTCCACCTCCTGCACGGCTGAATGCAATGTCATACACCTGTACAGACAAAAAGACATTGTTGTCATTGTTTTGATGTTCCTTTTAAGTTGCAACACAAAGGGCTTCATTTTATACAGCAGACACACGCAGACCTCTTTGTCATGAGCAATCAGCTGGGTCTTCACGTGTCCGGACACCAGGTTAACTCGTCCTAACACCTGACCAGTCTCCAAACCCCAGATAGTACAGGTGGTGTCGATACTTGAAGTGCCTGCAGAACAATCACCATGTTGAAGTATACAGCAAAAAAAGTCATGTAAACAGCCGTATCATTATTTATCATACAGTTTTTGTCTTACCCAGCAGATTGGGATCCACTTCATTCCAGTCGAATGAGGTGAGGGGAGCGCAAAAATCTGAGTTCTTGTTGTTATTCAGCAAACATTCAAGGCGTGTTTCTGTGTCACTGACCTGTATGATAATTGTAAAACAATTAGGCAAATAAATTCAGGTCAATTTGACCATTTCAGAGCTGGGAGTTTGCAAAGCTACAGCAGTGAACAAATTGATTTTACCCCCCAAAGCTCCCACTAGATCGTGTTTATATAACGGTTGAGTGTGATTGAGAATCGACAGACACGGATATCTTCTTTGTTTTCTCTTAAAGTGCAATCATTGAGTGGTATAGCTCACAGTAAAAGGCAAAGGATAAGGCTGCAAAATAATAATAATGTGTCAGTCCTACTACCTACTATGCTTCCAACATTTCAACCCCAACACCAGAGGGTCATATAAATATATATAATAATAATAATAATACGTTGAATTTATAATACTATCTAAACCAAGGTACAATTTTGATAGTAATTAAAATAAGCATTGCCTACTGCAACAGTGCTTCTTATTCATTTCTGGACAACAATAACATATATGGCACAGAGGACTAAGACATATATGGCTTTGCTTGTACAAACAATACTGAGCAGATTTGATTTCATGGATCAAAAGATGTTTTTGTGATTTAATAGCAAATAGTTAATAGCAGGGTAAGTCCTTTTTTAGTAAAAGAAGAAAACATCTCTACAATGAACATTTTCACCATGTACTTGAACTTTCCCATTAATTAAAACAACAGTGGCTCTCACACAGTATTGTCGGACAGCACATTCTTGCCTTTTGCGCCCTATATGCATTGACAACTTTGTAACCAATTTACCACCAGTCCTTCCTACTTAGAGATGCTGAGTGAAAATGACTAAGATTCTTATCCTTACTCATTTATCCTACTCCCAACACATCAACTGCAAGAAAATTGTCCACGTTCTGCCTTATATATGCCACCTGCAGACGGGCCTTTGTTACGAAATAATCAATGTTACTCTAGCTTCACCCGTGAGTGGTTATAATATTATGGCTAATATATCCTACCCTCCAAATGCGCAAGTAGTCCCCACTGGTAGCCAGCAGGTCCGGGTACACCCCCTTGGTATCTGGGATCCACATGATCTTGGTGGTGGGGTAGGGATGGTCAAAAGTGTTTCTGCATACGAACTCTGAGCTCTCCTCCTCCAGACCCACCAACTGGACCTGCACAGGAGCAGAACAAGGATAGCTGTTCGTTATAGACTGGCTGTTTACAGGACAACAAGAGTCATAAATAGAATGAGCTGTTTAAGGTGTGGTTATGTTTCTATTTAAAGACAGCTTTGCAGAGCGGAACAATCAGTACTTGTGTATTACTATGAAATAACAACAGAACTGTTGTAATTATAGTTTGTCTTGATGCTGCGCAGGGACGTTAGCATTAGCTCGCTAATGTTACCATCTTTAGCCTTGTGTTAGCTAATGAATGACCGCGTCCAAACCACATACCTTGTTGTTGTATTCCTCCACAAAACTCCCGAGTGCCAAACGAAAGCGTTTGTCGGGACGGACGCTCCAGTTCATTGCATAAACGGTCCATGGCGCCTCGTATTTGTAGATTTCTTTTCTCTTGCCGTGAAGCGACATCCTGCTAACACGCTAGCGTTAGCTAACTAAGATTTAAGTATTCTAAAAAGCAAAGAATCACCAATTACTCAACCTACTAGGACAACTGTCAGCAGGCGCGGTGATTTTGACCATTTAATTACAACAAATGTTGCTCAAGAGCGAGATTTCTGACCACTTTTGTTAACAAAGAGTCGCATTGCTCGTTACGACCTAAATAACTGTCAAGTCCAACAGACACATGCGGTTTCCGGTTGATATTTTCAAAATAAAGGACTAATCATGGATGAAGTCAAAGCAACAGTAAAGTAATTAAAATAACTGTCTCTTTTGCAAGCAACATAAAATGTAGCCAAATTTCCTAAATTTCTTCCAAATCCCATTTTATTTTATGATTAATTTATGTTGTAGATGAATCAATGGATGAATAGATGTATAGATAAGTATTTAATAATTTATCTCTAAGGAGAAATCTAAGCATTTCAGCAGCTCTAACATTTGCAAAGTTTCAGCGGCAATAGAAGTAAGAGAAAATGAAATATAAATATGAAAATATTCAAAATATATGCAAATACATATAAATACACGCAAGCACAGATCAAAAGGAGGAAAGGGTCTATAAATTTAAAATAGTCCGGTCTTTTTGGCATAAAGGATCTGTTATGCTATGTTTTGTTTGTTTTTTAAACACTGTGGCAGTCTGTTGCTGAAGGAACTGCTCAAACAGCGCACTTCCCCACATTCAACACAATACAGAAGGAGGTTAAAGGATCACCTTGTTTGTTTTCTTTTTCTTTTTGTTCAAAAAACATCTAAAAAAGATACTGATAAAATTTATCATAGTGGTGGATGTTGGGTCAAGGAAGAATTTATTCATTTTGAAGCGAACGTGGATTTGGATGTGGATTCTTGATCACCTTGATCCTTAATCATCTGCACAGTCACTTAACTAAAATACTTTCAATTCATATTTCTACATGAACACATTCTGGTGTGTTCAATCTCTTGTTCATAAATTTTATTTAAACTGTATTTTTTCTATTACTCTTTCAGTATTCCTAATTCATTTATATTTTACCGAAAAGGTTTGTATTTTGTCTTTTTGTGTATTTTGTACACACTCTACCTCTATGCTGCTGTAACACTATAATTTCCTTTGGGGATTATAAATTGTTCTAACAAACATTGTAGTTACTAATATTTTGTGGTATGTAACTCAACAAATCCAAATGAGCAGGATAGGGAGGAGTGCTAACAGGGTCATAGGCAAACCTCTCTCCTTTTTGTAGGATGTAAGGGCCTCCAGCATCATTAAAAATACCCACCATCCTTCACAAAAACTGTACTTGCTCCAGCCATCAAGAGAGAGGTACAGGAACCCCTCTGCTGAATTAAGAAGAATTTTTAATTTAATAATAATTTAACTTCTACCCTTAAGCATTCAAATCATTAGAATGTTTTGATTTTTCTGTTTTTACATTACTCTTTAATTTATTTTAATGGTTCTCAGTTCTTTTCCATCATGCTGCTGAGGATTAGCATGAACAGCATTTCGGTGTCAAAACAAGCTTAAGAAGGTGACAAATTTTTTATCTTTAGTCCTTGCCTACTCATTAATTATTCAATTCAATGACCCCTCCTTGTTCCAAACTCTACTCAAGGTTTTGCGTTTTCAAATCAGCTTTTAGTAAATGTTGTTTGATTTGTTATTCGTCCTGCTTATATTTATGTTTTTATTATTTCATATTGATAATTGTTGCAACATGTTTTTTTGATTTTCAAGAAGCACTCTATAAATAGAAAATACAAAATATTATTATTATTATATGTTTTATGTTTTTCATTATTATAATTATCATTATTATTATTATCATTATCTTTATTATTAATATTATTATGCATTTCTATACACACTGTTGGTTTGAGTTGTATTTTAACGTTTAAAGTGGAATTACAGTTATGTCAATATGGCTAACTTAACTATGGACTGTGGTCACACTAGAGGACAAAGATGATCATTGTTTCAAATCATGCCAGTGTGTGTGTGATACTGTAAAAACAGATCCAACTTACATAAAAGTTACTATTATTTCACATCTAATTTAATTTTGCAGAGGTGACTCTTTTCACTCTGAACCTACTTAGAGGACAGCTAATGGGGAGTGTGACAATAAATAAAAAAATATCTAATAATAATTTAGATCTGGGAAAGAATAGTGGAAGCTAGGTTAACAATATGTGAGTAGCAATATTGTTTCATGCCGATAAAGAGCACATTGAGCATTACTACAATGTTTACTTTGAGAGTGCTGATGGAGAAGAACAGAGAAGGCCACAAGGAGTTGCATTGTGTCTTTGTGGATTTATAGGAAGAGTATGGCAGAGTGCCGAGGGAGGAATTGTGGTATTGTATGAGGAAGTCTGGAGAGACAGAGAAGTTTATTAGAGAGGTACAGGATATGTGTTGGAGCATCATCACAACAACAAGATGTGCAGTAGGAGTGACGGATGGGTTCAAAGTGGAGGTGGGACAGCATCAAAGATTGGCTCAAAGCCCCTACATTGTCTGCCTGTGAATGGTAAACACGGAAGTTTGAGAAATAAAGCTCAAAATCCCTTAAATCAAACGGCATTTAAAATGCTCGGTTAGAGCTGGTACAAAAACAGCTGATAAAATTGTTACCCAAAAGAATACTTTTACTCTTTTTTAAAAAATATATTTTTTTTCACTTTCACCTGAGTAAAAACTAAAAAACAACATCTGTCCAGTCGCATGATGAGACAAGAGTGCACTGAGGAATTAACTTGTACACTCAGGCATCGACCCATAAGAATAATAAGATGTATTATGTAAGTTAAACGCTTATCTCTACAGTCAAATCCAGTAACAATGTCTGTAAGTTTAATTGTAATGGAATGTCCAGTTTTGTTCTAAATAAATATCTCTGTGTGGCTCAAAAACACAGCAGAGGAGAGCCAATTTCTAAAAAATAAGCATCATTGTCCTTGGATCAGTACTGCTGATGGTCTATTTGGCATTTATTTCGACATAGAATTGTTGTCTTGCATGGGAAAATACTTACCAAGATCTTGAATGAATCTCAGATGTTGTTAAACTCTTTCTTTATATGTCTGTTTGTAAATTAGGTATCTGTTCATTTTTCCCAACAACTTTTAAACAAGGAACTTAAATATTACATCCTGGTAGCTGAATGATACATCATTAACTCAGTTATACCTCTGGGAATAGCTCTTATTACGGAAGAAAATTATTATTATTTAATGATAAAAGCTCTTTACTACTTGAAGTCTTCATAAAAAAAGATTACCTTTATCGATGACAAACGCATTAGCTTTTTTTCTCGCGAACATGACGTCACGTGTTAAGTGTCCCTAGTATGCTACTTCAGTCGCCATACCACTACAAGGACAGTCCGGGCTACTAGTGATCAACCAGCGTTAATCTCGTCAAATTTCCAGGTGAGCTTTTCATTAGTTTTGTTTTCTCACTTTGTTTGAATAAGAGTCATTATCTGAGTTGGGTTTTCGAGCTTTCTGCTCATGGTCATGTTGGTTGCCAGCATCCAGCAGCCATGCTAACGCTAGGTGTCTACTGCTAATGATTAAGGGAGAGGGGGTTGGGGGTTGGGTCCGTAACGGTGGTTTAGTAACGGCTTAATCCCACAAATGTCATATATGGTAAATACACTGTTAGTTTTAGGTTGAACGCCACTCATGAAAGTTAGACATTAGCACGTCTTTTTAGCATGGTAGCTAGCATGCCTCCGAGGTGGGCTCTTTGGCTAAAGTTAGTGTTAGAACGAGCTGAAGCTTTTTCGTATTGAACCAGGTACGGTTCAGGTCCTTAACCAGAGATTAGCGATTATGTTTTAAATATTTTATGTAAGGAAAAAAAGGATATCTATGATTACAATGCTTCAGTGATTACGCTTGATTTTACCAGCATACTTGAAATACACAAAACAAAGTTTCCCTGAACTGCCTTATTTATTGTTTGCTAATTAGTCTCTGTAGTAAGTGATTATTTTTGTTACTGAAGTGGTCTGACTTGTTTCCGACCGGAAGTGGTTTTAGAAAAGAACACTGTATTTCTTGCTTGTGTGGCATGAGTGTGACAAATGTTAAACCTCTCTAATTTACTTCCCCTGTCAATTGTCAAACCACCCCTTTTTATTTTGTTCACATTTGTGGCATCAAGCGTCTCTCACTTCATTCCACTCTTGTGCAGGTCCCACTATGCGTATTGCGTGTCTCCTCTTGATTCCAACGCTGCTGCTCCTCGTGGTCATTCCTGTGTCGAGGGGACGCTACAATGATGATTTTGATGATGGCGAGGACATAGTGGACTTTGATGACAATGACTTTGCTGAGTTTGAGGACATGAACGATGATCCAGCAACTGAAGCAGAAACTGCCCCTCCACCTCGTGTCTCACCGTCCTCGCAGCCTGAGGAAGACGAAGATGAAGATGAAGCCACCGTGGAGCTGGAGGATGGCCAGGATGGTTTTGAAGACTCAGAGACACAGGTTGATAATTTTTAAACCTTTTTTACGGCATTCTGCTACTTGTAGACTCTGTAGCAAAGCATATTCATCATATTAAAGGTACAAAATAATGTTTCCTCAGGATCAAGATATGTACAGCAAATATGATCAAGAGGAATTTGAAGGGATTGGAGACACGGAGATGGGCCACTCCATGAAGGACCCCCTTATAATCCACACGGTAAACCAGGGTTATCTATAAAATCTTCTCATAATGTCATACTCTTGGCTTTGCATGTGCAAACAATATCTGTTCCCTGCAAAGCAGATTCAACTGTAATATGAATTTATCTTTGGGTTGTTTAGCGCCATACGGTTTCCTGAAAAAGTACATTTGTAAGTGTGATAATCTTCCGCAAGGAATAATCGAAGCAGTTTTAGTTACAGTCATAGTAGTAAATGCTGTTGAATTTTGTTCATTAACTAGGATGCAAGGAATTTACCGAAACTGTTGATATTGTAGAAATGGACAACTAATGCATTTCAACCTAAATTATCATTTAAGTTACAATTATTGTAAATAAAACTAGTAGAATTAATTAACCAGGCTGATATCTCTGCTGATATCAGTCTTTTTCAAACTGTAAAGTGCTTGGTCATGTTAGGTCACAATTCTGTAAAATCATGTGAAATACTCACTTCACTGTTGATTTGTTTGAGGGACATCCCTCATGAAATCTGACAAAACATTTTACTGACTGAAGGATGAACTGCATAGACTTCAATGATAGTCACTGTTAACTTTACCGCTAATTTTTGTTCATAACTTGGTTAATGCCAAAAAAACAATTGGGACCCATTTTTTATTTGTTTAAAATCTTGACTGAATATTTTGTGAGTATGGAATAACATGGATTTAAACTGAAACTTGTAGTTTATGATGGAGTCTATTGTTTAAAATAAAATAAAAAAATTGGCTAATAAATAGCAACTCAAAAATCCAGTGTATGTCGAGCTCCACAGCTGCTGACTACCTGCTTTTTTCTCCAGGTTCCTGCCCATCTGCAGAACAGCTGGGAGAGTTACTACATGGAGATCCTGATGGTGACCGGCCTGCTGGCCTACATAATGAATTACATCATTGGCAAGAATAAGAACAGTCGCCTCGCTCAGACCTGGTTCAGCTCACACAGAGAACTTTTAGAGAGCAACTTTGCACTAGTGGGTGAGTTCTAACACCACTGGCTGGTCTCCTGTGTGTAAGAGCAGTGTATGTCTATGACCTTATGTTTTATTCCTGGGTATGGCCAAACGTACGTAATTGTGGCAGTATAGAGAATTTCCTGTGTCAATTATCAATAATATTTATTCCTAGGCGATGATGGCACCAATAAAGAAGCGATGAGCACTGGAAAGTTGAATCAGGAAAATGAACATATTTACAACCTGTGGTGCTCTGGGCGTTTGTGCTGTGAAGGCATGCTGATTCAACTCAAGGTATGGAATTGGTGTATATTATCTATGGTTTAGTGTTGTTGCTACTGCAGTGTAATTAATATACAGGTCTATTCAGTTTCTAAAGAGACAGGACCTGCTCAATGTTCTGGCAAGGATGATGAGGCCTGCCTGTGATCAAGTGGTATGTATCCGTCAACGAGAATTCAAATGGGTTTTTGAAGAGTCTTTGAAGTGGAACAAAAAACGCATCACCAACATTATGTGTCTGTCTATAGCAAATCAAAGTGACTCTTAATGATGACGACATGGACACTTTTGTATTTGCTGTTGGTACCAAGAAGGCCATGGCAAGACTTCAGAAGGAGATGCAGGACTTGGTAAATGTCTTCCTTATCTTGTCGGTATGACATAAATGGAATCTTAATATATATTTACAATCTAAATATGAAGAACCAAAAAGGGGAGGACAAACATAATTCTGGTGCAAAGGGGCTAAATGCCGTTACAGCAATTTATTTTGGCCTTGTCATACAAGGTAATCTTGTGTGGTTTATTTAAAGACAGTGTTCTCAGTGTTACCGTACCCTTTGATGCTTTGTTGTGATTCTGTTAGCAATGCCTCCGTTTTTGTTCCTTTTCTCTAGAGTGAGTTCTGTGGGGACAAGCCTAAATCTGGGGCCAAGTATGGGCTTCCAGACTCCCTGGCCTTTCTTACTGAAATGGGCGAGGTCACAGATGGGGTGATGGACAACAAGGTTGAGCCTTTATTTGGCTATTTCTCATACATTATTGTGACACTGAATACACTTTGTTGACTTTGTTGGCCGAATTCTTCCTTTTAAATATGCTCTTATGTCTTGATTTCTTTTGTTTGTCTTAGATGGTGCATTATATCACCAACCATGGTGACAAGATTGAGTCCATCCATTTTTCGGACCAATTTTCTGGTCCAAAAGTTATGCAAGAGTAAGTTTGATTTAATTTGTTAATCACATCTAAGGTATTTAGCATTTTCTTGTTTTATAATGGGGTTGTACAAACCTCCTTTGATGTCTTTCAGGGAAGGTCAGCCCTTAAAGCTACCTGAGACCAAGAAGACGCTGCTGTTTACATTTAATGGTAAACATTTTCCCCTCATTCGTATTTTCTCGAAAGTGCTTTACTATTCCCCAATTCTGTGTGAGAGCTGGCACAAGGATGACCCGTTGTGGTTATTTATCATGTGTTTCACATGTTGGCCACTAACTCATGAACAGGTATGTTTTGGGCAAATATTTTTACAGTAAGGTTTTTGGATGGATTTGATTCAACAGCTTAATCCATCTTAACTTTTTTCTTTTGTTGCAAATTTGATCTAATCTCGGCCAAAATTCATACCCAATTTTTATTTACTCTATCTACTTACCCGATGTTTTGTGTGTTAATTATTAGTAATTAATTACTGATTGTCTGTAGTTTGTTCCCCCATATTTAGAAAACATATCCTGATGCGCTCATTTCAATGCGTATTTGGATCACACGAAACCTGAGAATGTTATAAATTTACTTGGGAGCTACAGTAACATCAAAACATTATATTTGTTCAATAAATTATATTGTTTACCTAAATTTAATTTTTGTCTGTCTGTCTGTCTGTTTGTGAGCAAGATTACGGAAAAAACTATATGACATTACATTTTACCCAGAGGTAGGTTTTGGTATAATCTGAAAGTGATAACATTTTGGTGAAGTTACGTGTTTCACAGCAGTTAAAATAAAATAATAAGCCCTTTGGAGTGGTGAGACAACGATGTGGCTGTTGCTGCCTTTTTTCCTTTGATTCCTTTGCCGTTCATTGGACTGAACAGAGATGGGGAAGTGGAAGACGCAGGACATGTCCAGCTACAGGCTATTTTAGTTTAAGAAGAAGAAGAGGAGTATTAGTAGAAGAAGAAGAGGACTTTATTTGCCACGTACAATCATAAGGGAAACCGAGTTTGTTGGAGTTGTCAGTAGATTTAAAGGATGGCCTTAACCTAAGGTCCTTGGGTCTTGGCGGAAATTGGCACTCACTGAGTGCTTTTTCTAGTTACTTCTGTCAACGAAAGTCGTAGAGATATTTGTTTGCCCATGTTTTGTAAGTCTGCGAGATTATCTTGAAAGTTATCATATTGTTGTTGTTTATTTATGTGTTAATTCACTCTTTTGTGTGTGTGTGTGTGTGTGTGTGTGCGTGTAGTGCCTGGCATGGGCAACACATCTCCAAAAGACATGGACAGTCTGCTTCCTCTCATGAACATGGTCATCTACAGCATTGACAAAGTCAAGAAACTCCGTCTCAATAGAGAGGTGAGCAGGATTCTACTGTTGTCTCCAAATTACCATTCACTTTCTTTCTCTATTTTCAGAATTTTAAGAAAATCCTTCTGTGTATGTAGGGCAAACAGAAAGCAGACAGAAACAGGGCCCGTGTGGAGGAAAACTTCCTGAAGCAGACTCACAATCAACGTCAAGAGGCAGCGCAGACACGTAGAGAGGAGAAGAAGAGGGCTGAGAAGGAGAGAATCATGAATGAGGAGGACCCTGAGAGACAACGTCGTCTGGAGGTCGGGCATCTCAAATGTCTTGCACACCCTGTGTTTGTGTATATGTTTGTGTAATATATATATATATAACATTTTACTGATTTTTTTTCTTAATGGGAGCTGGATGAAAAGATTTAGAATGCTTATATATAGCAATATCGCCCCTTTACTTCTTTTTTTTTTTTTTTAACAAGCAATACAGAACTTGTTAAGTGAGCTGTTGGTATGTGAATTCTGCTACTTTTGGATAGAGCCATGTTAGATGTTTGTAGTCTTTATGTTAAGTCAAATCTTAACAAATTTCTAGCCATAGCTTCATATTGACCACTAAGACTGAGTATGGTTTCACACCTGATTGTCCAGGGGACTCGGGTTGATTGGGGGGCGAAATTGCAACATTGTTGCGCTTTCACACTGCACATTCTCAAACGAACCAAACCTTCTGAACAACGTATTGAATTCGTAACTCCTGCTAATAATGAACCAGTAAACACCAGAGAAGAATACGAAAACTTCTCCATTGGCCAGAACAGAGAAACGAAATCAGTCCATTTTCACCGGCTTATTCCTTATTTGCATGGGACTATTATTACGTGGTGACCTGTGGTAATTTTTAATAATTACGGAGGACTTCTGTGATATTAATCCAGTGCAACTGCGCTACGACTGTAATCTCTCTAGTAAGAATTCCACAAATGATGGACCAATTTTTACTTAATACATTGGTCAGGTGATCATTTTAGTCCCTCGCGAATGGCTATCTCAGTTTTTGGGGATGGAATTTATATTTATTGTTTCCTCTGCTGTTCGTCGGACCCAAGGGAAGTGACAGACTCATGCTGTGGGGGTTAAGAGTTCCCGTGGGTGAGCTTTACTCCATACAACACATACCGGACTATCCAAGGAAACTTACCAGGGTTTTTTAAAGCGGACCGAACAGCTCTGGTGCGAAAGCGGCTTAATTTTCATCATTAATCTTTATATCTGAAATTTTTTTCTTTTGCTAATTTTTCAGGAAGCTGCTCAGCGCCGTGAGCAGAAGAAGATTGAAAAGAAGCAAATGAAGATGAAGCAGATTAAAGTGAAAGCTATGTGAAAGGCCTCAAAGGGACGGTGATACAACCCAGATTCCCAAAAAGTTGGGATGATGTAAAATACCCTAAATAAAAACAGAATGAAAAAATTTGCCAACAAACAGTCTTTACTAACAATGGTTTTACAAAGTGTTCCCATTTGATACTACTCTTTATGCAAACATGTTTCAGAAGGTAATGTGCCTCATTACATTCTTTTGTGAAACTGACGTTTTCATATAAGTTATTCATTCAATCATCTGTTAAATAAATTAAGTTGATTAATTGAAACATTATTGATATGAGGTTATTTGAAAAATAATTAACAACTTTCTAAATGTATAACACACTGTCCAAACTTTTATTGGAATCTGGTTGTATAAGCACACCTTTTAATCAGTACTCTGCTCCTGCAGCTTCTGTCGGCACAGTCCCCAGCTCAGTCGCTCCAAACAGACATCTGTGTCTTCAGGTGTGACCAGCTGCTCCACTTCATGTGGTTAAATCTTGATGACAGAGAGGGAACTCTCCATGTCAAGTAAGAGGGACTTCTTCCACCATCAAGTTTTTCACCACATCCCTTCCTGAATTCTTCTTTTTTTTCACTTATCAAAATTCAAAGCTCTACTGAAAAGCTGTGTATCTGTGAGCTTTTTAAATTTAATCTGCTGCAAAGGAACACTTTTATAAAGGAATGGGATCATTGTTCTGGTTTCATCTGAAATGTGTTAAAATTAATTTAATATGATCACGGTTATGTTAATTTATATCTTGTACAAGATGGATTTCTTGCAGGTTGTTTATAAAGAGTATCTGAGCAAACTTAATAAAATGCACTGGAGGTTGTTGGAAAATGTGTCCATTTTTTTTATTTTTATAATTCACTGTATTTGATTTTCAAACTGATGACTGACAATGGCTTGGCTGCTGTTGTGTACAACATAAGCTGAGTCTCACAGTTCTTTTGGTTGACGCTGTTTAAGATGATGACCAGAAGGGGGGGGCTAAATTTATCTTTAAGACAGCGTCAGCAGTCTCTGCACCATATCTGGTTACATCAATTTGGTTGGCAAACTAAAATGGATATAATGACTATCTAAATGTAAGTATGGGTATGATCAAACATTTGATTTCCTTCAGGTATTATAGTAATATGTTCATACTTGCAGGATCGCAATGCAAACCTCTGGTGATGAAGTCATAAATATGTCAAATTGTTAACACAAGAAAACTGGCAGTCAAAGTCTCTATATTTAAATCAAGGCCGCTGAGTTGAATCATTATTGTCACCAACAACGATTTTAATGTCAATATTACGAAAATAATAATAACAATTCTCGGACATGGACAACTACTTTGAGATCAGGTTGAAGTTGCAATTGAATTGGAGATCCGGCATTGCAGATGACATAATATAATGTCCCTCCATAAATATTGATGATTGAAATTTGATTCGTAGATTTGTTTTTGTTCTGTGTGCTCATTTTATAATGATGATTCATGTATACAGTATTATAATAATGAAATATATAACATTCAAAGTAATACAAAAAGGAGAACAGTTAATTAATGCCTACATTTTATGATAAATCAAATAATGTAATGTCACTCCATCTTAGAAACAAACCTGCTCCATATTTTTCTTAATGATACGTTCTGAACCCACTAAATGTGGACTGGAGTCACAAAACTATGTTAAACTTACAAAAATATGTCTAAATGTTTTTTCATTATTTTTGCAACATTTATTTTACTCTTGTCAAATAAACGTATCAACATGATAAACTTGTAAAGCATGAATCGTTGATATAAAACTGAAGCAATACATAGTTGGATTAAATTAATCTGATTAAAGATTATGCTTTACACCTACATCAGTGGTAATTCTTCAATAATAGGTATTTATGAATTTTACAATTTTAAAAATGATTTTAAATTGAATCTAATTATGTAATTTCTACCATCCTCTAAACGTTTCTGAACACATGATTGAAATTAGAATGTCTACAACTAGGTATCCTAGCCAATGTGCTCAACCTACTCTCTCAGGGATTTATCATATACAGAGACTTAATTTTAAGATGTTGTATGTAGTGTGTAACAATGTGATCAACAAGAATTTTTTATTATTATTGTTATTATTCACCTGTGTAGTTAGCTGTAGTTGATGTGTCACTCGTTAGCCTTTAGGGGGCGCAATGATAACTTTCATGAGCTTTGCTTTGTTAGAGCAGATTCAAACCTTTTTGAACTGTTAAATTTAGGAATTAATAAAATAAAGCTATCTGTCAGGGTTTTTATTTATATTCAAAATACGTTTAGAATTTTTTAAGTTGAAGCAGTATTTTGTTTTACCTTAAATATATTTCAGGAAAGTGCCGGCCAGAAATGGAAGTTTGCATTCGCATACACTGATGGAGAACAGGCGAGGTTTTCAGGTTGGTTACGCGATGGCGGCTGTCTCAACGATATAGGGTTTTTTTTAGCGAAAATATTGATTCCAGTGCTCTGATAGGCTCGTTATAGACTTGAATAACTATCGGAATGAAAGCGGTATCAGTTTAACTATTCAGTTTTGCTTAAATGCCGAATCGGAGGTCTCCCTTTTCTGGTAGGGGCTCAGTGTTTTTCTTGTTCGTCTCCCGGGCCTGGTTGTAGCTGCCTACACTGTAGCGGCGGGTTGCTGCTCTCGGATGAGCGGGCAGTAGGTGTTGAAGAGGTGGGTTCTGAATTTAGCCATACTGTAAGCAAAGCAATTCAATAGGTCCTAAAATAGAAGTGCATATCATGAATGTCACCAATGTGTTGGTTTTGATGTTTACGGAAGGTTAATGAAATCTGAGTGTAGCTCCTAATTTGATGCTCTTGCTAGTTAGCTTTAGCCAATGGTAGCGTCAACTTGCACTAGCTAAATCGAGAGGGCAGAAGTAATATAACATTAAATAGTGTTGTCTAACGTAAGTGCAATCACTGCATGTGGTCTTAGGGAATACTTAGGAACCCGATTTAATCTATGGGGAAGGCAAACTCTGTCCTAATGTTGAAAACTGTTTATTTGCATTTTGTTGGTGTAGCTAGCATGTTGCTATCTGTACTAGCCCCTAAGTGACGTATCGTACGTCATTGTTTTGACAGCTCGGATCTTAGGCAAGGCTAGAAGCGTCTTGGATTGTTTTGTCCTCTGATTTAAAAATTGCTTTTAACAGACAGTTGTCAGACAAGTTGAAGTTGGTCTTATTGATGTTAGCGTTCTGTTACCTTACATACAGTGTACTTACAGTCCGCATGGGAATATAACATTATTGCTGCAGCACCGTTGGAACTGTATTCCGCAGCTGATTTGTGCAAGATGCGTTATCAATTGAGATGTTCTAGTGAGTCTGGTTACCAAGCATTTTCTGCTGCACTGTCTGAAATCAAGTTCTCCCACTGACACCCAGTTGTAGGATGGATCCAGACGGTGGGGCAGAAACACAAAGAGCTGTCAGTTTGCAGTGGAAGAGCTACAAACTCGTCCAGGACCCAATTATTCGACGGGTTGCACAGAAAATCTACAGATATGATGGAGTGCATTTTAGTGTGCCAGTGAGTTTACTTCTATTTTTCTATTCAACATGTTCATTGGTAGTTTTTTTAAATTGTATATTTGGGCTGCTTCCTGTGTAGGTATATAAATATATAAATACAATTTAAATATTTTTCAGGATGCTGGATTTCCTCCCGTGGGGGAATTGCGGGACCCACGACCAAGGAGACTATGGTCCAGGCATGCAGAACTGTCCCTGCCAGTGCCGAAGTTTAAGGTGAGACTAGGTGGTCAAATTTTATTTCACACAATTTACTGGCCCTGTGTATTAGAATTACATGTTTTTTTCTCTGATTTTGCCTTTCTAAATCTTAGCTTGATGAATTCTACGTGGGTCCTATACCCCTCAAGGAAGTAACCTTTGCAAGACTTAACGACAATATCAAGGAGCCCTTCTTGGCAGAAATGTGTGCCAAATTTGGTGAGGTGGAGGAGATGGAAATCCTGTTTCATCCCAAGACCAGAAAACACTTGGGTCTGGCTAGGGTGTTGTTTACCAGCACCAGAGGAGCCAAGGACACTGTCAAGCATCTGCACAATACTTCTGTCATGGGTAACATCATTCATGCTCAACTAGATATAAAAGGTAAGTTAAAATACTGAATCGACGTATACAATTTAAGTTATAATCATGATTGAGAGAACTTTTGGTGGACTCTAAGTGGTATTTGTATAGTGAAAAATAGTAAATCAGTCCAAACATAACATATTTAAGAGTTAGGTTTGAGTGAATGCTGACCCCTTAATACAAATTGAAATATCACATAAGATAGTGAGAGAAACATGGAAATCCGAAACAGTGAATCATGAAGCATTCAGAGTGATGATTCCCCCACCAGGTTGCAAATTCATCTAAGTTAGTTGTTATCAAAATAATGGATTTGATAAGATTTTGAATCTCTAGATATCTATGTGATACACAGATATTTATCTCATCCAGGAAAGAGCTGTAGTTAATAGATGATAATGAAATCATCCTGTTTTTCAGTTTATCTCCATGTTATTCAAATATTTACTAAAAATTAGTCTTCAGTTCCTTGTGTTAACTTCCCACTATCTTTAAAATGAACTTTAATAATACATTTTTTGAGATATCATGCAAAAATGAATAACAAATAGACTAACCAGTAAATTTGATAACAAACTAATTGGGTAGCTCTTGGTCTTGAATACCTCATTATAAATAGAAACATTTTAAGTCATTCCCCACATGCATTCTATTTTTCTGTGACTTTTTTTATCCAGGCCAGCAGAGGCAAAAGTATTATGACCTGATCGTAAATGGGTCCTACACTCCTCAGACGGTGCCCCTGGGAGGCAAGGCTTTGACCGACAGGATCCAGTCTCAGACCCCAACACAGCCACAGCCTGACACGGTATTATCACATAACTGTCATAATCTGTCACTGTTAGATGGTTATCTAGAGTTGTAAGGTGAATGGACATGAAAAGGATTTTGATTGTTTCCAGGGCATAATGATTGCAAGTTGTTATCTGATAACATTCTGAATAAAATAACTTGAGATCTACAGTGAACAGCAGACACTTAATTGCTAAATTCTAAAATGTATGTCATTTGCTTTGCAGTCATCTGAAATTAGGCGGAGGCTCTCCAGTGAGCTTGCTGTTTTGGCGGCAGGGGTCCAAGCCCTAACATCAGGAAACATCACCCCTTGCTCTGTGGACACTGGTTACAGTGATCAGCGCCTGGACACGCCCACTTCTTCAATGGCAGGCTCCTCTGCCTCCTCTCAGGGAGGTGGAGGGACACCTTACAGCTCCAGATCTGGGACTCCTTTTTCACAAGACTCAGGCTATACCAGTGGCAGGTATGTCTAGAGTTTATTTGTGGTGACTTGTCACATCACCCATCACATGTTCATTGTGTGTTTTTAGAATGGCGCTCCCTCTTTGTCCCAATCTCTTGAACATAATTTATTTTTTCATACATTGGGCCTGGCTAGGGGTAGTAACGATTGACTGAATATATTGGGCAACAAATCACATCAATTTCTGTCTATTTTCCAGTCACTCTTAGAGAACAATGTCATCTGTGATAAGTAAACTATGTTGACAATGATATATCCCCTACAGAGAAACATTGAGACAGAAGTTATCTGGTATTACACCTCATATTTAAATACATGGATTGTGGTCTGACTTGTTTTTTTGAATTAATGCCTTCTTACTTATGCCATTGTTTTAAGCTTGTTAATACACTTAGTTGATGCCACTGTCATTGTTTGCCTTATTGTTTCGGTAACCGATCTAAGCTGTATGTTTGGCATCTTTATTAGAGATACATCTGATGAAGAGAGTCAATAAGGAAAGCATGAGGAAAGAGGCAGTGCACGTTTGTGTGTGAGCTGCATCTTAAGATTTAGGTGTTTGTGGGGAAAGAGAAGTGAGAGGAGAAGAACTTATATGTACTTTTTTAAGAAAAACTAAAATCAGATAGAAGATTGTTAGAAATGAAAGGTAGACTTAAGGGATATATCTTTTAGAAACTTTTGGATATCAGGTGATGTATTCTTTCAATTATTTTCAATTGATAAATGTTGCCATCACCCCCAGACACACTCTAACACTCTTAATTGACATAAATTTATTCAATTAAGGGCAAAAAATTAATATGAGACATTTGGTGTTTGTGATTTTTATTATTTGACTCAGCTGCCAGTCATGGCACAGGTAGGTGGTGGACGCAAAGGAATCATATGATATAATCATATTATCAATCATAGTTATGCCGACAACACAATGAATCAAAATCCATCTCATGTGTGTCTTGCAGACACACCAGCTACAATACTGGCACGGGCAGCGGCTATCCTCCTCAGGACATGCTACCTTCATCCTCCTCATCTTCTGCTGTAACATCTACTGTCGGAGGATATAAAGTATCTCGCTACTCCGAGGATGCACAGGAACCTTCAATATATATTCGAGGTCGTCCTATGTATCCCCCAAACACATCATACCGTCCCAACGAGCCACCATGCTACCCCCCATACCCCAATGTTGGAGGACCAGGGCCACACATGGCACACCACTCCTCAATGCCTCCACCACCACTTGTCACCCAATACGATCAGCCCCCAGTATCAGACAGAGATCGTGACAGAGACTCAGCAGGCCGATATGGGGTAGGCGGGATTGGCTCAAGAAGGTCTTCTTACCACCACCAGCAAGATACAAACTCGTCCTTAAAGTACCATTCCCATCACTCCCATCACCATTCAGATCGCAGAGATGACAGGGGATACCGGCGAGACAGTTTGGGCTCCCGATCTGGTGAACACAGCCACCAGAGACACCGCAACCACCACCATTCTCACAACCACCATGGCAGCAGCAGCCGCAGAAGGAGCAGCCATGACAGAGACAGAGATAGAGATAGAGATCGAGACAGGGACAGAGACAGTGACCACCCCAACAGCTCTGACCCAAGATACAATTCCAACTCTTACCGCTCTTCCTCTAACAGCATGTCTCCTCCCCCATCATCTTACTCGGCATACTCATCTTCCAAAGACAGTGCCCCAGTCCCTCCTCAGGTATTGGATGTTCCTAACCGTCTAGGAGGACCGAACCTTGCAGAGAGGGGCGCACTTCCTTCACAGGATGTTGACAAAGACTACAGCTCTGGTCCCCACAATGTCCTGCCTCCACCTCCACCACCACCTCCCCTTCCGCCAGCGTCAGTAATTGCAGCAGCAGTAGCAGAGACACTCGGAACGCTAGACTTCAACCAGGATAGTCCAGTCCGTGAAGAGCATTGGACAAAACCCAAACGCCGTCCCAGCACCCCACCTGCACCTCCAAAGACTTCCCCACCTTCCTCTCCACCTCACCCTTCCATAGCCTCGTCTTCCACTTCCCCTTCCTCTTCCTCCCTCCTTCACCATCTTCCCTCCCCTTCGAGCTCCCCACCGCCCCCACAACGTGACTGTTCGTCCCCAGAGCCAGATTCCACCAATGAGAGCTTACCATTTGACTACCACAGCAGCAGTCTTGACTCTCGTATTGAGATGCTCCTGAAGGAGCAAAAGTCTAAGTTTTCTTTCCTTGCATCTGATGAAGATGATGAGGAAGAAAAGAAAAATGAGAAGCAGAGAAGCTTACATGGGGATGGAGATCAAAGAAGAGGGTCAGGTGATGTCAAAGGGGATCACATGAGCTGTAGTCAGGGGGGTGCCAATGTGGAAAAGGACCACAGGAGAAAAGGGGAAAGAGACAGAGATGGACATAGAGAAAGGAAACGGGGGAAGGGGGGAGAAGCTAGGAAGAGTCCCACTCAGCTTACCTCAACCACACCATCCTCTTCCACGTACCCTTCCCAGATTCTGCCCCCAGAGGAACCCCAGCCCCAGGTTGTCCTCACTGGGACTGGAGCTTTGCAGGAGCAATCTCAACGTACTGGATCTACTGATTCACAAATCAGGACAGGAGCACACACACCACCTTACAATGGACAGAGTAAGGTAAGATCAGCAGCAAATAATAGAACCTGAGTGGTAAAAACTATTGGGTCAATTGAATATTTTTCTATTAAATATCACTTTCATGTATCAATTGTTTGCCAGTGAGTTCTCAACAGTGTGGATTTAGACAGTTTATATAAACAGCCATTTATATTTCCCTAGTAAGGTTGTTTGATTGAATAGGGTAGTCAGCTTATTTAATTAAGTGTGAAATGTTTCATACATGTTTAATATGAAATGAACGCATTTTTCATTCTTCTAAATATCACAAAAAAGAATTTGCTCACATAACATCTGCAACAAGAAACTCCCTCAGTATACGTTGTTAACACCATAACTAATGCACTAACATAAGTATTTTTTTTTTCCTTGTTACAGTTTTATTATAACTTGTCTTGTTTATCTTGTGCTTGCCACATAAACATGTAACTTTGAATTTTGCAGTTCTGCTCTCGAAAGCATCTGAATAAATCCCATTTAGCAGTTTCCCAGTTTAAAAAAGGATGATCTCTTTTTCTTTCAGTCATCCCCTCATTCTTCTGGGGAAGACATGGAGATCTCCGATGAGGAAGAGGAAACCACCATAACAACTGTGACCACTCACCAGCCCTCAGTTAACTCAGGATATTCACCCTCTTCTACACAGGCTACCATGCAGTCACAAACAACAGACCCTTCATCTTCAACTCCACCCATTTCTGACTCTTCACAGCCCTTTGGCAACTCCATGCACCCTCCTATACCTTCCTACCCTCCTCATTTGCCGCCTCCACCTGGTTACTCCCTCCACCCACCACCTCCCCCTGGGATCCCTCCCCTGCCCCACATGGAGCTGCACCCCGAGTATCCTCCTCCCATACCTCACCACATGTATGACTATGCCACCTCCATGGAGTTGATGAATCAGTACAGTGGCGGGGCACCTATGTCCTTCCAAATGCAAACACACATGCTGAGTCGCCTACACCAGCTACGTATTGCCTCATCAAATGGCACACAAGGCCCTGGTGAGGCAGCCACTGCCGATTATGCGTCCTACCATCTCCACTCAATACCACCACCGCACACACACCACCCCTACATGGACCAAGATGGGAGTGGGCAGGGTTCTCATTATGACCAGGATCACCGCTACATGCCCCCTCACATGCCCTACCCGTACCCTGACCCACACAGCGCTCAAATACCACCCCATCCACATCATGGCATTCCGCCTCCCCATGTTGGCTGGCCGCCGCATGTCATACCACCACACTACTCCTCTTACATGCCTCCACCTGGTTATGGCCCAATGCTACCTGGGGATGGAGATGAGTACAGGGCTGCAGGGGATGAGATGCTTATGCTGCCTGAGAATCCGCATGAAGCCACAGTGCAGATGGTCCTGGCCACTCTGATCCAGGAAATGAAAAATATCATGCAGAGGGACCTAAACCGCAAAATGGTTGAGAATGTTGCCTTTGCCACCTTTGACGAGTGGTGGGAGAATAAAGAGACTAAGGCCAAGGTGAGGAAGACTAATCACAACAATGGTATTTTACATAGTTTTAAGCTTACTGTTGTGTTTTCTGTGTGAAGGTAATAATTATTAACTTCTCCACTTTTTTATAATTTGTAGGGAGGCTGTTTCATACAACTCTTTACTAAAAATATTAAGAATGTTGCTTCATTCAAGCAGATACTATGTTTGGATTACAGTCTACCGGAGATGCAAAGGATCAACTCATGGTTTGGAAACTGTTTTTGAGGCATGGATTGGATAATATTTCAGAATAGCAAATAAAGAAGATCAAAATTTAACTTTTCTTTGTATTTATTATTTATAGAAGGTTACTGAGCACATCATGATGTCCAATGATGAAATAAAATATTATAATAAAATATTAAATTCTCAAATAATAAAGTTCAATATGAAGCCTGATTTGTTCTCCTATGAACAATAATTAAGAAATGATTAAGTTATAGCCCATAAAATTTAATAAAAAAAGCAAAAACATAATCTTATGACTTCAGATCTTTTCAAAAAGATGAGGATGTCAACATTGTCAGAGCTATCTGTGGCCCCAGTTCAGGTTCTATCATTGCCTTTACTTGATTCTTGCATTAACTGTTATGACTGGGATTTTGCTATGGGACCACTCCAACTCCCACTGTGCTGCCCCAAAATCATTTTGCTGGTTCTTCTCACAGAAATCTGCACTGAGATTTAGCTAGTTATTACTTTTAACACTGGCAATAAAACTGTCTTTTACACCGTTAGTGTTAAACTTTGCAATTAAATGTGGTGGGTGGGCCGTCCAGATCAACCTTGATCCGTTGCACTACTACATTCTACCAACTTCCTTTGAAACCTTACTTTCCAATTTAAGTTTAACAAGATAACTTGACTGAATCTTTGTCATCTGTAACACTAACAAGAAGTTGTTCTGCTTTCCAAAATTTCTTTGACCTTTTCATAGCAGTTGAATTCTAATTCCTCATTCTTAGTTGCAGGAAAACATTGGTGGTCACAATGACCGGTTATCATTGTTACATTATGTGACTTAATGAAACTTTAATTTTAAATCTGTCAATTTCTTTTCCCAGCCTTTCCAGACAATGGTTAGAGGGGTGTCTGCCTTACGGGATGATGAGAAAAAAGAGGAAAAGGTCAACCGTCCTCGGGAGCCGCTCATGTCTCTTGTGGATTGGGCAAAGAGTGGTGGCATGGAGGGGTTTGCACTCCGAGGAGCCTTACGACTCCCTTCTTTCAAAGTAAAAGCACCACACTATGGCTGATCTCGGCCTGTTATCCTTTTTTAAAGCTTTCACTATGATTTGTTGAATTAAAACACCAATATCTATACACCTGCAAGTGCCAGTTATGTAATTACTAGGAATGGGCCATAATTGTGTCATCCAAATATTTTCCCTTGTTTTTGCCAGTGCCTGCTAATCTGTTGGAGGTAATGCACTAATGTAGGATGTTTGAAGCCTCTATTAAAAAAAAGAAGAAGAATGTAGTAGTACCAACACCAGAACCAGTGATATAGATGTGGCACTGTTCTAACAACATAAAAACGCTACAACTGCCAAAAAGTTGTTTTGGAACTCATTTAAGGAAAATGAAGCAAAGTGCTGACTAAGGAGTGTCGGGGTGCCCATCCCTTCTAATTACAATGAAATGTATCATAATATTACCTACCTATGAACCATTCTTTTTTCATTCTGCATTTAAAGAACACTATGCAGCAACAACATTATAACCACTGACTGATGCAGTCAGGACAACATTATATAGTTGGTACCTGTTCATTCATTGATTTCTAAAAAAAAAATATATTGATGTTTATTTGTTCAGGTGAAGAGGAAAGAGCCTCAGGAGCTTGAAGAGGGAGACATGAAAAGGCCACGGCCTTCAACCCCACCAGATGAAGGTTTGTCTATCAGTTTCTGAACGTTTTAAAAAAAGAGCTGGATGAATGGTATCGCTGCATATAACTCTTAAAATGCTGTCTCCTCTGCAGCTGCTGCAGGCAGAATACCAGTGGCAGATAGGCATGGGGCAGAAAGGGAAAACAAAAGGAGGAAAAAGAAGCCAAGGAGTCGTAAACCTTGGGAGCTTGGCAGCGAGGGAGAGGAGACGTCGGATGGCTCCTCAACTGAGAAGGTATGTCCCTTTTTCTTTTTAAACCCAAAAACAATGTGCATTTTGAATCCAAGAATGAAAACACATAGAAGTTGATTTAAAAAATTTTTTTTAAATTAAATGCAACCCTCAAACATCAAATTTTTATTTTAATCAATAACAACCATGCACTCACACTTCCTGATTGCTAGATGGTAGCATTTCACCGTTCGTTTCTAGTGTTGTTACTACATCTTGTTTTATTTGTAGGAGGATGAGGAAGAGGAAAGTGAAAAGGACTCTGATGGTAAATCCCAACCTATCATTTTATTAATGTTTCTATTACCTATGTTTATGTTTACTTAATGTAACAATACCATTTTTTTAGATGATGCCATTAGTGATGATGAGAGCCTCTCCTCATCCTCTGGAGGATCTTCCTCTTCAGCATCTTCCTCTTCATCATCCTCTGAAGATGAAGAGGACGGAGAGAGGCTTGAGAGCGAAGGGCTAGACAGCCTTGATGAGTCAACCATGGACAGCACAACCGAAAAAGAGTATGACAGGTATGGAGTTTAAAACAGTCTGTGTACTCCAGGCTGGGCAATTCTGGCTAAAATGAGACTCGCCGATGTTTTGCTTTGAATTGAGGTCACTATTCTATGCACGATCTTACCATTCACTTTACGTCCTATTGCATTATATGTTTATGAGAAATAATAAAGTGCCCAGCGCTGTCTATTTGTCTGACTGAGGTCGGCCTGAACCCAGTAAAGCTTCTGTTTTCATGTCCGAGCCCAACCGTGTCAAACACAGTTAACAATAGCTGAAGCAACTCTGTGAAAGTTTTTACACTGTCACAGATTTGTTGTTTCCCTGGTTACTCATGTCAGGAGAGTAATGGACCGTAAAGGGGTCTGTCTTTGGCTCTATGCTTTAATAGCTGCTGTTGAAACACATCAAAACACAAACATTACTAACTGTCATCAGCAGTCATAAATATACTTAAACTGGAGTCTTACCAAATACGAACTGCTTTTTTAGACTACATCCAGAACTAAATCAAAATTTCCCTGTGTGGTTTTCAGCAGTATATGTTTTTCTTTAAGTCCTTCATGGTTTAAGCTTGACCAGTCCATAAGAATTTACTGCTCGAAAAGTACCACACAGCCTATGGTGCGTTCAGGGGCAGATTACAATGTCCCATAAGTAACGCATCCAATACTGAAAAGTTGGGTTGCTTTCAGTCGAGAGTTGATTGGTCCACTTTAAACGAATCCGGCAGTGGAAACAAATATAAATTCCACCCCAAAATTACTGAGACATCCATTTGCACAGGACTAAAATGATCACCTGTGCTCATTGTTTGATGAAATATAATGGTTAATTTGCAGTGCAGTTTTTACTTGAAAAATTACCTGCATGGTGCATTCGGACTGAGTAAATATCACAAACCTCTTCCATAATTATTACCAATTACCACAGGTCCCCAGATAATTCGTCCCATTCGAATAAGGCATAACCTGCGAAAGGGGACAGATTAAGGTTCCCTGTTATGTCCTATACATCAGCGATTTTCTCTGCGCTCTGCTTAGAAAGATAACGCTAATTTTAGTACTTAGCAACTCCCATAATCCCTCACGGCAGAGATACAAAATACTAGGCCATGGTCTTCACGTTGGTCTTGCAGCTATTCTAGCGCGTTTCTCTGCTGCTCACCTTATGAATTGAACTTGAGAAATTAAATCGTATATACAGCCGAATCGGGATCTTTTTATGATTAATTGCCCAGACCAAGTGTATTCCATCCTATATTTTAGTTTTGCTTTAAGATATATTTACAAAGAAATATATTTATTTTAGTATTACATAAAATAAATTATAATGCAATTATTACTGGTTCAATTTTTTGCGCTGTTTTCTCAGGGAAAATATTACAGCTGCTGTTCCAAAGGCAGATGTCAAACTGGGTAAGTCTTTATCAGGTTCATTAAAATATCAAACAATCTCTCAATGTCAAGTGTGACAAAGGTGGAGCATGAAAGGAAGATATTGACTTAATTATTTACATAAGTACATATACATAAGTATCTTCCCTTTACTTTTTGGATGTGTATCAGAGCTGCTTTATAGCTTTACAATAGTTTAATACTATGTGTTAAGTTTAAATCAATCTTCAAAATCTTTTCTCTAATTTTTTTCTCAGGAGAAGCCAAAGACTGGAAGGCAGATAAAACAGCACTACCTAGCAAGCGTCCTCCATCGCCCCCATATCCACGTCCTTCATCCCCTGTTGTTCTTGTGCCTCCTATCAAGAAACGTAGGAAGACTGTCTCGTTTTCCACAGGCGAGAGCGAAGGCAAAACACAACCACCAACTGCATCGCCATCACTCTCTCCGCAACAAGTGGCGGGTGACTCTCTTCTCCTTTCCCCTGGCAGACCTTCAGATTCCCCTGTCACAGTTTTCCCAACCCCCTCAGCTCGTCCCACTCAGAGCATCCAATTGCTACCCTTTGCTTCCAAACCAGGTGAAGGAAATCCCCTCATTGTACCCCCTATTGGACGAACCCAAGTACCTGACGAGTACAGAAAGGGACCACCAGTTTCACCTCAAACCACCCCTCTCAAAAGCCCTGGAAAACGAGGTGCTGACAAAGACTGCCCCAAATCTCCAGCGCCTCCTATCATGGTGTGCCGCACTGTGCAGAACCTGCCATTGGACCATGCATCTATGTGCAGGATGGCCTTTGAAGAGGCCCCACTTCCACCTCCTGCCAACAAACGGTCCAGAGGCAGGCCTCGGACAACCAGCTTGTCTGCTTCTTCCTGTCACTCCCTCAGAGAGGAAGACGATGAAGAAGAAAATGAACAGAAGTTGAGGCTTAGAGAGCAGCTTGGGGCATCAAGCCTCCTGCAACTGGCCTCTGCTTCAACCGCTGACCTATCTGTGTTGGCTGATGTAGCCTTGAAAATGGACCCTGATGCTGGGGACTCAGAGGAGACGGAGACATCTGATGAGGCAGAAGAGCAGAAGATGGAAGAGGCTCATTTGTCCCCAGAGTCTCTGGCCTTAGTTATGAGCCCCGAGGGTGTAATTGTTTTTATGGAGCACAACTACTGCAAACCCCCAGTTCTGTCAGCCCCACCTGGCAGCAAAAGGACTTCCTCCAGAGACCCCTCCTCTGTGTTGCTCCCAGCAGACCTCAACACTATTTCTGGGGTGCTTGAAGCACCAGAGGAGGTCATTGGAGAGGCACTGCCCTCCAGAGGAGATGCAGGAGAATACTTATCTTCAATTGGAGTGCTTTGTGATTCAGATGATGTGGGCCATGCTACCGCTTTACCTGCATTATCAAGGAAGATCACGGTTTGCAAAGGTTTGGAACACGAAAAAGACATGAGCAAAAACAGGAGAAGAAAAGACAAAGAAAATGTCGAAGTTCATCTTATTAAAAAACGGAAGGAGCTGCCAGGCAAGAAACAGAGGAAGAGGAAATTAGAGGTGGGTGGGACTCGTAGTTTGTTCCTGCAAATATTTGTGGATGTCTAAATCGTAGGCAGTGCGTCATTGTTCGGAATCTGTTAAAACAAACACTGAAACAATAGACTTTAGTCTTCTGGTGGTTTCTATTTCGGTGATGAATAACATTTTAATGATTGTTTGTTTTTTGTAATGTAGTCAGGTTTTTGCCTAAGACAAAAGGAACTTGCACGAGTGTCCCAACTTAATAACTTTTTATCACTCACTTTCATAATTGGTAACATCAATATGCTAGAGAACTGCAACATATCTAGATATAATGAAAACATTTAACGGACATTACAAGATTTATAGTATTCACCAGCATTCTGTCTGTCCCATGAAAGTGGCATTCTAAGTGAGAGGTTTTTGGAGGAACAGGGAGTCGCAGATATGTGGTCCTCTATATAGTAACATTAATCAGTCCTTGTTGCAACAGAGTCAGACCAGTCGATTTTGCTTCAGTGTTTCCTAAATATTTTCAAAAAGTGTTGACAAAATTTCAAGCAAATATCAGCCCGGTGTTCTACCGTGAGCATGAAACGCTTATTTATATTTCTTGCTTCCAGTCAATTTTTTCACTCATGTGAGACTGATAGTGACTTATACAGCCACTTGTCTCAAACATGCAAAAAAGAAAATGTATTACTGCAGATCTTGCTGTAAATGGTCGATCGGTCTCAAGTGCTGGGCAGAATAAATCAGATCATGAGGCTTCTCTTCTCCTGTACTAATTTCATCAGGAGAGTCGAAAAAGGAACCGGCTCCGGTCTCTTAATCTAGGAAAATGCTGCTTTTGTCATTTATGAAAGAAAGTTATTCATTAGTAATATTCTTTCCCCCTCGGTTCAGAACTCAGATTTGGAGGAAGATGTTGATGTTGAAGAGCTTGAGTCTGGGGAACTGTCCAGCTCAGATACAGAGGACGAGCTAGTTGAAGAGGTGAGAAAGAGTGAGCGCCTCTTTCTGCAGGAGGCAGGGTTAACATCATCCCAGCGCCGACTGAAACCAGCATCTGAGCCACCAGCCTTGAAGTTTGAGAACCGCAGTGAGTATGAGCAGATGACCATCCTGTACGACATCTGGAACTCCGGTCTCGACGGCGAAGACTTAATGTTGCTGAAGAAGACTTATGAGAAACTTCTACAGGACAATCACAGTTCTGACTGGCTCAATGATACTCACTGGGTCAGCCACACTAATATCCTTATAACTGACTACCCGTAACAATTAAAATGTCATTGCCATGGAAATTTAACACAGGTTACTGAATGATTTCATCCAGTAAGTAGTTTAAGTCATATTTGTCAATGTGTAAAATGTGTTATATCTTCAGATTACTCTGTGTTCTTGTACTATTGCCCTTAACCTTTTTGCTGTACTAACCAATTTGCCGAACCCTCGGCGCAAGAAGAAGAACGCATGTAGTCAGCTTCGTGAACATGTAACTGGTTGTGCCAGGAGTGAGGGCTACTATGCGATCAGCCGCAAGGAAAAGGACGTCTATCTGGACCTGGACTTGCCAGAACAAGTTATACGAGAGGTGGAAAATGTTGACACCTCGGTAAGCACACTTCCTTTCTGATTCTTTTGTCCCTGCAATTATTTGTCAACGTTCATGCTGTCCCTGCAGGCTATATTTGGGAAAAATAGAGGGCCAGTCAAATCTCTATCTCTAATGATTTATACAAATAATGCTATAAAAACAGTCTGATCGAATATTAATAAAATAGTAAATGAAGACAGTATAGAAGACTTGTGTGCTGTTCCTCTGCAAGAAAGACGATTTCCGAAAGAATTTTTGTCTGTAAATAAAATACACCATGTTAGGGATAAAAAAAAAATTCTAACATTTTACAAAACAAACAGATGTGAGACACGTGTGTGTTAAAGTTCATACAGACTGTTGGCACTGACTATAAACCTCTGTCTGCAATTTATGCCCGACAGATGTTAGCGTTGCCATTAAAACAACATGTGTATTTATCATTTTATGTAATTTTCCCATTCAATTTTTAATAATCCGTATTTTTTTTACAACACAGTTTTACGTAAGTCTGAAATAACACCTTAAAGTAAACGTTTGGAAATATTTTGTAATAAAATAACCTTATTACAGAGCAACTGTTCTATCCTTCTTTCAGATTTCTTTTACAAAGAACACGCAAATTTAGTTGAAATTAATTGAGTTTTCATATAAAAAACAACTGTTTAACATGCATACCATGTATCATAACGTTTTTGTGAAGTCAAAACCACCTGTTGCCTTTCTGTATCTCTCTTTAACTCAAACATTACAGGAGGGTTATTCTTCCAAACTTCCCAATCTTAGTCATTTCCAGCAGTCATTGTTTCTCAAAGTAATACTTAATAATACATTTAATTTATAACACACTTTACATTTGGATCAAATCTCAAAAGTATCCGTTCCTTGAACACCATTGATAACCCTATTAGTTATAGTTCTTACATTGCCTGACTGAAGTTAGGCACTCTTGTGCATTAAGGTAATTTGCAAACAATTGGTGTCTGCGACAACCTATGAGTAATACACTTTCTATTCTGACTTTGTGCTGTGTCTTGTGGTCAAGAGAAAAAGCAGAAGAAACAGAAAATGCTTCTTTATAATCAGGGCACACACACAGTTAAGGTTTCACTCAACTTGGCTGTATTTCTATGAAGTGTTCCGAATCATGAGAAATACTGTATCACTTTACAGCTCAAAATGAGTTGTAACTGGACACCACATAAGTCACCATCATCTGTGTCCTGATTAAAAGGGCACTGCAGCTTTGAAGTATCAGCTCTGTTATGTGAACAAGATAAACAGTTATTTGGCTTGCTCTGCTTGAAGAGGCTTAAACAGTGGAAATGCTTTCAAAGCAACAGTCCAATATTCTTAAAAACGTATACAGATTATATGTTGGTCATAGATACTCAGTATTTTTAATTAACAGTGTACACTGAAGCAAAACATTTAACATATCTTTTCATAAATGATACTATGATTCATTGCTTTTCTTGTCAATATGTGTTTTTTTCTATGACTTTAAAGAAAACCCTGCAAGCTACAATTATAACTTCCAAGCTTACATCTCTAAAAAGTATGTTTTGGCTTAATGATTGGTTTTAGCCATGAGAATGGCTAGCACAAATTGACGCAAACTTATGTTTTATTTAATCCGTATATTAGTAATTAAAAAAAAAGTTTGTAATTAATTATTTTTATAAGGGTATTAAGAATAAATGGATGATCATTTTATTATTAACAGCAAGACAGGTAACCTTTGTTTCTTTGAATACTTGTTACTTAGGATATATGACCATAGGTTTAGGACTCTTTTGGGGATTCATTTATAAAGGGAAATATGAATGTAAAATATCAACAGATCTACACTACAGATCCAGTACAAGCTGTTTTAGGTGCTTCATAGATTTCACAAAATTCCTTTTTATATTCATATACATTCATATCCTACAATTGCTGTTTTGCAAAGCTTTGTATTGAACTGTATGCAATGATGAAGTGATTAATTTTGCTTAAATTGCAGAAAAGGGAGAAAAAGCTTTTATCTGCTTTCTCACTCATAAAAGCACATCACGGTCAGGGTGTTTCTATGGTTCAGTGTCCTTCAACCCAAGGCCATATGATAACAGGTAGTTGTACTCTTTTGTTAATGGCTCTGCTCTTTGTTCCCTGCCAGGGAGCTAACCGATTGCTATCAGAGAGACGATCGGAGCAGCGCCGTCTTCTTACTGTTATTGGCACCACAGCTGTTATGGACTCTGACTTGCTCAAACTCAACCAGCTTAAGGTACAGTCTCTTATACCCATTGTATCTCATGCACATGCTCAATTGCACATTGCAAAGATTTAGTTTATTATACAGGCTTTTATACAGAGATGACAAAACTCTTAAGGTTTTGATCGTGTTGTTTCTATTTAATTAAAACGTTTATTTGTGAAATAAAGTGCCTGTTGCCAATTACAGTTGTGTAACTAAGGTTGTAATGATGCTGCTACTTTCATTTTCCTTCGTTCTTAATTTTTTAGAGGTTTAACTATATAAATTCTCTGACTGCCATGATAAAATAGGTGTTAATCAATATCTCATTTGTTAATCCTATTTCTAATCTTCGCTCCATAGGAACAGGATATCAGCCATGGTGATACTTTATTCACCTCAAATAAATATAATTACACCAACATTTGCTGCTTCCTTAATTGTGAACTTAAGGTCTGTGTATTTGATACATTTTTACCAAGACTATGCTGTTTTTGTCATTATGCAGTTCCGCAAGAAGAAGCTTCGTTTTGGACGCAGTAGGATCCATGAGTGGGGTCTTTTTGCCATGGAGCCGATTGCTGCTGATGAGATGGTCATTGAGTATGTCGGACAAAATATCAGACAGGTACTGTGTGCAATCTTGTGTCAAACCAATGAAGAGCAATTTCATGCTATTGGCTTAGTTGTCAAGTGTTGTGGAACGCCCACAACTGTGGGCGTAAGTTTTATTAAGCTAAAACACTGGTTCTACCTGTGTGAAAGGAATGATATGCCTTATTTTAATCCGGATAAACAGTCAAATGTCGTAAGATATTCTAGCTGGTACAATTGTGGCTTTAAAAGCTGGCAATACAATTTTGAGATACTCCAGTATAATTTTATTAATCAATGGAAATAATTTTTGCTTTTTTGAACATGTTAAACGTTTCTCACGGATTTTTAGGAAGATGTAAAATATTTTCAAGATAAGTTTGAGCATCTGATGAGGTTGACATGATTGATATAAGCTGATGGAGTCCATATATGGTTAAAACCCAAGACAATTAAAAATGGCTATAAATCATCTTGAAGACTCCATAAAGAAGATTTTGTGATTCCTGTATCGGTGATTAAATGTCATTGATGTATCTTTGGTTCAATTTATCACTGTCAATTTTGTCTCTTTCCAGATGGTGGCTGACAATCGAGAGAAGCGATATGCACAGCAGGGCATTGGGAGCAGCTACTTGTTTCGAGTGGACCATGACACAATTATAGATGCCACTAAGTGTGGAAACCTGGCACGATTCATCAACCACTGCTGCACTGTGAGTGAACATCATAACTCAACACCCGCCTGTGTCTGTCATGTTCTGCGTATCACACATGTCTGTCTTTCACACTTGACTAATTATATTTCAATTTATTTCTGTGTCTGTTGCTCATAATTTGTTATATTGTGTTGTTTTTCCAGCCAAGCTGTTACGCCAAGGTTATCACCATAGAGTCCCAGAAAAAGATTGTGATCTACTCGAAGCAGGCCATTGCCGTCAATGAAGAGATCACTTACGACTATAAATTCCCCCTCGAGGAGAACAAAATTCCTTGCCTCTGTGGAACAGAGAACTGCCGTGGGACACTAAACTAGAAGACGCTTCAGTTCCTCACTTGCCAATGACCAGCCATACTCAGACACTCCACTGGTTCACCCTCCGATAACCTTTCCACTGCTCCAGATGGCCGCACAGCCATCATCACAATAACCCTGAAAAAGAGTAGCACATTTTTATTCATTTTGCAGTCAGTCAGTGTGTGATTGAATTGTGTTACCTAGGATGTGGAAATTATTAGAGGGAGGTCACCATTAGCTCTTCTGTGGCAGTGTTTTTGGACATCTAAGAATAACTTTTTCACCAAGTTGTTCGGAGCTACCGGGCATGAAAGGCCTTTCATCTTCCACCGATATCTGTTTGAAGGAACGCAAAGAAAAATGAAAGCATCCTATGTCAGTTTGCAAAATCTGCAGCCTGGATGCACTCTTGTAGTGTTAACGCCCCCCCTGCACCCGCCAACGAACCCGGAGCCGCACACAGACGCACAGGAATATCAAATTCAGGATTTTTAAAAGCGCTTGTCAAGTGCACACTTTTAAGAGCTTAAATCAATTAGGTCAACAAATATGCAAAATTTCAAAGTGCAAAAATTCTTTTGGAGATTTTTTTAAATTTAATTTCATAGTATGATATATTACTATTGTTGTTAATAATGGTATTTAGTTGCTTTGGCTGTAAGCATCTTACAGTTAAATGCTTCAGTGTGCCCACTCTCTCACTCGTCCTTGCTGGCTTGTGATTCACCTGCCCTATAAAACTGTCCTCTCCCCTCTCCACCTTGCATTACGGTCCGGATTTACTACAACACTTTGGATAAGTCCTTTCAACTATTGTTTTTTTTAACCCACAATGAAAATGTATGTTGAAAAAGTGTTTGTTTGCTGCAAAATTTTGTCTGTAGTTCAAGAAACAGAACCGGCCTGTTTGTTTGTTGTCTCCCGCAGCCTTAAGACTTTGCCACCAAAGCATCTGATGAGGAGACCTCATTAAGAGTTTGTCTGTGTTTAGCTTTTCCGTCTATTGCAGTCTTGTATTTTGTTTCAGTCACCTGTGTCAGATTCATTTTTCAGCCCTTGGCAAAATTGAAGTTCTCTCTTCAGCCATGAAATCAAAGATTAAGTTCAAACTCCGGCAGGTCCAAGTAAAATTTATGTGATCAGTGTTCGACTTAGTCTGTTTGCTACAAAGGTTTTTAAAAGTTACATTTATTGATTCAATGAGGTCTCTTCAAAGTTTTACTTTAGTTTAAGTTTATTTTCTGCTGTTAAGTGGGCCTCTCTAGAATGCATTTGTATGTTTTATTTAGGTGTGGAATTGTTCACCACTCAAAAAACATCCCTCCATAAAATATTCTTCAACTTGAGGCAAGCAAATGTCACACAGATGATCTGTTCGAGCAAACGATACTTCTAGACCATCAGCACGTTTGTGTTGTCTCTGTTCCATATGGCCATGGCCGTCCGAAGTCTAACAATTTTTTTTGACATGTAATTAACAGAATCCTTTTAATGTTTCCTCCAAAAAGGGAAAATATGTAGGATATTTTTGTTGCATTGAAAGCCTTTCAGTAAAAGCCAACCCTCTTAAAAACAGGATAATAATATGAAAGGAGAAAAAAAATCATAAGTACATGTAAATATTGTAGAGGTGTTTGTTTCTTGTAGAAACACACTGATCTCAAGCTGTAAATATGTGGTTCCTCTTCCTCTCTCCAAGGAGGAAACATGTACATACCTTCCATTCATTTATTTTTATTGTTTTTTTCCTTTTAAGTTGATTATTTTAATATTATTTGCAATATTTCTCTTGTATTGATGCGTTTGACCCTTTATTAATGGTGCATTAAAATATTTTTTAAATAAATGAAAACATTGAGTTGTTTTTTTAGTAACTGCCCTGTGACAGAGGTTCACCCAGTGTATGAGGAGAAGGTCAACAAATGGTGTTTGTTTAATGGGTCATGACAGTGGAAGGATTTTACGCGCCAGATTGAGTATAAATCATAACAGGTTGATGAAAGGTGTTTCAACAGTAAATTGCGTCCATGGTGGAAACTACAAAGTCCTATTTCCTCCTGTTGCTGAAATAGCCTGCATTGCACCTGCCCCTTTTTATATTTCCTGTTTAGGGAAACATGAGATGAAGTGTTGAAGTTAGGCCAACAAACACTAGATTTCAACTGTATGCAAAGCCAAACTGCAACTTGAGAGTGGCTGCTAGTGATCAGAGTTGTTGAAGCTCTGTCCATCATTCTGTTAAAATGAGCCAATCTGGTAAGGTTAAGGTGGTAAGTTTACCAGAACTGAACATGGCCCAGGAAAAGCACTTCACATGTGTTTGTGAATTTCTGCATCACAAGTAGGCTGACTGAAACTGGAAATTACACAGTATGTTGCTTACAAGTGTATTGTCACATTCCAAACCACAGTGTTTGAGTGCCAAGGTTTATTAAGTCAAACTGCATGGATACCTCTGTCCTTATATGGTAAGGTGCCATTCATTGAAATACCACATGATAGTGGATGACTATGATTAAAATTAGAATTTGAAAAAGCACTCAGAGAGCACATAACTTCAACAAGGGCACAGCAGTACCTTAGTCTAAGGAAAAATGAATGCAGATTTCTCAGTTAATATCTGATATATTGCCAACCTCTAAATCTACCAACAACAAACCCTTGAGTATTGTAACACTCAGTAGCTGGTTCCCTTCAGTGCCTTCCACTTCAGTGTCTCTGTTTGGACCACTGAGTCCCCAGCTCCATCCCCAGAGGTACATCATAAGCCATACAGAGTAGTGACATCACAATATGGCTATTGCTGCCTTTGTTCCTTCGATTCCTTGGATGCTGCTTCGGGGTATAGCTGGGGGCTCAGTGGGCTGAATACTGAGAGAGTTTGTTGGACTTGTTGGTAGATTTAGTGGCTGGCAATAACTCAGATATTCTGCGTGAATTTTTTCCTTAAACTACGGGTACTGTTGTGCATTGTTTCTTTGATGTTTTATACTGGAAAGGGACAGGAAATTAGGAAACAATGTCTGTTTAAGAGTGGGTTAGGGGATAGCTTTTGGCCCTTGATGGAGATTTGCTCTCTTTGAGTGCTTTTTATAGTTTGATTTGATTTTAGATTTTGCGTAACACAAAGCGTTGTCAAGATTTAATCACTTCTAGAATATGCCAGACCCACCTCTGGGTATAATTCCATGCATATCCGTCCTGTAGTTTTTCCGTAAGCTCGCTCACAAACAAAAAAGCAAACAGACAAACATACAGGAGTGAAAAAATTACCTATTTGGCAGAGGTAATAACTCGTTATTGTCCACTGTTAAACATTACAAGTTTGAAAGTGAGTCGAAACTGAACATGTTGAGTTGTAAAGAAGTGAGCTAACTAAGTTTCTGTAGGTTGCAGGTCATATCTGCATGAGGCCATGCAATGTGTGGAAATCTGCACTTGAGGTGAATTTTGTGTTGTTTTAAGTGCCAGGTTTGTCCAACAAAAAGAATACAGAAATAATTAAGACATTATATAAGATATTATTTCTGCTTCATTGGTTTTCAGTCCTTTTCATTCATCACCAATACTATTATGTGAATGCCCTGACTATGGTCCTCAAACTTCAGCACTAACTAAAGCTTTGCAATGTTACAGTGAAATTTATTGTAAATGTGAAAAGAGAAAAACATGGGTGTAGTTGTTTTATCTCAATGATGTTGTTTTGGGTAGGTTTGTTGTAGACCTTTGCACCAGGACTGTCAGCCGTAGTTCCGCCTGGGCTAAAACAGTGGACTGGCAAATAGATCTCTCTGTTTTACTGTGATTGGTTAGTTTTGTTTCTCTGAAGCTTCAGGGAAATTTTGGGTATGTGACATGGAAGAGCCCAATGAATGTTTTGGTGGATCCATGATTTATTTTTATTTTTTATTCATTTTGTCAATTTAACAAATAACCAAGAGACAGGGTGGAAATATGAAGCATGTTCCCTGGAAGAAATCTTCAAATGTTGGATTGGTTTGAAAGGATGCAACCATACATTTATTTTATTTCTTCTCTCCAATGAAAGAAAATACATTCATTTTTTTTACAGATTTTCATGAGCATGGTGGAAAAGTGGGGCAAAGGCCACAAAAATAAGCCCTGAATTTTGGAGTCTGACTTCTTTCTCGAACAAAATTCTGAGGTAAACATGTTTTTTGAGGAGGTTATGCTTTCACCTGCTGCTGTTTGGCTGCTGTCCGTCTGGCTGTGAGCAATATTACAAAAAATTAATGATGGATTGTCATGACATTTTACACGGAGGTATGTGTTCGCCTAATCTAGGGATGATTAGATTTAGGTGATGTTACATATTTTGCACCTTTTAAAAACAATACATTTCTTGTTATTTTCTAGTTGTGTCCATTATTTTTGATACCTTTCTTCCTTTGATTCCTTTGATGTTTCTTTGGGGAGAGGGGAGCTGAGGGCTGGGAGTGGAACAGGAAATTATGAACGACTCCTCGCTGTTCTCAATGACATATTTAAGTGAACATATTTTAGATTAATGAAAAGGACTCAGAGAAGTTTCCAACCTCCTAAATGAAATCGTATTGATTACAAACAATACACATATTGTTCCATGCAGTATTTTTTACTGCAAACACGTCTTCTCTATTGCACTTATCAAAGTCAAAATTAATTATTCATGAGCAAACTTATTAAATAACTTTAAAATACGTGGGAAATGCCCTCCGTTCAACATCCTCTGGGTCATTGTGCTGCTGAGAGATGAGCTTTCTGAACTTTCAGATGTTTTATTTAGCACACTGAGGTTTTTCCCTATAGTTTACTACACGTATTTTTCCCCTTTACTTCTAATTATTTTCAGTCCCTTCTAAAAACACATGCCCACCGCATGATGTTTTCACCACCATCACTGTGGGGATGATGTTTGTTGTGGCACAGGCATTCATGGGTTTGCATGACACATCAGGTTCTGAATGTTTATGTGGATTTCATTTAAACACAGTCCCCACCCAAAAAGCTGGGTTGGTCACTCTCGTGCTTTTGCAGATGTGCTTCGATGTGTCTTTTCTGGTTGTGGTCTTGCCACCCACCCATACAGACCCTGTTAATAGATATGGTTCACTACTGCTCCTTCTCTGGGTCCTTCAGAGTTGATGGATTGTTCTTGTGATTTCCATCACAAATCTTCTTCTCTTATTTTTCTAAGCACTTTGAGGCATTATTCCCAAGGATATTCTAAAAAAAGATGGCTCTTAAATTGTAGCCATAAAATGTTTTTTGTATTATATCATATTTTCATATTGAGTCTGACGAATGCTACTTCAACTTTGTTTTTTTAAGTGGAGACCAGTAGGTCAGTTGAGTCATTAAGGTATTGTGTCATATCAATGCAAACTTCATGGAGCGTGGCTGTTACATACATGACATGTTTTGGTCATATTTTTCAATCTAAATATTTTCAAACTTTATACCAGCATCTCTTTAAATAATCATTTTTCAGGACCAGACTTATAAAATAAAATCTAGCAAAGACTAAATCTCAATGTATTGTTTGAAATCTTGATGAGTGATTTCAGCTGTGGTTAGGTTATTTTGCCCCCCTGACGATTGGATTCAGAATCATATTAAATCAATGTGGAAAAATTAGATCCCAGGCTGATCCAACTTTTGTGGATTTCCTCACAACCACTCATATCGTGGCTCAGTAGTGTGTATGGCCTTGTTGTGCCTGTATGCACTCTCTACAACATCTGGGAATGATCCTGATGAGACGACGGATGATCTCCTGGGGGATCTCCCCCCCCCAAACTTGGATCAGGGCATCAGTCAGCCCCGAGACAGTCTGTGGTGCAACGTGGCGGCGGATAAGATAAAATAAACCTTTATTAGTCTGACGACGGAGAAATTGCGGATGCAACAATACATTATGTCCCTGAGGTGTTGGATTGGATTCAGGTTTGGGGAACAGGCGGGCCAGTCCATAGCATCAATGCCTTCATCATCCAGGAACTGCTGACACACTCTGGTCAAATGAAGCCGGGCTTGTCATGACACCAGAAGCAACCCAGGGCCCACTGCACGGGCATACGGTCTAACAACGGGTCTGAGGCTCTCATCCCGGTACCTAACAGTAATCAGGGTATCTCTGGCTAGCAGGTGAGGGGGTGTTTTCTGGCAAATTCCAATTAAGCTGCAAAGTGCCGGGCTGTGAGCACAGGCCCCACTTTTGGACGTCTGGCCCTAATGCGGGCCTCATGGAGTCTGTTTCTGACAGTTTGGGCAGAAAAATGCACACGAGTGGCCTAATGGAGGTCATTTTGTAAGGATCTGGCAGTGCTCCTCCTGTTTCTCCTTGCACCAATGAGCAGATAGCAGTCCTGCTGCTGGGTTGTTGCCCTCCTATGGCCCTCTCCACCTCTCCTGGTGTACTGGCCTGTCCCTATGCCTCCTCCAAGCTCTTGACACTGTGCTGGGAGACACAGTAAACCTTCTGGCCACGACGCGTATGGATGTGCCATCCGGGAGGTGCTGCAATACCTGAGCAACTTCTGTGGGTTGCAGATACGCCTCATGCTACCACTATTGGTAAGGACACTGGAAAAATGCAAAACTAGCCCAGAATCAGCCAGAAAGGATGAGGAGATGGAAATGGTCTGTGGCCATCACCTGCAAAACAATTCTTTAATAGGGTCTTTCTCGCTAATTGCCTCTGCTTTCCACCTGTTGTCTATTCCATTTGCACAACAGCAAGAGAAATTGATTCACAATCATTATTGCTTCCTGACTAAAAAGGTTGATATCCTGGAGGTGTGGTTGACTGTTATGATAATGTGTTCCCTTTATTTGTTAATTATTGCTTAAACAGCTGTGGTGGAATTGTATGGGATGTGAATGGATGTTTAATTTGTGATCAACAAGTCTAGTTAACAAAACAGTGTGGACACTCCAGACTCCCCTTATAATATGAAATGAAAAACATTAACTGGGAGTTCAGGGGATTCGAAACCTACTTCAATTTGGTCAGTGGGTCAGCTTTAAATACAGTTTCAAATGCATACTGTTTCATATGCAGGCAGGCTATTCCTAGATCATACCACTGTAGATGTATTAATAGTCAATAAGGAAGTAATTTGAGACATACGAGAGCCACATGGTCAGCTCATGCATACATTTGGCATATTTCAACATCTCAAAAGTCAGGCCAAAGAAATTAGTTTTCTTCTTGCAACTATGAACTTCTTTACCACTTTATTCGCTTTATAAAGTGGTTTGATGTTGTAACCAATGGTTTTGTTCATGGTTAAATATTAACTAATTAATGGATGAGTTATATTTATCTGTGATTTTTTTATATTTACCTTTTTTTCTCTAGCTGATTGTTGATGTCTTTGATTTGTGACTTTGTGACACATGTCTAATTGATGTCCAGTACAAGCAGTTACGTCTTTGAACCTGAACTGTTTCACTGTATAAACCTTAGAAATCAGTGTGAAGAATGTGAAACACGTCACTTCACAATATTGGGTACGAATATTAGTAGTAGAAACATTCTTATAGTAGTATTGCATTTTTCATTTAGAATGTCTGTGTTGATTACGGATTGAGCTCATTAAGCAAATACCCATTTTTTCTTGTGATTATTTTTCTGAGTTTTTGACTATTTTTGAAGAAAATGTTTGCAAATTGTCACGGAAATGCATATCATGGTAGTGGTGATCAAGTTCCACATTTTGATATGTAATTTGCATGCTATATATGCTGTAAAAGCTGTCACACTAATACACACATACAATGCTCTGGAAGAAAATTCACTAACAAAAAGATTAAGTGCAGAATTTAATAGTTAGTGTCCTGGTTGCTGCAGATTCAGGCACATAATACTTAGGAAAATGTCTTTATTTGTTTGACTGATTTCTTTAAATCGTATTAATTTCGTGTGTAACTTAAAAGCCAATATTACGAGAGAAATATTACATTTATTATAATTATAATAATTGTATTGTTGTAAAATGTTATATTAATTATTATTATTATATTATTGTAATATTAATAAATATATTTCTTGACGCAGTGAGCTTCAGCCTCTGCCAAGGCACAACGGTACCGAAGGCTATGATAAAAAAAAAAAAAGACGCCAAAGAAATCGTTGTTATGACGTCAAGTCGTGAGTTCATGACATGATCGAAATCAAAAATCTCTACTTAAACCTACCTCCGGGAAAGGCTTCACGATTAGTTTTTAAAGAAAACAAGTTTTAACCACACATCTTCTAGAAAATGTCTGCAAACAGTCTTCATCTTCTCTTTCGATCTTCATCTTTGACTTGATGGAAGTATTTTAATGACTTAATGACTTTCACGTTTTATAACTGCCGACTTGGATTTTATAAAAATTAATTCTGAGAAACAGAGAAAAGTATTGGGAAATTTATATGAACTGTCACTGCTATTAGGTAATTCCTGCATTTACTACTTATATAGACTTGAAGAATGTTACTGTGGAGTATTATTAATTTTTTTTTAAATTTATTCATTTATTTATTTACTTTAGCACTTTAAGATTTGATCCAAATGTAAAGTGCATTATAAATTAAATGTATTATTATTATTATAATTATTGTTTATTTTAATTTTAATATTTTCATATAATTAGTCGTATCATAAAGTTTGATTCGTGAGAGTTGTTTAACACTTTTGTGAGCAATTAAATAACCATATATCCTCTATTTATTTTTATTTTTGCGTAATCCGGAGGTGTGTCTTACATGGGCAGAAGTCATGAATGGCAAAAAATCTCTTGAGTTCTCTCCTCCCTCCTTTTGCCATTCGACAAAGCGCTGCTCGGTCCTCCTGAGGAGAAGTTGCAGCCAGTTCATCAGTTTCAGCTGCACCACGTAAACGCAGCATGTCGGAGAACCAGCTTGGTCTCGTCTATCTGATCACCGGAGGGTCGGGGTTTCTGGGCAAACACCTGCTCCGGGTTTTGCTGGAGAAAGAGGACAAAATGGTGGAGGTCCGAGTGTTTGATAAACACGCAGACTGGAGTTTAAATGGACTCAGCACTGGTAAGTTGAGCTGCAGTTGCTGGATCATATTAATAGGACTTTGAAGACAAAATATAACTTTTTTTCTAAGCTCTTTTGAGTCTTTCTTCAGTCCAGCATAATAGGATTTACTAATATAAGCATCAATGGTTCCTGATAATCCAGGTTGTCCATCAAGCTTTTCCCTGTTCATATTCGAGGTGTAACGTCAGTGGTTTTTTTTTTTTACTTCTGTCCCGTCAGCCCTCAGGTGGGTATAATATATCAATTTCTATTGATGGTTTTTAAAAACTTTGGCTCAATCAAAGGCGTCCGATTTCCTGGGGCACCTTCCCCAGCAAATGTAGAGACCTTCGTTATTCAAGAAGTAGTGTAGTTTCTAAAGAAAGACTGGTGATTGTATTTCCTATACTTTTGTGTCTTAGAAAAACTAAAAAAGTACATGCTCTGAAATGTACTCAGAGTATAATCGCAAATCTTTTTCTACAAAATGTTTCTGTGAAAGCTTTCATCGCTGCCATTCATGGGCAAAGCATATATTCATTGTGAATGTCCATTATGTAAGACAAAAGCAGAATAAATAAACAAGGTCGAGAGGAAAAGGTTCCAACATCATGGTCCTTCCATCCTTTTCGTGGTCGGGTTTCTTAGGTTTGTCATCCTGTTTTATGCCTGTCCACTTTTGATTGCCTGTCCACATGACCTGTTTTCACTTTTCTATGAAATGATATGTGCATGATATGTATCAGTGGATACGCCAGTGGATTATTATCTTTTCTGTTTGTTGCTGGTTGTCAAATTTCATCTAATAAAGTAATGAACCTGTTAAGAAAATATAAGATGTAGGAAGGGAAACTATGAGTTCAAATGTAGGGAATACTGGTCAAAAACTGTCAGAGAAAAAAAAATCTCAAAATACAAATGCTTAATTACTTAAGTACAGTAAAAAAGTACTTGTACTTTGTTACTTCCTACCACTGCACTTGCACTCCTGTCAATTCTTACAGAATGCTGGTTGGATTTCCTGAATTTTTCAGTCCCTCCAGAATTTCAATAGAGTCTACCTGGACTGTCGACATTTTCAAAAGGGCCAATTTCTTTGTTAAACAAGGGGGCCTGATAGAAAGGGCAAAGGGCATATATGCTGACGGCGTGTGTTCAAGAACACCAGTTGAACCTTTATTTTATAATTTAATAGATTTTTGCCCTATATAGCTAACAGTGCCTAGGCTTACTGAAATACGGATAAATCTCCCTTTCATAAATAAGTTCAACTGATAGTATCGCTCATTAGTTGTTGTTTTTTAAATGTACATTAATTTCAGGACAGCTGACCTCGGCAGCATGGAAAAAAGCAGAAATATGGTCCCTGGTCACTGGGTCAAACAGCAGAGATGACAGCTGGGCGGTGAATTCCGGACAGACAGGAGGTCCCCTACATATCCTGTGCCAGAATAGTTTTACATGAGAACAGGATTTAGGTGTGTTGTGTTTTCTGTGGCAGCAGGAGTTCTGAGTCTGTTTCTCTCATGTTTTGTCTTTGTGGAGAAAAAGTTGATAGTTGAAATTTTAATGAATTAAAGCAGTTTTATTATCTAAGAGATAATACATGTTTAAGTTAGATTAAATAACACCGCAAGTTAATTTGCATTACTGCTAACTCCTTCGCTCATCAATGTCAGGAATGTGCACAGCCACATTTGACGCCTCTATCCTACTATGGAAAATGCTTTGCTCAGCTTTTCATCATTTATTGTCTATCATGACTGAGGCTCGCTGTTGGTTCAGTGTTGAGAGATTGGCCAGCAGTAACAAGGGAGCAGGGTCTCTTAATAGCACCCACTGTAAGCCTCAAAAGCAAAATTGAAATGCTAGTGTAACATTTAATGATTTAACATTTGTAACAATTAAACATCTATGCAATTAAGAAAATCACAGATATTGGAAATCTCCAGAAGGAGTGTCTGAATTTCAAAAGAGTCTCAAGTCAGTGTTACAAAGTCCATTCTTAAATCCTTTCAGCTCCAGGGTTACTCCTGTTATCAACAATCCAAGGACATTGCATTGTAATGTTACTAAACCAAAGGTGCACAACCTTTGGAAATGATCGTGGCACAAAATGCTGTTGCCTACCAGTGTGATGAACTTGAGCTTTATGACAACGCATTGTGGTTTTTATTAATCCGGTTAACTAAAGACCCATGGTTTATTTTGTCTTTTAATAGATAATACGTTGAAATTGAATTTTCAGACTCTATTCTTTATCATAATGCACAAATATTCCTGAAGAAAACTATATTTGACAAATGAAGCCACTATTCATTCATTATTTGTAATCGCTTATCCTCTTCTTGGGGTTTGGAGCCTATCCCAGCCGACATTGGATGAGAGCGGGGTACACCCAGGATGAGTCATCAGTTCATCACAGGGCTGACACATAGAGACAGACAACCAAATCACGCACATATTCTCCCTTATGGGTGATTTTAGTGTCACCAATTCACCTTTAGTGAATTTTTTTGGAGTGGGAGGAAGCCGGAGTTCCCAGAGGGAACCCATACAAACACGGAGAGAACATACAAAGTGCACAAAGAAAGGTGTGAGAAGGGGGGGATCGAACCCGTTACCCACTGCTCCACTGAGGCCATTAGGTTTTGTAAATATCTGAAACAAAGTGAGTCAGTTCTCTGGATATCTTTGTAAATTCTTGGTAAAACAGATTCATGATAAGAAATTACTGCCATGTTTTTGATAATGTCTCCCGCTGTCTCATTCAGAGAGGACGAAGGTGGTGGTCATTCAGGGCGACATCACTGATTACAGCAGTGTGCTGGAGGCCTCCCGTGGAGCTGATGTCGTCATCCATACGGCCAGCTTGGTGGACGTTTGGCACAGAATCCCAGAGACCCTCATCTACTCTGTCAATGTTACAGGTTAGACATATGGGCATTGGCAGTCCAAATCCTGGACTGCCAGAATGTGTGATTCTGATTCATGATTTTTTTTTATGCAGGAAACCATAAAACAGAGGAAACCACTCCTGCTATGGGGGATGTCAAAGACATGTATTAGTTTATTAGGTTATACTGAGCATTTATGTATAAGTTGGCATTACAAGCCAGTTGTGAGTTCTCCGTGATATTGGTGCCTGCATTAATAGTGTTTTCATAACATATTTTGGAATGAAAAAAATATTTAATTAGATATATAATGGATATAAAAAAAAAAAAAAACATGGTTGCTTATAAAATGGTTCATTTTGGTTTGGTTTTGCAGTTTTGCTTCTTCTATTGACAAAGCATAGTTGGTCATCCTACTCCTAACTGCTTAATGCCATTAGTTTCTCCGGTATGTATGTGTCAACATTTTTTTATCAATGGTGTTTAGGAAGCTTTTTGTCAGTCTGGGAAGAATTCAACTCATATTGATAGACTCAGAAAAAGGACAGAAATTACAAGTTATCCTGGCCAGTTTTAGTTTTATCTTTTAATATGGGACAGAGATTTCCTATTGGACCGAAAACATTTCCTTCCCTTTCCAGGAACATGGCAAGAATGGAGCGGTCATGAAGTGCGTGTGTGTGTGTGTGTGTGCTTGTGCGCCTGCGTGTGTGTAATTAATGGAAAGAGGATATTCTTGCCAAGCCTCTCAACTGCAATGGGTGGATAGAAGATTAAATATTTCTTTTATCGATTGAGTAAATCTTGTGGTCGTTAGGTTCATGTTAAGGAGCCATTTTGTAAATGAGGGTCTCCACTAGTATGATAGTACATGTGTTTTTAGTATTTACACAGCATGCCATGCAGGGTAAAACATTTCTAAAAAAAGCAAATAAATGAGTGTGTCTCACAAGCAGAGTTTTGTTGTGCATTAGCTGACAAATGAAGTGAATAACGTCTTGGTCGCAAGAAATGAATATACCTGATGAACAAATAGCACAGGGGAATAATTGGGGTTTATAAACATAGACTAAATTTGTTAATAGGATCATTAGATCCCTGGTTCTGGTTAATTTCAGGTTTATTCATGAGGTTTGCTAAAAATAACAAAATTTTTAAATATTTTCCAGGACATACTGTAACTTAAATCTATCACTAGTAATTACTAAAAACCCATAGATCTCATCTTGTGGCCAGCAGTTTAAATAATTTAATTTAATACAGATTCAGGTTTAGGATAATTCATATTCGTATAGTGAGGATGAAATAGTCTACATATTACTGTCTGCATCTATGGATCAGAAGGTAACCGGTTCGTGCCTCAGAATGTCTACATGTCGTAGGTTCCATGAGAAACAGCCTGAGCCCGAGACGCTCACTGGGCGCTTCAAAGGAGCTGCCCACGACTCAATCAGGGACGAGTCAAATGCAGCGACCTTGAAGATCCCTCAGAATAAATAAAATATCTATTATTTTTTTTAATGCTAACGCTAAAACGGATTGTGTTTTTTGAGTTATTTGCAGTAATTAAGAAACATAAACAAAGATACTTCGATCATCTGTTTCAGTTAAGATCAGCTATAGACTTTTCAATTGATTTGTCCCACACAGGCAACAGATTTCTAATGGTGGCTTGAATCAGATGAATATCTTTCTCACATCTGTCTGGATTTTGACTGGAGTTTAATACCATATAACTTTTTTGAAATATCATAAATTCCTCGGCTACATAAAATCTGATGCTGTACTATGGTCAAGCACGTAATGCCATCAAACACCAATGTAGTGTGACATTTTCCAGCTGGGTAAATCAAAGGATCCAAGGAACATGAAAATGTGAAAGTTGCACTTACTTTATGTGAAGTTAATCTTATTAAGAACATGAGAGTGTATCAAGACTCCATTTTCTACTTAAATTTTTTTTAGTAACAACGTTAAATCCTTAGACCTCTAGGCACTACCATTCTGAAGACAGATGCCGCATTCCAAGTCCCATACCTTTCCTGTTTTGATTTTCTTGCTCGCAGTATATATACAGGTTCAAGCGCTTTGACTTGAACTTTGACCCACGTGATTATACATTAATCTCAGGCTGTTATAGTCCTTATGGTACTGTATTAATTATACACATGAGAGGCCACAAAAATAAGTTGTTGAATGTGTGGTCAACATATAATAACTTTTTTTCATTTTTCAATGAGCTTTCAACTGTCCGAGCCCTTTCAGTATTTTTGATGATGTGATGCATCTGCAAAGAGGATTTTCTTTCAGAATGGCTTTTCCGGCATAGCTTTTCCTGGCTTTGCGGTTTTGGCTCAGTAGGAAGAGCGGTCGTCCAGAACTCAGAAGATTAGGGGGGCCATCCCAGCTGTTGACGCTACATGCCGTAGGTCCTTGAGCAAGCCTCAAGTTTTGTAACAGCTATTGGATTGCTATGTTTTTTTTTACCCAACATTCATGGTCTGCAAAGGATCCAGTTTTTCTTTTTTTGTGGGTCGCTGTTTTTACTCAAGAAAAATACCTCCACAATAGATTGCAATGAAATACATGTACATGTAGTTTTTAGAATAAGTACAGGTTTGTAGTGCCCAAATGTATACACTAAATTATGTATGTTTCCTTTACTTCTCTTTGGTAAAGAAAAATGAAAATGTCAGAGAAGCCATTCTGCTGTTCATGTTGTGGATGCAAGTTAAGGTATTTATACCGTATTCAGTGCTAATAGTATTTATATTATCTATATACATGTGAAAACCTCATCTGGTGTTCACCTGTAAGACATGTATTGAACTGCCTGAAGATACTAAAATATATTAGAAAAAGCAACTGAATTGAACCATTACATAATTTTATTTAATCCTACAGAAACACCTGTTAAGACAACTTTGGAGCTGACAGCTTTAATTAACGTCTATTGTGATGTAAAGGACCAGAAGAAACGTTCTCGTTTTTGACTCAGGAATTTTGTGGATTTTTCTGAAGGAAATCTGTTGAACTTTTTTGGGAATTGCAGATAATCCCTAAGACTTTAATGCATTTCTTGTCAATAGGACATGTATAAGTATGCAGAATTTCTTTAAATACGTGATTAGTTGTCTCATGTAAAGCAGTTATTACCATTCAAGCAAACAACTGTCTTCTTTTCTCTGTCAACTAGACCAGCTGTAGCACACTACCTGTAAAAGTTTGCAGACTGTTGTTTTCTTCTCTTAACAGTTGAAAGCTTCAAGTCCAAACTACTGAAATTGTGTAATATCTATGGGAAACTGGAAAAGTCTTTAAAAAAAGAAAAAGAAAAAAGGATGAGGTTTTTGCGATATACTTTATTTTTCATCCACTTTGTAATGATATATCTTACACTGCATGTCGTCTATTGGATTTATACGGACTGGGTTTCAGAAACATGTTTCCTCCCTTTTGGCTAAACAGACCACATGTGAATTTTTATGCCTCTTTTGAGTAAATTTCCTCTACATCCTGTCCTTACGAGTAAGGTTTCAATTTCAATATGTCTATTCTGTACTGCATGTCACAGTATTTTAACCTTTTAAATTGATCTATATTTGTACAAATGAGAACTTGATGTTTTGAGAACGGATGTCTCAACTGTGAAGACATTCAGCCATGTAAAAAAAAAACCAACAACGTTGTGGTTTTCAAGAATTGTGAAATTAAAGTCGTACTCAACAGATGTCAGTCTGATATATCCAACCTCAGCATCAGCCATCCCTTAAATGGCAATATTTCCTCTCTTGTCAGGAACAGAGAATGTGATCAATGCCTGTGTGGAATGTGGCATCCAGTCCCTGGTCTACACCAGCAGCATGGAGGTGATTGGTCCCAACATCAACGGAGACCACTTCATAAGGTGAAACTCGAAAAATGTCATCGTATGTTTACTTGTCTTTTCACTCTGTTACATTCTATCCTGGTAACTAATCTACCCAGTGTCCAAGTCCACATGGAGAACACAGTTGAACTTTGCACTTACATTTTCATGTGTTCCTAAACCCTCTTGCCATTTCACTTCCTTTAAATAATAATAATAATAATAAATGGTCACTTTCTGGTATTTATTCATTTCTCATCTTCCATCGCGGAAAATATGAGGCATGAGGCCTGTAGGCAGGACGGTAGTGGTCTAACAAGGGGGTTTATATTCCTTTTGGTGCAATGAATCTGGATTAAAAACAAGCAAAAACTATCATCCACTTTCAGACTTACTGTTTATCTTTCTGTCACTGATGATGTTGTGCATCATGTCTGCTGCTCATGTCTCCAAACATTCTTTACCAGTTGTCTTGAAGCAAAAGTAGGCCTGCACTGTTAATTATAACACATGAATAGGCTTTATTACATAACATTTGCGTGTGAATGTATTCTTACTATTTTTGTTGACAAGGATAACAACATGTAATTGATGGTAATGAATCTTCCATTTCTTGTATTTGTGGATGCATTCATCAGCATTTTATCTCAGTTTTAACATGGGAAATGGTTTGTAACTGCTGCATAAGCTGTCCACTGTTGTTGACAAGTAGAAGAGTGCTGTTTCTTGATAATGACTCACCAGGGATGTCATAACTAATCAACAGAGGGTACTATCTTTCCTGAATAATGGTGGGATAGTTTTGAGCAAAGATGTACAAGAACTAAGACAAATAATTGTGCTAGGATAAAAACATATGTCACATTAATGGTGTGAGTCAGAACCTCAGGATTTTTTACTCTCCACACACTTATCTCCTTGAACCAAATTATTTGAGGGTACAGGATGTAAAGGAAGTGTGGGGACTCTCGGAGAATATGTACAGGTATGTGTGAGATGGAGAAACCATATATGGAGTTCAGTCACTCTCTCTCTAACAGTGTTCTTACTTGTGCATATATACTGCACACATTTTTCCACCAAATAAAACAAATAATATAAGGATATACTAGTATATAGTTTTACATGCATCAAACAATGTTTTTGTTAATTTCTCTTTAAGTTTTTAGTTTTCCTTTAGATACTATGGTTAGAAATTCTGTACCAAATTTGCCGGCGTGGTTTCCCTTCAGGTAATAAAGTTTCCTTCCAACATGCAATGTAGGTTAATTTATGATGTAGATGTGAATCTGAAAAGTACACGTAGCTACAGAAAATGAATTCATCATGTGCCACTATGTATATTTCTTCCTCTGCTAAAAAGAGTATGGAGGAGGATATGCGATCTGTTCTGTTTGCTTGTATGTCTTTCTGTTTTCCAATTTTTGTGATGCTATGTCAATCAGAGGCAGATTAATGGAGGTCATGTTGTTTCCATAGTAGTTTTTCCAAATTCATTTTCAACAAAGCAATATGCTAAGTTTGGCAGAAACCATTCATTATCTTGATTATTATTATATTGATTATTGAAAGTTTATCAGTTGCAAGCGAGTTTCCCCATTTCTTATAGTTCAACTTAATGGTTTTGCATTGAATTGAGACTACTGGCCGTCTGGAAAGTAGACGACTATAAAAATAAACAGAAATATAACCCGTGCATTGCAGTAGGGTAAATGTAAAACTCTGCAAAATGGTCGTATCAGCCTTCATGATGGACAATGATGTAATCAAATAAAAAAAGCAGGAGATTCTAAATAATGTGTGTTACCGGTGTCCATCTTCCAGGAGTAGGACTTTCTTCCAGATGGTGGTGACTGTATGTGCATGAATTTGCATGTACATTGTACATGTTAATACATAGTTGTACCATGGAGCAATATTCTACATTTTCTTGTGCTCATGTCACAGTGTCATGTCACTGTATAAAAATCAACCTTTGTCTCTTGTCTCTACCCAAACCGCTCAAATACAAGCTGTCTGAGGGTTTCCTCTCTGACTTACAGCTTTTCCATTTGGCCTTATTTAAAAACATTCCTCTCATTCATGTGGCAAGGTCAAGGAAACGCTCTACTTGCTCTTCCTGAATGCCCCTCTGACTCTTTTTCTATAGAGGCAATGAAGACACAACTTACACTGTGAAACACACTATGGCCTATCCGAGGAGCAAATCAAAGGCAGAGAAGATTACGCTAGAAGCAAATGGCACCAAGGTATTGTATGCTTCACAAATAAGTTGCTATTTCTGGTATGTCAACATTTCATTGCATTTTATAGGCTATTTTTAGTTTTGTTAGGGTGTACCGCTTACCTAAGCAAAATCCCAGTGGAGCAGATTCATTAAAAGCATATGTTGACTGAGTACCATTTACAAATATATTGAGACAACTAAAAAGGTAAATAACTGTTTTGTAATAAGAACCATAAAAAATAATGATACAAGGGAGTTCAATTAATAATGCAAAGGCAGACTATAAAAATATTTTATTGACAAACCCAGATGTATATATTGTTTTTGTAATAAATATTGCTACATATATGCATACATATGACGGTGCCAAATATCAAATTCTGTACCCAAAAATTGTTTTGTTTTCTAGAAAACTATAAATGTTTTGCAACTGTGCGTCTTAGATTTCAAATCTTGGATTTGTGCAATCTTTTGCACAACTTAACCACAAACATCTACATCCTCCTGCTGTTGTGTAAAACCTGCAATTAAAATCCATAAAAGCTTTCAGAAAGCTATATTCACCTATGTCTACTGTCTGGCTCCTCACACTAAATCCGGGGTTCATCTCCTCTCCAGGTGAAAGGTGGAAAGTGTCTATACACGTGCTCTTTGAGGCCCACGGGAATCTACGGAGAGGGGCATGAGCTAATTAAGGACTTCTACAAACAGGCTGTACAAAGAGGAGGTTTGATCATCGGGGGAGTCCCTGAAAACACTGAACATGGGCGGGTCTATGCAGGTAAAATTTTGTTTTTGTGAGAGATAACCACAACTTTAACAACATGTTATGGTTCTGTGAAGTTGTTGTGGAACAAAAACAACCTTTGTTCTATATTTGACTTTATCAAAAAAGGAAAGTTGACTAAACCAATGATGATTTAGTTTCTCAATAAGATGGAAAGCAGAAGTAAAGTTTTAAAGCATTTCATCTGCATTTCGTTGAACTGACTCTGTAATTGATAAACCTTATAGTACTGCCAGTGCAAATGATGATAAAAACAAACTGCTGACGACTCATCAACAACTGCAGGTCAATAAGAGAGGAAGCACAAGGTTTTTAAGATGGACACGACTTCAATCTTGATTTCGTCATGGTGAGACCGCTACCATGTGGCAGGTATATGTCAGCGGTGTCAGGGGAGACTGTTAAACTCAGCCCAAACAGTCTGGTTTTATTGATGAGCCTTCGTTCTTGAGCCTTTGTTCTTGAATCATGGTATCAGCTGTTACTATAACTGGTATCTGGAGCGTGACAAACAGCAAACGTTACGGTAGCTGATATAAATAAATAAATATTCAGGATGCAAATTCAATATCAGTGCACAGGACATCCTTCAGAATGAAGGTGATACCACTATTAAGTGGGAGCGTTATTCCTTTATAACACTATATTTATCTGGCAGCAGTGGAGATTATTCAGCCTTGGTTAATGCCATAAAACAATGTCTACTCCATCTCGATGTTTGCAATGTTCTGGGGAACCTGAACTGGGGTTCAGAATTTTGGTCAAAGACCCTAGCATGTAGATTGCTGGGCTAGAACCGTATTTTCACTATAGCATTGAGAAGTAATTAATATTGCTTTACTTAAAATTAGCATTTCAGAGCTGATTTTAAGAATATATCTTCAGCCAAGATCTCTTTGGTATTTTATGTATTAACTCAATATCTGCTGGAAAATCTTACTAACAAAAAAAGATTTATTTAATTAAAATAAGGTTATTTTTCTATCAAGAAACATTTTTGACAATGTTTTTTTTTTTCTGTGTAAGAAAGTAAGATACATTTCCTAGAAACAAAGATGTTTTTTGCTTTCTACAAATTTCTTTCTTTCAGTTAAGAGATAATGGTATCTCTCAGACTCACGGTATAAAGCTAGTCAAAAATGAACCTCTTAATGACAGACTTTACTGTTAAAAATATGAAAACAAGCTACAAAAGAGCCATGAAATACTTAGTTAAAAGAATTTTCCATCTATATTGGCTTGAGTCCTTGTAAAAACGGGCTACACAGGGTGTTTCAGAGTGATCTGTTTTCCCAGCAATACTTTCCAGCTCCACCTTGGGGACACTCAAGGTAATTGTGATTGCTTGAGGCTTGACTTTCCATTTAAGAAAAGTATTAACTTTGGAAGGCAACATTTTAAAGGATAGTAATCATGCTTCAAACTTATAACTTTCAACTTATAACTCTTTTCATCCAAACAGTTCAATTTTTTACTCGTCACTCCATAGAAAATTCTCTCAGATGATGGTCTTAAAGGTGTGTCGTGGCAAATCCAAATGAGTCATAAGTTTCTGGGTTAAGCAATGGCTTTTTACATTACCCTTCTCCGATGGAGCCTTGAATTTTGCAAACATGTATTGCAAAAGTGTGTTGGTTATTGAGGGGAGAGACACCTGCAGGTACTTGTCTTATTTGGATCTTTTTTGACTTCCTGAATATGCCTTTGCCATGCTCTTGAAGGGATTTTGAAAGTTGGTCCTTTTTGGGTAGATTCCAGCTGTTCCAGGTCTTCTCAATTTGTAGATTACCTAAGTGGAGACACAGAAAGACTCGTCCAGAGCCTTAGAAAAACCTTTGCAATCCTTCCCAGGTGGATCTCTCAAACAATAACATCCTCATCTCTCTGGAATTTCTTATGAATTTGGAATAAGTGCTACTTTTGAGACGTACGTGCCACCTTCAAGGTTCCAAAATATGTGGATGTGATGATGTGATTGAACAGGGCTGGTGGAGATCAGGTCTGGGAGTGTCTAGTCCAGCTGTACCAAGTTATTAATGCAGTTTGGAAGTTTTTGCGATTTAGATTCTGAAGGGTTAAATGCTTGTTCACACAACCCCAGTTCATATGAGATTACCCTTTTTTGTTCAATGAATGCAATTATCATTTAAAATACATTTTATGTTTACATACGTTACCAATATTTTGTGTACGGCATTATATGTCTACTGATGTAAAGTTTGAGAGTCTATACCCTCATTCAATGTGGGAATCACCAAATTATTTGTGTTTCTAGGCAACGTGGCCTGGATGCATGTACTTGCAGCCCGCGCCCTGAGAGAGAGACCACAAACAATGGGAGGTGAAGCTTTCTTCTGCTATGACGACTCACCCTACAAGAGCTATGAGAACTTCAACATGATTTTCCTCTCCACTTTTCACTTCCGAAGGCTCCGCATTCCCTTGCTGCTCCTCTGGTTCTTGGCGATGTTAAATGACCTGCTTCGTTGGATACTTAGCCCGGTGTACAACTTCACCCCATTGCTGAATCGTTACACCTTGGCCATATCTAGTACCTCCTTCACTGTCCGTACGGACAAAGCCCTGCGTCACTTTCAGTACCATCCTCTGTATGACTGGGATCAGTGTAAAGCCCGCACACAGAAATGGGTTGACACATTCCCTCTTGATAACCTGAAAGAATCTTAACATGACCTCAACTACTACTTCTACATACCAGAATCTACTAGACATGCAGAACTCCAGAAGTAGTTGTATAAAGGAGTAAACTGTTCTGAAGTGAAATGACAGAATACATGTGAAAGAATATTGACAATGTTTATAGAAAATGTCATTATCATTTTTATGAAACACAAATCTAGCACGTGTATATTAGAAAATTCTAAAAGCAATTGATTATATGATGCATATTTTGCAACCTCGGTTTAAAAGAATTACATATTTGTGGAAAATGCTTATTGATGTTTCATACAACCACCAAGGGATTGCGTCCTCAAGACTGGGCTGAAGTATGAAGAAATAAAATATTTGCGTGTATCTAAATTGGCATTCATTCACTATCACTTTATAGAACTGTATTTTAATAATATATATCACTTTTTAAATTTTCTATAATTTAAAGAAAATGTTTCCTAGAATTGCATTTATTAGGCTTTTCTCATATAAAGTAAGATCTTTTTTTTTTAATTTTTAATAAAGACTAATATATTCTACATTTCCTTGTAATTTTTCTTGCACTTGCCATCATAGGGAGATGCTGTACTTTCCTATTTCTCATACCATAACTCATTTAATTTATGTTTTCCTACTCATGGTAGGAAATCCCTGGTTTTGTTTCAGTGTGCACATGCATCACTGACATGAGTTTCTGGGAGTAACTCATGTCTGATTTCCATGGAGACTATTTCCATGGAGACGATACACGTTTACCTTGGTGCACGTGGCTGTCCTTCCCTCTCATATGGAAACTGGTCTTCAGCTTCCAAGAAAACCAGCTGGATTGGATTTATTCAAATGACTAAGACTTAGCAAAAGGGTGTTCCCTTACATAATAGCTTTACGCAATTCCAGGAGAATGAGTATCTATCATCTTCAGTTGATTTTCCATGGCAATCCTCATATTTTTACAAGAATTTTTTTTTTTTTTTAAAGCAGACATGACTCACAATCCCCTGACAAAGTCTCATGTCACCCTCAAACAAAACAAAATGATTTGATGTTTTGCTTCCAGAGCATAATTGAAAAACCTTTTTGAATTTTTATTTTTTCAACAGACTTTTTGCACACAACAGCCATTCACTGACATTATGCCTTTTACTGTTTAGGAACTTTTACTGTGTGTTTTCCATTTCCATAGCTGCAGGTTAAATTGTGGCTCATTCCCTGAAGCTTTCTGAGGGCATATTTACCTCTGCCAAGGAAGGAGGTTAGGTTTTCACTACTGTGCGTTTGTTTGTCAGCAGGATTACAGAAAAGCTGAATGGCGACATTTCATGAAAGTTTACACATTGGTTGGTGTTTGCATATCTTACAGATGATTCAGCTTTGGTGATGTTATGTGTAGCATTTTTGTATAACTTAAATACATTTTCTTTTTAAAAAGCTGTTTGCTCTTGCGACGTCACAATGTGGCTAGGCACTCTCTTGACACTGTCAATTTTTAATACCTTTGTTCCTTTGATTCGTTAAATGTTCCGAGGTAAGTTTTGGTCATGGCAGGGGTTTGAATTCTCTGAGTGCGTTTTCCTTGTTCAAAAACCGTTCAGTGTTATTTCACAAACCCGTATGTACTTTTCTCTCATGCTATGGATATTTAGAAACAAACTTTTCCACATTCCAATGGTAATTTTTCTACCAATTCCATTAATTTATTCTAGAAAATCCCAATGGAATTTTACTCATTCACTAACTAACCTGGGAGAAGGTAGTCATTTATGGTTACCCAGTCACAAAATTATGATTCCTGTAAACTTGTCTCAGTCTTGAACTCAAGGCATATGCGTGTGTGCTTGTGTTTGAAAGATGTTCATGCCACAACCTGTACAGTCTATCTAAAGCTCCAATGAGGGGAGTGCGCTATCTACTGGGGTAACAATATACTAAAAATTTTATTCAAGTATCTTTGTTGTGTTTTTTGACTGTCATAATTTTTCAGTAAGGAAATTTCTTACAATTATTTTTCGCGCTTTTAAGTTGCCTTTTTTGGCTTGATGCTTCTTTAAAGTTTTTTCATTTATCCAACTTGAGACACTGTAATGCTTTTGTGCATACTGGATACAATTAAATCGGATCTGAGAGACATATCAATTTATTGTATAAAATGCATTGCTTGTAAGCAACAGCATATTTTGATTATCTAATGGAAATGTTCTTATTTCCCCTTAATTATACCCTCCGAACGATGTGCGAAAAAGAATACAAAAATCAAAGAATGAAAAATAAGTTCACCATTTAATGAAAGTAACTTTATGCAATGGTTTATTTACATAATTTTCAACTAACCAACAAAAATCAAGATAGTGACCATGCCTGCTGTGTTTACGCCTCTACTCATGTGGAGTATGTACAGCCAATCAAACTTGCCGTTTTGATTCGTCAAAGACACAGCATTGCGTCATAATCAGCACAGAACAGGACCGTGAGTCCGCACAGAGTGTCGATGGTACTTGAATTGTGATTTTATCCAACCGTTGCGTTAAAGTATGAAAAAAAAGCAAGACCGTAACAAATTGAATATGATATATAAATAGTACATTTAATTTATAATGTACTTTACATTTGGATCAAATCTCAAAGTGCTACAAAGTAAAAGCAGATACAAGCATCAATAAAAAATAAAAAACTATATAAAAACCTGACCAAAAAGCAGCAATGTTAATTAAAGTTATAAGTTCTGCTAAAAAATAAAGTTTTAAGTCCTTTTTTAAATGTGTCAGTTGTCTGTGGAGCCCTCAGATGGTCAGGGAGGACATTCCACAGACGAGGGGAAGCAGAACAGAAGGCCGATCACCCATGGTTCTGAGCTTAGTCCGGGGAAGGAGGAGGCGGTATGAGTGGGTAGAACGGGGGGATCGTGTTGAGGTCAGTGGGGTGAGTAGTATAAACTGATATACAATATAAAGACAGATATTAAGGTTATACTGATCACCTAAACGAATCAGTATCTCAATTGTACGTGTACGATCATTTTCCTCAGAATACTGTCGCTGTAAGATCGCTTTGATACTACACACCTATCTGTAAGTGCTAAAGGGAGGCTCCCGTGTGGGTGCGTGCGTGCGTGTGGCCGACGATTTTGACAAGAACGCGCACGTAGCTGTCAATAGGAAATGCAGACATCGGTTATTGGATGTACTCCTGCTCCGGGAGTTGGAAAAATCAAACAAATAGTCCTTTCTGTTTTAGAATGAAAACTTTTATTTTAATTATGGTTTAAATTTGGTGGGATTTGTCGGAGGAAGTCTGACTGATGTAACCGACATTCAACTAGCTAACAAGCACTAATGCTAATAGTCATATTAGGCTAAGATAAGCTAACGTAACAAGCTAGTTTGTAACGTAGCTAGGTCTCTCGCCGATTGCAGCGAGAAAGCAGGACGTTTGTTCTCAAACAGTTGTGCGGTGCCTTTACTGATTTCGCTTTTCGCGGCTTCCTTTTACGTGGGAGATTGTGAAACCGGCGCTGTGGCGGGGTGGCGTGTGGATAAGAGACCCCTGGCTATCCAGGCGGATGGATCACAGTGACGCGCTGGTTGTGGGTGAGTTGAGCAAGATAGTTGTAGTTCACCGGGGTAGCGGTGTAGACAAGGCCGTGGACGCTGCCCTGCCTGGGCCTGGCACACAGGGAGGGTGTTGACTATTAGATAGTAGTCAACCATCAATCCCGCGTGCTGACTCGGGAAGTTAAGTGACTACAATACAGGCCACAGGAGAGTTTCTGACTACAATGTTGCGGATTGTTATTAGCTGCTAGGCTAGCATGTAACGGATAGCCGTTTGGAACCACCACTACTTCATCACTGCTACCCGGACGCTTTGTTTATAACAAAGGCCATTACACTGGTAATGTTGCATCTGCAGAAGAAACCTTAATTTTGGTTCTGTCAAAAATAACATCATCTGCCAAGGTGTTTTATTTTCGCGGATAAGGTATAGATTGTGGCGAAGTGGGATATTCTATTTAGTGTATTTTTTTAATTTTTAATTTGTTGTGTATTTAATATAAGTTTGATGAATTCTGCACTCCTGCTATCGTCATTTTGGCATTCGATACAAACTTCTCGTAGAAAAAAGGATAGCTTGAGACTTTCGTGGTTTTAAGCGAACGATACAAGTAAATTCAATAAGGCCTAATGAAGTAAAACCAAATAAATTATTTCGGGTAGCTTTTGCATATAACCTTTTAAGTCTGGACTGTGTTTCAAAAGAATGTATATTGATCTCACGGTTAAATTTCTCATTAAATGCATACATTTTTTTTAAGAAGAGTATTGTAGGCTATGCTGTATAGAAAATCACTTAAAGTCCACCACCAAGACATCACACCACTGTCGGTGAAGTCAGAATAACATAGGTGACACTGTCATGAGATAGTCAGTCAGTGGGAAGTATATATTTGGCGGCTGCAGAACATGTTGACCTCAAAGTTGATGTGTTGGAAGCAGGAGAAATGGGCAAGCTGCATTGTCGTTGTGAGTTTGACAGGGGCTGAATTGTTAGTTGAAAAGAAGACACATTATATAAGGTATATCAATCAATGTTGTGGTTGATCTGTGTATTTGTTTTATATAGAATTATATCTCATCTTTTGTGGAAATGTTTACCACAGTCATTTTTTTGCAGAGAGTTGCCCCTATCCACTTAAATGGTGAATTATTTCGATACCACCAACTTAAGGTTTTATTTATTATAAATGTATTACTGAAAGAGGGGATAAATGTGGTCTTTCAAAATAAAACTTTTTTCTCTTCGTAAAGGAGATATTCGTGAGGAACCATGGCTGAACTATCCACTCTATCCCCATTGCCACCTGCCTTGGGCGATCCTCATACTGCTCCATCCATTCCTCCTTCTTCAAAAGCACTCCCCACTCCAAACATCCCCGCACAGGAGTCTATCAGGGAGAGAGCCATACCCATGTCTTCCCACTACAATGAAAACACTTCGACTGGAAACTCTCCTGCTGCTGAGTCAGGGGGCTTTCCCTTGACTCCCAACTCACCATTGAGTCCTGTAAAACTCATTGTTGAGACTCCCCTCACAATATTGGTACATGAACGTACTTCACAGAAAGAAGAATCGACAGGGAAAGATACCGACACTGTAATCCACGTCAATAAGAGGGAGACAATGGGCAGTGACACAGGCCCTGCAGAACTCTTGAACACCAATACAGAGGACATGATATCCCCTTCTCCTGAGTGTAATGCTGGTCCTAATCTGTACCCCAGTGTGCAAGTCACTCACAATACTAATCCTGTCATGGATGATGGCGAACTGTCAGAGGGCCAAGACCAAGCTGCTACCGCTCCCAGTCCCACACCTGCACATCCAGCTTCCGCAGATACAGCAATTTCAGCAACAGCTGTAGAGGAAAACCATCAGCAACATCAACAACCACAAATTCCTCAAATCCAGCACCCTCCTCTCTCACAAAAATCTGATGCTGCCAGTACCCCAACCAGGGCAGAACCCCCCAGTCCTACTGTCCCAATAATCCAAGAGCCAATCTCTGCCTTCCCTCTACCCAACGCCAACCCACGGCCTGCCCCTGACACCCTCAGCTACCTAGAGTCAGCCAGCCTGATGTCTGGAACATTAGAATCTCTATCTGGGCTAGGAGAGGATGGCAGCTCTATTGGCTCAGACTCGGAAATCAATGGCCTGGCTATCAGACGCACTGATAAATATGGCTTCCTTGGTGGGAATCAGTACAGTGACAGTTGGTAAGTATTGGGACATTAATTCTGTGTGAAGGAGAGACACAAAAGACACAACTTTTTAATGCTAAATGTCCATGTAGATATTTCATTATCATCGTTATGAGATGTTATTAGGATATGTCCAGTATATAAAGGTAAATGACACATCTTATTTTTAATTTGCCAAATTGCATCCCCAAACATCTCACTCATTCTGTTGTCGTCTTTCTTCCTGGTCTCAACCCTCGCTCTCCTGTTTTCACCCTCCTCTCTGCTTCTCTAAACATAATGTATCTGTCCTTTTATCTCCCTTTGTCTGACTCAGAAAATGCTGAGGGCACATATGTGACTCTGTGTATACTGACTTTGTGTCTATGTATCACACCTCACACCCATTTGCTGTCTTCCTCTCTTTATTTTCAGATGTGCCTCCCCTTTCTGAAAAGCTAATTGATTTGAGGCTGTTGAATAATTAAAACTTATTGATTTGCCATTAGTTGTAGCAGTCAGTTTTTGTCAATGTTGAAAATGCAATGTTGTGCATGTGAAAGGCAAAGAGAAAGCAAGATGATTCATTTGTGACTTTAGACTAAAGATGCACATCTCCAGGCATTTAAAAATGTGTTACTTAAAAGTATAAAAAGAGTAAGGGTATTTCCCAGTTTTGGCCAACATGGAATAATTTTATATAACTCACTGTTACAGTGAAAAGGACCTCCGAGTTGACGTTTCCAGACAGAGAGAAGTAAAATGGCTTGATATGTTCCACAACTGGGATAAATGGATCAAACATCGCTTCCAGAAGGTATGCCTCTCAGACAATCGGAAGTTATACAAGGATTTGTTTGACGCAGAGGATATTAGATATGACATATTATCAAGTATGTTTTTGCCTCATAGGTGAAATTGCGCTGCAGGAAGGGAGTTCCATCTTCTCTCAGAGCTAAAGCCTGGCAGATGCTTTCCAACAGCCAAGATCTCCTACAGGCAAACCCTGGAAAATTTGAGGTATCAGTTTTACCATATTGTCTTTTAATGATTGCAAAAGGGAACATATAGGTATTCCTTGTTCTTCTGTATGTAACAAGGAATAGTCTGTCCAAATGTCGTAAAAAACCTGGACACAATTCAGTAATATTTAATACGTGTTTGTGGGGTATGCATCATATAATTGGTTTCCTCAAATTGCTTTTTTTTTTATTTTAATCAATTTTGAAATGTCCGTTGCTAACATTCACCTATGATAGCATTTATAGCCTATGATCATCATCAGCAGTAGCAGGGTCATCTGTGTATCTGGAGATGTAATGTGCAGCCAACCACCAACAACTCTATCAATATCAACATCTATAACAATATTGAGAGTTAATGGAGAATCTTAAGTATTTTGACTGAATAACAGATTCAAAGAAGATTGCAATGAAAAGTTGTTGCTGGGAAGAGTAATTTCAACACCAGGGTTGGGTCCCTGGCGCAGACCTAGATAGATGTAAACCTCTTATCAGGTCCGGTAAAATCCTGCCTTTCAGGGCTCTCTGCCTCTTTGGGGGTTACTGGCCTCAGTTGGGTCCTTAAATTGTTGGTTTGGTTTAATACAGGGCTTTGCCGTCAAATCCACAATGTGCATCGCTATCACTTTGGTGTGCCGTCAATGAATGCACCTGTTCTCTGTTTTGCTACCTCCGCCAAGCAGGATACATAACTCATACAAACAAATCCCTTCAATCTCCTTGTGCCGCCGTAGTGGTATGACTTTTTCTGGCTTCTGATTGGTCGGTACAAGTTTATGGTTTTAGGTATATCACCCCTTGTTGGCTCGGCATACTCTTCACAGCGATTGTAAGTGTGACTGACCATTCTCTTGTGGATGGAGTTAGATTTAAATCCACGTATGTGTGGACGTGATTACTTTCCTAAAAGAGAGGAGAAAAATCGCTGACTTAGTCCTTTTTTTTATTGCAGGAGCTGGAGAGAGAGCAAGGAGATGCCAAATGGTTGGACATTATTGAGAAGGATCTCCACAGACAGTTCCCATTCCATGAGATGTTTGCTGCTCGTGGTGGCCATGGGTAAAATACCAAACAAACAGATTCAGTATATTCAACATTAAAGTAAGAAACTTGAATTACAGGATTAGAATCTGCAGACTGACTGCCATCAAATTTTATTATCCTCAAATTAACCACTTGTTTATGATCCAAGCCAAATTTCCATCATGTCACTGTCATGAGTTTATTTCTAACAATCTGGCAGCTGCACTTATATGCGTATATCTGTCAATAAGTATACATGATTTTCATTGAGGGCTGACACCAAGAACAGAGTAAATTAATCACAATGCATATAAGAATATAATATAAAAATCATTTGGAAGATGAGCGATGGAGATGATTTATCAGGACTTAAATTTAATTGTAAAAGATTTTCAGCAATCCTCTCAAATAAACTATTGACAGATTTTCCACCTGATTAATTTGTTATGAATGGTTTCTCTGTTTTATACATTTTCCAGCCAGAGCCAAGGAGAGGTACAAACCTGTCGCGATTTTTATTGGATTTTGTCAATGAATAATTTTTTTACTGCAGGCAACAGGATTTGTACCGGATCCTAAAGGCGTACACCATCTATCGACCTGATGAGGGCTACTGCCAGGCCCAGGCTCCAGTGGCTGCAGTGCTGCTCATGCATATGCCTGCTGAGGTGAGTGTTTAGAGGTTCTCACTTTGTGGGGGAATAAAAGGGTGGATTAGTGTAATTTCTTTAATCATTACCTAATAAATAATTGTCAATTCTCTATTGAAATTGTTGAAATATGTTACCACCTGCACACAAGACAAAAAAAAATTGTAGTTGATGCCTGACCAGAGGATTTTCGGTAGAATAAGTTAACCTCACGTAGCGCATCAAAAATGCCCTTTGTTTCTGAGTAGAAAAGCTTGATCATTACCTTTTTTATCTCACTTTTTTTTTCACATTTTCGATAATCAAACAAAAACCAGTAGCTCAACTTAAAAAAAAATGTAATGGCGGTTTGTGGCATGGAGCTTCTGTCCATTTATTCACAGTAGGGAGTATCACTATCGTTTTAATTGCAGCCGTTTTGTTTTTAACAAAGGAAAACAATGAAGAAAGTCTGATTCGTTATTTTTCGTTTTGTCACAATACAGCTTTGCAGTTATTTACATACAACAAATATATAAAGAGAGAAAAGTGAGATTTTAACAATATGGAAATATACAATTCCATGTCCCTTAACGATACAAGTTAATTGACATTGACTTAACTATTTTCCTGGAGTGGCACCTACACACCACACAGGACAAAGTTACAAAGTACAAGTTATTCATTTTTTTATTCTCTATATAGAGATGTTGCCAGGCTGTCCTTGGTTTCTTTACTCTATTGCCACAACATTCTACTAACAATCAGCCTACTATGTATATGATTGGCAAACTTAAAATTTCTCCATTTTTCACAGCAAGCTTTTTGGTGCCTCGTCCAGATATGTGAGAAGTACGTTCCTGGATACTATAGTGCTGGACTGGTAAGTACATTAACTTGGGGGTGTCTTTGTCTGACCATTATGCCAGTTTTCTTGGATTTATTGAGTCATATTCCTGTTTTTTAGGAAGCGATCCAGCTGGATGGCGAGATTTTCTTCTCCCTGTTACGGCGTACGTGTCCGATGGCATACCGTCATCTAAAGAAGTTCAAGATTGACCCGATCCTCTACATGACTGAGTGGTTCATGTGCATCTTCTCGCGCACCTTACCATGGGCGTGTGTGCTGCGTGTATGGGACATGTTCTTCTGTGAAGGTAACATTCTCTCACTCATACTTTAGCCATTGATGAATTATAATGATCTCAGGAAACATTTTGTCAATGCTATTACTGACTTAAAAGAATAACATATTTCAGCAGTTTTAAACCTGCAGTATGAAACTTTAGTCTCATTCTAGCAGTGAGAATTATCAGACAAAACTTTTGAGAAAAGAAATTCCAAACAAAATAAAAATTTGTCACATCTCCATCAGCCATTTTTCTCCCGAATGAACTGGGTAATGCCAAGTCTAGTTGTTACAAAAGAGGACAAAATAGGTCATGGGATATCTGACTGCAATAAATACCTTAAAGGGGGAACAAAGTTAAACAAAGCAAAGCCTGAAATTCAAAGCGTTTATTGAAGTTTCTAAAAAGATTATACTTAACATAAACTGGAGGTACATTTGGAAGAATATGTTGAAAGTACTAAAAGAAATCTGTAAGACACAGACCTGCATATTTAACCGGCTTTGAAACCGTTCATGTGAGCCAACTGTCACGTTGCTAGTATAGACTCTAGACTGCAGCGCTGTTGAAGCAGACTGATATAACAAATGATAATCCTAGACTGATAGTGTCTGTAATATTTCTACACTTCTAGCCAACTTGGTATGCACCCTCTCTCTTGTCCACATGAGTGCTGCCCTGCAGTTGGGTAAGGAATGGAAAGAAAGTAGATGATGCTTTATCAAATTGAATTTTAAAAAAACTCAAGTGTTCTCCAGAAAACATATATATTTTTCAGTGATAGGCTTAATCGTCATTGATTCAACTTGTTTGACACAGGCCTTTATTTATTTGTTATGTGCACAGTATACTTAGCAAATGGAGTACTTTTATAGCTCAACTGCATCAAATACTCTGCACGCAACTTCTGCACACCTCACATTTTGTGGGATGTAGCTAATGCTGTCATGGACCAATGAAATATATCAACTTGAATAGTGCTTTGAGTGATTGGATGCAAGCTAAACTAGGTTAATGGCATTCTTTGATTGGAACAGCCTGATTTTGCTTGGTACTTTCTTAGGTTGATAGTTTAAAAATATTGAATACTGATGCCCAGTGCTATAAATATGTGAAAGTCGACCCTGCAGGTTTGAGAATTCTGTTTTATTTTTGATCTGTAACTCGACCGTAAGCTGACTCGAATCTCTGGTTATAGGGGTGAAGATCGTGTTTCGTGTGGGCTTGGTGCTACTGAAACAGATGCTAGGCTCCGTGGATAAGCTTCGGGAATTACAGGGCATGTATGAAACCATGGAGCGTCTAAGAAACATCTCACCAGAATCTATCAGAGAGGACTTATTGGTGCAGGAGGTGGGTCTCTGACTTATGGCTTAATAGACTAAAAACAAAACCTGCTTCTCTTTTTACACAGACACCCGGTTTGGAGTACCTTTGCCCTAGATTGCCTAGTCTAGTTTTCTTCACTTCCTGTGTCTGTCTTGTCCTTCTCCGATGTGTCGTCTAGATTATCACACTACCAGTGACGGAGGGGCTCATAGAGAGGGAGTGCAGCATCCAGGTGAGGAAGTGGAGGGAATCCAGAGGGGACCTGACACACCAGCCTGGCCGTCGTCTCCACGGCACCAGGGCCATCTTTGAGTATAAACGCCGTGTTGAGGCCATCAGGTCCGGCGGAAGCTTCTCTTTCCTGGGAAGCCCTGTTCCTCCTCCAGGACCCCTCCGAGCCTCTTCTAGCCTCCTCTCACTTCATGGCTTCCGCAAGTCCAAGGCTTCTTTCTACTCCCAACCCAAGAAAGGCTCTTTTTCTGGGCCATCAGGAAAAGAGGGTCTGCGGCATCAGTCCCCACCTGCAGTGGCATCAAGCACTGCACAAGGCCCAAGCCATAAACCACCAATTCCTCCAGGAGCAGGTCAGAGGGTACCGATGCCCCATATTCAGAAACCCTTAGTTGGGGATGTGGCTGGCTCCTCACGAGATTTTGCAAAGGCTTCTGAAGTCGCTTCCGCACAGGACCAGCCTGCTGCCTCAGCCCCAACACATAACACAGCACCGACACCTGGCACTATTGCCCCCTCCCCTAAGATTGTCTCTGAGCAAATTACTCCTACTATTCCCTCTCCTACGGCAAACAACACTCCTCTGCTGCCATTTCCAGATTCAAAAACAGAAGTGGTGACTGCCAATGATGCCACTGCTGGAGAGGAAGAAGGGAAGAAGAAGAAGAGCAAAGAAGGCAAGAAGAAGGAAAAGGAAGAGGAGAAGAAAAAAATGAAGGAAAAGAAAGAAAAGGAGAAGGTGGAAAAGGAGAGGCTCAGGAAGGAGAAAGAGAGGCTGGAAAAGGAAAAGAAGAGAGGGGGGAAGAAAAAGGACAAAGGGGGAGGAGAAGCGGAGGACAAAATTGGAGCCACAGCAGCGAAAGATTCGGCCTAAATTTCCACCCTATTTATGGAGCATAATGAAAAGGGACAATGGAGGAAAAAAAATAGTTCAAGTTAAGAAATGAACCTGAGAAACTGATAGTGATTAATTTAAAAAAAAAAAAAATGGTATGGCTTTCTGCATCATTTTGAAGACTTGATGTCCCAAGACCATGGTGGAGAAAACTGGATTATGGTTTTAATAGCACCTCGGGGGGTGGGGGTTTAACCCTCTCTCTTCTTTTTTTTTTCACCCCATTTTATCAAGCTGGGACTAATATCATTTTTCAACTGGAGCAAGGACTGTGAGTCTGAATAGTTGTCAGAATTTTACAGTTATTTTTAATTTTATTTAAATTATTTTTTTCATTTTAATCATTTTCATCATTTTCATTTTTATTTTCATTTCATTTTATCAATCAGGTCAGAAATTTTTGACGCAATAAAGCCTGTAATTAGAAAGGTTTCTTACGGTCCATAGGATCTGGTGTACTCCATACGTCCCATCACTTCCCATCTGTGGTGCTTACAGCATTACGAAAAGAAAACATTATGAATTCAGCTCAATCGCAGGCACTGAAGGTGAAAATGCTAGTAATGTTGTTGAGGATGTATTTATTGTCATGTTAAATGTTGTGTGTGTGCCTTAGTAGTATAGTGTGTTACTGTTCTGTGGGTTTTCAGTTTAAATGGTATGTCTCAGAGCTTGATTTCAGCAGGAAGTGGGTGCATGATGATAGATGAACCAAGCAGTGACTGTGCACACATCCTGCAGACCAAATATCCATCTGTAAGATTTATCTTATTTTGAGTTTGACAAAACAAAATCCTACATTTTATTTATCCAAATTTTAGTAAGGGTAAGACCAACCCATGATAATGTGATTTCAAGTATCTTAAGAGAATGAAGGAGGATTTTCTTTGCACTTACAATTTTGTCACAAAGCACCACAGAAATTGACTTCACTCCGAAAGTGTAGTAACTTAAAAAAAAAGATTCTCAGCCGACCGGTTTCATTATTTGAAATCTGGTTTTTGAGGACCTTTAGGAAGCCACTTGACTGGAGGCGCCAGGTGTTCCAATGTAGCATTAACCTCTGATCTTTTGACCTTCGGGCTGCGATGTATTTATGTACAGAGTGGTTTATTTAATCAAATATAGTATATTATGAATTATTATTGTTTTGGATCCGACTATTTTTCTATGTAAGATACATCTGGTTAACTGGAATGATGGCAGACTACGCTCAGTGTAGTCACTGGGGGATCATTTAAGTGTATTTTAGATTTGTTATTTTCTTTGCAAAGTCCTTCGCTTTAACTCTTTGGACAGCTTGATGCATGTCTTTGTTATTATTTAAGTTTACTGTCACTATTTGTTTTGGTCATCCCTTAAGTCTCCAGTTTACTGAAGTCCAGTATTAAGCAGACTTGAGTGGAAAAATGGGGCCCCTGACAGAACAGACAGCGAGATGAGTAATCCAGACAAATGTTTTGGGAGTTGAAGGTCTTACTTGTACTGTATAATAATATATTATTAGGGGATTTATGACCTTTGAATAATTCTTTAATTCAACATTACTATGTCTATCTCACCAAGTTGTGTTGTAATATTTATAATGACTTATGAACTAACCCCCTAACCTATTTACACTCAGTGTTCTGTACTATAAAATATTTATGCATACGTTAAATTGCACTGAACCCCCATCAGATGAATAGTTCCAGGTAGTAAATGTAAAACCATTTGATGGCAAAAAACCCCAGAGATGCTCGTTACCTGTACTGTTTTTGTAGTTGAGGATTAGAGGGACTTGGATGTAACTGTAGCAGACATGTCCTCCTTGTTCCTTGTTTTTCCACTTATTTCAGGTCTTGACATTGGCTCTTGCTTGAATATATTAATATCACACACACTCCCTTCCTCTGTTCTGGTGCCAGTGCATTTATAGGCACAGATTAGTGTTAATGGGGATAAACTGAACACATCTATGCAAACATAATGACTGTTGATAGTGTGTGGAAAAAGCAGTTGTGATCCCGAGCAGCAGATTGATGCTATGGAATAATCAAATGTGTGAATCGTTGGAGCTTTTTCAGAGCACACTGTCAGGCCTGTGGACAAAAATGTTTTTTGAGCAAAATATCTGAACCGCTTCTGTTGTGATACTAATGTCATTTCTCTTTGTTCAGCGGGCTGGAGACATCATTAAGATCAAATTAATGTCCTGCTAGCTTTGGATTTTCTGTCTAATCAGCTCTAAACAATATTGAGGACGAATCAAGAAATCCATTTCTATAAGTCCTTAGTGCATTTCTGCATCAATCGCCAAAATCGTTGCTCTCGATAACATTTGATTGGTTATGATCCCACTGATGCAAATATTTAAAGAAGTTATTTTTCCACCACACTATTATGTCTTCTGTGGTTTTAAGTTTACATGTCACTCTTTCAGAAGTGAAGTAATAGCTAAATAAATTCATTCCTTCAGATCTACAAATGATGTATTTAATTGATGATGATGACATTTGTGATGAGTAATAAACCATAATATATTAAATGTTGCTGGATTTTCTTATTAGTGTTCTATCTTTTCTAATTTGGAGTTTGTCAGTTTGTGAATGGTATTCTGATGTATTTATAAGTCGAACATGTTGTAGGTCTGCTTTTGCAACTGTCAATTTTCAAGATTTGGTTTAAAAAAATAAACGTTTTTTGTTTTAACAACCAGGGAAAGTCAGACGCTTAATGGATTTAGTCTCTTAGTGCAGAAATGTGGAGTTGGTGCTGCTGCTTTGCTCAGTGACTGCTGGTAGTTTACTTTTGTTACTTTCTCATGTAATTTAATTAGATGTTTGACTAGCCTACATTATTAAGTAACTCACTGGTCGTTCCACTGGATTCATATTTGCATAGTGGTTAATTTAATTGACATAATTGACACTACAAAAAAATAATTTGGTGCCATTAATTGAAAGGATCCCATTTTGTTATTTTAATTCACCATTCTATCACTGTTTAAAACCTTTTATTCTCAGTTCTGCAAAGTCATGCAGTCATGCAGCCACCACACTGTAGTAACTTCTCGCAATGACTCAGTGGTTTTTTATCCATGAATAAAAGTGGTTTTGTTTGAAGTAGCGGTTCTTTGTACAATTAGTTTATTACAATCGGCAATTAAACCAATTTAATTGTTACTTAGGAGTAGCTTTTGTGCTTCCATTGTGAAAAATTGGTTGCTTTCTAAACTACTATTTCAAAGTGACTCCTAATTTAAAAGACAGGAATCTGTGCATGCATATGTAGTGAGGCTCCACTAGATTTCACTGATTGTGTTAACTGAACTAATTATTTCACCAGCCTTGTTTCCTCCCTCGAACCCTGTCCCACAGAGCCAACTGAACAGACACTATTGTACAAAAGGAAAGAGATTTTATTCACAGTTTGTCCCTTTTATTCATTACAGAGGAAAGGCGAGGAAGTGTCCAGTCACTGAAGTCAAGACAGCTTATGGAAAAAAAAAAAAGATGATTTGTTTGATGCAAGAGGGAGCGGGGGGAAAGAAATCGAAGATTTGAATGTTTTCTTTCGACCCTTTCTCTCCTCTCCTTCAACTGTTTTCTTTTTTTTCACTTTTCAAGGAAAAAAAATCTTGTCGCTTTAAATCGGTAACCTTTTTCTTTCTTACCTGCAAATGTTCTCCCTCCTTTTACCTATTCTAGCCATGAGGACCTCTTCAAAATTTGGAATGAAGTCCTCAAATTCGTGAGCCCCACTGCAGAACAGTAAGTTAAATACTTAAATACTGAGGGGAGCAGAAGGACACATTTCATTCACCCGCCTCAGAGGCTGGAGTGAGATGGCTAGATGCAGATGTATAAAGGGGAGAAGATGGAAGATGGTTGCAAGGAAAGAAAAGGTTTTGAGAAAAGCTTGTTGATGGAAATGATGTTCGAGGATAATTTTATTGAAAATCACCCCCATTCCCCATAAGCAAACATAGACATCCCATGAGCATCGGCACTCTCGTGTCAGTATGACAAGTCTTTGGTAAGAACATGAGCCGCTGAGCACATGGGTTTACACAAGAGGTGAGCAGGAAGGAAAGGGAAGAAAGAAAAGGACAGGAAGGCAGAAAAGCAAAGGGATTGTTGTCTTTCTTGTCTTCTAGCTTTCTTTACTCCTCCTTCTCCTCTCCGTGTGTGATGACGTAGCAGATGTTCTTGTAGTCTACGTTGCCAGCAACATCTGGGGGGAATGCGGCCCACATGTTCTTAATCTGAAGGAGAAAATAGCAGGTTGGAAACGGCAGGTGAGGGGAAAAACATTTCATATTCTTTAAACTATACATATTTTAAGTCCACAACAAAAAATTATCTTTGTGGTGCTCACACTTAAGGCAACTATCTTAACAAAATTTCAAATTTAACTTATTTATTCACCCCCAAATAATTTTTTTTCCTAAGACTGATAGACAGACAATGGATAGATATACATATCATGGGGGAAAATGACATTTTTCTTATGAAATGCTTGTGGAATTGTTAGCCTCATAAATGGACACTATTATATCTGGCTATTTTCAGGACGTTCTTGATATAAAATATATAGACCATGAAATGTACAGCTTCTTTCTTAAGGTAGTTTTTCCTTTCTTTTGAAAAATGTATTGCTAAAACAAATCTTAACAATAAGTTGCTAATGGACTACAGTGCTCCATTTGCATTGAAACCAATGAGTAACTCTTCAAAAAAAAAGACGTAGTGTTCCTCCAACATGGGGACTTTACCTCATCCTTGGAGAACCTGTCACACTGAGTGGTCAGGAGCTCCTCAAGGCTGAAATAGGCAAGGTTTTAGCAGTTATTAAATCTGAATTCTATGTATTTTGTCATAAAGATTAGGATAATTGCAAAGTACTTACAATTCCTTCTTGATGCTTCCAGTACCCTCGGGGTCCAGGACCTTGAAGGCGCTAAGAATAACGTCCTCGGGGTCAGCACCTAGTGAAGACAGATAGAAAGGGTTAGTTTACTTTACCACTCTGTGACAATGGTGAAAGACACACTACTTAAGTGAAAGTAACAGGAAGCCACAATAATTGAAGTACAGTGTTCTTAAAAATGAAGGGAATACAGTGTCCCTCTAATTTCTTTAAGCTTCGTGTATGACATGGTACAATTCATATTCGGTGGTATATACAACTCTCATAGAAATTAGAGAAACACTGTGTTCACTTAATTTTTTTGAGTAGTGTATAAGCAATAGGAAGCTCAGTTCCTCCATTATGTCATTACACCTAAAACCAATAGTCAAATGATAGTTTAGTCCTTATGACATGACTCACTGATCATAAAACCCTACTCCTTGATTATTGAAAAAGAATATTTCAGTAAGTTTGATAGATATTTAAACATCTAACTGAATCAGCACAGTATCAGCAACAGTATGATCCTAGTTCAAGTATGTATCACTATTACTTCTTGTATCACTGTGGTTCATTTTCTGCGTGGCCTATATATATATTGAGTCCAGATCACCATATCTGGTACTTTCATATATGTAGTTTTTATGTCATGTTATCCTGGACCCATCTGGAAGAATGACTACTTAAAAGAAGACATTCACTGCCAATAGATGTCACACCAGAACCTCAGGTCCTGTCTCTTAATGTTTAAGAGAATGAAAAAGTTATGCAAAATCCATCTCCTAACAATGGTTGTGCCTAAAGATTTCATCAGCTCCTGCTTTGTCCAAGACCAACCTCTTCACCTACTTAATTTAAAATCCATTTCTGAACGGACAACCAGTGTGGCAAAATACCTCTTCCTTTGTGATGGTAAATACATGTACATACCCCAGACATCATTCTGAATCATATACAATAATCATCATTTGCACTGAATTATTTATCAGACTATTAGATGATGAGGTGATAGTCAACTGTGTGTAATGTTGTTACAAGTGTAATGCAACTACAAACACTTGGTTGGTGTAAATGAGACACCCACCCTTCAGCTTCTCTCCGAACATGGTGAGGAAGACGGTGAAGTTGATGGGGCCGCTGGCCTCCTTGATCATTGCCTCCAGTTCCTCATTCTTCACGTTCAGCTGGCCTGAAGAGCCAGACAATTTGGATTAGCATTGAACACAAATTCCAAAAATGTATCCCATTACCACAACTCACCCATTGAGGCCAGGACGTCCCTCAGATCATCTTTGCTGATGATACCGTCTCTGTTCTGGTCAATGATTGTGAAAGCCTTTGAAGAAAAGAAGCAAAAGTTTATTTCTTGAGGGGAACTTGAAGAACAGGTGGGTTGAGGCCATGCAATCTAGTGTGGGGGTGCATAAGATGGCCTTATGTGCCCCCAGTACGTCTAGTCTTACATTTTAATCTGGGAAACTATCATTAGAGAACCGACAGCTGTCTGATCTGCTCAACATGTGTAATTTACACCTATGAAACTTAAGATAACCTATTGGACTTGAACTTGTACTTAGTCACCGACCTTTTCTCTACTCTGCGTTCCTATTCCTTACCACACGCATTTTCTTTGCTCCGACAGATCCAAAATACCCCTGGCTGCTGGCTTTCAATCTTTGCAACGTGCTAAGATCGTCCTAATCATTGTGTCATGCATTCCCTGTGTGGCACTCAAGAAGCCGGTATCAATTATCGCGGAAGGAATGTTTCCACTATCCGCGGCACATATCCCTTAACAATACACTGAACATACAGACACCATCTTTATCCGATCTCTTGACAGCTCATCTCTATAAAATTGCATCTCCCTGACCTTCCACAACCAGCACTGTTAGCAACACACACACACCTACACAACTACACACACACTTACACACACATCTACCTTTTAACTTATTTTAATTGCACATAACGTTTAATTTTAATTTAATTTATTTTAATTTATTTTAATTGCACATAACACGATGTTATTCTTACTCTGTGTTATTCTTACTCTGTGTCATTCTTACTCTGTAACATGCTCTGCTGCTGTAATATTGCAATTTCCCCATTGTGGGACTAATAAAGGCTATCTATCTATCTATCTATCTATCTTACCGAACTGAAACACATGGAGATGACACCTCACTTTTAAACACCTCACTTTCTCCTTTTGCTTTCTCAGCTAATCAAATCGAGTTCAAAGCCACCATGGAACTGAGAGCACGTTATAGGAGGGGCATACTTGGGAGGAAAAATAGGATGATATTCCAAAAAAATTTATTAGAATGATGTATGGGCCCTATAGAGAAAGCCAATATACAGGGCTCAACATTTATCAATTTAAGTTTTGTTTTTAAAGAATCCAACCATCTATGTCTTTTAAGGTCCAGCTGTTCTACTTGGCATCCCAGCCTTCAACAAGTGCTTTAAGGAGATGTCTAAGTGACAGCTGGGGGCGAGGTCAAAGGTGAGCAAAATATTGAGAGCTTCAGATGGTGTCAGAAATTTTAGAGCCCCTCCTAATGACATTCTCGCGCTTATTAAATTGTCATGGGAGAAGAGAGGGGCACACAGAATAGCAACTGCTGTGAAAATGGATCCAAAGCTGAATAACCAAACTCTAATTTTGGTTATTGTTTATAAAGAATGAAAACTACATAGCATTCATTTGAGGTTCTTTTTACAGTGTATATCTATAAAGGGAACATGGATATGCAAGGTAGTGGTAGCTTCCAGAAGCTACCACGAGTGATGCCCTTACAGCGGAAACGAAATGGGCTTCAAGGGATCGTCATCGCTGACTGATGAGCAAAACCTCACCTCTTTGTACTCCTGAATCTGGCTCTGTTCAAACATAGAGAACACGTTGGAGGAGCCGCCATCTCCTGCTGCCTGCCTCCTCTTTGCCTTCTTTGGTGCCTGGAGGACAAACACGGACATGAAACATCTAAGTTAGGAAGCTTTCAACTAAAACTCACAGGAAATATTCTATGAAATGAATTTGTTTAATTGGTTAATTAGATACCCACAAAAATCTAAGAAATGCACTCAATTATAAGTAGCAGACTAACATTTATTTTTACATATCGTTACAACAATGATGTCAAGACTTCAAATTGATTCTGTCAAAATAGTCGTGACACCAAGACCCACAACTTTAACAGATTAAAAAATAATCCTTATAAATATGATGACTACCAATATGACATGCATTTTGCCTATGAGCATAAATTAGGATTTCTTTGATCCTTCTTCTGAATTTGGCCTTGCCATCAAATCATCAAATACATCTATTTGATGGCAAGGTACAAATAGAATTGTATAACACGAAGCACCCTGGCATCTTTAAAACTGCATCAACAAGAACAGCAATTATGCATAAATCCACCAAAAAATGTCAAAAATCATTCCATCTACTGCTAGTGTTCCCGAGTGCTCCCATCATTTTGTTAACTTTGTTTCAATGGTCATCAAAAACTGATGAAAAAGTTTAGTTAATCCAAAGGGTTGTGATTTCCCGGTAGGTACTTCCACCAGCTTATTGCAGAGATGTGAGGACCCTGGTACTCACCATCTTGAGACGGTTTGAGAGGAGGTTTGGATGATCAAGAAGGAGAAGAGAGTGTGAAGCCGCATTAGACGTATATTCCCGGGGGCTTATATACCCCAACAAGCCAATCTAACTTTAGCTATGGCCTCAAGTTTGGATGGGAATTAAAAGAGAAGGGAGGGGTTGTGGCTAAGGATGAACTGATGGCAAAAGTGAAGGAGACAGAATGGCGATGCTCAGTATCACCTTACAGGAGATCAGAAATAGACCCCAGAGTCTTGGAATTAAGTAAACCTGATAGCTGAGGGAGCTTGCTGTAGGTTTGCACTCCCACGTGGACTAATAAGGACATTCGGGACATGGATGCTGGATAGATGCACTGGATACCGCCTCTCCACGCTCCTTCAATCCACCTCCATCTGCCTGCATGGAGGCAGAGCTGCTACTCACAGACTTTATTTTTGGTTTCTGATGTCCATTGCCATATTACAGACTGAGACACAAGCATTCTATATGCTCAGCAACAGATGCAGCTTTTACTCTATATGTGCACGGCTCGCCTCTCTTATTTTAAGTTGTGACAAATTAATGATCCAAATGTCAAATTTTGGATTTTCCACTAGAAGTTATGATGGTGGGAGCTCTGCATAACACCAAATACGTACGATTACACGAAAGCATCTGGCTCCTTCCTAATTACATATCAGTGTATCTTCACAACAAACCAAAACTGTACAAGGAAATATTTGAACTAAATATAAAACTTTATTTATGTAACAGTGGATATAGAACATGGGTATGATTTAAAAATAAAATATGTCCTTGAATTTAAAGCCAGACTATGAGCACCTCTGTTGGTTTCAATATAAATTATGACAGTGCTTGACTTTATGTAGGCCAAATCTTTTTTTTTACTTCTCATTTTACTTCTTTTAATGCTTTATTATGATGATTAAGGAGAATTTAAACAAATTGGTTAACATAATTAATGACAAACAAACTTTCAGTGATATATAATTAGTTTTAATTTTTCAATTAACTTTGATGAATTGAGAATACTAATCAAATTTTCTTTAGCGCTGTTGTTGTTACCGTAATTATCTTTGATTGTGAGCCGCAAAATAATGAGGTATGTACAAAGTTACAGCAAATCAAAAAAATGGAACAAAGTAAAAGTAATTCATCTACAGTACTGATCAGTGTATAAAAACATTTCAGTGTGTAGCTAACTGAGGTGGAGCTATTTTAATATACAGTATCTAACATGAGATCAAGCAGTTCAGTTCAGTGTTTCCAACCTTGGAATCTACCCCTTCAAAGGGTCACCAGATGAATCTGAGGGATCATGGAATGGTACTTAATAATGGTTTTAAATCATTAGGCGATAATCATTCATCTTTATTGATGATATAATGATTTTTAAATAAAAGCTCTGTAAGGTTAGAGACAATTTGCTGCCTCTAACTTATGATAATTAACTAAATTTTGATTGCGCAGTTTAATAGCGATAGAATAATAGCATCAATTAGATTGACGCCTCGCTTTCCGAATGTAGTTCTCTCGCTGGTTCTGCAGCACTGACACAAGGAATAATTCCAGGGCTTGAAAGCACTTGTATTTTCCTACTTTTAATTACATTCACCAAGAATGTTATGTTTTTAAACTATCTGTTTATGTCTTGGTTTGCTGGTATGTTTGTTAGCAGAATTATGCAAAACAGTTACTGGATGGATTTTTTTATGATAAGTCAGGAACTTAATTCTCCTTAATTGCATAAACTTGTTTCCTCTGAACTAGGTGGGGGAATGGTGAGGGCATCACATGGGCAGGCAAACTAAACAGATAGAGATTGTTTGCTTTTAGCAGAGGGATGAGCTCTGATGAGTGCTATTCGAGGTTTTAAAGCAGCTGTTAACGTTAACTGTTAGAACAATATAGTGGAGTTAAACAAACGATAATGGGTTAAAACATAAATAACTATAAATGGAAAAATACTTGATTGCTGCATGTCATTAATGAAACTTTCCATCACAGCATGGATGCAATTATGTAAGATTGAAATTACTTTTCAGGGTCACTTTTTTGTTGTTGCATATGACATATATGAAAGTGTCTACTTTCATTCATTTTTAACTCGTTAGGGCTTTTAAAAGTGCATGCTACTTCACTCTCCGCTGCCTTACAAGTTAAAGTAACCGCTGGCTGTAGTCAGATTTTCTCTTCACTTCCAATGTGTGAGTTTGGTGACTGTCCTCAGTTATGAACACTTTCCCTGCTGTTTACCCCCAGTACCCCTCTAGTGCAGAGTATCCAAGGATTACTTCTGCAGTGGGATGGCGGCCAACTATCCCAGAGGAACATAAAAGGGACAGCTGAAGGCGACAAAAATAGCTAAATAAACTTGACAGTCTGCCAGCGTACCGGATCCTCAGAGCAAAATACTTTCCTCAATTTGTTTTTTAAAAGTTTAATATCCAAATTGACGTCAGGTAATCTTTTTGAGTTTCATTCATAACTTTGTTAATTTTACCATTAGAATCATTATTATTTTTCACTCCCCTCTCTGGTCATACCAGTTTGTGTTTCCACTTACCTCCTCTCTCTGATGAGTCATGTCATGCTCTTTGTCAGTTTCCACTCCTGCCTTGGATTACACAGACATTTGTTTGTCTTGGAGGTTCGGGATATCCAGAGTCTGACAGGAGCTGTCAGTGCTCCCCTTGCGTGTGTGGCTCTTGACCTTTGATCCCTAGTTTACTTGATTGTCACCACCTTATTGCATGAATGAAATATGTCACGGCACATATTTTGACTCAAATTTCAACCTTAAATACTTTTAAAAATGTATACATATGATGAACCACTTGAATTTCAATACCCATTTAAGTCTTCTTAATAAGATTAAATTCAACTGTGTGTGGAGGCAGTAATTGTAAAAGGTCATCAACTGAACTTGACCCATAACAGGCCATAGTCATGTCCTAAAGGATACTTCTCTCTCTTATCTGCTCTGACATCATTGCGTTAAAATTTGACATACTTCAATGTTTAAACTGCCTCTGATCCTAGATGGCGTGGGATATATTCTACCATACAATGCCAAAGTACAGTATCTATAAAAATTTTTGATTCACTAAATCAAGTGATGGTGATAGTTTTGACATCTTAAAGTATTTAGAGGGGGCTTCTCTCCGCTAAGAGTTCCATATGAGTTGAGTTTATTTCCTAAATAATTATATTTTCAATTATTAATTTCAAACACTAATAATGTTAACCGTCATTGCGATATTTGTTTCACCAAGAAATATGCTGTTCTTCTTTATGCTGTTCTTCTTTTTATGTATTCCTTGCAGCCATTATGGATCCTTTATTCTTTTCAATGTCATTTATCATTTATTAATGACATATTATTTTTATTTTAAGATAAATAATCAACATCATTAAAAAGAACTCTGAATGACTTTCATTGTTGTTAAGCTAAAACCAAGTATAAAACATAACGATGTTTCTCTTTTTTGGCTTATTTGCACAGATCTCTTTTCATTTCATTTTTAAGCAGCAATCAGCTAGTCTTGTCTTCAAAGAATTGACTTGATATCTCATCTTGATGATTAATTATTAGAAAGTGACAAAAAACTAGCCCTTCACGTTTGGTTTATTTGATCCACTGTATGCTATGGTTCCAATAAAAAGTGAGAGTGAGCTGTACCATCTCACACTTCTCACAGATGTGTGAGTTTTGATTTTTAAAATCAAACTTTTAATAAACAAAATAGCTTCACTTCGCAATGTGTTTACACTTCTAACATGAAGGAATGTTTGCATACCAATGTCCACACTTTTCAGAGGGTTAGTTGTTGTAAGGTGACACATGTTGTCGAACTCCTCTGAAGGCATCCATAACTTTTAAAATGACTGGTGTGACTGTAGGCGCTGGAATCTGGAGAAGCTCCCAGTTTGTCCTATAGAAGAACCATGACATGCAAGGAACGAGGGCTGCCATATTTGTCATGTTATACCCTTGTGCGATTTATTACCTCCTAGTCTCAGGTTGCCCTGTTTTGTTATTTGAGCCGAAATTTGAAAATGTTCATTTTCATAGCCCGGTCAGATGTCAGCTTTTGCTTTTTTTTTCTCTGGTGGCTTTTTGGCTTGGTTAAAATATGGCTGCTGAATGAATAGTTTATTGGTAAAAGTTATAATAATAATAATAATACATTTAATTTATAATGCACTTTACATTTGGATCAAATCTCAAAGTGCTTATGATAGTTTCTCACCACTATGTTTTACCCTTGAAGCTTTAGTTTGTTTTTGCTTTTTTGGTCCAGCTTGTCCATTCAATGGCATGTTGTTATGATCCAATTAAGTAAGTAAATGTATATGTGCATTAAAGGCCCAAAATGTTAATTTGTCAGTGTTAACACTCCGTTGTTCTTGTGTCATGTTCCATATATCTGTCTGCTATTTCTTCAGGCTAGGCTTCTTCAGTTGTGACGTTTCACCTCTCATCCAGGCTTTTTGGATGAGAGGTGAAACATCTTCAGTCCAATACAGAAGTCCAGATGCTTTGGATTCAAACCACATGGATTACCTGGATGAATGGAAATCTTTGATTATTTCCCTGCAGCCCAGAGTCAGCACACTGTTCCTGCAGCACCCTCTGCTGTTTCACATCATCAACTGACTGTCTCATCACATTCAGTGCAAGTCGGAATTCTGCATAGAAGTTGTTTTCTGCATAGAAAACATATAGAGAAAAGACAGCACAACTTACAGTACAAAATTACAAACTTCTTGTTTATGAATACCCATCCCAAAAATGAACACCGCATTATTCTTAATGTTATTATTTGATATTTATATTTCACTAATGGTCTTTCTCTTCAGAATGTTACTCAAAATGTAAAGATTTCTTAAATGATGTACTCTCCACCCTCCAGTTTCATGATAATCGATCAGGTAGTTAATGTGTAATTGCCAAAAACTGTCCAAAAGGCCTTATCTCGCAATGTTTAAAAGAGTGGAAGTAATTCTTGAGTTTGCACATTTATCCAAATCCTCTGCAAATGTAATATGTCCTTCCTGTCACATGATCAACTCTTCCTCAAAGCTTTATCTAAATTTTGTGGTTTGTGCTGCATCAAAAATGAATCATCATTTTCAGATGTGGATGATTATTGCAGCTAGTTTTTTGTTTTTTTACCTGACATTTCACCCAGAAACTGTCCACCACTGAGGGCTAACTGATTGTTCACCTGTACAACTAGAACTAGTACTATTCCAAAGTGAACTAAGTACTGGGTCATGTATTCCCCATAATTTAAGTTTCTAAATTGTGTTTTTCGATGTAGCTATATAATAAATGTTTACTCCTGTCACTATAGTTTGTATTACATGTACATGCAGGCTACATAGACATGCCTTCTGTGAGGTGTGATCCTGCTATGCTGGAGGAGGTCACTTAATACTTGTAGGTAAACCTAACTAAGGCCAGTACATTTACTTTCCGACTATCCAATATTAATGAACAAATCTAGAATTTATTTGCAAGCTTATGTCAAAAAGACAATTTTAAATGATAAACTTTCAGTTTCAGTTATTCACAGCTCTTTCCCTTCCCAGTGACATTTAACCTGCACCTAGATGCCATTAACATGCCCAAGACTGTAAAGTCACAGGCTTACTCTCTCACCACCTCCATCTGCTGCCTCTGCAACGAACAGCAAGAACCTCTGGTAAACCGATAAAAACAAGGTCAAGATTTCACAGATGCTGTTGAATACTTTTGTTCATGAATAGGAGTGGTAGAAAGTAACTAGTTACATGTGCTAGGTAGGTATCTGCAGTACAATATTGATATACTTGTATTTTATTTGAGTGCTTCAATTTTAGACTGCTTCACATTTCTATAGCCCTTCATTTATTTGATCAAGATTTGATCAACATTTTACATGAAATTCCCAACAACTCATATAATAAGAAAGTTGTCAAAGAATAAAGTAACTGCTAAACACATTTTTAAGGAATAAAAAGTTAGCAAGATTACAGAAAAACAAATGGGTGGATTTGCATAAATGGTTTTTGGATATCCTAGATAGGATTCATCTTGACCTCACAACTTGACGTGACGTAATAATGTAATTTCTTAACCATTTCGAGTTAAGACACTGGGAATTCTTTTTTGCCAAATAGGAACATAACGATGTCAATTTAAATCCTTATGAAATTTCATTATTTAGGTTTGGGTTCATTTAGTTTGGGTTAATTTAGTGAATAAAACAGATATCCGGGCCATGTGGTCATGTGACCTAGAATAAAACTTTAATCAAGATCACGAAAACAACCAATAAACTTAATATTGACCATAAAGTGCACACTATCCAAAGCTACAGTAAAGAAGGTGTAATATACTTGCTTAAGTAAACTCAACACATTTTCACGCTTACCGGCTTCCGTTGTCGAAATGCCAACGTGTACACAATGGTTAGAAAGTCAGATCTAAAAGCTACTTTATTATTTACGTTCTTACATAATGTTTTTCTGCAAAAGTATATCAGTTAATAAAAAAAAATATATTATGATTTTAATGTAATTGAATTATATATAATCTGCTAGTCATTAGAAACTTTTCTCAATCTTTGTGTGTGTTGCACAAAGTCAACACCTAGTGGTCTAATACATGTGGTGCATGAACGACTGCCAGCAAGCAAATATACACACTAATCAGCCAGATTATACCCTTTTCTACCTTTGTATAATAGCACCTGTCAGTTGGTGGGATATGGTGGGCAGTGTGTGATTTTGTTTTGTCATCAAAGTTGATGTGATGTGCTGGACATAGGAAGAATTGGCAAGCTTTTATTAATTTTTTGCTCCTAATAATTGTGTAATAGAACTGGAACTCTGGTCGAATTCTTTCCTGATTAATTTTTTTTTTTAAGACCAGCACTAAAAACACAATGATATGCATCATGCTTAGTTCTTGAGTTTTAATTTGCCAATCTAACTTTTTTGTTTATTTTTTTAAGTTTGACTTAAAAAAAATCTAAAATCCTATAGAGCCAGTTTCCCCCTTTGTATTCTTAATGCTTAGTTATTAGCTGTCTCCTAGTGAGGCTAGTATATATCTTCCATCAGCTTCATAGCATCAGGAAAATTTGAATTTAGATTGTTCAGACAGATTTTCCCCACTCAGCAACACACCTGCTGAGAAACCAACTCTGGTCATTGGCAGTTCTATTTTACGGTACGTGAAGTTAGCGACACCAGCGACATTTAAATCATATTTAAATCTGCTGGCTAAGGATAAGCGTAAATATAGAAATATAGTAATTCACGTCGGCGGTAATAACACCCGATTACGCCAATCGGAGGTCACATAAATGTTTAGCAGCATGTCATCGTTCAACCGCTGGTTGTCGAGGTGGTGTCCAGCAAACGACGTGGGCCTGGTAGACAATTGGCAAACGTTCTGGGGAAAGCCTGGTGAGACGGTATCCGTCCCACTTTGGATGGAGCTGCGCTCTTATCTAGGAATCTAACGAAGATTATTAGACTAGAGCAAGCGTGACGTCACAGGGTTGAGACCAGGAAGCAGAGTCGCAGTCTTACACGCCTCTCTGCGCCTCCTTTAGAGTCACCCAGCCCAAAACCCATAGAGATTGTGTCAAACAAACTTCCTTATTCTAGTCAGATTACAAAATGATTTTAAACAAAAACCTAAAAAAAAATAGAACATCCAAGAATGTAGTTAAAAATAAATATATAAACAATGGTGGACTCCTGAATATTAGATCTTTAACATCTAAAACAGATTTGGTAAATGATCTTATTCTAGATCATCATATTGACTTATTCTGTCTGACGGAGACCTGGCTGTGTGAGGCGGGATATGTAAGTTTAAATGAATCTAGCCACTCTACTCATATTAATACTCACATACCTAGAAGCACAGGCCGAGGAGGTGGATTTGCAGCCATATTTAACTCCAGTTTACCATTAAATCCTAAACCCAAACCTGACTGTAAATCATTTGAAAGCCTTACTCTCAGTCTTACAAATCCAACCTGGAAGCATCAACCGCCCGTCTTATTTGTCATAGTGTTTCGGGCTCCTGGCCCATACTCTGAATTTTTAAATGAGTTCTCTGATTTTCTATCAAACCTAGCCCTTAAGACAGATAAAATAATTATATTAGGTGACTTTAACATTCACATAGATAAAGACAGAGATAGTCTCAGAGCTGTTTAACGCGTTATAGTCGCGTTTAACTTAATATTAGACTGCGTTGGTTTCAGTCAGTGTGTTAATGAGCCCACTCACTGTTTTAATCACACCTTAGATGTAGTCCTGACTTACGACATTGATATTGAAAAACTAGTAGTTCATCCACAGAATCCTCTGCTATCAGACCACTGCTTGATAACTTTTGAATTTGCAATGCTAAATCAATCGCCAATAGAAAAATCTTTCTACACTAGAAATATATCTGAAGAAGCTGTAGCAAAATTTAAAGAAGCTATTCCATCAGCCCAGAATTCAGTTTCATGTCTCAACTTAAAAGAATCTGACTCTAACGTTAGTCCTGGGCAAATTGATTATTTCGTCGATATGGCTGCAAGCTCACTGAGATTAACTCTGGACACTATCGCCCCCCTAAAAAAGAAGAGTGTGAAACAGAGGAGAGCAGCTCCATGGTTTAACAACCTGACTCGAACCCTCAAACAAACAACTCATAAACTAGAAAGAAAATGGCAACACACTAAACTTGTTGAGTCCCGATTAGCCTGGCAAGATAGCATTAAAAAATATAAGAGAGCCATCCGCAGCGCCAGAGCGGCCTATTTCTCTGCACTGATAGAAGAAAATAAAAACATTCCGATTGATCTGAAAATGATTAACTTCCCTTATTTCCTTATCCAAAACAACAACCTTACTCCTAGACCCTATCCCAACTAGGCTACTTAAAGAAAGTTTACCCTTAGCCAGCAACTGTCTATTAGAAATCATCAATCTGTCTTTAAATTCATGCTACGTACCAAAGTCCTTTAAAATAGCCATAAGCAAACCGCTGCTTAAAAAGCCGACTCTTCATCCAGAGGCTTTAGCAAATTCTAGGCCGATATCTAACCTTCCTTTCCTCTCCAAAATCATAGAGAAAGTGGTGGCCGAACAATTGTATGATTTTTTGCGTAAGAATCGTTTATTTGAGGATTTCCAATCAGGTTTTAGAGTTCACCATAGTACAGAAGCAGCACTCAGTATGTATACTTTAACAATGAATCCTCCATGCATAGTACAGTTACCCACGGAGTTCCCCAGGGATCTGTGCTTGGGCCAATATTATTCACATTATATATGCTCCCTTTAGGCAACATTATCAGGAAACACTCCATAAACTTTCACTGCTGATGACACACAATTGTACTTATCAATGAAACCAGGTGAATCTAATCACTTATCCAACTCAGAGGTATGTTTCAAAGACATTAAAACTTGGATGACCTGCAACTTTTTATTACTAAATTCAGATAAAACTGAAGTTATTGTGCTGGGACCCAAGCACCTTAGAAACAATTTATCTGATAATATATCTACTCTGGATGGCATGACCTTGGCCTCCAGCACCACTGTGAGGAACTTGGGAGTTATCTTTTATCAGGATATGACTTTTGACTCCCACATAAAACAGATTTCTAGGACTGCCTTTTTTTCATTTGCGTAATATTTCTAAAATACGACACATTCTGTCGCAAATCCTGCAGAAAAGTTAGTTCATGCATTTGTTACTTCCAGGCTAGATTACTGTAATGCCCTTCTAGCAGGTAGTCCCAATAAGTCTGTGAAGCCCCTCCAGCTGATCCAGAACGCTGCTGCAGGTGTGCTGACCAGAACCAGGTTAAGAGAACACATCTCTCCTGTATTAGCTTCCCTTCATTGGCTCCCGGTAAAATCTAGAATCAAATTCAAAATCCTTCTGCTCACTTACAAAGCCCTTAACGGTCAGGCAACAACGGATCTGAAGGAGCTCATAGTTCCATATTGTCCAATTAGAACTCTGCGCTCCCGGCATGCAGGGTTACTGGTAGTCCCTAGAGTCTCCAGAAGTAGAATGGGAGCCACAGCTTTCAGCTATCAGGCTCCTCTCCTGTGGAACCATCTTCAATTCTTGGTTCGGGGGGCTGAGACCCTCTATACATTTAAAAGAAAGTGTGCCTCTGCAAATTTATATTTGGTAGTTAATGTATAATGACTATAAGAATTGTGTTCCTTTTTATCTTCTCACGGTTGTCTCAATTTAGCAGCAGCAACAACAAAGAGACCAAACAAAAACAAGACTATGAATTGAAGTACCATAAAAAAAATGTAGGTGGCATGAGTGGAATACAAAATATGGCACACAAACAGTATTAAGTGCATCCCATATTAGCATTGATTAGGACCGCAATCCTCATCCATATGGACTCGCACAACATACTAGTGTAATTTTGTGAAATGGCAGGTGACAGCTTAATGACAACTGATGAAACATCTGCGTCAACGAAGCAATTTTATTTTTCCCTGCCTTAAAAAAAATCTAATACTCTATGCATAATACTGCTCTATAAAGTCTATAAAAATAAACTTCACAGCATGTGAATACGGGTGAGAGAAAAGTTTTGCATAATGTTCAATAAGAAGCAGGTGTATAGTTTTATTTAAAGGAAAACACATGGGAACAAACAAGACTTGCATTTTTCAGGGGGAACATTTTGACTCATCAGGATGAATACAGAAAGTATCCATAAATTTCCAAAACAAAACAAAAGTATGATAAAATAGAGGGAGGCTGATAATTTTTAAGTTGCTTCATTTTCAGTGTTTTGTGATTTTAGATCACAGCTTAGTCTGGAGATATGGATATTCATAATCGTGAATAAATCCTAACTACCTGTGTCTCGGAAAGCTTGTCTCACTAGTTGTATTTAAAGCTGTCTTAAATTGCTTGGATTGATTTATTCAGACAACAGCCCCAATATGATCCCTGATGCTGAAGACTTGAGACTTGATACTATAAGTTTCTCTGCAATGTTGTTTAAATGTGCTTCTAGCATGTTTGGGCCAGGATGCTCTTGTAAAATATATATTAAATCTTAAGACTTTTTACTTTAACTTAATTTCACTTATATTAAATAAAGGTTAAAAAATTCAAAAATAATATTCCTCATATTTCTTCATGCCCAAAAGGTGCAGATGTGCAAGGACCAGGTGTTCTTCTTTTTGATTTTCCTTTTATGTATTTCTTGTTTGCTTCCGATAAGACCATCATGGGTTTTGGTTTCACTGCTCTAAAATATAGAATTTCTCAGAATACCGGGGACATGTTTCCTTCAGTTACTTTTACCACACATGAAACACTCCATCTCACTTCCTCTTGAATGGTTGCTCGGATTTTTTCACTTTGTCGATAAGGTCCCCATCACTGTGTGTATTTTCTGTCTGCTGACTCCTCAGCCATTCCTCTCTTACTCTCTTAACTTCCTGACCATAAAAATCATGAAGTCTGACAAACTCCTCTAATGGATCAAAACCCACCAAAGGCCATTCACCATACAAAGGTGCTGGTCCATTAAGTGGTGTGACATGAGCGTTTCTCTTGAGCCACAGCTTAGGAGACTTTTTACGTACTACTTTAGTGGGTGGTTGTAAAACAGTGCTGTCGCTCAAGCTCCGTGCCTCTCTGACTTCTGCTGCTGGCCCTGGCACATTGGAAAAGTTGATTGTAGACATGTGGGGATCATTGAAAGAGGAACTGTAATGGGATTCACCTGAGCCATGTTGCCGCTTAGTGTCTGCAGATGGAGACCAGAAATGAAAAGAAACATATTATTTAAATGGCACCTTGGTGGATGGTGAGAGTTGAAAACTGATATTCCTCTCATACCCGGACACAATCAAGAGCCTGTCTTACTTTCAATGAATATAAACAAGAAGGCACAAGAGAGAAGAGAGGCCCCACAGATGGTTTGATCTTCCCATTTAACTATCTCCTAAAATCTCCTAAAATTTTGAATAATTATTTTGGATCAGTGAAAAAACACAAATTATAATGTATGCAAAGAGATAAAGGTTAAGAAATGAAAAACAAATATGAGCACAGATTTATAATATTCCAATCACAAAAAATATCCAGCAAACTAGAAAATGTATTTAAACATAAAAAGATACAAGCATTAACTTCAGCTTAAAGAATAAGCACTAATGAGCACTATGAGGTCACACCACTTGGTAACACACCTTCATACTGCCTTCTCAGGTCCCTCACCAGCAGGGAGAGGTAACAGTGGCTCGCTGTAAGCAAGGCCTTAACCCAGCTCTCCTGAGCCTGATGATCAACCGCTGCAAACCTGTAGGTCTTCAGTCCGGACCCTTCAAACACCAGGGAAAAGGCATTTTGTCCCTCAGACTCCGAGCGCCGGACTGCGCACCCCTCTAGCACGATGACACCCAGCAGCTGTCGGTCAGCTGGGCGCTCCTGATAGAATAGTAGGTTTGCCTTCAGGACAAACCACCGCCGCTGGTAGGTGCCATTTCGTTGTTTCTATGAGGAGAGAAGTTTGTATTTCATGTGCTGGTGTAAGAAAATCAGTGTTTGAGATTTACTTTTGCAACGTTGTCCTTGTTTTCTGGTTATCCTGCAAACCTTTTTCTGCAGATATCCCTCTTTATCTGCAGGAGAGGTGCATGACAGGTAATGGGTCAATATATTTTCGTGAAGCTTCATCCCAGCACCTGGAGAAGAGAATGTGCTTAGTATGTGAAATTTTAAAATCTGAATGCACGTGATGGTCTTCTTCTTTAAACTGTTCCCTTTAGGTGTTGCCACAGCATATCAACTGGTCCCATTTTGCCCTTTCCACTGCATCTTTTCTTCTGTCACACCAACCAACTGCAAGTCCTCTCTGACCATATCCTGAAAACACTTCTTTGGTCTTTTCCAATTTTTCCTGCCTGGCAAATCCATCTGCAGCATCCTTCTACCAATAGATCCGCCATCCCTCATTTTCACAAACCATCTCCGCCTGGATTCTCTTACTTTGATTTCTAATCTGGGCTGTCCCTCGGATGTTTTAATTTCTAATCCTGTTCACCCTCGTCATTCCCATAAATAATTTTAACATTTTCAACTCTGCCTCACTGCCATCTTGTAAACCTTCTTCACTTTCCTTGTAACTTTTCTGTCACAGACAACTGCTGATACTCTTCTCCACCCACTCCATCCCCCCTGTACTCGCTACTTCTTTTCCACATTCCCGATTACTCTGAACAGTTGACCCCATGTAGTTAAATTCCTGAACCTTCTTCAACTCAACTCCTTGCATCCTCACCAGGCCTCCGTTTCATTCACACAAATGTATTCTGTCTTGCTGTGACTGACCATCATTCCTCTTCTCTCCAGCGCATACCTACATGTCCAGGTTCTCTTCCACCTGCTCCCTGCTGTCACTACAGATTACAATATCATCCGTGAACATTTTAGTCCAAGGAAATTCCTGTCTGACCTCATGTGTCAGCCTGTCAATCACCATAGCAAACAAGAAGGGGCACACGGCCGATCCTTGATGCAGCCCCACCTCAACTTCAAACCTTCTCTCTCATACATATCCTGCAGACATCCTCATGCAATACCCTAAGCCCTCCCTCAGCACTCTATCATATGCTTTAACTAAATCTACAAAGACACAATGCAACTCCTTCTGGGCTTCTCTGTACATCTCCATCAGCATTCTAAAGCAACCATTGCCTCTGCAGTGCTCTTTCTTGGCATGACACCATATTGCTGCTTAGAACTCTTTTCTTAACCTAGCTTCCACAACTATTTCCAAGATCTTCATTGTTTGGCTCTTCAGCTTTATACCCCTGTAGTTGCTACAGCTCTGCACATCTCCCTTGTTCTTAAAAATTTGGACCAGTACACTTTTCCCCCATTCCTCTGGCATTCTCTGACTTTCCGAGATATAGTTAAATACGCCACTGCCCTCTTTTTTCTTTACAAACTTTTCCTACTTATACACAACTGGACCACCTCATTCAACGACCAAGTGTCCTTATCTTCTTTAATCTGTCTAGATGACAGTCAAAGCTCCTTCCTAGCTTATCACATTTGCCCATTATCCAGTCTCTTTAAGATTGCATCTTCTGTATAGGATGAATTCCACCTGCGGCTTCTACCTCTGTTCTCATATCTCCCGCTTTGTAAAAAAAGTATTCACCACTGCCAATTCCACTCTTCTTGCTAGATCTACCACCATCTGTCCTTCAACGTTCTATATCATTAACACCATACTTGCCCATCACCTCCTCATTTCCTCTGTTCCCTTCACTGGGAGGGAACAAAGGAGATGAGGTCCGCTCCAACCACTACTCTCTCTCACCCCTGGGGATGCTCTCCCTCACTTCATCCAAGCCACTCCAGAAATTCTCTTTCTCTTCCAACTCACAACCAACTTGTGAGTCATAAGCACTGACAAAGTTTATCTTCACACCTTCAATTTATTTGAAACTTATATCAAACTCATCACTATGTCTGTAACTCTTCACATCCAGAACACCCTTCCGAATCACCCTAACCCTTCCGAATCACCCTTACCCCATTTCTCCTGATCAAACAGTTTATACCCTCCTCCAATGGTCTTAGCCTTGTTGCATTTCAACCTTTTCTCTTGGACACACAATATATATATTTTTCGTCTCTCCATCATATCAGCTAAATGTAAAGTTGTTTACACCTGTTTGTAAAGTAAAATATTTCTTAACCTTGATTTGATTTTAATTTGTAATTCTTTCTTTTCTCATTGTGTTCTTGTAATGTTGTTACTTACAATGTAACAATGGAGTGTTTTACCTAAACCTTGCTAAATTTACTTAAATAGAAGATATGAATACTTGTAGACTAGTACTATACCATATTCCAGAAATGATGTATCCAGCAAAACGTTGAAATAATTCAAATGAACCATAAGTCCTCCCTCAACACTCACTCGTATGCTTTCACTAAATCTACAAGGACACAGTGCAACTCCTTCTGGCTTTCTCTGTGCGTCTCCATCAACGAAACCATGAGATAGATCGATAGATAGATCGATAGATAGAAAAGATACTTACTTCTTCACTTTAGCCTTCCATGCAGTTGAAGATATTTTCTGTTGTTTGCCTGTGTCAAGTTAACTGTTCCTCATCAATTCAATCCCGCCCAGACCAGACAATGTTTGAATATATGGTTTCAACCTAACCAACACTCCTTTGGGTATGAGGCGACACTTGTTGAAATATAAATAACCCGACCCACTTCCTTGTAACAAAACCCTGACACAATATATTCTCTCTCCTTGCGTCTCAAATTGAACCTGAGCTCCTAGATTAGCTGAACCAAGCAGACTTGAGCAACATTACTGACAAGAACTGCTAGCTTGGATTGAGGAGCTATATGTTGAAGTGGAGGTAGAGATTTTTGCATTTGCATCAGATCTTTCATTTCTGCATTTTACTGTCAGAGGAGTTTCATTTTAACCGTGTGCAGATGTCCCTTGGTGGGTGTATCAAATCCTCTTCACTGCTTCTAAAGGAAATGTCATGCCCAAATCAGTCGCTCTTTATAAGACTACTTTGAGTAACGAATAAAATCAAAAACATGTATATATATGACCTCTTGAACGTGTGCCTCTATATTTCTTTGCAACTATTTTTTGCTGAAGAAAACTCTTGATCATCATCGCGCACACTGACTTCAGTTGTCCCCATGGCAAGGCGTATACAATGGTCACAACGACCACCAGGAAGTTAAGTGAAGGGGCTGCATCATTTTTCCTTTTGCCCTTTGTAAACACTTCCATTTTCTTGTACATTTTGCAGATTTTCTTTTCTTCATGTGTTGTGTCGCAGCTTTGGGATTGTGCATGTGTTGTGAAATTGATGAGGATGGTTTTTTTATTTGCTGCATGCATTAGTGATGTGCAGGTCTTGAATGAATCGTTCAAAACTTGAGAGTCATTTTACTGACTCGTGAGTCATGATTCCTCGTCTCTATTAACTCGTTCACTGACTCCTCCCTGCTACCGCAAAGAAGAGACCAGACAACATGTCATTGTTGTGCGACTACTATTCTAACTGCATTTGTATAAATATATCAAGTTAATCGCTTTATTAGCCCTGCGGGGAAAGCAACAGCTCCGGTTTCTTGTTTCAACTCAATCCCTCCTTTCCCTCCTCGCTATGGGCTGTGAACGAACAAATTACTCAGGTGCTCACAGAAGCCCGACCCCACTCCCCACTGTACATAATTATTTTATTCTAATGTGCACTGTTAAAACTTAATTCATTGTAATTTTGCACGGTTGCATCTATATTTATATTTATTTTCCATGATTAGATAATTTTGTTATGTGTGAATTAGAGAAAGAAATATAAATGTTTGCCCTTCGAGAATTGTTGATCTTTCTCTCTTTCACAATGAATGGATAATTTTCCAGGTTCCAATCAGTGTTTTTAGCGGTATGAATCAGTGGGAACTGGGATTGGGTGGACATTGTGTGCACATACAGATTTTCCACACACTCTGGGTTACCGACTCAGTGACTCAAAAGACTCAGAAACCCGATTCACTTTGGTGAGTGACGCATATAAACTCAAGTCAGTAAAAATATTAAAGTTTCCCACAACAACACGCATGTTTTGTCTACAGTGGGAATTGAAAGGAACAAAGATCAAGAGGTGATAGAGAGAAAATGAAATTATGCATAAACACAAAGTTTATAGTAACAGAACTGAACAAGGCACAAATAAAGGCAAAGAAACCAATACTAGGAAAAGACCATGGGAAGGTGGAATCTTACCAATTTCGTTGAAGGAATCAGTGATTGTCCCAATATGCAAACCGGGCAAAGATCCAACATGAGCAGGAAGCTAGAGGCCGATTGCTCTTACCTCATATATTGGAAATTTACGGAAAAGATGATAAAAGGAGGAGTAACAGGTTATACAGAGACCAAATAGTTAATAAAGAAATGCCAAACGGGCTTCAGAAAAGGAAGGATTATATCTGATCCAGCTATATGTCTAGAACATGAGATTAGGAGAGCTCAAAGTAACAAGAGTGGTGCTTCAGGTTTACGATAAGATGTGGAAAGAAGGATTAATGATCAAAATATATCAGATGGGAAACAGGGGGGAAATTTACTAGTATATGAAGAACCTTCTTACAGATAAACAAATATTAGTAAAAGTAGGTAGAGAATATAGCTCAAAGTTTTAAGCAGAAAATGGAACACATCAAGGGAGTATAGTGCGTCCAATATCCAATCCAAATTTTTTTCAATCATCAATGAAGTTTTAAGCAGTGTGGATAGTGCAATAGGTGTTTCATTATATGCAGGCAAATTTTTGAGAGGTAGAGAGTGGGGAGCTAGTAGGCTAGCATTGAAAATTAAAGGGCTAATCAAATACACTTCCAAAAAAACTAGATACTCTGCAATATCAAGCACTCACACTGTGCTGCGGCACAATAAAATCTACCAAAGTTTTAGCAATACAAGTAGAAATTGAACAAAATGCCAATAGATCTCAGAGGGACTCAACTAGCACTTAAAAATGGGAAAACCTCAAAGGCCATAAAACAACAAGTCACCCTATCAATTAATTGCTACTACCTTGTCAAGAGAAGCAGAAATATCAATATAAGAGCTACAGATGGACTACAGAAAATTCAGTTGGTGAAATAGGTAAAGCAGAGTAAGTACCACTGTGCCGTTCTCTTTTATTCCACACTGTTTATTTGAGGAGAAAATTAAAAATTATAGATGAGAATCAAGTCAACTTAAGCTTAATTCGGGACATATAAGAAATTCCGGGTTTTAAAGGAGAATGTAGTTGTAGAATCCATTCCTATCCAAACTCCAGACCAGAAGGTGGCGGTAATGTTCACCAAACGTGACTTAATAACCGCCATAAAATAAACGAAGAAGAGGAAGAGCTAACGCACGGAACTGACGGAACGAATCATTACTCACCAGATTTTGCAACATTTCAGTTAGATGTCAGTTTATCACTCTTGTTTGTAAATTTCCACACCAGAAGAATATTCAGGATACATTGTATGTGACCTCCTGCCAGAGTTTAGGTTAACTGGTTTATTCTTCTGCACGCCTTCCTTCTGTTGGCTAGTATTTGAGCAACAAGGCTAACTTGAGTTCGGTGGTAGCCACGCATCTCAACGTTACCGTGTTAAGATATTAAAAGGGTAGTTACTGTTGACATAGTTCACTGGTGTTGCCTTTGTTTGGATGAATAATAACAACAGTTTCTCCCCTTGTCCAGCAATATGCCAAAGAGGAAAGTAACGTTTGAGGACGGGAATGGAGATTTTGACTTGGATGAAGATCTACCAAACAATAAGGTAGCGCTACCGCGCTATCGCGAACAATAACAACATTGCACACAAATCATCACCAGATTATCTAATCTCTAATAACGATAATATTACCCTGATGAATTATGATGCACTAACTTCACTTGATTATTATAGAAGGGAAATACTCAGATCAACTCTTTTCAAAGGTATTGGCATTACCCAATACAAATACTTAAACAACGAAATGCAGTTTAGCAAATATTATTTTATTATAAAGAGCTAGTCCTAAATTGTTCTAGTTGAATTTGATGTTTAGGTGAAAGGTATTCTTTTTTTTTTTCCATGGTGGCTTTTGGTTTCACGGAAGACTCAGTTAGTACCTTCCAACCGAGTCTTTGAAGCCGTGGGCATTTGGACTGCCATTGAATTAAATCCAACAGGACAATGAAATTCACTGGACAATTGATGCCTTTAACTTTTATACTTTTAACGCTAAATTTCCTGCCTAATACTTGACTTCTGTTTATTGTTGAATTAGACTTCTAATGTTATGAGTGGACCAGGCTCCAGGTTTAAGGGTAAACATTCCCTTGATAGTGATGAAGAGGATGATGGGGAGGAAATAAACAGCAGCAAGTATGACATTCTAGCCAGTGACGATGTTGAAGGTATGTATATTTTATTATCCCTGAAGCAAACAAGAGCTGGAATTTGATATCATATGTCTGTGTTTTTTGTATTTTAAAGAGTTCACAACAGATTTGGCTGAAACATACTGAGAAAGTACCTTTTTTTTTTACATTGTGCAAAGTATGAGTAAAGCGGTAATACATTTTAAAAAACTTGCCATAGGCAACCCATGACTTTTCACAGCTGTGCACAATTGGAAGCAAAGAGATTGAAATTTATACTGCATTTTGAGGTACACAGAGGGGCGAATTCACAAAGATTGAATTGCGGCCTTTAATAGCACCACGAATTGCGCATCATTTTCAACCGTTATTTGCGCTGTCAAGGACCGATTCACAAAAAATATGCACCAATGATATGCCAGCGCAAACACACCCACAACTTGTATCACTTGGGTGCAGTTTGCCACAGATTTGCATCTGATTGCAATTACCAGTGTGGCAATAAATGTTGCCCTGTGCTTACATTACAGTAGGCAGGACAACATCAGAGCGGGGGGGAAATTTTATTTCAGACGACGAGAGGTGTATATGACTTGATCTGAAGCACATACAAAAAGAAAAAGTATAATTCAATGTCTCTCAAGCCATACAAACTGGTGGAGATCCACCCAAGAAACAGCATTTAAACTTTCTTGAGGATCTAGAGCCAACATATTGGTTTGGAGGAGGGGTTTCACTCAGTCCAGTGTCTCTTACAGGATTGTGAAGGTATTATTATGTTCCTGTCACTGTCATTATTATTGTTAGACTATATGTTATGCTGAGGTCCCTTGAAAAAAGTTTTTGGGACTGTAGGATGAAACCTGGAGTTTCATGACACAGTTTGTCACAGCAAAAACTCATATTCTCGAGCACGCCTGGAATTACAATGCCTTCGTCTGGCCACAATCACCGCTGCTATGATCAGTGAAAAGTCCGGCTGAGCGCTTTGAATACCTCAGTTTGGCAACGGGTATCAATTGCATAGATGGAGGCCGGTTTTGCGCCACATGTATCCATGATACCTTATTATACACGTACAAATAGAAAAGTATCACAGAGACACAATCTGCATGGCAGCTTCAGTTATCGCTGCAATACAGGGTTAGACACTGCCCTCCAGAAATGCGACACAATCCTTTCAATAATTTGTCCAGGAGTGTACACTTGAAAGAATACATGGTAAAGAGAATGGAAATTTATTATCATTTGAATGGATTTCAGACTCTTCGAAAGACAAACCTTGTGGGCTAATTGCAACCTTAGATGAAGAATTAAAAAAGGCTATGGGCCAAGAGCAGTCATGCTATTGATCAACAGGATGACTGAATGATCCAAACAAGCTTTTCAACTGGCTCAGCAGCACAAGCGTAGCAAAACGATAGGGAGAAATCAAGACGTAGAACTTAGATGACCCTTGTTTTTTTACAGAGTACTCCCGATTGGCTGCTTATGTGATAGCAATCATTATCACACTTTTTCCAAGAACCCTTCATATTGATAAGATAAAAGATAGCGAAGCAAACAACTGTGCAATGAGTCTAGAGTTTTCATCTAAATATGGAGTATTAATAATTCCATCACTTAAGACCGTGCTAAATGTGTTTTTAGGCCAAGAGACCGCAACAATCGACTGTGATGAGGGGGTTCCTATTACACCTTTCAACCTGGATGAAGAGATGCAGGAAGGATACTTCGACTCGGAGGGAAACTATTTCATCAAAAAAGATGAAGAGATCAGAGACAACTGGCTTGATAACATTGATTGGGTAATTGCAGTTTAAAGATTTTTGTTGATTTTTGAAATTTTTTCAGCAATGTGCAATAATAATCATCACTAATTGTAGGTGCGGATTAAAGAAAAAACATTCAAAAGAAAGAAGAAAGGTCTTGGAGCAAAACGAACACGCAGAGCTGGTGATGAGGATGAGGCTGAGGAGGAGAAACGGAGAGAAGAGCAGCAAGCAGACCGTGAGAATGAAGAAGAAGAGGTGGAGGAGGAGGACGAGGAGACGGAGTCTGCACAAGACCCACTGGCTTCCTACACACAGTACCAACTCACAGAAGCTGTGGTTGAACTGATGTTGCCTGGGGAAACGGTTACAGCAGCCCTCCGCCGGCTCGGAGGCATTGGAGGTCGGAAGAAAGGGAAGCTTAGGCAAGAGAGTGAACCCACAGAGGAGACCAAGAGGGATACAGAAAAGCTTGACAAGCTCACAGCACTAGCTGACAGATTAGTTGGATCTGGTATGTTTGAGATTTATCAGCAAACGTATGAAAAACTGTCCTATTTGATGAAGAGCATGAGCAACAAGCCAGAAGCCGGGAAGCAGAAACCCAGGGATGATGAAGACGAAAAAGGCAAGGAATTTGACATGTTCGCCGATAAATTTGACGATGCACATGGTGACAGATCAGAGGAAAAAGAAAAAAGAGGTTACTTAGCATTATTTTTGTACATTTCCATCAGTATTTCTTAATATCTTGCTGAGTTTAATCCAGTTTTGCCTTTTCTCAGTGATTGAGGAAGTGATGTGGGAGTACAAATGGGAAATGAACGATGATTCAGAAGTTTATGGTCCTTTCACCAGTCAGCAGATGCAGGTACTGTCACACACAGAAAGCAATTCACAAGTTTGAAGATAAAACAAGGTACCTGTGAGCTTTTTCAAGAAGTTTTCAAGATTTCCTGGGTTTACATGGATTTTTTTTCTCCTATCCGAATTAAACTTTACGAATTACAGTATCAGTCGCCTGTTTACATGATCTGTGATCCTTTGCGACCCGGTGTTTACATGCACTGACTCATCTAATTGGAAAAAGCTTCCTGACATCCACAGACGATCCATACTCCAGCTCATAAGGTTTCTTTCAGCGTTTTCTTTCCGATGAGGCATCTTTCCAAATCTATATGGAATTAGGCCGTCCGTGTAAACGCACCTATTGACTATAGATTCTGTCTGGTATTATAATAATAACTTAAATTTGGGATGTGGGTCAAATGAGACAGTAGTATCGGTTCCATTATTTTGCCATTGCCTTTGTTTTTACCTCTTGATTTTTTAAGTCGGTGTTTAAAGTTTATCATAAAGTTTGAGCTAATGAATTGTTGAATCAAGGTAATTGTATTTTTAAAAAAAATAATATTACTGGACTAATAGAATTGATTTTTTTATTTCCAATTACTATCTTAACCTTGTCTCAGCCCAGTTTGTTTCTTACTTTAGTAGGATGACTGATCATTACTGGCATAAATAACAATACTGATGATTTGCTTTTGTGGCAATATCATGATATGATAATAATAATCTCAATGATATGATAATACTAATTTCAATGATATGATAATAATCTCAAAAATAAATTTAATAGAAATTACAAAAAAACAAACAAATTTAATAACTTGCACCCATAATGGAAGATTAAAGAATGTTTGTAATTAACTTTTATCGTGTTTTGGCCTGCGGGCTAATGCTCAAGCAAACCGTTTAGTAAATCCCATTATTTTTATTAGAATACTGGGCTTAAAGCTTGCTTGACCTTTAACCTCCATCTGGCAAGGTTGGTCTCAATCCCCTTATTGTCTTTTTTACAGGGCTGGGTTGATGAAGGCTATTTCAACACTGGTGTTTACTGCAGAAGGAAGGACCAAGAAGGAGCTCAGTTCTATAACTCCAGAAGACTGGACTTTGAGCTCTACACATGATGGATATACCACAGCAAATTAAGCGGAATTTACATCATCAGCAGTCATGTTTGCTTTCAGTCTTTGCATCCAGGATTTGCTGTTACACCTGTCATTTTAACAGGGGATGTTTTTAAATAACCAGTGTTTGTGTTGTTCTCATCTGCCTTATTTTTCTTTTACGTTTCAGAGAACTAAATGACATTGTGGGTTAATTTTAAGGCTCATAGAGGACTGCTTAACATTCATTTGCAAAACAACATTTGATATGATAAAAATAGATTTAATATTTATCTTTCCTTTATTTATCACATTACACAGTAAATACATACAGTACAACGTTGTGATAATTGAGTTCTTAATTTAACCCATCCATGCAGTGGGCGGTCCCTTTGAAGCGCCCAGGAAGCTGAGGTTTCAGGGTCTTGCTTAAGGACCCATGGAATGTTGTGTCAGGGGCCGGGTTCGAACCCTGGTCAATCTCCCTCAACCGGGAGGTTGACATCTTTTAATACACAGCTCTCCAGAGTTATTAGCACCATTTACAAAATCAGTAAAATGAGATTGAAAAAATATCTTCATACCAAAGATTATTAATTCAATTTTGTCACAAATATCTAACCTCTAACTCAAGTAACATAATTAATAGAAACATTATCTTTTATTAACATAAACTTTTTTTTTAACCTTTAAAACTTGTGTGCCACAATTATTGGCACCCTCAGGAAATCCTGTGATATAAATGTAACTGAAGCATATTTCTAGTACTATTTTATATTTTTGGTTCACCTCTTTGAGTAGGAACTCAAGTGGTGAACAAAGACTTCCTATTTTACTGGGGTATAAACTGTAACAGAAGCCTAATTCTTTGACAGTCTTTCCAATGGGAAAAACGAGAGAAGAATATATCATAACAGTTAAAATATTTTCAACAGTTAAATTAAAATAAGACATTTAAAGGGATAATTTATGTTTAAAAAAAAGTCCATCGATTACAGCTTAAGAAATGCACAAATCAGTCGAATCATATTCAGAAAATCTCACTATCCACCATCAGAGGATACTAAGACAAGCTGTAAGGAAGTGTAGCAATAAAAAAGCGTCTGCTGTCAACCATGTCCAGGCAAATTGCCCACAGTTTGCCAGACACCAGTGGGACTTTCAAAGGAACAAGGTCATATGAAACCAAAATAGAGCTTTTTGGCACAAATGTCAAGGATGGATATGATGTAGCAAGAGAGGAAGCCATACACAAAAGCATTTCATTAACACTTGAAGTCTGATGGAGTTGGGCTGTTTTATTACAAAGGCCCTGAACATCTTGTCAGAATATTTGGTACCATGGGCTCCTAAAATACCAGCAGATATTGGATAAGTGATCTGAAGCACACCTCAAAATGAACCCAAAAACCATTCAGAGATCAAAAAGTAGAGGTTTTCCCATGGCCATCCCAGTCACCTGACCTAAACCCCATAGGATGGTGCTGCAGAGGAGAGTGCACAAGCGTCGACCTCATAATCAGAAAGAGTTGGAGAGAATGAAGAATGGTCTCCGATCGTTTCCATATTTTCTCAAACCTCATGTCTACACTTATGTAAAATGTTACATTTTTGTAAATTATTTGAATTAAAGATTATGGGCATAGAAAACCCAGCCACATAGGTAGGGGTCACAATCCAGTGTTTTTCTAGTACTGGTCCCAAGCTGAATGGGAAGGGTTGTGTCAGAAAAGCTTCCAATGTCAAAACAATATGTGGAACGAGATGGTCTGCTGTGGCAACCCCTATAGGCAAGAGCCAAAAGAAGAAGATGATTATGGGAAATAGACACAAATTACATTTTTTTTAATAAGTTCCCATTCATTCTGGATGGCACATTAATTATATATATATTGAATAACACTTTTGCCAAAAATAAATTTGTTTTTGAGCAGATTCAATTATGAACATATGTAACTACAGCTTCTAGAATTCAAAGTAAGCTGTACCATGTTAGCAATGAGATCTGTTTTGGACACTAATAGCTTCACTTAGGTGTCACGTCCAAAGACTAAAACGTATTTTATAAACTGTTGAGCCTATTCAAATCCTTATATCCTTTCAAATCTAAGAGAGAAAAGGATTAAACTATTTTATATAATTTGGTGTCAGAACTGACTGAGCAAGATGCTGAATTTTGGTTTAAAATCTAACCACTGAGTGAGCAAGTTTTTTCATGTGGTTCTATCTGTATCTCTCCATAAAAATAGGTTGGGTGAGGAGGGAATCCAGGATGATTAGGCCAAGAAAGACGGTATCAGCTCCAGACCTGCTCAGATATTGTGCAGACCAGCTATCTATGGTAGCTGTGCATCTGTTCGACCACAGCCTCAGTCTGGAGAGTAGGGGTACTGTGTGGCAATGTGTCTTCTGTGGTGGCCTGCAACACAGGAGCTCCACAGGGAACCGTGCTTTGTTAATTCATATTATAAACTTCAGACTTCAGACACAACACAACTCAAAGCCATCTCCAGAATTGTTCATCTCAACAATAAATTGGAATGGTCGGACATCACAGTCGCCTGTACAAGGAACGCCAAGGTCGTCTGCACATGCTGAGGAGACTGAGGTCCTTTGGAGTGTGCAGGACTCTGCTTAAGACATGCTATGGCACCATGGTATCATCTGCAATCGTGTATGCTGTACTCTGCTGGGCTGGAGGAAGCATAGAGAGTGACAGGAAGAGACTCAACAGGCTGGTCAGGAAATCAAGCTCTGCCATGGATCAAATCTCTCACCCCCTACATGAGACTGTGGGGGCTTTGAGTAGCTCCTTCAGCATCGGACTGCTACACCCATAGTGTAAGAAAGAGCACTATCCCACGGTCTTAATTTTCATATATATATAGATATATATCTATATATCTATAGATATATATATAGATATATATCTATATATATATATTTAAATATAGACATAGATATATAGATGAAAATGAAGAAATGGAAAATATACATGTACAATTCAAATATAGGAACAAAGTGCGTGCAAATATAAAGAAAGGGGAAAGAGTCCGATCGCCAAAGGCATATATAAATTTGAATAAAAATAGTCCAGGTGTCCATATATATATATATATATATATATATATATATATATATATATATTTAACTATACATGTCTATAATAAGTCATATTACATAGTATCTATCTATCTATCTATCAATCTCTCCATCCATTCATCTATCTAGGTCGTTTTCTCAAGCAGAAAGTGGCCAAAATTTGATGCCATTTAAGATGAAAGATTTATATGCTTTCTAACTTGGCCCTCCATCACAGTAAATATAATATTTTTAGGATGCTGTTGCTGTCATCAGCTTTTGCTCTGTACTAACCAAGCAAATATTTTGCAAAAATGGTAATTGTTAAATCAGAACAACAATGCTAAAAAAAAACAAAGGAACATTTTATCATCACAGTGTAACAGCCAGATAAACGTCTAGGATAAAATTCTGTCCAGTTCGGAAACGTGGGCGACTGTGAATAAGCTACAGTTGTTTTGGTGCAAACGAAAGTGACAACAAATGCACAGAGGTATCAGTAAGACAATCCCCAAAAGCGAAGTGTCTACAGGTGTCTGCAGGTACCAGGAAGAAATCTTCAGACCAACTGTCAGCTCTAATGCGGGTATAGTGGACCCCGGGCTCCTCCTGGTACAGGACAATGCCTGGCCTCATGTGACCAATCTCTGGGACTGTATCGATCGATGCAACAGATGCTGCCAAGTAGCGCCACTGTCCAGGAGCTCACTGATGCTCCGATCCAGGTCTTGAAGGAGATCCCCCAGGACAGCATCCACAACTCATCCAGGGTTTGAGCTCGGCATATTACTCAACATGCCGTGTGTCCTTGAGCAGGACCCTGAAACCTCAACTCCCTGGGCGGTTTTAAAGGGACCGCCCACTGCTCCGTCATGGATGGGTAAAATGCAGAGATAAATTTTGTAAAATAAGTTTTATTTTATGAATGTACTGTAATAAATAAACAAAGGTTGTGCTGATATTTCATTAATTTAGATTTGAGTTAATTGCTCCCTTCATTTTGTGATAAGCGTGTAAAATTGGTTTTGTTTATACCCCAAATCAGATAGATTAAATCTTGAACATGAAACTTTTACGAAGATTTGCTCTTCCTTAAATATACTTTTTTAAGATAGGAGTTCACTTATGGACAAAAAAAACAAATAAAATTTGTAACGTTTATGTGTCACAAGTTTCTATTGGCTGCCTCAGACTGAGATCCCACAAAGTGTTCTCTGATTGGTCAAATTTCAACAGAGACTTCCGGGTGAAAAATTTACTCGAGCTTTGATTGGCTGATATATCTGTCTGCTTTTTTGATTTGTAAAAACGATTATATTTACGAGTCATTGTAGGGCGACGTCCGGCGTGTCTAGATTATGGTGAGGTCAGAATACCAGTCTCCGGTTCAACTTAACGTATTTGGTGAGTTTCCCCTAATACTATCTCCCCAAGGCAACACTATGAAACTTAAATATCAAATGATGGCGTCATGTATCCCTTGTTGACATTTAAGCGTAATGGTAAAAGCAGCGCCTGGCTACGGCTATTCCCTGGAAGATAAACTGACTGTCACTGTATGAGCATTGACGCTAGCTACACCATGCAGGATTGATAGTTACAATACAACAATGCCTAAATTTAAATGTTGTACTCCCATAATTTTCCTGAAAAATATTGTTCAAAATACGATAATATTAACACATCTCAACGTGACATCATTTCATTTAAAGTACTATTATGATGCTGTTGATTCCAGCAAGTAGACCGAACTCACTTTTAATCGAGTCGCCACTAACTGTTGATGAAAATATTTGCTGAGGTGCTAATTTATTTAATAAATTTAAACGTATCTTATTTTCAGTTAGCTATTATCAACAGTTAAGTTTCTAAGACGACTCAATTTAACGTAAGGTGACCTCTGGCGAACTAATGGTGATGTGCTAGCAGAGATTGTGAGCTCCCCTTCTAAGCAGTGTTCTCCTTCAGCTGAGTAATTGTTGTCATAAATTAATTAGTAAATGGTTCTGGATCACAAATTCAGCCTTGGGTACACATTTTCACGATAGCCATTAAACACCAACATGCTTACAATCAGTTTCTGTTTCTTACCAGTAGAGAAAATGAAGTGTGAAACACGTATAAAGCCTTTTTCGCGATAGACTTTAGAAGCCTCTTATTGACCAAGAAGGACTTTCTGCTCCATCAGATTGGATTGCTCTTGAGGCCATCTATCGATTAATCTGAAAATACCTCATAACCGTTGGACTGCTTTGTCCACTGACTATCCGAAATATTTATTTCAATATTACAGTGTTTTCACTCATGTCATCATTATTTTAATAGTTAAAGATTTACAAATTCTATACTCTAGAGCCGCTACTCCCATATATCTCCGCAATGCTGCACCTCTGCGGCTCCTGGGCTGAACATGTGACTGATGGGTTTACATGGACAGCCTAATTCCGACTAGATTCGGAAAAGACGTATAATCTGAAAGAAAATGCTGCATGTTAGCACCCCTTTCCGAATGGAAAGAACATTTCTTAATTAGATCTCATTCCTTTGCAAGGAGGTAGTCAAAATCCTATTGGAAAGCCTTTCCGATAGTCAGTCGTTTCGGAAAGCGTTCTGTTTGAGTTGTATCTGCGCATGCACAGCGACGTATTGCTCCGCTTTGTTTTTCTGCGCAGCGATTTTACACATGGCGACTTCATAACAGTACCGGTCCGCATCGGAGAGTAATTTATTCATTGCAACATTGAAATATTTTAACATAATTGGACGGTTAGATGTGCAAAAAGTCACTTCCGTGCACGCCCTCTCTTTTGGCGCTTGTTGGCAGTCACTCACCGAAGCATTATCGCCACCTTATGAACGGGAATGTGGATCGTCTGCACATGCATGAAAGTGTTTCTGATTAGAGAGTTGATGCATGTAAACACCGGTTCGGAAAAAAATCACAAGTAATGTTAAAAGGCGACTTACAATGCAATTTGGAAAAGTTTAGTTCGGAAAGGAGAAATGTGTCCCAAGTAAACACACCATGTGACCCAGTCACAGCCTATCAGCGCATCGTTGGCATGGAGATTGCAGCCCATTTACATGTGCTGACCAAACCAAAACACACAACACTACACTGACACAACAACAAAAAGCAACAGATTTCTTAGTCAGAGTGGTATGGGTGTTTTGGCTAAGCACAAGATGTCTTTTCTCTCATTAAGCAGCAGTGTTTGACAAAAAACAAGTTTTTCACTGCACATAATATGTATTTTTTATTGTTTTTTGAATGAAAAGGACATTTTGCTTTGAATATAACAGTATTATGGCTTGTGGTTTGACCGACTAGAATAAATGGACCTTTGACTCGCTGAAAACATTTTCTGAGGACCTTTAAGATTTGTAATTGAGTACCCATGCTCTAGGGTATTAAGTGCCTTTCTGTTTGAAAACACCCTTTAAGTGTTTCACTTTTGTTTGTTGTTGTTTGTTATTGTTAAAGGAAAAACAGTATCATACAAATTAACCTTTTGTTGACATTTTATATTCGAAAGCATTTTATAAGGAAAATTATAACAATATTAAGCAATGATCCAAATAATTAAATTTATTAGTTGTTTTTATATGTGAATGTTCAATTAAAAAAAAAATAAAGCAAACTATTATTTCCATTCTTCATTCAGAATAAATATCATTTCCAAAGATTGGTAAAGTAAGTAAGGTCTATTTTTAATGACCTTATTGATGGTGCTTCATCCTGATATGAATCCTGCATGTTTGGATTTTTCCATTGTTATTTACAGAGAAGGACAGTCACGGAGAGAAGGAGAGAGCAAGGGGATGTTGACTTATCCCTCTGACCCACTCCCTCAGATAGTTTGTCCAATGGATGAAGATGCTATTCCCCCAAACCGTTTCTGTAGCACACTTCCCCACAATGAACATCCTACGCCTCTCCTCCCTTTTTCCTCCATCACTCCCAGGTATAGTTGTCCTAACACCTTTTGGATCTTTTGCTGTTGATGTGCTGTCCCCTGCTTTCATTTGACAGTTTTGTTTCTTTGTATTTTGAAGGGTTTTAGGAGTTAAGAGACACTAGGAGTGCACCTAATGGAATTCTTATCAGTATTTGTTAACCAAATGCTGCATCAGTACTGATAGTGAAATAATGTATTCACGCCATTGTACTTTATCTGGCGCTCTGCTATGCATTTCTAGATTTAAATTTCTGCAAAAATACTGTGGTCTTGGGATCTGCCATGATAAATTTCATAAGAGTGTTTTTTCAGAGTCTCTTTTGTATCCAGTGGAAAGCAAACTATTTCACTTGAAATGCAGTAGGCCTGTTACATTTGTTTTGATATAGTACAGTCCAACAGAAAGTGGTGGGCCTCCTCAGCAGTCAGTAATTACTTCAGGGAACCTCCGTGCTTTCAGTCTGGTTTGTCAGCGTGGAAACACTGGCCAAATCTTTAAGAAATTTGGTGGAAGGATGTAGCATAGGCCAATAAGGAGATTTTATATCTTTGAGTGGATTCACTCAGATCAAGGGCAGGGATTCAAATTAGGTAGCATTTGAGTTTAGGATTTGGTGACAGATTGACACTTCCAACCTTGCTCACAAGAGGGAACAATCTGATCAATGAGCTTGACATTTAATGACGAGAGAGACAAGAATTTTTTCATGGTGGTTACAGTAAATATTAAATACATTAAATATGTCAGCACCTCTACACAATCATGCAGGATGTTATTTTGACATAAATCATATTCTTTTAGATATATATCCACATCTGTTGGGGATTTGGCTTCCAGATTTGTATATTGTAGAAGAGTGAATTATTGGCCTTGACAGCATTATGCACGCTGCTAGTATACCTTTAGACCAAAATAACACTAGGTTGATTTTGGGTTTGTTTGCGCTCCTGTGTCTATACTAAGCCAAAAATAATTTACGATTGGGCAGAATGTTTATGTACACCCGTTCTCTTACTAGCCAATAGCTTCACATCAATTTCAGGAGTCAGGTTTCTGTCAGTTAAATTTTCTTTATTTCATAAAATAATTTAATGTATTAAATTTTTCAATTTTGAATCAGGACAAGTAATTTGTGACACAGTGTGTGGATGTATCAAATACATACTTAATAAACATTTAGTTAAATGTAATATATGTTTGATCGGACTACTATTGGAAGTTACCCATTTATAAAGAATTCCAAAAAACTTGATAAGACATACCTAATACAGGAATGTTAATTCAATTTCCTTCGGTATGAATAAAGTTCTATCTTATCTTTTATCATAAGATTTAAAATACTGAATACTTTTTTTCCTTGCTGTATTTGATACCAAAAATAGCAAAATTACATTATTGAATAGTTTTTGAACTATTCACAGCTGTGCGAATGATGGAATATCGGGACACAGAAGAGGTGGTCGTATTCAAGGGATCAAAGCACCAACTCTTAAAAAGCAGTGCAATACAGACAGCCAAGCAACTGCGAAACTGTCCAGACAGAATCCATCCCCCTTAGAGAGACAAAGAGAGAATGAGAGCATGGTAAGAGTTGAACTTTAATTCTTACTCGTATGTATTTCTTATGTATTAAGTGTTTTAGTCCTCACTCATGTCGGCCATTTCATCTATCTGGATTGTAGGTACAATTGTCACTGTCTCAGCAGTCAAGTGTCAAACGCACACGTGGACATGAAAACCAAAACAAGGTTAGTTTCCCTGACTCTGCTCTCATACTATTTTTTTTCATGCCATAAAGCCGTACTTTAGGACTTGTGTCCTAATATATGTCAACATTCGAGACATTTACAGTGAACTGAGTGAGAGGGTTAATTGAGTGATTTAATCCTCTTTCATGGTCTGCTGTGTTTGACACAGACCATTAGTTGGTTTGATTAGAGATCTCTAATACTAAAAATTGTGTTTTGTATTTATTTCGCAGGATCGTATTGATGTTATTCTCTCAGACGAGTGCCAAAAAAAGTAAGTGTTGAAGCTTCTTTTTTTTCCCAGTTTGTTTATAAATAATGATCATGTAATTGATATGGGATTGTTAACGGAAGATGGGCTTACACTGTATGACTTTTGAGCCCTGGCCGTTTAATTTAAACTTACACTGTACGTTCGTGGAGCTCACAATTGGTGTGCTCATATTGTACCATCAGAATCACCCGCACGACACTGTACGAACTGTTCTGCTCTTGCAGCCTCTTATCGCTCTTTGCAATTGTCAATAAAGTTTTGTTGGAAAGTTCTTAGGCAGAAAAAAAAGTATGTTTGTCATTCTTACCAGACAGAAACAAGCTGTATTGATTAAATTTTTTTTCTTTACTGTGCATCAAAACTTCTTTTTTTTTAAATTTGCCAGCGTATCTTTACTCGTAGGTGTCTAGAACGCTGTGGACAGTATTGCTTGCCTATTTTGCTGAGAGACTTGGAGGTAAGCGGGCTAAGTCTGACTGTATAGAATGTTAATTTTATAGTAAGTACCACTTTGACAGCTATGAGCCACAAACTGCATTTTTTACTTTAGGGCTACTGAGTACTTGTTATTTTAATTATTACAACGCGTCACGTTACGATGGCAGCTCAGGCGCTCCCCCCACTTCTCACATTGGGCAGTTGGAAAAGACGCCGCTAACGTCAGCCAATAGACTCTAGACCCTGCCAAAATTTTCTGACATGCCAGAAAATCTTTCGATCATCCAACCGCTGTAGGTGGCTGCTTATTGGTACTTGTGACCCATCCTAAACTGCGGGCCGACACCTTCAGATGGCCTTGCAGTCCTGAGGCTCATTTGCAAGTGTGAATCCGGCACAAGTCGTACAATGTACGCACGACTTCAGTCATTTGCTCTCAGCAACCTTTTCTTTTTTTTTTACGTCTGTGCATAATATTTTAATGAACAATTTTATAGTTATGGGAAGGCAGCATTTAAGATACCGTGTTTTAAAATGAGTCATGTTCTCAAGATAATATGTATGTGAGCTCCTTTTCCATAAAACCCACAGCATCAAGCCAGTGGCTAAAGCAAGGTTTGTTTTTCATACCAGCATCAGCTGTACCTCTAATACAGGATAAATTCTGGATTGGGTATCGGCCATCATATGAATATCTGCATTGATCAATCTGATACCATACCATACCATTTTGCCATTGCCCGGCTACACCTGTATACAATATGGCAAGTCGTACAGTGTACGCCCGACTTTAGGACTCATGTAATTACAAGCACACTTACAACCCAAGGAACTTTTTCTCAACCTTAGAGTGGTTGATATTTGTGTCTTTATTTTGTATGAATGTGTGACTTGACAGTCTTGAACCCCTTAGCGGAGGCTATATGCCAATATGCACGCATTGAAGGACTGGCAGTTGAATTCATAAGATAGCTCTTTTCGTGGATGATATTTTGCTTTTTGTAAAATACCAACTTACTTCCATACCAGCACTTCTTCAATGCCTACATCAATATGGGGATGTATCGGGATACAAAATTAATCAAAATAATAATATCAGGGGATTGGCCCACATTTGTTTACACAGATCTCCTTCCATTCCATTTTAAGCACTACTTTGGGGCTGCACACTTAACTTTTATAGTTGCATGAATTAGAAATGATGAGGAAACAGTGACCATATAGAACAAAGTATGAAAACGACTTGATAAAACATACTTGAATGATCTGGACAACGGTGTAAAAAATGTTACAAGGCCCGAAATGAAATTTCAAGAGCCATGGCAATTGTAGGCAATATAGAATTTCCTCTTTCTATATGGGACAGTGCATTTAGGAGACGGGCTGACAAAGGTCTTAAAACAGTTAACCAATAATTTGATGGTACAGAAATTAAATCTTTTTCCCAACTTCCTGAACAATTTATGCTTTCATCGAATGATTTGTACAGGTACTTCCAGAAAAGAGACTATGTTACATGTCAAAAAAGAAAGGGAGATTGTCAGCAAATCCGAATGAATTAAAAGAATACTTCATTAGTATTGCAGAAAAATATTTTCCAACTAAATATATTCTAATATATATTTTCCAATTAAAAAGCAAATCTGTCATATAAATGAATTTCTTAGTAGAAGAACATACATGGGAAATATTTATGTGCCAGCAGTCATAAAGGAATCAATAGCCGATTATGGTAAGAACGTATGCCATAGAAAACTTGGTCGCTTTGTTTTGGAGGAAATGTGGAAAAGTTGGGGATCATATGCATGTCTTTTGGCCTTGCCCTATAATTCAAGGGTTTTGGATAATTGTTAAAAAGGAGATCTAAATAAAACTCTACAGTAACGGAATACGAAAGAAAATATTCCCATATTATTGCCCCTGATATAACTTTTTTGGGGGGGAAATGCTACTTGTAATTATCTTTTTTTTTTCATTTCTTTTAAATTTTTAAAATTTAAATTTTCATAATTATTTATTCATTCTATATTGGAGGTCCTGTGTCAAAGCATGTTCTGTTCAAGTAAGAAACAAAATAAACAGTTAAAACAAATTATTACTATTTTCCTTTGAGAATAAAACCACATTGTGCACAATTCTGCAAATAACTTAATTCAAGTAATTTAGAAAAATCTGTGAATCCAATATTTTCTCACATCCAGCATACTGTCTTACCTGTATAAATGGGAAATAGGTTATTATTATAATGAAAGTTTTGAAATTCTTAAATTTGAGAGCTGCAGAAACCCTGAATCACTATAAGGTTGTTAGTTTGCTTTGTGTTTTCAATCTGTTATGTTCTTCATAAGTTGTTGGATGCCTGCATATTGTACAGTATTTCTGCTTTGGGATATGTGTTTTAATACATAATTATCTTTCTCTTTTTTGACAGACAAAGGGACCTGAATACCCAGTGTAAGAAGTCAAATATCCCTGCTGCAGAAAATGTAGATGAGCTGATGTCTGAAAATAGCACAGACAATTTTGACACCACTAAAGCCGACATGGATACATGTGGGAGATTGGCTGTTGGGCACGCTGTTGAAAATGCATCTCCTCCAAAGGGATGGGAGATTGGCCCCTTGTTTCAATCATTCAAGTCAAAGATGGCCAGCTTCACAGAGATAGTCATGAGTCCTGTTAAACTCTTCAGAGCTTATAGTCCTCCACCCACCACAGACCATCCAGACAAACTCAATGAGTGTGAGCTACCGGCCGATGGAACATCTGGAGCTGAACACTCAAAGCCAAGCAATACCTTTTACTCAGAAGCACAAAATGAAAATGTGAATCAGGACGTTGGAGCTAGTCCGCAGACACTCAGAGAAGTTGAACATAAACAAGATGCAAAAACATTTGGCATCAATTATTCTAAAAGATTAGCGTTTGATGAGGAGTTGTCAGCATGCAGCTCTGAGCACACAGACGAATGTGCAAAAACTCTGAAGGAAGAAAACATCCCTGAATCTGTGCCTTTGCAACTCAGTCCTTCACACTGCATCGTTTCTGAGGACATTTTAGAAGCTGTTGAGTCTGTTTTTAAATCTTCTATATTGTTACAGCCCTCTGCCTATCTAAGTGCCTCACAAGAATCCCAGTTAAACAGTTCCAGTACTAAGGAGGAGCAGAAAGGTGAATTGGCTGCTCGACTGAAACCACTGCGCAGAAAATGTACTGGGAAAAGAAAGAAGATTACCTCTGATACTCCAATATCTGAGTTCAAAAAGAAAGACTCTGAACTAGCGGTTATTGACGAGCAGCTTTCTCTCATGGATTCAGTTAAATTGAACAACGCAAGTGATATTGACAAAACCCTGTCGTTATCTTCCTTAGTCTCCTGCACTCAACAGTCTGATTGTGATTATCGCAGGAAAATGAAAAGTGGCCACTTGGTCCACCAAAGCCTCCGGCGTAACTTGAGGGATACCGCTAATGGAAGGACGCTAACACCTAAATTGGTTACACGACAGCTTGAATCCCAGATGAAACACCTACAACCTACAGCTTATTCTTCTGCAGGAGTTGGGAGAGCAAAGAGGGAGCAGAATTTGGACTGTCATTCCCAAGGCTTTGTAAAGAGGAAAAGATTGACTGTTGATGTGTGCAAAATCGAATCAAAGCAACAAGATTTTTGTAATAAAGCTTCAGAGAGAGATGTATTGAGAGGGCTAAGAACACCAAGGAAGGAAGATGTGTTGACAAATACTGTTGTAGATCGGGAAGAAATGCTGAGGCCTGTGAAAAGAAGACAGCTTGTTTCTTTGAGAACAAATAAAGAACAAAAACAAGAAATACTTACTAGGTTAAATAAAGCAGTGTTAAACCCTCAGACTGATAATTCCTGTGAGGCAATGTTGATTTGCTCACTGGATAAAAGAAATATTGTGTCAGAGGATAACCAAAAAGGCAGAAGCAAGGTGAAGCCAAGTGGTTCATGCAAAAGACAGAAGATGAGAACAGTTCTTGGTAACCCTAATGTAAACATTGATAACATGGATCTGGAAACCACCATTGAAATCACCTCTACAAATCAGTCCAAGGAGGCACATTTATCAGAGGTCCTTGTCTGTCCAGATATACGGCAGCTCCACAGCACAAGAAAATGCAAGGGTATGAAGAAACTACTAAAACGAAAATCCCCCAAACAAATAAGTTCTCCCACAGAATCAGACTACTCAGTGGATTCTACCCCACCAGAACCGTCAGTGGAGCCACTGGAAGAGAAATCCATAGATAGTAATACCTCTCAGCTTGCTCAAAAAGAAGAATACAGGAACTTTGGGCCTAACCAGCTATCCAAGAGGTCCAAAAAGGGTTTGAGAAGTGCTGTTAAATCAAGTGCAGCGGGTGAAAGTCGAGAGACAGATCCATGTAACCAGCATTTGATCACCAAAGAAAACCTATCTCAAAAAGACACGCGGAATTCACGAATCCCTATGGATCGTGTCTATTTTGAAATGACATCTTTCGAAAGTAAACACCAATCTTCTTCATCCTCCCAGCCCCATTTAGACTTTCCGATGCAGTTGGATGACATTAATAGGAAAGAAAGGGATACCCCATGTATGGAAGGTGAGGCATGCCCAACTGAATTCAGTAACAACATTATCAATGCCTCTCGGCTAAGGTCTTGTGCAAGAGGGGTTAACATTAAGCCAAAGCAAGCAGACAGCCAAAGGAGAAAATGCAGGGTCTTGCGATGTAGGACACGCAATGGTGCTGAAGTGGTGAAAAAATCCACCATCGTGGATAATGCCGACCTGGCTACATCAGACACACACCTATCAGAAAAAACCTCATCAAGGAGTCTCTTGCGGAGCTACTCTTGTCCAGAAATTCTCTCCCTCCATTCTTCTGATGTGTCCTGGAGGTCTATGCATTCACCACCCCACAGCAGGATTCACACATCATACCAGCACCAGGTTTCCCACTCTCCATTTTCCCAACATACCCACAAATCCCTACGTCGGGCTCGACGACACACAGTCTGCAGTGTGGAAGTGGAGAGGGAGATTGCACCTCTCTGCCTTCGTAAGGAGGTGTACCCATCCAGAAGATCTGTCCCGTATGACGGCACCAGCCAAATCCTGTCTCCCAATCTTTCTCATTCTCTCAGCTCTTCCCTCTCATCTCTCGCCACCTGTTTCCTTTCAAGCCCCTTGGCTTTCCTTTCTAAAAAAGTTGATAGCAGAGGAACTGCTGCTAGAACCAGCACTTCAAGTCATGTCTCCTCTCCCACCTCCTCTTCTTCCTTGAGCCTGTCCCCGTGGCACCGTCCGAGATTTCAAGGAACAGACTCCTCTAATGCTGCCTTTGGCTTGAGTAGCAGGTAATGCGCTTATTTTTGAAAGTCCGTAATAAGGCGTATTATGAAAATGCAAATCATGCTCAATTGATTGATCGCTGTTTCGATGTAACTTTTGATTTATATTGGATGTTTTGCAGTGTGACTTCTTTGGAGTGTGAGATAGAGAGAAGACAGAGTGAAGAGGAGGATGATGGCGAGAACACAAGTTCATCTAGTCAGGATTTTGAAGATGTAGTGTTAAGAGAAGAAAAGGCTCTATCTGATTCGGAAATCAAGGTAATCAATGTATTGCTTAATGGCATATCTCTGGCCTTTAATCATTAAAAAGCATCATTTTATGGATAGTTTTCATCACATTGAATTTTTGGGCTGATTAATTCACTAAAATTAGCAGTTTGAGGTCTTAACATTGGCATTTGGGATTGGTCTATGTTTTGACATTTCAAATTGCTCCACCTAAATTCATACTTGCCAGTCTATTGGATGCAGCTGGATCACATTTAAGTAGGTTTAAATGGCATGCATGTAATAAAGCTTTCTTTCGTAAAGGTATAATATTCAGTTTTTGTCTAAACTGTTGGAGACAGATTTATTAATGGTAACTTGAAATTTACCTTCATTGTTTTTAGTCTTTGTTCTCTATTCTTTAAACTTTATTCTCAGATCTAAAAAAAACCATATGAATTCCGATCTGTCATTCACTTTACTGACATCCTATATAGGACCGTGTCGCTCAAAAGATAACAATTTTAAATCTATTAGGGTACATTAAATATTTGTTTTGAAATGGTCGCTATTGATCATGAATGAATGGAAGGACATTTATTGTGAAGCCAATCAATTTCCTGTTTATAGTGTTCCTATTTTTATATTTTTTTCTCCTGTTTTATATCATTCCTATTTTTTCATACCTTCTTGTATTTATATTACTCTGATGCTCACTCTATGTTGCTATCCACTGTGACACTCGATTCCCCCTTGTGGGACTAATAAAGGTATATCTTACATTTTGCAGTAACAGTTCAAGTGCCACTAAAAACGGTATTACCAGCATTACGAAAGATATTTTTCATGTTTTTAAAATCTATTTAAAAGTCATATTTTCATTCACAGATTTGTAACGATTTCCTTGAAATCCAGTACTATGTTTTCGCAACAATATTCTGTCCTGCCTTTTTAGTGATTTGGGTTACTAATACTCCTTTTTATCGTCACAGGTGGTGCAGAAACTTGAGGAAAGAGGGAAGGTGTCATCTATTAGGATTCGTAAAACTCTTCCAAAACCTCAGTACAACCTGACACCCATGGGCCTTCCCAAACCCATCAGGTAAATACCCTACATTGTAAACACATGAATGGCCTGTATAACGAAATGATGTACGGTAATTGTGTCGCTTTCGTTAGTCATGATTTAGTTTTGTTAAAACTATTGACCAATTCGGGCGGCACTATGTCACAGCAACAAAGAACCGGGTTCAGATACACCTTTGTCGGTCTTTCTTTGCAGAGTTTGCATGTTGCAGGGTGAATTGCTGACTAAAATGCCTGTAGGAGTGAATTTGAGTCAGTGGTTGTCTGTCTCTGTGTCAATGTCTGTGTTAAATGAAGGAATATTGACCAATTCATTGTTTTACAAAGGGCTTTCAGCAGATACTTATCGTAGTTGCTCCAAAAGGATTACGTGTGCTACATTTATTTATATACTTACATCTCACAAATAGGTGTTCAATGTATTTCTGCTCAAACCAATTTTAAAGATTGTTTTGCCCTAAATCCAAATATTTAAAACCATTTATGATTCCAAATACAGGTTGAATAATGGTTCTCCAAGTTCGAATGAAAATTGTAAGGAATTAGACATTTTTGCAAAAAAAATGGTCAAAAATAAATGTCTCCAAGTCTATATAGATGCAACTATTAAATTGAAAATATTATCTAGTGATCATAAATATACAAAGACATAATTTATTTGGACACAATAATTATGTCACCAATGAATATTGAATGTATGTCAGTGTTAATTGTCTGTCGTTTTTTAACACCCCCTGATCAATATTGAGAGTGAGTCTGACTGTATTTTCCTCAATATGACGTCACAGGCTGAAGAAGAAGGAGTTTAGTCTGGAAGAAATTTACACCAATAAAAATTTCAACAAGCCTCCCGAAAGGTGAGTCGGCATTAGAGCCTCAACTGTCAACACAAAGACTCACGTACACACTCTAGCTTTTTCATAAAGGTTAAAAAGTCATTCACCAATATACAGTCAGCTAGCGGCCTCTTCAACACAATTTCATTTTAGACTTTGTAACAGTGAACTCAACTGTTCAAAAGTTTCAGAACGTTGGCAACATTATGAGCATCTTATCCAGTGTGGACAGTACAGTGGAATGTATAATGTGTTTCTGTTTTTTAAAATAGAGAAGCCAACTCTTTTGAGGTACAAAAATCAAAATTGATATTTATTTTTTGAAAAAGATGGTAAGCATTTTGTGAGACAGTCTTTTGTCCTGGAAAAATCCTCAGATATTATTAATTTTGGGTGGTATTAATTAAATATGGATTGGATAATCATCGTAATTGGTTCATTCTCTAGTAAAATGAACATATTTGGTCTTTGAGACTGAACACAGCCTTGCTGCAAACATTTCACAGAAAAGGGCTGCTTCAAAACCTGAATTTTCAGATCAAACAAAATGAAAACTAAAAATGGAAGCACATGCTGTGCCCCAATTCCTAACTTAATTGTAATTATACACTCTTTAGATTATGGTGGTTTATAGTCCTGTATACTGTTGTTGCTGGTGGTATACAAAAATGTATCATAATAGCAAAGATTTGCGGGACAGCTGCTGCTTCATTGTGGTGAAATGTTTGCAATGGTAGTGCAATGAACTTGGTCATTGCTAAGAATTTTGTACTTGTATTGCAGCCGGCTAGAGACCATTTTTGAGGTGCCTCTCAATCGTCGTAATGGTTCGGAGTCCTGGTTTGGTCAGAGACGCCTGAAACGATTTATGGAGTTCCTAGAGGTTGGCGAGGCCAGAAAACCAAAGAAGCTGCTCGTAGGTGTTGGAAAAGCAGGAATGTCATCCTCCAGGACAAGACGAGGGGGCTTTGCTAAAGAAGAGCCTTCACTCAGCGGGCAGGATGTGGACTCACTTCTTTGTGCCAAGCTGGATGAGCTGAATTTGTGGCTGATGCATGATCAGAGAGACTCCTGACAGGTGCTTCATAGAGCAATTTTTGGAAGCCATTTAAAATTTTTCGCTGAGCAGGATGTTTGCTTATATCACTTTCTGTGTTCTCAGCATGAAGATTCACTTACGATTCTTCCAGCTGTCTTTTCCAGTGCTCAGTGCATAATAGTTGTGCTAAAAAGTTTTTTTTGGAGAAATACATTTTTATTTTCTAAGATTTTTAGCCTGCAAGTTGAAGAAGAGCACGTCATAATTGCACCATAAACGTATTGCCTCTTAGAAGTCGGTTTGGACATGTATTATACAGTATTTGGCTTTCTTGTCATTACTGCACTCAAACTTCGGCCGTCCGTTATTCCTTCCACTGTGAAGAGTGAAACCATCTAGAAACAAAAGTAAGTATGCTTGACTTAAGCTCTTGTGCAGTATCCCATCATTTTCAGAATACCTTCAATTGTTTCACCTGTCAAAGTAACAACTGTACAAGTCTCTCTGGGAAATGAATACGATGTTTCATTACAATTTCAAAACGGATAGTACAGAATACATGGGATAACTTTTGCACAGTTTCTTATGAAAGCATTTCTTGCATCAGTAGTAGTGTCCTTGCACTATCATTGTAAGTTATTTGGTATGGCAACTTTAAAATATATTTTTATTAATCTCTGAATATACGTTTTAAAACCCTAATACGAGATTCATATTGACTCTAGATAATTCCTCAACCAAGTTTCTGTCTACAAATGTTTTGTCCAGTCTGCAAGCAGTGAGGACTGTGCAAAATGTTTGTCTTAGCTCAGGGCAGACCAGGTTCAATAATTAAATAATTTGTAAATTTATGGCTGAAGAGGGTTTGTTTATATAAAATGTATCTGAAACAATAAGACATTTGTAATCCAGAGTGGAAGTGTTCAGATTCCACTCTATGTTGGCTTTTTGTCACTTTTGATTCTCTCTGGATTGTAAATGTGGGTTCTTTTTTTTCTATATATGTAAATGTATTGTCTTGATAAAACTACCTATATATATTGTTTTGGTCAAATATTTTTATTTTATGAAGTTGCCTTAACTGTAATATTGTCTTTGCAGTAGAAGTTTTGAAAGTGTTTTTGTAAGAGTCGAGGTTTTTATGACTGCATATTAAGGTTCTTTCAAGCAGCTCAGAGTACACACAACTGTTTACACATCTCTGTTTATATATGTTTGTATAAAAGCACAACATAGTGATACATTTGACATTAATAAAGCTTATTCTGTAACAATGCAATGATGCCAAGAAAACATTGGCAACGAGCAGACTTTTTCTAATGCTCCGAAGAAGCACGGCAATGATTGCTGCCGTTCAGTTCCATCAGACAGTAGAGAGACAATCCTTGGTGAACAAATTTAACTTACTTTTTACACTGACAGATAAAGTATTATAATAGGTATTATCTTCAACCATATACCGTGTCAAAATTTTAGTTGTTGGAATAGCATTTATGGTACATACAATATCAGGGATTGCAGCTCAAATCAGTTATATACAATGTACGTGTGTCCTGTTGTGCCATGTATCAAACTAGTCAATGCTGGATTTTATATGTGGTACATAGATTTTGAATTGTTCATATATTGTTAATAAATATTAAAGTGAATAAAAGACATGTAAACATTGTAAGTTATTATACCATTTTCTAGAGTGGTTGTCTTAAAAAATAAAACTTATAAATGGTTATGGGTAAACAGAAAACTGGCATGGCAGTCATTCTGTCAGCATAAGAACAACTAAAGCAATCTTTTTGTTTTAATTTGTATAACAACAAGATTCTTCATGCTTTGTGGTACTTTATAGGCAGGTTTTCCAATGTCCTTTATCCGTTTCCATAAATGTCCATAGTCAAATGAGCCCGCTGGCTTTCTTCTTTGGAGGTGTTGATCAGTCTTGCAGAGTGAGTATATAGGAGACCAGTGCCATTAGCATGGGAGTCAGAGCCAGAATGGAGACCCATGTCAGAATGGAGATTATGCTGATTTTTTTTGCCCGTTGTGAATATGCTGCAGCTCTCTCTGGATCTGATGTAGTCTCAGCCTGGTGAGTTAATACAAGATAACATCCTGAATCAACAAACAGTTATGAATGAAACAAGAATAAATAAATCCAATACTGTAACTTTTATGTTATTCTTACTCTGTAACATGCTCTGCTGTTGTAACATTGCAATTTCCCCATTGTGGGACTAATAAAGGCTATCTATCTATCTAACACAACGGTGAGAAATAATGCAATTGACATGGCATACTATTAGTTTCATTTTCAGTTTCGTAAAATCTCATGCTTTCATTTGTTATCCATGTCTAAAAGGAATAAGTGATATATCTACAATTTTCCCCATAAATAACCTTTTCTCCTGGTTACAACTTGATATATAGGTAAATCTACACCCATCATTCTTTGCAAAAATAGTAGAGGGAGTCCCAGTAATGACACAAGTGAGAAAAACTGATCAAAAAACTCAATATTCATAGATATAAGTTAGAAAATCTTAATCTTAAGATATCTTTTTCAATTCAAGTGTGAAGTTCATATTTTACAATCAATGAGGACGGTGGCTGATTTTCCTCTTCCTTTATAGAAAAATTGCATTTTACCGTTATTGATAGAGTAGTTAGCCATAACAGCTACAAAAAGTGAACAACGTTGTAACAATGGCACCTGTCATTTGTTGGGAAATTATTAGGCAACATTAAGTCCTTGAAACTGATGTATTTGAAGCAAGAAAGGTACACTGGGATGGATCTAGGTGACTTTTGTCGAAGGCCATATTGTGATTGTTTGACAACTAAGAAGAGGATCTCCGGAATTGCACGACTTGATGGGTGTTCCAAATCTGTTGTAGTTGGTACCCTCTGAAAGAGGACTACGTATGGGCAGTACACGAACCAGCAACAGGGTCATGGGTGCTCAATGCTAAATGAAACATGGGTAGCCAAACTACTCTAATCTAATTGAGTGTGTGGATTGCCCATAAGAGAGATGGTACCAAGGATGTTCTATGGGAAAAAGGCAAGCAGGTGTAGATAATTTATTGCTCCGGGGAATATTCTGCTGGGAAGCCTTGGATCCTACAACTCTAATGAATTTACCCCCTACCTAAACACTCCTGCAAACCAAGTTTACCCTTTAATGGCAACAGTATCCCCTAATGGCAGTGGCGTCTTTCAACAGGATAATGTTCCTTGCTACACTGCAAAAATGGTACAGGGACGATTTGAGGAACACAACAAGTGGAAGGTGTGGACTTGGCTTTGAAATTCCCCAGATCTCAATCCAGCTGAGCAACTGTGGAATGAGCTGGAAAAACAAGTCCAATCCATTGAGGCCCCATCTTGTAACTACTGCTGACATCTTGGTGCGAGGTACCACTTCTCACCTTCAGAAATCTTGTTGAGTACATTTCTTGACATGTCAGAGCTGTTTGGATGGCAACACTGGATCCACACAATGGCAGGTAGTGAAATATTTTGGCTCAACAGTGTTCAGTGCATCCGGAAATTATTCACAGCGCTTCACTTTTTCCAAAATGGATTAAATAAATTTTTTTCCTCAAAATTCTAAACACAATACCCCATTATGACAAAGTGGAAAAAGTTTGTTTGAAATTTTTGCAATTGTATTAAAAATAAAGAACGAAAATATAACATATACATAAGTATTCACAGCCTTTTCCATGACACTAAAAACTGAGCTCAGGTACATCCTGTTTCCACTGATCATCCTTGAGATGTTTATACAACTTGATTGGAATCCACCTGTGGTAAATTCAGCTGATTGGACATGATTTGGAAAGGCACAAAACTGTCTATATAAGGGCCCACAGTTGACAGTGTATGTCAGCACAAACAAAGCCAGGAAGTCCAATGAATTGTCTGTAGACCGCAGAGACAGGATTGTCTCGAGGCACGTATCTGGGAAGGGTACAGGACAATTTCTACAGCATTGAAGGTCCCAATGAGCACAGTTTCCTCCATCATCCGTAAATAGAAGAAGTTTGGAACCATCAGTACTCTTCACAGAGCTGGCCGCTTCGCCAAACTGAGCGATCGGGGGAGAAGGGCGTACGTCAGGGAGGGGACCAAGAAGCCGATGGTCACTCTGACAGAGCTCCAGCGTTCCTCAGTGGAGAGAGGAGAACCCTTCAGAAGGACAACCACCTCTGCAGCACTCCACCAAGCAGGCATGTATGGTAGAGTGGCCAGACGGAAGCCACTCCTCAGTAAAAGGCACATGACAGCCCGCCCGGAGTTTGCCCAAAGGCACCAGAAGGACTCTGACCATGAGAAACAAAATTCTCTGGTCTGATGAAACAAAGATTTAACTCTGGCCTGAATGTCAAGCGTCAAGTCCAGCCAAAGCCAAGACTTGAACCTGATTGAACATCTCTGAAGAAATCTGAAAATGGCTGTGCACCGACGCTCCCCATCCAACCTGATGGAGTGTGATAGATCCTGCAAAGAAGAATGGGAGAAACTGCCCAAAAACAGGTGTGCCAAGCTTGTAACATCAAACTCAAAAAGAATTGTGGCTGTAATTGGTGCGAAAAGTTCTTCAACAAAATATTGAGCAAAGGCTGTGAATACTTATGTACATGTTATATTTTCGTTCTTTATTTTTAATACATTTGCAAAAATTTCAAACAAGCTGTTTTTCACTTTGTCATTATGGGGTATTGTGTGTAGAATTTTGAGGAAAAAATTAATTGAATCCATTTTGCAATAAGGCTGTAATTCAGGACAGAAAATATAACAAATGTGGAAAAAATGAAGCGCTGTGAATACTTTTCGGACACACTGTATATATGGAAGATTTTATACCAAGGAAATAGATGTGAATATTATTTGGCTGTGGTTTATCAGTGATGAGATGGGCTCATTCTTGAAACAAAGTTACATTTTTAGGATGGATTTGAAGGGAGCTGCTTTAAGATTTGACAAAAATAACAGTGATTACCTTAACAGAATATATCAGGGCCTTCACTCCGATGCAGGAAAGCCCACAGATGATGCTGAAGATGGCTAGTTTCCTGTGGTTATTATCGCAGCAGTAGTCAGTACTCCTTACAATGACGACTTCATGGCAAGTAGTACTATTATTTGGTGCGTCACAGGTCCCTGGAATGAGATTGAGTTGAACCTCTTCATCTTCTGTTTCATGTGTCGGAAGTGAATTAGACATATCTGCAAAAGAAAAACATATAACCCAGGAAATGTCATAAAAACTAAGACTGTTCAGCATTTTGTGTGTTACGTACAAGACTATTGTCCGAGTGGCTGCTTTATGGTTCTTAGCTTGATTTGTTTGTGTTTTAAGATAATGGGATTGCGAGGAGGGGGATTCACCTCAGTGTTAAAGGGTAAAGCCTTGCTCGGGTAAGTCTTCAGTTCATTGAAATTTGTGTAAGGTCAAAGGGAACACTTCAGTAGGTTCTTTTCAGCAGATTGTTCAGACACAATGACAGAGATTGTATTTGATCTTCTCTGTTCAATTGAACCTAATGCTTATGTCCCAATGTCAGTCTCCATTATTAACGTTGAATAACCATGCACAAAAAAAGTCTTCTTTAAAACTTTTTTATTTTTATGTACAACTCCACAATCTCCCACAGATAGTTATGGTTTTGTTCAGATTTAATACTTAAAATGTAATTCTCTCAAACCTCACTCCCCTATATTATGACCTTTCCTAGAGTCAGGGCAAACACCATCAAATTTGAAATTGATGGTGGAAATGTGATTCCTTTTCTGCCGCTGCTTTCATTTGTGGTAATGTGTTCCCATGTTTTTTCTTGTGACCTGAGTTTACTTTGTAGAACCAATCCAGTGTCAAGAAATAACAAGTCTAAACATGTTGTTCAGTAAGTGAGCACAGGGATTTCACTTGTTCTACTGAGAAATACAGTTGAAGGTTAACTGTAAACAAGCTTGAAAAGTTCGTAGGATAAGGCTCTAAAAATGTAAGAGCTTCCTGCTAGTCCAGCAAGTTGTCATGGTTAAATGAAGACATGAAATGCAGCTTATGTAACTTATGTAACACATGACGTGGTGGAAGGGTGGTATGCAAGCATACTTTTTCTCTTGAGAAAATGTATGAGCAGAGAGTCATAGATTCATCATCATTTAATCATCCATCATGACAAACTGGTCTGTGACCTCAAAAGTTGAGTGGATTTTGAATACGAGTTAGAATGTTCCACAAAGTCCTCAGTAGTAGCAGTAATAAATTATAAATGTGGATTCTGGCAGATTAAACTGAAAATGTACAACATGAATTGAGTGAATGAAGACCATACATTATAGATTTAAAAGTACCAACCTGATTAAATATAAATGGTACTGTTTTGAATCTGCTCCAGTCAGAATAGATTCTTCAGTGTGCTTGTTGCCTAATGATGGTGTGCAGGTTTTTGGTCTTCTTCTTTCCTAAATAGTATTCCAGTTTCAAATAAGATTTCCACATGAGGTTTTCCTGAAGCAGTTCCAGGCCGACCTGTCCTGGTGAAAACCCGGAGCCATATAAGTTATTGAATGACAGGATTCAGAACTGAGTGAAACTCCCCATGAAACTTTCACACCCTTCTTCCTTCCAACAAATAAACTTGTCACACCCCTCTTTCGCTACAGTAGTTCTCATATTCTCTTCATAATGGTCAGGACTCCTCAACGTCACTAGTCCCCTCTCATTTCTTTACCAAACAACATTCCTGAAGACGTTGAAAAGGTGTGTCAGCACTTGCCTCGCCTTCGGGTGAAACAGCTATAGATTACAATCTGTCCTTTTCTGAATTCAGCTTGGAAGAGTGAGCAGATGCTCCATTAGACTCTGCTTTACACCCTCATCCTATATCACTTTGAAACACACTACATAAAGCTCTTCATAAAGTTCTCTACTCTGCTCTGTGCCCCAGAGATAAAATCTATTTACTTCTCCTTGTGGTTGAAAACTACCTGACTGCATTCTTCAGGGCTGACGCCACCCACTGCACACCTGATGACAGATGGATCTTTACACAGTGACAAACTCAATGGGAGGGATCTCTGCTGGCTCCACACCCAGTAAGGTCTGCATGATGCAATGATTATCTGCTTACATGCATTGCTCTGGATTCTCTAGATATCCTTTGTCAGTTGATTCTTATTATTAAGATATTATAAAAATGTGCATATTCTCTGGGTATTGAGAGTTACAGGTCAAAGAGCAGGGAGATTTTAGAAAAAAATTAATAGACTCATTCAAAATCAGGAAAGTCAAGAGATTTTGATACATCCAGATTCAGGAACTGAATCTTCTCAAACCATCATAGACCATCGGAGGAAAGCCCTTTGCTTGAGTAAAAGTAACAATACCTACATGTACAAATAGTTCCATAACTAGTAAAAAATGCCGTGGCAATTTTACTTAAATAAATCTAAGTATTTTCTGGAAAATGTATTCAATTCAAGGTGTTGTATGAGTTGGTAACATCATCGTACACTACTAAAAAAAATAAAGAGAACACTTAAATCACACATCCCAGATCTGGATGAATGAAATATTTCAGTTGAAAATCTTTATTAATGACAAAGTGTAATTTGTTGAGAACAAATTTACGTAAGGACAATCAATGGACACTAAAATCATTCACCCAATGAGGACTGGACTCAGAATCATACTCAAAATCAAAGTGGAAAAATTAGATCCCAGGCCCATCCAACTTTTGTGAATTTCCTCAAGACAACACATAATGTGGCTCAGTAATGTGTACGGCCTCCACGTGCCTGTATGCACTCCCTACAACTGCTGGGCATGCTCCTGATGAGAAGACCGATGGTCCCCTTTGGGGATCTCCCTCCAGACCTTGATCAGGGCATCAGTGGTGTGGCGCTGGATGCAACGATACATGATGTCCCAGAGTTGCTTGATTACATTCAGGTTTGGGGAACGGGCGGCCAGTCTATAGCATCAATGCCTTCATCATCCAGGAACCACTGACAGATTGCAGACACATGAGGCAGGGCATTGTCAAGCACCAGAAGCAACCCAGGGCCCACTGCACCAGCATACGGTCTAACATCGGGTCTGAGGCTCTCATCCTGGTACCTAACAGCAGTCAGGATATCTCTGGCTAGCAGGTGGGGCTCTGTGAAGCCCTCGAAGGATATGCCTTCCCAGATCATCACTGATCCACCGCAAAACCGGTCATGCTGGAGGATGTTGCACATCTGCTAAGTGTGAACCTGCTGTCATCTGTGAAGGGAACAGGGCGCCAAAGGGGATCTGCCGATTCTGGTTTCTCTGGCAAATGCCAATCGGGCTGCACGGTGCCAGGCTGTGAGCACAGGCCCAACTTGTGGACGTTAGGCCCTCGTGCCACCCTCATGGAGTCTGTTTCTGACAGTTTGGGCAGAAATATGCACGAAAGTGGCCTAATGGAGGTCATTTTTTAGGGCCCTGGCAGTGCTCCTCCGGTTTCTCCTTGAACAAAGGAGCAGATTGCAGCAAGGCTGCTAGTCCCCTCCACCTCTCCTGGGGTACTAGCCTATCTCCTGGTATCTCCTCCACGCTCTTGACACTGTGCTGGGATACACCGCAAACCTTCTGGCCACGACGCGTATGGATGTGCCATCCTGGAGGACTTGCACTACCTGAGCAACTTCTGCTCAGGTTGCAGATACGCCTCATGCTACCACTAGTGGAGAGAGCGCTGGAAAAATTCAAAACCAGCCAAGAATCAGCCAGAAAGGATGAGGAGAGGGAAATAGTCTATGGCTACCACCACCAAAACCATTCCTTAATACTGGTTGCCTCGCTAATTGACTCTCCTCTCCACCTGTTGTCTGTCCAATTTGAACAACAGCATGTGAAATTGATTTACAATCATTATTGCTTCCTGACTGAACAGGTTGATATCCCGGAGGTGTGATTGACTTTGAGTTACACTGTGAGGATTTTTTTTTAGTAGTGTATATGACACAATTAAATGATATTAATATAATTATTACTCAACTATTATAATCTTTACTTTTATTAATCACATTACATACATACAGAACGTCGTGAAATGTATCTCTGCATTTGACCCATCCCTATTAATGTGAATACTGGATTTTAAAAACTAGCAACTTCAATAAATTATAATTATAACATGTAGTTCTTTATAATAAAATCAAGTTATTATTTTCTCCGTTGATTGTTGGTTTCTGAAAAATGCTGTGACACATTCACAATGGTTGTGCAAAAAGATATTTAACATGTATGGATGTTTTAATTTTCATAATCAATAATGTAAAGATGAGAAGATCATTATCAAAATAGTCAATTAATTTTCTGCTAGTAGATTAATCAACATATCATATCATCTGTACTTTTGCCAATTTAATCTTTAACAACACAACGTAATTTATTAATTCTATGTATGTGTTTGTCCAGAAATGTCCTTTTGTAAGCTAACTTGAAAATAAACATTACAAAAAAAGTTCAGAATTTCCTTTATTGGACTACAAAGGGGCACAAATTGAAAGGATTAAAATACTGTTAAAATACAGTACTTCAGTAAATGTACATATCATCCATTCAGTATTGTGTATATGGTTAAATAAATGTCTGTTGTTTATCAGATGGGCTCATTCTTGAAATCAAACAACTCTATTTTTTGAATTCATCATTACATATCAGCTGATCAGATTTTTATTATATCCCTGAAAAGTCTTTTATTATATTATATTATTAATATTATAGAATCATAGTCCGCCACAGATCCTTTGTTTTGGCGCCATTACTCAAAAACTTTTTCATGGATCGTTTTCAAATTTTATACCTACATACACCTTGGTGCGAGGAAGAACTGATTGGTTTAGGAAGATTCCGTTGCATATTTCTGCAAGTAGGGGAAAGTTCATCTCCAAAAGTTTATGGGGTCCAAATTTGCTAACTTAAGACTTTATTGAAAATAACTTCCAAATTAGTCCAAATTTACCTCATATAATCCACCTCAAGGATATCTTAGTTATTCTATTTTACGGTAATTGTTAATTTTTCACTCACTAAGAAGACTCTTTTTTTTTGTTGCAAAAACATTTTCTTTTACCCGTTTCCAAATCTTCATATCTGATTATGTCTAAATTGGTTCATATGAATTTACATAAGGTTGTGGTCAACCTTTGCCTGGCAATGTATGGATCCACTCTGGTACAGTTGATTGCATTACTGTTCCAGCACTGCCATTTGCTGGTACAGGTGAGAGAAAAGATATCCATGTTGTGTTCATCCACGTATCATCAAAATGTATGCTAATGCAATTGTTTAAATGACTGTTAGAGAAAACATCCCACCATAAGAAAACATAAGTGTAATGTAGATGTAACTATCAGTCACAGAATCTAAATCAACAGATATTCTAATAATGAATGAATCATTAAGGATATGAAAAGTGTTGCAGGTGTGAGGGATATTTATTAGTAGAAATTCTTTTTGAATGAACAATATAACTGGTAGAAAAATTAAGAGTATTCTGTCCGTACAAACATAAATACAGGTGTAATCTATTTCACTGATAACACCATAAATATCTTCATAAAAATAAAAAATAAAGGAGGACTTGATCAACAGTTAAACTTTTTGAAACAACTTAAATCGACCCATCAAACTTAATAGGTTCATTAGAGTAAAGCAGAATCAATTATTTCTTAGTATACATTCAACAACAAAAAACAACAACTATTGTTTAGAAATCCACAGCAGGCTATCACATCCAGGAACAACAGATTTTGACGTCCATCTTACACAAAGTCTGGCTGAAGGTAACTGTTAGAGAAAGGAAATTTCTCAAATGTCAATTTTGTTTAGTAAATACTTTTTTTCAATGTACAGTATCTGTTACTGTTAATGATTTTGTGCCATCAGGGCGATCCTCTAAAAGTGCAAAGATGTCCTATTGATGCAGTGAGTAGCAAGAAGAGCTGACATTAAGGTGGTCATGGAAGAAGACGGAGATGACTTCTTTAACTCGCCACCTGACTGAAATCTTCAGTGCTTCACGAAGAAAGGATGAGCCAGGGCTTTGGCGGCTGAGACGCGACTGCTTGGTCTGAATGTCAGACATTGCTGCAGGTAAAGAGACGTCATTTGAAATGATGAGAAAAAAAATTGTGATTAATAAACTCTTGTATAATTGCATTTTCTCCATGTATGTACTTATTTATTCTAAACAGCAGCCATGAAAACAACTCTTACTAACAAACCTTTGAATTTGGACTGAAATTTCTCGGCAGCTATTGGAGGACTTGACATGAAAGTTTGTGCAAATGCTAATCTAGAGGAATTGACTTAGGTTTTAGCGCCACCATGAAGTGGAAATTATTGATTTTTCATGAAAGAACTCTTGTGCGAATTTATATGAAATACAATCCAGAAAATCAAATGCCCTTCAGTGTGACCTGCAATTTTTTATTTTTTATTTTACAATAATCAACAGGTCAAAACTTTAATTGGTCCAATTAAAAAGTGTTCATATATCTTCCAATAAACAACATCTACATAAGCATAAGCTGTCTTTTTTCATCCTTGGTAGCAGACGCGACTAAACTGATTTAGCATTCATGCTAAACATTACATCCCTATACATTAGCAAGTTAGCAATGACATTGTGAACATGCCAAGTTAGCATTTAGCATCAGTGGTAACCATCAGCCTAAACAAAAATTAACCTGTAATGTTAGAAAACCACCATGTAACAGAGATCTGCTCACAGATAGGAGGTCGTTCTCGTCCCGGCCAAGGTTGTGCAGGGGTTTGGTGCAGGAGCCTTTTGGCCCCCAGCTGACAGAGTATGAGACTGGGCTTTCCTTGGGCCAGTCTTCCTCATTGGGCAAACCAATCACCCTGACATGCACACAAATAAAACCAAGAACTGAGCAGGGGCCACAGGAACCAGATAACTGCTGAATCCACCATTTTCAAGCAGCAAAGTCAGATTTTACCTCTGCCAATAAGGATATGTTTTTGCCAGCGTTGATTTGGCCGTAGGCAGAATTAATCATAAAGTTAGGATTGGATTTTAGTGAAATATAGTGAAGGGGTGTATATTGGACCAAAATAGAGTTGGTTGGATGTAAGAGCAAATTTAGAATCTGTGATTTTTCTTCATACTCTTAAACGCGGCAAGATCGGTCCTTCTGCTATAGTGCCACATCAAGTGGTGGAAAATTAAATTTATAGAACCTTTAAAACACCCATTTCGTCAGATATGTGCAGTGTGGTGTGTCATTTAGCCATCACAATCGAGCCCTAGTCAAAGCTGTTTAGATACGCTTGTCCATTTTTCCTGCTCTTAACAAATTAGCAGGACAGAATCTTCACTCGCTGCCTAATATATCTCGCAGACTGGCAGGTGCCATTGTAACAGACATATAGACACATATATATATGTCTATATATACATATATATGTCTATATGTCCATATACATATATAGACGTAATATATATATATATATATATATATATAAGAAAAAAGTACTCACTCAAAGATTTTTTGCAGCTGCTGTACCTCTGTGTATCCCTGAAACAGTGGTCTGTGGAAGAACATATATAATATAGCAAGTTTCTCTATATTGACAATGGTAGTGCTGTAAAGTTGAAATAACACTCTCCAGGGCCACATATCTCTTCCAACCAGACAACTACTCCGTTCTACTTACCTCAACAGGAGGAGCTCGGCAAATATGCAGCCGACGCTCCACATGTCCACTGAGGACATGTAAACAGAGTTCAGCAGCACCTCAGGAGCTCTGTACCACAGCGTGACCACCTGAAGAGACAGAGGAACATTTTCACCTCAGGGAAAGGAAAAGAACACAATACATATAGGTTAAAAAAATTAGGCTCCACAATGTCTTGAGAGAGGGGTTATTGTAGTGTGGATTAACTAATTTTGCTCTTTCCTTTACCCATCAGCCGATGAGCGTCACCAAAGAGAGCTCACATGTCGCCTCACTTACGCCTGGAGTGAGAGCGATGTTGAAGGTGTAGATGCGTGCTAGTCCAAAGTCTGCAATCTTGACTTCACCACAGCTGCTGATCAGGATGTTTTTTGGTTTCAAGTCCCGGTGTATCACCATGTTTGTGTGCAAGAAGTCCAATCCCTGTAGCAGCTGCTGCATCACATCCTGTAGACAAAGTAAAGCAGCCCTTACTATTCTATCTATAAAGCAATGTCCAGATGCAGGCACCTGTCTCATTATACAGCTTTTTTAGTTTATAATTTGTAGGACGCTGGTTGTATACTTTGTAAAATGAAATACTGATTTTGGAGCATTCAGGGGAGTCCCATAAATGTTGGAAGTCAGACAATCTTATTGACAAAAATGTCTGTGAGATTGTAACATTCAGGTCGTCATCAGTTATTTGTAAATAAATCACATGAAATGGATGAATGTAAAATGTGATACATGTTCTAATAAAGCACGTCAAACACTTTGTTCTTCTTATCAAAATGGAGCTTTTACATACATGATTTATATACATTATGCTGGTCAAAAAGAACATGTATATATTTGTGACATTATTTGCCTGGCAAGCAGTCGTTAATTGTAAAATGCTTGAAAATATTGAATATTTTTGAATTGCCATTCATTTGTATTATCATTTGATATTATACAGGTGCATACGTATCTTAATTAAATATTGTATAATTAAGAACTTTTTTTAATCCAAAATCTGTTGTTTTCTTTTATGCACTTTGCAGCCGGGTGACACCACATGGTGGGAATCAGGGGATATTTGTTTTCTTTTCGCTCTTTATCTGTAATCGGTTTGTATTTTTTATTATTATTCATGATTATTAGTCTGGCTGTTGTGTGCTTTGGGGTGGGATTGTAGGGTAGGGATGGATCAGGCTAATGGAAAAGTCTACCTGTCCTTGTGCCTCTGTTTTATTTACAAAGGTGCCTGTTTGTAGAATACATATTAAATCATAAAGAATAATCAAAATTTGGCTGAGTTTATTGCTGTTTAAGAATCTGAAAACTGTTTGAGACAGTGGTGAAATGCTATTGGGAAGTAGTAGTTGTATAATCCTGGATCATATCATATATTGTATGTTCATCATATTGTGTATTATTGGTTTTCATGTTAAATTTTTTTTGTATATTATACATTTTTATGTGAAAAATAAAGAGTCCTATAAATTTCCCCTGAAATGCAGTGAGGTAAAAATATTTGGCAGAATAAACTCAAGTTTGTCAAGTTAATGACAAACTTGAGTTAATGTGCTATTTTGCAGTTTCTTTGTAAAAGTATTTTAAATCCCACCACCGGTTCAAATGCACCATTATGCTGGTTAAACCGGAAATTTTGGGTTTAAGTCACTAAGAATGTTTTCAAATATCGCGCATTGTATAAAATCAGCAGACACCGAACTCCCCTTCATCCTTACTCTGTGGACAATTTCGGATGTTTAGTTAATTTTGAGGTTTCAAGATAATAGTTCCTTCCTGATAAAACGTAGTGATTTGTGTCCCCAGATTGGGAGTGTGCAAATGTGTTCACGTGTTAAACTTGCTTATGATGCAACAAATAAAAGTAAAATTGACCTTTGCATGTTTCAACAGTGAGCCTTGCTGTACAGGCTAACCCTCACAATTCAAGAAGAACATAGGTGATAAGAATAAAATACTGATTTTTAGGGATACACAATTTAAATATATTTACAGCCACGCACTGAAAAGTCAGGACTTCACACCTTAATACAGTCACGGCTCATTCCAGCAGCAGGAACCTTGGACAAGTACGTGGACAAATCCTGGTCAATGTATTCCAACACCAGAGTGAGGTCTAAGGTCCTGCCCACCGGCACAACAGAGGCATCCACCAGCCTGCACAGAGGAGTCATCATTAGATTAGAAAACACACACCAAGACCTACAGCTCCGTTTTTATGGTCAGCTGCTTATATTATATATTATATACATGGAGACAAGATATATATATATATATATATATATATATATATATATATAGTGACATATAGATGGATATATAGTATACAGTGACATCACAAGGGGAAAGGTGATAGATGGGCGCTACATCCCAATACAACTGCAAACAAAGCATCCCAAAAATGGCGTCATGGTGAGCACACTGGTTGTTGGAGCTGGTACCAAGGATTTGGAGTAAACGGCTCAACAGGAAGGTAAAATAAAATTAATTTTGTGCCTAAGGAAGAAGGACGGTCATAAAGGGGGAAGCCAGGACCTTTTGTGTTACAGATTATCGAGATATTGATTGAGTTGGCCGTGTTCATTTATGTTCCCCAGAAGACTTAAATTGAAAATTACCTTTGATTAGGATTGAAGAATCTTTATTATTTGAAGAATTAAAGTTAATATCCTTTTTTTGAACAAGCAAATCTTTCCTGTATTCCAGTTAATTGCACTGCCTCGCATTTAATTTCTACACTACATGTTTGTTATACAGATAGTGTTACTGGTCACTCTATGAATTAAAACCTCAACCCACAACTACGACAAAAGTCATGTTCATTTAAGAGAATTTTTTTATTGCATTGAAATAACGATATCATGTCATTAATTAAAATTTTGAATGAATATGATATTTATCTTTGAATTATGAGATGAGCTTTCATAAAGAAAAGAAAATAAAACAGAGGTTTGCTCTGTTCCGATGAATTTACAACCACTGTAGTGCTTCACACATATAATATAATGCATTCATGCAAACTGGCGTCTTCAGAGAAGGTCCGACAATTGCTGAAAATAAGGATAACTCCTTACTATCTCAATAGTTTGATTTCTAAATTAATGAGATAACCCAAAAAAAAGATAAAACGGACAAGTAACATAAGGGAAACTTGTGATACATTTGGTTTTCCTTTACTTGTGTTCTACATAAAGGTCAGTGGTATTGAATACATTATTTTTTCTGTGAATGGCAGTAATAAAAGTTGAAATCCCTTATAGTATATCAATACTGCACAAGGTACATTATTAGGCTCTTACAAAAACATCTGCTAGGAATATCCTTCAGAAGGCTAATAGCATATTCTTTAATGCTTTGATTACATCTCTCTGCCTCTGTGCTGCCTAACATGCATAATAATAATAATAATAATACATTTAATTTATAATGCACTTTACATTTGGATCAAATCTCAAAGTGCTAAATGCATGAATATACCACTCAATATTTGTTTCTCACAATATGCATCCTGTTATATGGATGTTCTTGTTCTTACACTGTTTGTATTGTTACAATACTTAACCTTGCTTCACATAGACTTTAGATATGCTGAAGGCTTTTGTTATACCTATTCCTATTTAACAAAACGAGGAAACCATGTAATGGCAACTATAACAAATACACATATCTTATAAAGCTGATATTAATTGATGCCTGCAAAAACAGCAATTTCTTTCTGATTAATGGCGGGGGGGGGAGAATTCAGAGCCTGTACATTTTTAATTATACTCCAGTAAAGAAGGAATACTTCAATTTTTTACACAAGTAATTGTACATCTACAACTAGAATCAAAGATTTTTTTTCCCTCCAATCAGTCCTTTGACATGAACGTACTTGATTATGTTGGGATGGTTGAATAACTTCATTTTCCGCAGTAGCGCCACCTCGCGGATCATGACGGCAGGGATCCCAGTGTGTGACGTGTCTCCGCCGATGTTGAGCTTCTTCACTGCCAGGACACGCTGGTTCCCCCCGGCCTCTCTGGCCTTGTACACCTTCCCATATGATCCTGCTCCTACCTCGGCCAGGAGCTCGTAGGTCAAAGGTTTGGTGCAGGTGTCCATACTCTTTCAAATAAATGCAGAATTAACCTGAATTTATAAGACCTGTTTCAGATTGACATCAGATAAAAGTCCCTTTTTCCGGCATCCTTCCGTCAGTGTGAGTCAGACTTATGCTAGCTAACAAAGCACAGCAGGTTAGCTGGAAGGTCATTTTCACCTGTCATAATCCCCACCAGAAATTACAACATTCTAAAGCATTTACAAGTTGTGTTCTTGCGTTGCTTTGAGTGATATCTGGTGTTTTTACTGTACCTCAGACTGTTGAACATATGTTCCTCACCATGCCAATTGCCTGGACATAAACGTTGCACCTCTGAAGCCAGCACAAGAGAAATGTCAGAAAATCACACCCCTTTCCTTCTCCCACTAATCAGAAGGCTCAAATTTTACTTTCTGGTGAGTCCACATCTTGTCCCTACTGCTGTCAGGGTCATTGTAAATACATGTCACGTTCATGTACACAGGGCAAAATTGCGTTCACTGTATAAATATTATAAACGAACATGGGAGTTGCTTTTGAGAAGTGGGAATGTTTTCAAAATAATGGCTGAAGATTAATAAAGCTCCAAGTCTGTTTTCACATTTAGAGTGACTTCTTAACACTCAGCAGAAAAGTGGATCTGTTTAATTACCTTTAGTAAGAATGTTTTAAGGATAAAGAGAATGTGTTATGTGACATTCTGGTGTTAGAGGTAGACAAATACACATGAATGAAACAAATAACAAAACCAATTCATTGTTTGTTCCCCTTTAATAATTAGGAAGTAGCTGCAGGTACAGAGTTATGAGCAAAGGTGTTTTGGAACACATGATTAAACATTTTCATAGAAGCATCTATAAAGTCGAGGTCATTTGTTTAGTGCATACGTTGGCAGATTAAAACGCAACAGTACTGAGGTATGTAATGTCACACATGCTTGATTATCTGCAAATCTGAAATGGAACATAGAGCCATGACTTGGCATGGCAACTATTTTTCTTTGTTCAATGCAATCTGAGAGTCTTTACTCGGACAGGTTTTTTTAATTTTTTATTATTACCGATTAATTTCATTACATAAATATCACTCAGCTGAATTTACTCCCCTTTTATTTTGTCATTAATTTTTTTTGTTTTCTTTGCCAGGTTGATGGCATCCAAATGGATGTTGCGGTTGAGAATGACTGAGCCGCAGGTGAGAGCTCCAGCTAGGGCGCCAGCGAAGCCACATATAAACACATCCTGACCTGCGACACATAAACAGGAAATGTAGTCAATTTAGATACTGTTAAATCACATCGGTAATTCTATGAAAACCGCATAAATGGACGAACCTGTCAGATAGAGGTTCTTCAGTGGAGTCTGAGGTCTCACTATAGCATTAACTTCAGGGTTGAATCGGGCGAGTCCATGATCTGCTCCATATATTTCACCTTTGGGGGCTCCAATATAGTGTACGTTTGTGATTGGGGTTCCGGCATCCATGTACTCAACCTTAACAAACACATCAAGAACACAGGTCACTCTATTTTGAATGTGTAGAGATTTTAAGAAGCAGGAAAGCTAGAGTGGTTTTAGATTTGTATATTACCATCCACATTTCTTCAGAGATTCAAATATGAGTAACAAAATCAGACCTTGAATGAAAGTCGATCAGACACTAAAACTGTCTTCTGGCAAAGATCGGCAGTAATAAGTTACATCAGCATCAAACCAAAAACATACAGAAACCAGTAATAAAATATGAATAAACATAACAATTTGTATAAAAATAGCTTCTTAAACAGAGCTATTTAAAAAATAAGACTAGATATAATAAACAATATTTTTGGTGAATTAATTTAGGGAGTTATAATCCAAGGAAATCCAGCCTAATGAAGGCTCAGGAGGGCAAGCATTGCCCAAAATGACTGTGATGAATCTCATGGATCCGACTCAGAACTGTTACCTTGTCTCTAGTAATCTTGGGGAAGACATCCATAACCATCTGCAGAATAGTATCAATGAAGGTTTCCTTCAGCTCCTTGTAGGCAGGCCCTCTGTTATTCACTTTGTCATCCTTCCACTCCTCAAACCACTTGTAGCTGGCAAAACTGACTACACTCAAAGTGGACTTCCCTAAAAGAGGGCAAAACATTGTAATGTAATTGCCATGACTTTTACGCGAGTATAGCTTCACTGCACATGCTGCATCACCTCCCATGTTTCTATACCTGGTGATCTTTCCTCCCAGGTTGGATCTTTGGCTGATGGAGAGGCGACAAACACGATGGGTATGTTTTTTGCAGAGTCTTCCCTCTTTCCATTCATGTAGTCCTCAGCCCTGATAATGAAAACAGGCGGCTTCTGTTAAAATACTAGGCCAAATACGACATCTTGACTAAATTCCTGGCAGCATGTAGTAACTAAAACACAATGCATTGCAGATCACATCTTCCAACTGATCTGCCAGTCCACAGAATAAAAATGAAATTATCAATTGTGTAGATTGAATGATGAGTGTCAGTGGTCAATGAATAAAAACGGATAAACTCAGATCTTTTCGAAAAATGGAAGATTGTTTTGTTAAGCAGGTCTAAATTTGGTAAGAACTCAAGTGTGACATGTGACAATCAGGAAATACTGCATAAGGTACTTGATGACGTACAGTTCATCGAAATTGTTTTCAGCAAAGATCCAGTAGTTGTCTGCTTTCAGACCTAGATCCTCCTTGGTTCCAGTCAGACCCAGAAACACACTTATGCCACCTTCACCATTCTTCATCATGCTCAGCTGCCTCTGGATAGCTGCATGAAACAATTGTCATTCCACAGAAGGCAAATTCACAAACACGTCAAACATAAAAGCTGGTTTAACTCCATTCTCACGAAAAAATTATTTAAAAAAAATATCAATGAATCACAAGATGGATGAATCACTGCTTTTTCTTCAAGGTCACTGCACATTAAAAATCCACAGATTTTTAATCTGCCGTGGAAAAATCCACTTGATTTACAACTATATGCTCCCAGATATTTTTTTTTAGAGTGTCAACACTCCACTGTGGTTTAAGCTAGATACGAGCCATGAGTTGCTATTAATCTAGAGAATCTGCACTTTCAAATGAACTGCTGATTGTCTGAGTCACTTTATCCCATTGATAAACAAATGCCTGGACTAGTGAAAGATTTGGATAGTCTCACCTTTACCCTGGCACATTGCTTATCCTAACTGAATGTGTATTGATCAATTCTCACTCGCATTTTTGGAGGATGACGTCTATAGTCACAATTCTGTATCGGACGACCTATTGGCTCCAGTGGGTGTCATCGCATCCAAGTATCTGATTCAGAGATTTAATAGTTTTGCCCTTGATGCCAGTTGATAGGATTATTACAAAGCTCAAAGCAAAGAAGTTTGTTACCTTTATAAATGTATATAGCCCATATGATCCAGAATTTGTGTGGTACTTTATAGCGTAAAACACAAAAGCTTAACAAAACAAAGTCTAATTTTGAGTCTTACTCGTAATAGAAAAAAACTATATAAAAAGCAAACTAATAATAAAATTTAAAAAAATAAATAAATAGTTTCAGGACTTATTTCTCACCTGGCATGGCCTGGAGTTCTTTGGGCAGTAGCTTCTGGTAGGTGTTGAAGATGCCCGCATTAGAGATTACCACAGGGGCACAGATGTGTATATCCTCTTGTCCCTTCATGACGCTCACACCTGAAAGCAAGCAACTAACAGTCAAGCCCCTCACTGAGGCAGCTTCACAGGAAAAAAAATAGGAAATTAAACCCACCATAAGCTTCCTTGGCATCATTGAACAAGATTCGATTGACTGGAGCTCGAACCAGAACTGCACCACCCGCCTTCTCAATGATGGGGATCATGTGGTAGGCAATTTCACTGGCTCCGCCTTTTGGGTACCATGCACCATTCAAGTAGTGAGTGATAAGCAAGCTGTGCATACAAAAGCTGGCATCTTTTGGTAAGTTGCCTGAAGACGATAGAAGGAAACAAGAAGTATGAGCAGAATTTTGAAGAAATTAACTGATTACTGGAACAAAACTGAGGCTTTGTGTTACCATAGGTGCCAAAGATGTAGGAGAAGACAGCCCGGAGGTCCTTATTTTCCGTCAGCTCATTGACCACTTCTTTCAGGCTGCGGGGTGCCATTTTGTAGAAGAAGGATAAACGTTGAACCAGACCGGTATAGACAATGAACTTGGCCAAGGGGCTGGGGATGAGCTTCAGCATAGCGAAAAGCCAAACACCACGCCCCGCTTTCTGAAGAAAAAAAACACGACACACAGATGATGGCGGTAACTACACTCCGTCAAAGACGATTGTAAGTTAGTGCAATCAAAGTAGTTACTGTATCTTATCTCTGTCCTTGTATAATCAAACTTATACAACGATCAGGCATATCATTCAAACTACCTGTGTATCATAGAGTAGGCCCCTTCTCTGTGCCAAAACAGCTGTACGATAAACTGAGTTATGACACCTTTCTATCAAAACCAGCGGTAACTTAAAGCAATTTATGCTACAGAACATCTTCCGTGGGTACGGACATCACGGGCTAGCCTTCGCTTCCCATATCAAAGAACCTTAGGGCACCCATGACCATTTCCCTGGTTCACCAGTTTTTTTCCATAGATTTCTTTAGTAGGTAGAACCAGGACCACCCAACAAGACCTACAGTTTCTGAGATCAATGAAATGAAGTTCACCAATTAGTGGTTTGAATGTTATGGCTTTTTGGTTTATAGCTCGCGTTTAAAGATTTTCTGTTTTGTGTAATTTGATCCTACAAACAACAAAATAAATATAATTTCACACGTAGGTCAACATTTAACATTGTTATTTCATGCATTAAATTATATTTCTGACATTATTTTGTTTATCCTTCATCGATTCTTTCATTCTTTCATTATCCATAACTTCTTATCCTGTTGTGGGTCACGGGGGCTGAATCCTATCCCATTTTTTTCTCCCAATTACATTAACATTATTTTAGATACATTTATAAATTCATAATTAAAACTTTGCCAAATGAAGATGCCCCTTCAGAAAAAAAACAAAAAACTATTTATAGAAGGAAATATTTAAAAAGAAAAGCTTTTTAAGACACCTCAGAATATTTTTAAAAAGTTTAAATTCATGAAACGGAGAGGAAATGTGTCGTACAATTAGGAATCCATCTACTTTATTATTTTATCTATCTTTTAAATCATTTGTCTTTTATTAAATTACTATTTTTGTTTTATTCTATCAGTTGCATTTCAAACTTGATTTTTGAAGATTGATTAAAAGAATAATATAACAAAAAAGAATGAAAGTGATATTCCTTCCTTCATCTATGTGTCAAAGGCATGTGGTCCTTCAGGCAGTCTGTGTAAAATGATGTAATAACGGAGCTATTAAGAGATGTTGCTAATTTCTCTGACCTTTAATTTACTGACTCTTGATTCCTTGAACAATATCAGTGACAACTACAACAGACATATGGATAACGAAGCCTTTCTGTGCAAAGTACAGTTAGTAAACATAGTTCACTAGGAGAAAAGTAAATGTCAATTTTGAATATTCTTATCTACGGAGGAAGAATGGTTTCTAGATTTTCACTGAAAAAGATATTTTGCTTTAAGCCTCCAATTCCCAAACAATTGCTTGTATTAAATTGGCAGATAATAAATATTTTTTCCTGATACTGATAATCAAAAGATCCTACCTTGGCAAGCTTCAAGTACTCATCGATAGCCTTCTCCTCTCCAGGGAAGCATTTCTTAAGCTCTTCAGGGAAGCGGGTCCTGCCACTGTAGATGGGATACTGGCGGCGGTTTTCTGGTGGTCCCAGCACTACTTGGTCATAGGGATTCTCCAGAGGCTCCCACTGCAACTGTCCGTTAGTCATTTGGTCCAGCATGCAGCGGAAGGGCTTGTGATCCAGCAAGTCACCAATATAATGGATCCCTGAGGGAAAAATAGGTTCATTTTGACCAATACTTGCATGTTGACTTGCAATATGATATCACTCACAATCGTACAAGACTTCAATTTATAAAATTCTCCTTCCTTTCCAAAGTACAGCACAACTTTCATACACACAGAAGTTGGTGTTAAAAAAGAGAAGAAAAAAAACTGTCATCAGTCAAATGAATTGAAACCATTGCCGCACTTTTGTAATTTTTTGTCCATATTCATGAAAAGAACTAGAGCGATCGTTCTCACCAACATCAAATTCAAAGCCCTTCTCGGTGAATGTATGGCAACATCCTCCAGCCCGATCATGCTGCTCCAGAACAAGGACTTTCTTTCCTACTTTTGCGAGCAACACTGCAAGCCCAAGTCCACCGATCCCACTGCCGATTATGATGGCATCCAGATCAGCAGGTACTTTACTAGCCAGAAAACCTAGTAAAAACACGACAAAAATTTCAAACAACGCACAGGAATGCCAAAAATGACAGGGGTATAAAGTTATATTATTGCTAGAATTCCTGAACTAGATCTAGATCTAAGTAAAATCTAACCCGCAGATACAGAATACACAGGATTCCAGATTTGTATATGTGAGAATGCTTGGCTCTTCTGGATTTGATGATTTAAGAGCACTTGACTGTTTCTTCATTTGAAATTAAGAAATGAGAAAACATCAGAGTTGACAGAGAATTCTGATTCTGATACTAACTAGATAAAAACAATTAATAAATAACAATTTTACAATCTCGGGTCGTCTTAGGCCATGAGACCATGGGTCAGTAACAATACAGTAACACTGCAATATTTGCTTGTAGGGGGTTTTATTATATCGATCAAGGAATTTAAAGAGATACACTTATTAATAAATGTATAAATAAGAAATGTTTCTCTGAACGAGGAAGTAATTTTTTTATACAGTTTAATTCAAACAAACACTTTTCTTATGATAATTAAACATGGAATTGTTCGATAAGTCTATTTCTGCCCAGAGTTAATATATTAATGTTCTCGTATTTTATGATAAGCATGTATGCATGAATAGAAAATCGCTCACCTTGTTTCAGAACTTTATTTTTCTCTTTTCGGTCGTGAACCATCTTCTTCAACGGTTCACGAGTGTCCGTCTTGAAGGGATTAGGCCCGGAATCAATGAAAACATTCTTTAAAATAAATATGATCAAAGCTACAGAGATAATTGTTAAGATGAATAACATCTTGGAAATGTGTCAAACACTAGTGTCACCTGCGCCAGTTTCCGCGTTAAAAGTGCAAACCTCATAACTGACATGTGAAATACCGACCAATCAAAATACGCATCAGGATAAATCGACCAATCAACACACCGCTGAACATGAGGAAGCCTCACCCTAACTGTTTCGTAACTTGAGGTTTGCTTAACCTATGTTGCATATTTCAACGTTGAACATAACGAGTAAAACCAGTTTTTTATTCAATGTATATATGTATAAAAAATATATAAAAAATATATGTATTTATGTAGGACATTTAAACAACCAAATTGGGTTGAAAAAAGTGCGGAACACTTACGACTGACAAAAATAATTGCATGAATTATAAGAGTAAAAGACCAATCAAATAATCACCTAAAATAAAGCAAGTTATAAGGATAAAAGCACAATGGCAGTGTGTATTCAATAAACATGCCGTACATTGTGTTGTATATTTATACAAACAAAACTAAGCGTCTTGTTACGGAAGCGCATTGCATTCACCAAATAAAAACAAATTCAGACACATTATCTCATAATCACAAGAAAATATCTCGTAATAACGAGATACGGATCTCATAATTACGAGAAAAGGATTTTGTAATTACGAGATATGGATTTCATAGTTATGAGAAAAGGATCTCGTTATTCCGAGAAAAATATCTCTTAATTCCGACAAAAGGAGCATAAGTTTTTTTTCACATGCCTTGTAATGTTTGTCATGAATCTGTAACTGTATCTGTGCTTTCACCTGCTGTTTGATACAGTCGTATTTGGCCAGGTTATGATTTTTCAATAGTATTTCCCAAGGTGCGTGAACTTCCTGCACTTACTATGTTGGTAAACATGCTATTTGCAGCTGTCCGAAATCAGGATGAAATGAATTGAGAAGTGATAAGTATTTTTTCTCATATTACGAGAGTTGTGCGAAATTTATAAATGTCGGGATGCTGGTATATTTAAACGTTCTAGGCTAGTATCGGACAGCTTTGCATCATGCGCATGCGCGGTGTGACGCCACATAAATTTAAACACAGTAGCAGAAGCAGTGACAGAATCATTCTTCTGGAACGACGGAAAAGTTTTATTAGTGTTATTAGATATGGCTTGCAGTTAGGATGCACTAATGAAATAAAGTAAAATACATACAGCCAATGCAAGGACAGATACTGTCACAGATGCTTGATCATGAGGGCATGTGCAAACTAACAATCATATCCTCTTTTTCTTTTAATTATGAGATCCGAATGAATATTTCTTTTTATTTGGTGAATGCAATGCGCTTCCGTGTCTTGTTTGAGTTCTGATCTAATAAATAATCCCACATGATAGCTCCCATGCAATACACATTGTAAATTAATAATCTGTATTAATATAGTAATATTGGGTTAGACAAATATGAAATATTGAGCAATAATATATCCTCAAATATAAATAGTAATTTTAATTCTACTAAAATACCTTATCAGTAGTTTGTGTAATAACATTCTTCATTGAGACAAAAATACACTGAAAATTACGTACTCACTTAGCAGTAAGACCGTTACCTGGAGAAGATTGGTTTAGAGCTAGACCAAATTGTCAGCTTATCCTAGATTTCTAATTTAACAAGTTTAATTTATGTTTTGCAGGACTGTTATAATTTCCATATAAATATGAATTACGATTAACAAGAAAATATCCCTTTGATTAAAAAAACAAACAAAAAAACACGCAGAAGCCTCACATCAACTTCTAGATTTTATTTTTTGCTCAAAAATTATCACCTGCATCTTCAGTCTTCTCCTGCACCATAACACTACAAGACTCATTATTCTGCTTGCAAAAAGAATCAACATTTGTAACATTGCTAATGATGGTCATAGTTCCATTAGCCCCCCAAGACAGGAATTGATACCACCACATCAGTTTATCACTCAAAATGCTGTATTGAGGTAAAATGCTATCTGCAATGCTGATATTTTATAGTTTGAAGGCTGATTAAAGCATAATATCAATGATAATTTATTAAAAGAAAAAAACAAAACAAACCATGACCATGTCTTCTTACAGTCAGGAACTTAACAGTCTGTTCTTTGTGCATTTAATCCTGTTGCCAGCGTCAATCTTTTTGTGTTTTATCATACTTGTTTATATGACTACAATTAAGATTTCCTGTAAGACGCTCTGAATAGTTGATTTCAGATCAAATGTGTTTGATCCAAAATGAAGCACAATTGATTTTGGATTTCAACCAAAGCCTTTGCAGACTTCCCGAGGGCAGATATAGAATCTGGGAAAATCTTATCTTATTACAATCAATCCCTGCTTGTTATGTATGTCACGTAAAACCTATCATAAGGTCTTTATCATCTGTGAAGCAGTCTTTCCTCATCTGCAATGATTCAAATTTTTATTTTATTCCACTGAGGTGGTACATTATTATCAGTCTTTATTTCAGAGTTTCCGTCAGTTGATGCTGAAGGAGGACAGTCCGGACAGTTAAGAGATGAGAAGAATACCAGCAGACAAGACAGCAACTCTGGCAAAAACATATTTTCAAGCAGTATTGGAACATCTCTATAATGAGGTTTGATGAGAATAAAGGCAGGGTCAACCATGAAATAAGAGATCTAAACAGAAGCCCTTTTCTGGTGTTTACTTTTGGTAGTTAGTACCTCAGCTTTTTGAGCCATTTCCTTTTTTTTTTTAAAGATATTTTTTGAAGTGTAATAAACAATCCTTGTAATGAAGATGGTTTTCATTACAGGAAAATTTTGAGTTTATTTTTTCTCTAAAACTGATGAATGACATTATTGTAAGTGAAAAATAGCACTTTCAACATTTATGAATAAAATAAAATAGTACACTCTAGTCTGTATGTGTTAGGGAAAATTCCGAAGTAATGTTTGATATTATTTACATGTATTTTAGGTTTAGAAAGTTTGCCAAGAGTGAGTGTTTGTTTGGTATACTGTGGTCTGTGCAGATTGTTCTTGTGTGGATGGGAGTTTGATACAATCAAAACAGCTTTCAGATGGTATACAGTTGTTTGGGATGGTAACTACTGCAGCTTAAGGTCAATGTGATTGAGGATGAAGAAAAGGAGACTCTCCCCACCACATCCCCCCCCTGGCAGCAGTAGTGTAGCTCAAAGTTCAAATGGTCAAAAAGTAAAAATGGGTGTTGGGTTTTCTTTTCCTGAAGCAGGAAATCAGTCAATCCATCCGTTCCGTCCGTCCGTCAGGTTGTCAGTGCAGTCTCTTCTGGCTGGTCGTTGACACTTTGGCATAAAAGATGTCACTGCAGCACCAACCCAACCTAAGACATTAAAAAGTGCAGTCATTAGGGGAGCTGACATTTTCAGTAACTCGTAGGATTCAAATAAATACTTCACAGAAAAACTGATCAAATAATTAAAATATGATGAAAACCGGTAGGGATGACTTTTTGTTTTTGTTTTTCTGTGTTACTGAAGAGCATACAATCATACAACTCCTCTGGATATATATAAAAATAATTACACAATGTTACACAAAGGGTAACCAATCAAAATGATTCATGGATTCAAGTTAATTATATTTACGCTAAAATTTTGCAATTACAATGACTTTTCTTGTTGCTGTAGTGACGGTATAAGCTTGAATCCAATTGCTTTTCTTGACCACACCCAGTCTACTCTGCCTTTGACTGGCATCACCGGATATGCTTACTTAAACCCACAATCTCACTCCTGATGCATCAAACCTTATCGCCTGCATCCGCAAACAGAAATAGGAATTGATAATCTCAATATGTTCGAAAGTCTTTTAACCTGAACTACACCGACTTTATGATATTGTCTTTATAACAATAAATTTTCCCATAGAATGTACCTTTTCTGACCCCATACTGGGACACTTCCAATTGTACAGATAATACTGTAGATTCCCATCCCCAATGCCGAACTTAAGCTTCTCCAAGAAAGTCTTGTTCTCCATTAGATCCAGTGCATTGAAGACATCAAACCCTTTCTGTGGGAAGACAAAAGTAGATAACTCATCAGATCCCCTGAGATAAACATTTCGCAGCACATTTGCATAGTTGAAAGAGAAACGCACTGATTTGGCAAGGATGAGCGCGTCGGACATCAAGTCGAGCAGCGGGGTGGTGGTGTGAACGTTGTAAAAGGAGTATGCTGCTTTTAGGCTGCGGTGCATGGGATGGTTCATTATGGTAGAGGGCAGTGTGTAGAAACTCAGGAAATCCGTCACTTTGCCATCATTCTGTCAAGAGAACAACACATTTTATAAATCCTTTCAAACCTGTTTTGAGACAATTATATAAGAAAACGTCACGGGTAAAATGTTTTCTTTACCTCCACCAGGTAAGTGTCGATAATATTTTCCTGGGGCAGCAACCAGTGTTCTACCTCTTCCTGATTCATGGAAGGGACCAAGTTGAACTGGCTCAGGTACTCACGGAGGAGGCGGTGAACCACAGGTACATCCTTCTTGGTCATCGGTCGCAGACCTTGAGTCTTAGGAGTCTGAAGGAAACAAGACAGAAAGAAGAAAAATAAAGGCATGGCAAAGACATGTAGTCTTAAATCTCTTTCCGGTCAAATTTGTGCGTTTTCTCTAACCTCGGGCAAGCGGTACAACTTCATGGTGCGCTGCATAGTCATGTTCCTACTTAAGTGGGAGAACTTCACCTCGATTAGTTTGCGTGGGTTCAAAGAGCGATGCCAGTACCTGTTAAAATAAATCTGATTCGTAACCGACAGAGACAGTGGGGTGTGTGAGCGCAGAATATGGAGGGCCATTTCATCAGACCCACCTGCATGTGCCCACAGGTTTGGGCAGTACTACTCCAGCAGTGTAAACTGCCTGAAAGATGCCCTGCAGGTTGACCCGTCTGGTGATTTCTCTTATCAGAACTGGAGCAACTCGTTTGGAGCGAAGCTTCTTATGGACGCAGAGAAAATTGATCTCAACCATTTTCTTTTCTCTAAACATCAAGCAAAAATATTAATAGTATGAGCAACTCTGCAACAAACAGAATAATTAGGCTTTAAATAGGTTTTTGAGAAAATGAATTATCATTTTTATTTGAATCATCCATGTGTTGCTCTCATTAACCAAAGTTTCTTTGATGAGCTGAACAACATCCTACTACAAAGTTTAAATATTTATAATGTTAAGCATAAAATAAATGAGTACATCTTATTAGATGTTAAATATGGACGTGACAGGTAAAGTTATACTGAACTACATTATAATGAGATGCTTATCAATTTTGTCCTCCCATTTACATACAAGATGGGGAAACTTTAACAGTCCCTCGGGATAAAATGTGATCCTGCACCACCAAGTATAACTTCAATGCTGAAAATGCAATTTAATGTTATAATGAGTTGTATTTGGTTGCATTTTTCATTTCTAGTAAACCTCATTAAATGGTCCTCAATATGTGATGCGGAGGAGTGAATATTAATGCTGCACTGTTGTGTTCACTTACATGTCATAAATACAGATGGTTGCAGGAATGGCACTGATGAAGCCCACCAGCTTCTGGTTGGAGTTAACCCTCACCCCACAATGCCACTGGGGCAACCAGCCAGGAGGCCGCAAGGCCCTGAGTAACAGTGATAAGTCATTAGCAATGTGATAAATTATTTTAACACCTTCATCTGTGCCCAAACATTCATATCCACATGTAAAATTAGAATAAATCAGTGCTGCGGATAATTACCAGAGCAAGAATTCGGGCGAGTAGTCAAATCGGAACATGTTGTCATCATCTTCAACATAATTCTCATTGAGAAGCGTGTAAAGCTCCTTGAGCTGGTTTTAAAAAAAAAAAAAAAAGTTAGAATTAGACATGTCACAAACCTTATAAAAAAATGAAAATAGTAGGATCATAATACAGTTAAAATCTTTAAAAGGATACCCAATACTAAAGAGCATTTACCATGATACAAACAATACACTGTCTGTACACATGTAACTTATGAGGCAAGGTTTCACAGCTAGCCAGTTCAGGAAAAAAACTTGAGCACACTACTGCAGACACATAGACCTCATCCTCCTCGTTGGCCAACAAGCACACTGTTCCTAATTGTGGTCTATTTAAGCAGCAATAACTTCCCACATCTCCGTTTGCCTGCTTTGTCGTCACTACTCTGCGCATGTAATGCTACCTGGGTTTCAGCCCAACCACCATCCTACCATACACCTGTAGGCTCCAATAAAGGTGATGCATTCGCTTACTCATCCCTATCCCAAACATTCTCCATGTTGAAAATACCAGCGGGGAGTGATGAGGTCGGAGTCCGGATTCCAAACTCAAAGTATGTTACACTGCTATATAAATTAACATTTCATACGCGAGTCGTCTGACTGAACAATAGTCTGTTTACCGGAGACATGTCTGGACATAGATTTGATTACAAATTAATTAAACACACTTGCCCCTGCTATCAAACCATTTGTTCTGCATTAATTCTGACAAAATTATTTGATCTTTCTTAAAGCGTATGAATAATGTGCGTCCTATTAAAATGATCAAAATTAAACTGTAAAAACAAAATATAATTGCATATTCAGGTATCATATATATTTTGACTCAAAAACCCTGCAAAATAAGGGCTGAACTATTCCTTTGTATGAAAGCCACACCTTCATAGAGACTGTCGTTCTCACTAGTAAGTTTGTAAATTGCAGTGAAACAAAATACAGATATGCTTTATTGTTCTCATTTATCAACAATAACACACCTGAGTATATAAGAACAAAGAAAAAGTATGGCCACTCGAAAAAAAAGTAATACAAAGGACACAGAGTCCAGGAATTGTTACAAAAGATGAATTTCTCATGTCTCCCACTCTTACCACAGAAGGGTTGCCCAAGTCAAGGGTGTCCCAGCTGAAGCCCTGTGGGAGGCTATAAGGCTCCTCGCGAATGTGGTCTTTGTCAGGTTCAATGGAGCCATGTGATGTCACAGTCTCCCCTGAAGGAAAAGAAATCAGTTTCTGACATGAGGTATAGAAACTACCGATATATGACATTCTCTTTTTTGTGGCTGTTATCAGTCTTAGAACGGAAGTGAAAGCCCTGACAAATGTCCTACCAAGTTTGGGCACAGGCTGTGTGTCCCAGAACTGGTAACTCCTCCGAGCTGCCTCTTCCATGGTTTTGGCGGGGCCTTGGCCTACAGAGAACAATTCAATGGCCTTTTGGATCTCCTGTAGCTTATCAGCTGGCAATGTATTCACCTGTTCGGAAAGCAACAAATAAATTTAAATAGATTTAAAAAGGATCAATGTCCATTAAGAAACAATTACTTAAAATAAAAAAAGATTTAAGGTGTGAATTCTGAGATACAAGATAGAGAATTATTTTAGGTTGCTTTCGAAACTGGCATGTTTGGAGCTGTGGTTCTGAAACTAGGAACATTTCCATAAAAAGATTGGTTCAATTGGGTGTAAAAGGTGAATAACTACACTCTGATGTGGGTTTTGGGCTCAGATAATCAAGACAGGGGGGTCTCAGCTTGCTTCTTAATAAACTCTGGACCAGTTAATTAGTGGTGTGAATCCTAATGAACCAAACACATGATTAAATGACAGCAGACATGTGACAAAAATTCTCATATGTCTCTGAAAAACTAATAAACCCATCTCAGTCAAATCTGTTCAGGAAACAATATTATAATTGATTTGTACATTGGATATACATGTATTTATTGAAATCATGTTAGAATATATGACTTATAGGTCAAAAGCTGTTAAAACTGCAGTGCTTGTGGCCAACTCTATGTACTTTGTGTGACAATTTGATACAGACAAGCCTTATTAATTTGTTATTAATAAAATTTATAATTATTTCATTTAAGTTTTTTCTTTTGGTACTAAAGAAAAAAATCCGGACATAAGATGCATTCAAAGGCTGCATAAAGTTTTGTCAAGTCTGTGGAGTTTTGTTTTCCCATCGTGATAGGGGTAGCTGTGGCTCAAAAGGTAGAGAAGGCGTCCATAAATCAAATGTAGGTGGCTGATATGCAACTCCTGCAGCAAACGTTTTGAAGTTCCTTGAGCAACATACTGATCCCCAAATTGCTCCCGATGGTATATGAATGAGGGCATAAATGATCATTGCGCCTCATGAGCAGGCACCTGGCACCTTGCAGAAATCGTCTGTCATTGCTGTATAGATGTGTTTGAAGGGGTGAAGGCTGGCTCATGGTGTGAAGTGCCTTGAGTGGTCAGGCAGACTATAATAGCACTATATGAGTAAAGTCCATGTTTATGCAGATGGCAATTGCCAAAACTGTCCAATCAACAAGACATCTATGTTTATAAGTTCATATTTGTTCCTCATGGTTTGTTTGTAAAGTTACTATGAATAGGAACCAAACAAGAATTTAAAAGCAACTATGTTCTACGTTTTAGCCTTGGTCTGGGACAAATTAACAGAATATGAAAACATTGATAATGACGGAAAGGAAAAATGGGGTGTCTGATTAACATATTTCTGCACCGTAAATTAGTATTGTACATATAGTATCTTGAAATCTACAACTACAATAATTGAAGGAAGACAGTTTTATGTTTGTGGATTTATTCTCACGTGATTCCTGGGGCATGTTTACATAACGGAGAGCTTGAATTTTACATGATCTGATCCTCAAATTTAAGAATCCATTTTATTTTATGATTTTTCCTATTTTTCTCATGAAGGGACGTAATTTTTACCTTGGAAAGGGGATCCTGAACTGCTTCTGGGGCAGCTGATTTCTTCTTCTTCTTCTGCTTCTTTTTCTTCTTCTTGGTGCCAGTGTCGTCACCCAGACCCCTGTCACTGAAAAATCACAGAAATAGAACCCCATCCAAATTAGTCCAATATCCTAGATGAATGGCACACCCCGATGCACAGTGTTATTTTAAAATTCTAACAGTGACATGCTAACAGCCCAACAGCCAGAATGAGTAGCAAAGCAGTAATTTCAGACGTTTACATTAAAACACAATTCATAAAGCAGTTGATGTAAAGATTTTCTCCCCATTATTCATTTCGAACACCATTTCACATTTAAGGAGTGAAATATAGAAATATTATTATTCTATCGCCTGAGAACAACGCGACAGAACTACTCTTTTTTACAATCAAGTCTTTGACATGAATAAAGGTTCTAACAAGTTAGATTTAAGACATTTCAAAACCTTATAATAATTTAGAAATTAAATTTAAAACCAATTTCATGTTCCTACTTGTGTACACATACATGTGTTTGAAAATATATATGTGTATTTGTAAATTTGCACTCTATTTGTAATTTAAATTTTTTTTTTTGACACGATTTAGATGATCTTGGTTGAAGTAGCATTAAAAGAGAATCAGCATATTTATGATCTGACTAAGAATATTTAAGACCATAGCCATAAAATATCTTAATATTTTAGACATTTCAAGCCAAAAATTCACACAACCAACTATGGTGAGTACATATATCACATGGATCCTCCCTCCCCATCCAGTGTCAAATGAGGTCTCTCTGTTATACGGGGCTGTATCAACATACTAAAGAAGCCTTTCAAAAGCCATCATTTCATCTTTTTAAAGCTGAGGAACCATTGAACCCCACCCATTTTCCCCATTTTCTGGCCTGATAGAGACCGCATACTTACAGAGGATAATCTCATTAGTGTCCGAGAGAGGAGAGAGGCCAAGCACTCACCCGTATTTGTAACACCAGCTCACTGGGAGAAGTGTATGATATTTACATATGTGTATAAAAGCATGTACAATAGGTCAGTGACTGACTGGGACAATGGGCAACAAAACATTCAATAGTTTGTTCCACAGTCTTCCATTTAAACAGAGAATGCTAGCTAACATCCAGGACTGTTCTTTGTGTTCTGTGTACGTGTGTCTCTATTGGTTTCAACATTGTTTCATGTGTTGTTCGAAAAGTGAAATAGTGAAACTCACATTTGCTTCAATTCAATTAATTCATCACATAAACACATTGCCCTTAACAGTAGTGGTGGCTTAGATAGATAAGCATATGTATACTACAGTTTTTTTAATCACGATACTGGATACTGTAAAATCTTAAAGTCTCCAAAGACCATTCAACTGAAGCTTAACTATATTGTCAAACTCACAGGCTGACTGCAAACAAGGCCTTAACTTCAGAATTTTATGACTGAGGTCATTTTATATATGCACAATTTGGGGTAGACATTAACAGATTCCATTTAACGCAAAGTCTGATTAACATCAAAATCTGCTGGAAGCAATATCTAACAACGACTATGGGGTACTTTGATGTTCCATACTTATATGATCAATAGGGTAATTCGGATCTGGCAGACAATAGGGGTTTGACAGCTATTTTAGCATATGAGCTAACTAGCAAAATGTCAACTGAAGCTGCCATTAATTGCATAAGTTAAAGGGTACCGATAGCGGCGTGCGAATAATATATCAAAATTCAACCTTAACATAAAGAGTGTTCTTTTTCTGGAAATTGTATATGTGACTACAAATGTGGTATATTGTTATGACTCGCTCTCTAGGCGTATTTTAGTTTTTCTACCCCCATACTACGCCTTGCTATCAGTTATAGCAGAGCGACGCTAAAGCCCGCCCATCATACGTGCATAACGTCATCTAAACCAATCAAATCAAGTAAATGGCAAACAACTGCCGTATCTAACCAATAGGATATATTCGGATGGGCGGGACAAATCTATCGGCGGCTGCCAGTCCTGTCTGCTTGCCGAGGCTTTAGCTTGAACTGGCTTTCCTAAAATGCACAGCGACGTGATATATTTTACAGAAGACCACATCTAGGGTCGCCTTTTTACCCGTCGTCAAAGAGGTGCTCTTCATTTTCACAGTCGCTGCAGTGTCCGTGGTCCTCTACATCTTCTTTCTCCGGCATCGGTGCTGTCTCATTCTCATCCGCCATCTTCAACCAGGAAGTGGGAAGCCACCGCGTGCCATCGATTGCTTTAAACCTCCCTCGATGCTATTGGCTCGAGCGAAGTGATGGAAATGTCTTCAGTGTTGTAGTCTGGTGGACTCTCCTATAAATTTCGACAAATCATGTGGCCATGGCAAGCCCTTTCTAACGAGTACTCGCTAGGCTACTAGAATGGATATTCATTACTGATATCTGCAACGTCTTCTCGCCTATGTTTGTAATTATTTTTAATTCGATTTGCAGATACCTGCATTTGCATTCTGGCTAGAAGTGATTTCAATTCAAAATATCCCTAACCAACCTCAATTCAAGATATCTATATAGTTCTTTTAGATATGTTAAATTTCGTTTTGACCAGTCAGAATGACGTTATAGATATCTTATATCTTAAAACTGAAATTGTGATTCGTCCAAGTGATGTTATGAATATCTACAGTTAGAGCTTTGACTTGGCGAAAAACTGCATGATAGTTTGAATAAAAGTTCGTACAAGTCACAGCTTAATTACGAGTAGTCCTCGTGACGTTACTGATAATTTTATTTCTGGATAGGCAAGCTGAGCGAATAAATATTAAAAAGGTTTGCCATATGATCAATTTGTTTGGTCCTCTCGATACCTCTTAAAAAGTTGAATTAAATTATTTTATTCGATCACTTGTACTTTGATATGATTGGAGCCCAAAGATCTATATTTCGACTATTGGGCTAAAGCAAGGGACATGTGTATGTGGCTATTGGACAAATATAACAAGCAAATGTATATGAAAATAGGAATATTAAATTTGGGCCGTGCTGTATTCCTATGATCGGATAATAGTTGGATTGGATGTTGTGGAATTTGCTGAAAATAAATAAAATATAAATATTATTAATTGTCTGGAATTTTTTTTAAATTATTTATATTATGTTTTTTTCATTCACCTGCCCATGGTCTACAGATGATACTGTAGGGGCATTCAGATGAATACATCCATGGGCCAACAATCCGCCTTACTCAAACGAATCCTGAATGTAAATCCAGGGCTGTAGCTCAGTCGGTAGAGCAGCCGCCTCCAAATCGGAAGTTTGGAAGATAGCAGGTTCAAATCTCAGCAGGGTCTACATGTCATCGTGTCATTGAGCAATACCCTGAAACACTAGCTCTGAGGGCCCTTCAAAAGGGGTTACAGAGAAATAATTTCCCTAGGTTGTACTGTGTATGGCTGTATGTCAGCAATAAAGTAGTTCTTCTTAAAATAGTGGTACGCTAAGTACCAGTGAAACAACTATTTTCATCAAAATCAGTCAATTCTTTTGCCATGCAAATGGATTTTGTCCTTGACATGTCATTTGGTGCCTTTGTGACACGTTTATTGTATGAACCTTGACTTTTCACTTTAGGCATAGATGTAGTAGAAACATTTGTACTATTAGCCATATAAGAATGCGTGCAAAGACAATTTTCATGCTGTCATGGCTACTCCTTGGTGTGAATGTTAGTAAAATAAATATAAGTAATAGCACTAGGATTGCATTTTTACATCGAGAATTACCAGTTACACACTGGACTAATTTCCCTAATTGTTTGCTTCACCCCCCCAGTTTTTTTTTAAATGCCAATTTTTCACTGAATTAAATAGTGCTCTCAAAACTTTGAAAGTACATAAAATGCAAAAAAGAAAATGGTCAAGAATATAAGATAGTAGAAGAAAAAGTTAATTGAAAATGAGTCAGTGTGCGGTGTACTCAAGCCCACAGAATTATTTTTAAACTAAAAGTGAAAACGGTGGAAAAAAATCTGAAATGCGCTGGTTTGTGACCCCTATGTGGCTGGGAGAGATAATATAAAGTAATAGTGATATATGTCAACAAATTATGGTCTGCTACTTATATTAAAAGTATTAGTCAGTTATTTATTGGACAGAGGAAGATGAGAAGGACATGGAAACAGATGATAACCCTTAAAAGAACAGCCAAAAGAAGAAGTCCACTATTTATTGGTGTTAAGTGAAGTCATTATTTAAAAATATGGTTTCTGTCACAGACCTGTGCAAGCTTTGAAACATTCCCATCAAAGATATTGACTTAATTTTTCAAATAAGAAGACATGTAGCACCAATGAACCCAACAGAGCTGAAAGCACATATCATATCATGAGTGGTGTACTGCAGCACTGTATTTTTATTGCAAAGTGGTACTAAATTGCTTTCACCACATGCAGTTCACTGTCTCTCTGAATTCTAAGCTCCTCAGAAGGTAAACAAGAGTTTAATATAAACCAAATGTGGACAAGTTCCTCCAAATATGTGTTCCTGCTCAACCCCCAACCATTAAATAAACATACTCCGTCTCTCTTTCATGTGCAAATATATTTAAAAACAACAATAAAACACATGTATTCTTGTATTCAATGTAGATAATGTATAGTCCGTCTATGAAACAGCATTTTCTCCTACATGTTTAGTATTTACTGCTACTCAAATAAAATATGCACAAAGCTTAAAAACTGCAAAGTCATATGTCAGTCATCATCTGTTGAAACTCATTCAGATCATCCAATCTGTAATCACAGTAATCCATGTTAAGTACATTTTAATACCAGCCCATTTTATTAAGCATTTTAATAAAGTATTCAATGGTTCACTGCTGACTGCAGTAATTTGTGCTTATATTAAATTCATGTAATTAGTGTAAATAATCAGTAAAAAAAAAAATAGTGTTTCAAAGCAGCCTAGCAGTGAATATCTACAAAAGTCAAACACATTTTTGCTGCCATTACTGAGGCAAATACACTGTTATATTTGATTTCCAAGAGCATATGTAAACATTTATCCGTAAGTTAAAATTGTTCATATCTCAAGCTTTAAAGTTGTTGAAACCAATAGTAATTTGTTTCAGAAAACAAAATCTTTCTCCAGAGAGATATTAAAAGTGCCAAGTATGATATCTGATGTTTCAAGTAATGCTAATAGAATAAATCTTTCATTTTGTTCAACCTACGTAGATAATACTGAGAGCGAAACATTACGTCTTTCTTACATCACAATTAGTGCACAAAATTTAAGTAAATAGGTTTTGTCATCATTCATTAGGTTTAACACAAATACTTCAAAAGATTTGAAATATTTTTCAAATTAACAATACAAAAGGAAGAACTATGACATTTGTCACTCTGTCTCACATAATAAGGGCTCATCTATACGTTTAAGCTGACAACATTTAAGTAAATTTTGTAACAAATCCCATATATGGGAACCCTCAGGAACCATTATCCTCGGTATCCTGTTTCCAGAGCACCACTAGTACAGTACACTACGGCTTCAGACAAAATACTTCCATAGTTAATGATTGATTCATCATCCAGCCTGAGGCAATTCATTTGCAAAAAGCCAGCATGCTCTTATCATCGTTGACAAATAACATATATAACAAATAAAGTAAATTGGACCACTTGAAATCTGGACTGGGAGACCGACCAGCAGCAGCAGTCTGTCTCTCCGCACATTCACAGCTCTGCTTCCAAGGCACATTCTTGTTAGAGAATACAGCTTTCTGCCTTATACATGTCATGCCTTTCCTTTGGCGATGGCCATACGCTCGGACACCGTTTTGATTGGAACTCCTTTTCGGGTCACTTTGACATGGATGAATAGCGTGGCGGGAGACAGACTGGAACCATCTGCCTTCAATAAATGAACATGTCGATATCCTTAGAAGAAAGATAACATACATTAGAAACATATCACAATAGTGACTGATTTCTTATCCGTACAGAGGGGATCTTTATGAGCACCTGTCCGTAGGCTTGTGAAAGGTAGCGTGAACTGGGCGACAAAGTCATTTTTGGCAGTGTGATCGTGATCCTCCACTAAAAACCGAACCAGGGCCAGTTCAGGGACCTGAATCTGGAAGCTAAGAGTGCAGTCCCACCGTGGATTAAAGCCTGTAGGGGTCAACAAAGAGCTGTAAATACATCATCCAAACTAATCATGGTTATGAACCGACAAGGTTACCGAAATGTGCCGAGGGTTTTTGCTGATTATTGATTTGATTTAATAATAATAATAATAATAATACATTTAATTTGTAATGTACTTTACATTTGGATCAAATCTCAACTCAAGCATTGAAATAATTTGAATAAAAGTCGCTAAGAAAAATACAATACAGCATTACAATAATTATCCCAATAATCTGTTTGATTAGCTCTCTGATTCATATATTCATGCATTTAATAATACAAGGTGAATTTCTATTGTTTTTTGATGCTTTATAGTAAAAGATGAATTACCATTGTTGTCAATGCGGTGGGTTTTTTGTCTTGCATTATCAATTGCCACTCCATGAATTTCCACCCACACTTGTGGGTCCACAATAGAGCTAACCTTGTCTGTGTTGATTTTAGGAAGCTGCTGCGCAGTTATTATCTGGAAACCAAATGCAATAAGTCAGTTTTCATATTAATTTCAGAACCAAACTCAATTACTATTATATTCAACTTAAATCACGCCCGTCAGTCTATCCCAAAATCAAAAATATACATCAAACAGGCTAAGTGTCTATACAGCACAGGACAGCCTCTATCTTTCATAATAGTACAATATGTTACATATTCCTAGTAAACGGGTAAAATATCAGTACAATAACATCTAGAAACAAACAAAACAATGCCCAGTGAATAAAAATAAAAATATAAATGAGACTACTAATCTAAATAACTTTGCAGTATAACTTTTAGTCTTCGCAGGGTTGCCAGGGGGAGAAAAGGTTGGGAGCTGGGTCTTAGCCCAGCTAACATTAGATGAATGGGGTGGTAAGCCCTGGACTTGTTGAAATATCATTATGGGGAAAACAATATTAAGACGAATAAGAACTGAACAATGAATACATAAATAATCAAGAGCAAACACAAATAAATACGATAGAAATTAAAATACATTAAAAAAGAATTAACTTTAAATGAGGAAAAAAATAATGTCAATCATAATAATAAAATACATAAAGAAGGAAAATTAATTCATGGGTGAAATATGTAGGAAATTAAAAGTAACCTAAAAAAAGTAAGTTTTTAAGTTTGAATTAAAAACGTAAAAGAGATATATGACGGTGCTCTACCATAAAAGAGAAACAAACAACCATTACAGTCACAATCATACTGATGGTCCATTTACATTAACCAATTCAGCGATATTGAATGTTTTGGACTGTGGGAGAAAAGCAGAGCACCCCCGGAATCCACATAGACACGGGGAAAACATGCAAACTACACAAACAAAGTCCCCAGGTCCTTTCCCCATTTGAACCCCCAACATTCTTGCTACTAACCATCACGCCACCATGTCCCCCTGTTGCAAACATGACATGCTACTGAAATCATTCACTCAACCGGTTAGCACTCACTCGTATAGTCAGCTGAGTGGGAACGTGACCAGGGCCTCCTCCCGTATTCTCTGGGTTAAAGTTGGATGTGGGGCTGCACAGGAAACTCGGTTTTAGGATGTATCCACAGTGCCCGTTTGGGAGAAAGCGACCCTGGTTCAGATCCATCTGTTCCCCGGGTGTCTGGAAGTTTAGAGCCACTGAATGGCACAGGGAATTGAATCAGTAACATGACAAACCTCGCACACGAGACAGCGGAACACCTTTCAGCATCAGTGAATGTTGAATGACAGCCTGATGAGTCAGTGGAAGGGTTAACCTCAATGTTGTCTGGTGAAACAGCAATTTTCATAAATATGAGTCCATGTATCATTTCTTTAGCACTAATTAAATGTATTATTATTATTATTACTGTGCACATTATGTTATTCAGATTGGATCGTCTAAATTTTTTTGCCCTCAGAAAAGCAACAAAGCTTATGATGTGCAGTACTAACCCATCTGGCAGCCGCCGTTCCACATTTCCTGAGGATCATAGTTGGATGATTGGAGGCGCTGGCCAGAGGGATAGATCCGGCTCAGCTGTCTGCTGTTGTGCCTCGCAAAAAGATTTCCTTCAAATGAAAATGAAAACCACATTCGATCATACACTGGAGGCTGATTCTATTTTCTGTAGAATCAGCAGCAGCAGAGCTGACTTTCTATCTGTCATGTCAAGATGAAAGAGTTTCCACTGTCATACCTGAGTCCTTGATAAGCCTGAGGGCCTCACTCTCAGAGAAGGAGGACATTTCTTCGGGACGTTTTTCAGATACATTCTCAAAACTACGGAAGGGAACGCTTTGGCAGTACACAACCAGCTGTGATAACTCTGGGCTCAATTTAGCAGAGATCTGGGGAGCAAAAAGGTGAGCATTAAAAATGCAAGAAAATTGTTTCATTATTAAAAAGCTTGCCTTAATAACACACCAGACTTATCTCGTCTTGAACTGACCTTTGCAGGATCCTTCTTGGGTGTGTTCTTATTAGTGCTTGCAAATTCATCTTCAGAGCTCGAGGAGAAGCTGGCACAGCTGCCATTCTTGCCAAGTTGGCTTAAGTGAGGAATCTGCTTCTTACCTTTTACCAGAATACAGCCCTTCAGCTCCTGAAACGAAAGCCAATGAAACAAATTATGAAAACTAGACAACCAGAGCTCTTCGAATTAAATGGGCCCCATTATGTGTGTTGTACCTCTGGAGAAGGTAGATCCGTCAGTGTTTGGGTACTGAGGGGCTTGGTGAGAAGTTTGCTGCCCAGAATGGTGCAGAGGTCTTTGGCCATGACAGCCTGCTGCTCCACAGAGCAATGGTTCTCCAAGGACAGGATGAGAGGGTATGGGGATGCCTGTGAGGACAAACACAGGAAAATGTACAAGCAAAACCACTAAGAATCAGGAGATAAACATTAATGAATGCTCAGGCATATGAAAAACAAAATATCACAGGATTCCCAAAGAGCCAAGTTAGTGATGGCAGTCCTGTGAAGGCAACAAGGAATCTGGAACGCTGATGCTCCGTCCCAGTTCACTAACCTCCATATTAAACCCAACCGGTAGGAGCATATAACAAGTAAATTAAAATATAGTTTATGATGGCCTAAAGGTTAAATGTGGCATGCTGGGCACTTCTCACCCTCAGTGGTTCTTACCCTCACCACCACCAAGAAGAGGAGAAGCATACAAGACTTTTCAAGCTTAACAAAATGGCACCCAGGTAGGCGACACTTACAGCAACGAACAATAGTGCAACATCAGAAAGTTAATTACACATTTCACAAAACAAGTAGCACATTAAACTGTTAATTTATAATCAAATGAACAAGATGACAAATATTTCTGTGAGTGCTTTAAATGCTGGTCAAATGCTTATGATATAATTTTCGGTAAATGTTGGATCTTAGAAAACATTACATTGTTAACTTTCAGAAACCCAGTAGGTAAGTACACTTAGATACGGGTTACGACAGAGTAGCACACTAAGTGAATTCTGCATTTGTGCTCTTTGAGTCAAAAGCATGAAAGAGCAGAAACCTCTACAACATTGGTTCACTTTCTTTATTATGTCATTGTGACAACAGTCCCATTATAGACTGACCTCATAAAATGCCCAACCCTCGTACAGAATTTGAAATCACATCAGTATAATTATTAGTTTTATGGTTATTAAATAAAAAAAATGTCACTCATGTTGGTTTTCATCAGTATTTACCTTTAAAAGCAACAAATTTGATCTGTGAACTAAATCAAACTTTCAGTTACAGTCTGATCTAAGCTGCAACTCTTAAGTATTATTATTTGTTATAATATTAGGTCCATGCTGGTTACCACATTCAAAGAACAGTCTTTCTACCAGGCAGGAGAGAATTTTCCATGATCCCTATAAATGTTATAATTCTAGATCCGGTCTGGATATAAGTTGTATCCAGATCACACTTTTATGATTGGTAGATCTTAAGACAAGCTCTCTAAGCACTTTCTATGCAATCTATGCAAGATCTTTTAATCTCCCCTATATGATAAAAAACAACAATGACTGATTATCCGGATCAGCTCCAAAATCTAATGGAATCATCCTTTGGCAAAATGCCTCTTCTGTCAAAAAAATTATCAAAATCTTTTTTATTGAACAATTAATCATTTAGTTCACATATTTGAGGAACATAATAATATACACATGTATGGACATACTAACGTTTAAGTATATGATAAGTGATGAGATTGTATTACAAAATTCAAAAGGACAGGTACTTAGGAGAAGAGAAGATGCATGTAAAGAGCAGAATATCATCATTATTTAAAAAAAACAATACTGAAAGATAAGAAAAATTAATTGTTTGTGTTTGAATACATTTCAAGTGAGTTTTGTAGAATGGGGTTGGTTGAATAAGATTTTTTTTCAGTATCAGAACTGTACATAAATTTTTAGTAAATCTGCCAACATACAGACATTAATGAACAGCGACGAAACTTTCTTCCTGAAGGTTATTACAAGGAGTCTCCCACACACAGCCATAACTGAGGAGTTACACCATCAAATCCAGATACTCTTACCTTGAAGGCATACTGGGCAATGGTTTCAATTACCACCTTGAAAGGCACTTTGGAGGTGAGCGTATGGCCGTGGTAGATGACCGGCTCTCCTTTATCTCCATCCCAGCAGTCCAATTCCACGCAGCGACAGCCTTGATTCAGAGCCCTGTCAGTTAAGGGCAAAAACTTGGATGGTCATACAAGTTAATACTGTCTTAGCAGTTAAAATATGTGCTGCAAGATCACATTTGACAATCCCTTGTTCTGAATACCTGATATAAGGCTCAGTGCTGCTGGCACTTGTGACTTGGTCCTTGGTAAGATAAGTGTTATGAGATGTGGAAATGAAGTAGTGGGACAGGGGGCGGCTCATATCCTGGAAGACTCTGGCGTGGTCAGGATTAACCACATCATTCTCCTGGGACAGCATGTACATGGTGAAACCATTCTGGGTCATGAACTGGTTCTTCTGAGCTGCATTAAAAGGCAAAGTGTTTCAATGAGTTTAATTAAAGGATGGATGCAACATAATAATTACTGGTGTTGAAGGAAAACAAGAGAGGAGAGGAGATAGCTCACACTAGATCAGGGCCGAGGGGTTGGGGCACACTAGATCACATCTCATATGGATAAAATTGTCTACTGGTTATTAGGATGTTGTAAATCTTATATAGTCTTTCATGCTTTAACCAAACGTGTACATTAATGTGCATGATAAAACATGATGAGAATGCACGTAAATAATTTATTGTGATATTTTCTGATTAGTTCACAGCCTTTCTCTCATTGTACTAGTCATTCAATACTCATCTTATATAACATCTGACTCATTTGAAGTGCCTGATCACAATATTCCGATTGTAGAACACTTGTTTAGTGGCTGTGTATTTTCTATTTTCAAGTTCATTCATTCATTATCAACCGCTTATCCTTTTCAGGGTCGTGGGGGGGCTGAGCCTGTCCCAGCTGACATCGGGCGAGAGGCGGGCTACACCCAGGACGAGTTGCCAGTTCATCGCAAGGCCGACATATAGAGACATACAACCACTCACCCTCACACTCACTCCTACGGGCAATTTAGTGTCCAATTGAAAATTATCAATAAAAGTCATATTGCGCAATGTTAAATGAGGTGAACACGAGCAACCTGAAGATTACATCAATGCCTCCCTGCAGAAATTGTACATTAAATTCATCAGTAAATGGCATATCCTCCATTCCTCTGGTGAGCCTAGAATAGAAGGTATTCATTGGATATATTCTTCGGAGAAGATGAGCAACCAGCAGAGTCACAGCAGCAGTATCATGTTTTTATGAAAAAGTAAAGGTCTTTACAGAAAAACTAAAAATTCAAAGTAAACAAAAAAAGGACCATCTTTCAGATTCACCTTAAAAAGAATTTTTCTATTGACACAACAAAAAATAACATTTGTAGAAAGTTCAAAGTATCAAAAGGCACAAATACCAATGATACTATATGCCCAACAATTCCACTTTCCAATTTTAACTTGTGCAAATTCACAAGGCTATTACATAGCAATTTTCAACCATTCACTTTGAATATTATGGAACAAAGTTTGAGATTTTATAGGTTGTCTCTTTATATTCCATCTATGTCAATTATTATTTGTCATGCTAAGTAGTTTATAATTCCTTAAAACAACAAGTATTTCATACTTGTTCATTTTAGAATAGCGTTCACAGGAAGATGTGCCAGTCAGAAGGCAGAGTCAAAAGGATTGATATGAAAACATAGAATATGTTATGGGTTCTTCATTTAAGCCTTTGATGATGGCTTTTAAGACCTACCCCAGTCATTAAGCTCGTAGGTGAGTATGAGGCTCTGAGCATGTTTCAACGAGGCATCTTCTCCCTGGTCTCCCAGGAAGTCTCGAAGCTCTGCCGTGGCGAGCACACAACCATTACTGGAATAGTGTCTGAACACGGCATCCAGCTCGGGCCGTCGCAACAGCTCCCTGCAGAACTCCTCAATCTCTTTGTGATCCAGACGACTATCACCCGATCGGTCACACCTCTGGGACGCATGGGAGAGGGATGATTTAAAAAACACAATAAAGCACACCTAAAGAAAAAATATCAATGGATAATTTTATTTTGGGAGTGTTTCAAATTCCCTGTGTGCCAAAGAGTCTATTAAATAATAATTCAAGCCAGAAGTGTTGGGATTTGAAATCGCATCATGAAGAAACATAAAATCCAACTATTTAGCTGTAGTAGAGTCTTGAGGGACATAGAAGGTAGGAATCCCCCACAATCAAGAAATAACTGGCTCTTGATTTGTTGTGGTAGGAAATAAAGATGTGGTGAGATGATCTGGTTGTTTTGTTGTAGGCTTGGTAATTGAACACAGACTCAAATGTGTCGCAGTAAACATTAACACAACATCCAGCAGCTATAAGCTAAGGGAATTTTATAGATGCATAAAAACTCACATAATGATGGCCCTGACCTTGAATAAAGAGCGAGCATAGTGCTCACTCAGATCAATGTTGATCATCTGGAGCAGCCGCTTGATCTCATCATAGCTCATCTTGCCGTCCTGGTTTTGATCCGCTCGCATCAGGTAGCCTCGGATCCAGGTTTAAAAGGTTATGGTATAACAAGAGTCATATGAAGATGAAGTAGCGCCACAACCCATGCAGACAGGTAAAGCAAATGCATCAGTATATTAAATATACAGTATATAAAACACAACATCCTTTTGTGAACCAACAATAGCGGATATTTTTTAAGATATACAGTGAAGTCTTGGAAAAACTTGAAAAAATTTGGATTCTAAAAAGTCAAAATCAGGATGTATAGTTTGCTAAATGTGCACCTGACCAAAAAAGACTATAGAAAGACGGATGGGCTATATCCACTAGCCAATTTTATGTTGGGGGATTAAACCAAAATCCAAAACCTAATGTTTTGTGAAACACTTAAATCTCACAATTAACTGGTCTCTGCCTCCAAATGAGGATGTTTTCCTTCTCTTGGTGTGTTTTGGTGGGAAAGGTGCGGTCCCGCTTTCTGTGGACCCACCCAAAGTTTCTTTGTTTGTCTTTCCCTCCTGTTGGGATGTTATTAAAGCACTTTCCTCTACATGTTGGCCACTTCAAGCTACACTAATAAACCAGAATGTACATGCACAAATAATATTGTCAGTTTCTTTCCAATATCCGAACACAATATTTTGAAAAGACTTTAACCGTAACTGAAAATAAAAATCCAAATATTCATGCACTTTTTTTTTAAAGTGTACATAGCAAGGGTCCACCAATAGGGAAATAAAAAGAGGGAAACTTTCTAGTGCCAGGACCTCAAAATATCAAAAGTGGGCCATGTGTGGCCGGTGACATGACCTGAGAAAACTGCAGAGGCACAGGAAGACTGGAGCCTATTCCAGCTATCAATGAAGCTGCTACCAGCCAGACTGAGGGAGCATAAAAAAGCCAGCAGGTAATTGTTTAAACCAGAAGGTAGCTAGCTTTAATGAGATGATGATGTTGATGATATTGAATAGTTTCTTTATGTTTTTATGTAGGAGAAAAAATGTGTATTTGCAAATATGAGTAAAGTAATTTTCAACAAAACGAAAGACTACAGTCCAGGAACTATATTCTCCAATACTATTGTAAAAGTTCAATCAACATCTTTCCAAAACCTTTTAAAAACTGATTGGTACAACTATCCATTATTGAAATGATTTATAGCAGGTCTGTAGAGCAGACCAGAGGTGACTTAAAAAAGTCAGGAGACTGATAGATAGATGCCCGCTTTTAGTGCTCCGAGAAAGTATGTATGATATTTAACTGAATTATGTCCAATGGAGTTTGAGGAGCTTTGGATAGACTTTTTCCTATTCCTTATTGACAGACAAGAGTAACACAATATGCTCCCTTGTCAGAGGCATTCAAATATAAACAAACCATATGTAATATATCCACATAATATGACTGATGGCAGCAAGAAACCTGTTTTAAAACTTTGTCAACTGCCTGCACCGCAGTAAGTCCAGACACACACAGCTAAAATATATTTTTAAGAATTTCCGGATAGACTATGAGAAAGACCTTAATACGAGACATGGTCTGATACATAAGATATTACCTTCTGTCTTATTTAACAATGACAGACAGACTATATTTATAATTTATATTGGAGTATCTATGTACTCAGTCCTTCCTTAGCCAGGCTGTGGCTGTGGGATCTCACATGAGACAACACAGTCTACCACCCTAGAAACTGCTGCCTCACTTCTTTATTTATTTCAACATATTAGACAACGGGAAGGATATTGGTCAAGTTTTTCCTTCTGAGTCATGTTGGCAACATACTCCTTTAAAGTGCGGAGCCCTCGTACCCAGCTCCGAGCTTCAGCCTCACAGGAACACATCAGGTCCAGACTCTTCCTAGCTCCTCTGAAGACCACTGTGAAGCACTGGTTCTCGTTCACGGACCCAGACATATGCCTCAGCGACTCAGACTGGAAGCCCTCACGGACACACTCCACTTCTGTCACTGCAACTGGAAGAGGAGAAGTGTTAAAATCCCCACTAAGTTAAAAAACACAAAACAGTGAGCAAAGCAGCTTAAGCCCAAACATCATCTGTTTTAGGGATTCATAATGACACCAAGCAGAGTGTCATAGCAACACGAACTTAATATATGACACATACTCCATATGTTTCTCCACGGGATAATTTTAACCAACTTTATGTCCTTCAGCAGCAAACAAACTCTCATGCAGGTGAGAGTTGGATCTTCAGCTCGTGCTGTCTCTGTTGACAGTCAAAGAGCGACGCCTCATCATAAATTTCATAGCAGCTATTATCTAAGTCTGGTGGCTGGGATCATTTTGCAGGGTTGATGAGTGGCATATATTATGAAATACCTAAATTAAGAGTTTACAGTCAAGCTAAAGGCTCTGAGAACGACAATGCTAACATTTCGGTGTTGAGCAGGTAGAATATTTCATGTGTGAGATGCATCCTGCATATCTCGAAGATCTCAAAGACTTCACGCCCCAAGGATCTCCATAAGGGCAATATTAACCAAAGCAATGCTCTAAGGTTATCGCTAACATAATATGTCATTATATTCACAATAGTTATGTAAGCAGTGTCACAGGGAGATCATGCAAACTACACACAGAAAGACTTTGAGTCAAATGGTGGATTTGAACTCAGAACCATCTTGCTGTGAGGGTCCACCGTCTCAAATGTGACTATTTGCTGTTTTTTATTATATTTGACAGCAGTTAAAATATATCTCCCATTTTATAATATCACTTTGAGATTTGGAAAGTCGTGAGGATATTTTCAAAGACTGATAAACTGATTAGACTCGAGAGCGTCCAGTGCAAACCTCCACTGCGGTTTCTAAGTTCCCCCTTATGTTATTACATCTGTAAGTTATAACAGTCCAATGATAGTCTGACCCCTAGGGAATGAAACACTATCCTTACATCTTGATTCACATTTGTACCATTATTATTTTGAATATCCCTTCATCCAGATCATTTATCATTTTATTTTTTATCACCTTCCAGCTCCATAAGTTTTTTTACCACGACACATAACCCACCCTTACACTCAATTTCATGGTCATATGTTAAGTAGTTAACATTTAATTAAAAAATAAATGTCCAAAAAGTTCAAAATAGTATAAAACGATTCCTGACTTTACTCCTTTTATATCATATGGCCAACCCTCCAATTCATTAAAATTTACCAACATTTTCTTTTTAAAAGACCATAACTCCCCTTTCCATGACATGGATACATTTTTACAAGTTCAGAAATTTTGTGAAAAAATCTTGATTTGTGGCCCAGAAACCTTCGTCTGAGACAAATCCCTCTCAAGATGAGTAAACTCTGATCAGGGACATGGAAAAAATAAGAATTACAAAAGTTTCTGGCAGATGCAGAACTTCAGTACCTTTCTGTTTGTTGAGTATATAAAGAATTGTGAAAAAATATCAATACAAAATGTGACTGACAGAAAGACAGCTGGGATGAACGGATGGAACCCATTCCTACATCTCCTCACCATTTTTCTTTATCTGAAGCCCTAATCCAAATGATATATTTCACTCCATAATGGTACTATAAAAGAAAAGCTGGTTAGATAGAAAAAACTATCTTTGTTTGTTTATTCACTCATTTAATTTTTCTGAGTTACCTAACAGCTAAAGCTTTTACTTCCTCTAACATACAGGGTTTGTTTCCTCTGTCTGAGGAGAAACAGATCAAATAAAGTGAAATGTACAACTTTCTGTGATCTCTGGGATTTCTGTGATTTCTTCAGAGCGGTGGTGAGTTAAAGCCAAAAACAAACACACACTAGTAGCTGATCCCTTGACAACAACTTTATTCAGAACAGGAGCTCGTCTGTGCTTTGTGCGCTGCGATGCCTGCACTGCGGTGATCTTTCAGCTGAGCAGTGTCTGCTCTGACAATAGCCCCATTCTATTGCTGGAGGTCATAAAACCTCTTCCATCCACATCTTCATAATTACTCAACATTCCTCCTTTTTTGTTATCCCAGAGACGTGGTTGAAGTTGCAAGCATGTGCCTCCATGTGATTTAGAAAGGAGCAGCAGAAGTGTTAACCATTTTATACTAGGCCAAGTGCTCTTGAGCAGAGCTGAGCTGCAGGGATCAGATCACAAAGGATCTGGAGAAGCGCCTGGAGCTTGGAAAAAAGGAACCAAGCCAAGCCACCATCTTGGATTCATAGAGCCACAAAGATGTTGTCCCCAGCTCAGCTGCCCACCAGTGTGGCATTAAAAGCATCTGCGCTGGTACAGGTTGTTGACATCATTTTAGGTCTTACATGCTGTAACTTGACCCCTCTGCCCCTATTCCAAGCGGGACTGCAGAACAATCAAGACGGCCTTGCCCCTCACTAACCAAGAAACAAGCCCACCCACTCACCCACCTACTCAGTATGTCTAGCCTGGGCAGCTGGAAACTGCAGTAAAACACCAGGAAGAAGAGTACAAACAGAGGAGAGGTGGGGGAGCTACAATGCACAAGCAACAATGTGGAAAAAAAAAGGGCGAAAGAGATTGACCTCACGTATGTCAGATGACACCTAAATAGACCTTTACTCTTGCAGTAGACAGTCGTTCCTAAAGAACTGGCTCCAAGTCAAATTGAAATGTGAAAAACTGAAAGATTAAATGTGCTGCATTTTGACTTTTCCACAATCTAATCTATTATTTGTTAAAATGCCTCCTCTGTATTCGGTGGACTAAGGATGGGTGAAACACCTCTGCAGAGCTTAACAAAGCTCATGTTGTCCTCATAGGACCACTATCCCCTCAATGGTTTTCATATTCCAATGAAAAAATGTCCGTGAACAAAGCTCAACCCAGGATGAGAAAATTTGCAGACATCAGTGTACAGTATGTATAGAAAGGTGTCTTTTGCAATAAGCCTAATAACCCCATTGCAAGACAGTAAACTATGGGAAAGAGAGTGACTAGATGAAAATGAAGGATTCGTGTGAGAATTAACTTATCTTTTTTAAAATGACATGATGGGTAAAATTAAGTATAATGGATAACTGGTACTCAGAATAACACTCATAGTTTAACTATTTCCATGATGCATTAAGCCTTAAAAAGAGCAATACACTGACGTACATGATCTTATTTTACAAAACAACATTTAATTTATTAAACATTCAAATCAAATGTTGGAAAGTTGATATTTTTTACCTTGTGATAAAAAAAATCCCACTCACTCCATCTTCCTAATAAGCACCCTCTTGCCCCACAAATGAGAAAATTGGCAAATTGGGATTTTCATGCAGAGAGCGGGTGAAAGTATTTTGTTTTTTAGCTTCCGCTGACTGCCAAAGGATCTGGAGAAGCACTGGCAAAGTAAAATTAATTTAAAGCCCACCTGCAGGGGTAATACACCCATGATTGCCCCACTATTATTAAGATAAGTATTTTTTCAACGAGGTATCAGCTTATAGATTCACATGCATCTTAAACCTTAAATCCTCATGGTGGTTGAAATCTCTTTTCCAAGACCGACCTAGCAAAACGAGCTGCAAAATATGATTTAAACAATAAAAACAGTCCAAACAAGCAATTTTCATATCAGAAGTATGGATGAATACAAAAAAACAGGAGAAATTATTAGGCGATTATAGTAAAATCTCAGAAACAATCACATTTTCAATGAGTAATATTACCTCCTTCCCTTAAAATCTATTAAAATGTCCCTCCTTACATCACAATCAACCCTTTAAACATCTTCTGTGGGAGACTGTGGGTCAGTACATGAAATTACAAAAACTTTCAATTTCTCTTTTCTATCGATTCATTCTGGGGGTATGTCATGCAATCGCTTCGTCTCACATTCACTCAGAAACACTTCTCCCCTGATTTTCTGACAGGTGAAGTCAGACCAACATTGATTACCTCCTTACAGTGACACCTGTCAATGGGGCGAAATATTAGGCAGCATGTGTACATTTTATCCATGTAAAAGCCTGAGGGTCAATGAGCGAAAGCTTGCCAGTGCTGTCTGATCCAACAGAAGAGTTACTGGCATAAATTGCTGAAAAGGTTCTTGCTGGTTCTTGCCATGCTAACCATGCTGATAATTTCACTTTTTTAAGAGTTATTTCTGAGACATCTTCCACAGTTAGGTTCCGAGACATGGTTTTTGGTTTATGTAGGCCGGCTTAAATCCCTGCTGGAGGTTATAAGGGTGTGTGCAGCGTGAGAGAGAGATTGTGGATAACACAAAAGGCTGAAAAAAAACCCTGAGACCTGAATATTAACTCACAAAGTAGGGAAGGAGCCCCTTTAAAGACGGCAAATAAGAGAAGAGAGCATGGTGACCCTGAACAATAAGATGACTCATATCCCAGTCTGTACAGGACCAGTGAAAGGCCTGCTGGTTTGTTTCCACATTACTCCCTTGAAGATTAATTTCCCTTAAGGCAAAGCTCTTTCCTAATATGAAAAGTTTCCTCCTTTTTCATCCTAATTCCAATTGTGGATTGCTCTCACTTCTTAAAACCATTTCCAGTTTTTGTCCTTTTCCTCTTTTCCACTTTGAATCGTCCGTCCATGTGATAAGTGTGCTCGAGCCATGCACACACACACACACACACACACACACACACACACACACACACACACACACACGCACACACACACACACACACACACACACACACACACACACACACACACACACACACACACACACACACACACACACACACAGTGCTGCAGCCAAGTTACAGTAACACTCACAAGTCTGCCTGGCTTTGGCTTTACGGGAGCTCTTGGTGGATTCACACCACACAGTGAGTCCATCATCCAGCAGCCGAAGGTTTCGGCACTTCTGCCACCTCGACGAACGAACCTTCACCATGTTGGAGCCCTGCATCATCACATGGATATCTTCATTTTCCAGCTCTGCAGCAGACAC